>QJPP01007525.1:1511553-2819120 GCA_003996215.1 Jaltomata sinuosa | reverse complement strand
CCCAGTCGGCCTATGATACCTACTGGGTACCTTATGCTTCGCATTGGGTGCTCACCCCTACCCCCTGCATCTTTGGGTGCAGATCCTAGCGTGGGCCATCGCCGTTAGGTCGCTGTGATTCGTGCTTGGAGATCTGTTGGGGACTACTTCAGACTGAGGGTGAGCTCTTGGCAATCGGAGCTTAGCTTTAGTTTATCTTTTGCTTCATGTACTCTATTACCATTCAGAGACATATGTATATATTATTTTGTATTATTTGCACTCCATGTAAGTAGTTTGGGCTCTATACTATGATACCAGGTCTTGGGGTTTGGTTTAGTTTCCGCATATGTATATATTTATATAGTCCTTTTATCTATTCTATTCGTCTTGTTCTCTTATTTGTTAGATAGTAGCCCATTACTAACTGTTCTGGGCTACGGGGATTGGTTCACCTACCGGGGGTTGTAGGTGCCATCATGACCGAGAAATCGGGTTGTGACAGTTTGCCTACTGAGGGGTTGTAGGTTCCATCATGACTGAGAAATTCGATCGTGATAAGTAGCAATTGAGATGCTAGATCGAGTCACTAAGACCAATAGGGCTTGGCACATGAGAGAGTATATAGTTACGGTTGGAGCTTATACGATTGGCAAATCTGTAGACAAGCAGCAGCTACATGAGTTTGGTTAAGATATGGTGGGCCAACGGCCAAGAGTGTAACTAATACACTTGGCGGGGTCAAGGAAATCAAAGTTAAAATAATAACAAAGATAGAGACAATAATTACAATCTATCTGGATATAGAGATAGAAGTAGAGACAGAGATGAAAATAGCAACTAGAATAAGAGGGACATATATAAAAATGATTGGAGTGGTTTATACGTGTCTCCAGGAAACCATAAAGGAGGTACCGGCCTTTCAAAGATGGAAGACATATTGGTTAAGGTGCCGAAGAAGGTGGAGACGACTGATGACAGCTTGAAGAAAATTTGTGCTGACATCTCAGGCATAAATCAAAAGGTCGAGTCACATACCACAGCAATCAAGTAGATTAAGCAGCAACTAGGTAAAATGTCTATGACCCTGAACCAGTGCCATAAGGGTACACTTCCTAGTAATACAGTCCAGAATCTAAATAATGATGGGCATTGTATAGCAATGACTACTCGAAGTGGTAAACAAACTGTTGATCCTCCTGTCTCTATAGTTGTTGATGATCCAGCTGAGCCGAAGAAAAATGATGCTAAAAATATGGTTGATTATAAAGATAAGGTTGGTAATGAGAATTTGAGTGATAAGAAATCTGTAGATACAAATAGGAAGGAAAAGAAGGTACCTCAGGTTTTATAGCCTATGCCACGACCTCCCCCACCTTTCCCACAGAGATTGATCAGGAAGGCCGGAGAAGAGAAATATTGCAAGTTCATCTCTATGCTAAACTAGTTTTTGGTGAATAATCCTTTCATCTAAGCACTGGAGCATAGGCCTAGTTATGCGAAATTTATGAAGGATCTGGTGACGAAGAAGAGAATTGTGAGTTTTGAGTCTGCTGATAATTTGCACCATTATAGTGCAATAGCCTCCCATTCTCTTGTGCAGAAAAAGGAGGATCCTGGAGCATTCACCATTCCTTGCACCATAGGAGCCTTTTACTTTACAAAGTCCTTGTGTGATTTGGGTGCGAGCATAAATCTCATGCCACTAGCAGTTTTTAAATAGTTGGTCTTGGGAGCCCCCAAACTGACGATAATGCAACTTCTTATGGTAGATCGCATGGTGAAGAGGATTGTGGGTATTTTATATGATGTGCTTGTAAAAGTGGATTCCTTTATCTTTTCGATGAACTTTGTGATTCTTGATTGTGAGGTGAATTTTGAGGTTCTGATCATCTTGGGATAACCATTCCTTGCCACCGGGCAAGCTTTAGTTGACTTGGAAACTAAGCAGATGAAGTTCAGATTGAATAATAAAGTAATTAAATTCAACATCTGCCAGTCAATAAAGCACCATGATGGCATGCCTGTAGTTTCAGTAATATATGAAGTTGATGAGGAGCACCTAATAGTACTTGTTAAGGAGCGATTGGTGTTGAAACACTTGCAGCTGTGATCATGAATTTTGATGGAAAGGACATTGCTGGGTATGATAAGATCATTGAGGCACTCACCGGTATGGGGTCTTACATATATGCTTCGAAGAAGCTTGACTTGGACTTGAAAAATTATGCAACCCCACCTGCCAGACCTTCTATTGAGGAGCCTCTAGTCTTGGAGCTCAAAGCCCTCCTATCTTACCTATAATATGTGTTCTTGGGAGCGAACAACACCTTTCCAATTATTATTACTGCAGATTAAGATGAATGTCAGGTTGAGGCTTTAGTTTCTGTGTTGAGAAAGTTCAAGAGGTTCATTGGTTGATATGTTGTTGATATCATTGGGATTCCTCCATGCATATGTACGCACAAGATCCAACTTGAGCCAAATTGTATTCCTAGTATTGAGCATCATCATAGGTTGAATCAGTCTATGCAAGAAGTCATCAAGAAGGAAATCATTAAGTGGTTAGATACAGGTGTGGTTTATCCTATTGCAGACAGCAAGTGGGTGAGCCAGGTTCAGTGTGTTCAAAAAAGGTTAGAATCACTATGGTTCCAAATGTTAATAATGAGCTGATTTCGATGAGGCCAGTCATAGGCTGGCGTACATGCATGGACTACAGAATGTTGAATGCATAGACTGCAAAAGATCATTTTTCGATGATGCTCATGGATCAGATATTAAACCATCTTTCTGGTAGAGGATGGTATTGCTTTCTTGATAGTTATTCAGGATACAATCAGATTTTGATTGCTCCTGAAGACCAAAATAAGACCACTTTCACCTATCCATATGGGATGTTCATATCCAAGAGGATGTCATTCGAGTTATGTAATGCACCAGCGACCTTTTAGCAATGTATGATGTTGATTTTCACAGATATGTAGAGGACAATATTGAGGTGTTCATGGATGACTTTTTTGTGGTAGCTGACTCCTTTGATGATTGTTTAGCCTATTTGAGTTGTGTGTTGAAGAGATGTGATGAATGCAACTTGGTGCTGAATTGGGAGAAGTGTCACTTCATGGTGAAAGAACATATAGTGCTTGGCCACATGATCTCCAAGAAGGGTATTGAGGTTGACAAGGCAAAGATTGAGGTGATTGAAAAATTTCCTCCTCTAATCTCTGTGAAAGGTATTCGCAGCTTTTTAGGACATGCTAGTTTTTATCGCAGGTTCATAAAGGATTTCTCTAAAATTGCACACCCTTTGTGCAAGTTATTGGTGAAGGATGTGAAGTTCATTTTTATGATGCATGTCTGAAGGCATTTGAATTCCTCAAGCAAAAGTTGATCTCTGTACCGATTATTGTGACACCTGATTGGTCCCAGTCATTTAAAGTTATGTGTGATGCTAGTGGAGTGGCACTAAGAGCAGTCCTAGGCCATAGACATGATAATATTCTCCATCTAATATACTACGCTAGCAAAGCACTTAATGCTTCCCAAAAGAACTATACTGTAACAAAACAAGAGTTGCTTGTTGTGGTCTTTGCGTTTGAAAAATTTAGATCTTATTTGCTTGGCACAAAGGTGATTGTGCATACTGATCATGCAGCTCTTAGGTACCTTATGGCAAAAAAGGATGCAAAGCCCAGTTCATTCAGTGGGTACCTCTGTTGCAAGATTTTGACTTTAAGGTCAAGGACCTAAAGGGGATTGAGAATCAGGTAGCCGGCCACTTGTCTAGATTGGAGGAAGAAATGATACTGAAGCTAAAGGATGAGCTAGAGATTGATGATATCTTCCTAGATGAGCAAGAATTGGTTGCATACCAATAATTGATTCCATGGTTCACAGACTTTGATAACTATTTGGTGAGTGATGCAGTTCCTTTCGATTTGTCCTTTTACCAGCGCAAGAAGTTTATGTCCGATGTTAAGAAGTTCTTCTGGGAGGAGCCATTCTTGTTCTGAGTTTGTTCAGATATGACGATTTGAAGATGTGCGCCAGAAGCTGAGATGACGGATATATTGGAGGCTTGTCATTCATCTCCTATTGAGGGGCATCATAGTGGTATCCAAATAGCTCATAAGATCTTGCAATATGGGTACTATTGGTCGACTCTTCATCAGGATGCGCATGATTTTGCAAAAGCTTGTGACTGATGTCAAAGTGAAGGGCGGCATAATAAGGAAGCATGAGCTGCCTCTCACTCCTATACTTGTTGTTGAGCTATTTGATGTTTGGGGAATTGATTTCATGGATCCTTTTGTGAGTTCGGATGGTATGAAGTACATATTGGTGGTTGTTGACTATATATCCAAGTAGGTAGAGGCAGTTGCGCTTCCCAATAATAAAGGCAAGAGTGTCACAGCATTCTTGAAACAGAATATCTTTTCCAAATTTGGTACACTGCATGCAATCATTTGCGATGGAGGCTCTCATTTATGCAACAGGTTATTTTGGGCTCTACATGAAAAGTATGGAGTAAGAAATAATATGGTGAATCCTTACCATCTGCAACCTATTGGCAAAGTTGAGGTTTCCAACTGGGAAATAAAGACAATCCTTGCAAAGACAGAATGTTCATAGAACGGATTGGTCTAGGAAACTTGATAATGCTCTGTAGGCATACCAGACTGCTTACAAGACACCAATAGGTATGTCTCTCTATTAGCTTGTATTTGGAAAGTCATCCCATCTACTAGTAAAGCTTAAGCACAAAGCTATGTCAGCGCTCAAGAAGTTGAATCTGAATTGGGGCAACACATTGTATTAGTGGCTTGGTCAGTTAAATGAGTTAGATGAATTTTGTCTCAAGGCTTGTGAGAGTTTATCTCTGTATAAGGAGAAGATGAAGTTATACCATGACCAAAAGATTGAAAAAAGAGACTTTGCACTAGGAGACTTAGTTCTACTGTTCAACTCCAGACTTTGCTTGTTTCCTGACAAGATTAAGTCTAAGTGGATAGGACCATTTCGAGTGGTGCATGTGTCCCCATATGGTATAATTGAGCTTGAGAACTATGAAGGCAAGAGGTTCAAGGCAAATGGTCAATGTCTAAAAGCATATTTAGGGACAGCCGATGACATTAAATTTGTGGAAGTCTGGACTCTTGGTGAAGTCTGAGTAACCAAGGAACCTGCATCATGCCGCGATATTAAATCAGACGTTGCATGGGAGGTAACTTGATGAAGTCTGAGTAGTCAAGTGACCTGGGTCGTGCCACAACCTTAAATCAAGTGTTGCTTGGGAGGCAACCCAAGGCTAATATTTGTTGGATGTGCAGGGACAAATGGAGGAAGGCACTGGGAAAGAGATAATCAGAAAAAGGTAAATGAGGATCCACGAGCAAGGTTCACGTATCGTGGTTTGATACATGGCTTGTAAACCTCACTAGTGGAACTTGGGGTAAAATAACAAAGCTCAGAACAAAGTCTACGAGCCAAGTCCATGGACCGTGGTTCAAACCATGAGCCATGGTCCCTAGTCATAGAAATTAGGTAGAAAAGCTAGTAGTGGGTCATGTTCTGTGAACCCAGTCCATGAACCATGGTTTATTCTATGATCCCTGAATAGGGTCCGTGGAACTCAGGTAATATTTTAAATTATAATAGTGCCAACATGACCTGACTCGTGATAGAAACCCTGAAAACTAATTTTTCTTCCATTTTTGAACCCGATTATCTTTATTTTGAACATTAATTTTTTTCTCCACTCTCCTACTTCCATTAAAACACCAAAATCCCTCAAATTACTCCCCTTCAACGTCCTAATCACTTCAAAAATTTCCCCAATTAGCCGAACACCTAAACCCCTCACCTACAGTTGTGAACAAATGAAAAGAGATCATCAACTAAGTCGCGGGTCAGTGTGGTCTTGGTCAAAGTGCAAGTATTTGCTCATAAGTTTCCAAAATTCTATTAAGGTATGACTAAACATCCTATCTTTGTTCAATTTTGGATAAAAGAACCAAACCTAGGTTTGTCCCTATTTGAAATTTGTGTAAAACCCTTGGGATGATGGTTTTTTTGTGAGTAAATACTTGGACTTATTGTGTAGGTGAGTATTAATGTTGAAAATTGGGTTGAAATTGTGCAAAAAAATGTTAAAATTGGTGTTGGCTGCTAAAACAGTGATCATGGGAGTAGTTCACAGACCGTGGTTCATTGCATGAATCGTGGATAGCAATCGTGAAAAAAAAATAGACTTGCAACATAGGTAATTGGTCTAACTTCCACGAGGGTCGTCCATGAGTCATGGATCAAACCATGTGTCGTGGATGGACTCTGTGGATTTCAGACCTACAAACCTATATGTATTTCCTATGATCCACGAAGGGTCTCCACGAGCCGTCGTTCATTCCACTGGCCGTGGATCCCACTCGTGGATCCCAAGTTCTTAAAAGTTCAGAAAATATTTTGTGTTCTTTTCAAATGACTGGTGTAGTAATACTTTCTCCCGTAGGTACCATGCCTCCTAAGGCAACTCCAAGCAAAGCCAATAGGAAAGTCGGGGCTTTAAGATTCGGGCATCAGGTTGTTGATGATCCCTCTGAAACTCAAAGATGTGGGTCAAAAGAAGTATATGAAATCCAGCCGGATCCAAATGTTGAGCCTCAAACCACGAGGCGAAGAGCAAGGACCCAAGCTACTAATCAGATAGCACTCCATCTTTCTCTTCCAGTTGTGACACAGGCAGTGACTACTACTCCTCAGTTTAAAGAGGGAGAGGGGTCGTCGAATAATGAGGACAGCAATGGCTCTAACAGGGAGAGTTCACCAGCTACCAGTATAGGGACTGGCTCAGGTTTTGATACTGTTGAGTTTGATAAAAGGGAACAGAGCTCCGCAGGTACATCCACTCCGAAATCCAAAACTAAAAAGAGAGTTAAATAGGATAGACTTCAAAGAGTTGAAGCCCGGTATAACAGGATTTGGTATATGCCTGGCATGCAGAGAGCATATGATAGGGATTCTCTGTGAACTAAGAAAGGCATGCCCAACAGGAGCATCTTTGTAGAGCCCTAGATTCTGACTGAAGTCTTGGCCTTTATCCTGTACATACAGGCGTTATTCAATACCAGTTTGGGTGGATGGCTGAGCCATCAGGCAGGTACATCCCTAAGATAGTATAGGAGTTTTATACATCCTATTCATCCCCGATACAACATATTACCCCACAGGGACAAAGGTGCTAGGAACAGCCTTCACTTGTCAGCACAGTAGTACGAGGTGCACCGATTGACATATCTGAGCGCATGATCCAGTGCTTTCTATTTAGGCCAGAGTATGAGTTACCAGTTGGCATAATAGAGTTTGATCACTGTATAAGGACAATGAAGGATAAAAACAAAATAAAAGATCCGGTGTAGAAAGGAGATTTATTGAGATAGGTTGCAGGATACATTGTTGACCGTGGAGAGGATGCCGAGTAGGTCATGGGAGGTGAGATCAAAAAGGCATCCTTGAGTTTTACGGGAAAGTTTTGGTAGGTTGTAGTGTGGTCTCATCTTTATTTGACTCAGATGAATAACACTTTTACACCAGATCGGGCAGTGCTAGTATCCAATATTATGGCTGGTTATGATATCAACATCACGTGGTACATCATAGAGGAGATTCATGAGCAGACGTTCAGACCCAGTACTAGCATTCCTTTTCCATGTTTGACTCACCGCTTATATATAGAGTTAGCGGTTCCAATTATGACTAGTGCTGACCATTCTACTAAAGTGACTAAGACTCAGGACCCTGAGCTAATTAAAGATGACACTAACCCAGTCACCCACAGATGAACTTAGACCTCTATCATATTTAGAGCTATTTTATTCGAGGGGTCAGTAGCTTTGGGTGATCAGACTGGCACTAGTGCCACAGAGCAGCCTCTAGAGGTTCCACTCCCTAGGGCTAGCACCATAGCAGAGAGTTCCATAGCCTCAGCTTCTGCTCACGCAACTTCCAGACCACCAGCCCATATCCCTACTATGCCCGTGTGCCCAGCTCCTTTTGGTATGGTCACCATCATTGTTGAGTTCTTACATAAGTTGGTCTGACACCAGGCATAGACAAAAAAAAATAGATGACTAATTTGCTATAGTTGTTGAAGCCCTGGGTATGGTCTACTATTGCAGCCGCTGAGGTGAGAGATACAGCATAGGTTCAGATACTCATAGATAGGTTCACCCATGAGATAAATAGGCAGATAGATAGATTTGAGTACCGAGTGAATAATCAGTTGTGAGACGTATAGATCCCCAACTTGGAAGGATTACAGGAAGATATGGCATGGTTTAGAGAGGAGATTTCATCACTAGCCACTAGACAGGCCTGTGTCATACCTTTCATTCCCATGTCTATGCCAGAGGTACCTTCTATGCTTGTTAATCTTATTGATGATGATGAGCCTCTAAGTGTTAGCGGGAAGAGAGATCGCAGTGAGGATCTGTCTAAGGCTAAGCATGATTCAAAGAAAGAGAGAGGGGATATCGCCACTACTATACGGTTGTCCTTGGATGACCAGAGACTTCAAGAGGAGGCAGACCGTCAGCGAGTTTGAAGCATTATTCCAGTTTGGCACCAGCTGTTAGAGGTTCTATGCCTGTAGAGATTATGATTCCTGATATTGATATTATCTATAGGGAACATCCTATGGATCCTACCACTATTAACCCTTTTAGCATGATGGCCACCACTGATGCCACTATTACCACACCAACGCACCCTAGCGCCTAGGCACTACAGGTATGTTTTTGTCGACTTAGCTGTTGTTCTTTTTTTAGTGAATTAGGGACAATGCATGTTCCTTTTTGGTAGAGGAAGCTATATGAGTCATGTGTCCATGTGGTTTTGATGAGTATCTTGGCAAAGTATGAGTAGTCAAGATACTCGGGTCGTACTGCAACATTACATCTGGCACTGTATAGGAGGCAACCTATGAGGGTACCTTTGAGTATCCACGTCCTTGGGATTTTTTGGTTGTATTATTTCCCTAAGGACCTTTATTTCTATTGAACAAACATATTTAGAAGTAGTTTTTGTGTGTTTGTGAAAGAAGAATAGGAACTTAGCACAGTCTATGGTTTGTTAATTTTTCTTGAAAGTTGTTTTGAATGAAAAATGGAGACCTCTCCAAATTTTGTGTGACATGTTAAGCCATTTTTGATAGACTAACCATTATGGATCTGTGCATGACATTATGAATATGAATGTGATAAATAGCTTAAGCTAGGGCATGAACCTGATAGATAGCAATTGGTAGTATGACTCTATGCCATATGTGTGAGAGGTGTTTTTGCATCGTTCTTGCTTTGTGTGCCAATCAAGAACTTGCCCAATTAGTCTTACCCAGGTTGTAGTATAGTTGGTTAGGAAATTATCAATAGGCCATTTTTTAATTTACTCTACTAAGCCTAAATGACCATCCAAATAAAATTGATACCCCTCAATCCCTGATTTTTTGAGCCTAAATTGACCCTTTTGTTGATTACACTATTCACCTTTCTTATTTTTCTGGGAACCTTTAGTTTGGCCCTGGTCACTCCTTTGATATTGTGCACCTCAAATCAAACAAATCGCCTAAGTTGAGGGTGGATACTATAGAGGTAAATTAGAAGAATGGGGCATGAAAAGAGTAGACTAGTAATAAAGAGGGAAAATAGTGAATGTGGCATATGCTAAAAGAGAAAAAGAAAAAAGAAAAAGAAAAGAAAGAAAAATGAGAAAAAGTTGATTTCAAAATAATTATCGCACCATCGCTTGATAAAAAAAATAAAAAAGAGGATAATAAGGGAGGAAAGAGTTGGTCTAAAAATTAGAGTAAAGACAGCATACTGTCAAAGAAGGCTTAGTCACTATTCCCGAATATACTATACGTGTCCCCGAACCTATGTTACAAGCCGAGTAAAGTCCTATAGTGATTCTAGTCAAACTATTCAAAAACTGAGGCATAGAAAATAAGGGCAAGTCTATGGTATTATACATGCATTACTTGAACTTCTTTGTAAGAGTGAGTGTGTTTTCTCTAGTCCCATTTGTTGAATGAGTTACTTGTGATTGGAACTTCTTTGTAGTGAGGGCACTAGAGTAATATTGATTTCTTGTTGTTAGGATAAGTGTCATCTGTGTATGCTAGCTTATCTAATTATATCATGATCTCATCTGTAGATCCTCTTTTGTTGTCTTGATAAATGGTACACGTGCATTTGTTTTATACTGAAAATGAGAGGGTTGTTAAACTTATGAGCTGATCTATTTGAACCATGTGACTGTCGTTGTTCCTAGTTTTCTTTTGCTTAAGCATCATTATAGGATAGTTTGTATTTATCATTTAAGGACAAACAACAGTTTTAAGTTGAGGGTCTTGATGTCTCATGGTTTTTTGACACTTTCGATGCTTAAAACTTGGAATTAGAGTATGTTCCTTAGCGATTTTTAGTAGATTTGATGTTTTTTGAGTATTGTGCAGGAAAATAGGGTTCAGAAGCTAAGTAAAGGAAAAAGATTGCAAAATGGCAAAAAATTGACTTTCACAACTCAACTCCACGAACTGTGAAAGCATCTATGAGTCATGGAAGTCAATCATAGAACTGATGCTGCAAAGGTGCAAGAAACCTAAGTTCTACGATAGGCATCCATGAGTTGTGGACCCATCCATGAGCCGTGGATCCTGTCCATGGAACTTGATTAGAGGAGGAGCAAAAATCCTGATTTCCATGGAGGTATTCCATGAGTTGTGGACTAATCCACAAGCCATGGAATGACCTCATGTACTTGGATCTGCAAAAAGAAAAATTCCCTTATTTGCACGAGGTTTTTCCACGATCCGTAGAAGGATCCACGGACTATAGATGGCGTCTGTGGAAGTTGTCGAACACTGTTCTCCTAGTCTTATTAGGATAGGATTTGTAATGTCTATAAATACTTTTCTTAGATTTTCTTTACATTTTTATGCTCTATTATTGTCTACTAAAGTATTAGAAACACAACGTATAACATTGTTCTTGGTTTTGGGAGATTAATTCATCCATTGGTTCTTGATTATTGATTCTTCTTTGATAATTCAAGATTCTGGATTTCTTTATTTCATCTCACAAGTATATGATTATGAATTCTTCAACAAATTCTGATTATTTTCTTATAAAAATGAGTAGCTAAATTCACAACTAGGATTGTGGGAACCATGACGGATTAATAAAGTAGGTAAAGTACTTAGTGATTCTATGAAGGTGTTTATGCATGTATTGTTTTTCCCTTCAGTTTGATTATTTTTTAACGGTTGCAAACATTAGAACTCGTCTTATTCTTACTTGCTGGACCAAGGGGGTAACGAATGGAAAAAGGGTTTATACAATGGAGATTTGAGACTATCAAGCCTCATCTAATAACTTGACCTTGTCCAGGAATAGCTAATTTGGAATCAAAGGTAAGGGTTAGTAAAGCATACACCCATAGACAGACCAAGTTTCATGGTGAATTTCTTCTATCTAGAGGACCAACCATTTAGTTGAATAGAACTTACCGATCTTGCATGCTAAAGCACCAAAATAGATTAGTAGTACAACGCCTTACTGAGTTATGAAATCACGGGGAACACAATCCTAGCCACCTCTCTCATTGATCAACAACAGTATTGATATTTGTTGTGAATTGATTTCTTACAATTTACAAACATCACTTGTTACATAATTTTCCCCCTTTTTACAAAAATAAAAGACTAATAGCACGAATAACTACATTGACCTAGATTCTAGCCATATTCCTCGTGGGATCACTCCTTACCTTGGTTAGGTTCTATATTTGACAGCGATCACTTTATATTTCTTTTTGAAGGTGTAATTTGGGCATATCACTCTCTAAGTGTTTTATTGATGATATTGGCAAACTTGGTAGATTGACTCTTGGTTTTGATATTTCCTTGTTTTGTTATGACATTTTTATATTAGTATGAGTTGTTTTTCATTTCTAACTTCTTTTATTTTTTATAGTAGTTTTGAGTGACTATTCCTGATGATGGATTGAGTGATGACTTTCTTAAGGGAAATTGTCACTTTGTTTGGTGTTTGTTTCCTTTTGCACAGGGGAAGTCTGAGTACCCTTAGCCTATGTGGTTTAGGATTGTGTATGCAAATCTAATAGAAGTTATGGTGAGTTTTGAGTAGCCATTTCAATTTGGATGTATGATTTGGCCCGATGATGGATAGGGTGACATCTTTCTTAAGGGCAAATCATCATTCAATAGGTGCCTTGTTAAGCTAAAAGTTAGATTGTTGGGTTGTTTGGTACTAGTATAGTTAGTCTTGCATGTGAAGTGTGAATTGAGCATACCTTTCCAATGAAGTTTTTTGTGAATTTTACAAGGCAAGTGCATAGGGAAGAATGATGGTAGTGACAACTCTTTTGACTCTTTTTGTGACTTTTGATACACTAGTTGGTGATATTTTGGATTATTAAATATGACTCCATTTATTCTTGTTTAGGAAGTGAAATTGATCCATCTTGAATAGTTCATATGCCATGTGTGGTGAGTCTTTGTTGAATAATTCTTGTACTTGCTCGTGTCATTTAGAACTTGCCCGATTAGTCTTTCAATACTAGTCTTAATTATATTTGGTTGGAGAAATGATCGTAGGCCTTCTTTGTGATTTTTGAAAGCCCATTTAGCCTTAAAATCCTACTATTGTACAAAATATTATCACTAGTTGTCCCCATTTGAGCTTGATACCCTTTGGCAACCACATTACAAGCCTTTACCCTTTTTGAAAAATAAATCCCTCTTTTGAACCCTTCCTTTCTTGAAATCTAAAAGTGTAAAATTGATGCTAAAAGCCTAAGTTAGGAGTGGTTGAAAGACACCTTAAAGAAGATGATCAATGTATTGTGCGTTTGTAGTTAAATACCAAAGGAGCAAGTCAAAGAAAGGAAGAAATTGAAAAGAAAAGACATAAAAAAGGGAAAAGAAAGAGATTCTTCAAGGTAAATAGATTTTCAATAATTGGGGCAACTAGAAAGGGAAATCAAGAAGTTGCATTGCATTGTATGGAAATGGAGAGGAAAATTATCATGGTTTGAAATGGAGAATGTTGTGTAGTGTTCAAGGAAGACGTAGTCCCTTTTATCTCAAATTCTTATTTTACCCTTCCCTAAGCCTAGGTTACAAGCTTAACAAAGTCCTTTTGAGATCTCCGACAGAGTACTTTTGAGCTAGTGATAAATGAAATAAGGGCAAGACTATGGTATGACTTTTGTTAGCATTTGAAATTCTTTGTTGAGTGTGAGTGATTTTCTGCATTTGTTCATTGATTTATCATTGTCAGCATAGTGATTATGGGACTTTATTTCTTATGAGGGCATACGAATTCGGATAGTGGTGATGTTGATAAATACCAAAATGAGTCAAATGAGCATGTTTGGTAAACTAGTAATTTGAGTCATTTCTTGAGGATTGGTTACTGTCATTTTATTATTCTTGAAACTCTATTGCATTTTTGAAGTTGTCTTTTGAATTGAGGCTATTATTTGGATAAAGTTCACATGTTGGTCCACTAATTATTAGTACCAACCAAAGTCATATTCATTACGCTTGTTATAGAATGTGAAGTGAGAATGATAGTGTTGATACTTGAGTCTGAAATGGTAGAGCCTCATTGGAGTTTGACTTTTACTTGCTTGAGGACAAGCAAAGACTTTAAGTTGGGGGTGTTGATAAAGGGTGATTTTACCACTTATTATGGTAGCTTCTCTTATGTTTTTGTAACTTCTATTTATGATATGAGGATATTTATTGTGTGATTTGTTAATATTTTAGGTATGGTGAGACATAAAGTATTTTGGGACAAAAGGAACTAAAGTTGACCAAAACAGAGAACATGCCCTCAGATGCCGCAAAAGTAGCCAAAGGACCACAATTGTGGAAGTCAACAAGACCTATCAAAGACCACAAATATAGTCAGAGGACCACAATTGTGAAAGTCAACACTCAAGTCAAACACCATAAATGTGGTACTATTTCTGCAAAAGTGGCATTTGGTCAAAGTTAACAGTACCACAAATGCGGTAGTTATCCGCATTTGCGGCTGACGGGTTTCAGTTCTGCCCAAAATACTTATTTCACAATTTTATCATCCCCAATACACATAAGACTCGTCCAACTCTCTTGGAAAAGTATCTTTGATATCTTTGGAAAATTCTCAAGCTTAGGAAAAAAGGTTCAAGCATCCAACACATATGAAAGTGAAGATTGGAAGCTTTAAATGAGAAATTCTTAATCTTTTCTTCAATTTCTTGCTTTGTAGTGAATATTTATAGGTGTACTTGCTAATTTTAGATTTGGGTATTGTGTTAAAGATAAATAATATTTGGGTTTTGAATTTATTTCTTGTGCTTTTGTAATTAGTTGAACACCTTCTAGTTTATGAAATGGGTCTTTAATTATCAAATAAGTCTTGTGCTTATATTGCTTTCTAAAGGGATAGATTAACCCTTGGACTTACCCCTTTTACTTTAGTTGAGCTTGAAAGATTCCAAGGCTAATTTTTACTAACCCATGATTAAATCAGCAATAGATAATTATTTGCAATAGATCGTATTGATATGAATTGATTCTCCATTTCCAAATCCCCTTGTTTTCCTTGACTGTGAAGGTCATTGATCAGTCTATCTATTATCTACTTAATTATATCTTTGTTCATTTTGAAATAGAAATCCCCAAAAAATTATCTTTTTATGTTGGATTAGAGTAAGTAGTTGTAATTCCTTTCTTTCTTAATTGGCTTTACATTGTTCCCTGTGGGATCGACCCTTACCTAGTAAGGTTAACTATATTGCAAATGACCGTGTACACTTTCTCTTAATCGAGAGGGTGGATTTGGATGTCATCAATGTGCATGAGAAACTACCTAGCAAAATGATCCAACTCTTCACACTCGTAGAATCCCCCATTAGACATAGGCTGATAAGAAGGCCTCGATGAACTAGAACGTATTCCTTTACCAGATAACCTAGAATGAGAACCTCTGAACATGTGTTTTGAACACTGACTTCCTTGACTTCTATACCCATAATAACCATCCTCAAAATTCTACAACGTCGCATGAATGGGTCTGACAGTCTTATAATAATGACCTTTATTCTAGAAGTCTCTTCCCTGGGATAATGAACCACTGAAACTACCATGTATGCAAACCCTCTTGTCATTGTCTCCTTAAGAACAACGAGGAATCTGCTCAATACTCTTAGGGGTCGTTTGGTTGGGAACAAGTTATCCCAGGATTAGTTATCCCGGGATTAACTATCCTGGGATAAGTTATCCCACCATATATATGGGATAACTTATCCCATCACTATGGTATAAATGGTGGGATAATTATTCCAAACATAGCAACCAAACAATATATCAAAAAGTTATCCCTAGACTATTTTTTTATCCCATGACTATTTATTTTTATCCCTCACACCAAATAACCCCTTAGAATGATCAATCCCCAACTGAAAAGTATACCTAGTCGTGACCAGATGCTCGGTAGCCAAATAAAGAAGAGCAATCAACCCCTTCACAAACCTTCTAATATGCTCCTCCTTTATAGGCAAATTTATCAACATATGCCGAGCCAAGGCATGGAACTTGGTCTCATACTGAGTAACAGTAATGGTACCTTTCTAAAGATCATCAAACTGGTCCCTCAGACTCTCTCTCATGTTGTAAGGCACAGACTTCCCCAAGAAGGCCTCAAAAATTTGTGTCCAAGTCATAGGAGTCAACCCTGCTGGCCTGCAATCCTGATAATACCTCCATCATTGCTTAGCCAGTCCCACTATATGAAGAGTAGTGTAGTCCACATCATATGACTCAACCAAATTAAGGTTATGAAATCTCTCTTGACAACTGACTAAAAACTTATAAGCATCTTCCTCGAGTACACCGGTGTAATGGGGAGGACGCATCCTAACAAAGGTATCAAACATCTTCAGCTCCTTTATTTTCATCATTGACCTAGACACCCCAGTGGAGCAATAAGTGGTACTAGAAAATTATTCATGCGAGGAGCCACAGCAGCAAATGGTTATGCCTTAAGTGTCCAAAAACCTTGAATTGGTATCTTCTCTAAGAGGTTGAACCCTAACTCTAATATGTGAACCATTGGGAGTGACAGGTAGATCTCTCGTCTGAACCATACCCTTAAATAAGTTCAAATTGCAAACCACAGTGTCCAGTAGCATTGGAGGAGCTATGAAACCCTGTGGCACCTAAGTTGGCCCCAAACCATTGTGTTGAAAAAGCTACATCCTCAATGTCAATCTCAGGCTAAAGTGATGTTGCTCTAGCATGACCTCTAGCTAGTGTTGTAGCCCATGCCCTGTCTCTATGACAACCTCGACTCGTGCCTCGACCCCATGTGGGGGACCTAGCAATAGATGCAGCTGCATCATCTCATGTTGTAAGTAATCTCATTTTCACCATCTATGAGAATGAAACACAAAGTTTAGAAAACTTAAAAGGTGACTGATTTAGCACGATAAGAAATCAAAAATAGAATTTTCCTAAAAATGCCCTACAGCCTCCTAAAAATAGATGTAGATGTCATCGTATAGATCCACAAAACTCAACTAGGCACTTTCTCTTGTATTGGTGGGACTAGTGAACCTATCAATCTGATACAAAATTATCACAATCTAAAATTTGGAATTGTGATGGAACCTACCCTGACCCCACCTTGGTAGGTAAGCCAACTCTTAAGCACAAAAATACGAGTAAAAGTGGAAAATAATGGATAAAATCATGAATATGTCTAAACTCTTCAAATACCTTAAATATACGATAAAAACATACGAAAATCCATCCCACGACTCAGAGTCACATGTACAAGATCTTGCTAAAAAGAAATATGAAAAGTAATACTCAATCTAGTACATTATTGTATGAAATAACTAAAAAGATAAAGCCAAGATAAAGGCAGAAGTAGGCGGCAAGCCTCTATATGTTAGGAGCTCACTACATCTCGGAATAAGCTAGACCTCGAATGAATTCAAATTAGTGCTGGTGACTTATACCAGGATCTTCATCAGAAAAAATGCAGAAAACATATGATGAGTATAATCCACTAATACTAAGTAGGCATCATAGTTCGACGAGCTTAAGTAGTTGCTATATCGAGTAAAGAACATTAAATAAATCATGCACGTAGAAAAGTCCCAATAGTTCAATAATATCAATCAACATGATCACAACAAGGTATAATGATGATAAAGAATGTGATGTAAGGCAATGCAATGTGATGAAATGCAATTGCCAATGTGTACCAATATGCAGCTCCTCCACAGTGGTATATTGTGAGGTAGGATGCACGGGGGACTCTCAAAGTCAATATATCAGTCTAGAACTATTTACCTTCGGACACCATATCATAATCAAGTACTCAAAACCATTTTCCTTTGGATTTTGCATCACAATCACCATCCAGACTCATACCCCTTCGGACATATAAAAAGAGAGCATTTTCTTTCAAAATAATGTTTTCCCATTATAGCATATTTGTGATCTATGAGAATGATTGAGTATGCATGATCATGGTAATAAAGTAAATTCAATGCAATAGATATAATCACAATACATTTCTCTACTCATAAGCATAGGCTACAATCCTCAAAATCAACAAAACTCCTCAATCTTGCAGTAAGTCATGTTTTATTCACTACCCTCATTTACTTTTCATATCTTTCCCATTATGGCATTCAAGCTCTCATATGCTCAATAATGCATAAACAACCCAAAACACAATGTACAAAAAAATCTTTCCTATTCTTAAGCCATTCATCATTAAAAATTTCAATTCAGGTATCACAATATCAAATCATCTCAATAGTTACTTTAACCCAATATTTCATTTATTCCAATAACATAATTTACATGATAAGACTACACTCAAGCTATGTCTAAATAAGAGTATGCCATAACCTCCCTTCAAAGCTGAACTGCAAGCTTGCAAAATCACACAATAGCCTATTTGTTTTTGAATAACCATGGAATGCTCCTGATCTATCAAATATACACTCTACACATAAATACGAGTCTATTGATACTCATACCATAGCATAAAAGTTTGACTAAAACTTGAGTTAAAAAGTCAACCATTAAAATTCAATGACGGAACTAAAAAAGTCTTTTAAAATTATTTTACCCATAAGATAAGAAACTCATATATAAAATTTTGTTTAAAACGGAGCTCAAATTGGACCTCGATTCATTAATTTCCATTCTCTTAATTTTTTTGGAAGAAGACCCAAAAATCCAATACTTACATGCAATAATTCGATGAAATTAATAAGGAATCACTAAAAGGAAGGTTAGAAACCTATCCCCGCATAGAATCTTTGAAACTCCGGCAAAAGTTACCTTAATTTGAGCTCTACAACTCCCAAAAATGAATTATGAGCTTCAGTTCGAAAGTGAGGATTTAATTTAGTCCCAGGTAAATCCTTCTCCGCGAATGCGGAGCACCCGTCGCAATCGCAAAGGCAACCCAACTCGGTGCTTCACAAATGCAAAAGCCTTCTTGCAATCGTGAAGGCTAAACAAAACCCAACCTAACCTTTCTCTTTGCAAACGCAACCAGGGGCCTGCAATCGCGAGGAAACACCTGGTCCTTCTTTGTAAACGTTGTCAATCCTCCACAAACGCAAAGAAGTTTGCACCAGAACAACTGACAACAAAATGAAACAAGGCCAAATTCTCAGAGCAGACCCTCGGAACTTATTGAAAACCCTTCAAACACAAACTAATAGTGCAAATCAGTCCTAAAATATATTTCAGACCTATTGGAATCGTCAAAACATCATTAAGGGATTATTTAGATCAAATGTTAACCGAGGTCAGCTCAAAACTTTAAAAAAAACCTTCAAAATCCAATTAAATGACCAATCTTTCCCACCCCCTTAAGAGGCTCAGGAACCGAACCATACCTCCATTTATGCTAAAAATCACCCCCAAACCTAGTGGAATCATCAAAACTTAGATCTGACCTCGCAACACCAAATATTGACTTTGGTCAAACTTTCTAAGTTCCAAACTGCAAAAACTTATTCGATTACCTCAATGATCAAAGCACCCATCCCTACAAGTCATAAAAACCAATCCAAACCTAAGGGGAGTGTCAAACGGGGAAAAACAAGTGAAAACCACAAAATAACCTTGAGGGTCATTACATCATCTACTACTACAACACATATTTGTCCTCAAATGTAAAGAGATAGAACATACCTGAAATCTCTTAAAGATAGGGATATCTACTCCACATGTTCAACTCAGCCTCCCAAGTGACCTCTTCCATCGGATGATATTTCCATTGCACTTTCACTGAAGCTATTTCCTTGGACCTCAACTTGTGAATATGCCTACCAATATGGCTATAGGCTCCTCCTCAAAGGCCAAATTTTGATCCAACTATATTGTATCCCATTGAATCACATAGTAACTATCTAAGTGATATTCTTCATCATGGATACATGGAACACAGGGTGAATACCTAAAAGACCTGGAGGTAAGGCTATCTCATAAGCCACCTCACAAATGCACTACAATATCTAAAAAGGATTAATGAACCTAAGGCTAAGCTTGCTTTTTTTCTCAAACATCATGACAACCTTCATGGGAAATACCTTATCTCTAACCATGAACTCCAAATTATAAACCTTCTGATTCACATAGATCTTTTTCCTACTTTGAGCTGTCAGAAACCGCTCCTAGATCAACTTCACTTTTCCATGGAATCTCTCAACATATTTGCACCCCAAGACCTAACCTCGAATGCATCAAACCAACCTACCAGAGATCTACATCTCCTACAATATAAAGCCTTAAATAGTATCTGAATGCTTTAATGGAAGTTTTTGTTGTAAGCAAACTCGGCTAAAGGAAAAAATTGATTCATATGACCACCAAAATCGATAACACATGCTGGTAGCATTTTCTCAAGGATCAAAATAGTCCTCTATAACTGACCATCAGTCTGTTGGGTGAAATACTATACTGATCTCAACTCGGGTACCCAACTCCTTCTACATCAAACCCCAAAAATGAGATTAAATTTCATACCTCTGTCAAAAATGATAGAAATGGGCACCCTATACAAAGAAACTATCTCCTAAATGTGAATCTGAGTAGTCTGAATTGGTATGAAGTGAGAGGACTTGGTCAATCTATCCACAGTGACCCAAATGAAATTGAATTTGCTCAAAGTCTGTGGTTAGCCTACCACGAAGTCCATAGCTATCATTTCCCACTTCTACTTGGGTATAGGCAGCCTTTGAATCATCCCACCTGGCCTTTAGTGCTCAAACTTCACTTACTAACAATTCAAACACTTAGACACATACTCCACTATATCTCTCTTCATCCTACACTACCAATAGTATTGCTTGAAATCATGATACATCTTCGTTGCTCCTAGATAGATGGAATACCTAGAATTATGAGCCACTTTAGGATCACAGATATGACCCTTAATCCTTAAAACTCCTTATGGATCCAACACTATCTCTCTAGCTTCATGCCTCAACACTTTGTCTCTAATCAAATTCAACTTCTCATCATCAAACTATTGACACCCTTTATTCACTCCAAAAGTATAGACTGGGTCTTCACACAAAAAAGAACCCTCATGGGCTCAGAAATATTTAGTCTCACAAATTGATTGGCTAAGGACTGAATGTCCAAAGATAAAGGACACTCATCAACTAATAGTAATGCAACATTGTCCATACTCACCCCATTTATACTCAAGGCATTCACCACCATATTGGACTTGTCCAGATGATAAAGAACCATTATATCATAGTCCTTGAGAAACTCCAACCACATACACTGCCTCAAATTGAGATCCTTTTGGTCAAAGATATATTGTAGGCTACAATGATCTATGAAGATCTCACAAT
The DNA here is from genome assembly GCA_003996215.1 of Jaltomata sinuosa. Taxonomy (NCBI): domain Eukaryota; kingdom Viridiplantae; phylum Streptophyta; class Magnoliopsida; order Solanales; family Solanaceae; genus Jaltomata; species Jaltomata sinuosa. Next base: position 2,798,171 of record QJPP01007525.1, on the reverse strand, counting down.
GAATGTCAAAAAGATAATGCCTCCAAATTTTTAAGACAAAAAATATCGTTGTCAAGTCCAAATCATGAGTGGGATAGTTTTTCTCATGAATCTTAAACTTCCTAGAAGCTGAAGTATAAGCAATAACTTTGTCCTTCTGCATTAACACACACCCAAGACCAATCTTAGAAGCATCACAATATATAGTAAATCCCTCTCCCGCTATTGGTAAAGTCAAAATTAGAGCCAAAGTCAATAAATATTCAAGCTTTTGTAAGCTCACTTCAAACTTCTCAGACCACTGAAAAGCCATATTCTTCTGAGTTAACTTGGTCAAAGGAGACACGATCAAATAAAACCCTAGCACAAACCATCTGAATAGTTAGCTAACCCAACAAAGCTCTAAATCTTTGTAGGTAACATGGTCTTATCCCAATCCCGCACTGTCTTAATCTTCTTTGATCCACTATAATCCCATCCTTGGACACAAATATGCCTAAAAATGCCACAGACTTTAACCAAAATTCATAGTTGGAGAACTTTACATACGACTGCTTATCTTTCAAAGTCTAAAGCACAATCTTCAAGTGCTACTCATGCTCCTCTTTACTCCTAGAGTAGATCAAGATGTTATTGATAAATACAATTATGAACGAATCTAAATAGGGACCAAGAACCCCATTCATCAACTTTATAAATGATGATGGGGCATTTGTCAACCCAAAATAGATGACAAAGAACTTGTAGTGTCTATATCGAGTCCTAAACATGGTATTAGGAATATCTAAAGCCATGATCTTCAATTGATGGTAGCCTAATGTCAAGTAAATCTTTAAGAACACCAATGTATCTTGAAGCTGATCAAATAAGTCATTAATACATGGTATCCGATACTTGTTCTTGATAGTCACCTTGTTCAACTATTAATAGTCAATTCACATCCACATAGAGCCATTCTTCTTCTTCACAAACAAGAAAGGAGCACCCCCAATGGGAAATACTAGGTCTAATAAACCCCTTACTCAACAAATACTACAATCTCATTCAATTCATTCAACTCCATCAGTGTCATCCTATAGGGTGGAATAGAAATGGGTTGAGTGCCCATCTATAGATCAATGACAAAATCGATGTCACAATCTAGTGGAAAGTCTATTAGAAAGACCTCTGCAAACTCACTCACCATAGGAACATACTCAAGTGAGGGAGCATCAACACTAGTATCTAAAATGTGTGCTAAGTAAGCCAAACACCCTTTCTCTACTATCTTTTTTGCCGTAAAAATGAGATCACATTCTTCAAGGCATGGCTAATCATACCTTTCCATACCTAATAGGGAATACCATGTATAACTAGAGTAATGATCTTAACATGACAATCCAACAGAGCACGATAAGAAGACAACCAATTAATGCCCAAAATCATATTGAAATCCACCATATCAAGAATAATAAGATCCACCCAGGTATCATACCCCAATAAAGTCATAACAATAGATTGATACTGTCGAACAACTAATAATGAATCGCTTATGAGGGAGAAACACAAATAGAAACTACTAGGGAATCACACATCATATCCAGGTTCATAGTAAAATAGGTAGACACATATGAAGAAGTAGATCCAGGGTCAAATAACACTGAAGAAGGATGATGGAAAACAAAAATAATACCTGTAATGACTACATATGAAGCCTCGGTCTCTGGTCTACCTAGAAAAGTATAACATTAGTCACGTCTGCTCTCAAAATATGCGCCTCTATGACCAACCCCAAGATCTGTTATGATCTACCCATAGCAACCTGAGAACCACCATGTGCACCTCCTCTTGATGATGGTGCTAGTGACTTGTAGGCTTGAACCTGTGAACCTTATTCTACTCCACTCTGCCTATTCCTTGGGCACCACCTAGCATAATGACCTAACTCTCTTCACTCATAGAATTCCTCACTAGATATATGCTAATGAGATGGCCCCGATGAACTAAAACTGTTGCCTCTACCAGAGAACCCAAAATGAGAACCTCTGGATATCTATCTTAAACTCTGACTACCTTGACTGCTATACCAAGAATAACCACCCTCATAAGTTTATAATATTACAAGAGTGTGTCTTCTAGTTTGATAATGATGACCTCTACCTGAGAAGTCCCTACCTTGATACAATGAACCACTGAAACTACCATGTATGCAAACTCTCTTGTCATTGTCTCCATAGGCACAACAACGAATCTACTTAATACTCTTATCATGATCAATCACCTATTAAAAAGTATCCCAATAATCACCAAATTCTCGGTATCTAAATAAAGAGGAATAATCATCCCCTTTATAAACCTCCTAATCTGCTCTTCCCCTATAGGCAAACTCATTAATGCATGTCGAGCCAAGGCATGAAACCTAGTCTTATACTGAGTAACTATTATGTTACCATGCTTAAGATCATCAAACTTGTCCCTCAAACTCTCTCTCATGCTACAAGGAACATACTTCCCCAAGAAGGCCTCACAAAACTGTGTCCAAGTCATAGGAAACAATCCAGCTGGCCTGCGATCCTAGTATGACCTCAACCACTGCTTTACCAGTCCCACTATTTGAAAAATAGTGTAATCCATATCATGTGACTCAAGCAAACCAAGGTTATGTATCCTTTCTTGACAGCTGACCAAAAACTCATAAGTGTCCTCCTCAAATTCACCAATAAAATGGAGAGAACCCATACAAACAAAGCAATCAAACACGTTTGCTCCTCTATTATCATCATTGTCCTAGCCACAATCAGTGGAGCAAAAAGTGGTACTAGAAAATCATCCATGCAAGGAGCTATAATAGCAACTGGTTGTGCCCCATTTGTCTAAAATACTGAACCAGTATCTTCTCTAGAGGCTGAACCCTAAATTTAATTTGTGAATCATTAGGAGTGACAGGTAGAACTTTTGTCTGAGCCATGCCCTCCAAGAACCTCAAAATGCAAATCATAGTGTCATGTAGCTCAAGAGTAGCTATGAAACATTATGGCACTTGGGGTGGACTTAATGTTGATACTCAATTTTTTCCCTCCATGTTCGTGATTAATTTCGAGCTTCTACTATTTTAAATGATTTTGAAATAATTATTTTATAGGATTTTAAAATTTTCAAAATTAATTTGAGGATAATTTAGTAATTTTAGGTAAAATATGTATGCTCTATATTTAATTATATAGAGGTATATAAATTTAACTTGAAAGAAACACTTTTAAAATTATTTTAAATAAAAATCATGTTTAAAGATGAAAATTGCTATGTTTTCCTCAAAATTGATTTAAAAGCAAGAAATAATTCTTTGGTTCTAAAACAGGTTAATTATGTTTTATAAAATAATTATTATTGGTTGTTAAATGTAGAAGCTCGTCTAAACTAATTATGGATTTAATTCATTTCATTTCGATTCCGGTTTAAACTCTCTCCCTTTATTCAATTCGGCCATGTTAAAAATTCAATTTGGCTAAAATTCAGCCTCATTTGCAAACAAAGGTGGCCACTCCCTTAACACCCTTATAACACCTTTGCTTCAACTAATATTTTGAGCCAAATGAACTCCTGACCTGCTCCAGCCCACTCCTTATTCCTGACCCACTCCGGCCCAACCCAACACACCCCTTATTACTACTCTTTCCCCTTCACTAAAAAAAGATAAACCAAACGATCCCTTTGCTCTCTCTTTTTTCTCCTCTCAAAAGACGTACAATACAAACCCTAACGCCGCCACCCCTCATCCCTTCAACTCCCTCATCTCCTCCGTACAAATCAGCATGCTTAGCATGTGGGATTACTTTGGGAAGCCTCTAGAAGGGCTACGTGTTATCATCGCCCTTCTCTCTCGTCCTTGTCGTGAAAACCCGCTCAAAATTCATACTAGGGGGTGTACAATTTCTAACAACTGGAGCCTTATCCTTAAGGAAATTCTAAATTCCTTAAGAAATTCCCATAACACCCCTAAAAAAAACCTTCTCCCACATCCGTTCTTTGTCGTTGGGATTTTCACCAAAGAATTTTGAGTTAGCATTTGGAGGTTTTTTGGCAGTGGTGAGAGAAAGCTCCAACAAGGCTCGTTGTCCAGTTCGTTGCTCCGGTAAATATGTATACAAATTCAAAAGATAACATACAGGATTTTGAAGATGATATACAGCCTATACATGTGCTGATATACTAGAATATAAAATGGGTCAAAGCCCTTGCGCAGCAACAAAAGCAGCAACGGTCCAAAATGGGCCAAAATTGAAGGATTTGGACTAGAAGTTCAAATGTAGCAGAAAATGGGCCTCAAAGCTCAAACTTAGATTTAGGACAGGATTTTGCTTACGCAAAAGTCCAAATTATTTAAGCCAAAAAGGCTTAATTTCTTCTCTTTCTCCTTAAACTCTTTTATATTTTGTAGTTAGAATTATTTGTATCTAATTTGGACTGACTCTTTAGCTTAGTTGAATTTTTCCTAAAAAGAAGAACCTTTCTTGTTTTAAATATTTTCCTTAATTTAACTTCTTTTTTTGATTTATTTATCATGAAATAATTTTCTTAAAACTCCAAGTACGAAAGCATGATTATTATTTGAAAAAATGAATTCACTATTTTTTCCTCAAATTCGATACTGAGAATTTCAACTTTATATTTGTACACTTATCTTTTAGTCAAATCATTTTGTTAATAATGACAAATAAATTTTCTTTAAAGTTAGTCAGAATAAGTTAATTTTTAATAAAACTGGATAACCATGAGTTAGTGGATATCCCGAGTACCTTTAAAACCTTCTCAGGATATTAATAAGAACCGCTTACCCAAAATCTCTAATTTTCTAAGTTTTTTACTGTTTTAGACTTAAGAAATTCTTCCAAAAGGTTTTATTAGTTTTTCTCTAATTAAATTAAGTGGCACTCTTGCTTTTACTTGAAATTGTCTTGAAATTATTAACTTAGTTTCGAAATGATTTGAAAAGTCAAAAATCATTTTCCTTGTTCAAAAAAACCAAAAACAGAAATGGCGACTCCGTTGGGGAGAATTCAACTAGGTTCTAACCTTATTGTTTTTACTAACTTATTTGACTAACTATTTAGAATTGTAATAATTAGTATTTTTTATCGCTTTCCTTATTTGTTTACTTTTCGCAAATTAAATTGTTCATGGCATATTCTGCCTCTCTTAGCAAATCGTTAGTTTGCATTAGGAAAAAAGGGCGATTATGCAAGTATTTACAATCGTCCTTCACTAAAACACACTTTCTCAAAACAGACAAGTGAAGTAGTTGACCCGAGGTCGGTCAACGGTCACTTGTTGTTTTAGCCCGCAGTTTTCTGCCCGAGTTTCTGGTCTCTTTCAAATAAACCGATTCTAGTCAATATAAGATAGAGCAAAACCAAATCCCAAAAATAGGCATTGGCCTAATATGTATTAATATCTAAGGGATATTAAGTCTATTAGTAAGATCACCTTGTGTTCAAAAGGGCCCTTGGCCTGAAAGAATAATCATCCCTTATGTGTTTAATTGAAGGACGTGATATCGAGTTGTACGAACCATTGTCCCTCGGGGTTGGGAATTTTTAGATAGTTCTTTATTATTGTAATCAAAGGAAGGTCATCACCCGAAAGGCATTCGAAATTCCAAGGAATTTGAGAAGTTCGAGAATGATAGACTTTTTGCGGTGGACTAGTTTAGGTTTGTACTCCTGTGTGGGAATGATATTCAATGTACGTCCCTTTTCCTTATTTTATACCCCCATTTTGTTTAATCCGTTTGTATATAATATTTTGGGGCAATGAAACATTTACACACGGCATACGTATCATTCAATTTGTTAGGCCTACCTTTGGCATAAAAAGGTCATATATCTATATAGGACGAGCTATAAATTGTTATGTGATATGAACTGTATTATGTGCTATGTGTGTTGCTCGAATCAAGGATGAATTGATCCACTTCTATTTTTTAAATTTTTAGAACACCGTAGGCAGAAAATATAAACTCACCACACAAAGTCCTACCAAATTACTCCTCGAGTTCTCCAAGTTCCTCAGAAAAAAAACTCAAGTTTCCTGTAAACCTTCTAAGAAGTTCAATTCCTTAGGAAGGTTGACTTGCCATGGACACCAAAGAGGCGATGCTCAAAGAATGGAAGAGATTTACCAAGAAATCAACAAAATAAAGGAACAACTTAAGGAAGCCAAACAAGTAGGGAAGAAGTTAGATGCTAGATCTTTGAAAGTTGATGAAGAGATAGGTCTCATGGAGGAAAAAATAGCCAATGTCGACACAAGGATAGCCCAGACAAAGGAAATGATCAACCAGACAGGTAGGAAGTACAGGAAAATGCTTAAAAGGTCGGCCTCAATCCTAATGAATGATGAAGAGTCTGTGGAGAAAACGATGAACAAATCCCGCCTTTTAACTAAGTCTCGAATTACTGGGCCAGCATTAGGGACGATCTCGTTTTGCCAACTAGGTTCAAACTAGGGAAAGGAAAGATTATTCTCAAGGCTCACGCTCGAGAGAGTTACCGAAGGCCTAGAATTGTCACACGCTCAGTCCTATTCCTAGCTCTGAAGACTATGGAAATCCTACAGCTGGACCAAACCCCAGGTTTTTAGTATAATCCCAGAAACGCACATAAAAGATGTGCTTACCATATGCGCCAAAAGGGGCAAACTACCATTGAATGCACTATGCTAAGGGTTAGGATTCATGAGATGATCAATTGTGGGCAAATAAGCCACATGTGAGGCCCGCGCACTTTGCTGATCTGTGATAGAATAAGGCCGGGAATGCCAATCACCCAGGATACCCTGATTTGCCAATATGATTTCACCATATTTTATGACACATACCTCGAAATCTACTTCAAACTATTCCATTCTAGCATTATTGAGCCAATTGAAAGAAAGGCGAGAAAAATATCCCGAGCTTGGCACAATTACAAAGAAATATGCCTTTACCATGATGAAGAATGAGGGTATGACATAGAAAACTGTCACACTTTCAGGATTGACCTTGAAGATCTCATAGACGCAGGAAGGATCTAGATTAAGTTTCCACCGTATCTTCCTTGAAAAAGAGAAATAAGAAAAGAATCTAGAAGACTCGCTGCTATCCAAATGAAGCTTTAAAAGTAGCAGAGTTTATTTTAGTTTTTCCTTTATGTTGTTTTTACTTTCCTCCTGTAATCCAAGATAGTGGATGAATGAAATGAAATGAAAATGAACTTACTGATTACCTATTCGAACTACATAGGGCCTGAATTCTACTTTGTGAGATACGTAGGCAGCCTTTCAAGGCCCGACCCCTATCTTTAAGAAATTTTCATTTCTCCCATTTTGAGGAAAGTTCCAGAAGAATTCAGAAGCACAAAAGACAAAGTATCAGAAGAAGAAGACTCAGCAAGTTAACTTTCCTGATAAAACCTACTTATCCAAAATCAATGGGAAAATTCATGTCCATCAAACCCTCGAGTCAATAATTTACCCGTGGATCAATTTACCTTGATAAAAGCAACTTCTACATGTTTAAAGCATTTCTTATGTATTTATTTTCAGTCAGATATCTTTTGTCATTTACCACTAATGGAATCTGACATATTTGCCTTTTGAGTTGTTTTTACTTCAACAGGTAATAGAAATTTATTTGTGTCGATAAAACTAGACGAACACCTTTACTTCATTTGCTCAAAGGCACACATAGATTCCTCCTCTAACCATCGCTTTTCTAAGGGGAAAAATGACTAATAATGAGGAAGAGAAAGTTTTGGCTGTAAGAGATAATGTTATTGCTGAACAAAGTGAAATGATTGAAGAGCTTGCAAGGAAGCTAGATAAGATGCAAGAAGAGGTGAAAAAAGCCAAGGACATGGCAAGCTTGACTATCGTCGCTAATACCCCAGCTCTCAGTAACTCTCAACCCGCTCTCTAGATCCCTCCACTCAATTCCTAGTAAATCAAAAACCATCCAACAGATATCCTTTCCACATCTACACCCAGACCTTCCAACGAACCTATCTCCAATAATCCTCCCCATATCGAATTCTTATACCAAATCCACACTCCTCTTATCCAGCACACTAACCAAAACAACAACCCAAATGCCTACAATCAATAAAACCTCCCTCTGAATTACCAAAATACACCATAAAATACTTATAATTCCCAAGTAAACCCCCCCCCAAATATCATTAATCCATAGAACTATACGTCTACATACCCAAATGCCATCCCACATATCCAGCCTTCACCTGTCCAGAATAGGCCACCTCCCACTTTCCATGCCATGGTGAAACCTTACATTACACTCTCGGAGAATCCCGATCTTAATCATTATGAGGAGAAGGAAAATGAGTTGAAGGCAGCAGAAGAGAAGCGTGATCATGACTTGATACTGATGAAAAAGAAAATCACCAAGATCAGGGAGTCTCATGGTTAATTTGATGAAAGAGGATACGATTATGATGACCTCTACATTTACCCGGAGTTGGATCTTCTAGAGGGATTTAAAGTTCCAAGTCATGGACATAACCACCAATTATAACTTGCTCCTTGGGAGGCCATGGATCCACCAGGTTTGAGTCGTGCCCTCGAATTTGCATCAGATGGTAAAATTTGTCTGGGAAGATCACGAAGTAGTCATTCATGGTAAAGGGAGTCATCTGAGGCACCCCAATGGTTGGGTTCCTATAATAGAAGAAGTTCCAAGGGGTAGCGACTTCTACACCATAGAAATCGTGAATACCACTAAAGAGTATCTCGTGCCACAAGTGTCGATGTCGTCGGTCTACAAGATAATTGCAACTACAATGTTCAGAAGCAGATTTGAGCCAGGATTTGGATTAGGCAAGAATTCTAATGGTATGATTGAACCAATAAGGATCCCTGGAAACTGTCCAAGCACGGACTAGGGTATGTGTTCCAAGGAGATAAGGTGAAAACCAAAGAAGAGAAGCAGTCAAGATTTCCAAAGCCGCTACCTCATCTATATCAGTCATTCCCAGTACGAATTGGTTCTCCAAGTGGCAATATAGAGGATGGAATAGGAGAATGGTTTGAGGAATATGATGCCACAATAGAAAAAGTCCCCAAAGCATCCATGATCAGGGATGTCAGGCCTGGCGAGCAGTTGCAGAACTGCGCCACTACTCCTCTTATGACTCTCCATTTGTCTGGGTAGACAAAGACTTTATTTTTATAAAAATCGGTGATGGTCCTGATAAGGCCCGTGACCCACCCTTTATGTTTTTAATTTTCTCATATTATTTTACAACTTTCTAAAAGGCATGGACCTGCATTCGTGAGAGTCATAGCCATAGTTTATAAATATTTTGGATTTCAAATAATAACCTCCCTTATTACGAAAACTTTGCTATATATTTGTTTGTCATTATCTAACTCATTTTGTTATGATTTCAGTAATAATAACTTAAAACCTACCAATGTCATGTCATGTCAAAAGCTAAATGAAAAAATCAAGATAAATTGTATTAGAAATGAAGAGTATGAAATCATGGTCCTTGAACAACTAACTGATAAGTCAGTAATCTACCAACTTATTGAGCCTATATCCATGAATTATTGCTAAGTTTTGAATTCATATAGAGGTTCTTATGGCCTTTCTTGTTGTTTATACAGGTACTTTTGATAGAAGATGAAGAACAAGGATATGGACCCAAAATGAGCCAAAAAAGAGCTAAGTGTGAAGAGTTGAGAAAAGCTGAAGAATATGAACCAAGATGCGGTGGATGTGCGACACGCACAAGCCGAGGTGTGGTTCACACCTCCTCCGCAATAAGCTGCTAAAGTTGCTGAAAATTCAGCAAGGGAGTGCAGTCGTTGTGCAACACGCACATCCCCTTCGCACAAAGCCATAATTTCAGCCGAAGGCACTGGTTGAGTTGAAGCAGGTGTGCGACACGCACATTGCGATGTGTGAACTGCATGTCGTGTCGCACACCTCTTAAAGGGCAAACTTGTCCTAATTTTATGTGACGACTTGAGAACATATAAAAGGCCATTTTAGGCTTAATTTGTATATATAATACTTCAGACCTGATTCTTAGAGGATAGTTTTTGTTGTGTAAACAATTTTTCATCTCCATTGAGAAGAGAGTTTCAATCCAAATCTCTTGGTTAACAATTTGTGTGCCTAATTTGATTCTAGAACTTGAGATTCAGCTATAATGGATGGGAATTTGACTTACCCAGATGGTATCTCTTCTTCTTCTACTATGAGTGGCTAAATTCTCTTATCTGGGGGTATATTGATGATGGGTGCTTAGCTAATGGGTGTGAGTGTTGTTAATTCAACTTTATAATTGTCTATTTGACATGGGTCTAGTAATTTCACCAAGTTTTAATCCTAAAATTGGTGGTTGCAAACATTAATTTACATTACTTAGCTATGTGATTGCTCAGGAGAGAATTTCATAGTTGTGGATATGAAATTACTAGTGGGTACTTGGGATTCCATATAGATTGGAGTCTAGAAATAGCTCTAATCGCAGGAATCTCCCATTTAAGAGTCTGAGCTATAAATAGGACGACCTCTCCAAGCTAATATTGGTTGATTGTTTATCACACCGATGATGTTCTAACCAAAATCATTGCAAATGCGGATGTTGATCGGGAGATAGCATTTCACACCTATGACCAACACTATTCATGTCAACAGGTGAAAGAAGAAGTGAATTAATGATTACCCCATGCTATAGCTAATTCCCTATCGGATATGCATCCCTAGTCTTTTAAATCATTTGGTACACCCATCTTTAGTTTTATTGTTTTTTGTTGAATTGTGTTAGTAGTGGCAACTTTCCCAATTCCCCCCATTCTTTTAATTTTTGTTTAAGCAATTACTCTCGCCTTGAAATCAACTCATACAATCTCTAGTTGTCTAAGTCAAGTCCCTTGGGTACGACCCCGATATCCGTTGGGTTTATAAATTTTGTTTTGCTACACAATCATCGTGGCCTCCTAATTGAAGAGCACGATTTGAGCGTTCATCAAAAATGGCGTTGCTGCTGGGGACTTGAGTGTTAGCTAATTTTTTATTGTTGTTTTGAAGTCAACTTGAGAGTTATTGTTTGCTTTTACTTTTTGTTGATTGTGTAGGCTAGGTATGGATGAAGCCGATGATAATGAGAGCATTGGTGACTTCGACAATGCCAACGCTGCCGAGCCTATGATACAAGGAGGTGTATGTGCAATCTGCTTACGCCCCACGGTGGAAAATGTTATCTTCCACGTGACAAGCACTATGCTCCACTTAATCCAAATGAAAGGCCAATTTGCTGAAGCAGCACATGAGGACTCCAACCGGCATATTTGGAATTTTGAGGAGATTTGACAACCGTTCATCTTCCAACATATCTCTTAAGAGTCCATCCGATTGCGCCTATTCCCTTTTCCCTTGGCGGGGGAAGCCATGGCGTGGTTGGAAGAATTGTCGCATGCCTTTATCATATCTTGGGCCGAGTTGGTTGAGGCATTTACCTTGAGATTCTTTCCTCCATATCGAATGATGAAGCTAAGAGATGAGATTACCAACTTTAGGCAGCTCCCTGACGAGCCTCTTCATGAAGTTTGGCTACGATTCAAAAACAAGCTTCTATTGTGCCCAAACAATGTGTTGCTCCAAAGCTTCTACCGGTCATTAAACTCCGTGAACTAATCAGTGGCTGATAACCTTGGAGGGGGCACCTTCATGGATTTATAATTCCCTATTACCTCGGTGCTATTAGAATGAATGACCAAGACAAACCAAGCTTGGCACATGAGAGAGGCAAAGGTGCCAACTTTGGGAACACCCTCAACAATCTTATCAAATGATATGAGGAGGAAAGAGGAGGAGCGTGATGAGACATTGGCCAAGATGATGACGTAACTCGACTCGATGGCCAAACATGCCATGGGAGCTGGTGGTGTTAGGAAGGTGAATGCAGTGAGTACACCGGAGATTCAAGTGAGTGATGTGGAGATTATGGCTAAGGTTAATGGTAAGCTATGATTTGTGTCGGCAGGTTCTCACCCTGGTTTTTATCGCCCACGGGAGGAGAATCAAGGTTGGATTAGAGACAAAGAGAGGGATGGCAGTTGGCGTGATAGAGACAAGGATGGTGATTGCTTCAATCACCAGAGTTCTAATCCTTACATCCCCCAAAACAAATCTGATTCTCTCTACCAACCAGGCACAAAAAACCCCAGCCAATCCAAGTTAGAGGACATGTTGTCCTTGGTTCTTAAGAAGGTGGACACCATAAATTCGGGAGTAAGTGAACTAAAGAGTGAGGTTTCAACACTTCACCAAACTATGATCTCACACAGCGCCTCAATCAAGCATCTTGAGGCCTAAATGACCCTCCTCTCAAGCCAAATGAACCTGAGGATGAAAGCAATATTGCCTAGCGACACCATCGCAAACCCAAAGAATGATTAAGGATTGAGGTAGTATCGTTGTGATGCGACATTAAATCAAGCGCTGCTTGGGAGGCCACCCAAGTTTCTTTATTTGTTTTTGTTTATCTTTTGTTGTTTTTGATATTTTTGTAGGAATGCATGGATGGAAAATCGAACAAGGGAAAGCAATGAAAAAGGGGATGTGCGGTGGACTGTGTGGACCACAAGGGGAATTATGTGTGTTGCACATGCTATCGCATGCCATATCAGAAAGCCTAGAAGAAATCTAAAAAGATGGAGGTGATGTGCGCTGGGCCGTGTGGATCGTACGAGCCCAAGTGTGCATCGCACTTCCATCGCATGATCAAACAGATGCCTGGGCAAACCCAGGGAAGAAACAAGGGACTTGTGCGATATGCCATGCGCTCCACACCTTGCATGGTGCAAATCATATATCACAGTGCATGGAAGGTAATTTTGAAATTTAATTGACCTAACCCATTGACCGACCTGACCCGGAGATGACCCGGTCGACTTTTCTTCTTCTTTTTCTTTTAAAACTGACTCTTCTCTTCTTTTTCCACCATATTTCTTCACAACTCCCAAAATTCCCTCTCTAAACTCTCTCTAAATCCCTCAAACTCTCCCAAAATCTTCTTATCATCTCACCAAATCTCTTCCACTATGCCTCGACCATCGTTGCCGTTATTCTCCAGAAAGGTCTTATGGGTCACCATTGTTGGAGTCAAAAAGCTTCAATTTTCACTCCTCTCTTCACAATCTTCACTTGTGGTAAGTTCCCCGATGTTAAATACATATTTTTAGGAATGACATGAACTCATATTGTGAAGCATGCTTAGCATAAATTGCCATGTTGATTTTGGGTGAGATAAAAAAAATTTGGGTCCCCAATTTTGAGTTGTTTTTGATAATATACCTTAGAATCAACTTGGTAGGGCTTTGATTTTATGAATGCATGTTGATTAGTAGTAATGTTTAGCCTTGAAATCTGTGTTGGGGTGAAGTCTAAGTAACCCACTCATGACTAATGAGTGATTGGGCCTGATGATAGATTGGGTGACGTTATTCTTAAGGGTAAATCATCATTTGTCACGAGGTTTTGATTGATAGTTGACTATTGAGGTTGAATGTTTCTAATTGTATGCCCATGACCCTTGTTGAAAATCTAATTGGGGTATATGTTTGGTGAAGGAAAGGTTGATTGTTGCTATGCTTATTGGTGCCCATTGTGCAAGAAGGGCTTGATGTTCCCAATGATAGATGGGGTAACGTCCATCTTAAGGGAAGTCGTTGAGTCCTTTCTTGCTTGTGTTTGTGTCAATAGAAATTCGGGGAAGTCTGAGTACCCGGAAGTTAAGGTCATAATCCATTTTCCCCTTTGTTTAATGTGATTTGGTTGTTGTGTAGTGCCAAGTACCGAAGCACATCTTGCTCTATGAATCATATGCGCAACTCACAAGAACACAAGGAACTAAAAATTCCAATTGTGCCATTGTGCATTTCGCATACGATGCACAGATCTTGATGTGCGGGGCGCACAAGGCATCACACAAAGTTGAAAAGAATGAGCAGGTCACTAATCTGAGGGGCGATGTATAGTGCGACACGCACTCCTGATGGTGCAAATCACACCAGGATCGCACCTTAGTTGAAAAATCCCTGAAGGTTCTGTGGGTTTGTGCCACAGCACATGCGACGGGCACTCTTCCTGGTGCATTTTTCATGTGGTCTGCATATGAAAACAATTACCTACTTTATTTTTCTAATCCATTGCATTCCATCCTTTGTAGTTGCTAACTTCTTTTTAGGCTGTGTTTTTGTCTCTTGGCTCACAATCTCTGGTTGCAGAATATGTCTTCTTACAGGCGACACATAGGGGGGCAACCTAGACAAAGGTCGGCTGCAGAAGAAGCAAGGCTCCATTTTGGAGTAGAGGGCATGAAATCCTACTACACTCAGGACAAAAACAGAACTTTTAATGTGGAGCAAAGCTTTAATTTGGGGGAAGTTGGAGATGAGCTGCCCAATATGCACCATCAGTTTTTTGTTAGAGAGTGGCAGCCATTTCAAGACGTGCCCGGGGGATACTATGAAGAGATAGTCCAAGAATTCTTTGCAGCTTACCAAGCCATACAGGATTCCAAGGGCTATAAAAGTCCCAAATACAGGTTCCCTAATCTAGATGCAGTCATCGTCCTGGGAAAGAAAGTGTACATTACCCCTACCACCATCAATGCTATATATTGGGAACACCCAATTGATCCTGCACCAGCCCTCATGGCTACATTGATGGCTGAACCAAAGCCATATCAGGAGATAGCCCCCACCATTGATTTAGGCACCCCTGTGTGGTCTACCATGGGAGGAGATATCCCGAGGACGTCCTTGGTTTTTGAGGCACGGCTTAGCTATGATCTAGTTCACAACCATCTTCTCCGCTCTCAAAATGACCAAAAGATAACTCAAGAGGGTGTCATTCTAATCGAGGCCATCATGATGGGGGAACATGTAAACTTTGGAGAGGTGTCAGCAATGATAATACGGAGGAAAGCCCATCGGGGAATTAATTCTCATCCTTTTCCAGTCTTGATCACCAAGCTGTGTGCTAAAGCTGATGTTCCTACTCTTACTTGTGACAAGTTCACTCATGTCATTGGGGTCATTGATCTTGACAAAAAGACAGATAGAGATGCCCCAAGATTCAAGAAGCAAAGGACTGAGCAGATGAGTGAGCTTGATAGTGATGAGCTTGGTGCTAGTGTTGGCGCTTCATCTCCCTCTCGGACCACTTTTAAGGCACGACCACATGCTACCACGCCCTCTATAACCAAGAGTGAGCTATAGGATATGGTAGACACTCATAATCATGAGAAGCTGTTGGCCGACTTAGCCACAAAATTGCCTGGAATGATCAATAGGGTAGTCAAGAATACAGTGAAGGGGGTGGTAGAGAGCTTGAACACATTATGCAAGCGGGTTGATATCATAAAGGGAGCAATCTCTAAACTTCAGAAGGATGTTGACAAAGCCAAGGGCAAAGGCCCGGTAGTGCATGAAGATTTAATGACATTGCCTCCCCCTCAGAATATTCATGTCCCTTTGGATGAGTTATTTGATGCCTATGCTAATGAAGAGCTGCCCGTTAGTGAGTATCAAGAGTTGGATGACAACGAGAACCCTGATTTTCAGTGGGCTCTTCATGATTCCACTTTGTATGTGAACTCCCGACGGGGTGGTCCTGGCCCGAGTGGCAAGAATATTGAAGAAGAGGTTGTTGCTGATGATGGTGATGATGAGGATTAAGTTCTCCAAGGAGTTCCACCCCTTTCTCTCATTGCACTATGCGCATTAAGGGCAATGCTCCTTTTATGGGAAGGGGTGGCTTTACTTGCTTTGATGACGCCTGTGAGTGGGCTTGAGACAATTTATTACCCTTGTCGGGCCTAGTTGACACTGCTGCTTAGTTTTATTTGGCCCTTGTCAGGCACATTTTGGATAATGATTGTGATGCTATTGTTTTTCTTTCCCTTAGATTATGTTTTTGTTTTACTTGGAGCTTAATTGTGCCCTCGTCGGGCTTGAATTTTATTGATTCTGTGCCAGGTTGGTCTTACATGCCCCATTGTGCCACCACCCATGCCTTGCAAATGCACTAAATGCCTACGCCTAGGCTTGTTCTTGAATGAAATTATGAGCGCAAATTTGGTTTTTGCCTTGTTAATAGTTGTGTAGAAATAAACTCCGAAGGTTTTCTTAATACCACGGTTCTTTCCCAAGGAGCAAAAGTTTTGATTATTTTCTTTTTCTTTTCTTTTGTTTATGTGTGTCGAACCAGGTTGGTGTTTCCCTATGATAGATTGAGAGGCAACTTTCTTAAGGAAAAATGCCATGTTTTATCTTAGAATTGAGTCTATAAGTGCTTGTCTCGAAATAGGCCCATCAAAAAATTCTTCATGGCAATTTATTTTTGAAAATGAAAGGAAGAAAGGAAATGAATTTTTGAGGAAAAGCATTCTCTTGTCATAACTTGCACACTCTCGCTTTGGCTTGATTAACTCACAAACGAGTGTGTAATAAACTCGGAATAGCTTGTCAAAAGTCATTTGCCCCAATTGATTGTGGGACTAATAAATGAAGTCTTGTGGCATGATTCCTTGTGTGGTGAGGCTGTACCTTGATACTTATGCATAAGTGTCATCTATAACTTGCCCCCAATGTGATTCAAGGCAAAATTCTAGGTGTAACCAAGCTTGGAAGATGACCTTAGGCCTTTTTTGATAAGCCACTTCACCCAAATGACTTCCCAATGACATCAAATCCTAGTGAACCCCTTTGAGATTGTGACCGTTCTTTGGAACCTTGTCAAAACCTTGACCTTTTTGGAACCTCTATCTTGGCACCTATCCTCCCTAATTGCTTGAAAAATAAATGTAGTCTAAAAGCCTAAGTTTCGGGGGAACAAAAGACAACATAGGCAAATGCCTAAGTTTGGGGGTGCATATGATTAAATGAGGAGAAAAAAAGTGCACTTCAAGTGCAAGCTAGCACCTTAATTTCACATTGAAAATTGCTCCAAAATATCAATCCAATGAGCAAATTGAAAAGCAAAAATTGGTGCTACCAAGTGAAGGTGATATAAGGTTTGAATGATCATGAGTTAAAAAGGAGAAATCTTGGGTTGTGCGAGGAAGGAATAAGGTGAAGTTGAAATGGAAAAATATGAGCAGTGTTCGAATTGAGAACAAAGAGCATTAGGGAGGTGTAGTCACTTGAACCAAATGATATCCTCACCTTAGCCCTAGCCAACATCATAACCCGCAAGTCCTTGGTGATTCCGAGCTTGGCTACCCTACATTAGTGGCGATTTACATGAAGGGCAAGCCTATGGTTCGATGCGCATGCACTTGAACTTTCTTGAGAGAGTGAGAGTCTTCTTTGTTCTCTTATAATCCCGTGTTTTAAGGATTAAATGATTGTGAGTGGGATTCTCTCTTGTGGTGAGTGGCATTATGCACTTGAATCAAAGAATAGAGTCTCTATTTCAATTGAGGGAAATGAATGAGATAAGTTGTGTGGCGAATCTCGAGGCAAACCTTGACGGTCCATGCTAATGACTTGAGAAGCCTAAATGTCTTATTTTGAATGAAAATTGATTTTAAATGAGAAATGATGTCCTTTTGAAAAAGGTTTTGAAATGACCAATTGCCTTAAGTTTGTGGTGGTCCAAATTGAGATGAGCATAGTAGTTGAGTCCTCTGTTTGAGTCTTTTGTTTATTTCTTTTTCTTAAATTTTAGTGTAGAGTAATCTTTTGTGCCTTGATTGATCCTTAGCATAATTCATTCCTTGCCTTGTGAGTATCTTGCTTGAGGACAAGCAATAGTTCAAGTTTGGAGGTTTGATAAGTCGGTAATCTACCAACTTATTAAGCCTATATCCATGAATTATTGCTATGTTTTGAATTGATTTAGGGGTTCTTATGGCCTTTCTTGATGTCTATGCAGGGACTTTTGATAGAAGATGAAGAACTAGGATATGGACCCAAAAAGAGCAAAAAAGGAGCTAAGTGTGGGAAGTTGAGAAAAGTTGAAGAATCTGAACCAAGATGTGATGGTTGTGCGACACGCACAAGCTGAGGTGCTGATCGCACCTCCTCAGCATGAAGCTGCTAAAGTTGTTGAAGATTCTGCAAGGGAGTGCGATCGTTGTGCGACTCGCACATTCTGTGATGCGGAACGCACCACCTTTGCACGAAGCCACAATTTCAGCTGAAGTCACTGGTTGAGTTGAAGCAGGTGTGCGACACACACATTGCGACATGCGAACTGCACCTCACGTTGCACACCTCCCGAAGGGCAAACTTGTCCTAATTTTATGTGATGACTTGGGAACATATAAAAGTCCATTTTAGCCTTAATTTGTATATACAATACTTCAAACCTGATTCTTAGAGGATAGGTTTTGCTTTGTAGACAATTTTCCACCTCCATTGAGAAGAGGGTTTCAATCCAAATCTCTTGGTTAACAATTTGTGTGCCTAATTTGATTCTAAAACTTGAGATTCAGTTATAATATATGGGAATTTGACTTACCCAGATGGTATCTCTTCTTCTCCTACTATGAGTGGCTAAATTCTCTTGTCTAGAGGTGTATTGATGATGGGTGCTTAGCTAATGGGTGTGGGTGTTGTTAATTCACCTTTATAATTGCCTATTTGATATGGGTCTAGTAATTTCACCAAGTTTTAATCCTAAAATTGGTGGTTGCAAACATTAATTTACATTACTTAGCTATGTGATTGCTCGGGAGAGAATTTTATAGTTGTGGATGTGAAATTACTAGTGGGTACTTGGTAATCCATCTAGATTGGAGTCTAGAAATATCTCTAATCACAGGAATCTCCCATTTAAGAGTTCGAGATATAAATAGGATGACCTCCCCAAGCTAATGTTGGTTGATTGTTTATCACACCGATGATGTTCGAATCGAAATCATCAGAAATATGGATTTTGATCGAGAGATAGCATTTCACACCTATGACCAGCGCTATTCATGTCAATAAGTGAAAGTAGAAGTGAATTAATGACTACCCCATCCTATAGCTAATGCCCCAACGGTTATGCATCCCTAGTCTCCTAAATCATTTGGTACATCCATCTTTAGTTTTATTGCTTTTTGTTGAATTGTGTTAGTAGTGACAACTTTTCCAATTCCCCCCATCCTTTTACTTTTTGTGTAAGCAAGTACTCTCACCTTGAAATCAACTCATACAATCTCTAGTTGGATAAGTCAAGTCTCTTGGGTACGACCCCGACATCCATTGGGTTGATAAATTTTGTTTTGTAGTACGATCGGCGTGGCCTCCTAATTGGAGAGCACGATTTGAGCGTTCATCACTAACCAAAGAGTCAGAGGATTTTGAGAACCAGGAAAGGCCCTACCTAGAAGAGATTGAGGTAGTTAATCTGGGAGATGACGGTCAAGTCAAACAAATCAGCATCAGCGTTCATTTGACAAAGGCACAAAAAAAAAACTTATCGGTCTGCTCAAGCCATACATCGACATCATCTCCTAAAATTATTGGTCAATCCAAGATTCAATCCAGGGAATGGACAGTTAATCCTTCCTCTCACGAGACAAAGAAAAGTTTGCATCAAATTGGCAAGGACCGTATGTTGTCCATAAAGTGCTATCTGGAGGAGTTTTGATTTTGTCCGAGATGGATGGCCAAGTGTGGCCCAAGCCGATCAACTCCGATGTTGTGAAGGGATACTATTCCTGAAGATAGTTCCATTTTCTTTTATTTATTTCCTTGTAATTGCACTTTCCGATTACAATTGTTTTTATGCTTTGTAGTAGCTTAAAACTTTCCTATTCTCGTTATACGAACTACGTTTGACCTGAATTCTCTAGAATGAGATACGTAGGCAGCCTGTGCTGACTTCGATTAACCCCTTAGGAAAATCTATCTCTCTCTTTTTTGTCTTGAACTACGTGATGACCTGAATTCTCAAGAATGAGATACATAGGCGGCCTTTGTCGGCTTTCATCATCCCTTTATTTATTTCCAATATTCTCTTACTATAAGTGTGAAAACTACGTTTGACCTGACTCCTACTTCAATGGGATACATAGGCGCCATAACGTCTCGGTCATATTACCCCAAAAAATGTAAACTAGGAAAAAAATTTGAGAAAGGAATCTCAAAAATTCAGAAGGCGAAGATCATTCTCCAACAAATTCAGAATTCAAATGGCGTTAAGGAGCAACTGAAGTGAATTTTGAAGAAAATCTCATAATCCCCACAGAGTGTCAAATCTCTGATCAACAGGATGAGATTCATTATGAAACCCTCAACTGGGGCAGAAGTTTTGAGGGAGGCCTCAAAATTTCTATCAAGCTTCATTTAAAAGTTCAAACAAACAAAGCTCCATTGAATTCCCCAGCACCAAAAATTAAAGTCTACTTCAAAAATCCTCAGCAACAACAAAGTTTGAGGTGGACTAATACTCAGCTATGACAGATATCTTGAAAGACCATTTACAAAGTCCCCAGCCAGGATAACTAAGCATCTTTAGAGCTCGCCAACAATGTGTCAGATAAGTCAAGGCCTCGAGTAAAAGATGTTCGTTGAGCTAGTGCATGACATGACCATACTGGTAGAGATTTTCCTAAATTATGCTTTCAAATTTAGTATTTTTTCAAAAATTACTTTTGAAAAAATCCATACAAGTTAATTTACTACTTTATAAATTTAACTCTGTCTTACGTCTACTGTGGCTCGGGGAGTCGAGGACGACAGATGCTCGAAGCTGGCAAATATCCAGAGATGAGAAAGCAAGGAGCAAGGGAGGTCGGCACAGATCAATTTCGCTAAAACAAATAATTTTTCTGTGGATGTAGATGTCCTAAAGAAATGTCAAGGATCGATGAAAGTTCCTTATTATCCCAATGTATTCAAAGCTATACGACGAGATCAAATTCCCCAAAATTAGCAAGAAAATCCAAAACAGTGGGAAGAAGTCAAAAGAGGCAAAGGTTCCTAGAATGGATGAATTCTCTTGTATATTGCAGGAACTACTAGATAAGGAGAAGATCAGCGATATCCTCAAATCCCCAGCAGATCAGTATGTTGTAGCCGCCCCTAGAAATGATAAGAGTGATGTTGTATCAACTAATCATTTGTCTTGAGTGTAGGTACATGCAAAGAAGTCAAACACGCTAACATCAAAATCGGAGCACCAAATAAGAAATCAGTGACATCCTCCATAAAACCCTAGCAAGTTAGAAATCACAACGAACAGACGATGTTCAAAAATGGTATTTGTAGTTGTCCCTGGACATGGGTTATCATCCATTTCATTCACATTCAAAATAACCTTTTGTTTGCCTGTACGCCTCGAGAAGAGGAGGATGATTATAAACAAAGTTATTTTTTATTATCGTTATGAATGCTTTCTTTTTAAACTTTTATCGGATGTTGACTGCGGTCGCTAGTAAAAATGATGCTATGGTTGCTAATTGTTTACTTTGAGAGCAGGTACAGAAGTAGAATCCAATGCATCAACAAAGGCGGAGGTGATGTTTTCTACGACTGCCCTATGGGCCATTGCATCATACGGCGCTATATTGCATTACATTATGCATCCATATTGCATCATACTGCATCGCATCGCGTTGTATCATACTTCATTGCATCATATTGCATCATACTGCATTACATGGCATTGCATTATATTTCATCACATTACGTCATATCGCATTGCATCATATTATATCGTGTTGCATTGTATTGTATTGCATCATATCACAGGGACCATGTCGAGAGGACCATATGAAAAGGACTATGACTAGAGGACCATGTCAAGAGGATCATGTCGAGAGGACCATGTAGAGAGGAACATCATTATTAATTATCGCAGGCATATGCTCGCCACAAAGATTATGTTCCTCTACCGGCCGGTTTTAAAGAGGATGACATCTAGAGGCGTCCCTAAGTCATATTTGATGTATAGGATAGACCCAAGAGCATTTATATCCAATATGGCATGGAGACGATAGAGTCTAACATTGAGAATATTCATGCATGCATACTCATTCTCATGCAGAGACGATAGATTCTGGTATTGAGTACATTTGTATCCAATATCGCGTTAGACGGTGAAGTCTAACGTTGAGGATACCCATATGTTTGGAAGAGGCATTTATATTTTATCACATAGCAAGGGCCTTTGCTATCCCAAAGATCAAATGAAGCCTATTGTCAAGTTTGAAGAACGCGTATCGTTCAAGGGAGGTCTATAAGATGCCATCCAAAATCGGACGATGAACTGGATCTCCTAAAAGCTGGTAGGCCAAAGGTCATCTGTAAGCCACAATGATGCCTGAAACTGGATAGTGTGCAAGATTGCCCAAATTTGACAGACTAAGAGTTATCTATAAGATGCAAGGATATCTAAAACCGGATAGTGTACAAGATCATCCAAGAGTTGGCAGGTCAAGGGTAATTCGCAAGTCGCAATAATATCTGAAATTGGATAAAAGTGCAATACTACCAAAAATTAACAGTCCAAGGGTTATCTATAAGCCACGACATATCCACGTTGATATTGTGCAGGACTACCTAAAGGCTAAAAATTCAAGGGAAATCTGTAAGTCATGTTACATCCAAAATTGGATAAAAGTGCAGGATTACCCAAAAGCTGGCAATTCAAAAAGTTATGTGTAAGTCGCCTCTATCCAAAGTCGAATGATGTGTTAGATTACTCGAAAGTTGGCAATTCGAGGGACATATATAAGTTGCCTCTATCCAAAGTCGGATGATGTGTGAGATTGCCTGACGCTTGACAACTTAAGGGACATCTATAAGTCGCGTCGACACAAATGATGTGAAAAGACTTACCCGAAGTCATACGTAAAGATTATCACTGATAGCCAAAAAGGCTATCATATCAGATACTATTACAAGCGGTTACAAGGACCATCATATTCAATGACCAAGAAGGTCATTACATTCGGAGACTCGTCATATTCAACGGCCAAGAAGGTCATCATATTCAACTAATCATCGTGTTCAACCGCCACAAAGGCAATCCTACCTGATAGCCAAGAGGGCTTCTATGTCTACATCATCATAGGAGTCGTCATTTCCTAAGACATAGATGTGAAAGGATGACATTTGCATCAGGAGGAGTATAATTTAAAAGGGAGGGAGTATTATTTTACTGATTTGAAATTCTAATCTAATTTATATTGGGCGTGGTGGGCAAAGAAACTACCCCTCCTTGTCGAATTACTTTACTACTAACAATCTTATTTTCAGATGTTGTCAACAGCATCAAAAGGGATGAAAATCTCAAAGCAGAATCAAATGTGTAGACTATGCCAAGAGGGCATCGCACAACACAGATCAAGACACAGTCCAAAGGAGGAGGTATGACGAAGAGATTATCCCTCCCTAATGGAATTATGTTATCACTAACCATCTTGTCTTGAGATATTTCTGAGAGCATACGAGAGGATGAAATTCTAAAAACAAAACCACAGGTGTGGACGACACCAAAAAAGATGTGGCACAACGTGAATCTTTTTTTTAGCAATGACTGGGACATAGTCTGATGAGGAATACCAAACTCTTTGAACGTGAGCTGAGGAATGACTTTCACTGCCATCAAATCACACCCCTATCAGAAGGCATGTGAGTATTTCTTGTTGGATTTTAATTTTGCATCAAGAGTATTTTCTGAACTCACACTTGAAGCAATATTCCTTCTATTCGAATCCGGGTGACAATACACCTCGAGCTTCGGAAATTATGTCCAGGTAAAATCTTATATATGGGTGTGAAGTGCACCACATTTATGGTTAAGAGGTTGCAAGCCTCTTTTCCAAACTCAATTACTTGTCACTCATCTCGAGCCAAAGGTTATCTTAACATTAAAATTACCACTACAAGCAGCCTAATTCCTTGAGTCTTGGGATATGTAGGCAGGATCTATGTTGAAAACTCAGTTGCACTCCAAACCCCCCCCCCCCCCAAAATCCTCTTACTCGCTAGCTTTTCGGTCTCTTCTTAATCCAAAACTGGGACAGCTTTGAATTTTTTGAAAATCATGCGTAAAATCAAGCGTCTTGAACTACAAGTGGACTGAATTCTCATGTAACCTGAGATATGTAAGAAACTCGACACCGGATCCTTCCCATAATTTCTTGAAATTCATGCTAGAATCAACCACTTTCTAGAGATGAATTTAAGGTCGGACAAAATTGGGAATGTCAATTCCTTTTGCCTAGGGTTTCTTGCATTCACCCTACCCAAAGGGAGGGGCAGTTATTGACACTCAATTTTTCCCTCCACATTCGTAATTAATTTCGAGCTTCTACTATTTTAAACGATTTTGAAATAATCATTTTTATTGGATTTTAAAATTTTCAAAATTAATTTGAGGATAATTTAGTAATTTTAGGTGAAATATGTATGATCTATATTTAATTATATAGAGGTATATAAATTTCACTCAAAAGAAACATTTTTAAAATTATTTTAAATAAAACTCATGTTTAAAGATGAAAAATGCTAGGATTTTCTCAAAATTGATTTAAAAGAAAGAAACAATTCTTTCGTTATAAAATTGGTTAATTATATTTTATAAAATAATTATTCATGGTTTTTAAATATAGAAGCTCGTCTAAACTAATTATGGATTTAATTCATTTCATTTTGATTTCATTTAAACTCTCTCCCTTTATTCAATTCGTCCATGTTTTAAATTCAATTTGGCTAAAATTCGGCCACATTTGCAAACAAAGGTGGTCATTCCCTTAACACCCTTATAACCCCTTTGCTTCAGCCAATTTTTTGGGCCAAATTAACTCCTGACCCACTCCAGCCCGCTCCTTATTCCGGACCCGCTCCGGCCTAACCCAACACACCCATTATTACTCCTCTTTCCCCTTCACTCAAAACAGAAAAACCAAACGATCCCTTTGCTCTCTCTTCTTTCTCCTCTCAAATGACGTACAACACAAACCCTAACGCCTCCACCCCTCATCCCTTCAACTCCCTCATCTCCTCCGTACAATTAGTATGCCTAGCACGCGGGATCACTTTGGGAAGCCTCTAGAAGAGCTACGTGTTATCATCTCCCTTCCCCCTCATCCTTACTGCAAAATCTCGCCCAAAATTCATACTAGGGGGTGTACAATTTCTAACAGTTGGAGCCTTATCCTCAAGAAAATTCAAAATTCCTCAAGAAATTCCCAGAAAACCCTTGAAAAAACCCTTCTCCCACATTGGTTCTTTCTTTATTTTTCACCCAAATCCCCCAGTATATAAACCCCACTATGAGAACAATGGAGGCATGCTTTCAAACGATTTTGAAGGAAAAGAACCCTATAAGAAACTTTGTCATTGGGATTTTTTCTAAAGAATTTCGAGTTAGCGTTTGGAGGTTTCCGACAGTGGTGAGAGAAACCTTCGACGATATACACCAATGCTTGTTGTCCAGTTCATTGCTCTGGCAAAGATGTATTCAAATTCAGAAGCTAACATACAGGATTTTGAAGATAATATACACCAATATACAGCCTATGCATAGGCTGGTATACCAGAATATAAAATGGGTCAAAGCCCTTGCGCAGCAACAAAAGCAGCAACGGTCCAAAATGGGCCAAAATTGAAGGATTTGGACTAGAAGTCCAAATGTAGGAGAAAATGGGCCTCAAATATCATGCCCCAAAGCTACCCCCTGTATGCGACACGGTGCTTAGTGTCACAAGTGACTCTAACCTAACCCATGGCATGGCATATCTATACAAAATTAGAGTAAAGCATGCATTGTGAGGAAGCTTAAACCATCATTATCTGAAAGCAAGGAAGAACCCTAAAGTCTGAATATATAAATAGTTTAGTGCTGACTGAAAAACAATACTAACAACTGCTGAAGCTAGTATATGTCTGAAAGCCTTCTAACTGAATAGGAGTTGATGGGATATGCCCTCAGCTAACTCTAACAAATCTGAGAATGAAAGTAAATACTGAATATATAAGCATGTCTATCATCCTTGAACTACTGAGGAATCACTATTGAACTGCTGAGTACAGATTGGAAGTCGAACTAAGTGCGGTCTAGATGCTGAGCGCCTGAACCTACATCATAAAATGATGTAGCATAAAAGTATGTGTCGGTACTTTAAATGTACTGAGCATGCGAGATATAGGCTAAGCTGAATAACATAATAACTCAGCATAGAAAAAGATATACTGGAATATAACTGAAAGCTAAACTGGATGTGATGGCCAAGTACAAATCATGAAGATATAACATATTGAGCTGATTATTGAAATATATAAATATATATTGAATACATGGTCAATGCACATGAATCTGACTGTGGGAGATACTATTAACTGACATACCCCAAGCTGAGCTAACTATGGGGCCAACCTGTAACCCTGCATGGAAGGGTGTTCATACCTTTCCAAGGGTACAAACAAGTCTGACGTGGATACACTACTGATGTCTACAAGGGACAAGGAGGTACAGCCTAAACTGATAGCTAAACCTTCATCCCCTCATCCTCTCGGTATAGGTCTACTCCTAACTGAATATAAGCAACAATGTACTGAAATGATGGATAGCTCAAAATACTGAAAATGAACTGAGAATCCAACATAAATATACTGAGGGATATGGCATTCGAATTCTGATGCATGAGCATACAACTAATTTGCCTAGTACGGTTGATTCATGAAGTACTGTAAGTATACAAACTAGGGTTTCTAAACATTGTACATAGAACTATACTAATTCTCCAAGAAACATGTAGTCAATACCATAGAGTTTGTAGGAACTGAATTTCAATAAATCCCTAAGATTTTGGAACCCTAGGCCTGAATAATTCACTAGGGACCTAATGGATGAAAGGAACCCACTAAAGAAATCCCATATACCTGGTGAAGAAATTTATAGGGAAATCCTTGGATTTTTGGGGTTGAACTTGATGAAGACCTTTGCTTGTTCTTGGGAGAAAACTGTCGCCTCTTTCTCTTATTTTCTTTCTAAGTTTGAAGAATTTAGGAGAATAGATATTTTAGGTAGTTTGTGACTAATTAAATAGGCTTAGAGTAGTCAAAACATCGTACCTTAGGCTTTAAAAGAGGTAGGAAAAGTCCAGAATACCCCTGGTAAATTTAAAAGAAAAACTGCCGAAATTGTGACTCAGGGATCACGACTCAAAATGACGGGCCATACTCCTAGACGATGGACCATCAACTGAGTCGTGGTCCTACCTAGGAGATTTAGGGGTTCTCTGGTCTAAAGAATTATGACTCCACGGAACAGACCGTACTCCAGGAAGAGGATTCGTCATATGGCATGTGATTCCTGGGACAAGCGCTAACGATCTCTGAGGTTTTGGTTCCACGAGTCAACAGGATGATTCGTGGTCCTGGACTACGGTCCGTGGTCACAGGATGATTTGTGGTCCTGGACTACGGTCCGTGGTCTAACTCATTGTTCCTGAGACTTGAACTGCGGGGTCTACTAGATTTGGGACTACGGTTTGAGATGACGGACCATTGTTCCAAACTACGGTCTATGGTCTTGAACTGTTGTTCCTGGAAACTTGATTTTTTTATAAAATTTTTATTTTCTACTAGTTTTCTGAGCTTAGGCTAGGCGTGGATGTTCTGGGGTATTACAATATCTCTCCCTTAGGATCATTCATCCTCGAATGAAGACTAAATAAGCTGAGGATGGAGGTAAAGAGTTGCAATCCCCTCTAACTGAGTACTAGAAACTGATATCTAACTAAACTGAGTTCCATGAACATGCAAACATGCTGAAATGTAAGCATAACTGAGGGAACAAGTTACTAAGACTGAATTACACAAGAGTAAATTGAGAGACTGGAGAGGAACTATTACCTCAAGATGAAACTGAATTGGATGGAAAGAGGTGAGGGTACTTGGACATCATGGTTGCTTCTGCTTCCCAAGTAGCTCCCTCTACGGATTAATTCCTCCACAAAACTTTCACTGAAGCGACTTCTTTGTTTCTCAACCTACGAACCTGATGATCAAGAATCTCAACTAGATCCTCCTCATAGGTGAGGCTATCCTTCACAACCACACTCTCTAAAGGTACTATCAATGCCAGATCACCCACACACTTTTTCAACAAGGAAATATGAAAGACTGGATGAACCGCTGCTAGTTCTGCTAGTAACTCTAACTCGTAATCCACATTACCAATCCTTTTCAAGATTCTATAAGGACCTACAAACCTGGAACTGAGCTTCCCTTTCTTTCCAAATCTCATCACTCCCTTCATAGGTGACACTTTCAGAAAAACCCAATCATCAATTTCAAACTCTAATTCTCTTCTCCTAACATTTGCATAGGACTTCTGACGACTCTGAGCTGTCTTTAGTCTATCTCTGATGAGATGAACTTTCTACATACCCTCATGAATAGAATCTATCCTAATCAAGGCTACTTTACCTACTTCGAACCAGCCAACAGGTGATCTACATCTACGCCCATAGAGTGCCTCATATGGGGCCATCTGGATGCTGGAATGGAAGTTGTTATTGTAGGTGAACTCTATGAGAGGCAGGTGATCATCCCAACTACCCTTGAAGTCAATCACACAAGCTCTCAACATATCCTCTAAGGTCTAAATGGTACGTTCTGCCTGACCATCTGTCTGCAGATGAAATGTTGTACTAAGATTCACCTGAGTACCAAGACCTTTTTGAAATGATCTCAAAAAGTGAGACGTAAACTAAGGACATCTATCTAAGATAATAGACAAGGGAACCCTATGCGACCTGAATATCTCGCTGATGTAGAGTCTGGCATAATTCTCTGCTGAATCTATAGTCTTGACTGCCAAGAAGTGAGCTGACTTAGTAACCCTGTCCACTATCACCCAAATAGAGTCATGCTACCTGCGAGTACAAGGTAAACTCATAATGAAATCCATATTGACCACTTCCCACTTCCAAGTAGGAATGCTAATCTCCTGAGTCACACCCCCTGGTTTCTGATGTTCCACCTTAACCTCCTGATAGTTGGGACACTTAGCCATAAAATCTGTGATGTCCCTCTTCATGCCATTCCACCAATAGACTTCCCGTAGATCACGGTACATCTTAGTGGCACCCAGATGAATAAAATATTTGGAATTATGGGCTTCGATAAGGATGTGTTGCCTCAACTCAACCACATTCGGAACACATAAGCGACCCTAGTAATGGAGCACACCATCTTCTCCTTGGGAGAAAACCTCGACTCTCTATTGATGAACTGCACCTTTCAGCTGAAGCAATATGGGATCACTATCCTGTTTCTCTTTAACCTCCACTACCAATGAAAATTCTGACCCATTCTGGACTATCACACTACCATTTGGCGTGTCCATGAGGCAAACTCCTAAGCGAGCAAGCCTATGAACATCTCTGGCTAATTCTTTCTTCTCTTCCTCAACATGTGACACACTACCCATGGATAGCCTGCTGAGAGAATCAGCCACTACATCAGCCTTACCCAGATGGTAGAGCACATTCATATCATAATCCTTGAGGAACTCAAGCCATCTTCCCTGAAGAAGATTCAACTCTTTCTGGGTGAACACATACTGGAGGCTCTTATGATCTGTGAACATATCAACATGAACACCATACAAATAGTGTCTCCATATCTTTAGGGCAAACACAACCACTGCAAGCTCGAGGTCATGATTCGGGTAATTCTTTTCATGGACCTTAAGCTATCTGGAAGCATAAGCTATGACCTTACCTTGCTGCATCAAAACACAACCCAGGCTAACTCTGGACGCATCGCAATAAACCATATAACCATCTGAACCCTCTGTTAGAGTCAAGATAGGAGTTGTAGTCAACCTCATTTTTAGTTCTAAGAAACTCTTCTCACACTTATCTGACCATTAAAACTTGACCTTTTTCTAAGTCAACTTGGTTAATGGGGCAGCTATGGATGAAAATCCTTCAAAAAATCTCTGATAGTAACTGGCCAAACCCAAGAAACCTTTGATGTCAGTCGGAGAGGTGAGTCTGGGCCAGTGCATTACTGCCTCAATTTTCTGGGAATCAACACGGATCCCTTCTCTGGATACAACATGACCAAGAAAAGCAACATATTGTAACTAGAATTCACACTTTCTAAACTTAGCAAATAGCTGGCGATCTTTGAGAGTTTGCAGAACAACCCTCAGATGAGTCGCATGCTCCTCCTCATTCCGAGAGTAAACAGGGATATCATTAATGAAAACAATGACGAACAAGTCCAAATACTGCTTGAACACCCTGTTCATTAAGTCCATGAAAACTGCAGGAGCATTGGTTAGTCTAAAAAACATAACTACAAATTCATAGTGACCATACCGAGTCCTGAAGGCTTTCTTTGGGATGTCACTATCTCTGACTCTGAGCTGATGATAGCCGAATCTGAGGTCTATCTTAGAAAAGAAACTAGCACCCTGAAGCTGGTCGAACAAGTCATCAATCCTAGGGATAGGATATTTGTTCTTAATTGTGACTTTGTTCAACTGATAGTAGTCAATGCACATCCTAAGAGAACCGTCCTTCTTACGCACGAACAACACTGGAGCACCCCATGGAGAGATGTTGGGTCTGATGAAGCCATTATCTAGAAGGTCTTTCAACTGTTCTTTCAATTCCTTAAGCTCAGCTGGAGCCATTCTGTAAGGAGGAATCGAAATAGGCTGGGTATTTGGAAGGAGATCTATTCCGAAGTCGATTTTCCTTTTGGGAGGAACTCTGGGAAGATCTTTTGGGAACACTTCTGGAAACTTATTCACTACTAGGACTAACTCAAGAGTTGGGGTCTCGGAGCTTGAATCCTTAACCTGAACAAGATGATAAATATACCCTTTGGAAATCATTTTTCTGGCCTTAAGGTAAGAGATAAACCGACCTGCAGGCACTGAATTACTACCCTTCCACTCTAATACTGGATCGTTAGGAAACTGAAATCGAACGATCCTAGTTCTACAATTGACTGAGGCATAACAGGAATGTAACCAATCCATGCCTAGAATGATATCAAAATTTACCATTTCTAACTCTACAAGATCTGCTGAGGTGACTTTATGGGAAACTATGACAGGGCAATTTTTATATACCCATCTAGCTATAACTGGGTCACCAACTAGAGTAGAGACTGAGAAGAAGTCTGGGAGAATTTCTGGTCTGACATCGAAATTTAATGTTATATAAGGAGTTACAAATGAAAGAGTAGCCCCTGGATCTAACAATGCATAAATATTGGTATTAAAGACTCACAACGTACCCATGACCACATCAGGAGAATCTTCCTGGTTCTGTCGAGCCTGAAGAGCATATAATCTGTTCTAGTGCTGACCACCACATATTCTAGACAAGGCACCCTGCTGAGTGGGGCAACCTGCTGGAGCTGTTGTAGAACCAGTCTGAGTCTGTGGGCGAACATCCTTACCCTTTTGAGAAGTTGTTGGACAATCCCTCATGTGTCCTGGTTTACCACACCCAAAGCAATTTCCACTACCTTCCATGCACTCACCTTTGTGGTTTCTACCACACTTTCTACACACTAGGTTAGTGCGCCCACTAGTAACCGTACCTTGGGACATAGAGCCAGACACTCTATCCCATTGATCCTTCTTGAACTTAGGCACTGGGGCACTAGCAGAAGATGGAGCTGGAGCTGAATTTTTCTGGCAATATTGAGAGCAGTTGCCACCCTCTGACCTCTGTTGATAGTGGCTATAATCACCTGTCGTAGCCCTCTTAGCATCTCCTCCCCTTTCCTTAATCTTCTCTTCCTCAATCTGTTGAGCATAAGTAACTAACCTAAAGAAGTCCATCTCCTTAATGAGCATGGCCGTCTTGCATTCCTTGACCACATCATCAGACACTCCAGACACGAACTTGCTCATACAAGCTCTAGTGTCAGCTACCATTGTCGGAGCATGCTTGGATAGCTGAGTGAACTTCAGAGCATAATCCTTTACGCTCATGTCATTGTGCTTCAGGTTGATGAACTCCTGAACCTTGGCTTCCCTAAGCTCTAGTGGGAAGAACCGATCCAGAAAAGCAATCTTGAAAAGATCCCAAGTCACTGGTCCTGCATTTACACAATGATATTCCTTCCATTGTTGGTACCAAGTGTAGGCCACTCCTTTCATCTGATAAGCATCCAAGTCTGCACCCTCTACTGGGGTGACACCTATAATGCTTGTCACTTTCTAAACATCCTCTAAGAACTCTTGGGGATCCTCTTATGGCTTGGACCCATGAAACTCTAGAGGGTTCATCCGAGTGAAGTCCCAGATTCTGGCTGTAGCAGTATTAACCCGAGGTAGAGCTGGTGTCGCAGCCTCCTGACTGACCTGGGCGGTCATGTCCTGAGCAAGCACTTGAAAAGCAACCCTGAATTCGGCATGCGTAACCTCCTCATCCAATGAGTCTGCTGGAGTTGCTGTCTGATTCCTAGCATTAGCTCTTATAGGGGGAATTTTTCTGAAATGCGAAGAGCATGAGTTAGAATAGAAGGAGATTAAATAGAGTTCATACTCTATAGCACGAGCTGGAAAAGAAAGAAGGGAAGTTATTCCTAATGATGTATCATAGCTTCTCCCCCATAAGTGTGGCGCGCTTCACACCCATGAAGAAGACTCTACTTAATGTGGCTTTCAGACATCCTAGGATACTTAAAGCTTATGCTCTAATACCAAGTTTGTCACGCCCCGAAACTACCCCCTAGACGCGACACGGTGCTTAGTGTCACAAGTGACCCCAAGCTAACCCATGGCATGGCATATCTATATAAAATCAGAGTAAAGAATGCATTGTGCGGAAGCTTAAACCATCATTATCTGAAAGCAAGGAAGAACCCAAAAGTCTGAATATATAAATAGTTTAGTGCTGACTGAAAAACAATACTAACAACTATTGAAACTAGTCTATGTCTTAAAGCGTTCTAACTGAATAGGAGTTGCTGGGACATGCCCCCAGCTAACTCTAACAAATCTGATATTGAAAGTAAATACTGAATATATAAGCATGTCTATCATCCTCGAACTACTGAGGACTCACCACTGAACTGCTGAGTACGGACTGTAAGTCGAACTAAGCGCGATCCGGATGTTGAGCACCTGAACCTACATCATAAAATGATGTAGCACAAAAGTATGCGTCAGTACTTTGAATGTACTGAACATGCGAGATATAGGCTAAGTTGAATAACATAATAACTGAGAATAGAAAAAATATACTGAACATAACTGAAAGCTAAACTAGATGCGATGACCAAGTACAAATCATAAAGATATAATATCCTGAGCTTATCACTGAAATATATAAATATATACTGAATACATGGTCAATGCATATAAATTTGACTGTGGGAGATACTATTAACTGACATACCCCAAGCTAAGCTAACTATGGGGCCAACCTGTAACCCTGGATGGAAGGGTGTTCATGCCTTGCCAAGGGTATGAACAAGTCTGACGTGGATCCACTACTGATGTCTACAAGGGTTAAGGAGGTACAGCCTAGTCTGACAGTTGACTCCTCTAAACCTATGGTGGCATCGTAGTTCTGGGACATGGGGACTGCTACTAAAGGTCTTAGCCTAAATTAACAGCTAAACCTTTATCCCCTCGTCCGCTCGGTACTAAGTCTACTCCCAACGGAATATAAGCAACAATGTACTGAAATGATGGATAGCTCAATATACTGAGAATGCAACATAAATATACTGAGAGATATGGCATTTGAATTCTGATGCATGAGCATATAACTAATCTGCCTAGTAAACTTGATTCGTGAAGTACTGTAAGTATACAAACTAGGGTTTCTGAACATTGTACATAGAACTATACTAATTCTCCAAGAAACATGTAGTCAATACCATAGAGGTTTTAGGAACTGAATTTCAATAAATCCCTAAGATTTTGGAACCCTAGGTCTGAACAATTCATGGAGAAAACTGAAGACTGACAGGAATCTAGGGACCTAATGGGTGAAAGGAACCCACTAGTGAAATTCCACATACCTGGTGAAGAAATCTGTGGAGAAATCCTTGGATTTTTTGGGCTGAACTTGATGAAGACCTCTGCTTGTTCTTGGGAGAAAATTGTCCCCTCTTTCTCTTATTTTCTTTCTAAGGTTGAAACTTTTAGGAGAATAGATGTTTTAGGTAGTTTGTGACTAATTAACTAGGCTTAGAGTAGTCAAAATATTGTAGCTTAGGCTTTAAAAGAGGTGGGAAAAGTCCAAAATACCCCTGAAAATTTTAAAAGAAAAACTGCCAAAATTGCGATTCAGTGATCACGACTCGAAATGACGGGCCGTACTCTTAAACGACGGACCGTCAACTGAGTCGTGGTCCTACCTAGGAGTTTTAGGGGTTCTCTGGTCTCAGGAATTACGACTCCACAGGACGAACCATACTCCAGGAAGACGGTTCGTCATATGACCCGTGATTCCTGGGACAAGGGCTAAGGGTCTCTGAGGTTCTAGTTCCACGAGTCAACAGGACGATCCGTGGTCCTGGACTACGGTCTGTGATCTGACTCGTGGTTCCTGAGACTTGAACTGGGCGTCTACTGGATTTGGGACTACGGTTTGAGATGATGAACCATTGTTCCAAACTACGGTCCGTGGTCTTGAACCGTGGTTCCTGGAAACTTGAATTTTTTCTGAAATTTTTATTTTCTGTTGGTTTTCTGAGCTTAGTCTGGGCGTGGAAGTTCTGGGGTATTACATCAAAGCCTAAACTTAGATTTAGGACAGGGTTTAGCTTACGCAAAAGTCCAAATTATTTAAGCCAAAAAGGCTTAATTTCTTCTCTTTCTCCTTAAACTTTTTATATTTTGTAGTTAGAATTATTTGTATCTAATTTGGACTGACTCTTTAGCTTAGTTGATTTTTTCGTATAAAGAAGAACCTTTCTTGTTTTAAATATTTTCCTTAAGTTAACTTCCTTTTTTGATTTATTTATCATGAAATAATTTTCTTAAAACTCCAAGTACAAAATCATGATTATTATTTGAAATTTGAAAAAACAAATTCACTGTTTTTCCTCAAATTTGGTACTGAGAATTTTAACTTTATATTTGTACACTTATCTTTTAGTCAAATCATCTTGTTAATAATGATTCTCACATTTTCAAAACAAATAAATTTTCTTTAAAGTTAGTCAAAATAAGTTAGTTTTTAACAAGACTAGACAATCACGAGTTAGTGGATATCCCAAGTGCCTCTAAAACCTTCTCGGGATATTAATGAGAATCGCTTATCCAAAATCTCTAATTTTCTATGGTTTTTACTGTTTTAGACTTAAGAAATTCTTCCAAAAGGTTTTCTTGGTTTTTCTCTAATTAAATTAAGTGGCGATCTTGCTTTTACTTGAAATTATTAACTTAGTTTCGAAATGATTTGAAAAGTCAAAAATCAGTTTCCTTGTTCAAAACACCCGAAAACACCCAAACCCTCAGGTTGAATAGCCATAGCCTCAATCTTAATCTCAGACTCAAGAGACGCCGATCTAGCATGACCTCGAGTTAGTGTAGCAGCTCATTCCCTACCTTTGCACAGCCTCAACCCCATGCAAGGGCCCTAGCAACAGGTGCAGGCGCATCATCTCCTAATGCAACTAATCTCATTTTCATCATCTGTGAGAGAATAAAACACGTAGTTTAGAAAACATAAGAGATGACCGATTTTGCATGATAAGGAATCACAGAACATAATTTTTTAAAAATGCACCATAGCATCCTGAAGATGTATACGAACGTCATCGTAATGATCCATAAAACTCTACTACACTCTCTTTCTTGTACTCGTGAGACTGATAAACCTAGCACTTTGATACTAGATTATCATGATCTAAAATCTGGAGTTGTGATGACAACTACCTTGACTCTGCCTTGATAGGTAAGCCAACTCTCTAACACAACAAAATACGAGTAAAAGCAAAAAATAATGGATAAAATCACAAATTTCTCAAAACTTTTCAAATACCTTAAATATATGATAAAAGAACATAGAAAAATTTATTCAACGACTCAGAGTCATGTATACAAGATTTTGCTAAAAATGAATAAGGAAAGTAATACTCAATCTAGTACATTGTTATCTGAAATAACTAAAAAGACATAGCCAAGATAAAGGAAACAACGGGCCAAGCGTCCGGATGCTAGGAGTTCACTACATCTTGAAATAAGCTTGACCTCGAAAAATCTGAATGAATGTTAGTGACTCGTACTGGAATCTGCATCAAAAAAGATACAAAAAATATAGGGTGAGTACAATCCTCTAGTACTCAGTAGGCATCATAGACCGATCAAGCTTAAGTTATTTCTATATCGAGTAAAGAATGTTAAACAAACCCTGCGCATAGAAAAGTCCTAGCAGTTCAATAATATTAATCAATATTCACAACAAGGCATAACAATGATAAAAAATGTGATACAATGTAATGCTATGTGATGGAATGCAACAGTCAATTGTTATTGATATACACCTCCCTATTGTAGTATGTTGTGAGGTGAGATCCATGAGAAACTCGCGAGGTCCATATATCCATCCCAAAATATTTTTCTTCTGGCAGCACATCATAATCAAGTACCTGAAACTATTTTCCTTCGGGTTTCACGTCACAATCATTATCCAGAACCATTTCCCTTCAGACATATAAAAGGAGAACATTTTCTTTCTAAACAGTATTTTTCTCATATTACCATATTTTTTATCCATGACAATGATTGAGTATGCATGATCACAATAACAATGTAAATTTAATGCAACAGATATAATCACAATACATTTTTCTACTCATAAGCACAGGCTATAAGCCTCAAAATCAAAAAAAATCCTCAATTTGGCCAGTAAGTCATATTTTCTTCACTACCCTAATTTACTTTTCATATCTTTCTCATAATGACATTCAACCTCTCATACGCACAATAATTCATGAAACAATCCAAAACACAATATACAAAATAATATTTCCAATTCTCAAGTCATTAATCAGCAAAAATTCCAATTCGGACATTATAATATTAAATCATCTCAATAATTATTTTATATTAATATTTTGTCCAATCCAATAACATGTTTTACATGATAAGTTTCCACCAAATATAAGTTTGAAGAAGAGTAAGCCATAAGCTAGCTCAAAGCTGAACCGCAAGCCCTCAAAATCATACAATGACCTTCTTTTCCTGAGTTACCTCGAAACTCTCCCGATCTATCAAAAATACACTCTACACATATATACGAGTCCATTAATACTCATATTTTAGCATAAAAATTTGGGTCAAACTTGGGTCAAAAAGTCAATCCTAGAATTTCACCGACGAAACTGAAAAATTCTTTTGAAATTATTTTACCCATAAGATAAGGAATTCAAATATGAAATTTCACTGAAAAAAAGCTCAAATCGGACCTCAAATCATCAATTTCCATTCTCTTAAGTTTTGGGGAAGAAGACCCAAAAAAATCCAAATCTTATATGAAATAATTTGACAAAACTTATGGGTAATCATTGGAAAATTATCAGAAGGAAGGTTAGAAATTTACCCTCACAAATTTTTTTGAAAACTCCTCTAAAACCATCGTAATTCGAGCTATAGAACTCCCAAAAATGAATTATGAAGTTTAAGTTCGAAAATAAGGATTTAATTTTGTCCCAGCTAAATCCTTCTTCACGAATGCAAAGCACTCGTCGCAACCGTGAAGGCGAACCGACCCGGTGCTTCATGAACACAAAGGCTAACCAAAGCCCGACCCAACATTTCTCTTCGCGAACGCGACTAGGGGCTCGCAATCGCGAGGAACCACCTAGTCCTTCTTCGCGAAGGCGATCAACTTTGCAAACACCAAAGAAGGTTACACAAGAACAGCTGACAATAAAATGAAACAAGGCCAAATTCTTAAAACAGACACTCGAAACTCATTCGAAACCCCCCTAAACACAAATCAGTAGTGCAAATCAGTCGTAAAATATATTTTGGACTTGTTAAAATCATTAAAACCCCATTTTGGGATCTCGTTTAGATTAAATGTTGATCGAGGTCAACTCAAAACTTAAGAAAACTTCAAAATCTAATCAAATGACCAAAATACCCTCAAAAGTCTTGGGAATCGAATCAAACCTCTACCGAGGCCAAAAATCACCCTCCTGACCTAGTGGAATCATCAAAACTCGGATCCAACCTCACCAACACCAAATGTTGACTTTGATCAAATTTCATAAGTTTCAACTTTCAAAACTCAAAAACACTTCCAAAACTCATCTAATCACCTCGATAATTGAATCACTCATCTCTGCAAATTATAAATACCAAGCCAAAGCTAAGCGGAAGATCAAACGGGTAAAAACAAGCGAAAACCACATAAAGGGTGCTAATCTCATTCAGAAATAACCACACCAATTTAAGATGGTGATTGTGCTTTTGACCCCTCTTAATTCGTTGAACAAAACATGAAGGTTTGATAGGGTTAACGGATAATTCACCATTCCAAAGTAAGTAATGGGATGGGCGTCATTTTTCTAAAAAGGAAATGTTCATACAACTAATTAAAGAGAAAATATTATAAAGAATAAATTAATTAAATCATAATTTTTTCACATTCATTATAAATAGATTAAAGGTATTGTTACAAAAAATAATTAAAATAAAGAAGATAAATATAATATCGTAAATTATAAAGGAAGTTATTTATATTCTCAAGTCATATGTAAAGTTAGGTCTTTATAATTATCTGTACAAACAAAAAAAGTTCCATATAAAAATGATAGAGATATCAAATCATATCAAGCTATTTAAAGCAATTAGTATTAAACTAATGAGACGACTATCCAAATGAAAATTAATGAATTCCAAGAGAAGCAAGAAGAAGTCATGAGCGAGACGAGCTATAGTATTTCGATCGTTTCAACCAAATATAGAAATTAGAGGATATCAAATCTTCATATGCAAGGAAGCAGCGGGAAGCATGAGGCATGAAGTAACTCTGCTATAGCATATAATATCGAAATACGTTATAAATTAAATAATTTCTCTAGTAAGAAAAATTTGAATTCTTTAAATCAATAAAACTAGAAGCCTCTGACCTAATTCTTTTTTGGGAAAATAACCTAATATATCCCAATTAAAATGGGTCGATTTTATTCTTGGTTATGTTTTTAGGTCAAAAATGTCGTTGTCATTACGTTTTTAACTCAATCAAATATGCTCTTTAACTAGTAAAATGATTTAAAATCTTCTTACTAAAGGTTGCTCCAAAATGAGAAAAAATAGTTCAATTTTCCCCATAAACTAGCTATGTGAAATAAGACAGTTTTGCCTTTCCCTTTAAAGTTCGAGACAAGTGCTCTTAATTGTGAAGACTTGACCAAAAATTTATATTGAAGATTATAAAATTAATTTGACTATTTTAAGTGACAAATTTTATATAATGCAATTATATGTTTTATATAAAGTTTAATTATCTTCATTAATTCTTTTAACTAAATATTTATTTTACTTTTTTCTTTCGAAACTATTATATCGGCTCTCAACTGAAATTTAGTATTACTTACAGTTACGACAAGTAATATAATGTATCAAGATATAATTGAGTTTTATTTCTTTTATCATATCATTCTTAGAGTTAGAGCTTGTTTGGATTTGCTTAAAAAAATAGCTTTTAAGCAATGTGATTAAAAGCTGAAAATAAGTGTTTATAAATAAGAAGATAAATCTTTAGATAAAAAGTGTTGAAATTGAAAAAAAAAACTATTAATATGTTTGGTAAGCAAGTGTTGTGAAGCATTTTTTTGTTGTTGGAGAAAGGAAAAGATAGAGAAACGGGATGAGAATGAGGGAAAAGAGAAGTACTTTCATATATTTTAGGACTGAAAAGCGAGACTAGTGTTGGAATTTGAGAAAATTATAAGGGATAAAAAATTAAATGTATTGGTCAAACTTAAAACGAATTTTAAGCTAAAAGCAAAAAGTTTGGGGTTTCAGCTTTTAGCTTTTAGCTTTTTTTAATCAATTTTAAGCTTTTTTTAATTACTTTTCTGTTTTACCAAACACTCAATTAATCTAAAAAAGAGATTAAGATCTGATTTGACCAGATTAAAATCTTATTCAAATAGGCTCTTAGTAATATAAATCCATTATTACTAGTCTAGAAAAATAGTATGATAAATTCATTATTACAATTGTAGAAAAATAAATTTAAATTAGTTAGGTAAGAAAAGATATGTGATATCATATTTAGGAAAACTCAGACCTAATATATAAGGAATCAAAGGGGGAAAAGTTATATGCCATCATTTTTATTTATTAAAGTAGGAAACATACAGACTTATTTTTTATAAGTTATTATATACCTCACACATTCAACCCTCTACTCTCAAAAAAAAAGAACAAGAAGAAAATTGTCCTATTTTGAATAGTTTAAAATAAAATTTATTTATTTTTTTCCTTATTTTAAAACGGTTGCTAGTAAGAAGGGTTTTTTTGAGTTATTTTGTATTTTCGAGCCAAAAACATAATGGTGGAGGATATTTTTGACCAAAAAGGTAATATAGGATAAATTTCATTTTAAATAGTTGAGTATATTTAATTATTTTTCTCTTTTTTTTAGGGCATGTTTGGAAAGCTACATAAAAATTAGATTTGAGTGTAATTATACAGTTTGATCTATTTGTTTGACAAAGTATTTGGTTAGTAGGAAATTGGATTAAACTGAGAGGGAATAATTACACTTTTCAATTTTCAAGGGAAGGGGGTGAAGGGGGTGGGGGGATTTCGAGAATTGGGGTAATTACATGTTGTAATTAGAAAGTTACTTTTTAGTTTATTCCTTTTTATTTTAATTAATTTTTAAAATATATTTTCTATATCAATTATTTTTTACGATTTTAGCTACAAATATATATTTATTAATAATATATTTTTAAAAATAATATGTATGGTAAATACCAAATTTAATATCATTTATAAAGGCACTTGTAATCACATAATAATTATATTATGATAAACAAATAAGTCATCATAATTACTAAAATATGTAATTATAACCTTAATAATTACACCAACTCAAACCTAATGCTATGATAACAACAATAAAGAGTCTATTACTTAAATAGTCATTCAAATATATCAAATTACATGCAAAATCATATCTTTTTTATTTGTAACAGAAAGCCGCTTGACTTTGCATTTATATACCTATATTACCCTCTCGATTTTGGCATTCTCACCCAGATCACTTGGGTTAAGAGTAGGGACACTACCAACATTTTAGACTTTTAACCACCCATATAAAGTGACTTAAACTAGCAAAAATTGTGACCTTTGATCAAAGGATACGTTTTTTTTACTTTAGGCAACAATTTTTCGGGGTGGCCTAAAGAGGCGTAACCTTTGAGTTTAGTCCACACTTTTCAAGTATTGCTATAGTAGCTACGCTTAAAAAGTGTGGCCAATGAGGTACAAAGGTCACGCTTTTTAGCATCTCATTAGCAACACTTTTATTTGATAATACTACACTTTTAAGCATGGTCTTTGCTTTGTTATTGGCTACACTTTAAAATCGTAGCCTTTTACACCACATCTACAACAACATTATAAAGTGTAATCTTTTCTTATGTACATGCCACAATTTATAATTAATAAGCCACACAATTGACGTCCCTATAGGCTATAGCGACACTTTTTAAAGTGTGACAACATTGTCTAGAATTTTTATAGCCACAATTTCTAATTAAAAAATAATAATTTTGGTTTGCATATATTCACTAATCACATTTTATATATATAAATGATCTCAAGCACTAAATTAGCTAATAAATAATTCAAATATATAGATTTATAATAAACTTCGATAAACAACATGTCTTGTACTGCACATACTTAGAAAGCAATATTTTAAAGATCTATACTAGCAATGAATTCCATACAAAATCAAATGTATTCAAACATATGTCACAATAGTTCAAAAACTTTTTAATGTTCACTTCATAAATCGTGTTGACTTGTGGCCATCATTCAAATTCGATCACCTTTTTCCAACACATTTAAAATGAAATTAAAAGTTAGAAAAAAAAAATCTCAATACTAGTCATGGTTCATAAAATTGAGTGACAGGCAATGAGTTGAATCCGCAACATAAGCTCCATACTCATGTTGG
This sequence comes from Jaltomata sinuosa, assembly GCA_003996215.1. Classification (NCBI taxonomy): domain Eukaryota; kingdom Viridiplantae; phylum Streptophyta; class Magnoliopsida; order Solanales; family Solanaceae; genus Jaltomata; species Jaltomata sinuosa. The sequence goes on along the minus strand of QJPP01007525.1, from coordinate 2,756,049 downwards.
CGGTTCTACACCTAGCAAATAAGTTTAGCATTGTACTCACAGTACAGGTATTACTATACACAAAACTGTCTTTACTATATAAGCGCAACTAAAGAGAATGTAAGCTTTAAGGTCACAGTATCTATGAGTTACACTCATGCATCCTGAATTGGTTACAAAGTAGATAGATACCAGGAAAGAGGAGGATTATCTTAGGCTGTAGGTTTAAATTCCCAAGTGTGACATTTTTGCAATTTTTTTAAACAAAATACCCAACGACTAGTTTTCATTTTGGTCACAAATGTAAGAGAAGATAAGGTTATTCACAAAAGCATTTAAACAATCATAACAAAATCAAAATAGTACATTTCACCCGCAAAAGTCGTAGCCAGTAGGGGCAATTTAACCATAATGATGGTGTTTTTCCAAAATCAAACTCTTTTTTAGCACTTACAAGTAAAAACATATATGGTGTCAATTACTTTTACAGAACTTACCATTCTGCACCTTTATTTAACTGCACATATCTGTGTATTAGTTGACTAAGCTTCTTAGACAGCTGACTAAGAAAACAAAAAATAGCAATTCTCCCACCACCCCCCCCCCCCCTTTTTTTTTTTTGCACTTTCAAACGGCACACATAAAAGGAAAGAAAGAGAAGCATTAAGCTCTTACGTCTGCATCAATTTCACCAATAGTGAGAAAATATCATTTTCAATAACCTGTGTAATTCCCATACTTGCTGCCTTCAGAAACATGCAAACCAGTAGCAACAAGGGGACACTCAGAGATTTCTTGCCTTTGAAATTTCAGCTGCAGAAAGCATACGGACTGATTGGTCTTGCTATTGAACAAAACTTAAGTAGTCGCACCACAAAGCAACATACTGCATCAAGCAAAAAACTATCAGCACATTTATTTTGATTCTAGCAAACCCATTTAACTGTCCTACTATTGATTGTTAAAAGTTGAAATAGTAACAGAGTTGATTGTTCACATGGAAAAAATATTTAGGACAATTAATTTTTTACCTCTTATTGATAATCGAGAAATCCCCGAGGGCCAGTGCAGCATGGTTTCAAACTTGGCAGATAATGGGCGTACTTTTGTTCTTTTGCAACCTCGCATCTTCTTGATGTCTTTTTATCAGAACACCTTACTTCGTCGAGAAAAATATTCTTCTAAGCAAAAGACAACTTTGAATTATTACTTCTTTGATTCCATTCTCATAAATAATGAAGAAAATATTGGAAGATCTCGATATAGTAGGATGGTTAAGTTCTTCAAGTAACCATCTAACTAAGCAACAAACAAAGGTATCACCGAAAGGTTTCTAACACAACTCTTCTACAGTTCTACTTAACAAGGGGCAGGATTCTTGTATCTTTGGCGTCTTTGCCAATACAAAGAAATATTTGATAGCTTTATCGTTGAGATTTTCCATTAAAGTCATTTCAATAAAGATAAGGAAACTCTTAAACAATAAACATGGCATGTTCAATAACAATTTACCTTATCTTATAGTCACTAGGCACAGGGACAAAGCAATTATATTTTGGATCTCCCAAGAGAGACAGTTTGCATGTAGCACAAACAACCAGAACGCAGTAACATTTTCAATCTAGAATCAGAGACTGGCTCGACCCTAACTCCTCTTCAAGTTTTTGTAAAGAATAAGCAACAGGACACACACTCACATTAACACACTACTTAATATATAGTCAGACACCCCACGCTCAAATAGCTTCTCAATTACAGGAAGAGCATCGGGTCTGCAAAAGAAAACATGTAAATAAAAATATAAGACGACAAAAAAAATAGCTTATTTTCATGTTTCATTATGTGTCAAAGAGTTAAACAGGGGAAATATATACTTGAACAAGTCAGATAGGATAGGTCAAATCATGTTATAGAGGAAATCACCTCAGCAAACATGCATCACTAAAATGGAGAATGGTGAGTAGGACCACAAGTCAAATTGTTAACCCAAAAAAGAAAAACCTTGTTCAAAGTAGACAAGGTGTTCTCTACTTTAGCTTGGGGACATATTGATCTCCAATCTCCACTTTGGATGCAGCCAACGACTTCAATATTCTTCTCAATAAAGTGGAAATGATAGAACAAGAAAATGTGACCACTGAATAAGTATATTTAGGAAAGGAAAATACAAAATTTACAGAGTACACATGCTACTTTTTATTTCTTTTGCTCCTGTCAGTAACCAGAGATCCAACTGAGCATACAAGAGCAGAAATCTCTACAATAGAGCAATATAATGTAAGACATTTTGAATAAGTTCCACATAGATCTTCTTCTATAGTCCTTTTCTATACTTCCTATGGCCCGAACCTATAAATCCTCATGCTTATCCTCTGTCCTATTACGAAGAACCTACAGACTAAATAGAACATTTCACCCGCAAAAATCATAGCCCATAGGGAAATTTTAATAACTTTTCTTTAGAAATGAGTTGAATCCTCAGGAATAAGCTTCTTACTCAAGTTGGCAGTTCTACGCCTAGCATATAAGTTTAGCATTATACTCATTGTACAGGTATTACTATGTACAAAAATGTCTTCACTATATAAGCACAACTATAGAGAATGTAAGCTTTAAGGTCACAGTATCTATGAGTGTGTGATCCTTACAATCACACTATGGGTATAACTTGAAACATAGATCAATAACAAAAACACAACAAGCCTGAGAATAATTTGCTTTGTAGAATTAAGGGAATTATTAGCATACACAGAAGGTCGAGAACAGGTAGTAACAGATATCATGCACACAACCTTTATCGGTGTATGCTAATTTCTAGCCCAATAACTAAAATCTGTATAAATAGGACCTTCCTTGACAAATAGTGATCTTTTCGGGATGTTCCATCTTCATTAAACCAAAGATCCTTCTTTCCTCTTTCCTTCATATCTTGCAAGGATAATTGAGATGCTAGTCTCTTACTTATCCATAAAATCTAGTTGATTTGGAATTGGAAAATCAGTAGCCTAAATCATTTATGGAAACCATAAAACAAGGTCAAAAGACAACATGAAATAATCTTGTCCCAGTCTAAGGCATCAGAGATCAATCAACTTTCCTTGTAGCAATAAGGTGAGACCAAGCTTCCCAAGAATTTTGCATCTGTAATGACTCTTTTGGTACTGTTTAAGCTTTGTTTAATAGTTAGGACTTACAGACAAGTGGTGACATTTGTTCTATTTGTCTAATAGTTGAAACTTGCAGGCTTTGTCTAATAGTTGGGACTTTATTTTTGATATATTAGCTCTCTGGCAAAGTGTGACTATGAATTAGTTGAGACTTAAAGAGACCAGTCTTCTTCATACATGCATAAAAACCTTAAGCAACAAGCACAAACAAAACTATGAGATAGCTTAAGAACATTGCAATTTTATACCAATTAGACATCTCGACTCTATCTAGGAATAAGTTCAATGCATATATTCTTCTAGAAAAATTAAAAGGAAAAGAACGTGGTTCTTGCACCACAGTACGGAAATAAAAGACCGGCATTGTCCTGAAATCAGTACATGTTTGTCTTCGTGCTCTGTCAATCTAAAGATTGAGTTCCTAAGGCTGCAAAGAAACAAAAACAACAGTTTTAGAGCTAGAGAGGTTGTTTCTGATAGACCCCTGACTCAAGAAAAACAGTCCAAAACATTTCAGAAAGAGAATAGACAGAAGAAAAAACCATCACAAAATATACTGAATCGTAACTAAAACAAAATATGTGAGTCAAAGTACAAGAAACATCAGATAGGAGGATATGATTACTACTATGATTTTTTAAATATTAAGCAACTAAGACAGTATGATTAGTATGTTCAGCTGTTGCATGAATTTTAAATGAAGTCCAAATATCAAGGATCAAAAAATAAAGGCATGAAGGTACCTAATCAGGATCCCTCCGAGATAGCCAGAGGTTACTCCATCATTGAATTCTTCTGCATTTGCAAGATGAAAAAAAAGCAATTTCAGAAAATTACACACAAAAACATATACAGATACATAATTCTTTAGAAAAAGCAGGTTACTGGGAGCTCATGATTAACTTCTGCGGACAATGAACGTAAAATGTTTTATCTTTTCTGCTCTTTATTTATCTAATTTTATTTGTAAAGCCATTTGTAAAACAAAACTCTCCTCTCAAAGTCAGGTTTTTATATACCCAGAGATACATGGAGCTATCCTTATCTAAGATAACCTTCAAGTACACAGCTATTGAATTGTATGCGTGTGAATTAGCTAATTGTTTCCTACTTCATTACAAGGTATCACACTATCATTTATATGGTCTTTGCATTGTTGCATAGTTGATGGATCAGGCTTGAGCTATTTGTACTTTACTAATAAAAAGATTGCATTTTCTATCCTAATTTATGAATTTATGCTCAAACTACTAGTGCTGCTACAGTTATACTGCAAAAAACCTACAGGATAGAAGATAAGCAAAAATAGTCGAACACTCATTTAAGGATATTGTCAGAAAAATACAACAACAACAACAACATACCCAGTGTATTCCCACAGCGTGGGGTCTGGGGAGGGTAGAGTGTACGCAGTCCATACCACTACCTCAGAGGTGAGGTAGAGAGGCTGTTTCCGATAGACCCCCGGCTCAAGACAGTCTAAAAATAGGCTAAAAAGGACGTAACAATGATACAGGGTAAAAATACAAGATAAAACTACAAGAGACGATAAGGAGTAGTATGTAGTAACAAACAACAGACAGAAACAGAGCACTGCCACCAAATACTACCACGAGGAATCCAAGAACAAGAAACTATAAGCGTAGCCCTACGATTACTAGTCGGGACAATAAGGAAAAACACTCCTACCTACTAGCCTACACACACTTCTACCTACTACTCTTCTACCATAATCCGCGTCTTCCACACCTTCCTATCTAGGGTCATGTCCTCGGTAAGCTGCAACTGCGCCATGTCCTGCCGAATCACCTCTCCCCAATACTTTTTCGGTCTACCTCGTCCTCTCCTGTACCCATCCATAGCCAACCTCTCACACCTCCGCACTGGAGCATCCGTGCCTCTCCTCCTCACATGTCCGAACCATCTCAACCTCGCTTCCCGCATCTTATCTTCCACCGATGCCACACCCACCTTATCTCGGATATCCTCATTCCTAATCCTATCTCTCCTAGTAAACCCGCACATCCATCGCAACATCCTCATCTCCGCCACCTTCATCTTTTGAATATGGGAGTTCTTTACTGGCCAACACTCTACTCCATACAACAAAGCTGGTCGACCACCACTCTGTAGAATTTGCCTTTAAGTTTAGTAGGCACCTTCTTATCACACAAGACTCCAGATGCGAGCCTCCATTTCATCCACCCAACACCAATACGATGAGTGACATCCTCATCAATCTCTCCATTTTCCTGGATAATAGACCCAAGATACTTGAAACTCCCTTTCTTTTGGATGACCTGTGTATCCAGCTTCACTTCTACGTCATCATCCTGAGTCGCCTCACTGAACTTGCACTCCATATATTCAGTCTTGTTCCTGCTCAACCTAAACCCCTTAGACTCGAGGGTCTGTCTCCAAACCTCCAACTTAGCATTAACTCCTCCGCGAGTCTCATCCACCAAAACTATATCATCCGCAAATAACATGCACCATGGCACCTCACCTTGTATTTGCCGCGTCAATACATCCATTACCAAGACAAATAGAAACGGGCTAAGGGTCGATCCCTGGTGCAACCCCATTAACACGGGAAAATGCTCCGAATCTCCTCCCACAGTTCTAACGCGAGTCTTTGCCCCCTCGTACATGTCCTTAATTGATCTGGTGTACGCCACGGGTACACCTCGAGCCTCCAAGCACCTCCAAAGGACCTCCCTAGGGACTTTATCATACGCCTTTCTAGATCGATGAACACCATGTGCAAGTCCTTCTTCCTTTCCCTGTACTGCTCCACCAGTCTTCTAAGGAGATGAATAGCTTCTGTAGTCGAGCGTCCTGGCATAAAGCCGAACTGGTTCTCTGAAATAGGCACGATCTGTCTCAACCTCAACTCCACCACCCTCTCCCAGACCTTCATAGTGTGGCTTAGCAATTTGATACCCCTATAGTTGTTGCAACTCTGAATATCGCCCTTGTTCTTGTACAAAGGAATCATCGTGCTCCATCTCCAAGCTTCAGGCATCTTTGTCGTTCTGAAAATACCATCAAACAACTCGTTTATCCACTTCACACCTGTCTCACCCGAGCTCTTCCAAAAATCAACGGGAATCTCATCTGGCCCCGTCGCCCTACCTCTTCGCATCTTACGAATCGCAACCTTAACCTCTTCAACCTTTATACGACTACAATAATCATAGTCACGATGCCTCTCTGAGTGTGCCAAATCTCCCAGCACAAAGCTTTTGTCCCCCTCGTCATTCAAGAGTCCATGGAAGTAAGACTGCCATCTCCTTCTAATGAGTACCTCATCTACTAGTATTTTGCCATCTTCGTCCTTGATGCACTTCACTTGGTCCAGGTCCTGAGTCCTCCTCTCTCTAGCCTTTGCTAACCTATACAACTTCTTATCCCCACCTTTATCCTCTAAAGCCGCGTATAAGCTTTCAAAGGCTGCCGTTTTAGCTGCCGTTACCGCTAACTTAGCCTCCTTCCTAGCTATCTTATACGCCTCCCTATTCCTTCGCTTCTCCTCCTCATCCTTACTCTCTACCAACTTCGCATATGACCCCTTTTTTGCCTCCACCTTTCCTTTTACTTCTCCATTCCACCACCAGTCCCCTCGATGCTTGCCAGAACGACCTCTCGAGACGCCCAACACCTCTCTAGCCGTCTCCCTTATGCAACTAGCGGTCGTATCCCACATATTATCCACATCCCCACTACTCCCCCAAGCCCCCCTAGTCATCAACTTCTCCCCTATTTCCAGTGCACTGGCCATAGTCAGGCTACCCCATTTAATCCTAGGCGGTCATCCACAATCCGCTTCTTTTTCTCCCTCTTGATCTCTAAATCCATCACTAAGAGTCTATGTTGGGTCGAAAGATTCTCACTTGGGATAACCTTACAGTCTTTACAAAGACCTTTATCACCTGTCCTAAGGAGCAAAAAGTCTATCTGAGTCTTGGCCACCGAACTACGGAAGGTAACCAAGTGCTCCTCCTTCTTCGGGAAACTAGAGTTAGCTACTCTCAACCCAAAGGCTCTAGCGAAATCCAAGAGTGCGGCACCCCTTCATTCCTATCCCCGAAACCAAAGCCTCCATGCACATCGTCATAACCCTCGAAGATGCCCCGATGTGCCCATTGAAATCTCCTCCAATGAAAAGCTTCTCAGTACCAGGCAAACCTCCCACTACCTCGTCCAAAACCTCCCAAAAGCGTTTCTTCTCCTCCTCATCTAAGCCCGCTTGTGGTGCGTACGCACTAATAATGTTCAAAGTAGACCCTCCAAGGACTAACTTAATTGTCATCAACCTATCGTTGACCCTCCTAACCTCCACCACTTGCTCTCTCAACTCCTCATCCACTAGGATACCTACCCCATTCCTATTCCTCACACCTCCTGAGTACCACAACTTATACCCGTCTACCTCCCGCGCCTTAGTGCCCACCCATTTAGTCTCCTGGACACACGCTATGCTAATCCTCCTCTTCCTTAGAACCTTCACTAGCTCTATGGACTTTCCGGATAAAGTCCCTATGTTCCAAGACCCTATTCTCAACCTAGGTGCTCCCTTAACCCCCTTACCTCTCCTTCCCCTCGCCCCCGCCCCCGGCCCCACCCCCGACCCTGCCCCCAAACCCGAGTGCGACCGATGACATGACCCTACTCGACCATCATTCACCAAAGCCACTAAAACGTGCGCTATAATCAAGGATAAACCAACTCCACCAACTACTCTATACTAGACAACTATATGACAAGAAAAGCAAAATAAGGTACAAGAGACACGAACTACACTACCAAACACGATATAGAGCCAATAATTTGCTTCCCGAAATATGCTACACGTCAAAATCAATATAAAATGTAAAAAAAACTAGACAGCTAGTGTTAAAGCAATGACAGAAATGTCAACCTAAATAGGCTATCAAGAATGCGATAAAAAAACTGAGGACGAAAATAAAGCCTAGGGATAGAAGTCACCGGGGTCAAGCTGTGAGGAGAGAAGGACGGTCTGCTTGCTAAAGTGGTTGGATTCCGGCAAGATGGGGTGTCAAAATTGGTCGCCGGAATCTTCTTGTTCGCCGGAGTCTTGGTGGTCGTCGGAAACGCGGTGGACGCCGGTAATTGAGCCGGATCTGAGGTTGCAAAGGACCTGCAAGGAGAAGATACACAAGAAACACAAAGAAAAGAGAGAAAGAGAGCAAGATCTGAGAATGAAAGGAGGGAAAAAGAAAAACTTAGGCCTTCCGTCGGAAGCCGCCGGAGCCGGAGCTTGATAAAGAAGATGATGGAACGGTGCAGTTGAGAAATGAGGACAAGAGTTGTATCTAAGCTCAGGTTTCTCCGGTGTCTTCTCCGATGACAGCTCCGGCTTTCTCACCGACCTGAAAATGATGGAAGCAACGCAAGTGATGGGTCAACTGGGATTATGGAACGGTCCGACTTTGTTAGCATAAAGAGGAACCGGATCTCCGGCTTTATACTTATGATCGGAACCGTCTGATCTCGCCGGCGATGCAAGATTGCAAAAAAAGAAAAAGAAGAAATATTGAATATTGAATCGGATCTGCCAGAAGCTCCGATCTGCAACACGTAAAAATACAAGTGTAATCATATCAATACTATAATCAATACTAGGCTGAACCTTTGATCTCATAAACTAGAATTTTGGAAGCATCTTAATTTTTTATCATTGATTCGTTTCACCTCTCACTCCATTTCGTATATCGTTTGTCTATTGTTTAACTTAGTAAGTGATCCTCTATTCATGTTGTCAATCACTTATGATGTCTATTCATGTGTAGGTTCTATTAGACCTTTAAAGGTATGGGGGATATCCCACATTAATAAAATTATTTACCTTGTAAAGAAAACATATGATGTGTAATGTTTTGTTGGTTAACTTTAGCTGTTGTGGGGAAACAACCTATTAGTTAAAAGGCACTCCCTCAATTAGAGTTGATCCACATAATAGGTAGGAAGGCAGAACGATCAAAAGAAACTTTGAGGTGATTGTTGCGACTGAAGTAGATTGCATTAGGTAATTCTTGGAACATAAATTTGGTGATGAAAAGGATAAGTTTTAGGCAACGCATGATAATCAAACTAGAGGGAAGTAGTTTAAGTGGATGCTCTTCTGAATATTTTCCTGGATCTGCTTTTCAGTGTCAAACCATTTACTTCATTTCAAAATCTTTTCGACTCGGAAGCATAATCTTGGAGAATAATTACCTTCACTTGTGTCCCCTTGCCTCCCGCCTAATCAAATTCAAGGTGCATAAAATGATTATGAAAATGGTTTGCATGTGTAAAGGAATAGTGATGCAGTTGTGGACATGATTGCTGATAAACACTTCCTGAATGAATTGATTTGCACAACACCATCGTTTGTGGTTGTGTAGACTCAACCTGGCTTAAACTTTTTCGGATGAGTTAGGCAAAATTTCTTGTTTTGATGCTTTTGGTTGAGTCTCCCAGTTTTGTCCCAACACTTTGTTTATGTCCTTGGAGGGGAGCCTTGGAGTAACTGGTAAAGTTGTTGCCATGTGACCAGGAGGTCACAGGTTCAAGCCTTGGAAACAGCCTCTTGCAGAAATGTAAGGTAAGGCTGCGTACAATAGATGTGGTGGGGCCCTTCCCCGTACCCTGCGCATAGCTGGAGCTTTAGTGTACCGGGCTGCCCTTTTTACTTTGTTTATGTCCTAGAGCAACCAGAAGTCATTTGATAATTTTTTGTTATCATCCCCTAAAATATCATAAATTCAAGGGAATATCATCAGCATTGATATTTTCCTTCTTGATCTGATTGCATATCACCTTCTTGTTTGAAGTGTTTCCATGTGTATCAGCGTGACATGGGTCTAATTTAATGCAGATTCCAGAAGGGAAAACTACTTTGAAATATTTGAGAAGAAGATGAATGCAAAGCGTATTCAGTTGAAAGAAAGTGGTACATGCCTTACTTAGGAGCTCCCCTTCCAGCCATTTTCTAAGATATCACATGTATGGGACTTTGTTGATCAGAATGTAGTATCCACACCATTAATAACCTAAAGTTGTAACAGGTCGTGGGCTTGCCGTTTCATGGGCTTTATGTGCAGTGTGCCTTGTCGGGCATCTCTCTCATTTCCTTGGAGCTAAGGCTTCATGGATCCATGCAATTCATTCCACGGGTTTCCATATGACTCTATCTCTGTTTACATTGCTTGTACCTGGTCGACAACTTATTATTGATGGTCTGAAAAGCCTAATTAAAGGATCACCAAACATGAATACATTAGTTGGTCTTGGGGCCTTGTCATCGTTTGCTGTGAGCTCAATGGCAGCCTTAATACCAAAACTGGTAACTATTTTTAATATCTTGTACTTTGTTTGGTGAATAAATGTTTCATCTAAAGACTTGAGGCATACACATCATGTAATCAGGTTCTGCCGGGATTGCCTGCTTGGGAAAATACTGGAGTATTAGAATATATTCATTCATCCAGAAGCCCTTTGACTGTTAAACATAATGAATTTACCAAAAAGCAGCAGCTTATAAAGTTAAACAAACCCCTAAAACTTAAATCTGAACCTAAAGCCACTAACATGCCCCGAATATGTTCATGCAAAAGGAAATGGTAAAGGTAAGATGTGGCATATGAGATTTACTAGCATGCTTTAGTAACAGATGCATTGTGCTCTCTTAGTATTGTTCTGTACTGCCTTCATGTTTGCTTTACTTACTGAATTTTATGTCTATAATGTACCTATATAATATCAAATAGGATAATTTCTAGATGGTTAATATCATCCTTGCTAAGACAAAGCTGAATGTTACCAGAATATAAGTGGGAACATAGTTGACAGTAAAGCGAGGAGGCTGTGACTGAACTTATTTAAAGTGCCTTAAGGCTTTCCGTGTAAATATGTTTATTGTTTGTTGAGGCTCCACTGTCTGTTTATTTAGAAAAGATGGGATAATCCATAAACAATAGGTATTAATCAATGAGCTTTAGAAGCAAGCATCCTCTATTATGTGCATCCAATTATTCCTTATAAAAAAAAGTGCCTCCCATTATCTTTACAAATAAGAATCCCTTGTATTCTTCAGTTGGAGGCTTTAGGAGCTTTTTTCTTGTCCATAAAGAGAGCAATAACTTTCCTGTAGTACAGTAATACTTGCCATTGTAAAAAGAATAACTTTCCTACAGTACAGTATTCCATTGCTTCCCAGTCGTTCAGAGAGATTATTGTCAGCTTTGATCAGTAATACCTGCAGCTAGCGTTCATCTAATGACCTTTCCCGTAGGGTTGGAAAACATTCTTCGAGGAACCTGTTATGTTGATTGCTTTTGTCTTGCTGGGAAGAAACCTTGAACAGAGAGCTAAAATTAAAGCCACAAGCGACATGACAGGCCTTCTCAATGTCTTGCCATCTAAAGCAAGACTTGTAGTCAGTGGAGATTCAGGGGAGTCGAGCTCCACTGTCGAAGTTCCTTCTAACAGTCTGTCAGTCGGAGATCAGATCATTGTTTTACCTGGGGTAAGTAAGCTGTGCTTTGTCTTCACGTTGCATTGTACCTTATTCAGTTTACCTGATCTGTTTCCTGTGGAGCTGGGACAGTTCTTACTTGAATCGGCTGTGTTGTCAATCTCCCTCTTCTGTTATCTACAAGTGTAAAATGACGCAATTATTGGATCTGTAGAAATATTCTGATCAGAAATAGCAACCAATAGCAGTTGAATTTACTGTTCATTGAAATTCAGGACCGTGTTCCAGCTGATGGAATTGTCAGAGCTGGTAGAAGCACAGTTGATGAATCAAGTTTTACTGGGGAGCCGTTACCTGTCACTAAATTACCTGGGGTAGTCAACCTATCTTCTCATATCACCTACTGCTTTCCTCTGTTAAACATTTGCTTTATGGTTGGACAGATATCCAGTTTGAAGTTCCATCTGATTTCTCTTCTTCAATTTGTATAATATCATGATAGGTTTTTGTTTAATGAATTAGGCTGAAGTTGCGGCAGGAAGTATAAACCTTAATGGAACACTTACTGTTGAAGTGCGACGACCAGGTGGTGAAACTGCAATAGGGGACATTGTTAGATTAGTAGAGGAAGCACAGAGTAGAGAAGCTCCTGTACAGCGGTTGGCTGACAAGGTTTCCATTTTAAAGCTATTTTTCCTCCTTAAGTATACAACATTTGGCAGTTGGAGGTTTACGTGGTTCACCCAAATTGACTGTCTAAAATTGTTTGCAAAAGGAATTTGATTTGTATGCTTGTCCTGAAAACAACTTACTTGCTTCTATTTACTAGGTTGCCGGGCATTTTACCTATGGGGTAATGACACTTTCTGCTGCCACATTTATGTTCTGGAACCTTTTTGGTGCTCACGTTCTGCCTCCCTCCCTTTATCATGGAAGTGTTGTTTCGCTAGCGTTGCAGCTCTCATGTACTGTGCTGGTACGTTAATGTATAAACTCGTATGTCCTGAGTTGATTGTCAATAATCACCCACAAGGTTCAAATTTGGCATATTCAGCGACATCCCACAAGATAATTTTTCAAATCTGATTGAGTAATCCATTTGTAAAATCCTTTTAGCTCAACACTACTGCTATTTCCGTATTGTTTTTAGTTTCGTGCTCTCTTTGCATTATGTGGGCAAGGGCATGCTTCTATCCCATGGTTATATTTCTCGCTATTCGCTTTGCAGTAATTGGTTTCTGGTTTGTGGTTGCAGGTTATTGCCTGTCCATGTGCACTTGGTCTTGCCACTCCTACTGCAGTGATGGTAAAGAAATGTAGATATCGTATTGTACTATCATGTTAAATTCAGGCATGGTCCTAACACTTGATGCACTACTAATGATTTAGACATTTTTGTGTGAAGGTTGGAACCTCACTTGGTGCCACTAAAGGCTTGCTTTTGCGTGGTGGAAGTGTCCTAGAAAGATTCTCAACAGTGAATACAATTGTGTTTGATAAAACTGGGACACTGACTATTGGTAGACCAATTGTGACCAAAGTTGTGTCTCAAGGTCAAGGCCATCAAGAAGATGCAGATGCAAGGTTGAGTGCATACTTTGTGTATTTATACTACCTCTCTCCTGGCTGTATTAGGCATTCCAAAATGCAATCCACTTTCTTAAAAAGGATATTTTGATCTCTTCAATAAAGAGGAAAGTTTCAATACATTTTATTTAACACAAAAATTATATGAAACCCATTTTTACTTATTAGATACAATTTTGTTTCATAAACTCTTTAAATACAATTTGTTTCTTTCCTATTCATAAGAAGTAAGGTCAGCATGTTTTCTAACATATACTTAACGATTCACATTTTAATTCTTTCACTTAATAGGCATGTCGTGCGAACTTAGACTATCATATTAGGATTAAAAGAATAATTTTTTGTGAGTTTCCATAATTCCATCATTGCATTCCTTATCCAGTAGATCTGGCTATTCCCTTCTAACCAAAAAGAAAAGATCTGACTATTCTCTGGTTAAAGTACTTTCTGTCAAGGCACTTTAAAAAACTTAATAGACAACAATATCAGGAAAAAATGAATAGTGATTGACATATGGAAGACCAAATAATGCAAGTCCGTGAATTTAATATTCAAGAAGACTTCTGTGAGTTTTGCTTGCATTGCAGAGGTCAATCACATGTATATTGCTTGTCCAACTTTTGGGCTATAACAAATAAGGAAATCGATTTTTCTTTATAGCATTTTGTTTTAATAATATGTTATTATCATAAAAATAAAAACTTATTAATTGATTGACTTTGTTTGAAGAATACACTATCTACTGGGTGAATTCCCAAGTCTCTCTCTTACCTTCTCTATGACTTCATAATATACAGACACCCATAAGAAAAGTATCTAGTGTTTGTATTTCCTATTTGTTTTCTCTTAAGAAAATGGAGCTTGGGTCTAATCCAACCCCAAAAACTAGCTCATGAGTTGAGGATTGCCCAAAACTGTATAAGGAGACAACACTCCATTCCTCCAACTATTTTTCAAACCAATGTTGTTTAACAGCTTTCCGTACACTTAGATATCTACGCATGGACGACATAACATGGCCCAATATTGGGTAAACCAAGAATTAGGATGGGTTTAGTTGTGAGGTAGTGGTACGGACTGCGTACACTCTACCCTCCCCAGACCCCACGTTGTGGGAATACACTGGGTATGTTGTTGTTGTTGTTAGTTGTGAATCTTGTGATACCATGTTAAGAAAATAGACCTTGTATCTAACTCAACCAAAAGTTAGCTCATGAGGTGAGCATTAAGGTGAGCTGCCACGAATAAGTAACGAGACGACAACCTATTCCTCAACTTATGTGGGACAGTAAACTTTTGTTTCCCATATACTTGTTTTACTGTTTGAATGATGGATATGCTAGAAAGAGGAAAACCATGAATGATTCTGCTTGATAAAATAAGAGCAACCAGTGAGCACTTAACCACCTTTATATTCTTCATCAAGTCATCTCTTGTTCCAGTTGTTCACTTCTTTTTTTCTGTCCTCTCCTTTTCTAAATTATGCTAGTCATCTTCTTTTTGCTGCTCCCATCTGTTGCTTTGTGAGTTTCGGTGTTAGACGTTAATTGTCAATCTTTGGATTTTGTTTCTTTGATAACAGAATTTTAAACTGTGGAAATTTTTTAAAATTTAAGTGAAATTCTGACACCTTCTAGTAAAAGAAAAGGTGTCAATAGATTTTTTTTTCATTGGAGATAATGAGCCAAGTTTTGGTACAGACAAGATTCAACTTCACCTTGTCAGTGGTCAGAAGTTGATATTCTGAAGTTTGCTGCTGGAGTTGAATCAAATACCAATCATCCAATAGGAAAAGCAATTGTAGAGGCTGCTCAGACTGCAAATTCTCCAAAATTGAAGGTACTTCTCATGTTCAGTGCTCCTTTTTCAGTGTTTACCTATTTCTTTATAGGAACGGTATCCAAATATATGCACATGAACTTTGTATCCGAGAATCTTAGCCCTTTGAATTGCATGATATATTAACAGTATTTGTCCGTGTTATTTCTCTTACGCACGCATGAACACACACACACACACATTGGCGAAGCAATGATAATTTGGTTTTAAGACATATTACTATATCGTCATCTGCCCTATGCGTCGAACTTGTACAGTTCTCCAAATTGTGATTTTAGAAATTCTAGCTCCCTCATTAGAATAGTCAAATGGAATGAATATACCTTCTTTTTTTTCATTAACAATTTGCCCCTCGACACATCTTCTTTGAATCTGTTGAATTGTGTGAACATCATCTAAGCTTTAAGTATAAACACTTCTATTTATTTGCTTAAGTTTGCAACAGCCAGCTCCTGTGCAGGCATGGTTTCTTTTCTTCAACTTTGGAACCATTTTGTTGATGGATAGCAGTGAGACTCAGAACTGCTATCATGTGATGTTGCATACTTGCATTGCATGTACAATCTCACTAAAGTTTAAGCTGTTGGAGAGGAGATATATTTATTTACTTAGATTTGCAGTAAAATCTGCCATGATTAATTGCTGTATTGCTTGGTTATCTGACTCTAAACTAGCTGGAGTTTAACTCTGTCTTAATCAAGGTTAGTTGAGGAATAAGGTTTCTGTTACTTTGTTCCTTATTCTTTTGTGTCAGCCTTCACCGCTCTCATAAGTATCTAAATTCTTCACCTCTATCTGACACATGCTATATTCTATTTGTGGTGGCTGAGCTTTAAGATGCAGAGGAAACTAACAGCCTTACAATTTCATTACTAAATCTAGGGGTATAGTTGGGCTTAGATATTTGTTCTGTCCGCTGTCAATATATAGAAAGTGTGAACGGTTTCCATATTTCTTAAATGCGTACATGCAGGTTTTGGATGGAACATTCATGGAGGAGCCTGGATCTGGTGCTGTAGGGTATATTGATAATAAAAGGATTTCTGTTGGCACACTGGAGTGGGTCAAAAGGTAGTTTCTTCTTTCTGCTTTTAGTTCACTATCTTTTTCTGTTGATGTTTATATCCTTCTTAAATACAGTCATGTTTTGGTACTACTCCAAACTGTGCAGGCATGGAGTTCTTGAGAATCCATTCCAAGAATCTGATGACTTTAAGAACCAATCAGTAGTATATGTGGGAGTTGATGGCGTCCTTGCTGGTCTAATTTATGTTGAGGACCAAATCAGAGAAGACGCAAGGCATGTTGTTGAATCTTTGTCGAAACAAGGGATTAGCACTTATTTACTGTCTGGTGACAAAAAGAATGCTGCCGAGTACGTTGCATCTGTTGTTGGCATCCCCAAGGAAAATGTAAGCAGTTTCAACTCTTTTAAGACCAGAACCTCCTAATTAGTTAGGGGCTGTTCTTTGTACCTCTTTTTATGTTACAAGCTGCAAAGTGGGCCTAATGTTTCCACAGGATATAGCTAAGGATAGGAAGTGTCTGCTGTTCTAAGGAGAACAACATAGATCGTAAAAGCAAATTAGGTAAAAAACGATAGGAGGAAGTTTTTATGAGCTTTATAATAAAGACCTTGATCTCTGGCATCATTACTTACAGAATTTGTAAGTTGTGTCATTCATTACTTTTCTGTTAAGATATGAAAGAACGGTACAAGTCCATAGCTGTCAGTTCTCGAGTTTGTTCTTAAAAGGGTTTACAGCTTATTATGTGGTGAACCACACTAATATTTAAACTACACTGAGATGTGAAAGTTAGCTCATTTAAATTGGTTTCACTATAGTTTTGGTACATAATGTAGGCTCTTTATGTGTTTTAAACAGATGTTTAGCAATTCATAACAGCGAAGGGGCTATTTCTAATGGTATGTTAAATTAGAGGGGAGCTCTATTTACTTTAGTGTTAAATGAGGGTAGGTCAAAGTAAATAACCCTTATTATCTTTATTTCACTGCCCAAGACTGGAGCTTGTCACAATAGTGGCTCTTTGGTCTTACTTTTAGAACTTACAACCACCATAAAGGAATATGTGGATCACTAGTACAAAGACCTTCGACCTGGGAGGATGTTATTGTATGTTTAGAATTTGATAAAATATCCCATATGTAAATTTACTATCTTTAACAAAAAAAACTGCAGAAGTGGAATATAACAAAAAATTTGGTGCCAGATTGGCTGTACTCATTAATCACTTAACAAAAATTTTAAGTTATTAAAATTATTCACGCACTCTCATTAGTCTTGCATGTTTATTGATCAAAAAGCAAAATTGTACGTACATATTCTTTGCCTGTTTATTTTGGTCAGTGTAAGCATTTCCTTTTAGATGGAGGATCGGGTTTGCTGGAAATAATAGTTGTTAAACTGTTTTTGACCCTCTTGCTAAAACACATTACAACGAGTTCTACATCAGTTAATGAGAAAATTCCAATAAGGTAGATGGTTGAATGCAGGTATATTATGGAGTCAAACCAGATGAAAAGAATAAGTTTGTAGGCAGACTACAAAAGGATCAGAAAGTTGTAGCTATGGTCGGTGATGGAATAAATGACGCTGCAGCCTTAGCATCAGCACATGTAGGAATAGCTATTGGTGGCGGAGTTGGAGCTGCAAGTGATGTGTCTTCTATTGTACTGATGCATGATCGGTTATCTCAGGTTTTCCTTCTCTCCTATTTTCAACTTTCACAGCTTTCATGTTCTTTCTATTTTTCTGGAACTAGAGTAACCTGGCTTCAGTTTCTGAGTGTATGGTAAGATTGGGCAAACATGGTCTCTTGTTCTGGTCTTAAGGTTTTAGCTTTCAGAACACATGCTGAGAATATTGTAACTCTAAAATCTGCAAACACTTGAATCAGATCAACAGATAGATATAGTTATTACATTGTATTTAAACTACTAAAGGTTGTTTGGAACAGACGAGTACTTTCTCTATAAGAGCCATTCGAGTCCTGAATTCCCTGACATAGCATTTGGGAGTGAAAACTCTATGCTTATATGTTAATTCTGAGCATCTTGAATAAGTTGACTGTTCAAATATGCAACACCTAGCCTCAAAAGACCATTTTCAGGTGCTCGTGTCATGCACACATTCATCATTGTTAACAATGATGATTGAGAGCACACTTTTAATTTATCACATTGTCTACATGCCCCATCATGTGCAGGGTTGATTCTTTTAAATGGGCCAAGCCTGTTGAATTTTGTAATGAAGGGTGGCGGCATACTTGAACCTAGGACCTCTACTTGCTCAGCTACATGTTGAATTTGTATGACCACCTCATCCAAAAGTTTAAACTGCTAGAGAGATCACTCTTTTAATTAATCATGTCTTCAAAAGTTGTAACACTTGAGCTTTCCCAGTTGTGTTATACCATTTGTCAGGAACCAGTCACATATAGTGCCTAAATGGCACACAACTTTTAGCAGTATGCATGGCATAATGCTGATCCAACCATTTCCTTTGCCACTGTGAATCATTTAGAGCTCATAACAAGTCACAAATCCTTGTAAGAATGCACTAATGGAATCTCACATGAATAACTTGAGATTTTCTGCTTAAATAGTGTTAAGTTTTAAGGTATGCTACACGGTGATTCTCTTCTGCAATAAGGTTTCTTGGTGATGTTCATAATACTTTGATCTGGGAACTCTTTCACTGTGATGGTGTAATACAGTTGCGAATGTGAATCTCTCAAGAATGGGTGGCAGTGGTCTTAGTAGAATAAAAGGTGGAGATTTTACGTGAAAGTGAATTCTAGGTGAATGAACTGATTACCAGGATCTAGATCATTTAGTACTTCAGTATGTTTATTACCTAATCTTTATCTTTAGCTCTTTTTTGTATGCTTCCTCCATCTCCATGCCGATACTGTCTTAAAAAGAAATTGTCCAGTGAAAAAAAATATTTGGAAGTGGCTTCTTAAGAGTTTCTCTTTTAGTTCTTGCTCTTTTATCATGTTGTTAGGGTATATTAAGGCGTGAAATCAGGTGAGGACTTCTGGATCAATGGATGCTAGTATTTCTTCATGATGTTTTATCTTGCACGTTGTGGTATAATCTTTAACAAATTCGCCTTTCTGCAGTTGCTCGATGCTCTGGAGCTAAGCAGGCTAACAATGAAGACTGTGAAACAAAATCTTTGGTGGGCCTTCGGATACAACATCGTAAGTTTTTCGGAATCAGCTTTCCATGAGAACAGGAAGTGTTTCTTTGTACATTACCATCTTAGACAAGTAAATTGGTTAAGCTAAAGAGATGGTATTAAATATTAATTCGCTACATGCAAATCATTGATTAAAGATTTAAATGACATGCTTGAGGCTTATTCAAACTTGTGGGAGGGGAAAAGACTTTTGCTTCTCTTTTCCTCCATGGTAAGTCATTCCTTTTGAACGCCTACCAATCCCTGTTAGTTTGCCTGGGATCACTGATGGGAATGCTATTCATTCTTCCTTTTTTCCTAGTCTGCCCTCTCCTCCCCACTCCCAGGGGTGCATTTTCCTTTCTTTTCTTGCAAGACCTTGAGTAGTCTGTCACATATTGAAGATCTAAACCTACATATATGTAACACGTGATACAATAATAATCCTGCTGCTAATAAATTGTGCTCGTATAGAAGCTACATATGTGTGAAATTGCATATTTAATTTGGAGAATGTGCAGAGCCATGTTTTAATCACATTCAGAAGTTGTCCCCCGTGATCTTTGCAAGTAAAGAGAAGGGAGGGAAACAAGATTACTGGTCTATTGCTCGTGAACACACACAGATCCGCGTGGGGACATACTAGAAAAATCATAACAAAACATACAAGTTTTAAGTTGACTCCTTATGTTTCTAAGAGCTTGTGCCTATGACAAATCTAAGATCCAAAAGAAAGCCTTGTATGATTCTCTTAAAATTCTGTTCCCTAGAAGACCACTGTCAATCACTAGGTATCTTTTCCGATGCTTTGAGTTATAAATACAGTTTCTTCAGTTTCTTCTTCATATCTCTTTCCTCTTATCTTTGCTCCAACAGGTTGGAATTCCAGTTGCTGCTGGAGTCCTGCTGCCATCTACTGGAACCATGCTTACTCCGTCAATAGCAGGAGCTCTCATGGGCTTAAGCTCTATTGGTGTGATGACAAATTCATTGTTGCTGAGACTTAAGTTTAAATCAAGGCAGAAGGAAATCCATGGACCATCAGTAATAGTTGATATCCCTTCTGATTCTGATTCTAGCTTGAATCAAGAAAAGTTAAGACATCCATTTCCAACCTCCAGATAGTGAATCCTCACAAGCCAAGTCAGTGATTGATTCCGACATTCAGTTAGGCCTCTGCTTGGGTTGCCAATCAGTTGAAGGGAGTGTAACTTTGTAACTGCAGCAGTTTGGAGGAACAGGGACGGCGGGGGACTGTGCTTCAGCTCAAGCTTATCAGCTGTCAGATTCTAATGCATCCCGGCGATTTTACATGGTTGGGGGATGCGGATTTATGTTCATCACTGACTACACACAATAACTATATACCAAGTTTCTAGGCACTAAATCGACCTATCTAGGGAAATGCAAACAATTTGGTTAACATTCAATGTGTAACCGTCGGATCGTGCCAAGAAAATGCCACTCGTAGATTCCAGTAAATTCGGGCAGAAATGTCATCCATTTATCTAACCAGATCCAAGATTTACAACATGTCAAAGAAGGTGCAAGATAGCAATGAAGATTCACAAGATAAGATAACAAACAACATTTATCAGCCAGTATAAAACCAAAGAAGAAATCTTTGAGCGTTTGGAGTATGGTAAAGTTCAGTCTATCCTATTCCGATACATCTCATTCCTGTGATAAGTACTAGTTTGCAAAAGTAAATTAGGTCTAATCTTACACTTGACTAACATACAAGTTTTCGATAAGCTAAGAAACGCAAGACTTAGTAAGTGTAAGAACAACATTTAAATCTTAATCTCAACAAGTTTACATGGATTTCCATGTCTTGGAAATCGTTACAGTCCCACCCAACAAAGTACGTTGATGAATCCATTATACAACTATACCAGAAGCCAAATCTTCCAAGCTCTAAGACGAGGGACATCCGAAATTCCTCCCTGTGATATGCAACACAGGCGTATGACAATTTGTGTGCATCCATCAAATGGCGAGGCATCGATTATGATGTACATCATCACGGCCAAGTTGACAGATGATCAAAAAATTTGCCAAAATAGCTTATGTGGACCTATCCAAAAAAAGCCAACTCACACCATATATTGCATGCCGACCTGCACTAAATGTGAATGCGGTACACTCAAATTGGCAACTCCCCTCCTACTATTCCTTCTCAAGAAAGCATAAAAATAATTTATGATAAGCTTCTTAATGAACCATGAATCCTTCCTTGCCCTAATATCTCCGTGACCAAGAAGATAGACCACACCAGATTCTTTGGCCTTGCGGATGAATGATAGCTCCTTTTCAAGGGATTGCTCTGCCTCAGACACTAACGACTCAGAAGACGTTCCAGGTCTCAGCTCTTCTGAAGTGCTTTCATCCATAACTGCCTTTCCTGTATCCCTAAAATCAGCTAAGAGAGGAACCCCTAGCGAATAAACACTTCCATTCGGAGCTACAAGGACCCTTGAGAAGGAGTACTCTTCTTCAGAGTCTGAACCATCGCCATCACTTTCAAGTGATCGCTCCTGAGCTTCTCTGCGTATGAACTTCTCGAGACTTTCAATGAGCAGTTGCTCAAAAGTGTGGTGATTTTCTTTACGAGCATCCTTGTACCCATATCTGTAGATCCAAAGTTTTGGACAGAGAAATTAGTAGCCAAGTAACCTTAGATGCACAGCAGTTGCAGAAGAGAACGCAATATTATGACAGGAAAAAAAAAAGGGCAGCCCGGTGCACTAAAGCTCCTGCTATGCGCAGGGTCCGGGGAAGGGCCCGACCACAAGGGTCTATTGTACGCAGCCTTACCTTGCATTTCTGCCAGAGGCTGTTTCCAAGGCTTGAACCCGTGACCTTCTGTATTATGACAGGAAACTGTTGAAATTTATAAGCGTATGAAGATAAGCTGGTTGTTTAGCCATTGTTTGTTTGAAGAGAAGAATTAACCATCACGCACATAGGTGCTACCCTAAAAATTAGGAAAGTTTCAGCTTCTCAAAGGTAGTTATCTGTCATACATATTCATTTAACCATCTGTCATGCAACAGTTTTGGTCTCAAGATTTGTGCAAGAGTTTATATTTATTCTAGCTCTCTTTAGTAATGTCAGTTGGTCTATGTAGTGAAGGTACTAGCAAAACAGGGAAATTTAGTTTACCTGGCAACACAACGGAATATGTGGTAGCTTCTGAGGCAGACTCGCCGGAACAGGAACCTTTCATTCTGAGGTACAACTGGAACAGGTACATACTTTATACAAACAAAAATGATCATGGAATGCACAGCAGGTAGAGTGGTGAGAAAATGTCCAAATATAGCCGGTATTCCTTTTGCTAGTTCATTATAAAGCAAACCAATTCCAGGAGCTCTTATAGTTCCAAGGTTGGGGCCCAATTCCCTCAACAAATCCATAGACATCTTTTGCTTGACTTCAGTTTCATACTTCAGCTTGCTTCCATAATTCCAGATGTACATAATCAGGAACAAGACAACAGCAAAGACAAGTATAATCCAACTTCCATCTCCCACACTCCATAAAACAGACGAGAAGAATGTCCACTCCAATCCCAAGAAGATAATGATAAAACTTAGCACAATTAAGATGTTGATCTGCCATATCAGAAGCATAACAATCGTAACCAATATTGTTGTCATCATCATCACTCCAAGCTCTGCTATGGCTGTCAAACAGGGTATATGCATCAGAATCAACAAGGCGGTCTATAAATCATTTGATGAAAACTTGGAAGCACCTTATGTTTTTCATCATCGAAGACAACTTTAAATTGAAATACAAAAATTACAAGAATGCTTTCTCCTACGTACATACCATAGTTAACAAGAAAAACTCTTCATACCAGAGGTAGGTTAAGTTTCTTCGTAAACAAACCAATCATTGTACACATACTACATAGTTCAAACAACTGTGCCACAAAAGAATATGTAGAGCATATGATGCAGGAGAATTAGGGTTGCACTGATGTTGTAGTGAGCATTTTATATAACAAAAGAAGCACAAAGATTGTGCAGTGGTTACATCCGGAGACAAATTAACAAGATGGTATATGGACAAGGTATTTCAATTTTGTATCTACCAACTTTCAAACATTTATCAGAAAGCTGCACATCACGACAAACATTTAGTACCAAGGTAACAGAGAGCAATCAGCAAAGAAATTGTAAGTTCTAAAGAGAGAAGGATTACCATAAGCATTTCCAATCTCATATATACTTGAGATAGAGCAGACCAACACCACAGACAACGCCAGAAGAAACCAGTTCATGACTGGGATATAAATCTGACCCATGAACTTCCGGGACGTATGAACGATCTTGAGGCGAGGGAAGCAGCCTAGAGCTGTGGATTGTTTAATGCAAGAAAAAGTTGCTGTGGTCATTGCCCTACTGGCAATTAAAGCAGCTATGTTGGCAATCAAGAAGACAGGCCAGAAAGCTCCACCTGCATATAATTGCAGAATTTCACCCAACGAATACTTTGTGTGTGTCCTTTTATTTTCCAAAACGTACCGTAATAATGAAAACTACACATGATCATGACACTTCCGTTTCCATATATATTGTCACGTCTCCCATTGTTATTCTCATAATTTTTCCACAGTTAATTATAAATAAACAAGATATTCTCAGAGTGAGTGCTACAGGACTAGAAATTTACTTGGCACAGAAGAGAAGAAAGCTTGTGTTGTGTCGGCATGGTTCTCCATCAGGTAAGCAGCTTGACCAAGGTATCCCAATAGAAGGCACGGCAGCACAAGGAACATAAATGTAAGCTGAAAATTATACAATATTCTATAATCAATAACTATATCTCCCAAATTGGACATCTTTAGTGACATAAAAGAGGAGGCCCGGTTATGTCCCAAAAATGCATGGATCTATAGTATTATATAAGTACAATACCCCCTTCAACCAAAAAATTAAATAAATTTGTGCTGCATACCTGAACTGATCTCACAGAAAAATAGCAAAGGTCTGCAAACATTGCCTCAGAACCTGAATTTCAGAATTGGTGATCAGCTGTATATCTAAGAAAGTACATAAAACAAGAACAGGCTTGATGGCAAAATCACAAACACAACCTATCCTAAAAACTCAAAAAGGAGATACTAGGACACAATAATTAATGGGCGACGCAATAAGCGAACGCGAAGAGGCATTTGATTCATGTTTTCCACACAAATCAACACACCAATAAGAAGACCAGCTTACTTTTTACAACAGATTATGTTGCATATAAAAGCTTGACCAAGAGTTTTACCCTTTAAAAATAGTTAAGAGGACAAACAGAAGTGCATGTGGCTCTGGATGAGGCCCTTACTTAAAAGGCTTCACGATCTACCAACTCAGTAGTTCTATTATATTGAAACTGCATTATGCATGCAGGTTCGGACAAGAAAGGAGAGAAATGACTTAGAGATGTCAACTTTCATACCCTATAACGGAAATGAGAATACAGCAGTGGACACAAGCTTATTGAGGTGATCCGAAAGACATTCAAGATGAAATTTGGCCAAACACCACTTTAGGAAGTGAAATGATAATGATAAATGTTAACACACATAGCATGACTTGCACAGGCAAAATCATTTGTTAGACTTCTAGTTCAAGTGGAATCAGAAAAATGTACTCATCAGTGTCTAAGGAAACAACTTAAACAAGTTCATGCTAAAACCCTATTTTCCAGGGAAATCTCTGGAGCTGGCAGACTTCTGGTGATTCAACATCAAGCAATATATGTGAGTCCAAAACTTTACTTCTTCAGTAAAAGCCAATTTAGTAAGTCACTTCACCCTGCAAATACCTGTGTGTCCTAGCCCCTTGTACATACACACACACTCAATCTCGTTTTTTAGGGTTACAGTGGCACAATGTTTAAAGTGACCTCCCTGAGGGGGGGGAGAGAGAGAGTAAGTAATGGATGGATTAAAAATGATTTTTCTCAGCAATAAGTTTGCAGGAAAATATTTATGAAGTGACATGCAAATACATCTCATGCTGTGCCAATACACAAGAAACTAAGAAGTCCAACATATGGAGAGCAAGCTCAACAGAGCTTACAACAACCTTCTTTGACTCAACTCAATTAACCCCAAGGAAAGAAAAACACATAGAACAATCCCGTTAGTGTTCTGCCAATCAAATTACATCAACTATTAAAAAAAAACAGTTCACAGGTTTGTCTACCTGTTGCACACAAAAGACAGCCGCCAAGAGAGTACCAGGCCTTTGTTGAGTTGCGCTTGAAATAATAGTATATGTGAACAGGATTAAATGCCCTCCAAACACGAGAATCATACTTAATGAGGTTGTAGACACCAATACCACCCAGGGAACAAAACCATATAAACAAAGCAGGACCAACTACAAGACCCACTTTACTTGTCCCATACTTCTGTACACTGAAGAGAATTACAAGATATGCCACCGAGATCATCACTACTTGATCTGCAAAAGAAACAAAATCTAAGAAACATGAAACAAAAAGGGCTTAAAGGTGCAGTATTATAAAAGAGTGGATGGAATGCATTTTCTCGTCTGATTTTAGAAAGTTAAATAACATTGTGGATGTAGTTTTAGCAGTTTTATAACACATTATAGCCGGTAATATTCAGGTTCTTTTACGAATCAGGGTAGTTGGCCCAGGAAGGTGAGCCTTGGAGCACCAGTAAAGTTAGTTGTCTCCAGGTGATAGGTAACGGGTTCAGGTCATGGAATCAGCCATTGATGCTCGATCCAGATCAAGGTAAGTCATTTACATCACACCCTCTTGGCGTGCGGCCCATCCCCAGACACTGCATGAATGCAGGATGCTCGGTGCACTGGGATGCCCTTTTTTTAATGTTGTTGGTCCAGGTTATCAGATCTTCAAATTTTCCAGCTAGCCTAATAAACTAACAAGAATCCCCTTCTCGCAACCAAATTCATTGAGTTATGTGCACTAATTTTGCAATTATAGTTATGGATTTTATCACCATGAGAAGCAAAGAACAAATACTTAAGAGTAATTGCGCAGCAGCAATCCCACATCAAACTTCAAAAACATTAAATATGGCCATCCAAAAATAAAAGGCTAGTAAAAACACTACATCATCATATAATTAGGCCAACATAAAGGTCATGATGACGATATCACATATCACACGCTTAGTCTTTCTTTAGCAATCTTAGAGCCTGTTTGGAGTGGCTTATTTTAAGTGCTTTAAGCCAAAATAGCTTTTAAACACTTTTGTAGTGTTTGGGTAAAATAAAAAAATGTTTTTCAGCACTTGTTTTTAAACCAAAAAGATAAACTTATGGATTTTGGCTTATAAGCCAAAAGCTATAAACCCATCCAAACAGGCTCTTACTTGTGCCACAATACAACATGCAACATAATCATAAAATCCTTCAATTACTGAGCTAGGTGATGGCAGTGAGATTTACATTTCGTTGCACATAAACTATCAGAGTATAAAGCAAATTTGAACCATTTCTTGATTAGTCTGTGTCATCTTTGCAAAGAAATCTTACCTTCGATATATAGTTCAATTTTCACAGACATCACTAAAGGGGTGGTATAATGGAAATTATGAGCACATCATTTTTGTAAGACTCTTTCAGTTTTTGAAGCTTTTAGATCAATAAAAAGTGGAAACGCCGTCTATTTCATGAAGTGAACAATATTGTAAAGATAATATTACCTTGCTTAACCCCAGAAACTCCAACTTTTAAGCCACCAACAGCAGACATTACTGCATCAACAATAGTTTAAAACTAACATTGAGTATAAAAAAGAAATATGGAAGGCTAATTTACACAGAAGAAAAAGACCCCATAGGACCATAATATGGCAACCATCCACATTTCAGAGCCAACAAATTTTGTAAATGTCCTAGGATACCTGACATAGCAGGTGTAACAACACCATCAGCAATCACCATTGAAGTGCCAGCAAGAACTAACATCAGAAGAAGCTTTTTCAATGTCAATGAAGCTTCTAGTCTTTCTTTTATTTTTAAAGACCTCTCAAGTTCTGGAGATGGCACCTTCAGTCTAAAGCTTGATATGCGAGCATCTGATCGAAGTTGATTGGGGAGAAGATTAACCTTCGCATGCCTACAAAGCAATGAGTACAAAGCAAAGGTACCACCTGCAGTTATTAACCAAATTGAATAAATCAGAAGACACAAAACATGAAGCGTAATGTGGTAAATGTCATGAAACAATTAGCCAAGTTTAAAAGTTAGCTTACCTTCACCGTCATCATTGGCCCAAAGAACAATTAGGACATATTTAACCAAGGGAATGAGGATTAAGGTATATAAAACCAGGGATAATGCACCAAGAACATCTTCATTGCCATTGACTGGAGCCTTACTAAACATCACACTAAACGTATACAAGGGACTCGTTCCCACATCGCCGAAAACAACTCCAAGAGTCTGAAAGGCCAACAGGATTGTTCTACCCGCTGAGTCATCCTGCAAAATACACGCAAAATTTAGATAATTCTGCATCTGTTGTTTAAAATCAAAATCTACTAAGTTTAGCCAAAGAAGTCAAATAAAAACTATTCATTCTCTGGAAAGGACCTTTGCCCAATGAAGTTAACAGAATAAGCAGTGTTGTCAAAAGCTCATTTGAGACACGCTCAAGTCCTGAACAAGGTGCAAAATAGGTAGGCGAGCTTTTCGCCTCCCTTAGGCAATGGTTTAGTTTAGGCACCAAGCCGCTAAGGCTTAAGTCCCATCGGTGATCGCCCATAGGCTATGTATTGAAGAAGACAGCACTACACAATAACTATTTCAATATTTCTTTTCAATTCTTTTATGCAAATAATTGTTGTTTATGTTACTCTTATTTTATTGTATTACATGTATTTTGTATTGTCCTCTTCAATTGCACCTTTTACAATTAATTCCCACACTTTATTTGCTCTTTACGCTTAAAAATCCAACAGACTTTGAAGCTCTTTTCGGTTTTCACGTCTAATAATTCTGAGAGAAGGAACCATTAAACAAAGCCAAAAGCAAATAAAAGGTGAAGGTTCCCAAACTAAGCATATCCCTGATTAGTAGTTGACACGGTCAAGAAACATAGGTGGCATTTGCTTCGAAATTTTGAAGAAGAGTTTTTTTCCCAAAAAAGAATATTATTTGTAAAAACTATTCTTCAACCACAACACCAGGAAAGAAAGAACTATCAGTTTTTAGGTGGCATTGCTTCAAAATTTTGAAGATGAACTTTTGCACGTTAAAAAAATAATAAGAAATTGAAGAAGAGTTATTTTCAAACAAACGTCAAAAAAGGAATAATCAGTCTTTCTCGAAAAAATTGATATCTGTTATTAGTGCCTGACTTGGCCCATCTTTCCCGAAGTTGTTCCCAACATTTTGAAGCAAATGCCAACTTTAGAAGCTTATAATAACTAATCATTTTATAAATTTGTTTAATAATGGTGGTGTCTGATCCAACTTGTGCACAACTCGACTATTCCACCGGGTACCTGGTACCTCCCCAGCACAGGTAAAAGGTAACTATGTCCACCAAGGCATGGGTAGATGGCAGAAATTGGGATTTGAACTTGGTCTCCAAGATTTCACTCACTTCATTGACTGTTAGGCTGCACCCTTGAGTGCATCATTCTAAAATATATGTTTTTAGTGCCTGACTTGGCCCATTATGACTAGCTGGGCTCATGTGTGAAGCATTATCATTTATCTTGTATACAGTACTAGCTTGTAGATTCTTGACCCCGTTTGTGCCTTTATTTTAGCCTAGTTTGCTGACAGCAACATTTTTCTTTTTATAAGATTTGCAGGCATCAATATTGTCAGATCATTCACTACCAGATGCTGGCTTTCAGCCATTTCTTCTGACTGCAATACTTAGTCCTCTGTACACAGCTTCAAGTTGCTGGATAGTCATTTCACACCTTATTTTTCTACAGTTACAGCCATCAAATGACTTTTAACCTAGCCTCACTCTAGATTGGAAATGTTGTCTCTAACAAGAAGGTAACTGGAATTCTTCTAGTTGCTACAAAGTTATTTCACATCACTCGTGGTAACTGGTTAAGAAGCTATATCAAGCAAGGGCGGGATGTGAACTTGGGCAAAGGGCATTAGCTTAGTCAAAGAAAAATGGAACTCCCTGACAAACTAAAACAACACTAAGTGAAAGATTCTCGTGATTAACCGTCACAAAGCAGACAAGATTTTCATGTGATAACGTGAAATGTGTTGGCATTGGAGAGCTGTAAAATGCATGACTAAAAGAGTGCAAAAATTTAGTGGGAGGGAGTGCAAAGATTCAGTAGCTGAAGGGAATGTCAGCTTTGCAGATATATCTGTGAACATTGTCGTAAACAGAGGAAAACGATAAATGATTCTCTGATTACTACGAAAAGAGCTAAGCACACACCTAGATCCAGTTCAACAACTTTGTCTGTACATTCTTCTTTCTCTGAGCTTGACTAACCTTTCTGTCCTTCTATTTAAGTCCTTATATTCTTCTATTTATCTACCTCTAGTACATCAGATGAGCATCCACAGACTCCACATTTCAGTTCATTCATTGTTGTTAACAAAATGATCTCACAGCAAATAAATTGAATAACAAGTTGATCATGGAAGGAAAGAACAACAGTACAAAGTAGCATCAGCCGCTGGCTATACTAACAACATTAGTAAAACTAACTTCCAACTTTCCAATTTTACTCCGTTATCAATTCGGAATGAATTTAGAATGACACTGGCCGAAACAGAGTGAATAATATATACATATATAGCAGATCTCAAATAGTTTACTATTAAGGCATAGCACAAGAAGTTTCTAGAAAATTTAAAAAAAAAAAAGAAATCACCGAAAGATCACCTCAAAGTCGTTTCTCTGAGCACCTGGAACTTCAAGAGCTTCCACATCAAACGAATCAATACGAGGACCAGTACGGATAAGCTTCTGCTCCAAATTATCCTCATCATCAGAGTCAAATTCGATGCCATTTCGCGGTGTCGAATCGTCATCCCCATCCACAGTATCGCGATCAACACTAGCGATCTCGGAATCATCCTCGTTCTGAAATACCCAGCGTGAGTCAATCGAGTCCATAGACGTTAATCCGCCATTTTCCCTATCTCTTTCCCTCTCTAATCCGTCGTCCGTCATCTCAAAAAACACTGTCAGGCTTCAATCAACGGCAAGTGAAAAAATCCTCCAACGAGAATGTGTATTCGTATACGCGTATGCATTTATGTATGTAATTATATAAACGCAATAGTGTAGAATTGCAGTTGTAGCTTGGAGAGTAGAATGAATCGAAACCCTAGGAGTTGAGCAGGGTTTGGATGAGATTTTTTGAAGAAAAAATAAATACTACTGTAAAAGAATTTTGGCAGCTGTTGTGTCTTTGGTGTATTTTGCTTTGAATGGATCGAGCAGAGATGGAGAGTACGTGGGTGGCAAGTGGCAACGACCTTTTGCAACAGCCAACGTGACAAGTGACAACAACCACGGGTCTACTTTTAAAACAGGTAAAAAAAATGGCGGAGATTTGATTTTGTACTTTTTTTTTTACAAACTTGTTTTTACTCCCCCACTTTTATATTACTAGATATAGCGTCCACAAGTCTTTATGTGACACAAAGTTGAAGAGTCAATCAAATTTTTAATAAGTTTTTTAAAATATTTTAAATTGTTAATTATTGTGATTTATAGTACTTTTTACATCATTTTTAAATAATATATGTTATTTTCTCTGTCTCAATTTATGTGGCACTAATAGAATTTTCAGAGTCAACCAAAATTGTTATGTCTTTCAAATATTTTTAATTATTGTGATTTATCTTTTTACGTAATTTTTGAATATATAATATATGTCACTTCTCTTTCCTAATTTATGTGGCACAAATGAAATTTGAAGAGCCAATCAAATTTTTTATAAGTTTTTAAAATATTTTAAGTTGTTAATTATTATGATTTATAGTACGTAATTTTTAAATAATATATATTACTCTCTCTACTCTAATTTATGCGCCGTTGATAGAATTTGGAGAGTCAACTAAATCTTTTATATGTCTTTTAAATATTTTAAATTATTAATTATTATAATTTATAGTAATTTTTACATTATTTTCAAATAATATATGTTACTTCCTTTATCCTAATTTATATAGCACTAATAGAACTTTCAGAGTCAACCAAGTTTTTTTGTCTTTCAAATATTTTAAATTATTAGTTATTGTAATTTATCTTTTTTACGCAATTTTTAAATATATAACAAATTTAAAAGATAAGACAAATAAATTAAAATAGAGAAATTAATAAAAAATGACCAAAATGCCCTTAGCTGCCGAAGCAAGCACGTTGACCTCGTGCCTGCTTCAAGCACGTCAACTGCCTCTTATTACTTTTTTGTCTTTCAAATATTTTAAATTATTAGTTATTGTAATTTTTCTTTTTTACGCAATTTTCAAATATATAACAAATTAAAAAGATAAGACAAATAAATCAAAATAGAGAAATTAATAAAAAATTATCAAAATGCCCTTAGCTGCCGAAGCAGGCACGTTGGCCTCGTGCCTGCTTTAAGCACGTCAACTGCCTCTTATTATATAGAGTAATTTGGCACATTGATTTGGAACATATTTTGAAAAGTTTTTATTAGAGGTATATTTTATTAAATTAATATTATTGATAATATTAAAAGTAAAATGAAAAAAAGGTAATAAATAAGTGTCAAGTAAAATAAAATAAACATATTAATTTTATATCTTTTTTATAAGACATTTTTATTTTTATATATTTAATTTTATGATTTCATACGAAAGTATTTTAAATTTTATATCTATTTTACTAGAGATTTTTAATTTTGACACGCAAGGAGATTAAAAATACCATTTTTTGCTATTTCATAAGTAGTTGTAATTTTGAAATACTTTACAAATTTATTTTTAGATTTATGTCTTTTTCACAAAAAAAATATTTATTCTTACATATTATAAATCTGAACAAAGTCATTTTCTTTTCCTTCAATTCATAAGTGACTATAAAAGAAGAAACAAACTCTTATGTATAAAAATAAACAAAAAATGGGTTTGGTGCTTTATAAATGCTCCTTCCTAAAAACAAACCTTGCTTTCATCAATATGCCAAGGAAAATATAAATAAATTTATGCAAAGCTCTATTTATATATAAAAACAATTATTTACAAAGAGAGGTAGTAATTTTGATTTTAATACTTGAAATTATATGTAAGATCATAAAATCGCTTTGTATTATTATTCAAGGTTCATTGAATAAAGGAGAAGTTCAACTTAAATTATCGAGCTTCTTAAAGGACAACTAATTAAATTAATTTATTTTCTCGTTTGATCTATCTATTAATATTATTTCTATAACCAATATTGTCATCATTAGTACAAATTCGAATATAGTGATAAACTCTACTGATCATTCAACACTAATGATTTATTTTCTATAAAATTTGTCTCAAAATTTATTAATCATATTGATATCACTTATCAATATAGAGCAAATTATTGGCTCTATATCGTGTTTGGTAGTGTAGTTCTTGTCTCTTGTACCTATATAGAGCAAATTATTGGCTCTATATCGTGTTTGCTTTTCTTGTGATATAGTTGTTTAGTATAGAGTAGTTGGTGGAGTTGGGTTATCCTTGATTATAGCGCACGTTTTAGTGGCTTTGGTGGACGATGGTCGAGTAGGGTCATGTCATCGGTCGCACTCGGGTTTGGGGGCAGGGTCGGGGGTGGGGCCGGGGGCGGGGGCGAGGGGAAGGAGAGGTAAGGGGGTTAAGGAAGCATCTAGGTTGAGAATAGGGTCTTGGAACATAGAGACTTTATCCGGAAAGTCCATAGAGCTAGTGAAGGTCCTAAGGAAGAGGAGGATTAGCATAGCGTGTGTCCAGGAGACTAAATGGGTGGGCACTAAGGCGCGAGAGGTAGACGGGTATAAGTTGTGGTACTCAGGAGGTGTGAGGAATAGGAATGGGGTAGGTATCCTAGTGGGATGAGGAGTTGAGAGAGCAAGTGGTGGAGGTTAGGAGGGTCAACGATAGGTTGATGACAATTAAGTTAGTCCTTGGAGGGTCTACTTTGAACATTATTAGTGCGTACGCACCACAAGCGGGCTTGGATGAGGAGGAGAAGAAACGCTTTTGGGAGGTTTTGGACGAGGTAGTGGGAGGTTTGCCTGATACTGAGAAGCTTTTCATTGGAGGGGATTTCAATGGGCACATCGGGGTATCTTCGAGGGGTTATGACGATGTGCATGGAGGCTTTGGTTTCGGGGATAGGAATGAAGGGGGAGCCGCACTCTTGGATTTCGCTAGAGCCTTTGGGTTGAGAGTAGCTAATTCTAGTTTCCCGAAGAAGGAGGAGCACTTGGTTACCTTCCGTAGTTCGGTGGCCAAGACTCATATAGACTTTTTGCTCCTTAGGACGGGTGATAGAGGTCTTTGTAAAGACTGTAAGGTTATCCTAAGTGAGAATCTTTCGACCCAACATAGACTCTTAGTGATGGATTTAGAGATCAAGAAGGAGAAAAAGAAGCGGATTGTGGATGACCGGTCTAGGATTAGATGGGGTAGCCTGACTATGGCCAGTGCACTGGAAATAGGGGAGAAGTTGATGACTAGGGGGCTTGGGGAGTAGTGGGGATGTGGATAATATGTGGGATACGACTGCTAGTTGCATAAGGGAGACGGCTAGAGAGGTGTTGGGCGTCTTGAGAGGTCGTGCTGGCAAGCATCGAGGGGACTGGTGGTGGAATGGAGAAGTAAAAGGAAAGGTGGAGGCTAAAAAAGGGGCATATGCGAAGTTGGTAGAGAGTAAGGATGAGGATGAGAAGCGAATGAATAGGGAGGCGTATAAGATAGCTAAGAAGGAGGCTAAGTTAGCGGTAACGGCAGCTAAAACGGCAGCCTTTGAAAGCTTATACGCGGCTTTAGAGGATAAAGGTGGGGATACGAAGTTATACGGGTTAGCAAAGGCTAGAGAGAGGAGGACTCAGGACCTTGACCAAGTGAAGTGCATCAAGGACGAAGATGGCAAAATACTAGTAGATGAGGTACTCATTAGAAGGAGATGGCAGTCTTACTTCCATGGACTCTTGAATGAAGAGGGGGACAAAAGCTTTGTGCTGGGAGATTTGGCACACTCAGAGAGTCGTCGTGACTATGATTATTGTAGCCGTATAGGGATTGAGGAGGTTAAGGTTGTGATTCGTAAGATGCGTAGGGGTAGGGCGACGGGGCCAGATGAGATTCCCGTTGATTTTTGGAAGAGCTCGGGTGAGACAGGTGTGAAGTGGCTAACCTAGTTGTTTGATGGTA
Source organism: Jaltomata sinuosa (assembly GCA_003996215.1). NCBI lineage: Eukaryota > Viridiplantae > Streptophyta > Magnoliopsida > Solanales > Solanaceae > Jaltomata > Jaltomata sinuosa. The sequence continues at coordinate 2,721,429 of QJPP01007525.1, read as the reverse complement.
TTTTCAGAACGGCAAAGATGCCTGAAGCTTGGAGATGGAGCACGATGATTCCTTTGTACAAGAACAAGGGCGATATTCAGAATTGCAACAACTATAGGGGTATCAAATTGCTAAGCCACACTATGAAGGTCTGGGAGAGGGTGGTGGAGTTGAGGTTGAGACAGATCGTGCCTATTTCCGAGAACCAGTTCGGCTTTATGCCAGGACACTCGACTACAGAAGCTATTCATCTCCTTAGAAGACTGGTGGAGCAGTACAGGGAAAGGAAGAAGGACTTGCACATGGTGTTCATCGATCTAGAAAAGGCGTATGATAAAGTCCCTAGGGAGGTCCTTTGGAGGTGCTTGGAGGCTCGAGGTATACCCGTGGCGTACACCAGATCAATTAAGGACATGTATGAGGGGGCCATGACTCGCGTTAGAACTGTGGGAGGAGATTCGGAGCACTTTCCCGTGTTAATGGGGTTGCACCAGGGATCGACCCTTAGCCCTTTTCTATTTGCCTTGGTAATGGATGTATTGACGCGGCAAATACAAGGTGAGGTGCCATTCTGCATGTTATTTGCGGATGATGTAGTTTTGGTTGACGAAACTCGCGGAGGAGTTAATGCTAAGTTGGAGGTTTGAAGACAGACCCTCGAGTCTAAGGGGTTTAGGTTGAGCAGGACCAAGACTGAATATATGGAGTGCAAGTTCAGTGAGGCGACTCAGGATGATGACGTAGAAGTGAAGCTGGATACACAGGTCATCCAAAAGAAAGGGAGTTTCAAGTATCTTGGGTCTATTATCCAGGAAAATGGAGAGATCGATGAGGATGTCACTCACCGTATTGGTGTTGGGTGGATGAAATGGAAGCTCACATCTGGAGTCTTGTGTGATAAGAAGGTGCCTACTAAACTTAAAGGCAAATTCTACAGAGTGGTGGTTCGACCAGCTTTGTTGTATGGAGTAGAGTGTTGGCCAGTAAAGAACTCTCATATTCAAAAGATGAAGGTGGCAGAGATGAGGATGTTGCGATGGATGTGCGGGTTTACTAGGAGAGATAGGATTAGGAATGAGGATATCCGAGATAAGGTGGGTGTGGCATCGGTGGAAGATAAGATGCGGGAAGCGAGGTTGAGATGGTTCGGACATGTGAGGAGGAAAGGCACGGATGCTCCAGTGCGGAGGTGTGAGAGGTTGGCTATGGATGGATACCGGAGAGGACGAGGTAGACCGAAAAAGTATTGGGGAGAGGTGATTCGACAGGACATGGCGCAGTTGCAGCTTACCGAGGACATGACCCTAGATAGGAAGGTGTGGATGACGCGGATTAGGGTAGAAGAGTAGTAGGTAGAAGTGTGTGTAGGCTAGTAGGTAGGAGTGCTTTCCTTGTTGTCCCGACTAGTAATCGTAGTGCTACGCTTATAGTTGTTTGTTCTTGGATTCCTCGTAGTAGTATTTTGTGGCAGTGTTCTGCTTCTGTCTGTTGTTTGTTACTACATATTACTTCCTATCGTCTCTTGTAGTTTTATTATGTTTTTTGTATTCTGTATCTTTGTTACGTCCTTTTTAGCCTATTTTTAGACTGTTTTTGTCTTGAGCCGGGGGTCTATAGGAAACAGCCTCTCTACCTCACCTCTGAGGTAGTGGTACGGACTGCGTACACTCTACCCTCCCCAGACCCCATGTTGTGGGAATACACTGGGTATGTTGTTGTTGTTGTTGTATTAATATCACTTATCATTTTGATTGGACATAAAAAATTTAGATTCGTCATAGAATTAAATTTTTTCTCTGGTTATATTTTCATAATAAATTGACTGTCAAAAGCCATCTTCGCCATATTGGTATAGTTACTATCTTACTTGCTTAATATGCGATAACAAGAATGGAACTATTTGATACATTTCTTTTTGCTACCTCATTGCTAAAAAAATACAAAGCATGAATTAGTGTTCTATTATTTTCACTCATTCAAGTCACTAGTTAGATTTTATGAATACTATTCGTCTTACTTTGTAAAATGTTTTTATACGGTGGTTAAATTTTTATCCTTTTACTCTATGACACATTTGATTGAACAAAATTATAATACTTTTAACAATTTAAAAAGCATCTTAAATATGAACACTACTATTATGCAAACACTGAAAGATAAACATATTATTTTTAAATTTATTTTTATGGTCAATATTATGCAGACGCTAAAAGATAAAAATATTACGTTCAACTCTACTTTTATGATTAATAAAAGAGAGATTTTCATAAATTGGTATAAATTTTCTAAAGGTTATTATAGACTAAATACCAACAGTGCTTATTCAAAGTAAGATTATCAGTGAAATTGATGGTATCATCAAGAACTTCGATATGATAGTTTGCTTTTATAAATATATCTACGTCCTTAATCACTTGTTTTTTAAACTCTTCAATTGGCATACTCTCAACATCTTTTGTCGATCAAAATTGAGTTGAACTCTATTAAAATAATTTAATAATTTGATAAATTTCACCCAAACTTATAAAAATATGAGTGAAGCTTGCGAATATCTACTGAAGAAGATAAGAAATTCAATAATATGACATAGCTTTCGTACAACAAATAAAGTTATCAATGTTTTGAAAAAGCCAAGATCTAAATATATAATGTATAATGAACCTATTATATTGACATTTAATTAAAAAAACAACACTAACAAAAATACAAACAAATAAGGATAGACTCATGTCTACTGAATTAATTTCAACTTCTACGTATAATATTTTTAGCTACTAATAAAAATATCACTCATCATCAATGATAATGTACGTATTCCTACTATGTATAGTATTAGTTAGTATTTAAATAAAACACTTTTGCATACAAAAAAAAGAAGATAAAATCAAAAAAATTGTAATTACCACCGCAATTAATTTTGATAATCCAAACCAAGATAGATATATCTTGATCAAATAATCATCAGGATCACAAATGACTTTTAGAAAAAAAACGTGTAATGAAAACACGTAAATTTATTTATCATCAATATTTTGATAACAAATTTATCATAAAATGATATGGAAAGATTCAATCCTGAAAATATTCCACTTTCGTAAAGTTATTTTTATCATTTCACAACATTACCTATCAATTTTTTTCTATACAATAGTATTAGAATTTACATTTTTATCATTATTTATTCATTTTATGTGGGGTAGAATCATTTAAATATATGTTTAAGTATTATTTCAACGAGATCAAATAAAAATATAAAATAAATAATGAACAGTTTTCCATAGCTGCTAGTGATCCACGTCTATATAATAATAACATAACATAAAATTAAAAAAAGAAGAAGACCTTTTTAAATTTGTGATATTTATTCATGTATTATATGTGTTTAAATTTTTTATTCATTTTATATTGTGAAGGTTTTAGGTTAGCTACTTTCTGCTCCCTCTTATGCCATTTGAGTTTGCTAAAGTAAATTTGTTGACTAAAATTCAATTGCATTAGATTTTCACAAAAAAAAAATGTAGATTACATGCATACCAATTTTACATAATTAGAGAAACTATTATTGCACCAATTTGTTGATGCACGATGCATGAACATTATTAAAACTAATTTAAGAAAAAATAATTATCATTTTATTATTCAATTTAACGTATCCAACGAAAAAGATTATAAAATCAAAGAAAACTAATGATAATCTCTCAAAGTTAAATTACAAGAAATATTTTATTTATTCTTTATTCTTTATATATTATAATTAGGATAAATTACCTAAATAATTACACAGCTTTATCAGAACTATTAAATTTTTCTCTACTTTAAATTAATTACATAATCTCTCACTACTTAATATTTTTCTACCAAATTTGATGTATCTAAATTTAACATATAATTTCAAAAATTCTTTTTCACCTTCATCTCTCTCCCTCGTTGCTGCTACCTCCGGCGAAGAATCAATTTCCTCTTTGTCATGGCTACTTCCGTTATTACTAATAGCTCAACCCCCACCGCTGTCGTGAAATGCCCTTTTTTTCTCATTTTTTGGCTGTCAAAAAACTAAGATTCTTCTACGATGTATCTCGCAGTTCTTATGATTTTGCTATTTCTACCAGCGAGTTTCATTTTCAAGTTTATGTACTCGGTGATTTACATTTCATGGAAGTTTGAAAAGTATTTCATGAAGCTAGGAATTGGAGGTCCATACTATCGTGTGATCTACGAAAACTTAAAAGAAATGAAACAACAGATCAACGAGCTAAATCATAACGTGCTGCATATAATTGTTCCTCACTATTATAACTGGTTGATCATTCACGAAAAGACATTCCATACTATCGTGTGATCTACGAAAACTTAAAAGAAATGAAACAACAGATCAACGAGCAAAATCATAACGTGCTGCATATAATTGCTCCTCACTATTATAACTAGTTGATCATTCACGGAAAGACATTTTTGTGATGGTTTGGGTCGAAGTCCCCGTCGATTCTTATTCGATGAAATTCAAATACATGAAAATATATACGGTATGAAAATTTTGAAAATCAGATATATATACACATGAATATGTATTTAGAAAAATCAATTTTAGTGATAAAGATGTAATTTGAAAAACTAGTGTTTGAGGGAGTATAGACATTTGTTAAGGTAACAAGAACCTAGAGGGGGCAGGTTTAATCATATGTAAACACGCTGGTCCATTTGTCACAAAAGGAAACTAGGAAGGGTAGTTTGGTGAAATTGAGAGATCATTTTTGGCAAATATATGTCTCTCTCGCTACCTATTTTGCCTTCAAGAAAGTTCTTGAACGCCCTAAATACTTCCTTCCATTACAAACAGCGTGACGAAACCCTAAACAGATCGAGCGAGCGAAGCAGAGAACGCCGGAGAAAATGTCGCACTTCGGAAGAACTGGACCTCCGGACATCGCTGATACTTACTCTCTCCTCGTCCTCAACATCACTTTCCGTAAGTTTTTTGTCTTTTTTTCCATTTGAGAGATTTCCGTCTGTTTCCGATTATTCTTATTTTTGTTTGTTTGTTGTAACAGGTACGTCGGCGGATGATCTCTTTCCTCTTTTCGACAAGTACGGGAAGGTTGTCGATATCTTCATTCCCCGAGACAGAAGGTTCTTGAACCTCTCTTTGCCTTCGTTCTTAATTTTTGTGCGGTGCTATTTAGATTTGTTAGGTGTATTATATCGTCCAGAGGAGGATAATTAACTGTAACGTTCTTTCTCGTATCAATCTGGATTTTTTAATAGGTGTGTTATATCCTCTATGAGACTATCCATTCTGCTCTTTTCAGGACCGTTTGCCCAAAGAATTAATTAGTATTCAGAGTAAAGTAAATTAATTGTGATGTCTTAAAGAATTGTAAGTGGATTTGAAATGTCTTTCCAATGATGACTTTAACCATTTGTTTGTGTAGTCTTATTTTCTTTCTTATAAAGAAGAGAAAAAGATGTAAATTAATTGTAATGTCTTATAAAATTGTAAGTGGATTTGGAAGGTCTTTCCAGTGATGACTTTAACCATTTGTTTGTGTAGTCTTATTTCTTCTTATAAAGAAGAGAAAAAAGATGAGCATGTACGAAGTTGTTTTCCCTAGCCTTTCTTCAATGGACATAAAATAATGAACGGGCTTAAAATCTCTAAATGTTATTTTTGCAGTGTACTACTGCCAAAGAATTTTTTAGCTTACCCGTGACACATCGCGGCAACTAAAAGAAACACAACATTTAAGAATTACTTATTGTATTTCAAAAGTTCTGTGCGATTCAGTACATGTATATGTGCATGTCTGAATGGCTTCTAAACTTAACTTCTCATTTATCTATATTTATGTTGGTCTTTTAACAGGACTGGTGAGTCACGTGGATTTGCGTTTGTTCGTTACAAGTATGCAGAAGAAGCACAGAAGGCTGTAGATAGGCTGGATGGTACTTTACCAACTTTTTTTTTGAAATTGTGCTTTGCATATATTGGGAATTTATTTTTTTGCATGTTGTTCTGAAAGTTTTGTTGTAAGCTCTAGTAGGAGGCATTTTTTTAGTTGAGTTAACTAGTTGGGTCATATAACTGAGCAAGAAAAGGCCTAGGTCATATTGATCTTAATTCTATAGCTTAGCTTAAGAGCCAGCAGACCATGGTCGTTGGGAGGTTGTTGGGTGGGTGGAAAAATGTTGCGAGGGTGAGAAGATAGAAATTTGTCATACATGATGGCAACAACAACAACAACAGACCCAGTATATTCCCACAAAGTGGGGTCTGGGGAGGGTAGAGTGTACGCAGTCCGTACCACTACCTCAGAGGTGCCCGGCTTAAAGCAAAGACATAGTAAAAGAAAAAGAAACAATAGGAAGAAACAAAATAACATATAGTATCAGAAATTATATTACAGTCAATCTACTCGAGACCAAAAACATCAGGAAAACTCCAAGCACAAGACACCACAAGTGTAGCCCTACGACTACGAGCAAGGACAACAAAACAAAGCACTCCTACCTACTACCTCCTACCCTAATTCGCATCCTTCACACCTTCCTATCTAGGGTCATGTTCTCGGTAAGTTGTAACTGCTCCATGTCATGTCTAATAACCTCCCTCTAATACTTCTTCGGTCTACCTCTACCTCACCTGAACCCATCCATAGCCAGCCTCTCACACCTCTATTTTGTCAAACATGATGGCAGTTTAACTAAATTAAGAGATAATTGTTATAACATCCTATAGAGTGAAAATGCGAGCACTGTATTTTACTCCCTTTGTTCATTTTTACTTGTCCATTTTGGACTTTGCACGTCCCTTAAGAAACAATGATTGTTATGAGTATTTTGATGTTTAATATTAGGTCTTGGAAAATGATCTAGGGAATAAGTAATTAATGCTAAGGGTAAAATATGGAAACAAATAATTGTCTTTTCTTGATATGTTAAAAGTGACAAGTAAAAGTGAAAATCTATGTTTGCAATAACGGACAAGTAAAAGTAAATGGAGGGAGTACATGCTAATGGCCACATATCCCCGTTTCATGTGATGTGCATCGTTAAACATGTCAGTTACTTAGGTTTTCACACATAATCCGAATGTGGTGGTGAATCTGAACTGGGAAAATATAATCTCTTAAATGTAACTACTTAGGTTCTTAATGCTCAAGTTTAAAGATCTTGATTTAAGGGAGGCTATGTTGGAATTAAATCAAGACTTTAATTAAGAAATTCATGCTATTGAATAATATCATGTCTTGTAGAAGTCAAGCACCTTAGACTCTCCATCAATTTCCTAAAATATGTAGCGTCAACAAACTTGTGGGTGTCATCTTTAGTCAGCTTCAATTTCTCTTCAACGTCCAAAGTCAATTTGACTTTCTTACCTTTTGCCAGATTACCGGATTCACTTATTTCTGCTTTTGGATTTTACTATGTCAATCACTCTTCCCTTTAGAGTTGCACTTTAAACCTAAGTTACACGGACTCTTCACTTTCAATGCCGCACCTGTGTCGGGCTCTCCAACAATACACTACTTTTGGAGAATCCGACATGCACCTGTTGACATTATAAAGAGTCCGAGCAACGTAGCTTTAAGCGATCTAGTCCTTGGTAAATGTGGCATTGCTTGAAAGAAAATCCTGCCCCATAAATTGCAGATCTAACGTGATTTCACATGAGAACCTCAAATCACTTGTCTGACTTGTTGGATGGGATTGGATATTCCCTTTTTCCCGTACTACCACTGTTTCCCGTCAACCCTGGTTAGGGTTGCCGGTTTATTGGAACTATGACAATCCATCGCACATAGACTTCTGAGCATGTAAACCAATTAAACTGGTTGTTTCCAATAACAGAGGCTGAATTAGTTGGTGGATGGAAATCTTGGGGTGTATTTAGATCGGTTGGGCTTAATGAAATTGACAGAGATTGAAGTTGTTAATAGATAAGGTCCACTTGGGCTATTTGTTACTTTTTGCATGTGAAAAGTAAGATACTTTTTTATTTCGTATGTTGAATTTCCCAACATTTTGAATGTACCCCACCCCCTCCCCCCTCTCCCCCCCTCCAATTTTTTTTTAAATCGAGACGAGGTACTTATTAGGTAGAATCTTGGAATGTGTTAGTTTTCAACAATTGTTATTTGACAAAAATCACTCTCTTTGGCACCCAAGGGTGTGGCCTAGTGATCAATGAAGTGGGTTAAAGAGCCATGAGGCCTGAGGTCTCAGCTTCAAATCCTAGCGGAGGCAAAAAACACTAGGTGATTCTTCCCATTTATTTTAGCCTTGGTGGACAGAGTTACCTGGTACATGTTGCCGGTGGGAGGTGGCAGGTATCCCGTGGATTTAGTCGAGGTGCGCGAAAGCTGGTCCGGACACCACGGTCATAAAAAAAAAATAAAAAAAATCACTCTCTTTGTTGCTTAAAGTGAGGCAATGTGGTTAAGGCTTCTTTGGTGAAGCCATGCTCTTCAGAAAAGTTAGCGCTTCAAAGTTCAAACAATGGTGCACAAAGTGTTCCAGAGAGAGTCAGTTGCTCCGCTAAATCTCAATATTAGCTGCTTAATATTCTTGCCAACTGAACTCGCTTTTCAACATTATTTGTATGTTTTGATTGCATTTTTCTCTTGTTGAATATGTTTAGAGACACATATGCCGACAAGTCTGTGACTGTATGATATTTTTGGCAGGAAGAGTGGTTGATGGACGGGAAATGGCTGTTCAATTTGCCAAATATGGGCCAAATGCAGAACGGATGTGAGTAACTGGGTTCTTTTGCAAGTATATTAAGCGTGTGCTTCAAATTTATTGTGCATATTCGACTGGAGCCTTGAATGAATTGCATGGTTCTGTCTCCTCTCTTTTTATTACTTAATAAAGGACCTTTCTCTTCCTCTGGGATAATTTGACTTGTTTACCCCTTTACGTCTTGTTTATTGACTCTCTTAAGTTTCTGATCCCATGCCTTGTTTGATCTCAGTCAGCAAGGGAGGATCATTGAGAAAGTTCCAGGAATCAAAGGAAGCTCAAGAAGCAGAAGCCCTCGAAGAAGGTTGTCCTTTCAACTGTACCTACCATGCTGTTGGGTGTTTGTATGGATATTTGCCATGTTACTGGATTTTCATCATCTGTTGCTATTTTTTGCATGTTGCTCGTCTTTTCAAATTATTTTGGACCTTTGCTTGCGGTTTGACTACTTCAGTTGACATGCCAGGTCTTTTAGGACAATTAAAAAATATAAGGCCAAAGTGTTGCTCACTCAAGTGGATGAGCTTTTTCAGTATTTGCCAATTACTTCTCTTTGCTTTTGTATCTAATATATAATTTTCTTGATAGAAGTATAAAGCTAAAGATAAAAGAAAATGGGGCTAAAATTTTATCCAGATGTTCAGTTACTTGGGGAACGAGAAGGCGGCAATGCCATAAGCAGGCTCAATCTACTTCATCATGTCCAACAGTGGTAATTAGGTGGACTAGAATCCAAAGTCAATGTGTAAGGGAAAATTTGTCAACTGGAACAATCGGCACTATCTGGATCTGATGTAGTTTTTCAATGGATAGAGGAAAGATTGAAGTTGGGTTTGGGGGGAGAAGTAGTAACATATCTTTTCACAAACTGCATTTGGTTGCGACCTAGTGTTGGTTTGTGTTTTAATTTATCTAAGCTTAGGTTGCCTAGCTACTTGGTAACGTCGAATGTGAGTTGGTATTACTCCTTACATACACTGAATTTGCGTAAAATGGTTATGCATTAAATTGGAGTTGTCCAAGTGGGTCTGAAATGTGGCAAGTCAATCTTATTACCATTGCTCACTCACAGTTATTATTCTAGTTTCTTAGCTAATTCGTGGCTGTATGCTTCTATGGTTAGCACATCTTTTCTACCCTTTGGTGGTTGAAGAGCTCAGTGATGAGAAGAGGAAGATAATGGAGGGGAAGATCAATCTTTCCTAGGAAAAAAGGAGACAGAGAAAGAGGAATAGATATTATCTGCGTATGAGATATTATAAAAATCTGTGAATTCAGGATATTGTGATTCTCTTATCATTCTGAGTATGATAGTGCTTGACTTCTATTCTTTCCTGCGTTAGAGTTCTTGGAAGTGTAATGTGTACTAACAACAATTTTTTGTGATAAAATTTGACCACAAATTTATGAATAATTGGCATGTCTCTTAATACAAAGTAGCAACAGTAGAACTATAGTCATACTAAGTATTTTATGTTGGCGGTGTGCTGCAGTATTTTCTTGTCAACAATTTTTCTGAAATTAGCTTGAAGTAAAATCTTTTAAGACGTTCTTCTTCGTTAGGTTATTACAATTGTCCTCATGCTGTTTCTACTTCTATCTTCATTTGGTATCCTGGAAAGGGTGCATCTAAGAGCTGATATGTTTCTGGAGTAGCAGATGCCTAAAAGTCATATGGGCCATGTGGCAAGTAAGGAACTCTAGATATTGAAGGCAAATAAAATTTAAGATTCAACAGTTCACTCTGCTTATTCTTTTCCTTTTTTTTTACATCTTTAAACATTTTTTATTGTTCATAAGTTGTATAGCCGATGGAATAGACTTCATTGAGAATGCTATTAGGTTTTACCTTGTTCTTAGAGTAGGGAAGGGAGCTGTTTGATGTTCGCAAAACACAATTTACTTGGAAGAAGGGAAAAAACCATTTCTACGCTCATCTGGTACCTGATCTGCATATATGGTGAAGCCAGAAGTGTGCTGAATGTTATCTCATGTAGTTTTGCCTAGATCTGAGCTTATGAGCTCAAAATGCAAGTTGAATACTGTGTTGCTAAGACAACACACGTGGAACTGTTCTAGTGAAAGCTTGTCTTGCGGAGATATTCTTGGTCCGATAATGACCAACAGCTTTCTTCATTTAGTGTGCTTCTGGTGATTGATCTTGGGTTGATGAGTTTGATGTTTTCACCTTTAACAGATACCGCGATGACCATCATAGAGATAGAGAATACAGGAGAAGCAGGAGCAGAAGCGTTGATCGCTATGAGCGTGATAGGTATAGGCGGAGAGAGCGGGATTATCGCCATCGGAGTAGGAGTCGCAGCTTAAGTCCAGACTATGATCGAGATCGTGGAAGGGGACGTGGCAGAAAACACCATAGGCGGAGCCCATCATTTGACAGGTTTTCACTTGATCTATTATATACGATGTGTATTGTCGTCTGTTTGCATTATATCAGGCAGTTATTGTGAAATTTATTGCAGTGCCTCCCCAGCTCGACGTAGCCCCAGTCCTCACAGGAAAGAGTCTCCTCGTAGAAGCTTATCACCCACAAAAGGAAGTCCTGAGAGGCGCGTTCGCAGTGAACGCTCTCCAACTCCTCGAAGCCGTTCGCCTCCAGGTCGAGCGGTGGATTCACGAAGCCCTTCTCCTCGTGCTGATGAGGTGATAACCTGAGCTTTGGTCTGATGGATTTCTTTTTTCTGATTAAATCTATCTGCTAGGTCATTTATGTTCTTTTTTTCCTATTTTGCAGGAGTAACTTTCTGGTGGCATATTATGAGAACAAGCAGATGAAGTGCATCAACTTTAGCTGTTTTCTGGATGTGTTAAAACACAAAATGTGATGCAATTTCTAGGCAGAGTATTAGCTGACATTTTGGTAGGACTGGTCTCCTGGTGTTTAATGTTTCTGTACTCTACGTAGTGCATGCTTTTGCTATCTATAAGTTTTCAATGTTATGGTACTAGGTTGGGAACTTAAATTATGAATCATGATGCTGAAACTATATATGGATTTCTCTTAGAACACTTTTGCTTTATGCATACAACTGTTGCTTCTCTATATTCCTTCTACTGCTGCGCAGTTCTCACTATAAGACAAAGTATGCTTTCTATGGATGTACTAACTTTGTAATCAAACTCGTGCTGGGTTTTATAGTTATGACCGAGAGAAGGTTGGTGAGGTTGATATCAGATGATGATGATGATGATGTGGCCGTCAACCCTCATAGTAGCTTATAGTTAGTTCGTGAGATTGACGAGGCTGATTGGTAGATTGTGTGTTGATTGTCAGTGCTGATGGTTAGCTGTTGATATGCAGCTTCTGATGCTGTTTGTAGTTAATGTATTTGCAATGCATGAACAGCAGATGCTGGCTGGAGATTTTCTATGTGCACCTGTGTACAATATATTGGGTAAGCCTTTTTCTACGGTCAAGAGCTCACAAGTCTTATCATGTTTTCATCCATAGAAAAGGAGCTCATCACATCCTTACATTAAATATAAAAATAAGCTTCATCCAAGGATTAGTTTTCCCCAAGCATTAAACTTTTCTTTCTTGATTTTACCTTTTTTTTTTGGTCTTTTGCGAAGTTTGGTGCTTATAAATTGTCTCTGAGAAGGGATGGGATGCAACTGGGTATGTAGGATGGACAGAGGATGAATCTACCTCTGTGCCTGATGCTGCTAGTGAGGTGTCCTATTGTCAAAGCTGATGCTAGTGTCCAACATGCTGGCCCCTGAATAGAAGAATATCTCATGTGGTCTATTTTGCCCCCAACATGCATAACAGTCGAGAAAGAACACACCTTAACCAGCCAGATGATCATGTCTTGTTGTGATGCTTTTGTTGACATTTTCTTGCTCGTGGATCGTGATTGTAGCTGAATGAAGGCTGGTTAATTGTCCGTTGAAAATCCTTTTAGCTTCTAGGTTCAAGAGCCTCTTCACTCGATATGACGTTATCCTTTATGTAGCCGATGGTCTGTTTGGTGATTCAGCTTCAGCTTGTTTTTTTCGGCGTTTCTGCTGTTTTATGTTATTTTATCCCCATGGCTCGACCAGGTCAAGGTTATTATAGATTCTTTTTTAACCTTGAAAATCAATGACTATTTGTTGGTTGAATCCCTCAACCTATCCCCTTTGGTCTAATAGGCTTTGTGTGGGGGTCTCTGGGATAGTTAATATAGATGAGGGTAGTACTTCCCATTTGCGTCGAAGGCTTGGTATATTGCAGGATAAATCATGGGTGTCTCATCTCGGTGTTTGTGGTATTAAGCAAGCCATAGTGATGGGGCATTGCTTATGGTAATGGCTTTTTCACTTCTTTTGTAGTGCTGTAAAATATGGGGCATAAGGAGTGGATTTTGTTTGATGGGTTCTTTGCAGCATCCATATCTGTTGTACTGTTTCCGCTTGAGTTGTAGTTAGTGTTTACCATTATGCAATTTGACATTGTATCTATTACCATGCTTCTGTTCCTGCAGTTGCACATTTAGTCGTACACAACTCATTTTGCCCTATAGTTTTAGGCCGATTTGACATCTAATATTTTTTATGTAGTTTGTTTAACGTCATATTCAATTGGTTGAACGACGTGCATATTGGGTAAGGCACTAGTTCCTGGTTTTTGGATTGAACAGATTTCTCCATGAGGAAATTGATTTGTTGATTATGAACTCTTTAGTTGTCTCTGTGCTGTTCATTTGGTTCATCTGCTTTAATCAACTTCCTACTTGGTTTTCCAACTTCCAGTACAAGAATAAAACAGATGTCATCTTTATATTTTCTTAAATGATTAATATTGTTTACTTTTATACCAATCAAACACTAATGATATAGTTTCCTAATAATTTACATTAGGCCTAATGATCTAGCTTGGACGATCAGCTTTTGGACTGCTTGTTTATATTCAGTGACCATTTGAAAAGTAACTGAGAAATGGTCACATTTCAGGGCAAAATTTGAACGAAGGTATTCAAATTTTAGTGCACCGAGCTTGAATTTCACATGAAAAAGTTTTGAACGGTAATGCATTGCGCTCTAATTTTCATGTGATGGCAAATCTTGGATTAAAATTTTTTTGGCCTTAAAAAAGGAGGTTAAACATCAAGTATTCTAAAACCGTTATTAATTAGGTGCCCGAATGATGGCAGTTTTGCTCATTTCTCCCTAAATTGTTCTGTATGGATTGGAATAGCGCATCAAGTTGTATTTTTAGTGTGGTTTTATTTTTAATTAAAGGGGAGTTATAGCGGATTTAGCGTTGAAGTGGAAGTATTCGTCATCTATGAGTTCCTCCTATCAATTAGGCATCCTAGTTATGATTTCACTATTATGATTATTTAGAAGGCCAACTTTCTCTTAGCAAGAAATGGCAATTATGATACGGATTAATAGCGTCGGCAATTTTAATATATCAAGAAACGACAATTACTTTTTTCATGTTTTACTTTTAACATTAATTGCTTATTCCCTAAATTATTTTTCAAAGATCAAATATTAAACATCAATTAATAGGGTAGTGTGGTAAAATAGCTATGTATGGGTGTGTCAAGTTCAAATATGACAAGTGAAAGTGAACGGAGGGGTACATAAGAGCAGTATAAATTATTGCAGAGAACTTTTAAGGCGATAATGCACATCAGTATAAATTTATCCAATGTTTTTGATGATTTGGATACACTTCATCAAGCTTTAGCCATCACTAATGGACATATTGCCGACTGTAATTGAAGATCTCAAAATTATACAGTTGTCTTATTCTGACTAAGGCGGATGGATGACTCGTATTACTGTTTGGTACAATAACTCAGCTTTGATTTCCTAATCAATAAGAGAGGATTTAGTAGAGGAGAAAAGAAAATTTTGAAGCTACGAACTGAATTTTCCTATATGCTACCACAGTTAATTACATAACACACCATTTATATTCTAAGAATGATATTGAAGCCATAAATACTTGTTGGATCATAGATCTTTGACCTTCGTAACTAGCTAAGGAATAAGCGTCCTAAGACAGCCCTAATGTCGGGATTGAATCTTCAAGCCATGATGTTCATTTCACTTTTCTACGAGGTAGACATTCAAGTTAACGATTTATACTAGATATCCCAACACATTATGACTCTATTTGACTGTCAGTTGTGGTGTGGTACTGCTATTGTACCATTGAATGAAGAAAAGAAGCAGAACAGAACATAAACTTGGACGCGAAAAATCACTGAAATATCCTACTTCCTGGTACAGCATTAGAAACCAAAATCTGGTTTAATATACAACGAATTGGTACAAGATGACATGGTAATTACAATCATTGTAAATCCTTCTTACTCATTCATCGGAAGAATGGGAGCCTTTCCCTCCAAGCGTCTGAATTATGGCCTCTAGAAGTTTGATTTCCTTATCTCGCTTAAATATCTCTTCTTGCTTTGCACGCAGCTCTTCCATGTGCAGCTCAAATACTCCTGCAACAGCAGAGGAACACGTAAGTGCAAATCCTTTTGTGAGGACATGGCTGGAAATGACAAGACCCAATTCTCTGATACAAACACTCTAGATAATTGATTGTGTATTATAATGTTCATTCTTGCTTTACAACCAAAGGAAACAGATAAGACGGCAAAATGACAGATAAAACTCTCTTGACTAATCTGGATAACTTAAAATTCCACCGTGCTCGCCAAGCAAAACTGATTTGAACAATTCATATAGCTCTAATCAAGTATAGCTGAAGTTCTAAATGTAGTCAGAAGTACATACTTGTGGTATTTTCAAGCTCTCTTGTAACCTCTTGTGCACGTAGTTCAGCAGCCTTCTGAGCTGCCTCAGCCTGCCTTTTTTCAGTCCGTGCATGAGCAGCAGCAGAAATAGCGTTATCTAATTCTCGCTCTAAAGTATGAACTCTTTGTTCAAGAACCTGTAGTCATAGAATAGTCATTACTTTCATAAATAGTGGGAGCAAATATATAACACAATTACGCCTTGTCCCAAACAAGTTGAGGCCGGTTATTTGAATTTTTAATGGTTGTCCATTTAAACTCACCTCAAGCCAATACTATATAAAATTAAAACAATTGCTAAAAGTTCTTATAATTTCAATAAACATAAATCTCAGGTGGGCTAAGAGAATCCTACAAAGCATAAAACCTAAAGTAAGCGTACTAATATGAGTATAGCATATTTCAACTAATTGGTATCACCTATATAAATTTTGTTCCATATCCCACTCATGGGACTATACTGGGTATGTTGTATGTTGTTGTATTGTGCTCTATCTTTCACTAAGTCTGCATGGATTTCAAGAGATTGTATCCTTTGAGACAACTTCCTTTCACGTGAATTTAGGTCCGCATCGTCTCTTTTAATACCTTCACTCACCATGGTTTCACACCTATGAACCGATGCATCTAGAGGTCGACATAGGATATGACCAAACAATCTCAAGAGACCTTCTCTCATTTATCCTTGATGTGTGTTACTTGCCCTTCCGGCCGAATGTAGTCACTTTTAGTCTTATCTGATCTTATATTACCGCACATTCATTTTAGCAACCACAACATCTTTTTTTGGCACTCATCTTCCACCCCTTGCAATTATCAGCAATGCCTGAGCTTTAGGTCCAAAAAGCTGGTTGTTGTCAGTCCTCATTGAATCCCTCTCCTCAATCTATAATAGTAGTTCCTTTTCTTTTGCTGTAATTTTCACTGAAATGTTCCATCGTAAACTCACTAATGTGCTTGCTCTTATATCTAATAAGGTGCAGCTTGCTGACCTATCCTTCTTTTCTTCACCGACTTTAACCTTTTCTTAGTTTTCCTATTCAACTTCATTGCGTCTGTTTTTCAGTTTCCGGAGACAGCATCGAGATCAAAGCGGGAAACTAACACTTGTAGGGCTAATGAATCAGACAAAGGTAATTTAACGCAATAAGCTTTTTTTCCTATTTAATTAGGTTACAATTGTTGCTTCCTCTTATTTTGTTCATTTACGCTGAAATCAAAGCTACAGCCTAGATGGTATCCAACTAGCTATTCAAATTCAACTTGGGGGCCCAAGTTATCCAAACTTTTCTGCTTCCTTGTATGTCCACATTTTGGCTTATATTAAGCCATAGTTGCAGTTATCACTTTAGGACACTAGGATGCCTTGGATATAAAAGGATTTTTGAAGTCTCCTCGGACCTTAAACTAAAGATTATCGGGTCATTTTCCTTTTAACACCGAATATTTATTACATGTTTTCTCACAGTTCCCGAAATGTCTAGACTTGATAGTTACACACTACTCAGTGGGACTTCTGATGTGGTAGATAATGCAACTTGTATTATAATAAGATTTGACTAGTGAAGGGGAGTTTAAAATCAGGATCTACAAGTTCTTAAGAGTATCTTATGCCTGAGCTTTCTTCAACCTTTAAGTTGGTGATCTGATTTAGTGCTCAAGTTGCTCTATGTTTCTTGTGTTCAGTCTCAATATAAGACATCTCCATTTCTCTACTGCTGACAACAGCTCACAAGTAGAAAAAAGGAACAGCAGCCAATTCCCCTAGCAAAAGAGTTGATCTAACAGCAGATGTCGACATATACTCAGGTTGATTTCCAAGCTAACTTATTAAGATGATACTCTAATTCCAAGCAACATACTCCTACTTATATGCATTATAATATCACAAGGAAATTAGAGAAACAAGTCGAAACTTTTAAAAATAAAACATTTAAGAAGATACCTTATATAGGATCTTAAGCTACACGAAATAAGGAATTTCCTAGTTAACCTAGACTCGTATAATGAACCTAGACACATTTAACATTTAAGTTAGAGCAGTTCTCCATGAAAAACTACATTAAATTTGGTAAGCACCTGTTTCTCCTTTTCGTCTCTCCTTCTCTGCTTATTCTACCTGCTACTTTTCTGCACTTGATAAACACAAACAATGTTTTTCAGCGAAGCGCCTATTCTCTCTACTCTTCTCTTGCATCATTCTCCTTTTTCTTTTGTTCTTCTCCATCTCTATACTTAAGTAAGCTGTAACAGAAATTTCTTCTGCAGCGTCTTCTCCGAAATTAAACCAATCTAAACTTGTTCTTTAAGATTAGAATATAAGGCCTCCTGCATCAGACTCTTCCTGTCTAATTAACACTATAGATAACATTTTTCATCCGGAAATAACATACTATTAAACTAGTGTTATATGTGAGCACATTGATTTTCAGTTTCATTCACCAATAACAGATTGCCTTTTCCAACCGATCAAACTTCAGTCCGAATCCAGAAACAAAATCAACAAATTACACAAAACAACATGAATAATTTAACACTGATCAAAATTAAGTTTAGTTGTATTGATGAAACCTTAATAGTACGAGCTTGTTCGGAGGTGAGAGAGGCTTTGGCAAAAGTGTCGTCGTCGACGAACACTGCTTTCTTCACAAGTAGTTTTTGGAGTGATTCGAAATTGGATGTCATCTCCGATAGATTTCCGATCGCAGCGCTCCATCTCTCATTACCCACTTTCCCCTTCTCCTCCATTTTCCCCTCTCTCTCTCCGAACCGGAGCCGGATCCTTGAGTATATCACAGTTGACCCGATAGTTGGAGCAAGTTCCTCTTTGGTCCCCTGAGTTTAATTTTTATTATAATTTGGTCCCCAAGTCCAATTTTATTGACATTAGGCTGAAAATGTTCTGGAAAAAAAAGTTATTTTCTGGCAACCAAATATAAAAAAAAAACTCTTATTAGTAGAAGGATAAAATCTTTTCTCTCACTTAATTATGTTTTTCCCAGTTTTTTTTTTTTTTTGGTAATAACAATTAGATATATATAAATAAAATTATTGTTGAAATTAATTACGAAGCTGATTGTTTGCCAGATTAAAAAACAAAGTTATCAGGTGTTAGCCTGATACAAATTCTAATTTTCCCTGTAAAACTAGTTCCTAATATGTCTGCTCATAACGATTCGTTTGCGTACATCTAAGGAACTACCAAAACATTTGTCTTCTCAAAAAGTTTTTCCCCAAGAATTCATTTGAAGTGGAGTAGTAGTTGCTACTCCTTCCTTTTCTAAATAATTTTCCATTTACTAAAAATAGATAATTCAGAATATTTGTTATTTTACAAAACCAAGATATAATTAGTTGTTTCATTTTTGCACTTAGTCATAAATAGGGAGAGATATTAATGTGGTGCAAAAAGAGAAGTATTAAATTTAAAGAAGTAATAAATAGGGATAATTTAATCATATTACCTTCTAGTTAATATTTTGTTAAGAGATGTGCAAAATAAAACATGAAAAATATTTAGGAACGAAGGGAGTAACATTTTGAATGTGTTATAACGGAAAATATTCTCCAAAATAAATGCCCAATTATTGTGAACTCCCTTTTCATTTTTATATGTTCACTATTTTAAAAATAGATTTTCACTTTTACTTGTCATTTTTAATATACCAAGAAAAAATCATTAGTTTTTTTCCATGTTTTACCAATTATATTAATTATTTATTCCCAAATTATTTTCCAAAATCTAATACCAAAAACATCAATTATTATGTTGTTTCTCTTTTCATAATTAATAAAGAAGTAGAAAAGGTTTAATTGAACTAATAGGTCCAGGAATGTTGTCTGGGTTATTTCTCCTGTATTTTTTTTTCTTTCACCAAACTCATTGTCTCCTGCTTAAATAATTTATTTTGTTGAATAGTTATATCGATATTCATTTTTTTATGTTAAGAATTTTAGGTATTATCACCAACATTTTGATTGAACATGAAAGAATTATATAATCTGAATATTGAACATGCACTTTGTATTATTCCGATCCGTTCCTTTTCTTTTTGTATAAATTTGTACGTATGTATTTTGATGTTCTTGGTATTATTATTTTATCAAAGACCATTCTTTAAAATTCCACGGAAAAAGGAATAGAGATACGTCTCCCTAAATTACGATGAATTGAAATCGTCAATTACACATATAAATTATGTGAGGGTTTTATCATCCTCTGGATTTATTATTTTCTTATTTACCACCATCACCACCCCTATTATGAGAGGATCTCATCACCATTTAAATTTATTTTTTTCGTATTATTTACTCCTTTCACTCTGACAAACAAAATAAGTAAAACATACCATGTGTATACACACGCCTATATTAGACAAAAAAAAACAAAAAAAAAAGAAGAAGAGATCTTAATGTCTTGTTTAATTTACTCCTAATAATCACTTCTTTTTTGTTTTGAATCATTCTCTCTCCGTTTCATATTATTTATTCATATTGCTAAGATTATATGTCCCAAATTATTTGTCAATTTGTAAAATCAAGATAGAATTAACTAATTTTTTCTCATTTTTCCGTTATAATTTATTTTTGAAAGTATAAATATTATAGTTCTTAAAAAGTTCCTTCATTGTTAGTTTTGTTATTGATTAATAAGACATATAAATAGAGTATTAAGAATGTAATTTTTAAGCAAATGTAAAGAAGAAAATGGACCAAGTAATATGAGAAAATGGGTATATTAATCGTGAGTTCACCGGCCAAACTCACAAGGATTGACTGGCCAACTATAGCAATACTGTTTGCATCCACATATATTTATCTACACACATAGTACATGTAAAATTCGATCCCCATCCACATATTTTCTTATTATGTTCAATTAATGAAATGTTTTTATATTTGCACAAGCCAGGCTTCACTTTTTCAGGTAAGGTCATGTTAATAGTAACAAAGTTAGGGATTTTGTTAAGAATATTCTAAATATTTTTATATATTTTTCAAAAACTATTTTTAACTTATATATACGGTATTATTTTTTATACGTATTATATAATTTTTGGATGAAGGATGTTCGAGTGGTCATCTTTTAATGGATGTGGCTACGCCCCTGATCACATGCATGTAGCGAATATATATTAGAAGCAACTTTTTAATTTGATTCAGAGCGCAACAAAGCCAAATTCAATCGAGACAAGAGGCTTACTTTTTCTGAGGATAATTTATTCTATTCAAATTTAGCTATACTAATAGAAAGAAAAAAGTTTTTGGACCATAGCATGTTACATGAAAACATCGTTTTTTTCTATAATCTTAATTCTCAAATTATTTTCAAAGTTCATTAAAAGTATACATCAATTAAATATAAATATTAGAGATAAGGCACAAGTACCTCCCTAAATTATATCCGAAGTTGCTATGACACACCTAAACTTTACAAGGGTCCTATTACCCCCCTAAACTCATTTTTTCTGTATTTCTGTGCTCCTTTTGTGCTGACATGGCTGCCAAGTCAGCACAAAATATTCTGCTACTTAGCAACCACGTCAGCAAAAAGGAGCATAGAAATACAGAAAAAATGAGTTTAGGGGGGTAATAGGACCCCCGTAAAGTTTAGGTATGTCATAGCAACTTCGGGTCTAGTTTAGGGGTGTACTTGTGCATTATCTCTAAATATTATATAAAACATATTGTTGGTGCATTTTAATATTAAAATAAAAATAGTAAAGTGCATGATAATTATTAGTAGGCATAAAGTGAAGAAAGTGGTGTCATTAGTTTCTTGTAACTCATATGGCCATTAGTTTCTTGTAACTCATGTAACCACAATGTCATTATCTTCTACTAATTATTCCACTAATTAATCCTTAAATGAATATCCACATTCTTGACATTTATTTGTGGAAGAAATCTTATACCTATATAAAGGAGGTCTTCTTCATTGTGTTGGAGATATACAAGAAAATAGAGTAGGAAAAGATGAGAAGTATTATATTGTATATATATTTTGAGGTTGGTGTAGTGAAAAAAAGAGTTGAGACAAAGAAAAAATTCCAAGTCTTCAACTATATTCACTATAGCAAAGAGAGTAATTTTTATGTTGAAGGAAGGTGTTCTTATGGTGAAGCTTTGGACTCTTCAACTAATCCGGAGTTGCTTGAGTTATACGACGTTGTTGGGCTGTTGTATCCTAGAGGGGATAAGTCAAGAGTGATACTGCTGGATCGGTGTAGATTATGCCGCAGTGGGCTTGAATCTCCTTAAAGAGAGCGAGATATCTGCGCCTCAGCCTGAATTATATTTATTCAATTTTGTTCATTTTATTTTCAACTGTAATTTATTGTAAATTGTGGTATATTACACCAATACATATATTTTACTTAATTATTTTTTAAGAGAAGTACAAAGTCCATTGAAAACGAGTAAACGTAAACGGAGAGATCACTAACTGTTAAGAGGAGAGAGTTCTTGGGTACTTCGACAGAGAACCCCAACCACAAGTGAACATGCAGTTACAAACTTGTCGACAGGTTACATATATTCATATTAAACTGTATAAATAATTTATTAAGAATAATCAAGTAAATTGTTTTTCTTTTTAAATTCAGAATTTATAAATTTGAAAATTTAGCTCCGCTTCAGACAGGGGCGGACCTATGTGCAGCTCCAGCACCCCGTTAAATTCAACGCAGATTAGATATAATTATATAAGAAATGTATATAAATTGGTATAGGATGAAAAAAAGTACCCTTGAAACCAAGAAGATAGCTGAGTGTTTTGATTTTCAGACAAAACCTTAAAGTTTTGGGTGTCAATATGTGTGTCCGAACTCCGAACCTTCTGGACACCCACGACCCCTAAATCCGGGTCCGCCACTGTCTTCAGACACTTGCTCATAGTACATATGTATGTAACTAAAACGTCCACGTTTCTCATATAGTTTGGTTTATTGCATCAAAAGGCAGTCAAATTAATCATGTTTTAGGGTGATGAACATGCATGGGTTTTTTTCTCTTTGAAGTACCAATTTTTGAACGCATATTGGACTACATGCGGAGTGTGTAGTACTGTACTCTAGATCCAAATTAAAAATGTGCCTATTTTTTTCTCTCCCAGAGAAACAGTAGTCAATTAGCGACTAAAATTGTGCTCTTTTCCTCATTGCAAATCCGTTTAATGTTCACTCATTTCAAGTTTGGCACCGAAATAATGACCAGTCCTTTTTTCTCTGCAGGTCCTTTTTTTCTTCTTTACTTTGAAGGATTTTGAGCATGTGATTCTCATTCTTTTATTTTGTATACAGAGTGAGTTCAACGGATTTAAAAAGAAAAATAAGAAACAGAGAAAAAGAATGTGGAAAATCTTAGTAATTCAGGTGATTGGCTATTTGAATTTTTACTTTGTTGGTGAAGGTTCGATTCTCCACCTTGTAATTTCTTCCTTCATTTCCCCTTTCCCTACCCCCTACTAACAAAAAGGAGATAATTACAGCTCAATACTTTTGGGTCATCTAATTTACAAAATATGTACACAATGTATGAATACCATATACGTTATATCAATATACATATTTATGCATGCGTAGACACAACATATTTAACTAAGTGTATATGTAATGTATACTTTGGCCATTTTTAGTAAACTAGATCGCCGAATGGTATATGTTGTTAATTATTCCAAAAGAAAAAATAGGAATGTGAATGTCATATAAATACATATATATTATGTATAATTTAAATAGTCGTCCACTCAACTGATGAATTTAAAATAATCGGTTGATGTATAATATGTATATAATCATATATAATAAGTATATAATCTATGTATATCAACTAGAAAAAATGAATAATAAATCTGTGATTCGGATAAAGATCCCATTTGTTAGATCATATTAGCATCTCACTGTACATATAGGTAATGAAAGCCTATATACAGGGAAAGGTTCCTTGCTAGACATCATTCCTCCTTTGAGATACAACATCCATGGACACTAAGAAGTCACATCATACCCATCACCCCCAAAAGAACCCATGTTACAATAATTAGAATTTTGATTAATTGAGATTCATGTCGTGTAAAGTTTATTAAAAGGAAAGCGCTAAACTCAAATTCGAAACCTCTGTTGAGTTCAGTACATTGAAGGATCTTATATTCATCTCATCATTATTCTCGGTATTAGTAGTTTCAAGAAGATATATTCCCCATTCCTTTTTATTTGACCCATATTGACTTGATACTGCTCTTAAGAAAGTATTTTCTCTGCTTGAATTTCTTGTCTGGTTTAGATTTGGCACAGTCTTAGAAAATAAAAAAAGACTTTTAAATCGTGTGATCTTAAACTAAAAATATGTAGAATGTACCAATATATTCTTTAATCTTGTGATCTTAAGCATGTCACGTGGAAAATTAGAATTAAAACGTTACCAAAAAAGAAAATAGACATTTTTTTAAAATGAACTAAAAATAGAAAGTCAGACAAACAAATTGAAATGGAGGAAGTATTTATTATTGGTTTATTTTATTAAAATTAACTTTATTAATTATATTTTAAAATTTAAATTTAATTACTAATACTTTATATAATTACGTAATAATAAAAATAATATTAAAAGGAAAATCTATTTTTAATATAAGGGATTGGAAAAAGAGACGTAGGGAGTACCATGTCAACCGTACTACGCTTAGCAAATGCAAACAGTTGTAATTACTGCAGCCTTTACGATGACTTTGAAAATGCTGTTACTCTCACGTTCTCTCTATATATAGGCATATCCCTTTTGATATTTTGGAACATGTGCTTCAATCAAAACTATCAACAAACTTTTGGATAGGCTTAAATTAGAAGAATGGAGAAGACTACACATAGAGATAATGAAGAAGTAGTGAGGAGAAAAAGTAAAACTCCAAAGGGTCATTTTGTAGTTTATGTAGGGGAAGAATTGAGAAGATTTGTGCTTCACATATCTTACTTGAAGAACCCTTACTTCCAGAAGTTGCTAGAAGAAGCTGCTCAAGAGTTTGGATTTCAAAGTCCCGTGGGAATTGTTTTGCCTTGTGATGAATGCACTTTTCATGAGGTTATTCATTTCATGAAGATCAAGTGATTCCTCGTGCCGGACGGAGATTATTAGCTCGAATGCAAAGGCAGAAAGGAGCTTGATTGCAACACCTACTCGTCGAGCATGGCCGAAGTGATGATATATATACATATGCACCAACAATAGCTAGAAAATGATTTCTAATTAATTCGTTTTTATTACTAATTTCTTTTTTTCTATTGGTTATTAGGGTTATTTCTCATATCATTAGTTCATTACTCAACTAATAATTATCTCAGAAAGTCACTTTTCTTCTTGATTCTAATTTCCTTCCGCAATGAAAGTTATTTTCTAAGATAATAACTATTGGTTGAATGACCATATGAGAAATCATCTCAAATATTATAACTCGCAATCTATAATGTAAACTATATATGTAAATATTTCGAAGGTTAATTTTGTTGTGACTTACAACAATGGTTTTGGTTTCAAGAAAATTGAAATGACAGATATATGTTCAATAGTAATGTTTTATCTTTGAAGAAAATGCAAGTTGGTTTAGCTTTCTTTCTCTCTATGGGGCGAAGAAGTTTGCGGTGAAATCTTTTTGGTCGTGCTGGCGTCCTTTGCTGTATTGAAAGGGAGTTGGGGAGCGTATTAATTTATTTATTTTTATAAATATTTTCAGTGTAATTGTTTAACTCGTTCTAATATATTTTTCGTTTTACTTTTTAGATGATCAGATTAGGTGTATTATAAACTTCTTAAAAGGGTCGATTATAATACGTGTGCATCATGCAAGTGTTGTCATATCATTCATTTTAGAAGACGATAAGTTATGACTATTATCAAAATATAAAGGAGTTACTTTGCAAAGAATGTTTCAATATATTGTAGGAAGACGATGCTATGCAACTCAAGTGAAAGAAAAATATATTGAATTACGGAGATAAAATAAAGTACATTTTGTCGAATTTTTTTTTCAACCACACAATATTCAACATTATATACAAATCGAGATTCATCATCTTTGAGAAATAAAATAACTCTTTCACTAGGGAAAGTAAAATACGTGTTGTGTTATTTTACTAGATTTTTCTTGTAAGGTTTTTACTGATGCAACTATCAAAGTGAATTACAAGATATGGGTACTCGGAGTATCGTACTCCCTTTCTTTCACTAAGATTTTTTTTCACTGAATTTTTTATAGTAAGATTTTAACGAGACACATTATCTATCAATGCATGGACATCCAAGGGAGTGCTATGAAAAAAATTATATTGAATGTTCACTACTCTAGAAATAAATTCTCACCTCCTCCATGATCTCAAAGGCTTAACGTCATGTCTCCCACCTCCTCCGTGATCTTAACCTTCGTGGTTAATGTCATGTTTATGCCTATCTTTTAAATAAAATTTATAGAGCCGTCAATATGGGCTAGGACCATTAGGCCAACCCATCCCAACTCGTGATTTGATAAGGTCGGGCTGGAATATTTGAAGCCCATTTAAAAATAGATTTTTTAGCCCAATCTATATAAGCCCACTGGACCATGGGCTTCGACAATGTGGCTTGACCGGCCTGGGCCATGAAAGTTTTTTTAGGAGTTCATTTTCACTTTTAATGAACGGAGAAGAGCCTAAATTACTCTTCAAGTATTGAAAATTGTACAAATATACCCTTCTTCCACCTTTGGGCTCTAAAATACCCTTCCCATCCACCTTTGGGCCCTATTTTGCCCTTTTCCTTAACAAACCCTTTAGGAAAAATGATTAGGATTTTCATTTAATATGTAACAATATTTTATTTGTTGAAATTTTAATTAATCAAAACATATTAACTCATGAGCCCAATTCGGATCCCAGATTTAGCTCATCTTCATTTCTTATCTATCCATTTTTTCAAGTTCTTATTTAGATTAGAGACATATGTCATAGATTTAATTTAATGACTGAGATTTAGTAAATTAAAAATAAGTCTTAATTATGATTAAAATAATTAATTACTTTCAAAATATTATTTTAATCTCACAATTTTAGTTGTACAAAATATCTTTTCTAAATATAAAAAAATATTCTCATTTGCCTTGAAGCTTGAGTAAATTTTGTCCTGCATCATTTTTACTTTAAGTTTTTTGCTACTATTTTTTTCACTCAAATTATTTTTAGCCTAATTTTGGATGTTGGAAAGAAATTTCAATGTTGGAAGAGAAGTCCTCTCGCTTTAAAAAAAATTACAATTAAAATTTAGTATAACGTTATTCATGTATTATAAATAATATAGCAATCAGATATTTGAATATTTGACAAAATAAATAATAATATAATTAAAAATAAATTTAATGGCTAAAATTGTGAAATTGCCTTATATTTTGGAGTAAATAAATGAAAGTAATTAATTATTTTAATCATAATGAAGACTTATTTTTATTTTACTAAATCTTAGTCATTAAATTAAATCCATGACATATGTCTCTAATCTAAACAAGAACTTGAAAAAAATGGAGAGATGAAAAATGAAGGGGAGCTAAATCTGGGATCCAAATTGGGTTTGTAATTTAATAGGTTTTGATTAATTAAAATTTCAACATATAAAATATTGTTACATATTAAATGAAAATCCTAATCATTTTTCCTAAATGGTTTTGTTAAAGGAAAGGGCAAAATAGGGCTCAAAGGTGGATGAGAAGGGTATATTAGAGCCCAAATGTGGATGAAAAGGACATTTTAGAGCTCAAAGGTGGAAGGAGGGTATATTTGTACCATTTCCAATATTTGAAGGGTAATTTAGGCCTTTCTCCGTTTAATGAATCGAATATTGTATTTTTTGGTGTTTTTATTGTGATTTACTGAAATAAAAATAAGTTAATATTTTTATTTAGCTAGTTATATCGTTACTCATTAATTATTTAGTTTGCTACTTTGCTTATTAATATTTTTGTTTGGATCGAGTGATATCGTATCAAAAGTTATTTAGTTTCACAAAATTTTTAATTCCTACAAAATCATTTTTATGATTTCAGATTGAAGCCATAGAATAAATATTTAGTTGAAGTCAAACTTAATAAAGATTATTAACATTATTTTGTTTGTGGGTTTGAGACTTGGTTAGCAAACAAAAAATATACTATGTTAATATGTTCTTGTAAATATTTACGTTAACATTTTAAAATTTTAAAAATTATAAAAATAATATTTTTTAAAAAGTATGCTGGTCCTTCGCAATCCGTGGCCCACACAGTAATGGATTGAACTTGTTATTTTCTAGCCAGTCAAAATTATAGATCAGTCTGGTCTAATCAATCAAATTTCACTTAATAAATAAACTGAGCTAACAAATAAACAAAAAAATATTCACTTAAATTTAAATGAATTAAGCGAGCTATATCTTCATAAACTAATTTTATCACCTTTAATTATACTCAATAGTCAATTCAGCAATGTAAATGAAGAACTGAGAAAGCAAAAGTACCAGTCAAAAATAACGGTATCAACTTGTCAACTTGTGTTTGAAGAAGCAATATGCACATATAACCTTTGTTTTTATATTTGAAAATTACACGATAGTTTTTTTTATAAATTATTTTTATTTTTATATGTGCAAAATTTGAAAACAGACACACGAGAATTATTACAGATTACTTTTTTTTATTCAAACGGTAAAGGCCTAGTTGGCCCATTTTCACGAATAATTAATAGAGAAAATTACATAACACACCAACATTAGAGGTTTAATTACACTCTATACCTATAATTTAAATTAATTACGTTCTTTGCCAATTAGTCAAAACTATTGGTATATAGCCTTTCCTTCCCATCTATTTCTCTCACCACTATCCTCCCTCTCTCCCCAATCTCGCTCCCCTCTCTTCCCTCTCCTCCCTCTCTTCCTCCCTCCACCTCTTTCTCTCCTTTTCTCTAAATACAATTCTCAATTGATGTATCTGTAATAATTTGTATATAATATATATGTATAACACAAAGAGTAGAGAAAGAGAAAATGTATTCGTTGATACGAATTGTTTTTTCTATTTATTGATATGAATTGTATTTATATTCGTTGATACAATTGAATACAAATTGTATTTGTATTTGTAATATATATAATACAAACAGGAGACAAAGAGAAATTGTATTCGTTGATACAAATTGTGTTTCTATTTGTTGATACAAATTGTATTTGTATTCGTTGATACAATTGAATACAAATTGTATTTCGCTTACGAATTGTGTTTGTATTTGTTGATACAATTAAATACAAATTGTATTTCGTTAATACGAATTGTATTTGTATTCGTTGATATAATTGAATACAAATTATATTTCATTGATACAAATTGTATTTGTATTCATTGATACAATTATATCCGAAAGAAGAAAAAGAGAGAGGGGGGGGGGGGTAAGGGTGAAAATACATAATTGTTGGTTGAGGCTCGGCCTTTGACTCCGCTTGCCTCTACTTTTCATGTCAAGCGTACAAGTCTAGTTTAGTGGGATTTACTTCTAAAGACAGGAATTCCTTTTCATACAAAATACAAAAAGGAAAAGAGACAAAGAGAGAGATAACAGTACAAAATACAACGATGGAAAGAAAAAGTAAAAGAGAAAGGAAGAGAGACAGAGAACAAGAGAGAAGTGTGAAAATACAAAATATAAAGATCGAGGTAAAAATATTAAATACAAAGAAAAAAGAAAGAGAAAAAGGTAAAAATATTAAATAGAAAGAAAAAAGAAAGAGAAAGAAAGAGGAAATAGAAAAAAAGAAAGAAAAAGAGAGAGAAAACACAAAGAGAAAAGAGAGAGAAAGGCTAGAAAGTAAAAAGAGAGAGAATCAGAAATAGAAAAACTGAAAAAGAGAGAGTGAGTGAGGCGAGATTTTTTTTTTTTTTCATTCAAATAGTTGGTATGAATTGTAATTAGCAAAGTGTTGGTATAAAAGACCAATTAATTTTAATTGGGCTGATATTTTTGAAATTTCCTCAAATTAATATGTGAGCATATCTTATTTTCTTACTCTTTTTACATATATCGAAACAATAATTTTTCAGATTTAGCTAGGGGTGGCAATTGGGCGAGTTGAATTAGATGAGTCAAAATGGGTTAAGATAACAAATGAATTAAGATTCAATTCGACTCAAATTTGCTTGGATCAAAACGGGTTAGATAGTGGGTAAAATCCAACCTGCCCAATTTTTACTAAATTTTATTTGCTTTGTTATACTTTATAAATTTTTCTAGTGAAATTATTTATTTCGTTATTATTGCTATATAACATATCAAATATAAAAAAAAAGTATTTTAAAAATACTTTGAGCTACATATCAATCTAATTTTTAATGCGTTGAAAGTTGAGCTAAAATGGGTTGATCTATAAATAGACGGATCAATAACCAACCCAAACTTAAAAAAATTAAACGAATTGAGCGGGTTGAATTTAATTTTGCCACCCCTATATTTGGTTACCCCCTGTTTAGCATTAATTAATCTCTCCCAAGTTTTCGTCTTATTCTTTGACAATGACTTTCTGGCCGTTTACCAAATGAATGGTGGTACTTAGCTGTTTCTTTATACTTCCCAAAAGTTAGTTGAACATATTTTCTCAAGTCCCTAGCTTTAATTGTCTTATGATTTTGTTTTAAAACTTTTTTTGT
Organism: Jaltomata sinuosa; assembly: GCA_003996215.1. Lineage (NCBI taxonomy): Eukaryota > Viridiplantae > Streptophyta > Magnoliopsida > Solanales > Solanaceae > Jaltomata > Jaltomata sinuosa. Next base: position 2,691,243 of record QJPP01007525.1, on the reverse strand, counting down.
GAATGGTAGAAACTAAAGTACCTTGCTTAAATAGGCAAAAAAAGAGATTACTAATTCACAAAATTCCGATAATGTATGATCAACTTATTTTCTTGGAAATGAAATATTCCTGATAGAAAGTGCTTCTCCATTAATAAATCTTACACGGCGTGAATCTGAATTACTTAGATCAATAAATTTTGAAAACAAAATATAAAACCTAATAGTAATTACACGAATATCTTTAAGCAATTACTCAATTATAATTAAAAATAACGGTCACAAATCAATTACACAATGAATTCATTACTCACATGACTAATAACATGAACATAAATCTAGAATAAGACCTTACAAGTGGGAGCATTAAGCAGGACAATGTGCCTCCCATGCAAGTAGGGACATAACATAAGTTTCACAAAAAACAAAGTTTTAATTAATTGAATAAAACATAAATATAATTTAAGCACATTGAGAATCACACAAAATTGTAAACAAAGAGATACAATTTTTTTTTGTTTAAATACTTAATTAGACATAATAATAATACATGTACTAAACAATTAAGTCACCTACTTCTATAAAGAAAAACATATTTAGTTGGTAAGTTATGCAAGGACATACTTTATCAAGAGTTTCTAAACGATTCTCAATTAAGTTAAGTATGATTGTTATACAAATGCTTTATAGCGACCCTCAAATTCCTGTTGATCTTCCACTAAACATGCTCCTGATAGGTATTAAGTAAACTGTTGTTAGATTAATTAAAAAAGAAAGAAAAACCAATGAGTCATCATCACAAAAAAAAGTTAATTAATCTGATTAACCACTATGATTAACCCGTCTGTCATCAATTAGTGGAATATAATATTGGAATAATTGGGGATTAAGCAAAGCAGTAGACGAAAGCAAGTGCTAACTTATTACCGCCACGTGATTTGGCATATATTGTAAGGTACCGACACGTGTCATTTGTCCTGACGTGGACCAATCGGGTCAGGGAAACGGATCGTATCCCGACCCTTCCTCTCGACCACGAATTATGATACCCACTCTCTTAGCTATTGTGACCGCAAATTTGATCCGCGTGCCACGTGTCAATCACGCCTGACACTTATTTACATAAAATATAATAAAAAATATTAAATTATTCGTTGAAATTTTTTCAAAGCAAACAAAGCTTCTTCTCTTTCTCTCTCTATCCAGAACCTCCGAGATTTGTCTTTCCGACCACCAAATTAGGGTTCTACTGCTGTCCTTACACCGTTCAAGTACCGATTTTCTGGCGAAGTTATTTGATTTTTCCGGCGACTTATCGGTTTTCAGGTGAGTTTCCCGGCAGGATCTTTTGTAAAGTCGGTTAATTTTGCTCTTCTTTACTGGATGAACTTCAGCTATAAGATTTTTTCAGCTTCTGAACTGATTGAAGATTTTTTTTTTCCAAAAAAAAAAAGTCAATTTACTACCTCAAGGTTGTAATCTATAGAAAACTTTACTGCTTTTTTATTACTTTACTCACGGTTTTCAGATTTTGAAGCTTTGAGAAATTTGCGTGAAATCATTTTTGTTAGGATGCTTAAAAATTAGGAGCAGGAAAATGATTTTCTTCAAATGCTTCTAATGCTTTATTTTCCCCATTTGTTGATATGTCTGATTGGTGAATGGAGATAAAGGGAGGATTTGGGATTTGAATATGAAATCTGATCAGTGTGTTGCATGTGGACTGAGTGCTGGTTAAACAACTCAAAGGAATGTCAGATTTGCAGTTATACGAGGTAAGATTTTCTACTTTCTGATGGGTGTATTTTTATTATTTGATGCCCTTTTTGACTGTTCTTTACTCTGCTTCTGGATAGCAAGCGGGGTACATTGAATTTGCCTTAATTTGGTGTGCCACAGAGATTAGATTGATTTCAGTCTATATATGTATTCTTTTGATGATAAATGATTGGGGAAATGGAGAAGTTGGATACTTTGAACCCAATGAATGTGGTTAGGATGTAAATAGTTGGCTTTCTTTACCATTTAATTCTGGTTAATGTGATTTTATTAGAGGAAAGTAGACATTAGGATCAAATGTTGTACATGGAATTCAATTAGTCTTTTCATTATCATAATTTGGTGGAGTGTACCTCTACTAACTAAAGATTACTTTTTACTGGCTAAAACTCCAAAGATTTGGATTAGGTCCACGTGAAAATGAGAATATGAATATCAGGAGATGAGACGTCATTATCTCTGTAGATTGGTCAAACAAACAGCATTTGATTCGACACTTTTTCTGTCCTCTTTCAAATAAGTATCAAGTTATTTGCTTCTTTTGTTGAATGCACCTTAAATTCATGGAACATTTCTCTGCTTTTGAAATTCATTACTTTTCACCTATATGACCATGGAGGAGGCATAATATAATATGAATATATAACAAAAACAGAGTCGTCTTTGTTTGTCCCCTTTTAACGCCTGCAAATGTCTGAGGTTTGCATAATTAGTGAATACAAGCAAACATGTATTAAATCTTTAAATGAACTGCAAGGAAGATATGCCACTGGAGATCCCCGCAAATGCTGTTGCTTTCTGGCAGGAACTTCTGGACAAAATATATATGAAGGTTTTAGGGAATAGGTCGTGGAGATGCGCCCCAAAAGAATTTCCAAAGAGAAATTTTATTGGTCAACCAGTGAAAAATGTGGAATATTACCTGCATTTTTTGTAAAAGGGTGAAGGAAAAACTAGATAAGAATGTTGCTGTTATATTTTGTTTTTGACCGATCTACATATCGTGCTCTTGGAAACAAAGGTACAAGCCAGAACCATGACATCAAGTCACTGATGTGAAGGAATTGCGACATCTTTTTATTGAGAATGAATTATTAGATGTCTGTCTATAGCACGCTGCATGGGCTTTGATCTAGTGGTAAGACCATAAGACCCTAGCAAAGTGACGTGTGGATTAGGCGCATGTCGCGAGTTCGAATCCTGCTGCAGATAAAAGGCCTGGTATAAGTGGAGAAGGGTAGAAGGTCGGACTTGTCAGCTATCGAATTTAAAATCATGTGCCACTGGCCCTTAGGGATTTCTCGATTAACCAAAAAACAAAGAAAAAGATGTCTGTCTATTAGCATATGAGTGTGGCTAATACTCTATATTGAAGGGGGGAAACCAAAGAAAAGCTTATGAAGGGGCTAGTTCTAGCAAATCCAAGATGTTGTTGAAAAGTATATGAAAACCAGAAGGCAGAATATCATTAATCAAATAAAGGTTTGGATCTGCAAAGTTTTTCCAAGTCCTACTTATAAGAAAAGAAACCGCAAAAGCTATAGTAGTGAACAAACTAGAGTTCCTGATTTTTGTTGATTTTTGTTCACTCTGAGGTAGTGGTATGGTCTGCGTACACTCTACCCTCCCCAGACCCCACGATGTGGGAATACACTGGGTATGTTGTTGTTGTTGTTGTTGTGTAGAAATTAATTAAAGAAAACAAGAGAAGTCCTAAAACAATTAGGAAACAAGCACCTGAGGAATAAAAAATCAGTAAGATAACTACTTTTTTTCTCCTGATAAAACAAAACCCAGTAAGATAACAACAGTCAGTAAGAAGACTCCTAAACTACCTAAGAACTAAAGAAGATAACTATAAATCAGATAATTTGTAGCATGAACTGTATTTATATAAAAAGCTGTAGCAGTACCAGTTACTTTGGTTCCATCAGTTCCTGCATCATCAAATAGAATATACTGAATTCTTCTGTTAGTCTTACTATGACGACAAAGCTAGTTTTTGTACACTTATAAAGAGGTATACGGTAAATGATACTGAGAGTGCAGCATTATCTTCTTCAGCATCCTCCATTCGCTATTTCTTACATTAAAGGTACCACATTTTTCGAACAATGTCGTCCTTCTTCTTTTTCCTCAGCTGATCTGCTTCCCTTATCGATTATCTTTCATGCTTTGTGCATATCTTAGATTCTCTCTCCTCAACGACAAGTAATAAGAGCACAGTTAGCGGAGAGTTAGGGGATTTCTTCTCATCTTCGTGGGCAAAGATACCCCTTTCCGTTATGAAAAAAAAGGTCACCCCGTACCTGTACTGATAGAAGCATGCAAGTACCTAGTGGAATAGTCGAGGTGTGATAAGCTGGCTTAGTCGGCACCATTATATTAAAGTTTCTGTCATCTCAGTAAGCTGCCTTTGCTTCATTCGTGACTTCATTTTTTGGTCAGTTTGGTGAATATTAGCTAGTTCCTTCGGTGATTTCTACCTATATCCTTGTAAGAGACAAAGAGCATTCGACCTTTATTTGTACTTTGCCATTTTCTCATATTACAATATTTAAATTCTAGTTTTGAGTTGCTCATTTTATGGAAGTATCGTCTGCAGTTATTACAGCTAAAATTCTGTAACTGGTGTTACAGCTTGATGATATATCTTGGGATGAGTTCTGCCACGATGATGATCATATAGTGCCACATCCAAGTAGTGGACGCACCAATGAACCACTCTCCCAGAATGATAGCCGTAAGAAAGCGCGCCATGAAGTAATTGGTTTAACAGGTAATGCAGGTGATCAATCTACTGGTAAATATGCTAATCAGCAAAAGGAGCAAGTATTGAGTAATAGAAGCCCCAAAATGCTAGAGAAAGACTCGTGGGCCGATGCACCTGATGGTGCATTCTCTTCTCCACGTGAAAAAGCCACAGTCGGAGAAGTTTCAAGTTTACCATCGGAAAATACCAGGACATCCAACCGTTGCATCAAAAGTAATAATGTAGACTCCATTGAGAGCGAGTCCTGTCCCAATGGTCGAACTCTGGATGACAAGAATGCTGCTGTGGGGGAAAACTCTTATAGCTATCCACTTGGTCCCATTTCTCAGGCTGATGATGATCTCAGTTTTCTTGACAATAGTTGTGAGGATAAAGACTCTAATGATCTCTTATATTATTGCTGGCCTGAGATAGAGAACTTTGAGGATGTTGACAGGATGTTCAGGTAATGGCTTTCTTTATTTCTGTCAAGTGGACTTTAGTCATCCTTATTTCATCCTTTTTAAGGGGGCAAGATATGAACAAAATTTGAAAAAAGAGTTCTACCCATAACATCTATGTCATCTTTTGTTGTGAATATAGATAAAGAGAATAGTTTGTTTAAAGGCACTAACAATTGTAATGCATTTCAGGAGTTGTGATTCGACATTTGGATTTGGACCTGGCAGTGAAGATGACTTAGGTTGGCTTTCATCATCAGATGTTATTGAAGGATCTGGAGATGGATTGACGTCTGGTTTTAAGTTTCCATGTCCAGCATCCGGTCCGCTTGGAAGTACATCCGCCAGTCATGAAACTTCAAAGCCAAAAGAAACGAACATTTCAACTAATAATTCTGGCATTGAGAATCAATCACTTGGTTATAATGGCAGTTCATGGTCATCCGAGAAAAATGAATCCGTAAATCTGAGTCATTTGTCTTTTTTAAATGGATCAAGTAATTTGGAGTGCAAGTTAGTAGCTGACAAGAAGGTAATGCTTCTGTGCAATATCATTTTTTTTAATCTAAGTCGTATCATGCATCACCTTACCTGAAAGGTGGTTGTTTTGAAGAAGGCCGAGGTAAATAGTGGTGGAATCCAGGTCGATATTGCATCTAACAACCAACCAAGAATCAACAATAATGTAGTGGTGAGTAAATAATGGATGGGTAGTTCCAATATAGGTGCATTCTTCCTCTTCAAGTTTTAGTGTGAGGATAAAGGAAGAATTCCTGAGTTTCTGGATGATAATGTCTTTGAGAATACCTTCAGCTATTCTATTACATGCATTGATCCTGATGTGAATAACTATTCCTCCTATTTTTAATTTTCTTATGGTGTCTTCTTTCCAGGATAGCATGCAAAAGAAACACTCCAAGCACCAGAATCGCTCTTTGGGTAAAAGAAAATGCGGTTATCTAGAAAATGGAGACACACTCAATTACACTGATAGCCTTCCAGAAGAGAAAAAGCTGCCTTCTGGAGCCGCAAACACTCAAGTGAATTTCGGATCTGCAGGTGTCCTGCAGCAAAAGCAAGCTCAAGATCCTGATTTTGGCTACTTGGATAGTAGCTTCTCTTACTTGCATTCAGATTACGGTCATTCAGATGGGAATGCTCTCCATCCAACTCTACCAATTTTAAAATATGAAAGTAACGGTCTCGTGTCTCTTTCCCCCAAGGACTCTTATGCATCAAATCAGGTGCAGTCCATGGAGGGTTCTCCTGATCCTTCTTTTCAGGTGGCTGCTATGACAAGAAATGAGAAGGTGGAGAAGTTATTCCATCAATCTGGAGTTAAGGTTGAAAATAACCGTGATTTTGAAGGAGTTGGCATAAGAATTCACCCAGAATTAGGATCCTCAGCTGTACAGGAGTGCTCTTCTATAAATTCTGGGTTGGATGAAATTTCAGAAGAAGCAGCTAGTTTTCATCAGCTTCAACGTGTCATGGAACAGGTAGTCAGTCCACTATGAAATTAACTGTGTTATGATTTTGTCTTCATTGATAATGAGCTTATTTTAAGAGTTTAAGCTGCAAAAGAGTTGATTCAGCTTTGCATATCTGAGCTACACTTATATGCATGTTCAAGGCAGGGGCGGACGCATGTACATTGAAGTGGTGTCACGTGACGCCACTTCGTCGGATTTTTTTTATTAATATACATATAAAAAATAGTCGGAAACAGTATATATATTATCAAATAACACCAATTAACAACATGCGTAATGCGGTCTGGTGGTCAAGAGCTCCATTCTCATGCTTGAAGTCAGTGTTTCGCTTCCCTATATGTTCGCATTTTGCACACAAAATTGTTTTAAAGCTGTTGTGAGAAAGGGATAGAGGTTGTAGAATGTAAGGATCGATCCCTGCTCTTATCTGGGCTTATAAAAAGGGTTAAAACCAGTTCAACTATGATTATTTTGTGATAATCAATGCTATCATAAATAATTAACTTAAGCCCAATATTTTGGAATACATTACTCCTTTTTCACAAAAAAAGAAAATTATTCCTCCATTTTTGCTGATATTGCTTACTATTAACTTGATGAATTCAATGGGTTCATAATTTAATATTTGTTGAAATTTTATTATTTTTCTCATAGATATCTATATTTAGTGTTAAATATACCGTGTTCAGTTGAACCCATAGCACTAACACTGCATCCACCATTGTCCACACTACTCCACTGGTTATAGTGATCTATTGATCACTTCTTTAAATGTCGACACGGCTTACAAAAAATTCTGCGTACGTCACTAGTTCAAGGTAGACCGATGATGTGCTAATCAGTCTTTGGATTTCTGGTGCTAATAGCAGACATTATCTTGATCTGGTGTCTTATTATATCGAAAAACATTTCATGCACCTATACTTCGTATATCCTAAAGTATTTCATCTTATTATAGTAGATGCGGGATGCAGTATATCAAAAAGATTTATTGCTCTCTTTTGTAACTTCACATATACTTCAAGGGATTGTTCTGATTTTTTAGAAAGGTGTGATATAGCAAGTACACACTTGTTGTTGTGCACACATACTTAAAGTGACGGTTCTGATTTTTTAGAAAGGTGTGATATAGCAGTTATACACTTGTAGTTTTGTGCATACTTCAGGGTGATCTTTTTCGTGCATGTCACTGTTGCAGGAGGTAAGCAAGTGACCAGTATATTTAGGCGGTTACATTCTTCCTCACCAGGATGCAGTCATATTTTGGCTCTTTTTGGTTGATTATGCAGAAACCATCCTACGTGTGACATATGTTTAAGTATTGTCTGGTAATTGTTCATTTGTTGGTCCAGTAAACTTTAGCTAGAATGGGTTTGTTAGCAGATGTGCCGAAAGTGGGTCTTCAATGTAATACCTGTAGTTGAAACAATTGAATTCTAATATTACCTCTTTGTAAATTTTACAATGTTGAACTTTCTTGGTTTAGTTGGATATATGGACAAAGCTATGTATAAGGGATAGCTTGTACCGGTTGGCTCGGAGTGCTGAACAAAGGCATAGACATGCTAATCTCAATATTGGCTCTGGAGATGATGGAGGTACCAGCGGACCATTGATTAGTGATGGAACAAACAAGTATGGATCCGTTTCCAAAATCTCCATTTAGATGCATTAGTTTCTGCATAGCTCGTTGTCTTGGCTCGCTCATATTACTTCTATACTGATTTTTGTTTTGTTAATTAATCATCTGGTATTAGTTTATAGAGTTGATTGTTTATCATTGTTGAGCTTGGCATTGCATAGTTCACTGATGGCATGTTAGGCGAGTGGTTGAATACTAGCCCAACTCTAAATAGTAGCATCCTTAATTCAAGTCTAGTACTTCTGTAGAGTTGTTTGTCCATTGAGTTATATTTTGGTATAAAAGAGCTTGTCTATACAAGTTTATTCGTCGAGATTAGCCACTGATCAGGGTGAATTAATAGTATGGAATGGAATTGTACTAGTACCACACATCTTCATAAAAAGAAAATTGTACTACCGATGCCATTTTGAATGATTGCTTGTCGTTCCAAACACTACCGCTCCTGTTGGTGATAGGCAGATGATCTGCTCCAATATCTTCCTGCTCGCATTCCAAAAATGAGCAGAAGCAGTTTTTTCTGTGCAGAAATGATCGCATGATTAATGAGATTGGATTGATCTTAGACTATTAGTTCTTCACTTCTACCTAAAAGTCCTGAAAGGTGACAAGTCTGGATTTAGTTCACGTATTTAACAGCAGAAGAGGATTTAGCTCAGTAAAGAGTTGGTATATTTTATATATCAACTGTACAATAAAAGTGTGGTACATAAAGTTATGATAAATTTTTTTGATAGTTATAATTCCCTATATCAACTGTAGAATGTAAATGCGTACATAAACTTGCCAATAAAAATTGATAATGGCATACATAATGAAGTGAAGATGCTAGATTGCACGAGTTTTATGCACGACACACATCTCAATGACAGGACGGTACTGCAGGAGCGTATTTTTCTTTTCCTGAAATTATGGCGGTTTATTTTCATTTATTAGTCATTGAATTATCAAGACAGTTTATACACGACCATACTGAGTTAGGAAAACCTGGGATAATGTGTTAAGTCAGAGAACGGTTTTAAATGCAAATTGAGGCAGGGGTGCTGGGCTCCTTTGGGGAGGTGGTGCAGCAGCACATGTAGTAAATTCCTTTTTTTTCCCGCATCACTTTTTGGTCAGTAATGTTTAATGGGTTGAATTTTCAGGTGCACAGGATATATAGACATCGAAACAGACACAAATCCTATAGATCGATCTATTGCACATTTGCTATTCCACAGGCCTTCAGATTCATCTGTTACCCCTGCCCGTGATTCCTCGACTTTGAAGTCGCCTTCCATGGTAAGCCTTTTCTTATTTCCTATATTTATGTTTTAACTGTTTGCCATATGGAACCTTATCCTGCAAAGAATCAATGGGCAGATTCATGGGTCGTTGTCTAGCGCACCAGTGATGAGTGACAACTTGATCGCTCATGGAGAAATTGCGCCTCAAACAGATGGAGAAGTTGCTGATCATTGACCATAACTATTTAAGAAGCAAATGGTGTGCTATCTATTTTCAGTTTGTGGGGGGTTTCACGTGCAGAAATTATCAAGATCTCTTACAAGGAACCTTTATGTTTTCAATGTTTTCTCAGGGACTGGGTTCTGGTCCATGTGAGAACATATCCTTGTATGAGCTTTCACAATCAAGTTATTTTGTTTCACTCTAACCCTTCCACACTCGGAAGGCATACACAAACAACCTTTCCTGTGTATACGTAGATCGAACCAACTGACTCTTGTTGTTGTTTGTAAGTAGATAATACCTGGAAATTTTCCAGAAGATATTTGCAAGTCTTGAAGTAGCCCATGACCTGTTCCTTTGTCTTTGTTTTCCCCCTTTTCCCTTAAAGCTAATTCATAATTTAATTCACCATGGTATTGCCCCTACTCGATTTAACCCATTTTCAATACAAGAAAGATCGCCTTGTTATTTAATTCAAATGCATTGCATACGGCAAATTTTGGTCAATTGAATCTAATGTTAATAGGGCCTACTCTCTTTCAATTGCTTTCTAGTTATGTCACAACTAATTAGCCTTTAATGCGGGTTATATCTCTCTACTCAGTCTAGTTCCTCGATGCTCAAGGAAGTAATCTTCTGGTCAGTAAATGTCTGTTCGTTTTCTGCCTTCAAATCGATTTGAATGTATGGTTGAACATGTTTTGATGCACCCGCACAAGAATATCAACATTATGTTTGCATATTTTTACACAAATGAGTAGTTGGAAAACAGTGTTTCGAAAGAGAGGTGAGTGGCGACAGATACTTCAGTACTTATTCTAAACAGAGCTGCTTATGTTGATCAGTCCTTATTCTAAACAGAGCTGCTTATGTATTTTTGTCAACGAAAGCTCGCTGGTGAGATGTAGTGAGATGGGAAGAAGGCTTGGCTGGGCAATGGGGCCAAACAAAGGTACCCATAGCGAACTTTCGCTTGTTAGCCAAGTCGCCATTAGCAGGTAAACCATATTCAGCAAGAAGCCTGTCGATCATCCACTCAGGCATGTGCTGGTAGTCCTCTTTGGTGTACCTTGGATAGTGCAGAGGCATTTGGAAGTAGTTTGCGCCACTGTTTTTCTTGCTATCCATCACGTTCTGTCTCGCCGCCTATAGTGAATACTGGAGTTGTGATGTCTGATTTTAAGTAAATGTGATAGGAAGTGTTATATAAGCATGTCAAAATATCACAAGGATGGAGTGATGTACCTTCCCATGCCATCCATTTTTGGCACCTCGTGTGCTCTCAACCTTGAATAATCATGTATATGGGCTTGTGTGTAAATGCGGGAAAGAGGGTAAAAATGTGGCTAAAGCCTAGAAGTGTATTGAGCCATGAGTTGATTTCTCAATATTCATGTATATGCATTGGACTTGTACAGTACAATTCTTCTCAATATATAGTTTGTTGAGTGTTTTGTCTTATCTGAAATAGGATCTTCGCACGTTTAAGAATCAATGCAAGGAATTCTCATATTGTTAATTTAGTTTTGGTTAGACAGACTAACAAATACTTAGTAGATACAAGGTAAAATGAAATGTATCCTGTAGTCTTCAAGACCCCCCAAAAAGAAGAAAGGTTTCCATGTGAAATGACTACGCAAACCATATCATGGGTTATGTGTCAGAAATTATTATTGTTCAAGTAAGAGTTTTGACATTGTTGCATGTAAAAGGAAAAAGTCAAATGACTCGAGCTTGCATTTAGGAACGTTTTCCATGACGATTGTTTCACTCGTTTAATTTTCCTTTCTTTGGGAATGAACCATTGTACAATATATAAAGCATAAAGTAGCTTGAAAACGACATAACATTTAGTAGGATTGAAATTTTATACCGGAGTTGAAATTTTATTTGTAATAAAAAATTTGATACTCAGTTATCTCTTCCTATAATTCTAAATTCTTTCAAAGCCCCTTATCGAATTTGAATTGATGACTCTCTAATTTTACTTCCTAAACTTTCAGCTCCATTGAACATTTACTAGAAAAAAATAATATTCACATCTAATAATTATATTAAATAGATGATACATGTATTTTTGCACGCGTGTGATTATAATATATTACTAATACTTTTTTACATGCACTTAACTATAATGTATTGATACTTTCAATTAGTTTTTTTATCTTCACATAGTAATAATGTCGTTTCATATAAAAAATTCCAATTGCTAGTATTATTGTAGTGCTTTCCCCTTTCAATTTATGTATATGTATTTATGAGATTGCACTAGGTATGTTATTGTTGTTATTTGACTAGATGCATTATTTAAGAACGAAATTGTGATAAAGTATTTGTGTGATTTTGTGGAATGTAAATACCCTTTCAATCTTGTAGGACATGTTATAATATTTGTGTGATTACTTTTTAAACGTGTAATCCTAAAATTGTAATAAAATATTTGTATGATTATAAAAAGTTGTTATTAAAGATATAATAGAAGATTTAAGTTATAAATTACTTTCAAATTTTAAGAGATCAATTTTCATTTAGAATCACATACACTAAATTAGGATGAAGAGGGTATTGAGTTTAGGCCAATCCAATTGTCAACTAGTCAAAGGAAATAAGTACATATCAATATCAATGTGGACGCATTGACCAGCTGACCGGTGCCTCTAGTATCAAAAACGATTGTTTTTTTTTTTTTTTTTTTTCTTAACATAAAAAACAATTTTAGTAAAAGCTTGGGCGCCCGTGTTAAGCCCCGGCCCAATCGTTAAACCCAAGGCAACGATTTTGCTCGCCGGCGCCGGCGGTGAACAAACTCATCTGAATCTGAGACGTCTTTTGTGCGTTCTGAGAATTTGCGTTGCGTTGTTCTCTATTGTTGTAAAAGTTCGGTTATGAAATTAAGGTAGGCGGTGGAAAATGGAGAGAGTATTTAGTAAGCTTCGGAATTTGGACGCTTACCCTAAAATCAATGAGGATTTCTATAACCGTACGCTTTCCGGCGGTATTATTACCCTCGTCGCCTCCGTTATTATGCTCGTTCTCTTCGTCAACGAGCTCGGTATGTTTCCTACATTCTTATCTCAAAAAGTTCGGTTTTTTATTGATTTATTGATTGGATTTATATAGTCGGCCTTAATTAGTTTTGGATCGAGGTGTTGTTGATTTATTGATTTTGTTTTATGGTGGCTTTAGAAACTTCTGAAACTATTTGTATTTGGTAATGAGATTGGTACGTGTATATTGTTTTTCCTGTGTGTTGTTAGTTCCTTTCGGAGAGTTATATTGTGTTGATTCGTTTCATGGAATCTTTTCCTAGGCTAACTTGAGTAAGATAAATTGAGAACCTAGGATATTGTGGACAAAGGAGAGGAAATTATTGCCTATTGTGGAATGTAAATACAGGATGCTATGCGAATGACTGCGGCTAGAATAATTCTTCTTACTCTGGGAGATTGTAGTGATGGAATGATATTACATCATTATTGAGTTTTGATTGGTAAAGTAAGAGAAAGGACCTCCTTATAGAAAATGCATCAAGAAGGATTGACGAACATAAATCACTTTTAGTTGGTGTTGATTGGTTTTAATGAGATCGGCAGATTATATATTCCACTTGCTGGCAACTTTGGAACTTGTTTTTGAGCAAGTTTGGGGCCAATTGAGTGATACCTCTATCAGTGAAAGATTTTTTCTTCTTCTAGATGGGTTGTAGCTGCAGTAAAGAAAGATCGAGAAAGATTTGGAGAACTATTCCAGCATGTCCATGTTTGGTATTACGGAGGGAAAGTAAACAAATCTTTTGAGGGCAAAGCTATAGCTGTACATATTATAGGTTCTTATGTTTAGTGGAATCTGGTGCTTGTTAGAAGATATATTCGAGGGAAGTATCATGATAGACTTTATTAGCTCATTACGTCATTGACTTTTTTTACAAGAGGACCCCTTTTTTGTAATTCTCAATGCTGATTTAGTTCTTTGTAGTTTATATGAATAATACTTTGGCTTGCTTGGAAATAAAAGAAAGAGTGGCTTACTTCTGTGAGTGTAGATTATCAGGATTACGGTGATTCTGTACAATCAAATTTGAATCGTCAATTTTTTTTTAATTAAAAGATGCAACTATCATCTGGAAGTACGTGGGTAATGGCTGGGGTATCCTCAAATAATCATGTTCTAAGAGATGAAAAGGATTGGAAGTCTTCCGTTAAGAAAAATTATCTTTAAGGATTTAGGAATTGTAGTCTCAAGGTTTCAGGGATTACCACCTCAGCTTTAAGCTCAAGAACTTTTTGATATTTTGCCTTGAACTTAAGAGTCAATGGTCGGCTCATGTCCTAGATATATACATGTATTGCAGTTCCTGACAACTCTATATGTAAATGTTCTCTTTTCTTTCTTTCCTTTTTTGTTTGGACTTTTCACTTTTGGGGACGAACTCCTACTTTTGGACTAAACATGCTGCTAAGCATGCTGGGAGTTCAAAGATTTTTTTTTGATAAGGACAGTTTTATAGAATTTGCAAAGGTGTCATTGTCCCTATTAGAAGTTACTTTTTTAGTTACTTGACCGCTGAAGTCAAAAAGCATAAATCACAGCATAGCTACAAATTAATGCTCATATGGTCAATAGAACTGCTCCATGGTTACTTCAAGGAGCGAACGTCCCCTGTTCACATATTTAATTTTTATGACAACCAGAATTTCTTGTTCATTGATCTTTTTCCACCTCTTGATTTGCAGGATTATATATCCACAGTTATACTGAAACACATCTCGTAGTAGATACTTCAAGGGGAGGAAAATTACATATACATGTAAAGTTCACTGCCTTCTTAAGATGTCAAATCGTCTGTAATATATGATATCCGAGAGCCTTTTTTTATCCCTGTACTTTTCAAGATTTTATGCTTTCTATGAGAATGTTGATTTTATCTTTGGCACATAGAATAGCTAAAAGTGTTTTTTCAGACCAGTATACTTCAGAAAAATCTGCCTGTGAAATTTGATTTCTGTAATTATAGATGTAGACTTAATGTATCTTTTGTTCTCCAAGCAGTTTGATATCACTTTTCCAGCTGTTCCATGTTCACTGCTCAGTCTTGATGCCAGGGATATTAGTGGAGAAGAACATTTTGACATAGTATGTGATCCACATATTCTTACATTTTCTTTTTGATTCTACTGTAATCATTACGTGAATGTGTTTCTTTATTTTTGAGAACTCATTTTTTTTCAACTTCAAATAACTTGCAGCGACACGATATATTCAAAAAGAGGATTGACTCGCATGGTGCTGTTATTGAAGTCAGACAAGATGGAATTGGTGCTCCTAAGGTTTGTTGGTGATTGATACTAAGGGGTCGTTTGGTAGAGTGTATAAGAATAATGCATAATATGGTGTATTAGTAATGCTTGCATTAGTAATGCTTGTATTAGTTATGCTTGCATTAGTTATGCTGGGATTTTTCTTATGCAGTGTTTGGTTTAGTGTATTAAAAATAACATGCATTGCATAATTTCTAAAAAAAAAAATTATTTACAAAAATACCCTCCACAAATATGGTAGAAATGATGTGGAAAGTGTTTTGAGGGACAATTGTGTCTTTAGTCATTCTAATGCATGCATTAGAACCCATTGCATTACTAATACATGGAAATCCATGGTATTAGTAATGCATAGCTCAATACACATTAGTTATACATAGGTAGAAAAATCATACCAAACAAGGTATTAGTAATACACAAAGCTAATGCATGCATTAAATTTTCTAATACACTCTACCAAACGACCCCTAAATGTTTTGCAGTATTCCTCTGCATATTTATCTACTTATTTATATATGAAGGCCCATGCGTTCATGAATGTTTGGCAATATTCATCTGCTTATTAGTCCATGATTCTGCTATGGACTTCCGCCTTCCGGATATAATAGACTCTGCTGCATTTTTACGGTGTCAGCTATCTTAATGTTTTAGAGAATAGTGATGCTTCATTATGAGTTACTTGCATGGTGATACCTAATGTCCTTCCATGGGTCTTGTAGCGAAGGGCAAGCATGCTGTGTTAGCCTGGTGATTCAGATATCTAATTGTCCTCGTTGTTTTGTTCTGGTTTAGATTTACTGTTTGCTTATACTTCACTAACCGGCTTGTGTTCTCTCTCTCTCTCTCTCTTCTATTTGTTTCGGTGTAGATTGAGAAGCCTTTACAGAGACATGGTGGCCGACTTGAGCACAATGAAACATACTGCGGGTCATGCTTTGGTGCAGAAACGGTACTTTTTCAACTTCAAATAGGCTTCTCTATTCTTCCCTTCAATTAGCTAAGATAGTTGCTGGTTTTTAATGATATTAGTCTAAATTCATCCAAATGCACATTTCCCCTGGTGAACATGAACTCTTGTTTTCATCGAAAGATTACCAATTAATCCCTTGTAAGAACATAGTGTCAGAGACTACATTCCATATATTTTACATCTATTTCTCCCATGTCTTTACAGGCAGATGATGAATGTTGTAATTCATGTGAAGAAGTTCGTGAAGCATATCGAAAGAGAGGCTGGGGGATGACAAATCCAGATTTAATCGATCAGGTTTAATTCATGTTCATTTTCTAGCTAAAATTCCGAATATTTAGTGCATTTAAAAAGAATAGGTGCATTCAATTGCTTGTTGACTGTTATTAGCATGTGGCTGTTAACTTCTAACGCAGAAAAACAATTGTTAACAAATTAGTCAATTTAGTGTCATCAATTCATTTTGACAATCATATTTCAACCAATTTCTTTTGTATTAGCTTGTTCTTTTCACCACTTCATGAGGGGTTTGGGGGAAGTTGGAGACAGTTTAATTAAATAGTGAAGGGGGTATACAGTATTATTGTTCAACACAATGTAGTGTGAAGGTAGAAGTTTTTATTTCACATAGTGGAAAGGATGAATAAAATGGAAATAGTTGTATTATATATACTTTTTGCAGAAGCATATTGACTCGGAATCAATGTTACTAACCTACTTACTCTTCAGCGGTCATTCTTTTTATTACCACAGTGTTACTTATTTGATATTTTAATTTGTAGTGTAAAAGGGAAGGTTTTGTCCAAAAGATCAAGGATGAAGAAGGTGAAGGATGTAACATCCATGGATCTCTAGAGGTCAATAAAGTGGCTGGAAATTTTCACTTTGCTGCTGGCAAAAGCTTTCACCAGTCAACCTTTCAACTCTTCGAATTGATTTCCTTACAATCAGATACTTATAATGTAAGATGCCTTCTATAATATTTACTCTTAAAAATAGATTGTTATTAGCAATTTGATATGCTTAGAAATGTTGGCTAACATTCAATTGACATTTTTTATGTCATGCAGATAAGTCACAGGGTAAATAAGTTGGCTTTTGGCGAATCTATTCCTGGAGTTGTAAATCCACTTGATGGGTAATTTCCTTACTCTCTGCAGACTGTGCTATGTTTCGCCGTGTGCTCCTGTCTATAGGTCAAGGTCAACTTGCAGTTACCTGGCTATTTTGAAGTTTAACATGCATTTTCCCGACTTATATGTCAAAGCATGTTACAGACTGCAATTATCTCTTAGAAGAAGGAAAACTTTTCAGCTTAGAACATTGGTTGTCCATGTAATTGCGATTTAGCACATTTTTCATTCAATTCTTGTCGAACAACTATATTTATTGTATTTTCTCTACGTGTATCACATTTCCTCCCTTCTTTTCCACCCCCTCCCTGGGGAATAGGAAATATGGAGAACATAATAGTATTTCCATTCTGTTTATTTTTTTATAATCGTGGTGTTCGGGCCAGTTTGCCCGCACCTCAACTAATTCTACGAGATACCTGTCACCTCCCCCTAGCAACAGGTACTAGGTAACTCTGTCCTCTAAGGCTAGGACCGATGGGAAGAAATCATCTAGTGTTTTTGTCTCTGCTGGGATTTGAACATTGACCATTAGGCCACACCCTTGGGTGCATATTTCTATTCTTTTTAATCTTTTTGCAATGGTATATTGCCGAAGGAATTTTGGTTCTATTACATTACCTTTCTCAATTTCTTTTTGGTTCTATTACTTTTTAGGGTTCAATGGACGCAGGAAGCACAAAATGGAATGTATCAGTACTTTCTCAAAGTAAGTGTTTGTGGACATAAAATTCATCCTTTCTGTATCTTTCTCCTCCTGATTTGCATGTTTATTTGTATGCTTTAAAAATATGCATCTGATGTCGGAAACTGGTACGAGGAAGAGAATTAAATAAAGGAAATTAAGTAACATTATTAAGGGAAAAGGAGGACCTGTACAGGAGAAACATAGCATCTTTAAACTGTAAATTTCAAGTTTCTATGAAGCCAAGACCCCTCCCTGTAAGTGTAAGGTAAAGCTGTGGTGGGATTCAGAAATATGTAAATGATTTAATACTTCTCAAAAAATAATTCTACGGGGCTCATTGTGATACAAGGAAACCTTAGGGTGCGTTCGGTATGGCGGAAAACATTTTCTGATTTTGCCATGTTCGGTTGGTCAAAATATTTGGAAAATATTTTCTCTAGGAAAATAATTTCCTTAAAATGAGGAAAATGACTTCCTTAATGGAAGTAGGGAAAACAAGTTCTACAAGTGAAGTTCCACATTGATTGTGAGATGAAGCAAAATAGAGGAACTGAAATTAAAAAGAATTCATTGTTATGCGTCATGATCTGGAATGTTGTCTTGCCAGCGACAGATGTTACATTGAAGACAAAACATCAATTGTTGCATTATTCCACAAAGTACAGATTACAACCAAAACTGCGACAGAACATATGAATCTCCTACCCACACTTGTGATTTAATTAAGAATTAATTGGCAAGAATCAAACTTTGTGTTTGTTTCAATGTTGAGAAAATAAGAATTTGCTCAACGTGTCTGCTGGTGTTTCAGGTGGTCCCTACAATATATAAAGGTGTTAGAGGCCGTACTATTGATTCAAATCAGGTATTTTTTAAACCATTTTTAGATGAACATTTTTTCTTGGAATTTTCGTCAATCCTATACTAATAAGAAAGGACATGGTTATGTATAGTTCTCAGTGACCGAGCATTTCAAGGGTTCAGATATGGGTCTTCTCCAAACAATTACTGGAGTTTACTTCTTTTATGATCTCTCTCCGATCAAGGTGAAATCTTCCATCCATTTTCCCCCTTTGTTCCTCTTTTTCTTTTTTTAATTAATTATATATAAGTAGAGGCCGAAGTGATGAATTTAAAATATGGGTTGGAGGGGGTTTCCCTTCTGTATTATATCAATTAGATATCCCAATTTGACAGTACTCTCTATCATGAACATGCAAGCATGAAGGTGAAAACTTCCATGGGACTACTAAATATTTGAAATGTGGTTCAATGCCAATAGTAGCACAAGAAAGGATATATGGTAGGGAACATTACGAGTTCAAATCTTGCTGTCTTAAGTCTGGTATTTAAGTGATCACGAGTTGTGGGGTGGACCTATTATCAATCGAGTTTTGAAGCCGTAAATTGCTTGCTTTTTGGTTATAAAAAAAAAAGAGAAGAATCTTGAAAAATGATTAAATTTGCAGTGGAGCAAGATGGATTATTCTTCCAATTTGGTTTCTTGTTGCAGGTGACTTTCACAGAGGAGCATGTGTCGTTCTTTCATTTCCTCACCAATGTTTGTGCAATTATTGGAGGTAACTCACTGTCTGATATAGTGTTCAGATCTTTTTTTTTTGTATTAATGTTACCTGTGATTGTTGGAGGATTATCTCATTCTACGACTTCCGAGGAAGGTAGAATGGGTAGAAACTAGACAATTGGAAGATCTCTTTTGAGCTGCTCATCTATTCCAAAATGCAATCAGGATTTCTTTCAAGCTCCAGATATCAGTTTTCCCATCATTGTGAAATCATGCTTGATTTGCCATTAAGCTTGACTGAGTTACATTGCTTTGGTAACACTTCATTGCGAGTAGGGTGTTAAACAGAATTCTGTCCACAACTTTGTTTATCCAAATTTTGCTTTGCATTTCATTTCAAATCAACAGTATTTAAGTGTTTGCCCTGGTCAACCAAGCGGTGAACATTCATTTTTCTTGATCTCTTTGTATTAGTAATATTCTTTGCTTCTCAATTTTTATTTCTTACAACCTATAGATACTTACAGCATCATTTTTGTCCCTTCATACAGGTGTCTTCACAGTTGCTGGAATAGTAGATGCATGTATTTACCATAGTCAAAAGGCCATAAAGAAGAAAGTGGAACTCGGAAAGTTTGGTTAATGGCACTACTGCAAGCTAGTACTTCATCATCCTTGACACAGTAGCTACTGCATAGTACTGGATGCTTGTTCATTTCTCTCTGTCCTTTGCCCTTCTGATGGATTCGTTTCGTTATTTATTATGTATAAGCCTTCCAACAAAATGGAAGACATATGCATGAGGTTTCATAGGGTAAATTACATTCAGAAGGGCAGAACTCCACAACTGCAGAATATGACTACTGTAATTCCTGCTTCAATTCATTCTCATTTTGCTTCATCTTTCACCTTTAAGTTAGACGATCTTGGGTCTTATTCAAAGGAGAGAAATGATCTTTTCTGTAGCTCAGATTGGATTGTCACATGCCGAATGTTTCCCCAGAAACAGAGTAAATTGTAATTTTTGTGTTACAAGTTGACCTGTGCCAAATGGGCTACCACATTAATTGTGTGAAGAAATGCACCAGGGAAGTTTTAGCTTATCGAAGCTTGTCATAGGTTGCAACTTTGATTTAGCGGGAGTTTTCCTCATATCTAGTCATACTAGGGGACAACTACACAAATGCCCTTTAAAGGGAGTGACTTTGTATTTTTGCCCCCCATAAAAATGGTCTTACAAAAATAGACTTCCTTGTTTTTTATGTATAGAGCAACTACCTTTTTGCCCCTCTACACCTCAAATATTTTTAAATAACTCTCAATGCTCATTTGTCTCTCAACTTTTATATATATTTCTTTTTCTCTTTTTCTCTTTTTTCTTTTCTTTTTTTTATTTCTATTTTTTCTTTTTTCTTTTTTTTTATTTCTATTTTTTTTCTTTTTTTCTCAACCTTTATTTTTCTTTTATTTTTTATTTTATTCTTTCTTCTACGTTTTTTCTTTTTTCTCAATCTTTATTTTTTTTCTTTTCTCCTCTCAATTCTATTTTTTTCTCCTTTTATTTTTTATTTTTTTATTTTTTTTATTTTTCTCAACCTTTATTTTTTGTTGCCTTTTTTTTCTTCATTTTTTTCTTTTTTTCTCAATATTTATTTTTTTCTCTCAACTTCTATTTTTTTATTTTTTCTTTGGTTTTTAATTTTTCTTTTCTCTTTTTTTTTAATCAATTTTTTTGACCTTTATTTTTTTTATGAGATGCTCTATAACTCTTGCCTTAGAGTCAAAACTTAGCTCAAAGACTTTCAAACAACAAATTACGCCTCATTGGCAAGAGTTGACACTAGCACATTATGTCTTGATCATGAGATGCTCTATAACGTTTGCCTTAGAGGCAAGACTTAGCCCAAAGGCCTCCCAAAAAATAAGTTATGCCCCGTGGGCAAGAGTTAACACTACTTCATTGTGTCTTAATTTATGAGATGCTCTATAACTCTTGCCTTAGAGGCTAAGACTTAGCTCAAGGATTTTCAAACAACAAGTTATGCCCCACGAGCAAGGCTTGACACTACCTCATTGTGTCTTGATTTATGAGACATTCTATAACTCTTGCCTTAGAGACAAGACTTATCCCAAGGACTTTCAAACAACAAGTTACGCCACATGGGCAAGAGTTGACACTATCATATTGTGCTTGATTTATGGGATGCTCTATAACGCTTGCCTAAGAGGCAAGACTTAATCCAAGGACTTCCAAATAACAAATTACGCCCCATGGGCAAGAGTTGACACTGCCACATTGTGTCTTGATTTATGCGATGCTCTATAACTCTTGCATTAGAGGCAAAACTTAGCTCAAAGACTTTCAAACAACAAGTTACGCCTCATTGGCAAGAGTTGACACTAGCACATTATGTCTTGATCATGAGATGCTCTATAACGTTTGCCTTAGAGGCAAGACTTAGCCCAGGGGCCTCCCAAAAAATAAGTTATGCCCCATGGGCAAGAGTTAACACTACTTCATTGTGTCTTAATTTATGAGATGCTCTATAACTCTTGCCTTAGAGGTAAGACTTAGCTCAAGAATTTTTCAAACAACAAGTTATGCCCCACGAGCAAGGATTGACACTACCTCATTGTGTCTTGATTTATGAGATGTTCTATAACATTTGTCTTAGAGGCAAGACTTGTTCCAAAGGACCTCCAAACAACAAAGCACGCTCTTAAGTTTACTTCGATTTCAAAGAAAGAAGATCTTCTTTGCGGATTATCCAACTTTTTTTGTTCATTAGCAAAAATTAATAGAGGTTAAGAAAAAAGAAAAAAAGAGAAGAATAAAATAGAAAAGAAAAAATAAAGATTAAAAAAAAAGCGAAAAAAAATAAAAGTTGAGAAAAAAAAAGAACAAAAAAAAAGTTAAGAGAAAAAAAGAAAAAAAAAGAAAATAAAGGTTGAGAAAAAAGAAAACGATAATTAAAAAAAATTGAGAAAAGAAAAAAAAAAGAAAAAAGATAAAAAATTAAAAAGATAAAAGAAAAAAGAAAAAAAAAATTAAGAGTTGAGAGACAAATGAACATGGAGAGTTATGGTGTAGAGGGGCAAAAATGTATATGCTCTATACATAAAAAGAAAGGAAGGGTATTTTTTAAAGACTTTTCTTATGAGGGGCATAAATTGAAGACCACTCACTTTTGAGGACACTCCATGTAATTTCCTGTCATACTAGTTTTATGTGGCCTCAAGATATAAAAATAATTATTTTAATTAAAGGAGTATAAGAATAATAATATACTCCCTCTATCCCAAAATACTTGTCACGTTTCATTTTTTGAAAGTCAATTTGACTAATATTTGAAGCTATTAGATTAATTTAATAATTTTGAAATTAAAATTTAGATATTTGAGAAACACACAAAAAAATATTATAAAATACATTTTTTTCATTATCAATATTATATAAAATTCTTAAAATCAAAAATTGAATCGATAGCCTAATATTTTCTTTTTGCAAAATCATTAAATCAATAATCCAAATTTGATAAATCAATAATATTTTTTTGGTTTCATTTATCGATTAAATCAATTTTTGCACACCCATGTTTAAAAGAATTTTGATTTATTGATTTTTTTTTATTTGTAGAGTAATAAGTAGTATGTGTAACAACATATTTTTAAAAAAACAACTTTTTTAACGGCAAACTTCACAACCAAATAGTTAGAATCAAATTAAGTATTATCAAACTCTTTTCTTTGTCACATCCTTTTAGTTGGCAACTTACTAACTAAATAGTTAGAATCCAATAGGACTACAAAACTCTTTAGATTGTTCCTTATATCTATTACTCCCTCCGTCCTATTTTACGTGATACACTTTCCTTTTTAGTCCGTCCCAAAAAGTGTCACCTTTTTATAATTAGAAAAAATCTAATTTTGAAATTCACTTTTTATTCTTAATGAAATTATTTACAATCACACAAATATTCAAGGATTATTTTGGACCACAAATTTCAAAAGTTTTATTTTTTTTCTTAAATACCGTCTCAAGTCAAAAGGTGCCACATAAAATGAGACGGAGGGAGTAGTAATTTCTTTAATAGCAGGGAAAATATGCTTTGTCAAAATTTTCAATGAGATAGAACAATCTTTAGCTATAGATGGCATCTAAACGAAGTACACGCAGGTTCTCCACCATAAGATATTGAGGAAAAGTCTGTTTTAGACTCTCTACATGGGCCAGCTTGAACATAAATGAGAGCCATATTGCAGTAATTGAGGCTGTGATTGATAATTTTCTCTCTTTTTAAAAAAAATCATATTACAGTTAGTATTTTAATCTAGCTCTATGCTAGCTATAGAGAATAGAGATGTATCTTTTCTAAGGTTGTTTGGTTGGGAATAAGTTATCCCAGGATAATTGATCTCGGGATTAGTTATTCCACCATGTATATAGGATAACTTATTCCATCACTATGGTATAAATGGTGGAATAAATAATTTCCGGACTAACTAATACCTCCAACCAAACACAGGATAAAATAATCCTGCATTTTATCTCGGAATTATTATATCTTATACCTCACACCAAACAACCCCGAATCAAGTCTAATCTAAAGCGAAGACACCTTAAACATAAAAAAAACATCAAGCACAGAGGAAGACGTGTTTAAACACGTAATGAGTCAAAACTTTTTCTTCATGAGTTGGCTCATCTGTATATAGCAGGTACCGAACAAGAAAAAAAGAAAAGATAAATAAGAATGCAAAACAATGTTGCTGCCCAGGATCGAACTGGGGACCTTCAGTGTGTAAGACTGACGTGATAACCACTACACCACAGCAACATCTTGACGGCTATTGTCAACTTCATACATAAGATATCGTTTTCTTTTAACTCTTCACATCCTTTTTCACAGAACGAAGAATCCATTTAACAAGAAATTCATGGAATAGGTCTGTAACTGTAACCATAACTTTCCAATTTGGACTTGAAAAGAGCAAGAAATGGGAAAACGAAAGAATTATTCATTCTTATATCTAGTTATCTACACGAATACAAGGGTGTACCGATATATGAAATGATTCAAATTTAAGAGGAGAGTTGACTCTTTAATGTTTGTTTTTATGGTTATTCTATTTCTATTTTGATTTTCTGTCTTTTTTTCCCCTGGTAAAAAGCTCAGTTTGTGTTTGTATTCATAACACACTTTGAGTAATACCAATTTAAGTTCCAACTTAGGTTTAATAACTCCAGCACATGTTTGTTTTAAGGTCCACACACCATTGCTTGTTGTAGTAGTAGTGAGTCAATAAATCTGCAAGAGGAACCTTTATCAAGGGGCAAGTTGAATTATCATATATACTAACGGAATACAAGCATGAATAGTCAACCTGAAAACTTAGTTCAAGGAGATGGCAGCATTGGCCTAAAACACGTCTCCAAGCATTCTAACTGATTGCAACACTAAAACACGACAGTTTAAAGCGTCTTTGCTTTGTTACCACGGCATGAAGTCTTCGCACTGTAACACTAAGCAATATGCTTGCATGGGCCAGTGAGAGAACGCACAGCCGAAGTTCCTCTAGTTGCAACATGAGAACATGAAGCCTTTGCTTTTCACTGACGAACCTTATTACCATTAAACTTCCCCAGCTTAACTCCTGCAGTCAATGTAGACACTGTTGAACGATTGTGCTAACAGATTTCGAGACAAAGACTCTTCCACTTGAGGGAACATCCACTAATCAATCCAAGATCCAATCTGGTTTATCTGCAGTGAACTGAAAGAAGCAATTGTGAACCTTATACCAAGCTTGGCTTGAGGATTGAAAATGGGGTTGGTGTATCAAGGCTGTCTAATTTTTTCTTGCAGATATGGTCAGATGAGAGTAAAAGAGAGATCCTACTCCTTTCATTCAACTTCTGAGGGGTTCAAAGTTTAACTCTGCCTCTTTTAACCATGCAAGGTAAATGGTTCTTTCTATTCCTCTTTCAGCTCCGCTCCTATGGGCCATCACACCTTTCACTCAATGACAGTAAGTGTTAGGTATAATCGAAAGACACAACCAACATTAAGCTTGACTAACAACTCAATGTAATTAACAAATTAATGATTTGTATTACCTGCTTGGAGAGGTAGAAACATTTTGTAATTACATGCACACCCTCATAATTTAACTTCAAACCCTTAGCTTCAACTCTTTTCTTCTTTTCTCCTCCGAGTAACATATTCATGATACTCTACCAACTCTTTCTCCATTTTCTCGATAAATTGACTTGTATGCTCCAAGGACTGCTCATATCGATACTTCTCTAAGGCCTGCAGTTTTACACGCCAACAGGGTAAATCGTCTATTCAATATAAAATCCTTTTCATTCTCAGATACAGGGTGATTCGAGCATGATATCACAACAAAAAAATGCATACATTACCTTATCTTTAGATAGAGTATCTGGAGGAGACATAACATCTGGTTGAACATAATTCTTTCCACGATAAAATATTATGGTATTGTCTGGCTTAATGTCAATAACAATGCCTCTGCTTAGCCGAGTCAGCTCTGCAGCATATTCATGAATCTGCCCAGGCTTGCAAGGCCTGCATACAACCTTAACTGTCTCATGTTTCTTCCAGTGAAGATGCATATTCAACACCACCCCTCCAAATACTCCTCGTCTCCCAACAGGTACATAATTTTTCTTTTTCTCACCAGTGCGCTTCAAGTAAAACTTCTCCTCTTCAGTTAAAATTTCAGGATCATGTGGTTCATCTGGAGCTTTAGGCACCTCAAATTTTCTCAATTTCTCAATCAACCAAGCTTCCTTTCGTTTTGCCTACAATATACATGCAATAATCAACATAAAAAAGTTAGATTTCATCACTCTTCCTTTTCTTTTTTCATCAGCATGGAGCATTGCAGAAGAAAATGATTCAGTTTTTGCAAACACACGAAAGCTTTACTGGCCTGATGTACATACATGGATAAATGATTCCCAAAGATATCAGAACCAGAATTTCATTTCCTTCCTCTTTCTTTTTAAAGAAAAAGAAAATATTTACTATATCCCCCCACCCACCCCCAACCCCCAAATTCTAAATTGTTCAAGAAACCAAAAGCATAATTTAAACAGGAAAAGTTACTGTACAGAGGCAAATTATTTGGTTCAACATATCTTAAACATGGATAAAATCACTCTTAATGACTCTGACCTTCTCAAGTTTGTATCTGATCCTAACTTCAGGATTTGGGGATCTCATTTTCTTCTTTGCCTTCAGTCTGTAAAATCTGAGTTCATTCAGTTTTGCTTTTTTAGACATTTTAAACTTCTTCACGAGACGCTTTACCTTTGTCTGACCACCTCTTTTTCCCATTTCCTGACCAAATCTAAATCTGACAACACCTTTCTCTGTATTCAGCTCTATGGATGGACTAGAGAACCGCCTAGCATGGAGCCATTTCAAAACGATCTCATGAGATCCGGAAGTTAATGAACTTGAGAATAGCAAAGTGTTCATTGCAGGATCTTCATGAGGTAATCTAGGAATTAATCTCATTTGTTGATAGTTTCTGGAAATGGAGGAGTTGCCTCGACTAAGACAACGTATAAAGGAAGTTGCTTTAGGCAAATGTGCAGGATTTGGAACACTTAGTCCAGAGTAACAAAACATAAGAGGAGATTCCCTGCATGAAACAAAACCAATCAGCGGGCAACTAACAAATACTAAGAATTACTAATAGAAAATGTAAGAATGTTTTTCATCAATTCGTAACAACCTATAGCACGGGGCAAATTGAAAATGTTGAATAACCTTAATTCAAAGCGTTAATAAATGTTCTTTTTTGGGGGTATTGATGTTCATCCTAATTAAGAGAAAAATTAACACTTCCATTTGACAAATTAAGGATTATTGGAAACTCCAAAATAAGTTGTGTCAAAGTGTAAACTCCAAAATCTGCTCATTAGCTTAAATATAGTATTAAACAGAATTGAATAAAAATCTTGAATTGAACTGGTGGGCCTCCTTCGAAGAAGCAAACGAAGGGAAGAAGAAAAGGATCAAGCGTCAATAATTAAGAACCCTAGGTACGAAAGTGTTTGTAAATGTGTACCTTGAGACGACATTGATATCGGAATGCCTGAAAATGAAGCTCCGAAACTTGAGGGAAGAGCTTTTCATACGTTTGTTTATTGCAAACATGATTTTCACGGCGGCGGAATCTGGTTGCTCAGCCGCTCACTTTTTACCCTCAGCTGCTCAACTTTTGACCCGCCCCAACAACTATAGGGGCCCCCTTTAAAATTGGTTGGGCTTCTAATCTGGGTGCCAAAGCCCGTCAACAATTATATTGAAGTGTGGCTAGTTTCCTACTCCACTACTTTTCAAACAATAGCTAAAATCTCATGGCCAAAATGAGCTTTTATATGTAATTTAGTGGAAATATATATATGGTAATAATACTATAAATTCGATCATCTTATGTGAAATTAACCGAACAAACCACCTTATAAGCCAACCACACTTCTTTTATTCACTCAATTTTGACAAGAGAGGAAATCCCAATTCCCATTTAGTGATTTATTTTAAAGCAAACACGTAATACAATGATGACTGATGAGAAGTGAGAACTATATATGCTGCCGCTAGCTGCATGGCCTATTATACATATGAAACAATTCAAATATTAATGAGTTAATTGATTGTTGTCCTAAATAGTAATAAGCAGCGACGTACGTTGTCGATAGTGAATATAGTAGTATCATACATACTAATTGTTCAAATTAATATTACATGCACATGTTACGTACATCGTACATTACAAAATTAAATTACTTAATGAAAGATATCATGCATTAATATTCTTATCGAGAGGGAGTTGCAGTTGCTATGGAATCATCTGTCATAGATTGATCCATTGACAAGGACAGATCGTCTTCATCTTCCGAATCAAGTACCTCAGTAGCGTTAATACTTTCCACTTCCCTCAACAGCTCACTAACCTCCGGTCGTTTTTCCGGCGACTTATCACAACACCTTATAGCTGTCTGCAGCAATTTCAGCATCCCTGAGTTGGCACTTCTCTGAACAGCTATTTCCGTGTCGAAAATCTCAGCCGTCCATTCTTCTCGGACCGCCCTATGAACCCAACTGCAGAGATCCGCACCGGTGACTCCCGGCGGAGCAGAATGTGAAGAAATTCTCCCTGTTACAGTATCATACACAACATTTTGCATAAGCAGTGTCAGTCTAGTATTTATTTTGTGCCAATTATATATTTACATACTTTAACAATAAGTGTGGTCCAAAAAATAAGTGTTACTTTCGGAAACAAAAAAAGAACATCAAGATACTTATATTCAATCAGAGGGAGTATTATTTGACAATTTAAACTTATTATTTACATGTATAAAAAGAATTTCTACAATGTGCATGGGGATGACATATTTATTAAAGGGACATTTACGCGGTGTGTTCAAGTGGCCAGAAACTTTACGCAAAAATATCCGTTTTAGAAAAAAAAAATACATTTTTTACCTGCTTAGGGAATTTTTGTTTTTGCAAAATACCTAATAGGCATGCGTTGCATACCATTGAGGTATACACATATATCAATGGTATACAACAATGTGATATAATGTGTATACCATTGTATATCAATATGTATTGTATATCCCAAAGTTATACATTGTTGGATAATTGATGTAGCGTACGCAAATATTTTGTTCTGCCTATCAATCAATCAAGAATACCTGTTAATAATTCCAGGAGAAGGCAGCCAAAGCTCCAGATGTCAGACTTCTTGGACACTTTCTTGGAAGCCAGATATTCGGGTGATCGATAGGAAACCATTCGGTGAGTAGCGATGGGAAGTGCAATAAGGGAAGTGAGACCAAAGTCAGCAACACGAACATCATCGTTTTCGTCGAGTAAAACGTTGGTGGATTTTAGGTTGCCGTGGGGAACAACGGCAGCAGCTGCTTGGGAGGAGCTGACGTTCAGGTGTAGATGCTCTAGTGCTCGAGCGACACCACGAGCAACGGATAATCTTGAGCTCCATCGAAATGGAATCCTGTCTCTCGTCCCTTTTCCTCCTATTGTTCAAGCAACGACGAAAAAAATCAGTTTAAGTATATGCGTATAATAATAAATTTAAAGTCAAAATTGATTCTAAATATAGAAAAAATTTCATTGACAGACTAAAAGGAAAGTGCGTCATACCATGAATGCGGTTGTATAAGCTTCCGTTGGGTGCAAATTTCAAGAGAAGCAGCTTCTCATCCTTTGTATTATAATAACCAAGAATAGGCAACAAATTTGGATGCTTCATATCAGCAATAGCTCTTACTTGTCTAACAAATTCATCATTTGACAAAGGTTTCAAATCCCTCAAACGCTTCACCACAACAGTTGGTCCATCTACCAACATAGCCTTGTAACAATTCCCAAAATTTCCTTTTCCCAAACCTTCTGCTGATGCTCTCAGTAAATCATCCAATTCAAAATTGATTTCACTTCCTAGGATTATCAATTTTCCTTTCTCTAATTCAACTTCTGATGCCATACTTCTCGATTCCACGCTTCTGGTTTCTGTTGGCGTCGTCGTGATCTCGATTTTGCTAGTCTCGATTTTTTCAACCTCCATTAATCTTGTATTCTTATTTGTCATCAGCATTTTCTTAAGCTTTTTTGTTTTCTTGAAGTAGTAAATGACGAGAAATAAAAGAACAACAATGCCCACAACATTAATTACTATCAAGATTGGAGTCCACATGGATGATTTTGAACTATTTGAAGATACATTATGTGAACTATCACTTGTACTTGGAGCAGATGAGTCGGTATACTTGATGGTGCACGTTGTGTTAGTAAAAGGAGGACCACATAAATCTTGGTTACCTAAGTACGAGGAAGGACCAAACTTTTGAAGAGCTTTTGTGTTTGGAATTTCACCAGAAAGATTGTTGTTTGAGACATTGAAAACTTTCAAAGTTGACTGATTAAAACCGGGAATTGGACCGTTCAATTTGTTGTTCTGTACCCGCAATGACTCTAAGGAATTAAGTGTTAGAAGAGACGGTGAAATTTCTCCATCAAATCTGTTACCAGATAAATCAATGTTTTTCAGATTTTGGTTTTTTGAGAAGTCCATCAAGTTCCCTGATATGGAATTGTTCTTGAAGCTAAGTGTTTGTAATTGAGTGAGATTGACAAGTGCATTTGGCTTGAGGTTTCCAGTAAGGTCAATATTTTCTAGCACAAGTCCAGTGACTCGACCGTTGATACAGTTAATACCATACCAATTTGGAGTGTTATTCATGTAACACATGAGGCCTGTCCAATTTTTTTGGAGCAATTTAGGATTGTTGAATTCAGCTCGAATTGCCAAAAGTGCGTCCCTCTCTGTGCCATGATAACCTGTCGGAGAACCATCTTCGGCTATGGACAGGGTACATAATTTGATCATGAAAAGCAAGACAACATAGTGCTTGAAGAGACTAGAAGAACCCATCATTGTTGTTTGTCAAAAGGCAAAGAGTTGTGTACACAGATAAATGATTTTGCATCACAAAGGAAATAAGGTTCAAAAACAGGGGATGTAGTTGACAGCTACATTGTTGAGAGAAGAAAACAAGGACGATTGTTACGAGAAATTGATTGTATAAATTATCAGCTGAGAATACTAGGAAAGCAGCTAATTACTTGGTTAACTTGTAGTACTAGGTACATATTGTTTCCAGCAAAAAGAGGACATTAATCTCAAGAGATACTCCACTAGGGATCGGAGCCTCGTGGCAGTGTTTTTGTCTAAGAATTTGCCGCAAGACAAGCTCTTTTTATCTTATTAGTCAAAGTGTCTCAGCTGCAATTGCAAAGGAGAGACAAGGAACGAGAGGTTTATACTGGGATATACCATTTTTCACAAATCACCAAGTACGGACTTATTGATTTAAATTTAGTTCCCAACATTGCACTCTTATTTAGGCTTTGAACTAAGACTAGTTGTCCTATGCACACAAGCCATTGATTTGTCTTGTAATCAAGCAAAAAGAAATGATGATTTAGTACCTATAGTCACCAGTGATTTATTCATGCTCAGTATCAAACGAATGGGGGAGGAGGAGATTGCTTACTTTTAACATTAGTCAATTTTAGGACAGCAATCAGAACTTCTATCGTGTTAAGAAAATAGACATTGAGCAAAACTCAACTTCAAAAATTAACTCAGACGGTGAGAAATTATTCAAAATCAAATAAAAAGACTACAACTGATACCCTCAATCAATTTCGGTCTCTACTCTCTAACAACCTACAACAAATTCAAGGCTAGATATTCCCGCGCATGAACAGCATATCGACCAATATTAGGTTAACCAATAAAAAGGACATGTCTGTGACCCCCGTGACAAAGAGCGGGCCAACAAGAAAGACCGGCAAGCTACTAGGTTTGCAAGTTTTTGAAGAACGGGTCCACAAGCGAATCTCACATGGGAATGAGTGAGAAAAGTGAAGAGCTTTTTAACACATAACACACATTCATGCACCTTTTTTGGCTAAAAAGCCCAAGAGACAAATTTGTAAGGTCTATTGGGTCAAAGCGAACCATAGGTGTTTTATGGCCTTAGGCTGTGACAATCTCTGTCTGTCATACTGTGTTAAGAAAATTGATCCGACCTAAATGAATTTGTAAGGTAAAGATTATCCAAAAATCATATCAAGAGAGTATAAATTAACATATGAGTATCAAACTTATACTAAAACCTATTACTACAGTAGATTTTTAATTATGTTACATAGAATAAGAGTTAAGAGCAATGATCTTTTTCTAGATATAATATTTGGATTGATATATCGAATTAATAGCTTCAAAAATGACTGCTTCAAGATACTCCCTCCGTCCAATAATACTTGTCCATGTTACTAAAAATAAATGTCCTATAATACTTGTCCAGTTTGGAAAACCAATAGATAATTTAGCCATTTCTACCCATTTTATCTTTAGTTATTAATTATAGTCATTACCCAATACATCTTTTAAAGTATTGAATTAATTATATTCAAATGGTGATATGGTAAAATTAGTTCTATTATTTATTATTTCTTAACATGTTTGTTAAGCCAATAGTGGATAAGTATTGTTGGACGGAGGGAGTATAACATCAACTAGTGGCGTGTGCCATCTTCAAATTCATTTATTTTTATTATTTTCTCTCTCTTGGAAGAAGAAGTCAATTTGATTGGGTCCATGTAATTAAGGTTTGTCCACTAGGAAAGCAACCCTTTCCAATTTTCACAATCTTAATCAAATCCTCCTTTTGAACTAACTCAACGTGAATGTGCATGGCTTCATTTGTCTGTGACTTCTCAAGATAATAATCCCTCACTCATCTAGATTATCAATTAATGTTATCATACAGATTAATTCCCTTATAAGTATATCTGATAAATGACCTGATAAAGACTTTTCTTAACTTTCTTGAGTTTAAATTTGGTATACTGTCGGTGTACAATTTTTTCACACTATCATGTTAGGTTCACTACTTAAAAGTTATGTGCAACAATAGATTAATCTTCATAGCATGTTTGATATTATTGTGTAACCTGTTTAAATTAACCTAATAGTATCAAAAATATATACTCATCAGTGTATATAACTCAATTCCATTTTCTTTTGGTTTTTCGTTTTCAAGGGTTAAATTAGGAGATTACTTAGCACTATGGGAAAAGAAAACAGTAACAAGGGGATAGGGGAAACCAAAGAGCAACAACAAGTTCACTCGGTAAATGCTTTTATTTATTGATATTTTCCTTCTTTCTTCTTTCTCAGTTTAAAGAGAGGAGAGGAAGGGAGAATCGAACGATACCACTATAACAATTCGATTTTGCAGCTTGAGCTGACTGAACAAAACTAAGTATAAAGAGTACAATTAAGTATATAGAAAAGGGAGTAGGATATAAGCATCAGTTGATTGCTGAGCAAACTTTACGAATTTCACCATTAGTCCCAGTCTTAACTTCAATATTGCTCATTTTAACCATGGACTTGCCAAATTCCACGGCGAATCTCAATCCAAGGAATCCCCTGAGACCTAAATACCTTTGGACAAACACCTTGGTGGAAGCATCGGTCCATAATTTCTGGTCTGATTCCAGAATTCCGCGACCATTCCTCAGGTTAGAGAAATACGAGGTGTCAAAATTGTTCACGCTTCCAGTGTCTAGTGCAACACGCTTTGAGCCATCCCCGTTTTGTGGACATAATCCTCGAAGCGTAGGAAGAAAAGATGCATCAATTGAAGGGTCAGGGCCACCAGTGGAGTTGAAATTGTATAGCCTGTAGCTGAAGAATTGGCAGGCTGAGGTTCCAATTGTGTGCCCACCTGACCACACAAAATTAATCATAGACGTTATATAATTATTAAAACTTTGCTTATAATAAAAAAAACATACAGTATGTTAAGTTAGACTTACCAACAAGGGTGACAAGATCTTGAGTGTTGAGACCCTTTGCAGCAAACTTTTGTTTTTGAGAATCAACAGACTCAGTAAAACCTGGAAGATTAGATGTGTCTGATGCTCTTGAAACTAGTCCATCTCTGCGTCCCGTGGGCACAGACCAGGTCAGTCCCTTAGTCTGCATCAACAAAAAATTATTAATACGAAGGACTTAAATTCTTATGTACACCGATAATGTAAAAAAAATTACGTTACTAGTATATTTTAACTAGTTATAGTAGGTAAGTGGTATCCTGCAATATATTTATAAATTATATACAGTTGCATATAGTTATTTCTTAGGGTCAAAATTTATGTTACTTCTTACCGAACTTAAACTCTACATATTACCGATGCATGGGACCATAACCAAAACATAACACTACGTTCTTTCATGCAATATCCATTTAATTTTCTTAGTCAAATCTATGTTATTCGTGTTGTGAATTTAGAGGGCAAAACAAGAGGAATAGATGTATATATTATTACCACAAGAACGGAATCACGGGCAGCAAGAGCAAGAATGTCAGCACAGGAGACAACTCCGGGACAAATAGCTTCAATTTGCTGCTTAGCATCGTCAATAACCTCGTATCCTCTCAACAAAGAATTCGGGGGTGCTGTTCTCTCAGTGCCTGCACCAGAAATGAGGATGGAAGCATCACAACCTAGTACGAAACAATCATGGAAGTGCATCCTCAGCAGTCCTGGTGCAACCGTTGGATCAGACTGAAAATGAGACCTGACCGTTGATTGAACAATGGATTCGGCTCTTGGGCACGTACTGGAATAAAATCCAACACGAGTCCCTTGGCCCAATACCATAGTCACATCAACTGCTAGCCCGAGAATAAAAATAATCGTAACCATTTTGGTAATTGGATTGTAAGAGTAGTACTCCATGATGAAGTATTGTATTACTATATATGAATGAAATTCTACTCTCTTTTTGTTATGTTGCTTAGTGATGAGATGGTATAAGAAACCTGGACATATTTATAGGCAGAATCAAATAAAGGATGTACATGCAATGCAACTTAAGTAAGAGACCAATGAGTAAGCAAAGCCGGCTAACAGTAATTGAAAATGACTAAAGGGGCCTATACGCGTTTGATTTTTTCTTCTTTATTTATTATGGAAATATATAATTAATTAATTGTCTTTTGCTTTTATGAGGGTGAGTGGTGGATCAAGACTTCAACGTTGTTTTGGGGCCATCATGAGTTGGCATGCAACTAATTAAGTAGCTAGCAGCCTTGATTCTGTCTTGTCCCTTTAATTTTGTCAAGTTTGTAAATTAATAGTATGAGATTTTACATGTATAAAATTGTGATTATTGGCTTGTGATTAAATTAAGCATATGAGTTTTACTTGGTTTAAGTTTAACAGTTTAATTAGCTTTACCGTTCTTTTTTTCAGAGGAGAAAAAACAAATAAGAAAAAGAGTTGTTATTGCCATTGCATGTATTGTGAATTTTGTAGGGCGTTTGAGTGTCAAAAATGATACTCCTTCGGACTACTTTACTTGTCGTTCTTACTAAAAATAGATAGTTCATAATAATTGTCATTTTAAAAATATAAAGTATAATTAGTTGTTTATTTTCACCTTTACCCTTACTAATAAATATATAGCGATATTAATGTGGTATAGAAGAAAACAGTATAAGATATTGAGAAATAAAAAAGAATAATTTAATTAAATTACACTCTAGCTAATGTTTTCTTTAAATGGCGTGCAAACAAAAAATGTGACAAATAAAGTGCTCTAAATTAATAATGTGAAATGTTGACTAAAGAAAAGTTGGTGATTACTAGAAATGTGAGGTCATCCCCAAAAAAGGAAATGGGTTATTCAAAGGTGCACTCACAGCTTCAGCTTTAATTTTGAGAAAGAATAATTGGTGGATTTTCACACTTACTACTTTCGGTGGTTCCATGCATTAAAAAAGATATTGTCAGTAGATGTTGGAATTATATTGGTAAATATAAATTGCACATTGAGACATTGGATTAGTGTGTTACTTTCCTACTTTACATATTAGTTGCACACTTTTTTTTAACACGGATATTAAGAAATCATAAATAAGAAGATTATTTTACTAATTTACCCTTTAAAAACCTTTTTTAGAACTTTACAAACAAATGTAAACACTTTTAAAAAGAATTAATTGCAAAGATAATATGGAAAAAATTCAATTAATATTTTCTTTATTTAGTAAGGTGGTCAACTAATATGAACCAATTATTTTTAATATAGTGAACAACTAATATGAACAACAGGGAGTAATATGGTTTGTTAGTGCTGTTGTAAAAAGAGTAAACCCCAAAGCAAATAGAGAAATGACACTTGTCACATTGTAAATTGAGCAAATAAGGTTTCATAGTACTGATAAATTGACCACTCCACTTTACTTTGTAAAACATGTATGGCACTTAAAGATGGAAGAAAAAAGATTAGTTTTGATTTCTTAAGAAGTTATGATCACAAATTTTGAGTTAATGAAATTAAGAGGTATCTGTGCAGACTGCAGTGCGTTGTTAAACTTTTCTGACTTTTTTTTTTTTTTTGTTTGGAGTAATTAAACAAAGTTGTCTTTTCCATTGAGGAAACTACAAAGAATGTACCATGCATGTCGGAATATCAAGTTTGGTGGGGAAAAAAAGGAATATCAAGTTTGATTATTTTAGACACAATTTCTAATGTTTTATCTTTAGATAAAAGGGTTTACGGACCCTCGCACTATTAGAAACAAAGGTTTTTCTCATTGCTAATCAGTGAGAAATTTATGCTACAAAATATATTTTTTCCACCGAACCAGCTCACTAAGAAAATGCATAGTGAGAAATAGATTCTTACTTAAACAAACTTTTGTGGAAACATTACTATTTTTTTTCTTTCTCACTGATTTAATCGAAATATCTATGGATAGCCACTGAACATTTTTTAGTAAAAAATTTTAGAAAAAAATAAAAAAATTTTAATAGTGTCACTGAATTTATTTATTATTCCTCATATATATTTCCCAAGAAGAATGTATAAATCAATGCTTTCATAAATTTAATCTAGATTTACAATTATAGCTTTCATATCTATTTCTTTTTTCTTCTTTTCTTTTTTTAATCATCTTCCAGATAAAGAACAAACATAGCCCATAGGCTAAAATATCATCTTATTTGCCTGCCCACAATTAGAAAGAGGCAGAAAAACATTTAACAGGGGTAGGCATTCTCTTTTACCACTTTACAATATTTAACAAACTACAAGAACACGCAATAAATATAACGTTTGCGTGGGCCAATAAAATACAAAGATATCTTAGTCATAATTAAGGTATCAATCTAAACAGCTTGACTTTAGTGTCATTGACATATAATTAC
The DNA here is from genome assembly GCA_003996215.1 of Jaltomata sinuosa. NCBI lineage: Eukaryota > Viridiplantae > Streptophyta > Magnoliopsida > Solanales > Solanaceae > Jaltomata > Jaltomata sinuosa. The sequence continues at coordinate 2,654,187 of QJPP01007525.1, read as the reverse complement.
ATGTTTATGCAAGAAAATCTTTATCTCGTCACTTGCATAGAAATATCAGAATCTACTTATTCAAATTGTGTCATGATTTAATAAAAAAGAAGACGAGGATGACCCACGATAATAATTGGGAAGGGATAATGTCGATGTTGATGTGAATTGTGACGTTCGATACTAATTGCTTGTTTGACTAAAGTTTTGGGAGGTAAAAGTATTTATTTTGGGACGTTATGGTATTTGATTAAACTTTTAGGGAGAAAAAAAATGTGTTTTAAGTAATAGTATAGACTATTTTTCAAAAGTTAAAAAATAATTTTTCTTCAAAAATACTTTCGGAACCTTGAATAAGCACGAACATTGAAACTCTAATCTTACAATAGTGCTTTTAAATTTAATTACCCAAACACAAATAGGTATTCCATAATAATTTATTTACTTTTTGATTTTTTTTTATAAAATAAGCAGATTTTGAAAATCTGACAAATATACTATAATTTTGTAGCAGAGTCCCAAAAGTCAAACTAATTTATTGAATTATAAATAGCAATTCAATGGTGAAGCCAAAATTTTCCAAAAAAAAATATATAAAGAAAAAACACAGAAAAAATTAAGAAATTCAACACATCTTGTATTTATTTATTTTTATTAATTTGCATAACTTTTCAACGAATAAATTTCAATGGACACCCTTTAATTTGAACAAAGTGTAGGTTCGCCTCATGGTACCGCGCATGTTCCATACAATAAGGAATAATTATGGGGTAAAACTTGAGTGATAGTATAATTCCAAATAATTATTGGAGTAGTTGTTTGTTTTGTCTTGTGTGTGGAAAATTACAACATATGGAGGGAAAAAATGGTATGCCCTACTTACTACAGGATTCTTATGTCTATGATTTGGATTAAATTCAATGCTTACCACCTTATTAGCTTAATAATATAATATTGGACAAGTTATAAGAAGTTTAGCCATAAGATTTGAGGCTAAATTTTGAAATCAATTTATTTATGAAATGTGAATAAAATTTCAATTTCAATTTTATATCATGATTTGAAATCTCAGTTAAAATTACAAGTAAGATTTCAAATTTCAAGTTGTGATTTTATTTATTTATTTTAAAAAATAGAACTTGATTCATACATTTATATCTTGCAATAATGACACGTTATTTTAAATTTTATAGAAATGATACATGTTTGATGTGAAGAGATTTTTCGTATCATGTGGGATGATTAAATTAAAAGAATAACGAATAACTAGTTATTACTATTATTGATTTATTGAACCAGTGAATTTTTGTAAAATTATGCATATTTGAAAGTTTGTGATAACATGTAACTGCAAGTACTTGTTAATGTGATGCCTTAGAATACTTTGTTACCTTGTGTCTATAAACTATGATTTGCTCATTTGGTAAGATTGTATAAGGCGCGAGAAAGTTTTGATAGTTTATTTAACCAATTGTAGGATTTTAATGTTTATTAAAACACTTAGAAAGTTCAAATTGCAAGTCCAAAACAAATTAATTTCAACTTCAAATCAACTTTTGAAATCATGTCCAAATGAGCCTTAAGTGTATGTTCGATACAAAGGCAAATATTTTTCATAAAAAATAAACAAGTTTTTAACTTTTTTCATTATTTGGCAAGTAAGCAAAAAAACAAAACAAGAATGTTTATATATAACCTAGTAGAAATCACTATGAAAGTGGGGATTCGGGGGTGGCGGGGGATGGAATTCAAGGATTGTGGGTTGGGGGCACTGGATGGGAGAAAGGAGACATCAAACTTGGAATATTACTTATGAAACTTGTTTTTCATACTTTTATTGGAGAAGTCATTTTTCTTATTTTTAAAAAAATTATTTTTTTAAAAAAAATATTTTTTAAAATATTTTGATCAACCAAATATGATAAAATTAAAAAAAAAATTAGAAAATATACCAACAAACCTTAGGATGATAGTTAACAATCCAGCTATTGTTACCTACTTAATTTCGCAGCCAATAAAAAAAAACGAAGAAAGAAAAGTAAGCAAGAGCATTAATTTCCTTTAACAAAGACTGTACATATACAAACAAGTTGCAAGTTGTAACTATTATAAGCAGGCAGTACACGTCACACTACAGTGTCAGTGGCTGATGCAGTTTTTAGACTACAAATTTATACTAAAAATAGATTATTATTTTTATCTAATTTAGTAAAATCAAGAAACTTCTATTACTTTATTTATATTCTCATTCTACCTTTAATATAAATAACAATATAACGTAATGTAGTTAAATTTAAAGTACTAAACTTTATTAATAAAATTAATCTAATGAATATATTCTTAATATTTATTTTTTTACATATTGTGTCAAGTCAATATAAATTAAATAATATAAAATAGTGGAAGTAGTACACAAATATATACGTGAAAGTCCACTATAATAAATGTTAGATCTTTAGACTAACAATTCTAAAAGTATAATAAATCAAATCTATTAAAGTTAAATCTTCAATCTGCAATCTCTAAATACAGTAGTACGTTGTACATAGAAAACTTTTATTAATTTCTTCAAATTAAATTTGGCAAACATGTAGTCCCTCCGTTTATCTATACTTGTTTAGTGTTGTTAAAAATAGTTGTTTAACCTCTTTTTTTCTGTTTAAAAAAATAAGTTTTATATTTATTTTATTCTTATTGGAGTATTAAATACTAGTATTTATTTATTAATATTTAGATGACTTATAATTAATAAGAGAGATATAGTAAATTATTATTATTATTATTATTATTATTATTTTAAAAATATGTCAAGTCAAATATAAAGAGGTGTATCAAATCAAATATATACCCGTAAAGATGTACAGATAGAGTATCCTTAGCTTGTTGAAAAACAACGCAAGTGGTGCACACAATTTTCTTGAGGTACCCGGCGAAGATTCGTAAAATCCAAAAAAGGACAAACAATTAATAGATGGATAACTCAAAACTCAAAAGTGGAGTTGATATATATAGGGACTAAGTCAAATAGGTGAAAAATTATATTGGTTATATATAACTAAAATTATTTTTTATGTATATATAGTAAATATTGAACCCTCTTTTACTTTTTTATGTGTTTCATATTTTTTTACATTTTTAATTCTCTTATTGAAAATTCTGGCTCCGTCGCTGAATATCTAAAAGCCTCTTTAGATGGCAATTGTGAAAAGTCGTCTGTAATGGTAGACCTACGATATGCATCATGTTCAGTAGTATGAGTTGGGTGAAGAACGCGTTGTGCAATGAGAAATAGTTAGCCCATTTGCATGATTTTGAAATGATCAAATAAAGAAATGGCCACTATATAATTAAGTCAACGTTGACTTGATCAGGCTGAATAAAAGACACATTCACCACCATACAAAGCTTTGTCTCCAACTACAAGAAGCTTCCCAATGATTGTGTTACATGACTGAATCTCCATGGTTGAAAAGTTATATTTTGCCATTTCAAACACTTGTGATTATTGTTTCTTGGAAAATAAGTATTATTTTGCAAATTGATACTATTAATCTTTGGATAATATCGAATGCATTAATTAGTAACCAGTGAAAATAAACTCACCGAAAGTAATAGTGATACTTTTCTCTCTCTTTTCTTTGGTCTTTTTTTTCTTCTAAACAATAAGCGGGCTTTTAATTTTTTTTTTTTTTTTAATATTTGATAAAGAAACATATTATTTTAAAATTATTTGTATAATTTAAACAAACATAATGAAGGCGAGTAGGAGTGTACAAAATCGAATCGCAAATCGAACCAAACCGTAAATCGAATCAAACTGCAAAAAAAACCCGACTAATGGTTTGGTTTGACTTGGTTTGGTATTGGAAAAAAAACCCGACTATAATTGGTTTGGTTTGGTTTGGTTTTAACTAAAAAAAGTCAAACCGAACCGAACCAACCCGATATTACGTTTATATTATTTTTAAAAATATTTTATACATAAAAATATTTATTGTGATGTAATTTATAAATATTTCTTAAACTTTTTCATAGTTTTTATCTTTCAACATATTGTTTCAAGTTTAAACTTAGAATTTTTAAATGGTCCAATAAGTTTTTATAACCCATAGATATTAGTAACTCAAATAAAGCTCAAATCAATACTAATGCTAACAAAAAATTATTCAATTCAACACTAGGAATGATAATTATGTTTGATATCTATTCTTTAATTTTGATAAATACATAAACTAATTTTATTTTTCTATTTAATATTTAGTCATGTAGTTAATACTTATTAAACTTATTTTAGCATGACTTAATACTATTAAATTATGATTATTTTTATTATTGACTTATTAATATGCAATATTTAATCTATGCGATTTCATTATTGTTTTGGTTGAATATTTTATTGTCATCACTCATTTATATTTTGTGTTATTTTTTTAAGAAATACCTTAGATAGTTGTATTTGAAGCACAAGTTAATTATATGAAGCACAAGTTAATTATATGTTTGTATGAAGACTTTACCGAAAAAACTCGAAAAATCCGAGGAAACAGAAATAACCCGAAAAAACCCGAAGTTGAAAAACCAACTTTTATTAATTTGGTTTGGTTTATAAATTAAAAAACCCGACACTAATGGTTGATTTATTTTTTAAAATATCTGAACCAACCCGGTCCATGTACACCCCTAAAGGCGAGGATATTAGAGGAGGATGAAGGGTTGGGGGGTGAGTTGGGGAGTGGGGGATATTCGGGGACTCGGGGGCTGACTGGAAGGGAGGCAAGATGGCAAATAGCATGTAATGTCACGTATGAAGCTTATTTTTAATATGTGACCAAAAAATTGGTCGAGCACGATCGATTTTTTGAAATAATTTTTTATTCTTAAATAAAATCGACCAAGCTAGTCGGTTATACCGAAAATATTTTTGCATGGTAATTAAACAATCGAGCTCTATTGATATTTTATTTTCCTCGTTATTGGCCCAAAAAATATTGAAATCAAGCTCGATCCGTTTTATTTTAAAAAAATTTGGGGTCAAACTGATCAAGTCGGTCGATTTTTCTGTCGGCCGGGTTTCTCGAGCGACTTTTAGCAGTGTTTTTTTTGGCAATCACCTTTAATTTTAAGTCCATAATTCTATTAGTTGGGTCAAATGAGATTCACTTTATCAAACTTAAGGGACTAAATATATTCAACATTATATTTGAAGGACCAAAATAGAACTACTGCCATAAATAAGGGACAATTTTAACTAAAAACTCCCAAAGACACCCTATGTTGGAACATTTATTCACAAGGGAGGATGTTAACGTTCATTTTAATCAAAGTTATCCAAAGTGAAAGGAATTAACAAAGTGGTCATGCATTTGAATCTCTTCCATAACACAATGCTATAATTTAATTAACGGGAATCCTAGCTAGTTTACTCGATATTAATTTACTGGCTGTCAGCATTATAGATAATAAAACAAAATTAGGTAATATTGTTACTGTTGATTGATTGGTTATTGAATGATTAGCAGCCACCATTGAAGAAATTGATTTGACTTGGGAGCTCAGTTACAAAATTGCCAGCATACAATTGGATATAAGTAAGTGACTACTTCTGACTTTATGAGTAGCAAATAATATTAATTTGGTACCATGAGATAGTAGATAAAAGAAAATTCAACTATCTATGAAATATCTTTCAACCTACCTAAACATGAATATTCCTTTTTCATTATTTCTCATGCAACAACAAAATTAGGTTTGTTAATTAGTCTACTATTCAAATTTCAAAACAAACATTCAAATTACGTTTTGTGTACTAATTAAAAATCATGCCTAACTCTTCCAGTGTCGTGACTCGTAATGACAAACTAAAATAAAAGAAGTTCAATGATATTTTTGGGAACAATAGTGATGGATACTCATTTAAGTATGCAGAAGAATACTTGGTAGGAATTTGGTCATGAAAATAAAAATAAAAATCACTTTATTGCTATTGTACTTTTTCACTGTTGTAATTTCATCCTAAAAGTTTATGAAAATTAATCCTAAAATTAAAGTGACTTTGACTAGAGCTCAGTTTGACATTTTTGAAATAAAAATAAATCAGACAAAAATTAGAAGTCAGAAGGGGCAACGTGGAATATAGTAAAACTTAGCTATTTTAGTTTGGAAAAAAAAAAGGCGGAGCACTACGTATAAAATAAATCAAGTGGGAGTAGTATATTTTGGACTTAAGAGATTTGATATATGCAATTAAATATTGAGTTGGAATAACCAAATCCTACTTTGCAAGCTCTATTACTTGGAAGTTGGAATTGTAGATGGTCAGAGATCGCAAATTAGCACCAAACTTCCAATTTGTAAGTTTACTCATTTTAGGAATAACTTTAGTTATATGAGTCTGAAGTTGTAAAAATCTTATCTGAAATTGGAAGGTTACATATATAACTGAACTTAAGATAAAGTTTAGATATTTTTAAACAAATTTAAGACATATAGGACTGAAATTCGGATATATTTGCATGGATTTCAGTACATATGGCTGGAATCCAAACATTTATGCCATGACATTTATATGTTAAGGGCTTCGATTCTAAAACAATATCTAATGACATTCCACACAAACAATGATTTAAAAATCTAATAGTGTCAATTATTTATAAGGTACAGAAGACTAATATTCCCTCCGTTCATTTTTACTTGTCCGTGTTATTAAAAATAGATGTTAAATAATATTTGTCTAGTTTGAAAAATCAATGGATAATTTATCCATTTGTGTCATTTTACCATGGTATTAAATATTATTCATTAATTGGTTCTGCATAATATATATACCTCTTCGTGAAATAAAATACAAAATGTATACAAGTTGTAATTTTCTCTTGAATATAGCAACTTGTGATTTTAGTAATTTTCTCTTGAACATATAGCAATTTGTGACCCGAAAAGGAAAGAATGAATTATTTGTGATTTTAGCAATTTCATAAAAATCAAATTAACCGCCTAGTTGTATTTTATCATGGGAAATGACTTGTTTTGCAATATTACGATAGGTCATTTGTACTTTTGTCCCTAATTTGTGCTGATTTTTAATTTATGTCTTCATAATAAATAATTTTGTGGGGACATAAGTTTATATTTTCGTATTAGACTATTAGTATAATAATTCACATGTTATGCTCAAGCATGCCCCACGTACTAGACATAAGTTCGATTGTACGTTAAATACAAAAATTAAAGATTAAACTATTTGATGACAAAATATACAGCTTTATGTTTTACTATTACCGCTAAACCTTTTTGCAATATTACCAACACCAGTTTCCAGAGAGTGGGTTTTCAATGGAACTCGAAAGTTAGGCCAAAACTGTTATGTATCCATTGTTTAATTTGAAATTTGTAGAATATATAAGGAGAAGTTCTGAGAATGAAGATTAATATATGTAAAGAGACCCAGTTATCTTTTTAAGGCTCTTTGCCTCCAATTAATATTTGCCAAAGTGACAAAGCTGAGATGTGAAGATTTTTAAGGTATTAGAATCTTATTTCTTAAAATTACTATACTTCATTGACATTTTTTATTGCAACTAACGTGTACTATTTTCTAATTGTATTGGATTACTAGTGAATCTACGTGTATGTGCATTGCTACATTCGAAAAAGATGTAAATATATTAAACTTAAACTTAGTCAAGATTTTACATTATTCAGTTAATCATCCTTTGTCGCACATGCATAAATTCAAATTCAACAAATAAAAAAAGAGTTCCACCAATCTCCACTTTTAAATTAAGCAACAAAAATGTTTTTTTTTTTGTTTAAAAAAAGATAGCACCATGAGAAACATTTTTAAAATTATTAACAGGAACAGCACGTGTACGTTATGGGGTGCAACTCATTGTATGCTTTTGATAATGGAGAATACTGTTCCCTTTTACTTTCTTGAAATTAAGAGGGAAAAAGAGTAGAGAATAATTTGCTGGAAGGGGGATTAAAAGTTTCCTTTTAGCTTTTAATTATGCTTAATTGTGTTCCAAAATTTGGCGTACGTCCCTTTTAAAAAGTCACTATTAGGGAAACTCAGTAAGATGTCGGAGAAGCGAAATATACGAGATCACAAACGTAGATTGCTCGCGGCTAGGCAAAATATGAATTGAGACGGTTCCGTGGAGTTCATAATTGCATAAAAGGAGTCAAAGCAGGCAGGCCGCCTTCCTACATCTGCGGGCCGGTAGGCCATACCCTAGGGGGGTCGATGAATTGCCGAGTAAATAGATCAGATCCGGACGCGGCTGTTGCTCCGCGGCATTTTCTGATGATGGTTCAGAGTATTCTCCCACAATGTCTGTTGGCAGGTCGGCTTCTTTTTGGTCTCCATGTTCCGGTCCCGGAAGAAGCTTATTTTTATCGCTACGCTATAAGGCATAAGTAGTGAAAGAAGTAGCCCCGCCTGCTTTAGTCTCAAATAGGGCGCAAATTGAGGTGAACAGGTTCATCTTCGAAGTATTTTTCCTTTTCAATATTTTTCTATTGGAGCTTCCCTCATTCCTTTTATCAAACCTTCCCGTCGATGTGAGCTCTTGGGGAAGATCAGCGCCATATAAGTCAAAAGCTAGCCTGAGACCTAAAAAAGCCGATGTTATAATATAACCCTCCGATTCTATTTTCATTTCTTTATCTATATGAAACCAAATGGGCTAAAGCTTCGAAGGAGACTTCATATCCGAAGGTCCTTTTTACATAACACTCTCGGCCGCCCAAGAGGACTGGCCCTTTCGAACCAGTCTTTCTAAACCTGGAAGCGACTCCCGCTGAAAAACATTCTTTTTCCGACAAAACCTACCGTTTTCTCCACCGCGAATTAATGAAAAATTTATGTTATAAAATATAATTTTTTTCACTGAACCTGTTCACTAAGAGAGTACACATGTGAAAAACAGATTCTCACTAAAACACTGGCAAGTTTATCCATTGGAAAAAAATATTACTAAAAATCCAAGTTTAATATAAATGTCATATGCATTGAAAATTTAAAACTGCTCAATTTAATTCTGCCTTTTAATCTCCTTTATTTTGCATTTTTCTCTTCTTAATTTCCTTTCATTCACCTATTGAATTGAATAGCCCAAGTAACTGGACATGTCTTTATTTTTCCCTCAACATGACTGAGTAACGTATTCTTTTTAATTACTAATTTTATTTATCCACGAGTTACAGTCTCTTAATTTCAGAATTTGAAGTTTTGCACGGTAATTAAACTTTGAACATCACTAATTCACTATATATACTTCCACAAACCAAATTAATAGTATCTAGCTATTCTGATTACTAGTTGGATAATAGATATATCAGTGAAATAAAAAAAAGTTAGGAAAGAAATGACAAATATTCTTCTTCTCATTATTGGTTTTGTGGCAACTTTGTTCTCTATAGTTTTGGCTACACCGGGGATTGCAGAATTTTATAGGAGCTATGTTCGTAAGTATTTTTTTCCTTTCAAATTGATCCTCTTTTTATATTGTATTACATAAAAAAATCTAATAACTATATTAAATCTCGTTGTTACTGGCCTTTAATGCACAACAAAATAAATAAACATAAGAATTGCCTATGAAATCGCCGCTAATTTATCTCTAAGTAGCCATAGCTAACATTAGTTTTTGATAATCCATTGCTAGTTCTTCATTAAATAGTACTTAGTAGTGATGGAATTTTACTAACGATAAAAGTTTTTCGCCACTAATTTTTTATTTATCTTATTATTACTGACTTTTAAGAACCAATTTTAGACTTATAGGAACCAATTTCTCGTCATTAATGTCATTAATAGACACTAGTATACGTGCCCGCGCGATGCGCGGATAATTTTGTTCAAATATATGAATTTTTTAAAAAGTAAATTAAATCAGATAACTATTAAATAACTATTCTTAGAGACTTAAATTATCATAACTACACATATAGCTAGTGATACAAACCAATTGTAATATATTATGATATGATCCACTAAAAAGTGCAGCAGGATAGTCCAACATAAATACACCATCTAACATTTGAAAGCAATGATCATTATAACTTCTGCAGTTTTTCTATGACAACTTTGTATTGTGGATGTTTTTGTTTTTGAAAGTGTTCTCTTCATTTGTTCCTAAGTTTGACTTTTAGGATTTATTGAACCTTATCCTAAGTCAAAGTAATAGACCTCTCACCTGTGAGATATTTATAAATCTGTGTAAAAAAATTAAAAGGTTAAATGAAATTTTTCATATCTGCATGTTCGAGAAATATGCTAAGCTAATTGCCCATACATCAAATCACCAATAGGTGAGAAATACAAAGTATCATGAGATATATTTTATCTTAAATGATAGAGGGCATTATTTAAGGAAAAAGATGTCTTCATTTTCCCTTTTCACTATCAAAGACATTTTCTTCCTAGAGCTGTTGAATTCTAACAAATTCAGAAGCTTGTACTCCTCAGACGCAATAACATAAGAGGTTAAATAGGTGAGAAAAATGGAGAACTGAAAGAAGAAAAAAGTGAAATTGAATTAAAATAGGTGATTTCACCTTTCAATATCCATTTCATAAGAGGGATCAAACAACCATCACAGAGTAAGTTTTATGACAGAACTTGAATCCAAACTCTTGTGCAGCTATCAGAAAGGACACTTCCTCAATTGACTCTCCTTCATATCAGCAAAAGAATGCACCCCAAACATCCCCTTAATTGAGCATGAATGTTTAACGCAGGTACAAACTGAACTTTTGTTGTCATTAAATAGCAATGAGGAGTATGTGGAGTATATATAGGAACCAATTTCTCGTCATTAATAGACATTTTTCTTGTAGTTTCCATTTCCGAATCTACAATATTCATGTATTTTTCCGCTAGACTTCTTGTATATTTCACTTCAAGTATGTATTTTAAAACTCTCTTTCACCAAAACGCGATTAATTTTGATCTGATTAACTTATTCAAGAATACTAAGCTAAAGATGAATAAAATCAGATAACCTTTTGTTATTTGAAATCTCGATTCAAATATTAATTAACCTTTCATATATTTATGAGAAATCCAGCTCAACTTATTTTCTTATTCTTTAATTTAACGGTTATGTTTTGGGATGGAACAACTTGAAACACCAAATGATTAGGTGTTTTGGAAGAGAATAATTAGACCTACCAAAAAATATGTTTCCTTACCATTTTCTCATGCCCCATTTAAATATCTATTCAATACTACAATTTCAATATTCTCATTCATTTATTTGTTTAAAGTTAACTTATATATACACATTTATGCTGTAATATTTTTGTAATCGATAGCCTCGGCATGTTACGGAAGCATACCACAAGGTACCATGATAGCATCAGCCGTGAGTGATTCTCTATGGGATGAATATGGTGGTGCAGTTTGTGGGAAAATGTTCAATGTGACATGTACTGGAGAAACAACTTCATACCTTGTACTGGCGAGAGTGTTGTGGTGAAGATTGTTGATTATTGCCCTGGATGTAGCCTTGCAACACTACATCTCTCTGAAGAAGCTTTTACAACTATTTCTAATCCTCTTGCTTTCATTATTATATCCACTAAGTAACGATTGACACTAATTTAGGATTTTAGTTTTAATGTTTATAATTTCACTCGTAAAAATCAGTATTCTTTCCATGATTAACTGCTATGGAATTAATTGGACGAACGTATTCCTCAGAAATATGTCAAAAAAATTGGACTATTCCGATGAAAAGTCTGTCAAAAACATTTCCGAACAATGTTTTTCTGATGGATTTTCAGTGAACACGTTCATAAAAAACTTGACTGACTTCTAGTAGGTGTCTTATATCAATGCTTTTATGATAAATTTTTGACAGAAAATTTGTCTGAAAATTGACTGATTTCTAATAGTGATTGGATGACAAAATTGAGTTCAACCCCTTAACTATATGCTACATACGTCGGTGAGTATATGTCGTCCCTTTATTTCAAGTATTAAGAAACTTTTTACATTTATTTTGTGCTATTGGTGTAGTAAATATACTTTCATCACATGGAGTTTATGATTTGTTTATTCTAATTTTTAGGATTTCCTGAGGGTATCAAGAAGTCATAAACATGCTTATTTATAGCAGATGGAGCTTGTGATTTCAGTTGGAGGAAAAAGAATAGTGTTTGAGCCAAAAAAAATGAAAATAATGTAATTTTTTTAAAAAAATTCTGTTCACTTTCTGCTTAAATAATTCTTCTCAGTTAGCATTACCTTTTTTTCTTTTTTTGTTATACCTTTTCGGTATTTGGATGAAAGCCTAAATGGGGAAGCACCATTTATATTTACAGATATGAAAAACAAGTTTATTTGACAAAGATTTTTGCCAATAATTTTAAAATAACGTCTGCAATAAATAATAATCTTCAATTTGCGTCTTTAATGAAAAACATTCAAAATTCAATTAATAATCAAAACATACATACATGTTATATTAGAAACTTAGCAGTGAATAATATCATGTTTTTTTTAGAACTTGTACAAATTATAAAATTGTGTCTTTTAAAACTTAGTGTTTTTACCTAGAGGTGATAAGATTAGCCCATAAAATCATGATTCGGCCAATCTGTTTACATTTAAACATGTTAAGCATTACATATTTTCATTAGTAAAATTATTTTCGCACTCCCTTATTTACTTGAACAAAAGGACTAAATACATTGTTTGAACAGGGGCACACACAATTGAAACACATCTCGCGATTTCTTCAGAGACGACATGCTATATAACTTCAACAATATTGGTCCTATGACCCTTTGAGCAAAAAAAAAATTCGACATCACATATTTTAAAATTAGAAGGACGATTGTGGCATCCAAAAAATAAAATTAATTATTTGTATTACATAAATGGAGGATTGAAAATAACAAGGGTGAAATAGACATGGCATAGGATAAAACTTAAAAGAGGATGAATGTTTGTTGTTTAAAGTTGAGAAAGAGGTTTGATTTTTAAAGCAAAGTTGGGGGATGAAAACGATTTTCACCCATATATATATATATCATTTTAAAACTTGTATACCAATTAGCATACTAGCTCATAAAATAGACAGAAAATTTCTTATATGATTTTGGAAGAATGTTAGGTGAAATCTTAAAATTTATACTTTGAAATCCTCCGTCAAACTCAAATGTCTTAATTCAAATAGATTGCGATAGCAGATCGATCATGTATACACAAAAAAAATACACACAAAATTCATACATTTGAACTCACATATTTAAATTTGAATCAATCCAATGCGGATGTTTTCGTCTATTTACCTACGAATTCTATAATGTATGTAGATTATCTTTAGAAATATATTCCTCCTGAACATGAAACAATGATGCAAAATTTTAACATAATTTACGAATAATTAAAATAGTTTAACAATTAATGATTCATCAAATTTATGAAAATTTACAAGCAAAAGAATAAAAGTGCATATTTTTAATTAATTAAAAATTAAATTACTTAATCAAACATTACAATGATCAAAATTAGAGTTTATTCATATTTTAAAGACTAAAAGTGCAAATTTCCCTTTAAATTATAATTTGATGAATTGATGAGTTTGGTCTAAGCTATTATCTCTCAAATATTAATTACTCTTTATTTCAATTTGTTTGACTTGATTTCCCATATAAGAATCAAACTAACTAATATTTGATGTAAATTTGAATATAATCTTTACAAATTTAAAAATTACATAAAAAAGACTATAAATCGCAATTGTTAACAATTTAAAATATTTAGAAAGTATTTTAAAAAATATATTTGATTATTCAAATTGTAATTAAGACAAATAAATTAATAGAGAGATGGTAAAAAAAACCTCCGATCTTTGGTACTCGCATAAAGAGTCAACTATATATGAATTCGTGTATTATATGACCTAATTTTTTAGGTTTTTTTACAAAAATGTACCACCGGTAGAAGTTTTTCAAAAAAAAATAGCCGCATTATACTGCATGTATATGCAATGTATAGACATGTATACTCTAAAAAAAAAATCAAAAAAAGTAGTTGCATGTATACCCCGCATGTATCACGATGGCCATTTTGGATAAGAACTTTAGTCAAATGGCCATTTAGATGGTAAATTATGAATAGGCTATTTTTTGTAGATAAAATTTAACATAATGGCCATTTTGTATAATTTTCCCAACATATTTCCAATAGGACTCCATAGGGGTCGGACCAGAAGTGCAACCATCGGACCACTTGGTTAGCCAAACAAGTCTTGTGGTAGTTGCATTGGTCACACTAATAAGGTGGTTCAACTTCCAGTGTCAGCAACGTTGTTACCTCCGCCTCCAATCCATTCTTGTCCTTGTAAAATCTCGAATACTCAGTCGAATAATTCACCATAAAGCCTAAAACCCCACTTCGTTTTTGTCGACCCCAATTCTTCAAAGACCCCTTTTTTTTCTACAAGTGTCTTCTTTCAATGGCTTCTATGGCTCTATCTCAATCTGTCTTCTCCACTCTCACTTCTCAAAGATTTGATAATGCCTCCTTTCCAATGCTCAAACAATCTCTTGTTGCCTCCAGATCTCATTCATTGTCGACCCATTTCAAGAAAACCCGGAATAGTCTCATCACCAACTGTGCTACTCCAGAAAATGATACCAAAACTGAAACCCCAATTGAATTGAGTATGCATTAGTCCATTTAACTGTTTTATTTTTTGGATTTAACTCTTTCTAATGTTTGGAATCTTGATTTGTTTCTAGGGTACCCAGCATTTCCTACTGTGATGGATATCAATCAGATTCGCGAGATTTTACCCCATCGGTATGCATTTTGTTATCTGTTTTGTATAAATGTGTGTATTTTTTCTTTAATGTTTTAAAAGTCAAATTTTAGTTGTATGCCTAGTTTAGGATTGAGGAATAGTTGATTGGTTCATTTGTTTTAGTAATCTGATGGGATTACTTTACTGATGAGGGTTGTATTTTTTTTTCAGTTTTCCGTTTCTTCTAGTGGATAGAGTGATTGAATACAATCCAGGAGTGTCAGCTGTGGCCATCAAGAATGTGACCATCAATGATAACTTCTTTCCTGGCCATTTCCCTGAGAGGCCAATCATGCCTGGTGTTCTCATGATTGAGGTATGCTTATGACTCGTCTGTTATTCCATGAAACATACTGAATATGCATTTACATTAGTTAAAGGTTCTACCTTTTTGGTTTCCTATTGGATATGGCATAGATTAGATCAGAATCCTCTTTTCAAAACTATGAAATTGGATAAGTTTAGTTTCTTATCGCCTATTTCAGATTTTCATGTCAATGCTAATGTAACTGATGATTTTTCTGAAACTTTTCCATATAGCATGTTGGTTCATGTTGTTATTAAACAGATAAGTGAAATCCTTACTTTTCAAGAGTTACTCTTTTTGTGGCTTGGTTTTCAATATTTCTTGGAAGAGTGCTTTAATTGAGTTATGAAAGTACACGAGATAATTGACTTGTTTTTGGAGATTCCTTGAACAATCGATTACTGAGTGTTCCATAGTTAAAGAAAATAATAAATCTATTCAGGAAATGGGGCTAACTGGCTGAATTGGCTGAATAATATATTAAATCGGAATTTTCTTTGATCTCTTAGGTATCCAGTTAAAGATCTTTTATCATTTCAGAATTCTCTTCTACCTGAGCTAGTTAAGTTCTTTTTCCACCTTAGTTCTTTTGTCCAAGTAAAATTGTTAGAGCCAGAAGATAACTGAATTTAATCCTCAATATAAAAGAAAAGTGAAAGCGAATAGGATTTTATGCTCTGCTGAGTGAACTTTTTTCTTATAATTAATGAATCTCTTACTGAATTTTTCACTATGACCAAATTGTTGATAGGAAGAATCTCCTGTCATTTTTGTGAAATTGGAACACGAGTGAAATTCTATTTACTGTAGTAGATTCTTAGGGAAGCTTTTAAAACATCACATACTATGTACTAATCGGAATAAAAAAGAATCACATATTATGTCCTTCACCCTAACCTTTTGCTTATTTCCCTTTTCTTTCTCTTCTTTCAATTGTGAACATTCAGAGCTAGCTCCTGCAAATGTTTGAGTCTTCTGGTTACCCGCTAGAACCTTTTGGATGATGGTTATGCATTATTAAAAACAGTCCTTCTCATACCACAGTTCAATAGTATTAGATAATATATTAGTGTAGCACACCAATCTTTGTCTCACATGTGAAAAAGACAGTATTTTGCATAACATGCATCACAGTAATGGGCTTTAGGCTGAACTCATTGTCTTGTTGTCCCCATGACACGCCTCACAAAAAAATGGGCTTTAGGGATGAGGACACATAAATAACGAGATCACATTGCAGTAGTTTATAAATGATAGTGCATGATTTTTTGTATAACAATTGTGGTTTGGAAGTACATTATAAGAGAAACTTAATTAAGTCCAAGATGATTGAGAACAACACCAATTCATTGTTCAAAGAAGAGTCCTGGTCAATACTTTTCAAGCGATGGCTCAGACATTTGGTTGACATATATTTGTTCTTGTACGGGTTTGTGTGTTATCAAAAACACTATTTGCTCTTGTGTGGTTCGTGATTTCGGGCATTTGAACCCTTTAGAATTCCTTGTATAAGCATAGTTTCCAATCCTTCTTTCATGAAACATTTGTGATTATTTAGAGAAATTAGTGGTTGTATTGATACATATTTCCTCCATGGGTTATTATTATATGTTATCTTTCCTGGATGGAGATTCATGAACATAATGTTATCCTAGCATGGAAGATGAAACAACTAATTTTAACAATCAAATAAAAGATAACACGACTGATGCGGAGATAGTTTACGAACTCTGATACTACCATAAAATGCTAAGATAACCTCTATAATGTAATGCCTGTTTTCCATGATTTGTTAACCAATGAAAAATGTGTGCCTGCTAGTTGGTGGGAGAACTAATTGTTACATGGACACCAGATTCCTCCTTTTACTACTATTATGATCTATCCTTCTTGGAAACCTTCTCTAGTGGAGCTTCTTGGACCAAACGTCATTATAACATGGAAGATTATGTGTGATAATTCTAGCAATGTACAGGCTGTTCTGAAACTTTTACACTTTTTCCTCTCGTCAAAATGCTTTTAGTGGTAATGCAGCACCTCTTGCTGATTTTCCATTATCTATTATATATATATATATATATATATATTATTATTTTTCATAATAGAAGTGGAAGTACTGTAAGTTTAAGTGAAAAGCCGATAGCTGGACTCCATAGTTATTGTACAAAAAGCATGGAGGACCACACCTTGATGGCCTCAGAGAATGCTAAATGACATTAGTTACTGCTAAAGCTGTACTTACCCAGGTTTTAAGTGCACCTAATCTGTATGACAGTGGGGAAGTCCAAATCTCCAGCCTTTTCAGATTTGTTCCTAACGCATCTGTCTCTACCCCAGATCCTAGAGTATTAGATTATCAGGACTCGGGTGTACTAAATACAGGCAGAACTACAGGGTAAATCTTTCCTTTTTAAAAGGGAGTTCTAGAATTTAGTTTAGCATGAAAACTATTATAATTATTCACGAGGAAAAGGCGGGAAGTTAATGGTATGTGTAGGTAGGACGAGTTGTATTGCAGAATCGTGCAACATTGAATGCAAAGCTCATCACTTATTTTCTTCTTCTTTTTAACTTATTTAGATGAAGTTGTTGTCTAAATTTCTACTTCATTGATTATCTTACCTTTGTTGCTGTAAGATTTAATTTTATCAAACTCTGATGGGTATCCTTTCTGTCAATCCAGGCAATGGCCCAAGTTGGTGGCGTGGTCATGCTACAACCTGAAGTTGGAGGCTCCAAACAGAACTTCTTCTTTGCTGGAATAGACAAAGTAAGGTTCAGGAAGCCAGTGGTGGCTGGAGATACTTTGGTAATGAGAATGACACTGATCAAGCTACAAAAACGGTTTGGAATAGCAAAGATGGAAGGTAAGGCATATGTAGGAGGGGAAGTAGTCTGCGAGGGTGAATTCTTGATGGCTACAGGCAGTGAATAATGCTGTGAAGCTACTACTTGGAAACTTTCTAGGATCTAGATCAGTTTTTAATCCATCCAGCTGCCACATTAATGTTAAACTACGGAATCTCAAAGATTTCTTTATCGGAAAAGTAGTTGCAATCTGTGAGCTTTTGGTTTCTTTCCTTGATTAAGATAAACAGGATGAATGCTAATTTCTGTATCTTTGACAAGGCCCCTTTGTCCTTGAGTGCATTGTTATGACAATCCTGATTGTATGATTTTGTTGATCTTATAACCCAGGAGGCAGCAAATAACTGACAATTCTGCCATCCTGGTTTAATTATTTAGTTGGTGAAGGTTTATGCAGCATTTTAATGAAATTTACATTTGTGACTGCAAATTTACTCATTCTTGAACTAGGTTCTTCTGTTTAAGTCATGATTGTTGAATCATTTAATTGGAACTTCCACTACCATATTGCTGCTTCTGCATTGTTACAATTTATATACTGTCCCACTTGGGCCAGAGCATACAGAATTTGTAAGAGATAAACTGTCTCAAGGGGGAAAAGCTTGAAGTGACAAATCCAAGCTTTGGTTTCTTCTTTCTACATGAAATGACTCTTTACGGTGAAATGTTTATATGAAATCCCTTACAAACCAAGAGCTCCAAGGGGTGTCTTCCCTTGCCCAGCCTCAAAATAGAAAATTAACATGGCTAACATAGCAAGTCTAGCATGCTTGATCTCAGCAACCTTTAATCTCTCAAGCTTCTCTGTGTCAGGGATGTAAACTCCATTGTTAAGTGTACCAGCTAATGACAAAGGATCGAAGAATTTGCCACCAGGGTAACCCTGTTCGCCTGTGAAGTTGGCAAAGTTCTCAGCAGTCTGGGACCATGGAGTGGCCCATTCTACAGACTGAGAGTCCTGGTTGAAGAAGTCGACCCACCTTTTGCTCTCAACCCAACCCATGAGGAGGAGCTGAGTGCCAAGAAGTGAGCCAAAAGAGAAAGGTGCAATAGCACCTGGGTCAGCACCAGCCTCGAACCATGGAATGCCACTCCATGCTTGACCAACAAAGATACCCAATACTGCAGCCATTGCCCATCTGCCATGAATGAGCTCAGCTTCTCTGTACCATTTCAAGAATGCAGGGTCCTTGCCAAGACCAAGTGGGTCAAAACCATAGTCACCAGGGAGCCTGCAGGTACACATACAAGGTTAAGCCTTTGCAACAGAATGAAACAGGAGGAGGGGAGGGGCTCTACAAATTCAGTTAAACTTGGTGTTTTCCGCTTGAACCATATACACATTCAGAAAGTTACTAGATTGGTCTATGTAAAAAGTAAAACTTACGAGCCATCGAGCCACTCGGGGTCAACCAAGTTGCCACCACCTCTTACACCTGGAAGCCAAGATTTCTTGGGAGCAGCAGCAACCACAATGAACCTCTTGGGAGTGGCAGCACCACCAACTCTGGCAGCAACAGGAGCACCCAACAAGGCCTGACTTTTCTTGCCACCAGTCAAGAAAGAGGAGCTCAAGCCATTCAACACTGCAGCAGATGTGGTGGTCATGTTTATTTTGATAGTGGTAAGCTGCAAATGCAATGTTTCTGTATTTTGAATGAAGAAGTGAGATTCCTGGTTATATGGTCATGAGATCAAAAGGGGACCTTGGAAGGAGCCAAGTAGGATAATTGAAATCTGCAGATGAAATCTAGTGGATAGATTTCTAACCAATAAGATGTTGAGCTCCATCTCTATCTCACTTATTTGTAACCATACACGTGGACACTAGTGCATGGGGTCTGTAATGCCCTTCTCTCTCAAATGCTTGATATGTGTTTTGATAAGAAGATATTGGGTTCCCTAAGGAGGAAAACATTTTTCAATTATTTTATATTTGATTGGTCAAAATATTTTCTTAAGAAATCAAGATAGTAAAAGTAGTCAAGTAAAACTTTAACAAAAATATTAACAACCACCACTGGATCTAGCTTAAATAAATATTCATGTCATCAAAAAACACTATATGAAAAATATGATCCATTTGTTCAAGTTTAGTTCTTCCAGTGTCAGTCAGCAACACTTTTAGCTCAACTCCATTCTTCTCTTCAAATCTCAGCTCTCAGTCGAACATTCACCTAAAACCCCACATTGTTTCGGTCTACGTAATAAAATAAATAATATAAATATTTTTTAGCACAATGTATTATATGCCTCAACGGTAAATTTTAATTTAATAAAAGGGACTCTTATAAGTAATATTTGTTTTTAGTATATACTTCAAAAAATTAGACAAATATTAAAATCAAAATTTTCTTTTATAGAGTTGAAGCTTAACAATTTTAGAAGACCATTAAGCAGGGGTAGCTCTACCCCTTCGAGAAAAAGGCGGTCGCCTTAAGTCTCCAAATTTGAGAGGCCTCATTTTATTTTTTTAGCAATAATAGATTATATTTTATTATAAGAAAAATATTCAATACAATTTGTAGAAAAAATAAGCTTTTTATGTAAAACAAAAAAAATAGTAGAAGAAGTTTGATATATCTAGAGTACTATGTCTCAAGAAAGATTAAATGCATTGGTTATATATATTATTAATTGAAAAAAATTTATTAAAAGAAATAAATTATAAAAAAAATAATTAACAACTTTACATCTTAAGAAATTTAAAAAGTAGACTTTATACAAAAAAAAAAAAAAAAACTTTCTTAAGAATTTAAAGTCTATGTTTAATTTTCGCTTAGGCCACTAATATACTTGAGTCGCCCATGCTATTAAGACAAGTCATCTCAATAATCTTACATGAATAAATATGTGACCGAAAGAAAATAAGAAAACTATACTTAAGAGTGCAAATTTAATTCTCTAGTTAAGAAATGATCAATTTTACCTTTGCACTTTGAGAAAATGGTCAAATTTACCCATATACTTTGTTGGTATCTTTGTCTCCATGAGGACAAATATGACCCAAAAGTATAACATCGAGAATATATATATATGACCTAAAAATATAACAAAATATAAATATGAACCATTTTTTAAAATAAAGAGCTAAATATGATCATATATATTAATTTTTATCGTTTGTGATTTATGAAATTTAGCTTTTTGAAGTTAATTTTTTTTTATAGAAATTAGGCAAACTAACATCTATATCTATCTATCTATCTATCTATCTATACTATTCTAAAAGTCGGAACCCTCAAAGTTAAAAATTGAAAGATCAATTTACCCATCAAATATTGAACGATCATTTTACCCTTCAATCTAAAATTATTCCTATAATATTTTATACACTAAAAAGTAAACTTACATTGCAATATATATTATTAGATTATCAAATTATTAATTAAATTTAAATCATACCACATCAATACGTGATCATAAATATGAGCTGTTTTAAACTCTTTGTTTACTCTATTAAATAGATTTAGTGATTGAATTATTATAAAAAACTTAACAGTCTAAACATATTTAGTGTTCCAACCTTTCCTATTCCCTTCTTCATCTCTTTATAAAGACATGGTGGCAAACTTGAGCCATTAAAACATATATTGCAAAAATGATGATTTACTGGCACTTAAGAGCTTAGAGATTTGCTAAATCAGAAAGAAGCAGTGTTTGATGTACTTGACGTTTGAAGAGTTTCCGAAAACGATTCGTGAGAGAACTTTAGTGAAAATGTGTTCGGAAAAAGATAGATTTTTGAAAAACAAATTTTATTTGGATGATGATTATATATTCAAAGATATTGTTGAAAAATTATGTTTGGATTAGATGTTTATTGAAGAGCAGAAAAACTATATGTTTAACGAAGTTTGATGAGAAAATTTTGTCACCTAATTATAAATTAGGCTTGCACTTTGTCTTTTCTTCAATTAGCTTATAAAATTGAGTACTAATTTTTAATGTTATTATTCTATGTTATCACCGTATAAGTCTTACATTTTGATGAACAAATGAATTTTTCATGATGACAATGGAAAATTTCAAAAATTTGTTCATTTTTTCTTCTACGACAATCTTTCTCTTGTAAGATTTCCCCCTTTCTTCTAATTATGTTTTTTTTTTCTTAAATACAAGGCACAAACTTTTAGATGTGAAGCATTTGTAACCATATATAGTCAATGTTGCTCATATTTACATATAAATTATGTGTTGTTGTAATACCAAAAAATAAGAAAACTCAATATATGATATATTAGACGAACTACACAAGAAAAAATCATACCAATTCAGTTAATTGAGTACAATTACAAATTTCTAATATTGATCGAGGTAAAAAACAATACTACTACAAAATATTTTCTTTCAACGTCATCCCCTAGCAACTTACGATAAGATTGTGCTTTGTAATAGCAATAAATATTTATTGAATAGAGTCACCATTCATAAGTTTGACTTACATTTTTACCGTCAAATTTGTATTACTTACCGCTTATTCTAAAATTATTTATATTGCTATTGAAGATTTGTACTTAAATGCATGAAATACACGTGCAATGCATATATTTAAAAACTAGTTAATCAATTTGAATGCACGAAGCATTTATTTGACCTTATTAAAATTTAAGCAATTATTTTATCTTGTTCGAGGTAATTATTTAAAGAAATAATAATTTCGTATCAATTCCTAAAAAAACAAATAAAAAGTCATATCAATTGTGGATTATCAATTGTGCTTAATCACCAATTTCTGTTTTTTCATATAAAAAAGAATCATATATATATAACTCCCTATATAGATTTACGCAATGTCTTATACCAGAAAGAATGTAACATAATACTCCCTGAGCAATTTCAAAGTAATTTTATTCTAATTATAAAAATGTAATATTTTTTTTGGGACGGACTAAAAAGGAAAGTAATAATAAATAAGTAGAATTTTTATATTACACGAGGTATAACTTAGGGCATCTTCAACCACACTCTATTATACTCTCTATTTTACTCTTTATATTTAGAGAGTAAAGGGAGCAACTCCAACCACTCTCTATTTTACCCTCTATTTTACTCTCTATTTTCTCTTTCTTCAATATTATATTATTATTTCTATTTCAATTATATTTTCATATTTTAAAATAAATCATTTCTTCTATGTTTACATAGTCATCACATATTATTCATATTTTGTTCAAAATCTTCATGTAATATAAAATTATTTTTTACCTCAAATTTTTAAATAAAATAAATTTTAAAGAAATATTATATAAATTACGTATTAATGGACAATTCAAATAAAAGTAAAATCATAAATGAACTATAATTAAATAAATATTATATCTTAAAAAAATATTCAACTTTCAAGATTATTACGTTGCTCCAATAAATGCTCTACTAATGCATTACGAAGTGTAAAATGAGCATTTCTGTCCTTAACTATTTTATCTCTAGCTAAAAATTATTCAAATAGATTATTTTCATCTACTGTCATTTTTACCGTTGGTGTTGGAGCTTTCGAAATATCTTGAATTGGTGCGTTAAGAGCACACTCATCCTCGATTATTTTGTTGTGCAATATGATACATGTAGTCATTATATCATGGAGCACTTCTTTTCTCCCAAAACGTGATAGCCCAGCGACAATTGCAAAATCATAAATGCACGTTCAACATCTTTTCGGTATGATGATATTTTTTTATAACTATAAATTATAATAAAACTAATTTATATCTTAAATAAAAATATTATTTATGAAAATTAAATTAAAAATAACATAAATTAATATAAATTTTAAAATTATATTAAAAAATAATTACGAACATTAAGGACTTAATTAATGGTGTTATATAATTTAAAATATGTAAAATAAAATATTGAGTACTAAAAATAATAATAAAATAATAAATAGTGAAATAGAGAAGATGAATAGTAGCTCTCTATTCCTCTCTATTTATGGAGAGTAGAGAGTAAAATAGAGAGCGGTCGGAGAAGCCACTCTATTTATAGATAGTAAAGAGTAATTTTGAAGAGTAATTTTGAGTGTGGTTGGAGATGAACTTATAAGTGTTTGTTACTCTTTGTTTCTAAAATACAGTTTTCTTTTTCAAAATTAAATCATATTATGGGGTGTTTAGCGTAATTAATCCTTTGATTATTCACCCCGTTTCCTCAGTTCTTGCTTCCTTCCCTTCTGCAAAACTCACTGTCAATTGCCCTAGCCCCCAAACCATATGCAGCCGAATTTTCTTGCTCACAAAGCACAAACCCACATATGAATTTGTTAGAAAAATCTATATTCTCAACCCTAAAATCCATAGCCACCCAAAACCTTGCTTCCCATTATCACAATCTTCAGCAATATAGGACCATAGTAAAAGTCCGTTTGAAATGGGTGAAAAACAGAGGTTTGGATCATATTATCGATGTGCAAACGGATCTTAAAGCAGCTTGTGTACTAAAGGATGCTATTGTGCGTTCACCAGTTGGGTATCTTACTGCTAAGTCACTTGCTGACTCCCAAAAACTACTTGGGCTTACAGTTCCTACACTTAGGTTTATTCGAAGATACCCAACTCTTTTTGAGGAGTTTCCTCACCCAAAGTACCAATCTTTGCCTTGTTTTAAGCTTACCCATGTTGCTAAAATTCTTCATGATCAAGAATTGAAGGTGTTTGAAGATAATCAGCCTGATTTGGTTGAAAGGCTTTCAAAAGTTCTTATGATGACAACCAACAGAATGGTACTTCTTTTAACACTTTTGTTTAATCATTTGGTTCCATACCTTGTTGCTTGTGTGTTGTGTCCAACTTAAGCAAAAATAGGAAGAAGATTGGAGCTTTTCTTGAGGATCTTTTTTTTTAAAAAAAGATGTATTTATTATATGAAAACAGCAGTAAGATTATGCTTTTCTTGGGATTATTGCCAATTGAATGTAATTATACTTCTGCTACTGCATTTTACCTATCATGTATCCAATGTGAAGGAGGCAGTGGATTGCTATTAATTTGAAAATGCTTTGTATCTGCAAATCGTGGTTTTGGTATATGATAGTTGTTGGTGCAGAAAACTGGACTAATTTGGCTTAGTTGTGAAGACTTCCTGATGTAGCTTTTAAGTATCAAGATAAAATGTCATTTTGTGAACTTCAAAATACAGTACCAGTACCAGTACCAGTATGCTCTTTTTCTCTATGTGGAGCTGTTTTCTTCCCCTCTCATTTGTCAAATTTGACTTTAATATTTGCAGGTGGCGCTGCAATCATTACATCCTTTGAAATGGGATTTAGGATTGCCTGATGATTTTGATAAGAAATTAACTAAGAAATTTCCTGATCATTTTAGGATAGTTAAGGGAACAAATGGGTTGGCTTGCTTAAAGCTTGTTCAGTGGCCAGAAAAATATGCTGTGTCTGAGTTGCAAAAGATGAATGATGATAGCAGCCCTCAAGCGGGGTATAGGGAATTTAAAAGGGGCAAAGCTGCATTAGAATTCCCCATGAGTTTCCCAAGGGCATATGGGGCGCAGAAGAAGGTCAAGGCGTGGATGGATGAATTTCAGAAGCTTCCTTACATCTCACCTTATGAGGATTCAAGGGGAATCGACCCCAATAGTGATCTTATGGAAAAGAGAGTAGTTGGGATTTTACATGAGTTCTTGAGCTTGACACTATACAAGAAAACAAAGAGAAATTACTTGAGGAGCGTGAGAGAGGAATTATATCTTCCACATAGATTTACTCGAATATTTACTAGGTATCCAGGAATATTTTACCTCTCACTTAAGTGCAAGACAACGACTGTGGCATTGAGAGAGGGGTACCGTCGTGGGAGACTTGTAAATCCACATCCTCTGACACGCCACAGGGATAAGTTTCATCATGTTATGAGGACTGGGTTAATTTACCGAAGCAAAGGACTGGACATTTTGCCGCAGCTGGACAATGTGCTTGATGAAGAAGAGAATGAATTGACTGATGAAGAAGAGATTGAATTGACTGATGAATGCGATGGAACTTCTGATGCAGAGACAGGTAGTGATGAAGACTAGCATCCCCTCAATATAGGAATTTCATAGAGAGGAAAATCTCTTGAGGTACCTTGACTTCTGTTATTCTCTCTCTTGAGTTGTTATATTGGTGTTGATTGAACTGGATATTATGTATTATGTATATAAATGTCCATCTGTTACGTGAAAATGGAATCTCTACTTTTAGATCTCCTGTGGCATATGATGGATCAATATTGAAAATTGGCAACTCTTTTGGTTTCACTGAATAATCGTTGTCGGTCGAAAGGAAGTTTTTACTTCTACATATAATGTCTATCTAGAGGGTACAGTTATATTGCAGTTCATACAATGTGAGTTCCTCCATCCATTTTAATTAAGAAAGCAGGAAGATGGATGTGAAAAGCAATATGATCAATTGTGGACATGGTAAATTTTGTGAATTAGTACAACAAAGGAAGGATATTTCAATTACATAACATTGACAATTATAAACATATCATACAACGAAACAGCAGAAAAGATGTTTATAGCAAATATCGGTTTTCGATAAAGAAATTAATAGCAAATATCTTCCTAGTCTAAGTATATTACATAGAGCACAATTCTACATGGGCTCAACCATTAAGCTGCTATAACAGTTTCTCGCCCATTTAATTAACTTTTTAAATCGTATGGTTTGTGTGCTTTTTTGTTGATGTATAACTCTCAGGTATAAGGTATTTCATTTAACTTGATCCCGTATTCCAAGATTGTCAGAAACATAGTTCTTACGGCTGTTTAAGGAGGAACATATATCTGTTGGAATGTTGGATACTATTTGTTTTTTGGTTTCTCTCTCTCCTTTTTCTTTGGGACAAAGTCTTATTTGGGTTTCTTCTGTATTACAGGAGCAAGCATTTTATGTGACGCTTGGTACGCTATTAAGTGGATTAGGATGAAAAGATATCCCACATTTCCAGAACAAGAAGTGGAACTGTTGACTATAAGTGATACTCCCTCTGGGAAAAATTATAAGATATCTACACCTTGTACTTTGCGGTATACTAAGATAAGAAAAATTCTTTTCTTTTCTGAAGTGGTAACATATGCAATGATCAAATTCTCGTGAATAAACTATACTTTTGAATTTAGAATCCTTCTCCAACTATCCTTTCTTCTTGCAAGTGCTTTTACCTGTCACAAATCTCTCTTATACCTTCACCAATGGATTCTATGTCACAGTTGCTGTCTCCAGATATCATTCGTTGTCGACCCATTTCTAGATAGTCGGAAAAGTTTTATCACCAACTGTGCTTCTCCAGTAAATGATGCCCAATACTGAAACCCCAATTGAAATGAATATGCATTAGTGGAATTACTCCCTTCTCTTTTTATACTTTTTGCTTTAGCTCCTTCAAATGTCTGAAACCTTGATTTGTTTTTAGAGTACCCTGCATTTCCTACTGTGATGGATATCAATCAGATTCGTGAGATTTTGCCCATCGGTAAGCATTTCTTCTTCTTTGTAAAAATCTGTTTTATTTGTTTCATTAATGACTTAAAATGACAAATTATTTAGTATTGGAATGAAATGGACTCGAATATGGTGGAATGGATATGTAGGACTTATATGCACACCCCAACTAGTTTGGGAGTTGGGCATAGTTGATTGATTCATTTGTTTCAGTAATTTGATGGGATTAGTGAGTAGGGCTGCATTATTTTCGGTTTTCTCTTTCTTCTAGTGGATAGAGTGACTGACCAGAGGGTGTTCGGTTTGGAGAAAAACACTGAAAAATGTTTTCCAATTTCCCCATGTTCGGTTGATCAAAATTTTTGGAATACATTTTCTCTAGGAAAACAAGTTCCTTAAAAATGAGGAAAATAACTTCCTTAATGGATTCAGGGAAAACAAGTTCCACAAGTGGTATTTCACGTTGATTGTATCCTCTCCACCCTCCAACACACCTCATCTTTACCGCAACCACCATAGCCCCCATCACCACCACCCCTATCCCCTACCCCTACCTCTCATAGTATTTGTCTAGATTATATACAAAGGCTTTTTAGGTTAATATTTTTTGCTTACGTACCAAACACAAGACAATAAGTAAGAAACCCACTTATTTTCTCAGAAAACATTTTCCTTCATTACCAAACACACCCAAAATCTGGGAGTGTCAGCTGTGACAATCAAAGATAACTTCTTTCTTGGGCATTCTCATGAGAGGCCAATCATGCCTGGTGTGTATGTTTATGACTTGTTTCCTCGTTGTATGACTGATACTGAACGTTCATTTGTGTTGGTTCAATGGTCCTTTCCTACTGAATTGTGGCATATATTAGGGTTCCTCTTTTCAAAATCTAAGTAATTGGATAAATTTGTTGTCTTATTACCAAATTCAAATTTTCAGGCCACTGCTAATTTAACTGATGATCGTTCTGAACCTTTTCCATGTAGCATGTTGGTTCATATCGTTACTGAACAGATAGGTGAAGTTCTTAATTGTTCAAGAGTTACTCTTACCCAAGTTGCTGGCTTGGTTATGCTTGTAACCTGAAGTGGGAGGCTGCAGACAAAACTTCTTTGCTGTAATAGGCAAAGGTTCAAGAAGCCAGTGGTGGCTGGAGATACTTTGGCAATGAGAATGACACTGATCAAGCTGCAAAAACGATTTGGAATAGCTAAGATGGAAGGAATGTCATATGTAGTAGGGGATGTGGTTTGTGAGGGATAGTTCTTGACGGCTACAGGCAGTGAGTAATGCTGTGCAGCTATTATTACCTTGATCAGTTTTCTCCCTCGATCTGCCTCCATTAATGTTAAACTAGGGATATTTCTTTTTTTAAAAAGAGATCATCTGAAGAGTAGTACTATGAGCTTTTGGTTGCTTTCCTATCGAAAGCTAATGAAATGGTTTGTTGCATTCAGGATGAATGCAAATTTCCTATATCTTGAGCAAGGATCCCTTTGTCCTTCTGTGCATTAGTATGATAATCCTTATTCTGATTGTATGAGCTTTTGGTCTTATAACCCAGAAAGCAGCAACTCACTGAGAATGCTAGCTTCCTGGTTGAATTATGCCCTTGTGAAAGTTTCTGCCGCATTTTGATCATATTTTCATTTGTGACTGTAAATTATACTCATTGAACTAGGTTCTTCAGATGTTAAAGTCATGATTCTTGAATCATTGATTGGAATTTTAACTACCATATCTCCGCCTCTGCATTGTTACAATTGTTATACTGTCCTACTTGGGCCAGAGCAATATTAAATGTTTTTTTTGAAGTAAATAGATTATGTAAGATGATAAACTGCATCCAAGAGAAGATTTTAAATTTCTAAATGGGACAAATCCAAACTTTGGTTTCTTCTTTCTACATCCAGTGACTCTTTACAATGAAATGTTTAATACGAAATCCCTTACAAACCAAGAGCTCCAAGGGGTGTTTTCCCTTGCCCGGCCTCAAAATAGAAAATTAACATGGCTAACATAGCAAGTCTAGCATGCTTGATCTCAGCAACCTTCAATCTCTCAAGCTTCTCTGTGTCAGGGATGTAAACTCCATTGTTAAGTGTACCAGCTAATGACAAAGGATCGAAGAATTTGCCACCAGGGTAACCCTGTTCGCCTGTGAAGTTGGCAAAGTTCTCAGCAGTCTTGGACCATGGAGTGGCCCATTCTACAGACTGAGAGTCCTGGTCGAAGAAGTCGACCCATCTTTTGCTCTCAACCCAACCCATGAGGAGAAGCTGAGTGCCAAGAAGTGAGCCAAAAGAGAAAGGTGCAATAGCACCAGGATCAGCACCAGCCTCGAACCATGGAATGCCACTCCATGCTTGGCCAACAAAGATGCCCAATACAGCAGCCATTGCCCATCTTCCATGAATGATCTCAGCTTCTCTGTACCATTTCAAGAATGCAGGGTCCTTTCCAAGACCAAGTGGGTCAAAACCATAGTCACCAGGGAGCCTGCAGGTACAAATACAAGGTTAAGCGCGAAAAAATGAAACAGGAGGACATGGGAAAGGAGCAAAGACGAATCTAGAGCAAGTTATAGGTTCAAGCTTTCTGCTCAAACCATACATACATGTTCTGAACACACTAATTCCAAATCCTAGATTCATCTCTAGGGGATGGGGTTTGAGGATCGGAGATATAAAGTGAACTTACGAGCCATCGAGCCACTCAGGGTCAACCAAATTGCCACCACCTCTTACACCAGGAAGCCAAGATTTCTTGGGAGCAGCAGCCACCACAGTGAACCTCTTGGGAGTGGCAGCACCACCAACTCTGGTGGCAAGAGGAGCACCCAACAAGACCTGACTTTTCTTGCCACCAGTCAAGAAAGAGGAGCTCAAACCATTAAGCACTGGAGCAGATGTTGTAGCCATGTTTATTTTGTATATGTGTAGGAATAGAATGATAATAATACGCTGCAATGCAAAGATATGGATGGTTGTTTGTTGTGTCTATACTTCGATGAAGTAGTGAGATTCCTGGTTATAAGGTTATGAGATCAAAAGGGACCTAGTAAGGAGCCAAGTAGGATAAATGAAATCTGAGATCTCTGGTGGATAGATTTCGGACCAATAAGGTCTTGACTCTTGAGTTACATCTCTATGTCCTTTATTTGTACCATACACGTGGACACTTCCTTCTCCTTTAGTTTTGATTCTTTCTCTTAGTTGTTATTCCTGTAGTGTATGGTGCCCCCCCCCCCCCCCCCACAAACACAAACCCAAAAAAAAAAAAAGGAGAAAGAAGACAAATAAACAAACCCACAACCTCTCAAATTCTTGAACTAAAGATTTTGCTGTTCTTATTTGTGGCGGCAAATGTCGTTAAAAGGTTGTGTTGATTATAAGATATTGAGTATCATAGCTTCTACTAATATGAAGCTAAGGTACTAGTACTTGTAATTTGTAACAGCCATAGAGCTTAACTTATAATACAACAATAGTGTATCAATCAAATGTGGATTCACCCAAAATTAGAGCTTAACTTATAATACAACAATAGTGTATCACTCAAAAGATATCTGCAAGTAACTTTTCATTAAAAGTTACTTTACTAAGATTTATAATCTTGAAAGACAGATTAACTACTACAATAGGTAAAGGTCCGGTGTATGTAAGTTAAACACACTCATTAAAATGTTCTCCTAGTAAATTCTATGAAGATGATTGTACCAAAAATGGAAGAAAAGAAAGAGATGGTAAGATTTTACACAAAGCAATAGTAAAGATGTCATTTGGGTTTGCGGCCCAT
Source organism: Jaltomata sinuosa (assembly GCA_003996215.1). Lineage (NCBI taxonomy): Eukaryota > Viridiplantae > Streptophyta > Magnoliopsida > Solanales > Solanaceae > Jaltomata > Jaltomata sinuosa. The sequence goes on along the minus strand of QJPP01007525.1, from coordinate 2,622,973 downwards.
ATAGCAATTGAGAATCAGTGGTGCTCTTTGACAGTTTCTTGGTAGCCAAAGGCTCCTTTCCCGGGTAAAACCAAACAGAAAATAACGATCATCATCACTCCCAAGAAAAGAAAAGAAAGGACATCAACCTCTATCCACAAAAACAACTCATGTTCAATTAAAATAATCTTAGTAATTGTTAGATGCATTTGTTGTCATAGTTATGGCTGATTCCTTATGCAAGTTCTTTGACGCTCGCTGTATAACAGGTTCTCAATTCTTTGCCACTTATTTTTCTGCCCAAAAACCCTTCCTCTTACTCCCACTTGTTTCCCTTCACTACCCGAATCTTGTCAGAAGAAGAGGAAAAAGAAAATCACACCACATTGCTTTCTGCTCCACACTCACTTCTCCAATTCTTGATGTCATCTCCACCCATGGTACGTTTATTCATCTATATTTCTTATTTCCCTTTTATTCTTATACATTTTTTTTTGGTGATAAAGATAAGTTCTTTAAATTCTTCTATGACATTTTTTGTGATAAAGATAAGTTCTTTGAATTCTTTTATGAAGTTTCATTTGAGGTTTATTGATTTTTCAATTTGGTGGGGTTTTGATGTTTTGCTGTTGGCAGAGCATTCTGACGGCAGCCTGCTGTTTCGGTTTGGGGACCCAAGTGAGGTAGCGAAAGAGGATGAATTGGAGGAACCCCTTTTGGAGTCCGAAGAGGTGGGAAGGGATAATGAGGAGGAATTTAGTGTGGTGAAATTTTTAGATGGTGATAATGAGAGAGAAGTCATTGTCAAGAAAGTCGAGAGAGAAATCAGGGGTGAGGCTGTAACTATGGTCACTGATGCTGGTGTCTCTGAATTAGTAGTGACTAACAGCAAGAGTAATGATTTTGTGGAAAGAGAGATTGGATTGAGTGAAACTTCTCTGGAAGATTCCGTGGATGATGTTGCTTCAATTTCGTCTGTAGGATTTCAAGATGAATCTGTAGCTGAAGTCGATATTGAGAATGCAAAACATGTTGAGGAGATTTTCCAAAAGGAAGATGATAGTGAAGCTTCATTTACACCACCAGAAAATTCTTTTCCTTCTTTGGAAATTGAGGAAGAAATGAAAAGTCAATCAAGTGATAAATCATTTGAAGAATTGGATGATGACAAATCACCTCTTTTAGGTTCAACTGCAGCAATGCCTGAATATTCTGACTCGGTAAACACTAAGGAAATTGAAGAATCTGAGAGAGAAGGTTCAAGTCAATTGATAGACAATGGTGATGACAAGGATTTCCATGATGATTCAACTCTTTTGATTGAAAATGGTGCTGCTTCGACTGAAATTGAGGCCGACAATGATATTGAGATTGTCCAAGAGGCACAACAAATATCTGAAAATGTTGATCCTATAATCGAAGAGGCCGTAGAAAGTTCTCCCGAGGGAATTAATCTGGAGAATGCTGAAACTGTTGTCGACGAAATTAGTCCAGAGAATGCTGATATTAAAAATTTGTCTGTTGAGATTGTCCAACAGACAGAACAAATATCTGAAAATGTTGATCCTATAATGGAAGAGCCCGTAGAGAGTGCTCCTGAAGGAATTAATCTGGGGAATACTGAAACTGTTGTTGACGAAATTAGTCCAGAGAATGCTGATATTAAGAATTTTTCTGTTGAGATTGTCCAACAGATGGAACAAATATCTGAAAATGTTGATCCTATAATGGAAGAACCCGTAGAGAGTGCTCCCGAGGGAATTAATCTGGGGAATACTGAAACTGTTGTTGACGGAATTAGTCCAGAGAATGCTGATATTAAGAATTTGTCTGTTGAGATTGTCCAACAGACAGAACAAATATCTGGAAATGTTGATCCTATAATGGAAGATCACATAGAGAGTGCTCCCGAGGGAATTAATCTGGGGAATGCTGAAACTGTTGTTGACGAAATGAGTCCAGAGAATGCTGATGTTAAGAATCTGTCTGTTGAGATTGTCCAACAGACAGAACAAATATCTGAAAATGTTGATCCTATAATGGCAGAACCCGTAGAGAGTACTCCCAAGGGAATTAATCTGGGGAATACTGAAACTGTTGTTGACGAAATTAGTCCAGATAATGCTGATATTAAGCATTTGTCTATGGATGCTGAATATCAGAGAACCGAAGTCCTTAATTTTGAAAATGATGATCAGACCGAGCTGATTAATTTGTCTGTAGATAAAGAGGATCAGGCTCCCCAAGATGGTACCTTCAAGGATAGTGGTGAGACTAATGTGATTGAAGCAAAGCCTCTGTCTACTAAGCTGGAGGGTGAACCAATTCTTGCTGAGGAAGTTGATCAAAACCTAATATCAGAGTCTAATGAAGGTGAAAGTCCATTACCGGTGAGTTCTATCCACCTATCAATAAGGTTTGACGTGGTAAATTATGTGTGTGTCATTACAGTGCTCTGCTTGCTCCTTCTTCATGTATATGGTAATCTTATTGTGGATTAGATGAAGTCATCTAAACAGATTAATTTGGTCTGTTGGTTAATAATTTGTGCATCAAATGTTATCTGGCCGATGTTGTGATTGTCTATTAGAGAATAGGCATTTATTATAGAATGGCGTATATTGTGCATTATGTGGCTATTCCCGAATTTAGAGCAGCATATACGTTATATTCTTATTTATTCTAGTTATGGATGTAACATGCTCCTTTGCGAGATTCCTCTCTGAGTTTAGCAGACATAAGACTGATCTTCAAGCTCAACTAGATATGATAAACTTGTTTTTAAATGCTACTACACGTTTATTGACGTGTAGCATTTAGTGAACTGGCTCTTGAAAACTTTATTATTCCTCCAGTGCAGTGATGATTTAAGAATCAAAAATTATAATTTCATCATGGCCTTTTTTTAACCTCAAGGTTGGGAGTTCTCGTAGTTAACTAGCATAACACCTAGTAGTTTTTTAATCTCAACAGAATATTGTACAAGATGGAATGTGTAATGGAACTGTGAAATCACATTACTATATGATATCATAGTGACATATGTACAAAGGTATGATGGATATGTGTCATCAAAGAAGATTGTATTGCTGAAACACTTTAGCATCCCTCTTCCATTTCATTCAAGCTAAACAAAGAAATGGGTAGCTTTCTCTTCTTTCTCTAGTTTCCAACACAGTGGTCTGTTTTCTTTTCCTTTGCTAGTAATATGCGAGTTGGGTGATTGTCACACACACATTAGTTGGTCAAAACCTGGTTGCATAAAGCTTTTACTTCAGTTATTAACTTTCACTTTGATTGTGCTTTAGAACTTATGCTTTCATCAACTTAGTGAATTCATCAGCAATGACCTGGTTAATATTTCTCATATTCGATGCTATCTTATTGACCAAGTAGTTAGCCATCTTACGCTACTTTAACATTGATCACTGTCCTAAGGATGTGGTTAGCACATATTTGGTACTTGAAAGATTCCATGTGCACCTCTTCAGATATACATGCTTGAATGTTTTGTTTGGAAGCAAAATGAACTGGTTCTTCCAGCACACTGCAGCTATAATTTATTCCCTTCTATACTTTTCTCAGCCAGATGAAAATTTGCCTAGCTTATCCTTGGAAGAGAAAAGAAGAGAAGATGTAGAAAACACTGAGATCATGGAAGTGTCTGGTCATGAAGTGGTTGAGGATAAATCTTCAGAAGTCTTAGACAGCAGGTATCTTGCTAATATCTTGCACCTTCCCAATTTTAGAATTACTACAATTGTTTTATTTTCTTGGACGTCGAATGTATATATATTCTAAATTCTTTGGATGCATATGTTGCTAAACTCGTTAAAGATTGGTGATGTTAGAGTTATTTTGTTTACATTTTTCTTTAGTACTATACTGTTGTAGAGGAACACATATGTTAAATCCCTTAACCAATAGTAGTAATGCATCTGATATCCAATGCTCTCATTTTCAACAGCAAGGAAGCTACACCCGCAGCAGCAGAATTAATCCTGTCTTCTGGTGCTACTTTACTGCAATATCCCTCCAAGGTATTTCAGATATGCCTTTCTTATAATTTTCTATTTTTGAAGTTAAAAGTGACCACTTAGTCATGAGGTTGAATTGAGTTTTATGGTATTTTTACTATTAAGATGCACAAAAAAGTAGTTGAGCTTTTAATATATAATAAGTTTTGAATTTCCAAACGAAGTAAATGTTTATTCATTAAAATTGAATTTGGAATGTACGTCAGAAGATATTGATTATTATTTTCTTGTAGCAAATAAAACATCATGATTTATGAGTAAGAAATTCGAAAAATAATAAATAAACCAGGCATTCGCAGGTGGACATGAAGCGTATTTTGTTGCTTGTGGGAAGTGGCTAGGGGTAGCCGACGGAGTTGGTTCCTGGTCATTGGAAGGTAATTTCTCTCTGACTCCGTTTTCGATAGTGCATGGCACCTGTATTGCCTTGAGCTTCAGTCTGGAATTCATGAAATAACTTCCATGGAATTTTATATGGTTAGAGGCACCTAGTGATATTTTCCAACTGGATGATGATTTAAGTCCCGAAGCATTTTAGTATATGTCTATTTTAAGAGAATGTGCCTTTTATTTCTCAGGGAGTGATCCAGGAGTATATGCCCAGGAACTCATGCAAAATAGTGAATCCATTGTTTCTCAGTGCGACAAGGATTTAATAAATGACCCTAAGGAAGTCCTTAATCTGAGCGTCTCAAAGACAGATTTCCCTGGATCTTCAACAGTCTTGATTGCTCATTTTGATGGAAAGGTATATTCATTACCAAATTAATATGTATGTCTTATGCTACACAGCACCTCAACTATAGTACCTTCCTGAAAACAGGAGGATGCTCACGTAGCTCACACGTACCTATAAAAACATAGTCTGGTGCATGAAGCTTACCACATTCACATAGGGTTTGAGAAAGGGCCGCACCTCAAGGGGGTGTGATGTAGGCGGCCTACCCTGATACAAATACAAGTATCGTTGGTTGATTACACGGCTTGAACCCGTGAGCTATAAGTCACATGGAGACAATTTTACTGATGCTCCCAGGCTCCCTTTCAGCTCACACACACCATATATATAAATTCATAATGGATTGACATTGAATGAATTAAGCTGAAGTCTCGATTTGAACTCTTTATAGGATCATGCTCTTTCCTTTCTCTAGCTTTTGTTGTCAATAAGTCAAAAAAGGAGAAATCTCCAATTTTATATTTTGCAGTAACAATCAGCATCATTTTAACTTTGATATGTCTTGTTCTTTTAATTCGACAACTTGCTAACTGTTTTCATCTAAAAGATATCATAAGCGTATGTGTGCACTTATTAGCAATATAAGAGTATTAGGAAGTTAATACTGCTATACAGTGAGAAACTTTTGCTAAGGATGTAAAATGCTGATATGTTGCTGGAATAATGTTCCAGTTCGTCAATGTGCTTATATGCCAGAAAAAATCATGACAAGTATTTACGAATGCTCAATCATGAACTTATTTGGAAATGAATTTTTTTGTTATCAGGCTCTTCATGTGGCTAATATTGGCGACTCTGGATTTATCGTAGTAAGGAATGGCAGTGTTTATAGGAAGTCATCACCCATGCTTCATGAATTCAATTTGCCCATACAAATTGAAAAAGGCGATGATCCATCTGAACTTCTGGAGGTATGTATATGCACATGTTTAATGAGGCCATCCGTTTCAGAGATGTGTCCAAGCTTGCATTCGGAAATTACTCCATTTCTTGCATATCCTTATGTTTCAGGAGTACAAGATAGAGTTAGATGAGGGGGACATCATTGTCACTGCAACAGATGCACTTTTTGACAACTTATATGATCAAGAAATAGTGTCAATCGTCTCAAGGTCACTGGAAGCTGACAAAAGTCCTCAGGTGCCAATGCTATTTTTGTTTACATTTTCTTGTCTTACTTTCTATGAAATGGTACTGCTGTTTTCTTATTTTTTTGGAGTTATCCGAAGGAGACAACTTCTTCTTAGAGCAATAATGGATGCAGTTCCAGAATCAATAGAGTCAAGTTGGTTAGTGGCCGTCTATTTACACAACGAAGAAAGGCAAAAGCTTTCGCTCGAATGCATGACTTGTGTCTCTTTTTCCATGTATAATAGTAAGATTAATCTATGCTCCTCGGCCTATAGTAAGTGAATGAGATATAAGGAGTTCGAGATATCTGGATGAAGATTCCCCTTTGCTAATGTTATAATAAAGCTGCTCACATCTTCCGTCTTCTTTTTGCTGGCTAGATGGCCAAGAAATGCATTGTTCGATTTGGATTGGAACTTAAGACCAGAAGTTCTAGATATGGGGGTTCCTGTTATAGCCGACCACAAGGAGAAAATACTCATTTTTACTGGAAAAGATTGTTTTAGTTCCTATCAAATTGTTCTACCACGTGCTTCAGGTTTGGATATTTCTATCACAACATGGACAAGCACTAAACTCACCTTGGTTATGCAAATATCCAAGCTCCTCTCTGACCTGCTAACTTTCAGATTCAGTTTAGGAGCACTCATCCAAAATCCATCGTGTAATTTAATCACATTTCTAGTATGTAATGCAATGGTCTTTATTTGGTCTCTTTTTTCTTATTTAGGAAATTGCGGAGATTTTGGCAGCAAGGGTGCAACAAGTGGGCAGTTCTGCTTCAGGGAGAAGTCCATTTGCTGATGCAGCTCAAGCAGCCGGATATGTTGGGTATACTGGTGGCAAGCGCGACGATGTGGTTGTCATTGTATCAGTAGTTACAAAAGGTAATCATGTCAAATGAAAACTAGTATATTGCAATCTAGTTCCACGTAAATTCTTTAACGTTTCCCTTCCAATTTGTAAGTAGTTCTGATGTGATGTCTCAAAGTGAGTAACTGTAACATCTATGTTGATGGAGTTCAGTTGCTTCTTTGAAATGTAAATTTGTGGCATCTGATTAATTGCTATGCCTATACCATCCATGCATGTCTGCTCCAAAAATGGTTCTAATCATCTATGTTCCGAGGAAGAACCAGTTCATTTTTGTTACAACTATGTGTCAAATGCCACCTTTGCATACACCTAGACTATTCCACCGAGCACATGTATCGGCTACCGAAATAACTCTGCCCATAGAATATTCCGCCAAGTACTTAGTTATCTCTCACGAGCACATGTATCAGTATTAGCTAGCGAATGACTCGTCTATCATGCTTAGGCAGATGAAAAGAAATTACCTAAGTGTTTTCTCTGTTTGGATCTAAACTATGATCTCCCATAATTTTCTATCACTTTATTGATATTAGTTGCAGCTTTGGAAATTCATAGTTAAAGATCACTCAATTAAAGAGGGCATGCCAAAGCCTGAGGCATGCTTGTGATATGATTGGAATGTGAGTTGGATTGGTCCCAAGAACCTCAAAGTCACACTTTTGATATATTTGAAGATCTTTTTATGGGCAATAGGGGGCAAGTTTATTCCCAAACATGGGGACCAAATCATTTTTGGGATTGAATATCATTTCCTATACCCGTAAAGCTTGTGCAAATATGTAGAAAAATGGTGCTGCTTTATATCCCATGTGAGCCTACAAAAAGAATTCTCGTCTAATATTCTATTCTACACTGTAATTCCAAAACCCAAACATATATATACTCGTATAGTATTTATTTTGTAAAAGACACTTTGGTGTGATATGTATGAAAATAAGGTTAGTCCGAGGGCGAGTCAAGCATAAGCTAATCAGGCCGAAAGGCATAATACTATAATACTCTTGAGTTTTGCATTTAGTTATTGCAGTAGTTCTTAGCAAAATAAGTTGTTTAGTTTAGGATTAATTTGAATTTTGAATATTAGATTAGGTTGTTTAGTTGTTGAGTTATTTTAGATTTTTTTGAAATTCAAACTATGCAGATTTTTTTATGTAAGTTGGTTATTTAAAGCCCTCCTATGCTTATGAAAATCATTGAAAGACATTTTAATCATTAAAAGTCATTTCAATCCAAAGAGAGTCATTTTAACCCCTTTTTGTTGCCACATTGTTTAAAAAAAAAAACAAATACTCTTGAAAGGTGTTCTATTTGTGTTGCGGCTTTTATTTGATTTTCATTGATTCGGCTTATGAATCCATGTCAATTGGGGCGGGGCAGGGTGGGTCAAAACTTTTATTTTCAAAAATTAAACGGGACAGGGCAGGTGATTTGGTTGGGGGGTGGGGGGACTTTTAAACAAGTTGTGAAGACCAAGAAGAGGCGCGCATGATTGAGTTCTTCTTAGAGTGCATGTGTTTGTTACTTGAGTAAAACAACTTTTGGAAAATATTTTCAATTTTTTGATGTTTGATTGGTTAAAATATTTTCTCTAAGAAAATAAGTTTCTTAAAAAAGATTAGGAAAATGACTTTTCTAGTGGAAATAGAAAAAAACAAGTTTCATAAATGACATTACAAGCTTATTGTCTCTTCCCAAACTCTCCCACCCTTTGACTACCCTAGGCCCCATAGAGTTTTCCTATATTACTATGTAAATGCTCGTAGAATAATATTTTTTAATTACGTGTTAAACATTAGAAAATAAATAAGAAAATAATGACTTGTCTTTTTTTGTTTGTAGTAAACATATCCTTAATGCTTTAAGAGCGTGTCTGCACCAGCTAGTGTGAATATTAAGATGAAAAAGCAAATTTGAAGTCAAATATTCTTTAATATGTGGAGGTGGAGTGGAAGGGACCCATGAAGGCATCACCAATCACGGGAGTAGCAACACAAAGGAATTAAGTACCAACACCCCCACTTCACTTCTTTTTCGTCACAAACTCAATCATAGCAAATAGCAATTGCATCCAAAAGGACTTAATTCCCTCATGTTCTCAACCATATTCATCACTCCATTAAAAAGTGCCCAAATATAATACTCCTCCCGTTTCAATTTGTTTGACCTATTTTGACTTGACACGGAGTTTAAGAAAGTAAATAAGAACTTTAAATCTTGTGGTTAAAAATGAAAAATATGTCAAATGTACCAAAATGCCCTTTAATCTTGTGGTCTTAAACATGCCACGTGAAAAATTGAAATTAAAGAGTTACTAAAATAGGGAAAGAGGCATTCTTTTTGAAACGTATTAAAGGAAAGTAAGTCAAACAAATTAAAACGGAGGGAGTAGTTTTTAACTTGAGTGACCTTTCATGTGAAGTAGCAAAAGAAAAGTGATTAATCTGATAAAATAAAGAAAGTAACTTTGTTCATCTATTTTCAATAGTTCAGTGATTGTTTAAGCAATGAACTTTGAATGAAATAAATCAGCTACAGATAAGGATATCTCTGTAAAATGAGTACACATTATCCCTATGAAATAATGATATCATCTCTATGAGATAAGTACATTTGGGTCCTAATATTTACAACCCCTAGCTCGAAATTACAGTTGTCCAGCTAATCAAATATATCTATCTTTGTCCCATCGATACAAGGTTTTACTTCTATTGCTGACTTAATTACAGGGCATATGTACAAGCATGTGTATATTGAACCTCTAAAACATACTTATTTGATATCTGACGGAAAATTTTCACATTGGTACTTAGTGGTGGTACCAAAAAAATAGCCATTGAGATGCGGGAGCTCCATGAAACAAAATCATAGCCGAGCCACATGTCTTCCCATATATTTAATCCTCCCTCCGTTTTAATTTGTTTGTTTGGTTTTCATTTCGTACGGAGTTTAAAAAGTACTAAAGAAAACTTTTGACTTATAATCTTAAACTAAAGATATGTCCTTTAATTTCGTGGTCTTGGACATTTTAAAATTAAAGAGTTGTTAAATAGACAAACAAAGTGAAACGAAAGGAGCGAGTATAAAAGAAATAATTGAAAGATAGAAAAGTTTGTGATTCAACAGCCGTCGGTCAAGAAAAAAGCAGTTTAGCTCATGATTTTGAGAAGTGGACTTCTTATATACTTTGATTAAACAATTCTGGAAAGAAGATTAATCAAAGTTATAAGCGTCCTGCTTTTGAAAGAAAAAACTATGAACATAAATTATATATGCCGTTATCAATAATCATAGGGAGAACCATAACTTTTTCTTTCCAACTAATGTGCTTATAATTGCATAAGCACTTGGGGACTCATAAATTGTCACAGTTTAATTCAAAATTTAAAAGTTTACATGGTGATGCAATTATGATATGTATAGTGACAGGCACTAGGCAAGATGGGCATGCAAAATGTGACGTGTGGCATTTACTGAAGACTAAAACTTAATAGTGGGCTGACCAAATTTGAAAATGGGAATTCAAACTTTGCGCCGCATAATATCTGACAGCGTAAAAGTGTTAGTATTCGAAATTATTTTGAGGGCTCACAGTAATTCCCCATACATGTTTTCAACCACAAATTCTGTAGAAAAAGTGGTTGTTGTGCGTCAATTTAGGCCTTATAAGTGTCCCACTCTAATCCTTTTCAAATGTAAAAGAAACTAGTCCAATTGGATGTTATCTTCTTTGTTTTTTTTAAAAAATAAATAAAATGAGTATGCATGATGCATCTAATATCATCATATTAGGATTTGCATGCCTAGGAATTTTGGTTGGTCTTTTTGAGGATATAATTATCAAAGATTTTGGCAGAAACGTCTCATGATATATAGGGAGGACATTTTCTCTTAATTAGCTGTCACCAAGTACTCCGTCCACTTCATGAATTGTGCTGCTTTTTCATCGTACCAAACATTCTCATGTCCCAAGCATTATTTGGAAAGGAAAAAACAAGCATTAGAAAATTTTCAACAATGGTTAATGATGTTGGGCGAAATAATCAGTGCCGTAGCGAGGATTTTCGCTAAGGATATTCAAATTGTAGATAAATATCCTGCCTAACATACATGTCTAGAGTCAGCTCAACAAGATTTGGGCCAATAGTTACCAAATAAAGATCAATCTGCTAGAAATGAAACAGTTTTGGCTTTTCATGCGAAATTTAAGGGGTTCTACGGCGTTTCCTTTTCTGTTTTTTAGCCGTTGGCAAAGTCGAGTTCTTCCACCTTTTAATCAATTTTGTCCCCAAAATAAGGGCTCGTGGGTCATATCTCTTTAAACATTTAGGTTACTACTTTTGAAAATAATAAAGTTGTTATGGGTCCGAATATCCACATAACTCATAGTGGATCCGTCATGAGAGAAAATTTTCTCCCTTTTAAAGTTGTTGCGACGAGAGAAAAAAGATTAATCGGGTTATGAAAGATGACGACTCCATACTTTTTATATATATTTACTAGAATTGATCTTAATATTATCTACTGGTTCTACACTCAAAAAGACTGAATAATGCATTAGATTGAATTTGAGTAATTTATCTAAAGAAATAGAGATTAATTTCCACTCAGTACTTTCTTTTTTTCTCCCTCATCAATGGTGCACCGTGCACATATATTCTAAGATTCTAAATTCGCCGCTCCCTGCTTACCATGGAAGACATCCTCACTATCTATATGGGTGCTGATGGTAACGTTCAACAGTTGGTATCTTGTGTTCAAATTAGTAAACCAGAAAATCAAAAATAAACTGGAAAGAAGAAAAACAAATACTTTACTTAAAATCCGAGTCCACAGAATTCATCGTGTGTACTTAAGGAATTTAATCCCCTCATTGTACCCGAGGTTTAGGATTATTTCCTCCCAGCATAAAACGGATATACCTGTCGCTGGAGTAGCGGTACCTCAAATGCCAACGACTTCGTTGAACTCAACGAACGGCAACAAATCACACATGACTCTATAATTTTTGTTTGTAATAAAATAAGCAGAGGAAGTGCTGACATTTTCAATCTTGTAAAAAATGAGAGAAAACTCTTCTATTTATAGTCACCAAAGGGTAGGATGAAGAGGTGCTTCTTTGACTTATCCGAAAAGTCACAACCCATCGAAAAGGTCACAACCTTTCAATATGGAAAGGTGTCTATTCAAAATGCATCCATTCAGAAAAACACCTATTCATTTTTCATTCACACCTCTTAAAAAACCAACAATCCCCCACATGAATAAAACATCTTATCATGAAGAATCACAAGTATATGTTCAAATATCAATTTAGTAGTTTATAAACTAGTCATATGTTAGTTAAAAACTCAACGACCACCAAATCAAATATCCTCCAAGGATTTTGTGGGTTCAATCTAATACAAGAATGTCATTAGATTTCATATATATCTTGTTCTTCCAAATTAAATTAGACACTAAGTCTAATATTGACTTTATCATAAGTCAAGAACCCCCACATTTTAAAAATGATCTCAAGAATATTTTCAAGTATTAGTATAAGTCTAAATTCATATATACCTTACAACCTTGAACATGATCACATAATTTCATACACATGCTTATGAATAGTATATTAACTAATTTCATGGCATCACATAATAAATATCTAGTATGAAATCAACTCCACCAAAACTTATATAAAAACATTGTAAACTGTCAAACTTTTGCTTTTGAGATTCGTTGCGTCGTTTGGCCAAACTTTGAATCAGTGTGACGCACGAAAAAAATAAAATTGAGCGCCTAGAGCTTTACCAGTTAATGAATTTTGGAGTAAAAGATCTACCCCACGTAAGCCATCCTCTGTTCCTTTTTCCCCCCTCAAAACTGAGTTACTTTATGATCCAATACATAAAGGAATAAAGTCAACAGCATTTTATGTGTTCAAAGCGGCATCTGCAAACACTTTTGATAAGTGTGAAAAGATTATCTCCCAAATATTTAAACACCATACAACATGCTGCCCATTAGCACCAAAATGCTTAAAGTGATCCAATAGCATAACACACTTCTTTTGCTATTGAGAACATTAAAGTAACCTCATTTATGCATCTCAACCACATCACTCTTCTATCATTCAATGAAGAGTGCAGACCAAGCAAAATCTTACAAATGATGAACTTAATGCAGAAGAGTAAAGCATATCAGATACAAGTTAACAATACAGAATTTTACAATTAATGGTTCACATAAATTTGATGAAACATTGCCGTGAACAAAAAATTATGAAAACAGATTTAATGTGACAAATGGTGAAGTTTTTAAATCTTTAACCGAGTAAAAGATTACGACAAATTGGTGATACTTTTATATCCTTAAATCGAATTCGTAAATGGGTAGAAAAATCATAAAGACTTAAATCTCACGAATGAGTAGAAAGTTAACAAGACTTTGATCTCAAACTAGAGTAGACACACTGAACGATTTTGGTTTCCAAAAATCGAGCACATAATAAATTATAAATTCCTGAAGATTGTTGGTATCTTGTGTTCAAATTAGTGAACCAGAAAATCAAAAATAAACTGGAAAGAAGAAAAGCAAATACTTTACTTAAATCTGAGTCCACAGAATTCACTTTGTGTACTTAAGAAATTTAATCTCCTCATTGTATCCGAGGTTTAAGATTATTTCCTCCCAGCATAAAACGGATATACATGTCGCTGGAGTAGCGGTACCTCAAACGCCAACGACTTCGTCGAACTCAACGAACGGCAACAAATCACACATGACTCTATAATTTTTGTTTGTAATAAAATATGCAGAGGAAGTGCTGAAATTTTCAATCTTTTAAAAAATGAGAAAAAACTCTTCTATTTATAATCACCAAAGGGTAGGATGAAGAGGTGCTTCTTGTGACTTATCCGAAAAGTCACAACCCATCGGAAAGGTCACAACCCATAGAAAGGTCACAACCTTTCGATATGGAAAGATGTCTATTGAAAATGCGTCCATTCAGAAAAACACCTATTCATTTTTCATTCACACCTCTTAAAAACTCAACAATATTTCCTTAGCCAATCTCAGTGAGATTATTACGTGGTTGGTATTGATAGTAACAAAAGTAAAACTGAAAAAGACAATCTCAGGAGAACAAATACTCGAGACAACCCACAATAAAAATGTAGTATAATCAGTTTCAGATCTTAACATATCGTGATCGTTACTGTCTCTATAAATTATGTGCCAAAATACTATATCGAAATACTTAATTTGATGGGCAAACGAATATATAGTGAAACGTACTCACGTAATTCAGTAATTTGTGTATAAAAATAGTGATGAAATTCATAATGAGGTTCAAAATATAAAAACGTAAACACAGTGAAAGGAGGTTGTATAGATGATGCAAAAAAAAAAAAAAATCCTATCCAAGGTAGACTTCACAAATGATAGATATCAAATCAAATTTTAAGAAATATGTTCAAATTTAAAACCTAACTTATTTTGAAACGGTAGAAAAGAGAGTGACATTTAATAGGGTTAGATAAGAGGACACATTCGTTTAGGATTCTCCCACCACGTGTCCTTCCATGCTTACATCATAACCCGACCCGACCCATTCTCTTTTTACTCAATTTATACCCTCATTCCAACCTTTTCTCTGCATTCTGCAACCCAAAACTTTCTCCATTTCTTCACCACTCCCCCCATTTTTTCTTCTCAAAATCAAAATATGTCTTCCAAAATGAACTCATTTGCTCTATTTTGCCTCATTTCAATATGTTTTTTTTCTTCTACGAGTGTAGAATCAGCATCTCGTTCGGCCCCTGCTCCTGCAGTGGACTGCAATAACTTGGTACTGAACTTGGCTGACTGTTTATCTTTTGTTACAAATGGAAGTACTGAGAAGAAACCGGAAGGTACTTGCTGTTCAGGCCTTAAAATGGTGTTGAAAACTGACGCAGAGTGCCTTTGTGAGGGTTTTAAAAACAGTGCACAGTTGGGTGTTGTTCTTAATGTCACTAAAGCTATGGCTCTTCCTGCTGCTTGCCATGTCTCTGCTCCTTCTGTTAGTAACTGTGGATGTGAGTTTTCCCACATGCTCTGTTTCTGACCATTTAAGAATATTATTAACAGTAATATTATGTAATTTGGGGTTTTAATTGGTATTTAATATTTTTTTTTTGTTTTTGTATATGTACAGTGAGTACTGACACTGGAGCTGCTCCTGGTACGTACAGATCTGGCGTTTATAGTATTTTATAAGTTCCTTTTTACGTGGTTTGACTATGGTCTTTGTTTGGATTAAATGTTTAATTTTTACTTGTTTAAAATTGGTTGAAATATGACATTACATTCTTAAATATTTATATACATGAAAAAAGAAGTTATTCTGATGAGTGTGAAGGTGAATAATCCCTAGATCTGAACCTCTAGTTGAATACCTTGCAATCCGTTCTGTGGATGGCAAGCTGTGCGTTCAGCCATAGCATAATTTGTTGTTTTCAACCCGCACCACCCCGGCAATAAATATGGAATTATCATAACTCTTCTTTTGATAAATGTTATAATTATAGATATTTTCGTATCAGTTTTCTGAAATATTGATATTTCCTCTTACTTCTTCGAATCCAGATGATATTGAATTATTCATGATAGTTTGAGCCAATTTAGAATGTGAAATGTTAAAAATATATTGGGTAAATGTACTTCCATCAGAATTCTCAGTTTGTTATCTTTGTCGTTTTGGCATCATTATATATTACAGTATTATATTGTGTGTAAAAATACTAGCAACAATAATTTAAGTTAACTTATCTCTTGGAATTCATGAACTATCAAACAGTTTGAAAGATACAAGGAGGACTAATATGGGTTTTTTACCTAATAATTGCTAGTACATAGCAACTATACGAGTATGTGCCTCTGGAAGAAGCTAAGGGTTTAAACCCCCATAGACCCTGCCCCGCATCAGTTTTTTAGGAATTATTTCAACCCGCCTTGCACCTGCCCCGCCCCGCCCCGTTGCCATCCCTGAATTATGTTCTACTTCAACTGATGTGGCTGTTGCTGTGTTGATAAGGACTCATCTTTTAAAAACTACAGCATTTTGAGATTCAGTCCAGGTTATTGTCCAATTTTTTATGTATCACAGGACCGCATCTTGGTTTTTTAACATGTATGAACTGTTCTTAAATTCTTCTCCACTGGAAGGTGGTTTTTACTTGGTCTAGGAGCTTAAATGAATTCATACTCTTCAGCTACACATTTTCCTTTAGATTCGATTCATTTAGGGGTAAGCGCTATTCAGCTTAAGCCAAAAATACTGGCTGGTCCTAAACTTTGGTTTTAGTAATTGTAGTTTAGTCTCGATTCTGACATCACAAAGTTTTGCGGAGAATTTGACTGAGCTGAATTAATTTTGTCAGCAATTTAGTTTGCTTGTCCAATTTTGTCTTTAGCCATCAAAATTGTTCACTTTTTTCCGGAATAATTTCACTTTTTTTCGAAATCAGTGTTTGGTTATAAAATTTCCAAATCCAATTTGGAGTTGGATTCCCAATCTGGGAAAGTGGCGGCAAACATGTTTTCCAACTCCATTTTCATAAATTCCAAATAAAATGCTCTCTTCTCCCCTTTGTAAAAAGTATAACCAACCACAACTCTATCTGTGGCCAAATGCCTACACTTCACATTAATCTTTTATGATGATAAGTACTTGTATTTTCAGAATTTTGTTGGGAATTTATTTTGGTTCTTGCTATACGTGATTCTTTTACACTTTGTTTTACATTTTCTTTTTAACTTTTTTGTTTTGGTAAAAAGCTTAGACAGTGGAAGGAAGGTAAGCATATTGTGATTCACTTGTACGAGAAGCAACTTCCTCTACCAGTTTCTTGATGTCTTCTATTTCTCTTTTGTTATTTGGATTCTCATTGAATCCTTCTAAAAAATTGTTGACTTAGAAGCTAGTGAACTTTAGTTCTTTTTATCAA
Organism: Jaltomata sinuosa; assembly: GCA_003996215.1. Lineage (NCBI taxonomy): Eukaryota > Viridiplantae > Streptophyta > Magnoliopsida > Solanales > Solanaceae > Jaltomata > Jaltomata sinuosa. The sequence goes on along the minus strand of QJPP01007525.1, from coordinate 2,606,237 downwards.
AAGTTTGATTACTATTTGCTTTTTAAATTTCTTATGGTGATGTGTATGAAACCATGTGGTGGTTGCATTCCTATCTAGAAAAAACATTTTTTGCTCCGGATTCATTTCTTTTGTCTGCTGTGCAGCTCTTTCTCCAATTGCTGGACCGCCAACCATGTCGGCAGTTGCTCCAACCACCGCTGAGGGGGTGAGTGGGGTCGCTCCAGTGCCATCTCCAGGAAGCTCCGATTCTACTACTATTGCTCTATCTGTTGGGCAATTGGGTCTGACCGTAGTGGTGGCAGTTTTCTTTTGGTTCTAAGCTAAGTTCATGTTTTTGATCTGTTGGTTCTAATCACACGTTTTAGGATTGCATTTTGCGGGAGATCGAGCAGCACAGATTTGTTGTGATGTTTTGTCATTAAACTTTGCTAGTGGGTGTACTCCAATTTTATTTGTAGTGGTAGGTAATTTTATGAGACCCACGTAAATAGTGATGACACTGCTGTGTCACTTTGTTTTGTTATGAGGTTCTTATTGGGGTGATATTTTTTTTGTCAAATCCTTCTTCTTGCTCCATTTAAATTAGTTTTTCGATTATCATTATTGCCGGAAAAAAACTAGCTTTTACAAATATTCAATAAATTGGACGCCTCAGCTAACTGTGTAGGTTCATAATGGAGTTGTACTGCTCATTAGTTATTTGCTTTATGCTGGTAAATTTTCCTTTTCTATTGACTTGTCCTTGATGGTGAAAGTTAATTTCCTTTTGTTTCTTGTGTTGGGTTTTACAAGCTTTTACAGTCTGGTCCCTATGTTTGCCACTGAATTTTGCTACTTATTTAGCTTTCCTTTTTCATGTACCAGCAAAAGTTTACTCTTCATTTTTTTGGTTTACAACATTTTATGGTCTGTTCACTGAAGTATGATACTGTCAGAATGCTTTTTCATGTTTAGGCTTGGTAGTTGCACAAGACAAAGGTCAAACAGTGTCTCTATTTGTTTGCAAAGTATTGGGTGTTGAATATTTAGACAAGATCTGAATTAAGATATGGGTCTTCATTGGACAGTGAAAGAGAAAGTACTTATAGCAAAGCCCATAAACTGCAGAAAACAGCCCAAGCTTTTTGCATGGGCAAGTAGTCTATGTAAACACCCAAAACCTGTATGAAGGAACTTGTAATAGTTGATCTAGGTGCCAAATTTAATTTATAAAAATATGACCCGTTCAATTTGACTAAATTTATGGCTAATTACTCCCTTATTTATTAACTCATTTTGTCTTGACTCGTAGATCCAACTTCAATTCATCTAACGCTCGTAAGAAAATCTTGTCAAAATATTTAAGTACAAGTATTTTTTAGTGATATGTTATATATGTATAGCTATAATAAAGAAAAGAAAATTATTAGTTTTGTTTTGTAATTAAACAAAAAATTAAAATTTGTTAAGAGTTGGACGGATTGAGCAACTATCATATTAGAAAACAATTGTCAGGTTTAATCTATTAAAATGCTGCTTCTTTTTTACCTTGAAATAATAGGAAACAATAAGCCATAAAGATAAATACTCCTTCCGTTTCAATTTGTTTCACCTTTTTTGACTTAAGAAAATAAAAAAAAAAAATAAAAAATCTCGTGGTCTTAAATTAAAAATATGTCAAATGTACCAAAATACAGTAGGTCAAACAAATTGAAGTATAAAAATAGAAGGCTCAAGCTATAAATGGACAAAGAGATCAACATCAGTACTGCCATTGTTCACATGATGAGAATTACTGTAACATTTTTTGCAGAGAATGAGGGGACCATAGGATTTAAAAACAGAACCTAAATAGAAAGCAAATGCCAAAAACACTTTTGAGGTTTTCTTTTGGCTATTTCTTTAACAAGTCACTCTCCTCTGTTGATGCAGTGACCAAATCAAAAACAATACTGTTTGGTCAATTTTAGGTAATCCAGTTCTCTTCTTCAACAACTATTTAGGGGCCAAAATTCAGCTCTTTTCACTTTCGATATGCTTTCCAAAACACCAACTGGTGACACGTGTCCCATCACTGTTACCCTTTGGCTATCCAAGTCTATACTGAAAGATGTCACCCCTACTCATTCAAAAAAAAAAACTATTATTAAGGTTTAGGCAGATCGCTTTTGAATGTAATGCAAAAGTTATAATCATGAAATTTTAATCCTTTGATTGATTAAGATTTAGTATGAATGTTTATCATTATTGAATATGATAGCTCATACTATACTGCTTTGGGAGAAAAATAATAAGATATTACAATAACTGCATCTCAATCCTACGTAAATTAGAGTTGGCTACATAATATAGCCTATATTAATCATCATACCTAGGCCCTATTTAAGATCATGATCAACAACAACAACATACCCTGTATGATCCCACATGATGGGGTCTGGGGAAGGTGACTGGGTGAGGTATACTCAGATCTTACCCCTACATTTATGGAGTAGAGAGGTTGTTTTCGATACATGCTTGGTTCAAGAAAAAGTCGTGAAACTACTACAGAAAAGAAAAATACCGACAACAAAAATCAGAAGGGTAATCCAAGTAAAAGAAATAACAGCAGTTGAAGAATAAAATAGCAATAGTATAACAATAATGATACTGATTTTAGATTCATTTAAAAAAAAATCTCCAGGTAAACAAAAAATTCGGCATGCAAATTTTGTGCAACTTTTTCCACAATGCATCATGGAAAATTGTAAGTCTTGTGCATCAAGTTGAAGCCATTTAAGAACACTCATTGGCCCCTCATCTTTCTTTGGTGGCATCATTAACCCCCCCCCCCCCCCCTACCCATATCCCCAAGAATTTTTTTTACAAATTTGACAGTGTGTTATTTTTCTTTTAAAAAAACTATTGGAGTTAACAAAAATAGCTAGTTAGAAATATATAATGTTACCTTCCATCTTGGAGAGATGTTTCTTCACTTTACAAGCACATCCTTGACAATGAAGTGATACTCTCATCACAACAACCTGCATAAATATATGCTACTATCATAAACACTATATTTCTTGTTATTTTTTCCAAATGAGTAGATATAAAATGCTTTTAAGATCATATTTTAAAAAAGAAATTGTAACCTGGAAGGAGTTATCTGATAAGGGTAGTGAAGGGGAGGGAATCACTTGCTGGATCGAACCCAAGGATAGGTCGGCCGGGTGTTGGATCGAATGAACACTCAACCGCGGAACAATTTTGGAACCATTTTCTTGATCTCTCTTAGAAATTGTCAAAACAGAAGAACCAACAGCAGCAGCAACAACATTTCTTGATCTCCTACTTATAGGCATAGAACCAACAAGTGTACGAGGTACATCACCTAACCTAGTACTACTACATTTGTTGATTAATTTTGCATGTTCTTCCATCGACATTCTACGTCGCGCCACAGGCACAACAACTGACCTTGAATCACAACTCAAACACACTGCAGTTGACACTTGAGGCTGGCACATAAATCCTCTCATCTTCCTGCACCCTCCTAATTTCTTGTAGTTCATTTTTCCTTAGCTTTCTATTTCTATGAATATGTATAATAATTTTCTTGTAGGGACAAAGTTGTGAAAGATATATATGAAGCGGAGATAGTGGAATAACTAGGAGAAGGAATGCTTCTATTTATGAATTAGCAACCAGTGGGGCTTTAGTACTTGCTAGTGGCAATAAATTCAACTTGTATAAATAGTATGTAGCTAATAATGTAAATACTATAATTTATTATAGCAGGTTAGCTACTATATTTATTAGGGTGCCTACAAATGTTTATTATAGGATTTACCTCTACTAACTTTATATAAGTGACCTCATCTTATTTTTACATAGTCAAGTGCATAAAACTTGAAACTTTTTGTGCAAATACTATTCTTAAGCCATGTTTGGATATGAGGGGAATACATAATAAGCTTTGAATTTGTAAGGTCAAATGAATGAGAGATGACAAGAGAAGGGTCAAGATTTTGAGCAAATACAGTACAAGTGTACAACTGAATTGATCAGTGGCTTCAGAGTTGGAACTTTTTCTTGTTGCTTTCCACAAGGAGCTAAAGTTTTCAAAGTCAGAGATTGGAATTTCTGTTAATGGAGCCCAACATATAGTACCAAAGTGCCAATCTTATATCAGTTCAAGCTTTGATTCTTTAGACTATATCTGTGTACAGAAATTTGGTTTAAAACAACCAGAGTCCTTATGGAGTCATTAACACACATAATGAAATTTTAATTATTTTTAGTGGAGTCTTTGTAGCTTTTAATTTGTCAACTGTCATATTTTATTTGCATATAGAGCAGATGTGATATGTGATAAGTCCATCTATACATTGATAATGCAAACGACTTTTTATGAAAGTTACAGAGATTATTAACGTGAAAAATAAAATAGATCGTCAGCTACGAAAAGTTAAAGTACATTAATAGTGTAATTTTTTTTTATCATGTCATGTGTAAATATAAGTTAACTATGTCTACAATCATGTCACCTTTTTAGTCTATGTTGTTAGGACTCTTCAAAAATGTTGTCGGTTGCTTAGGATCCTCAATAGTCCATTTTTTAGGGATCCGACAGAGTGTCGCAACAGTTTTGGAGAATCCAATCAACATAGTTCTTAGCTGCATTAGTTTATCTTCTTTTTTTTCTTTTATAACCTAACCCGGTGTCTAGTACCAGTTTTATAGTGCAACTGATTTGGATTCGCGTTGAAAAGTCCCTCTTTAGGTGGTAAAATACTCTCTATCAAAGATAATATCGTTCTTAGGGCCGGCTCGAACCTAAAATCTCTAGTTATTGATGAAGTAGTATCACAACCTTTTTTTTTAATCTGTTGCATTAATTTATCATGATTATGCAATGCCATGTGAAGCTCTATTTGCCACTCTTAATTCGTTGCCATGCCTTGGTAGTTTAGCACACAAATGCTTAAACTATTGCACTTAGCTATCACATTAAATTGTAGAACCACCAACCTACATTCTCTTCTTTTTCTTCATTAATGTTTTGGAATATTTTCCTAGTAACACCTACACCATAGATGAAGTTCTTTTAATTACATAGTATGGAGTTTGTACTCATCATGAAATGCTACAAGACAATAGGAGCTCATGGTAGCTCCTTAGTAAAGGCTGCATGCTGCAAATTATTTATTAAGTGATACCTAACAATATTGCAACTTGTTTCTACCAAAATTAATACATCACTTTCCTTCTTTAGTGAGGGGATATTGGTGGTATTGCAGCACCCCAAAGTCAGATGATTATGAAGTCAGAAAACTAGTTCCTTTGGGTGGTCCAAAAGACAGATGAAAATTATATGTGATAACAACCCATGCCTAAAAAATTCATGAACATTTATTGGTTGGTTTAAGATTAATGCACACATCGTTTTCCTTTCAGATATTTGCAAAGGCACAAATTAAACACCTTACTTGGTGGAAGAAGTCAATCTCAAACTGATATATGATATACATTTGTACATGGAAGAATCAACTTAGTGCCAAGTATACAAATTATGAATTTTTAGGTCCAGAGTTTTACTTTAGGCCCATTCTTTCCATCTTCTAGGCAGGAGAAAAGGAATCTCTACTACTGTACTTACAAAATAATGTTTCAAGATTGGTAAGAATTTGGAGAAGAAGAATTTCTATAGACTTCAACATATCATTAAAATGACAATTGGAACCGAGGCAACGCTTTTTTGTGTTTCTTTTTCTGCTAAAAAGCAAATCCGCAGTTCTGTCTACATTAATCAGCAAATTTCAATGCCGAAACTCTCTAGTTTTCAGCTCAGCAATTTGCAATTGGCCCTATACAGTGCTAATTCATTCCATCGTAACATGATGTTTTTAAACAGCAGGGTCAACTAGAGCTCACTAGTATTCATATGTACATACTGTTCTATTTTTGTTTTCATCGTACATACTCTTCTATAGACAAAGACTTTGACGGATAAAGAGATACATGGAATATTGTTAGATTCCGGTTAGAGTTAAAACATGCTGATGTCTGAGAGTGCAATGTCACCAAAATAAGCAGTTTTGCTCTTCAGCCTTCCACGAAGCATATTTTCTTCAATCTGCATAAGGAAGCCAGCTCTAGTAAAACTGTTAGACTATGCTAGCACAACAAAGAGAAGCAGACTACCTCGAATTTCAAGGGGGGAGAAGACAACCAAGAAAGCTCTTCAACTTGCAGTAAGTCAACATTTCGAGGCAAGTACATAATGACATTTGGTGCTATGCTTTGAGCAGCTTGGAACAATGAATAACTGCACAAATAAGTAACTTAAGGAGTCTCATCAACAAAACACAAGCTCATCCTGTTAGGCAGAAATAAGTGCATCTGAACTATATAGATAGAATTACACCAGAGAAGAACAGAAGGAATGAAATCTCAGATCAATGACGGAACAAGAGATAAAAGAGTTGGTCTAATAAATGATGGACAGAAATTGAAGATTGGATTAATATTTACTCCATCTATATCCTCCTTTTCCCACCTAGACCCACTTCTCAACCGCAAGCTGGATCTGGGAAATTTTATTTAAATCAAAGCCTGACAATCAAGCTTTAGATAGCTTAATAGTTCCCACCTTTTAACTGTACCAGCCTTTTTGCCATATTTATCTCAACAGAAAAGTTCTTGAAGTAATTTAAGACAAACTAAGGGAGAAGATATGAACAAAAAAGGAGTTAAAGTGCCAGAGTATGCAGTTGATTTTCAGCAACACCAAAATCCAACAATGGAAAAATATTTTTACATAGTGAAAACTGAAAAGAGAGTAGATATAGTATTTACTAAATAGTCCAACCGATGATGACTGATAGGTTTAATACAAAGCACAAGAAAGTAATTACCATATAGCATAAACCAGAATGACATAGAAACAACTAATTTACCAAATGCAGGACATACCCATTTTTTGGCTTCAGCAGGTCAAGAGTAAAAGATTCCTTTGTGCTGTATGCTGGACCGCCCCATGGTGGTGAAAGAAATACTACGTTCCCCTAGTAAAGAGATGAAGGCAACATTTAGGAAGAGAAACAGCATAAGAAAATTGAGAGAATCACAGGGATTGAATGGGAGTCCCTCAACATGGCATTATATTTCTGTTTTCCTGAATTTTGTGGAGAAAAACCTTGCAACGGCCTCATTTTGTAATCCTTGGGAAATCTAAAAACCCTTACTTTGCTGAGAATATAGTGACTGGTGAAGGTACAAAACATATAATCGATGATCCAATATGCAGCTATCCAACCCGTCAAGATCCAACATGCTTTAGCTTCACGCTACTCCAACATAAGTGGAACAATTAGCATAGCAAGAAGTAGAATCTATCATCCGGTAGTCTAAAATCCTCAAACAGTTTAAAACTTTAAGGAGATGAACTGATGCTCTTTAGTAAAGGTCAGTATTCTGCATTTAGAAGTTTTAGCAGCTATTTAAGAAACGGGATACTATCTATCCTCAAAGTCTACGTGATTGAGGCAACTACTGTATACATCCAATGTCATATTATTTTATGCAACTTAAGGCTGCTTCCAGCAATAAATAAGCAGTGTGTGTCAATACTTCATTGAACTTTAGGCTCCTTCAAGTGACAGAAGTTAACAACCTTTTTGTAGAGACAAATCTGGAATCTCGAATTATATACCATAACATGGAAACAACAACAGATAACCTCACTAGACAAAACACGATGCTCTGTCATCTATTTTCAAAAGCCACGATGTGCCAATCACTGCAGAACAGCTAAAGGTTAAGTCTTGCCACAATGGTACAGAGGCACACGCTTCGAAACTCGGTGGATAACTGGCCCACCTCTCTACCCTTCTCCATTTAAATACCTGGCTTTTGTCAGCGGCAAGATTCGAATTTTTTGCTAGACATAAATTTCTTTATATCATTTTGGTTTTCAAAATTGTAAAACTAGGTGCAGACATAATTTCAAAGCTTTAACATGACAAAATACAACCTAAAGATACCAGAAATCAAAATTTTCATTAATCTGAGCCATGTTTATCACTTTTGTCAATCAGAGCCATATTTATTCCTAAAGATGTTGTAGCTCAACTGCCAACTAGAAACAGCAGTTACTTGGATCTCTAAATCAGTAGTCATCATGTTTATGAAGACTGCACAAAACTGTTTATTGATCTATATACCAAATAACCTGAAGCATGAAAACAGCCTCACTCGTGTGCATGGTTAAAGGCTTTACACATTTGACAATTCCCAAACTGCACAATGCAGAAGTCTTATGCTGCTATCAGCTAAATCTTGAAAGTCATACCCTTCCTTTCTAAGATCTTAATAGCCTATTAGAATAACATCGAGGCAGCAAGACCCTCGTATCAATTGTGAAAATCATTAAAAAGTAAAAGCTGCTAGACATAGAAGGATAATCTAACAAAACAAATGCATGATCCACTTATATAAGCCAACTAGCATTGGATGGGATCCAGGTTACACTTCTATTGACTTAATCTTGATAAAGAAATTATAGCTACTAACAGAGAAGATATACCCGTTACCTACTACCAATCAAGAGAGAGAGAGAGAGAGAGAGAGGTGATGTACCCTCAAGGACGGGGCCAGTTGGAAAAAGTCTCCAACGATGAATTCAATATGATCTTCAACACCATATATCTTTGCATTTTCAAAAGCCAATGCGATTTTTCTGGGATCAATATCAATAGCAATGACGTGATGACACCTATATACGAGATCATGGACATCAGTCTACTGCTACTAATACAGATTGGAACATCAGAAAACAAAATGACAAGTTCTTGATTGACCCACAGCAGCAAATGACAATTTTATATTCCACACACCGTTCGGATAACAATATAGATGAGGTTCTACATACATTTCCACACTAAGTTTATTTCTACAAGTTTGGCATACAAATATTCATTGCCCTCTCTTCCATTTTAGACGTACAAGATGAGGTTTCTTTTTCTTGATCCAAAGACAAACTAACAAGTTACTACATGCAAGGCAAAAGAAATAGGCCAAATCCAACTGCAAGGCGATAAATAAAGGAAATAAGTTGTGGTGATCGCTGTTGCTGGCTTTTGAGACATGCTCCTACATGAAGTTGGACACTAGGCTGAGAAAGCCAAAGTCTTGGTGGAGCCATGAAGGGTTGAGTTGATCGGCCCTCAATGTGGCAAGGGGAGTTGGAAGAATAATAGTAGCAGAGTCCTTTTGGGATTCAAAACTTCGACTTACAAATAATCATATCTACTATTTGAATTCTCTAAAAGAGGAACATATCTTAGGTTATGTAATTACTTCACAATTTACGGACAGAGTTTTTGCACATGGCAATGTCCCATTCCCAAGTAAACGGAGTAAGGGGAAATCCTTTTTTTGCTCCTCTTAAACAATAGCAATATATACAAAGCTATAAAATTTGAAGATAGAAAACTCAAAAGCAGGCTAAAATCTTTTTGAGTCTAAGAACCATAAAAATCATTAGACTACCATTCAGGGCCATAAAGCACCATACTCTTATCAATAACTTTAAGAAGATGTTTTGCAAGACTCATATGATGCAGGTAGGTCACAGAGAGCAAGTGCACTGGATTTATGAATCATCACCATAAAAGATTTGCATCTCTGCGAGACAGCAAAAGTCTTTCTGAGTAAAAATTTTAGCAAATAAATTTATCTGAAAATAACTAAACAAAACAGTTGGAAAGAAGACAAACATCATCTTTATCAACCCCTCTACCAGAAGCTTGCTTTGTTTAATGTTTCTTCCCGATTTTACTAGTTCTTAGAGACTTTAGACATAAGCAATTTGACCAACACAACGTTCCTATGATCTCACAGAAATTCACCTGTCTACAAGATTTACTCTATTTCTTCACAGAGCTTTAATGAAATCCTTTTACAAAGATTAGTAAGTTAAGCAAATATAAGCTCATTATTAATAGTTCTCTTTTTTGTGTATACTACAACAACAACATACCCAGTAATCAGTATACTCCCACAAAGTGGGGTTTGGAGAGGGTAGAGTGTACGCAGTTTGTAGCACTACCTCGGAGATGAGGTAGAGAGGTTGTTTCCGATAGACCCCCGGCTCAAGACAAAAACAGTCTAGAAAAAGACTCAGGCACGCATAGAGAAAAATTCCAGTGCAAGAAAATGGCAGAGCTAAGGAAGACTCCCCCAACCCCCCACCCCTCAGGGACTCAACAAGAAAGAGTACATACATGTTTGCAAATTGGATAGCATTGCCACCAACTCCAGCGAAACCATCAATGACAACACCGCCGCCACAGCGGAGGGCATGCCTGACGGCAATCTGCTCCGGCGTAACGGAAAACCAGCCTTCTTCATCCATCTTAATGCCTTGGTCATATCTTAAAAAAAGATCATATCTTTGGACCCAATACTTCTTCACAAGTGGACTAACCCCTTCTTCTTTATCTTCTTTAACAACTACTGCCTTTTTAATTCTCCGTTTTCCTTTGAATTTAACTGAGGAAAAAAAAACAAAAGATTCTCAAGAAATTACACAATGGTTTCAAGATTGTGAGCAGATTGAAAAAAAAAAAAGAAGGGGTATGATTGTTAATTCTAGTTGCCAAATGGGTGTACCTCTTTTCTTGAGAAAATTTGGTTTTCGTTTTGCAGGAGAATAACGGCGTTTGCGCAGCATTTTTGGTGTTTCTCCTAATACCATATACATACACAGATTGAAATTTTGGGAATCAAAGTTTTCGAAAAGACACTACGCGGGGTGAAGAAATTGGGAAGTTCTTCCAGTAGTAGACGAGTGAAAAAAAGAAAAGAGAAGGAACTACTCACTCCGTAGTTGGCCCCTTTTTTTTTACGGGAATGTTAAGAAATTGGCCAATGTTTTTTTTTTACGCTGATATTAAAAAATTATAAACAAAAAAATAATTTTACTAATTCACCAATATAATTAATCGTAAAAATAACGTGAGAAAAAATTAAATAATATTTTTTTGATTTAATAAGATAAACAATTAACGTAAACTAACTATTTTTTTTAATAAGGTGACCGTTAATATGGGGCGGAGGGAGTAATAATAAAATGCCTTCCCTCCCTAACAAAGGGGAAGGTCCAAAAATTTATGAAAAATTATTGTATATGTTATAAATATATCTGTTTGTATTACAACGAAGGTGTATTTTTTGAGAAAAAAGTAGAGTTAATTACTTGGTCCCAAGTTAATTTTCGTTAGTTTTTCTTATAAATAAAGTGTTCTTATTTATTGTAAAAAAAAATAAAAAGCTTTGTCTGTAATAATTTTTTATTATTTTATTATTTTATAGCAAAAAATATCATATTTGTTACTATTAATTTAGACAAAAACTTGTGTTAACCGGTTGGATTTCATGTGTCCAGACTCAAGATGTTTTGTAAAAAAATAAATTAAAATTCACGATTTAATTTTTACTATATTAAAGTTACTCTCCACATTATTTCAAATTAAAGCTCCGTCAAAATCAAACACAACTATGAGATGATTTCCTAATAATAAGCGTACAAATGACCATACTCCCTAAAATTATTTCATAAGATAAAGGAATAAATTTAATCCTTCTGCCTTAACAAAATGGAAAATTAGCCTTCTTTTTTTGTTGCCCTATATAGGTGATCTAAGAAGTTACTGAAATAATTTATGCTACTTTTACAAATGATTTGTAAGAAATGAACGACAGCTTAGAAGTAGAATTATATATTACCTTACTTTTAATTTTAGAGGCGCAAAAGGCATTTTTATAAGATTTTTTTCTTTTTTTTCTTTTTTTTCTTTTTTGCCTTCCTCCTAATCGGAAATTTCTCATCTTCAAAAGATTAAAACAAAAGAAGTTTGAGAAATAAAATACCACATTAAATTCAAGTTATATATTAGATGACTCTTTTCATCCATTTTAGTTTTTTGTAATATAGTTATTTAATATACTCCCACTGTCCCATATTAGTTGATCAATATACTAAAAATAGTTGTCTCATATTAGTTAGTCATCTTACTAAATTAAGAAAGTATTAATTAATTTTTTTTCCATATTACCCTTGCAATTAATTCTTTTTGAAAGGGTCCACACTTGTTTGTAAAGTTCTAAAGAAGTTTCTTAAGGGGTGAATTAGTAAAACTATCATCTTATTTATGATTTCTTCATATGCGTGTAAAAAGGAAAGTAACCAACTAATATGGAACGAAGAGAGTATATTATTAGTGAAATATGACAAATATCTCGTAAAATTAATTAAAGTGCGCACAAACTAGTGCAGACATCATTATTATCCAAAAAAAAACACATTGGATTAGGTAAATATGTGGAGTCAAATCTAAACAATTGGTTAAAAAAATATACTAATCTAAAAGAAGTCTGAAAACATGCACGTTCTTTAGAAAAGAGTCTGGAGAGCTGAGGTTATCAGATAACACATTGGATATTTAATCATGTATATCATTGTTCTGATTTTTAATTAATGCCATAAAAGGAATAATAAGTATTACTTCACCCGTTCATTTTTACTTGTCACTAATTTTTAAAATAGATTTTATTATTACTTATCACCTTTGACATATCAAGAAAATTTCTGTTTTACCTATAGCATTAATTACTTATTCTTCAAATCAATTTTTAAAAATTAATACTACATATCAATTAATAGGGATAATATGGCAAAATATACATGTTAATTATTGTTCTTTTAATAAATGTGCCAAGTCTAAATATGAAAAATAAAAATAAACGGAGGGAATATTATTATTACGTACCCATGCCGTTTCCATTACTCCATTATTCTAATTAATGACGAACAGCAGCAAAAGGAGCATTATTCATCTATATGTTAGGGTTTGCCCTAAATTTCCTATTTTATCTGAATTATATCATAATTTGTTTTACTCCAAAAATGTTTTCTTGGTGGAAAAGATTTTCTTATAGGAAAAGATCTCTTCCATAATTGGTTAACCGTTTTTTGGAGGAGAAGTTTGTACTTCTATAAATTGAAGATCCTTCTTTTCAGAACAAACACAATAGAATCCACAATGTAGCCTTTAGAGAGTTTCGTTTAGGGGGAGATTATTCTCCCAATAAGTATTTATGCTTTTTAATTTTAGTTTTAATATGTAGGCCTATTAGCCAAATCATATAATAATATGATATTTTTAGTATGTTTTTCTTTGTCATCTGATTTATCGCCTTCAAAGTTTGCAAATATTAGCTTCCGCATGACGCCCTCTCGATTTGGATCACAACAATATAGGTGTAGATCTAGAAATTGCAAATCTTGAAAGTAACGATTTAATAATATTAAAATAAGAAGCAAATAATTGATTTTAACACGAGATACGTGGACGGCTAAACCATTATCCATCTACTCGGTTTAACTTCATGTTTTTCTTCTTCTTTGTTTAAATATTATAAAGTTAATTTTATTCCATACATAATGTAAAACTATTTATCCTCATTATAATTTTGAAACAGTCTTATATGGATCCAATTGACCTTGCTTTAAGAGATTCTTTTCTTAAATACGATGCAATGTTATATAATAAACAACTTAAAGCTTCTTACAAGAAGGAAAACATACATGATATTTTGAGGCTAAAAATGTGTGACAAACTAAAAGTCTACCCTCAACGTCAATGACAAGTCTTTTATTTCCCTTTTAAAGTTTAATTAAGTACTAATTTCATCTTTGAGGAAAATATTTATGCTTAGTAGTGCTCTTTTGTTCTTTATACGAACTAGCAAGGCAAGTCCGTGCAATGCATGGCTGATGGCCCAACATAATTCTATAAAAAGTTATTTTACTTATTTTCACTTTAATTATAATTATATAAATTTGAGTGTTCATGAAGCAAATATATCGTCTAGAATTATTTTAAGTATTTTTTTCATCCATCAGAAACTTTTTGCATTTGAAATCGCAAGTGCAGGTGGTGAAATTTTTTAATATACTATTCCATCCGTTTTAAATTTATTGGTCTATTTTGGCTTGATAGGAAGTTTAAGATAATAAAGAAGATTTTTGCATTTTGTGGTCTTAAATTAAAGATCTGTCGAATGTATTAAAATGTCTTTTGATCATGTGGCCTGAAACATGTCATGTGAAAAGTTGAAATTAAAAAATTGCTAAAAAAGAAATGGATCATTCTTTTTTAAACGAACTAAAAAGAAAAGTAGATCAAACAAATTAAAATAGAGAGAGTAATATAATTCATCATTATTATACTATTTTTAAGATAATGTTAAACTATGTAACTCTCTTCCTTTGGATCGAAATTAATTATATTTATTGAAAGCCACATGATTTGGTTAATAATTATCAGTAAATATATATATTAAATTATAAACTTATTATAATTAAATAATTTAATAAAAAAAAATTGACTTGACGTAAACTTCGATGCAACAACAATTTATTTTCATTCGAGTTCTAATTTCCTTAATATAAGAACAAACGAAAAAATAAAACCAAGAAAAGAAGTCTTTCTTTGTTTATTTTTTGTCCTAATAAGGGAGTGTCACAGGCTCACAGCACTACCACAAGCAATGGCTGTACAACAAGACACAAAAGGTAACAATTTTCATATTTTATAACCCCCCAACCCCTCTTCAGAGCTCATCAGCAAAGCCCAAATTTTTGAACTTTTTCATCATCTTTGAATAGGTAACAATTCTTTTTTGTTTGAATTTTCAGATTTCCTTTGTGGGTTTTGATGTATGAATATGATCCTTCAACCCCTTTTCAATTTGGGTGTTATGGGGCTTTTGGGAGGGCTCTAATGTGAATTATTCAATTTTGAGTTTTTTTTTACTGTTTAGGTTCTTTTTGTTTATTGGGTAGCTGTGAAAATCTGGATGAATTTGTTGATGATTGATGAGTGTATGTCTGCTAGTAATTTTCCCCGTTTTGGTGTGTTATTAGTGAAGATTTCTGTTGTTTCATGTTGAAATTTCAGTTTCTTGAAATTCATCTACCTGTATGTAACCTGTGATTAGGGAGATCGTTTGCTTAAGTTAATTACTTTCTAGTCTGTGGTTTACCTTTTTCATTTTTTGCCAAGTTAGGTCCAAATTTCATTTTTCTAGAGTTAACCTTTTCCCTCTTTCATTATTGGAATGATTAGGCGTTAATACATTGCCCTGGATATAGAAGATTAATATAGCTGATTCTCTGTTGATCTTTTTCACTATTTCTTTTTCCCCCTTTATGATGCTAGCTGATTTTTTTAATTTTATGGTTTTGCGGCTTTTTAGTTGGAGACATGTACTGAATTGGTGTGTCACTAGCTGGATTTTATGGGTTTGTTGCATTTTAGGAGAAGGCAGGCACTGAATTGGTGGGTGCAAGTTGTCAAGGTTGCAGCATAAAAGGGGGAAAGACTAATTAATGGGTGGCATATTGAGTCGGAGTAACCACAATTCTAATGTGGGGGATCTCATTGAGGGCTCCCAAATTGCATCATGCAAGAGACAAAGGACATCAGATAGCTTCTGGGAGCATAGCCCGCGGTTAATTCCGAGCTTGCCTGATGAGATATCTATTCAAATCCTCGCCAGACTTCCTAGAATACACCACTTAAATGCAAAATTAGTTTCACAGAGCTGGAAATCTGCTATTATGAGTCCAGAACTTTATAGGTGTAGAAAAGAACTTGGAACAACAGAAGAGTGGCTCTATCTTTTGACAAAGACTGAAGGTGATAAGTTTTTGTGGTATGCTTTTGATCCAGTCTCCACGAGATGGCAAAGGTTGCCACCAATGCCGGCAATTGCGGTCAATGATGAACCTAAAAGTGGTTTATCTGGACTTCGGGCGTGGAACATGGCAGGTTCAAGTATAAGAATTGCTGATGCCATAAGGGGTTGGCTTGGAAGGAGAAGTGCTCTGGATCAAGTTCCGTTTTGTGGTTGTGCTATTGGAGCTGTTGATGGATGCCTCTATGCCCTTGGGGGATTCTTCAGAGCTGCAGCCATGAGATCTGTCTGGCGGTATGACCCCATTGTAAATGCTTGGAATGAAGTAAGTCCCATGTCTACTGCAAGAGCTTATTGCAAGACAGGTGTCTTGAATGGAAAGCTTTATGTAGTAGGAGGTGTTACTCGGGATCGTGGTGGACTTACGCCCCTTCAATCTGCAGAAGTATTTAATCCTCATACTGGTATTTGGTCTGAAGTCCCGAGCATGCCATTTTCAAAAGCACAGATGCTACCCACTGCTTTTCTAGCTGATCTACTCAAGCCTATAGCTACTGGGATGACATCTTATCAGGGGAAACTCTATGTTCCTCAAAGTTTGTATTGCTGGCCCTTTTTTGTTGATGTTGGAGGAGAGGTCTATGATCCCGAAACAAATGCATGGATTGAAATGCCAATTGGCATGGGAGATGGCTGGCCTGCTAGGCAGGCAGGAACAAAGTTGAGTGTCACTGTTGAAGGAGAGCTGTATGCATTGGATCCTTCTAGTACTCTTGATAGTGCTAGAATAAAAGTTTATGATCATCAAGATGACACTTGGAAGGTGATTGAAGGAGATATTCCTATTAATGACAATTCAGAGTCTCCTTATCTTCTTGCTGGTTTTCTTGGAAAGCTCCATGTGATCACTAAAGATGCAAATCACAATATCATGGTCATGCAGGCGGATAGGCAAAATCATTCAGTTCCTTCTCCATCAACTTCAGCAAATTCTTTACAAAAGTTTTTACACGAAGTTCCAGAGCCGGTTTTAGGATCTGAAGCGAATATGTGGAGAGTTGTTGCTTTGAGAAGTGGTGGATCTGCAGAGTTGGTTAGCTGCCAGATCCTTGATGTATAGTTATGTCACACAAGGTTGCGATTCCCCTTGTTCTGATGTTGCCTTTCTGTTTTTTCCCTCAGTTAATACAACTAGTTAGTTTTATGATTTACTTGAAGCTTGAGGTCTTGAGAAACAGCAACACTGTATATTGCAGCCTCCAAACATTTATAAATAATATCCACATATATAATAAATATTGGCTAAAGTATGTTCTGAGATCTCTGTGCATGTCTGATAGAACAGGCTATTGATTACTACTTGTTTTGTGGTCGACAAAGTTGATCCATTAGGTTCTTGATTTATCATTTGCCAATGGAAAAACAAAAAAACTTGAATTTACGATTGTATGCTAATATGGTGAATGAATTACTGTTTTTGTCAATCATCTGTTCGTTGTGAGTTGCTTGAAAGATGGCACAGCCATTTGGATTGAGGAAAGATCGATAGAGGTAATTCCACACCCACCATACATCTGATGCATATTCCATAGTTTTTGCAGAATTGGAATCTAACTATGAATCAACACAACGGAAAGAAATAGGTGGTGCATAAGGTTGTGGTTGCGTTGCACACTCAAGACTGTTTTATGAACTATATATGTAGAATTATTTTTAATTAATCTTTTGTTGACTGATATGGATATCATTGTGCTGTTTGCCTTAAATGATACAGATGATTTGTTGAACTCTGATGCTTTCTTCATAGTGAGATATCTGAACCATTGCAATTTATCCTTCCCCTTATCTGACATTCACCAAAAACTTTTCTTGAAACACAAAACTCAGCAGGTGACCAAAAATTTTAGTACTGTAAAGTTGTGTTTATTTGTCTAACAAACAACCACTATCTGATACATCCAGAAGGAAAAATTACATTTGTGATTCCACAGCCATTCCTGTTGTGGATTAACTTTCACATTCAAACCTTTAATTGACCCAGAGTAAACTATAGACATTCGTCATCAAAATTCCTGACATACAATATAAGCTTAAAAAATGCAAAAGAGAATATGAAAAAGAAGGAAAATAAATATGCACAAAGATGAAAATTGGCTATTACAAATACAAAGGATTTCCCTTATAAGAGTCCTATATGTGCTGCTGGCAGAATAGCTGAAAGATCATCTTGGCCCTGATAACTCATCGGGTCGTAGATTATAAGTGGAGTCTGCAATAATCCAATCAGTGTGAGGATGGTGAGCATGGTTGAAGTCTTGTCGGAACATCTCCTCCTTCTGCCATTCTTCCCACCGCTCAGCTAGGCCATCACCTTCAAGCATTCTGACCACTTCCGACATCTTTGGACGTTCCATTGGAGAGCTCTGTGTGCAGAGTAGAGCTACCTGAATAAGCTGTTTCACCTCTTCTTCATTGTAATTACCCTGAAGATCTGCATCTACTAATGTTTCATACTTCTCGTCCTTTAGAAGTCCCTTGACCTGAAATTTCGGCGGAAGTTTTGAGGTCAAATAAGGTACACAACCATTTATTCACATGACTGCCATTTAGAAGAAATCACAGTGTATGCGGGTTTTCCTCATCATGTCAACAAACTATTAATTTCATCATAAAAATAAGAAAACATTCACCATATAAGTTATTAAGATCTTCGATAACCAGCCCTACAGGGAGACTAAAAAGACAGAAAACCAGAGAGCATGACACTCTTGATTCTCTGTGCTCATATTTAAACCGTATTGAATTTCCAAGTTCAGATAGTCACTTTATTTACTTTCCAAGTTAGGATAGTCACTTGTCTTCCAATTTTCTATGCTTCAATTTACTTCAACCACAGTGAAAGATTTGACCATCCTCTTTCACTCCTACAGGTGGGTTCCCTTTCTCGAGGATCCTCCCAAAGGAATCCCCTCTCGCAAAGTGTATCCTTTATCTCACCATACTCTCCGATGCAAACACTAGCCAAATACAGAAGAAATAGCCTAACAATTTCGTACCAAAAAAAAAGAGATATAGTTCTATCTTCACAGAAGGCCACAGTCAATTTGGCAGGGAAGAAGTATCTAAATCTTCTGATGTAGCGATATGCTAGACGAGTGCTTTGGCTAACGAAAGGGAGAAAGATTTTAACAGGAATGGGATTGAGGATATTAGTGGGAAAGGCAGGGGAAGGGAAGGGACGTGACAGTGTCTCTTATTCGCCCATCCCAGTTTGTAGTGGGGTGTTGTTATTTGGAACAAATGATAAGAACCGATGCAGGTCTGCAAATTAGCTTTTCATCATGTTGAGTACAGCAATGATGTTGTTCTGCTTATAGGGAGATGCATGCAGGAAAGGGTCCTCTCACCCATGCTCACTTCCATGTTAAAGGCAGTTGCACGACAAAAACTAGCAATTATAAAGAATAAAAAGTTTTGACTTATAAAAGAAAAAGAGAAAAATGACAAGCTAGGAGTAGAACAACTAGATCATGTAGGTGAGTAAATGCTTACCCAATCTAGCAACATGACATCATCATCATTTGCAAGTCGAGCAAGATCAAACGCCCTTTGCCCAGTTATGAGCTCTAGAAGCATAACTCCGTAGCCAAACACATCAGTTTTCTCTGAAGATTTACCGGTGGATAAATACTCGGGGGCGATATGCCCAATTGTACCACGTACAGCAGTAGTAACATGAGTATCCTTGTAGTCCATGAGTTTGGCTAACCCAAAATCCCCAACAACTGCTTCATAATCCTCATCCAACAATATATTTGCTGCTTTGACATCACGGTGAATGATCTTAGGGTCGCAATGATCATGCAAATAAGCAAGGCCTCTTGCAGATCCAAGTGCTATACACTTCCTTATTGGCCAGCCAAGTGGTGGATCTGATTCTGGCCGCTCTACAAAAATGTAAATTTACCGTAAGAACAAGTTCAGGATGTTAATTAACTGGTGGAAAGTTCTCATTTTAGCTAGAACAGAATTTACTTAATTGGTATCTTGCGGTTCATGCATAAATGAAGATTACTTTCTATCTCTGATGCTATGAAATCAGAACATAAAACTTGAACGGATATCGTAATATTTGGTAGGACATCAAGGATAGCAACACTCTTGAAATTGCTTGATAGACCACGAGTAAAATCATTTTTTTTTTATCAAGAAAAATAGGTGATTAAATTAGAAAATGAGTAAAATCATGAAGAACATCAACTTCTTACTAGGATTGCATACTCATAACTATAAGGGGTCGTTTGGTTGGGAACAAGTTATCCCAGGATTATTTATCTCGGGATTAGCTATCCTGGGATAAGTTATCCCACCATGTATATGGTATAACTTATCTCACCACTATGGTATAAATGGTGGGATAAGGTATCCCAAACTTAGCAACCAAACAAGACACCAAAATTTTATCCCTGGACTATTTATTTTTATCCCTCACACCAAACGACCCCTAAGTCTATAACTTACTAACTCCTACTACAACCACAACAATATCCAATAATTCCAAGTTTACACACTGATGTACACCTCTGCAGTAACTTCTCCAAATAACTTATATTACTAGACCATAACGTTGTTATCAGTTTTCAGCTTTTTCAAGTGCTTGATCTGATGTATTTTGACTCAATGGAGCAAAGAAAAAGAAATACGGAAAAGTCCAGACTTAAAGATACCTCTTAAGCGTGAAGCAACACTTCCATTCGCCATGTATGGATAAACAAGCAACCGTTCAGTTGCTGTCATGCAAAAACCCCATAAACGAAGTAGATTTCGATGCACGGCCATACTAATCATTTCTACTTCTGTCTGAAACTGTAATTCCCCGCCTTGAGTACGCTCCTCTTTTAATCTTTTAACCGCAACTAAAGAGCCATCAGCCAACCTGCCCTTGTAAACCTTGCCAAATCCTCCTCTGCCAAGTATATTTTTGTTGCTAAAATTGTCAGTTGCAACTTGTAATTCGCGCAAGGAAAACCTCTTGAGTTGTCCAAGATGAACTTCTGGATCCTCCTCAGCTGCAAAAGAACGTAAAATTGTAAGAACTCATTAAATTAAAATTAAATTTGAAAACAAAAAAACTAATTCAGATGTTGATTGAGGCTTCCCACCTGGAACATCAAAGAAGTGGTCCTCTGGTTTCCTTCGACGCCACCAAGCAAGCAAAATCGCAGGAGCTGCAAACAGAAGAGCAGCCCCTGCAGCAACACCGCCAGCAATCGCCCCGGTTGCACTGTTTCCCACACCTAAGAATTTCCAATTTTAAGGTTTTCAATTTTTTTTGACGGATGACTAAAACTTAACACAGGCAGTTCTAATATTTTAAGAAAAGGGATATGGTAGTTTCACCATTAACACTCTCACCGAGGAATATTGTAAAGCTAAAATGCTAACAAAAGAGAAAAGATGCAGAAATAGGTTAGGATCCTTCAGTTTATTTATATCAATCAGGTACTTGTTTGTTATTCGGCCTTGTGGTGGCGTTGGTTTATTGTAGTACTCAGATAAGGCAAGGATACCTTTGGACAGCATTCATGGTCAATAAGAATTGCACAGCGAGGAGATTTTCTCCCGCGTGTTGCTGGTAAATGCACTGAAACTAATTTCTCACCAAAGTTCTGATACCATGTGAGAAACATGGGGAAAGAATTGCGAGAATGCATGACAATAATTTCTGAATTCTAGGTCCTTTTATAGTCACGATATCCAATGCATCCAGTTGCATTTCCTGATGTAGGACACTTCTATCCACTCTTCAATATCACTTGTAAGTCTAATCTATTTATACAACCCGTCTAACAGTAGATAACCCCAAAATCACCTGTAAAATTTATCGCACATAGAACACTAAAAGTTATTATAATGTGCAAATGAATAGCTTATAAAAGAAATATCTTGTTAGCAGTTAGTCTCTTCACCTAAAGCAGTCAGCCCTTCGCCTTCTTTCTAGGGGAAAACTGAGAGAGAGCACAGTGTCTTAACCAATAAAACATAAATTGTTTTAACAAACCTGGAGAAGTGGGTGTTGGAGAAATAGGAGGTGGTGGAGCAGCTGGAGGAATATCCAATTGATTATTAGCAAAACTGAAATATAGACATTCAGATGTTAGAATTTCTTTATCATGATTCCAGTGACAGAACATAAATATAAACTAGTGCTTTTCACAGACCTGATAGGAGTAAAAAGCGAAAAGGAACCATTGACTGGAACAGGTCCTGTTAAGTGATTGTTTGACAGATCACTGCATTGCGAGGAATGACCACATCAGTACCTAAAAATTAGAAAATACTGATGGCGAATGTGTCAGCTTTATACTTACAGCACTTGAAGTGAAGTGACTGTGGTTAAAGACCATGGAATTGTTCCAGTCAAGCTGTTATTGTTAAGCCTCCTTCAATTTAGCCAAAATAAATAAATAAAGAAGTAATAACAATAATAAGAGAAAAGTTTAACCAAGCTTAAACAGACAGAACTCAGCTAATTAATCAGTCCATGTGCACCATGTAATAAATACTTGGCCAATGAAGAAAAAATAGTAATATTAGAAGATGCTACAAAATTTATGTCCAATATCCAAGAAAGCTTCTTGACACTGTTAGCAGGTTGAGATTTATGTTTGTATATACAATCTTCAGAATTATCTATTTTTCAGAGCTTAGGGTAATAAAAAGAATAGCATGTAAAAAAATTATCCTGTTCAGCAGCACGCCAATGAGCCTTTGTAGAGAGCAGCAACCACAATTTTATCGACCATTCAAATCCACCCAGCCCTTTGCAAGCCAATATAAAGGAAATAGGAACAATGCCTGCCAAGGATAATGGACAAATTTCATTGCCAAGTACTGGCATCATACCCACGTCGAGCATGTGTTTGTCTAACTTCCTGTATTTTTTTGAATTTCCAGACATGCATGTCCTCCATTTTGGACACCCTAAGACACCAAGTTTGGGTGGTGCTATGAGCTGTTTCAGGTTTTCTTCTTCCGCCTCCTCTTCCTCTCTCTCTTTATGAATAATTTAAGCCACACAGAAAATTATGATGCTGTCTCATTGTTAATGATACTCCAGGTGTTTGATAATCTGTCTTCATGTCCACATTTCTGCCACTTCGCCAATAAAGAGCAAAGTCTATCCCTATTATCCAAAAAACTAAACAAGAGAAATAGTAGGGTCTCTCTGACAGCAAATTTTGCTAGACTATTGGCAATTACAGAGTACAGAGCCACTCGCATATGCTAAAATAGAAGGTGGCATCTCTTGACTAAGCAAGAACTTCAGAAAACAAAAGTTCATGGCTTAAGAAACCAATCAGCCAAGCAAAACAACAACAAAAAACATATAAAAGAGGAAAAGGATGAGTAACCCATACAGGAAACGAAGTTTCTGAAGCTTGCCCAACGTGTCAGGGATTGGACCAACTAACTTGTTCAGGTAAAGATCCAAGCTCACCAAATTAGTCAAATTCCCCAGTTCATAAGGAATTCTTCCACTTATATTATTACTATAAAGTTCCCTGAAATTAGGAAAAAGAGGTCATAAGCAAATCAGTTCTGAAACTTCCAGACCACACAATCTGCAAAAATAAAGGGCTAAATATAATAGTCATAAGATAACTATATAGCACATTAAAAATTAAAAAGTGCATCCACAAGCTACACCTTTTGAGAGAAAAGAAAATGAGGTTCAAAATGTGTTTAAAGAGTCAATAGGAACATCTGCTGCGGAGGGGATTCTGTCCATGGAAATAAATTTCATTACTGCTTACAGCATTTCACTCACTCATCTTGCTAATTCGAACAAAAGTAATTCGAGTCAAATCATTGCAAGTTAAAGGTACTACTTTTAAGCTATTCGGCATAATACTGCTTTCACAATCTATAGATATGATTATCAGCATGATATAGGAAGTGTAGAAGTCTCTGAACCAATTTGAGAGTAGCATAATCAACTGTCGACTTAGCAAGCAAGTAATGAAGCTATATGTAGAAGGTTTCAAGTATTTTATGTTCAAGGAAATCACCAGCATACGGATTTGTTAAGATCAGTCTAAATTGAAGCGGAGTGTTTTTATGATCCACTTTCATCGGCCCACCAATTCAAAAGTGCACAAGAAATTAAAAATAATTTAACCACTGTGAAGGCACAATCACACCACATTTCTTATGAATTCACTCACAGAAAATATGCCCAAGGAAATTAAGAAAACGACACAGGTTCAAATCCCAGTGAAGGCAAAATACATTAGGTGAATTCTTCCCATCTGTTATTTGCCTAAGCCTAAGTAGACAAAGTTAACCGGTACATGTGTTGGTGGGAGGTAACAGGTACCTGGTGGAATAGTCGAGGTGCACACAAGCTGATATGAACACCACCATCATTTAAAAAGAATAATTAAAGAAATGATTCATTTTAGCGTGAGAATTAGGAAAATATGGAAATTACTAATACCAGAAACCCATAGCCTGATAGTGAATAAATTTAACATGACAAATAGAACGTCTATCTCCCGTCAAATAAATCCACTACTTCCCAGTTTAACTATGCTTGGAGTAAATAGTTAAAATATATGGAAACTGGGAGTATCATTGCAGTAAATTAATTCCTGAATGTTGCAAACTTTGCCATTCAAGGAGGAAGTATCGTGTAGATTTGGACATATTAAAAGGAGAAGTACATCATCTTGGATTGAGGGATATGTAGGTATATCCACTAGAAACATTCGAGTACCTCTAAAAAAAAAAAAAAGATGAACATTTTTGTTTAATTTGGGTTTGGATATCAAGTCAATGGAGCAAACCGAAGTTGCCTGACAAGTTCAATAATCTAAACATAGAAGATACAACGTATCTTATTGTCACTCAATGCACATAAAGCATCAGCAACAAAATAGGTAGTGCTTCTTACCATATCATAATTTCTCAACCAGAAGAACAGAACATAAGGATTGTCAGGATTAAATATAATTAAAAGTTGCTGGCACCATACACTAGTGAAAATTAAATGAAGACGAAATTAACTCTAACAATTATCATAGTTCCAGTCATTGAGTGAGAGTCATTCATGATCTTTGAATAGATTTTTGGTTCCTAAGAACAGCTATACAATAACTTCAATTTTCTTGGCACCTATTTAGGATTATTTTGACCTTATCCAATCACAACCAAGTCAGGGTACAGAAATACTAGTGACTTAAAATAGGTATGTAGATGCATATATGACATTCGTATTGTGACAATTTACTAATAAAACAAAAAGTTAAGGAAACAGAAAATGCTACAGAAAACCAGTTCAATTATCACGAAAGGTAACTTACAAGTATTGCAAATTCGGGAGTTGACCAAGCTGTGGAACGAGTTGACCCGACAAATTTGCATTTCCAAGATCACTGCATGTAAGACAAATGGAGCTAAAATTGGTAAATGAACCCAATAGCATGAAGCATCAGGGAGGAACCTAGGTTTTCGGTAGCTTACACTCTAGTTACGCTATTATCACTGTTGCAGGTCACATGAAACCAAGTACAAGGATTGACAAGGGTTGGATCCCAACTCTGTAAAACATTGTTCGGATCAGCCAAGGTGGTCTTCAGCGCATTCAATGCATCACCTGTCTTACATGAAGTGATTAATAATCAGTAATTAGCTTGTTCATGAACCTCCTTAGAAACTAATACTGTAATTAGTAAGAGTTCAGCACTTTCTTAAAGCTGCTTCTTTACTAAAATTAACCTCTTTATTTGTAAGCACATTAAATAGCAGCTTTCCTGGCATCAGTTATACTCAAAACTGATCTTTCTTCTGCCCCCCCCCCCCCCCCCAAATCCCCAAACACACACACACAATGATTAACAAATTAAGCTCCAAATAGTATTAGTTAACTACAGTTCAACTGTTTAATGCAATGAATATACTAAACATTCAATCGTTCAAGCAAAGAAAAGCAAATTAGGAACAGAAAAGTCAACATCTTTCAACTTATTAATACAAAGCAACCAATCTAAAATGTAAAGTTTGAAAAAAAACAGACCTTCAATGTTACCATATACAGGAACCAGTAGCAGCCCAATTAAGCAAAGAAAAACTGAGGCAGACCCCAAGATCCCCAAGACCCATTGATCCATCATCCCACCTTAGTCCCTTCACCACAACCCCACCTCCTAAAAACCTAGATTTTCCTCATTACAATCTTCACATACTACTCCACATCTTCAACAAGTCAAAAAAACAGGAAAAATAATCAAAACCCTAATCCCAGAATACCAAAGTCGACAAATCTGAAATCCCAGAAGAAGCAGAAAACAGTATAACCAAAGCAAAAGGGATCAAGAAAAGATTTTTTTAACTTTCTTGAAGTTTCTTGGAGAATTTGGGAATGGCAAATAAATGACAGAGATTGAAACTGTAATAATGGATTTTGTTTAAAGGTTGAATGAGTAATATGGGAATAGTATAATAGTAGTAGTAAAATTCAACGGTCTAAGGGGAAGAATGGTGGTAGTCGTCGTTGCAGAGGAAGAGAGAGATGTTGGTCAAAGGTTGTGCTTTCACAGTTGTCTATTCTATTTACGAAAAAAATATGTATTTAATTAGTGCTGTTTCGGTTTAACAATTTTATGCATTTCTTTATTTCAGTTGGTAAAATTTGACCCCCACAGGGATTTCAAAAGGAAATTTTCTTTTCAGAACCAAAATCTTATCTTAAAATACTTAATTAGGATGCATGATTATATATTACTCTGTTTAGGAAAACAAAAAGTTTCATCAATCTCATTTAATTCAGTATATTTACTTTTTAGTATGTTTCAAAAGCTAATTAATGACATGTTTTTCTTTTTGAAAACTATTTAAAATTTGTTTTCGACTTTAGACTTACTTAATAGAGAGTTATTTTCCTATTTGTATAGAGAAAATAATAAAAATAAAATATGTAGAACTCTCACCCCCTGTTCTATTATAGTAAAGGCAATATTTCAAGTATAGTCAATAATTCAAGAAGACGGGAAAATTAATTATGATATCACATATTGTACTGGAGTAAGGTGCGTGAAATGGAGACTCGATTTTAGGGTATTGCGTGATAAAAGCATGTCATCAAGGCTTAAAGGTAAATTCTACAAAATGATGATTAGACCAACAGTGTCATATGGAGTAGATTGTTGGCCAGTAAAGAACATTCATATTTAAATGATGAAGACACTCAGATGAATATGTGAGCATACTATGAGAGATATGATCAGGACAAAGTTATACATGATAAGGGGGAATGACCTCCGTGGCGGACAAGATGAGGGAAGCGAAGCTAAGATGATTCGGGCAAACAAAGAGAAGGTGTGTGGATACACCAATTATAAGGAGATATGAGAGGTTGATTGTAATAGGAGTTAGGAAGATAGAGGTAGGCAGAATAAAATTGGGAGAGGTAATTTAGACAAGACATGATACAACTTCAGCTTACTGAGGACATGATCTTAGTTCCTAGATATGAAGCTTTGAAGGTCGTGGATTAGGGTAAATGCGTTGTCACACATTATGTGGAAGATGTAGAGGGTTATTTTAGTAGACGCATAAATTTCTTTTGAGTCAAAGGTTTATCGAAAACAATCTCAGAAGTAAAGATAATTAAGATTTGTGTACGCAAACTACCTTCTCCATACTCTACTTGTAAAGATTACAACTATGATACTATTATTGTTATTGTTATTGTTATTATAGTAACGACAATCTTGATATTTGTCATATATTCAACTTATGTATAAAAAAAATGGGTGAAAATCGTTTACATCCCCGAACTTTGCTTTAAAAATCAAACCCCCTCCCCTCAACTTTGAACAATAATTATTCTCCCCCCTTTATCCTAATTAATTTTTTAAAATGCCTATTTTGCCCTTGTATTATCAAGCTTTATATCTTTTTTAAAAAAACTTTTTTGTAATCACAATTTTTATTTTTTAAAATCTATATAACATATGTTGTATAAATATATATATATATATATATATATATATATATTATTTCTTAGATTAAAAAAATAATGAAAAACACTAATTGAGTATGTAAGTTAATGACATTTCATAATAAAATAAATGAGCAAAATAAAAAAAATATTAATAATAATCAAAACTCTAATATCTAATTATACAAGTAAAAATAACAGGTAATTATAAAATTAAATGATTGTTGTTTATAAATTTTTAAATTATAGTTTAGAAAATATTTTATTATTGAAAATCAAAACTCATTTATCTATATAGACATTAGAGAATAACAGAGAGAGAACTAAAAAAACATGCATCTATATACATAATTACATATGCCCGTTTGGTCATAAGAATTTTTCACTATTTTTCAAAAAATTATTTCACTTTAAATTATTCAAAAAAAAAATATTTTTTGGCCATAAAAATTTCAAATACAACTTGAAGTTGTATTTGAAAAAGTGAAAATACCTAAATACTTGTTTTTACTTTTTTCTATTTCACTTTTTCACTTTTTAGTTGTATTTAACACTTTGAATTCTAAAAAGTCTTTCAAAAAAGGTATGGTCAAACATAACTCCAACTATAATTTTTTTAAATAAAATATTTTTTTTTATTTTCATGACCAAACGCCCACTTAATACATATAATATAAAAATATCAATCATAAAAAATAGCATTAGATTTTGTGATTAGTTTGTAAAAGGATTATTTTATTAATAATGTTAATGAATTTAACTAAAAATAGTAAATATCTAGGTTAAGAATATATATATATATATATATATATATATATAATATAAAAATATAATACATAAATAAAAAATTAAAAATATTAAGGGTAAAATAGTCATTGCATAGGATAAAGGGGGGAGAACGATTATTGTTCAAAGTTGAGGGGGTGTTTAATTTTTAAAGCAAAGTTAGGGGCATAAACGATTTTCACCCATAAAAAAATTAAAATAATTATTTTTTAAAGTGTATATCCAATCAAACAAGTTCACCAGAACCTTTTTGTTTTACTTGGTTAGAGCAACGTACACATATCTTAAAATCAACTTTACAAGTTTATGATTTTTTGCTTGGTATAGGAGGTTTACAAATAATTACTACTCGATTCGATTCATTTTATTTGTTTTGCTTACTAAAAAATAATTGATTCAAAATAATTGTTATTTTATAAAATTAAGATATAATTAATAATTTATTTTCACCTTTACTTTTAACGAATGTGGAAAGAGAATAATGCGGTGAAAAAGAAAGTAGTATTGAATCAAAATCAATAAATAAATAAAAATAATTTAATCAAATTAACCTTTTAGTTAATATTTTCTTAAGAAACATATAAAGAAAAACATGATAAGTAAAATGAATCGGATAAAGAACTACTTACCTTTCAAACTACTACACTAATTAAGACTTGATAAAATATGAGCGGAACTCAATTAATGTACCTATCTAACTAATCTTAAATTGACAACTAACAACAAACTCACTAGGTTGGTTTCTACTCCAAATTAACATACGTAAAAATAAAAGAAAAATCCCCTTTATGAATTTTCTTTAGTATGTTTATTTACTTATATTTGGGTATAAAGACTACTTCAGATTATTTTTGTACAAGATTTGTAGCTGAAAATTAGAATGAAAAGTTAGTTGAAGTTAGATTTCTTGAGCTGACGATCTATCGCTCTTTCTACCTTTCAAACTAAAGTACGATTTGAATACATTATTTTACCCTCCTCGATTTTAATTGTGAGATAACAATAACGAAAATAAATTATTGATTTTTTTTACTATTTTGTTGTGGTTGATGAGCCAAAACGGGAGGTCGGGTCAAAGACGCACACCCAACGGGTGGGGCCCAAAATAACAGTGGATGAATAGTTTTTGGAAAGCAGCTTTGTTCGTGCGACTGTGTTTGGCCTTATTTCAAACGTATTTGGTGGGCGTTTGAGCATGAAAATTTTCTTTTTTTTTAGTTGAATTTTGGAAAAGGTCTTTGGCCATAAAATTTTAAATAAGTAAAATTTATTTTCACTTTTATTTCTCTCGTAAGAATTTAAAAGTAATTTTAATTTTTATATTTATGGTCAAACACAACTCTAACTTCAACTTCAATTTGTATTTGGTTTTCATGACCAAATTGACCTTAATGTCTTTGTTTCATTTGTGGAAAAATTACCCTACTCATTTTTCCGACTCACACTCCATATCAACCCTAGTGCATTTTTTAATTATTATATTTTCTTATTATGGGAAATTAATTGTAACTTTTTTGTCCATTGTTTTTATATATATTTGGGTTAGTTTGGACATGTCTTCATATAACTAGCTGTACATATTTAGTAGCAAATGCAAAATTATTTGAAGTATATATGCCCTTGAACTATTAAAAAGATTCAAATAAATTCCTAAACCTAAAACAGATCCAAAATGTCTCATGCATGGCTTCCATCGTTAATGCTAGGTGCAAATTTGAACTTTTTTTTTATTGTTAAGAGGTATATTTGAAATAAAAGATAACGTTAAGAGCTTTTATAGGTTAATAAAGGACATATATAAAAAAAATCACATATGTTAGGAGCATTTTCGAACCTTGTTTATTTTTTTGTCCATTGTTTCTATATATATATACTTGGATTAAAATTTACCCTACTGAGTGTTCCTAGTCACATTCCATATCTACTTCTAGTTGTTATTTTTAGATTTTAAATAGATTTTATTAAGATTTGTATTAAAAGCAAGCAAAGCCAAAATTAGGGGACAAATCATTTTCTACTTAGCTTTATAAAAAGGAGGCCAAGTTAGGCATGTGTGTTTCTCTATGGTTTTTATTTTGTAAAGACTTTGAAGAACACATGCTTCATAAAGTTAAGCACTAAAATAATTATGTTCTAGAAAAGGGTATTTACATTGATACAAAAAATGTGACTATTCAATAAAGCTTGATGAGGGGCCATTTTCCAAAGACCCATTGTGTTAAGAGTAATGGTCACTCTTTCAACACATCAACAACTTTGCTAAATCAACATGTTTTTGAAGTTATAATAGTCAAAATTGGAGAGCCTTGAATACTAGACAATTTTGAAGGCTCCATTATATACATTTGACAGTTTACATATTTTCTTATAATGCGATCAAATTAGTGGTGTTAAACAGGCATATTGAGTTGAGTTGAATTGACGAATTAAAATGAGCTAAACTAATAATTCGCCAAACATGAACAAATTAGATAGTCTATATTTTTATGTGCTAATTTTATCATCTGATTAAAACATCAATGTAATTGGGTAATTGGTTGACAAATGATTTTTCTGTGTGAAGGACTCATTTAAAAACTTACCATTGGATCCAAGAGGATATATAGTAAAAATTGACAGAGACTTCTCAAAAAAGTTCAAACAAATAAATATCAGTATCTGATAAGTACTGTGTGTTCGTTTGGCCATGATTTGAAATTATTTGACATTGATTTTTTTTTGTTAGATATGCAACTTGGATCTTAAAGATTGTACTTTTCTTATAAATGTGAAAGTCTCATAATTTGTGACAACTATCAACAAGATTTTTTCAATTTTCACAATTTTACAAAATGAGCAAATGATAATTCATATGCAATAAATCATAATATTTTAAGGAACCGTATTAATAATTCACATACTTTCATGTTTCTTTTATAAATAAATGTTCGTGATTAAATGTCATACTAACTTTCAAGTACACGTACTTTTACAAAGATCCACTGATATGATAGATCAACAATAGAAGTAGCTAAGTTATTTTTTAATATAGTCCTCACACGTGGTATGGACGATCTTTTCGCGTGTAGTGTAGGTCTTTTTTGTAAAATTTAAAAATTATGAACTTTTTTTACAAAATATAAACTTATGGATCATATTTTATATTTAAAAAAAAATTGAAATCACAAACTTAGAATTGGAATCCTAGTTATGGAAGAGTTTGAGATTTGAAATTGACGTTAAGGGTATTTCAATTTTTACAAGCAAACACTAATTTCAAATTAAAACTTCAAATATGAGCACTAAATTACATGATGCCTACTTGATTTAACTCAATATGTAATGTGAAA
This sequence comes from Jaltomata sinuosa, assembly GCA_003996215.1. NCBI lineage: Eukaryota > Viridiplantae > Streptophyta > Magnoliopsida > Solanales > Solanaceae > Jaltomata > Jaltomata sinuosa. The sequence goes on along the minus strand of QJPP01007525.1, from coordinate 2,574,413 downwards.
ACTCAAATTTGAGTAACAACCGCATGAATATTCAATCCATATCAATTAGTTATATTTATTTTGGTGGGACAAAGTTCATATTAATTATCTACGCTACTAATTATTCACTCCACCTCAATTAGCATATTTTATAAATTATTTTTGTGGGACAAAGTTCTAGTTTTAGGTGTCTCATATGGTTTGGACCAAAAGAAAGTTGAGCTTTAACAATTTTTTTAAAAAACAGGTAAAGTGAACACAAAGTTATTCCCCTTTAATTTATATTTATATTTTGTTTAGAATAAAGTAAGGTATAAGTATATATATTTATATATTTAATAAGGGAGGAAAAATGGTTATACTACTAAGAACAGATTAAAATAAAAGGATTAATTAGGGAAAGGAATAGTTAAAAGTAACGGTGGATTCCACATTTTATTATTTTGTCCATTTGTATAAAGTTAATTTCATAATTAGGTCCTAAACATTATTGCTTTTATTTTTCTCTGGCCTTTCACTTTAAACAAGTGGTGCACGTGCATGATGATGTTAGTCTGCCTATAAGGTAGACAAGTTAAACATATTCAAATAATCATAATTATTTTGGATGTTCACGTATTATACAACCACTCAATAAACGTGTAATGATAGGATTTAGTATTGTCTAGGATTTAATAAATCATTAATTATGATGGAGAAAGACTAATTTACATGTGCTACAAAAATCAATTACTCTATCCGTCCACTTTTACTTGTCTATTTTATTATAAGTACACGTGTCTGCTTTTACTTCTCCGGTTTGAAAAATTAAGAGATAGTTTACCGTTTTATATCTTTTTTTACCTTTATTAGTAAATATTATTCATTTTTCAATATTTATATAACTCATAATAAATACGGGTGATATAGTAAAGATGTGTTTCAAATCAAACATAGACAAGTAAAGATGGATGAAGGGAGGTAGCTAATAGAGTCGTCACTTATGTTCTTCCATCTTAACTAAATATCTATTGATTAATGATTGTTAATTCATACGTATTTTAGGTATTAATAATTAATAAAAAGTAAAAAAAAATGTTATAGTATTTATTGAGAGTAAATCACCCTAAATCTTCTTAACATTCAATTGTTGGGAAACAATAGTCCTTTCACTCCTTGAACGAGATTGATAACCTTTTATGCAACATTTTTAGGTGAGCTTTAAAATAGAATTATTAAATAATACATACGGGCAAGATGAGAGGGATGAGGGAAGAAGGTAATGACGTGATCACACCAAATTAATTATTACATAAAATGACACCTTTTGGCTTTTATCATTGCATAACAATAGATTTAACAAGATGATTCAATAATATTTGAATAATAATCAAAATAAATATTAAATTTGATAAAGTAATACATACTGTTAGAAGTAGATTATTCCACGAGCACAAAAACTATGACAAAAGTCAAAATTATTTTAATTCCATTTAACTTTTGGACCCAATAAGTCACAAAGTAGGACATGATATTATACGCATGGGTCACGGCAAAATCCTTCACCTTGATTAGGTCTCTTATTGGAATTTGCTATGAAATTTTACTAAAATTTCATTTCAATTCGTTTCTTTCGCTACCGATAATTCATTATCCGATTAATTCAAATTCGGATGGAGATAAAACATTTCCTATAAAGAGATTTTTCATTTTCAGAGCTCGATCTCGAAATATTTTATTAAGGGCGGAGGTCCAATCATTCTCCATTTTGTCGTTGACTCAACATTATAGAGTCTACGCAGCTGATTTGTGACTTGTGAGTTGTGTCTGTTTAGTAATGTTGGAAAAGACATTTGAGGTCACTTACAATAAATAATGCTGCGTGTATGTCCAACTACATATAGCCCATTGAATTTTCAGAAGTAGCCCAGATCCCTTAAGGTTATTGGTTACCAGCCCAACTATGTTTTGAGTGAGTTTCAGCTTACCAGCCCAGCTACAGAAAGCCCATTTGAAACTGAATGTTCACAACCCATCAGCAAATCTAGGCCCAATTGTTCCATATCAAAACACTCACCAACCCTTTCTTTTCCGGCCCAATAAAAGACCCTTTAATACGGGAAAGTTACATATTCGCCCGACAGATCAAAATAATTACATTTCCTAGCTAAATATAAAAAAGATACACTATTTTGATGTATATCATACAATAATATAGTAAAAATGAATAAAATTGCTGGCTATTATTTTCGTGGGAAGCTATACAATGTAGTTTTCCCCTATTATTTCCCCATTTTTTCTGTTATTTTTAAGCCTAAGGTAGGAAGAAAGATATACATTTGCTAGTATTTATTTTGGTGGGCGGCTATATAGTGTAGTGTAATTTTCTTATTGTTTTTTTTTTCTTCTGGTGAAGGGTATTATTACATAAAGGCTGTTGGTTCAGAAACTTTTGCTATAAAATTTCCCTTTCATCCCAAGTTAAAATCATTAATAACTGGAGATAAGATTCATACACTCATGAAACAAAAATATCTGTGTCACTGACTCGAATAATTGCTTCTCCAGACATAAGCACTATACTTGCTTTTCCCCTATTATCCACTTGATGAAATATTTAATGATCATTGATGGCCCCCTACATGAAATTTTGGGCCTTAATTATGGGCCATCTTGGTACAGTAAGCTTTGCTTTTCACAATTCTACTTTTCTTGTCCCCATAGTGGTCCATTTCTTCAAATAATTTTATGTGAACATACAATGGACATGGAGTTAGACTAGATCAGACCTGGAGGCGGATTCAAATTTTGAATTTTATGAGTCATATAGTAATTTCTAATTAATTTATATTGGTAATTGCTATAAACATTGAAATTTTGTGAGACTCTACAAAACAAGCCCTGTTTTAATTAGGATTCTTGAAGGTTATTGTACCCTAAACCCTAGTTCACGATTATATAAAGGGACATATTCCTTGAAGATGCATCTTGAAATTCCATAAACTTCTGGAATATTGGCAAGGAGATCAAGGCACCAAATTCTTCCCTTTTTAAAGTCGATGTCCAACTTTTTTAGGGATTAAATACATTGTTAGGAGGTCCAAATCATCTTACATTCGAGAAGTACACTACTAATAATTCTCAAATCATGGAGAATATTTAAGAAAGAAGAATCAAGGGAGAAACATATTTGTACTCATATTGTTTATCAATAAAATTATGTTTTTCATATTTATTTTGTGATTGCAGTATATATTCTGTATTTGAGAAAATATATAGCAAACAATTGTATCTTTAGTAAAATATTACTTCTTTTCTCTCAATTTATATGATACTTTCTTTAGCCAGTCCGGAAACAAATGAGACATTTTTATATTTAGTAATAACTTAATTTTAAAATATCAATTTCACCCTTAACGAGATGATTTACAACACACAAACAACTATAACTTATTTTAAATCATAAATTTTAAAAGTCTTCTCATATTTCTTAAACTGCATATCCAATTAAACTATATCACATAAATTGAGACGATTTCAGGAAACCGTACGTAATGCTTTTGAGTCTGCCGCTGGACTAGACTCTAGACCTTAAAGACTCCATAATTACACTTGGTTGTGCCTGAAAATCATCAATTTAAAGCAAAAGATCATACAACAAAAAAAATAGAATGATGAAATTGACTGGCTAACCACCTACCCAACCAACTCATACCCCCTTTTACCCCCAAAAGAAAATAGAAAAGGAGGAAGAAGAAGAATGTATTTATATTTGTCACGATTTCTTATATGTAGGTGGTGATTGATTAATTGAAGAAAAAGAAGAAGTGTTAGTCAAAAAGGTATGAAAATCTACATGTTTTATTCACCTGCTCTAATTACCTATTTTTTTTTTTTTTTTCTCTCTTAGTATGAGCTAATTTATAACGATTTTTAATATGTTTAAAGACTTTTCAAGCTTTCAATAATATTAAATATTTATCTGTTTAACATGGTCCTAACCTTTTATTGTGTTTAATGAAAGCGCGCTTTGTTTTAACCTTTAAATAAATGAATCACACTCACATTTATGAGTCAGATTCATAATTAGAGTGCAAATGTTAGGTATGTAAATATGATCTGCTTAATTCATTCAATTTTTTATCTATTAGCTTAATTTATTTTGACTCGTCCAAGTCATCCAAAATAAAATTGGGTCATTCCAAATTGATGTGTGAGTAGCTTTTTACAAAATAACTTTTTTTTATACTATGTTATCTATAATCATAATAAAGGAAAATGAAAGTTTTACTCCCTTAATTAGGGGTGTCAACGATACGGTTCGGGTGGTTATTTTATAAAATTTGTACCATATTAATTTTTTGGTTATTTTTTTTATATAACCAAAATTAGACTTTTCAAAATCGTACCATCACCTCGGTTTTTCTTCGGTATCGGTACGGTTCGGTTAATTTTCGATATTTTTTTTAAAAAAAATATAAAAGTTAGAATATTCTATCATGTATACTTGTGTATGACTTTGGCAAAAACTCTTTAGCATTTTTATTGTATAAAAGATGATGAATCAAGAAAACATGAAAAGAAAACAAGAAAAGAAATTATAACGTAGATTACACGAGCGAAAAGAAATTATTGAAGATGAAACTCAAGAATTGAGTCATACTCAAGTTAATTATCAAATAAGAGAAATTTAAATCATAAAAGAGGAAAAATATCTATTAACATGTAGTTTGTTATTCAATATCATTGAAATACCTTGTAGCTTACTAGTTATTACTCGAAAGTCAAAATTTTAGCACTAATTTAGTTTCGATTAGAGTAGTATAATAAGTTTCAAAATTAGGACTTTGAGTGTTAATTATGTTGTCGTTTTTCATCACCCTGTGTCCTAAGCAAATAATTTAATATTTTATTATTTCTATACTTAATATATATAATATATTTACACATGTATTATTCAGTACGGTTCGGTATTTTTCGATTAATTTTTATAAAATAAAAAACCTACCCAATTATTCGGTACGGTTATAAACTTATATAAAACCATCGGTTTTATTAAAGAAACCTAAAAATTGATTCGGTACGATTCGGTTCGGTCGGTTACGTCGATTTTTCTAAAACCATTGACACCCCTACCCTTAGTCCTAATTCATGTGACACTTTTTGTTTTCTAAAAGTCAAGTTTATCAATCTTTGAAGTTAAATTGGATAAGATAAGATCAACTCAATATCTTAAAATTAAAATTAAGATATTCAAAATTGTGAAAAGTACTATAAGTTGCAATTATTCTCATGTCAATATGATGAAATGTATATATTTAAAATTGTTGATCAAAGTTTACATAGTTTGAATTTTAAAAAATAAAAAATGACACATAAATTGAAACGGAAAAAGTACTCTATTAAGTTTAAAGCCTATTTGGATTGACTTATTTTAAGTGCTTTTAAGCCAAAATAGTTTTTAAGCACTTTTGAAATATTTGGGTAAAATAAAAAAGTACTTTTAAGCACTTCTTTAAGCTAAAAAGGGCAAAAATAAGCCAATTCAAATACTCACTTAGTTTATAATTAATCAAACTGTAAGTAAGAACCAAAAAATAAAAATAAACTTAAACTTAATAGGAGTTTGATAGATTGGGTATAACTAGAGCTGTCAAAATGGGCTGGAACGGGTTGACCTTTTTAACTAAAGAGCCTTTAAAATAGCAACCCAACCCAACCCTAAGTGGGCTGCGAGTTAGGATATGTTGGCCCTTCAATAAAAATTAAAAGTGACCTGTAACATGATAAACGAGAAAAAATGTAATTACTAGAAATTCACCAATCATAATAAGTCTTCATTTTAACAACAGATATATACGATAATAATTAATATCAATCAAATCAAGAAAATAAAATAACTAGCTAGTTAAAAAGATTGTCAACATACTTTTGCACATCTGAATTATAATAATCTAAAAATTTACAAATCTTTTATACACAAAAGTTTTGCTCAGTTACAAAATTAAAATTCTAAAGTGTTAAAAATAACGTAATCCATCAATTAGAGCTTAATAACTTCACTTTAACTGGACGGAGATTTATTAAAGGAAGATTTGAACTAAGACAGAGATCTGGACAAAAAATTAAGAAAAACTGCGCACAAAAGAAAGAGAAATGACTTTTAAAAGCCCTAATTTTTCTTGGTGCTTATGAGCAAAGAGAAATCGGAAGACCAAAGGGCAAAAAATATGTATATATGAATATGATATATCATATATAATATAATATATTGATGTAATGTATTATATTACTAATGACTATTGATTAAATGAGTAATTACTATTGTCTATTTATAATGTACTTTGTACTTCTTTCAGTTTTTGTTTTACCTTGTTTAATTATTTTAAACTTTTATTTAATAAATAAATATATTATTAATTATTTTTTAACTTAGCGGGCTGGCTTCAAAGGCCACGGGTTAGGTCTCAGAGGCTAATGGGCCAGGTGAGGCTGGGCTTATAAGTCTCATTTTTAAATGGGCTGGAAAAACTTAGTCCAACCCCACTTAATTAAAGGGCTAAGTTGGGTCGGCCTCACGGGCCAATGTCATTTCGACAGCTCTAGGTATAATCCGTTGCTTATCCTATTCTGATCCAACTCTTTTAAATCGAATTTCAACAAATTAATAATTCATCTATTTATTAACTCAATTCAATTTGACCGCCTTAATTCAGTCATCTCACTAATGACCAATTTGACACCCCTATTCGTAATCTTCGATGACGGCAGGCATGATATGTTTGGGCAATATACTAGTGCTAATGATTAACCCAATTAGAAGAAAAAGAAAAACTCAAAGCTGAAAATAAATAAATTAAAAAAATATGGTCTATGGGGTCAATTTTGGACAGAAGTTTCAGTGAAAAGATGGAAGCCATTTGAGATTTATGGTTGATTTTTCTGAAGAGGCCAATAAGTTTGAGGATTTATAGTGCCCATCAAGTTTCTTTAAATATCTAAGGCCTACCGAAGGTCGTGAGTTCTCGAATTCAAGCTTCTATAAATAAAAAATAATTTATATAGAAAACATTATTATTAGAAATGAATCATATAATGCACGAATTTAAATTTAATTAACCTTAATAAAGATATCTAATACTGGCCAACCAACGTTAGGGAAATTAAAGCAATGTAATTACTTCTCCCCTAATTTTATGGCTGCAATATCATTTGATTGTCACTTTTTTTTGGGGGGAATCTGCCTCCTTTTCATTTATTTCCTTTTTAAAATAATAATCAGATAATTAAAGACGTTATTTTCAAAAGAAAAGAAAAGGTCAGTGGATAAACTCTCAATTTTTATTTTTTTAAAATATAGTATGAGTTTTCTCCAGTAGCTTTTTTATTGGAACTACCTCTCATGTGACAACCCCACAGATGTTTATCCTTGCATTATTTTCTTTTAAATTAAAGATCCGAATATTACTATTTTTTTATTTCAAATTTTTGAAAGAATAAATCATATACAGTACTAGATTTTTTCTAAAGTTTGATTATTCATCGGGTTCATAATTAATTCTCCACTGAAACTACTCAAAAGTGGCTGTTCCATAACTTCATATTCTCAACTGTTCTATTTTTGTTACCCTCTTTCGTTCAGTTTATTTATCATGTTTCCCTTTTTAAAATTATACGTGAAAACACAGCAGAGTAGAATTATAAGGAGATTGAAAATAGTTTGTAAATAAAATCAACACAAGAATTATTAAAGATCTATCTACTATTCCTATTATTTTTTTTATGCTTCGAGTTTACATTTCCCGGAAATGATTATGTCCAATCAGCATGGGCCTATTGACATTGAAATAATTTTAGATAATTATATTCTCTCTGTATATGAGTGCACTTCACTTTTTTTCTAGTGTTTATATATGATTGTTTTTAGATGTGGAGTAATACAGGAATTTAATCTATTGTTGAAGTGTGTAAATTATTGCCATCAATTATTTGTATTTATCATCGATTAATGAACTATAGGTGATATTTTTTCTATATCTATGTATGTGACTATAAATGTCACCCTATAGTTTTCCATATGCACTGACAAAATTTGTCTCTAGGAAACCAACTAAGGTGACATTTTTCTTGAAGAACCATAAGATATGTTCCTTATCTTTTTCTTTATTCTTCCATTTATCTACAAAAGGATTGCTTTTTATAATTCTCAGTGAATATATAATTGAAAACAAAATTCTATAGATTGTTAATTTTCTTCTTCTTTACACGTATGTCTTTTTTTCCCTCCCATTCTTTTTGTTTCTTTGGTGATTCAAACGCCTCACAATCTAGAGTTAGAGGTGGAGGAGGGTGCTTACTATCTGAGCGACAACCCGCAGAGTAATACATGAAGTCCATAAAAAAAAACTATTCCTAACCTTTTTTTTCGTTTTTATCCTCATATGTTGATTGCTCTTGATTTCTTTCATTGTTTATTTTTTGATAAGAAAAAAGTTCACGTGTATTTGTCTCTTGTAGTTTGAGGAAAATCTGAAGCTTTAGATATTAAGATCAAACCGAACATAATAACATGGTTCCAAAATGTCGGTGATCAGAATTTTGGCTCGTTTCAATCCAAAACTAGTTGGTTTAGTTAATGTATTTATTTATTTTCAAATTCCAATTTAATTCTTTCCAGACCAAATCATGACATTTTTGTTTTTGTTTTACAACAAAAGAAAACTCAAAACACTTTTTTTTTCCAGAATCGGTGGTATACGCAGGATTTCGTGCAAGCAATAATATTAACCTATGATTATAACATATTTTGTGGACTTTGCATCTATATGTTTAAATGAAGAGTTTTCTTACCTGAAAATTGGTGTTCATCGTATCATAATTCGAGTTGTATCACCTGCACCACCTCACACTGCTAAAAAAATTATTATTTTTTTAATTGAAAAATGTTCAGTGACTATTTTTACATATACTTTGATTGAATCAGATATAATTAAAAAATTAATAGTGTTTTCACACGAAAAAATTAGAAAGCTTCCCAGTGTTTTAATGAGAAATTATTTTTCAAGATGCATTTTTCCAGTAAGTTATTTCGGTGCAAAATGAATGAAACGAACATATTTTATAACACAAATTTCTCATTGATTTGTGATGAAAAAAACCTTTATTTCTAATAGTGTAAAAGTCACCATAAAAATAGTTATTTTAATTTGCTCCATGAAGGTGATAAAAAATTCTACGAATCTGATCTTTTTATTATTTTAATTGAAATCCAATAGACAAAAACCATCTGCCAGATTTGTTTTTATTAGTAAATATTTACACTTTCATTTATATAAAACCTCCAAAATAATCTTGGATGCGTCGGTGAGATGATTAGTTAAGGATTTAAAGGGTGACTTTGAACTGACTTATTGCTTAAGCAAATTCTAATTGTCATTAATCTGATAATGACTTCACGATTATTTAAAGTGCATATAGAACAAATTAATCACTTTCAACAATATAATGTTACTAATAAAGAACCTAATTAAATTCAGCCAAAAGATTAGTGTGACACGAGTAGAGACAACGCGGCCAGATGCCAGTAATGTGTTAGTATTTGCCTACCTTGATTAAATATTATTCTAATCACATAATTAATAAATTAATTAATAATGTTGCGTGTAATATTTTCTTTTTTTAAAAAAAAAATTGGGATAGAGAAAGGAGAAATCACTCAAAATAATTTCATTTCATATTACGGTATGATCAAACAAAGCAAATGATACTCCGGTATTGTAGGCAAATATTTTTTATCTGATTAATTTTTTTTTTTTTAAAAAGACAAGATTATATATTGTTATGACAAGCAGATAAGTCCAATTTTAAATGAATCAATGATGAGATAGAGAAGGAAATTGCAAATTATATTATAATAATAAAAAGTGAAAAATAAACTATATATGGTGGATCCTACATTTTGTGGTGCCATACGGCAATGAACATGCACTTAGAAAATTGGACTTATAAGTGATATGAGAATCATATCGTGAGGAATAACTTTTTTAATATGATATGCCTGCAAATTATGATACTCCATGCAATTAACCAAAGTAGGATAATTAATAGAGACGTGAGAAAGATGAACTTTAAAAATTGGATCTCACCAAGAAATTGATCTCTCTCATTTTATGCGATACACTTTTTTAATAATCGATTTTAAAAAAAATACTATTTTTTATAATAAAAAGAATTTAATTTTTTTTTTACACTTAATAAAATGATTTATAACCACACAAATATTTATGATTTTATTTTAGATCTCATATTCAAATATTTATTTTTTTCTTAAACTTTTGTAATACAATTAAATATTAATTGTGTGAGATACGAATTAAATTTTGTTGAAGAAATGAGAGGCTTCATTGCGTATGAGAAAGTCCGGTAAGGCAGCTGTCATATAATGATATTTTGTTTTTTTGACAAAATTTCATAAATAACTATAGTTTGCTAAATTATTCAGGGCCCATAGCTTAAGTTTTTTAATTACAAAGCGTAGCTAATTTCAAATTCTAAAATCAGCCCCAAATTTGTATATAAACACTTATATACGTATATACCATAAAAATAGATTCTTAAAAATCAGTTAGAAAAATCTTTTTAAAATGGAAATCTCTATAAATCATGTATCTTTTACTCTCATTAATATTCTCTCTTCATAATTGACTTATACAGCTGAAAAATCTCATATACAAATAATCATTCATATACTTTGCAATTTCATATACTCATGTGTTCACCATCTAATATATATATATATATTTGAGATTTAAATTAACTAAGCATATACATTTCAAATGTATATACTGATATGTATAAATCTCATATGCATTTTAATCTCAAAAGTTTGAATCTCAAAGTATGAATCTCATATACATTTGAATCTCAAAAGTATGAATCTCATATACAAATGTATAACAAAAAACAAAGCATTCAAATTGCACAAATTTTAATTGTATATATCAAATTGAGATTCATGTTAACTAAGCATATACGTTTCAAATGTATATAGTGATAGGTATAATCTCATATACAAAACTCAACTGAAATTCAATTATACAAAACTCAAATCCAGATTCAATTATACTTTTTTTATATATACGTTTTAAAAATTTCTTATTTTATTTTGTATTTGTATATACGTGCATCATATAGAGTTATATGTGAATGATGATTTGAGCTATTATTGGCAAGTTTGAAGAGAGAATATATGGTACATACAGATGCCCATGATTTATGTTATTTTCTTTTTTTTAGGTAATAATAGCTACTTATTTTAAACTATACTTATAAAATGTAATTATATGAAAGTTAATTAATATCTCATAATTAAACCCTTCAATATTTTATATCCCATAATTTTTCCTATTTATAAAGCATTATCCATTAATTTTCTATTTTCTATGTCACGTGTTTGTGTGGATCTACACAGTTGGCAAACTTTTTCTCGACCACCTTCACAACAACAAAGTATTATAGCTGCTGAGATTTTCTATTCTTAATTAAAATTTTCGAATTCAGATATTAAAAATTTCTAATAAGAAACAACTTGTCTTAAATGAGCAATGTATAGTACAAATCTGTATTAGTTAAGTTAGTGAATTCTAAATACTAGTTAAAAAAATTATATTTGTGGCTTCATTGTAGTAACTTTATTTGCGGTAATCAAGTTAATTTCATGCATTATTATTGAACATTATTCACGATAATAGTAAAGTTACAATATTTTTTTTACTTCTTTCGATCCATATTAACTGAATTGTTGGGGTAATGCACATCTCTTAAGAAAACTCTTTTAGAACATATTTTGAACACTATTTTCCACTGCTGCCCTTTTCATTATTCCCTCACTATTCTTAAAAGTAGAGTTAGTCATTACTCAACATAACTTGAGATTTAATTATGATAATATAAATTACATAGTTAAAAATTATTTTAATGTAAAATCATAAATTTTATATTGTAAAGAGTGTAAATACCTAAAATATATAAAGTACTTCTTTTTTTAAAAAAGGATAAAAAAATAAAAATCTAACAATTGCCTTTATCTTTGAACAATTCATTCCTTGTAATAGGGAAAAGTTATACTAATATATAGTTTTGTTAACAAGAATATAAGATGTAATAAAAAATTGGAATGGGCCCAAATGTTGACCAACTACCCAATGGCATCACGGGGGTGCTGTCCTAATGGATGGTGGGCCCTACACTCCACTTGACACTTGAACAGTACCACTCACAACTTGATTCTTTTTAGTTTTTACTTCCACGCGTGGGATCGAGGCGGAGTTAAATTTTGAAGTTTGTAGGTTGAGATTTTAATTTTATTTTTTAAAAAATATTTTTTAATTAATAATTTATATATATTAAATATTTTTTTTAAGATAAATGCATTATCTTAACTAATATTACACATCGTCCAGTATAGTAAAAGTTATTCCTTTTGGTTTCTTTTACATTTCGGAATTCCTTTCGGTCCATTTTCTTAAATAAAATGCTCTTTAGATTTAGGACTCGTGTGATATTTATGTAATGTAATCATGTAAAAGAGATTTATGGTAATTATAGAATTTCTTTCATTTATCGGCTCTTTTCTCATAAAATGTTATCATTTGTAACAAAAGGACGACATTATCAATCATATCCTATACAAAGGAAAACATTTAACAAGATTTTGAATTATAAACCTCCCAAAGGGGAATCTAGTCAAGTAAGAAGATAAATATATGTCTACATTTATATAGTATTGTCTTATCCATCGTCAATTATATATATATATATATATAACCAATTATTAAGATGCGTATCCCTATAATACAATAAACATACGAGACTAACTCCATAAATTATTTGAAAAAATTGAGCTTAAGTATCAATATAATTCCCCATGAGATAGGAGTTAGACCACTTTTTTTTTTTGGTTAAACTTACATCTCTCCTATCACGATAGGGGGGTTTGGCGTAGACCCCTACCATGTTTATTTAACCATATCAACAATTCTCCATGAGATTGTAGTTGGACAATTTTTTTAATCCAAGGAAATTAAATGAATGATACATCATATCACCAACAAACCCATGATTTACCCAACCACTCTAATGAAATTCATGAAACAAACAATTCTACACATGGAAAAACATTAAAGAGGCTTTGAATCATAAACCAGAAAAAGATAATATATAAAATAGTCTTCCCCATATTTTTGCTTTTACTCACGGGATCGTGTTATCTTAAAAGTCATTTCTGTAACACACTAATTTCTAGCTGTTAACTTTGACAAATTTATCTAACCATTATTTTCCCCTCTCCATTTCTTAGCTACTAATCAACCACGGAACCGAAAATTTACTTCACTTATGAAATTACACTGAATTCATTATTGTTAATTAACCACGGAACCGAAAATTAGAGCATCCCCAAAAGCTACAATGCGTAGAGTTTTAATTTCTATACTCATGGCTAACTTTTTTTTACACAATTAAGCTATTAAAAATATTAATTCAGGTAATTAACTCATAGTAAGTAGAACTAATAACCTGAACATTAAGACAAGTAGTGCGTTATGTCATGTTACATTACACTATAATAGTGCAAATTTTTAATTACATTATCACTATATGTAATTAAGTGACACAGCTCAAGGAGTGTTGGCATCTGGGGTTATGTTGTGACTTTGTCTTGGGAAAATCCACCTTGGAATGAAAGGATAAAGTTAGGAGTCGTATAAGTGCGAATTCAAAATTTAACGGTTGAGACGTCTTTTTTGTTAACGTTCAAGGAAACAAATTCATGAGTCCCATAAGCTTTGAGATGATCCAAAAAGAGTCAAATTAATTAAAATGAATAATACTTTGACAGTTGGACCTGTCCCGATAAAACAGATCAAATATAATGCACATGCATCATTTATTTAATCAAAACCTGCAAATCTATAAAACCAATTTCTTTATTGTTTTCATGTTTTACCCAAAGTAAACCTTTAAAGTTAAAACCAACGCTATCTCTGTCTTTCACATTCTCCAAGAAACTTCCAAACAAAAAGTACCTATAGAAATTCGAAAAATTAAATCTTTTACTGACCCCATCTTACCATTTTTACAGAAAATAATTGGCCTAGAGAAAGAAAGATAGCAGATTCTCTCTGTTTATTTGTACACAAGGTTTAAACAAGTCATGGAAACTGGACCCCATTAATTAATTATAGTACATTTTTTTTTTTTTTTTTTTTTTTACATTTATCCATCACGGGTTGCTACAAAACAATTATACACCTCTCCTCCTATAAAAAAAAACCAAGATTTGCATCTCATATCACATCTTTTTTTTTTCTTCTTAGTTCTTGATTTTTCTTTCTTTTTTACATGAAGAAGAACAAGGCAATGGCCTTGACATATGAAATCAAGAAACACCAACACTCTGTTTTGCTTTGTTTCTTCTTCATTTTAACCCATTTTTGCTTAGAATTCAAGCCAGTTTTGGCTCAAACATCTGCTGTTTTTGCTTGTGACACTGCAACCAATCCTAGCCTAAAGGACTTTGCATTTTGTGATGTCTCATTGGATGTGTCAGCCAGGGTAAATGATTTAGTAAAAAGGTTAACATTACAAGAAAAAATTAGTATGTTGGTGAACACTGCTGGTAGTGTGAGTAGGCTTGGAATCCCAAAATATGAATGGTGGTCTGAAGCATTACATGGGATTTCATACACTGGTCCTGGTGTTAAATTCAATAATATAGTTCCTCATGCCACTAGCTTCCCTCAGCCTATTCTCACTTCTGCTTCTTTCAATGAAACTCTATTTCAGACCATTGGAAAGGTAATATCTTTTTCCTTGTTAATATTCCGTTTCAATTTGTTTGTCTTGGTTATGACTTTTGAATCTCGTAGTCTTAAGTTAAAGATACGTAGAATGTACCAAAATGTCATTATTTCGTGGTTTCTACTTGACCTTTGTTTCAAGATTCAACTTTTTTTTTACTATAAAGGTATTCTTGAGGTCTTGTTTAAAGTATTGAGGTTCATTATTGAATAAATTGACCATTTAACTTTGTTCTAAGATGATATGAAAAGTGAAGGTCAAGTTGTAGAGGTACGTCGCCATCATGGCATTATCTTAGGACCACACTTTTTTTTTTTTTTAAACTTTAAATCAGTGATTTTTTTTTATTTTTTTTTGAAGATGACACTGACTTGTGTCCAAATTTATGATTAATACGTGTTAAAATGTTGTCATGTAGATGCTAAATTGATTGCTACAAATTTGCCGTGTGAATTGATAAGGGCTAATGCAAGATCCTTTAAAGATTTTGCTTTTGGGAAGTAGGATGAAGACATTTTTTTGCATAATGGATTCTTAAATCAGTAAAAGCTAGTTTCTTTAATAATAAAGTGGATTATCATAAACTAGGAAAAGTTTATTTTAGAAGGATTCCAGCTTGCAAAATGTTTTGTTTAAGCAAGTAAAAAGTTGCATTTGGTCCATAAGTTTGGTTAAGATGTTTACATCTATACAGAATGACTATAATTGACAAAAGCATGCACCAACCAGCCATTTATTAATCTAACATGCTAAATTGCCCACCCAAAAATATGGTTATGATAGGGGATATATTAGACTGACCTTTTTGATAGGAAAATGACTGATCCTTGTTAGATCTTTCATGTGATTAATGTTGAAGAAAGCAGTTGAGAGTTACATTAAACAAATATGGATTTAAGTTATGTACATCGACAGTGTAAAGATTTATTTTTTTACGATATTATTGTAATTTAACATGCGATAGCAGATTAGTTACCATTTTTTACTAAATTACTAATTTCTGCTCATCGATGGTGCATAGAACTTGAACTCATAAAATGTTGATGTTTGCAGGCGGTATCCACTGAGGGTAGAGCAATGTACAATGTTGGTCAAGCAGGACTGACATATTGGTCACCAAATGTGAACATTTACCGCGATCCCAGATGGGGAAGAGGCCAAGAAACAGCTGGAGAAGATCCAACGCTCAATAGCAAGTATGGTGTGGCATATGTTAAAGGTCTGCAGCAGCGCGATGATGGTAAAAAAGACATGCTCAAGGTTGCTTCTTGCTGTAAGCATTATACAGCTTATGATGTCGATAATTGGAAAGGAATTGAACGTTACAGATTCAATGCTAAGGTACTACTCAATTGTATGCCCTTCTCTTGAATACCTACAGTATAATTTTTAGTATGGTAAACATTTTCTTTTTGTTGTTGTGAGTAGGTAACACAGCAAGATTTAGATGATACATTTAACCCCCCATTCAAGAGTTGTGTTATTGATGGAAATGTAGCCAGTGTGATGTGTTCATACAACCAAGTCAATGGCAAGCCTGCTTGTGGTGATCATGACCTTCTTGCAGGGGTCATCAGAGGACAATGGAAATTGAATGGGTATATTTAATGCTTCTCATATTTCATATTTTGTTCTTTCGGAAGAATTCATGAATTTAGACAAGTATGTCGATTCATACAGATACATTGTTACGGATTGTGATTCGTTAAATGTGATGTACTGGTACCAACACCTCACCAAGACACCAGAGGAGACTGCAGCTTTGTCTCTAAATGCAGGTTAACCATTTTATCCCATTTTTAGTTGGACTTAATGTGATATTCATATATTTCCTGACCATTACTAAATCAAGAATTTGGTAAATGTGATAGGGCTGGACTTGAATTGTGGATCTTGGCTTGGTAACTACACTCTGGGCGCTGTAAACCAAGGACTTGTAAATGAATCAGTTATCGATAGAGCAGTGTCAAACAATTTTGCTACACTAATGAGGCTTGGATTTTTTGATGGTAATCCGAAAAACCAAATTTATGGAAACCTTGGTCCCAAAGATGTTTGTACTCCAGATCACCAAGAGCTAGCTCGTGAAGCTGCAAGACAAGGAATTGTCTTGCTTAAAAACTCTGCAGGATCATTACCTCTGTCCCCCAAAGCCATCAAGTCCTTAGCAGTCATTGGCCCTAATGCCAACCTTGCCTATACCATGGTTGGAAGTTATGAAGGTGCTTGGATACTAAGTTCTATGCACTGACGTTTTAAAGAGTTTTTTGCACAAGCAGTGTATATAACTTGAAAACCCAGTTTCTCAGAGTTAATTTTTCTCGTTTTCTTGAATATTTGCAGGCAGTCCATGCAAGTATACAACTCCTTTGGATGGCCTAGGTGCATCAGTTTCAACAGTTTATCAACAAGGCTGTAATATAGCTTGTGCCACTGCACAAGTTGATGATGCCAAGAAAGTAGCAGCTGCAGCTGATGCTGTAGTGTTGGTAATGGGATCAGATCAAACTATTGAGAGAGAGAGCCAGGACAGAGTAAATATAACTCTCCCTGGACAACAATCACATCTAGTAACAGAGGTTGCTAGTGTTTCCAAGGGACCTGTAATCCTAGTTATCATGTCTGGAGGTGGCATGGATGTAAAATTTGCTGTCGATGATCCTAAAGTTACAAGCATCCTTTGGGTTGGTTTCCCTGGTGAAGCTGGTGGCGCTGCCTTGGCTGATATCATCTTTGGATATTACAATCCAAGTAAGTATCCTCATTTCATAAAATTAAGATCTCAAGTTTCTCTTTTAAAATTATTAGTCCAAATGGCTTCATAGGTAAAAATTATCTCATTGTTTTCACGAGCACATACTTTGTTCGTAGAGCATAGAATGAGATTGATGCTTCAAATGCGCGATTTTCAGGGTTAAACCTCATCAAATCAAGTTGCCTAATAAACTTTTTTTTGAATCTTGAAGGTGGAAGGCTCCCAATGACATGGTACCCACAATCATATGCAGACAAAGTTGATATGACTAACATGAACATGAGGGCAGATCCAAAAACAGGATTCCCTGGAAGAAGTTACAGGTTCTACAAAGGTCCAACAGTCTTTAACTTTGGTGATGGATTAAGCTACTCCCAGTACAAACACCACCTAGTACAAGCACCAAAATCTGTCTCCATTCCTCTTGAGGAAGGACATTCTTGTCGATCGACGAGGTGCAAGTCTATTGATACTGTTAATGAGCAGGGCTGCAGCAACTTGGGATTTGATATCCACTTGAGAGTTCAAAATGTTGGGAAAATGAGTGGAAGCCACACAGTTATGTTGTTCACTTCACCACCCTCAGTTCACAATGCACCTCAAAAACACTTGTCGGATTTCCAGAAGATTCATTTGACACCACAAAGTGAAGGGGTTGTTAAGTTCAACTTAGATGTTTGCAAACATTTGAGTGTAGTTGATGAAGTTGGAAACAGGAAAGTTGCATTAGGATTACATGTTCTACATATAGGAGATTTGAAACATTCCTTGACTGTGAGGATTTAAAGAAATCTTCATGCTCCTTATTTATTTTTAACTTTTTATTTTTTGTTTTTGGATCATTTATTCCTTTTTATCTCAAAAGGGAAAAGGGAAATTATCAACAAGATGGAAATCTGAAGTTATCAATATGTTGAGGCAATTGTAACAAAGTATCTCATTTTGTCAAGATGTCCAACTTATGTAGAAGAAACAAAATATTAAAGTTTATTATCTTCTTATTTTGTTATTATTATATTTGTCTCTCTGTCATACTCATTATTTTTCTTTGTAATCCCTATCAACCAAAGGTATTCCATGGTTTAAGATGTGTAAGTATTTTTTATTAGATACATAGAAAAGAAGGTTAACATAGATAACCAAAAAAGAGCTATACTATAGATTGTCCATTTGCATTGAAAAGATTCACGTATAAATATTTAAAATGTAGATTATCAACAAATTAGAGTAAACAAAGGTAAGATGATTTGTGATTAGAACATACTTTAATCATAAATGTGCTGACATTAATGAAGCTAATATAGTTTGCTTTCATGTAAAAATGTTTTTGTCACTAGCTATTAGTATCATTTTGTTTGTTACTCCCTAATCCCTATGTCCTTTTTATTAGTGCAGTATGGACTTGACACATTTTTAAAAATCAATAAATAGAATGATAATTTTATGGTATCTTCCTTTGAATATAAAAAGTTAAATATTTTGGAAAATGACTTTAGTTAATGATATGGGTAAATTAGAAACTAAGTAATAAATTAACTCTTGATTTTCTAAATTGGACAAGTATAAATGGACATCTATTTGGAATAGTGAATGAGTTAAAGTGGATGGAGGGAGTATTTCGAAAGAAAAATATATAATATAAATTTCTCATCAAAAAATTAAAAACGAAGCAACTCTGTTATGCATTTTAAAAGAAAAAAAGAAGAAGAAGATAATTTCTTACAATTAATTTTGGGAAAATTTTGACAAATAACCATTATGTTAAATTTCTTACACAAAAAATAGCTTACTTATAATTTACTATCTAAATGGCCATTCGACCAAAGTTCTTATCCGAAATGATCATTCAGTATACATGCGGCTATTTTTTTTATTTTTTTGGCAGAATACAT
Organism: Jaltomata sinuosa; assembly: GCA_003996215.1. NCBI lineage: Eukaryota > Viridiplantae > Streptophyta > Magnoliopsida > Solanales > Solanaceae > Jaltomata > Jaltomata sinuosa. The sequence continues at coordinate 2,554,949 of QJPP01007525.1, read as the reverse complement.
GCATATACATTGCATATACATATGGTAAACATACAACTATTTTTTTTAAATTTTTTTTGACAGTGATACATTTTCGTAAAAACTTCATTAATTTTTCTTTGGGCCCATATCTTTCGAATTGGGTTAACGCTACTAGTGTAAGGCTAAATGGGGAACATCATTCACTTGGGCTCGATCAGAATCTTAGGCCCACGTTATAAAAACAGAAAACAAATTAAGGTAACTTACATAAAATTCACATCTTTAGAACTTTATTACTCTTTAAAATATTAGTTTACCTAATTACATTTTTTACTATTTTTCATACTTTTGGATACATGCATATTTCAAATTGATTGTATGTATCTCAGATACATGAACAACTAATTATGGAAATTTTAATTTAACCAAATCCCTTAATATAAGGTGGAAATAAAGACATGCATATGTGCTTAATTAATTTTATTTTTTTTACTTTCTTAAAAATAATAAGTTCATTAATTTCATTAATATAAGACGGAAACATATATATCTTGGTTATATAATTTGATTACTTTTCATTTAATGTATCATTTTATATGTATTTAGTATTATCAATTATTAATTCTATGTATATGTTTATTTGTATCTAGTATAAATTTCATGTATTTATTTGTATGTATCTAATATTAATTTCATATACATGTTTATATGTATCTATTATTAATTTGATATATCCAATACCAATTTAATACATTATATCCAAAATACAGTAAATTAAGTATTAATTTGATGTATCTAATATAATAATAAATTGATGTATCCAGTACCAATTTCATATATTATGAGCATGTTTGGATAGACTTATTTTAAGCTGTTTTTTTTAAGTTGAAAATTCCAGCTTTTAGCTTTTAGCATTTTTTTTTGTTGCTATTTTAGCTTTTAATTAAGTGTCTAGAAACACTTTTTTACTTACCCAAACAATGTAAAACAACTTAAAAACTATCTTAACTTAAAAAACACTTAAAATAAGTCAATCCAAACGGGCTCTATATCCAAAAATACATGTATCCATAATTTGATGTATATAAATTCCATAGAGTGAATCCAAAATACATGTATTTAGTATCAAATTGCTTTATTTAAATTTTTGATACATGTATCTATGCACAGATACATGGTTAAAAAAAAAGAAGAATTACAAATCTGACAGAAGAAGATGATACTTGGGTAGTTGGAGAAGGCAATGGCAACCCACTCAGGCTGGGATGAGGAGCATTGAAGCTGCTCGATTTCCGCACCAACAGTATAAGCCAAAATTGAATCCAATCCACCTTCAATTGGCTGACCCATTGAAGCCGGACGAGAGCGGGAGAGAGAAAGAGGACGGTGGCTCTACTGTGGAGACGGTGATTGCCGATTAGTTTGGATGTACAACCTTATTGGTTGTCTTCAAGCAATGAACAAAATAGCCTATACTAAACCCCACAATGCCACAAAAATTGATGCCTATGAGTTATGAATTATGATTACATGACAAGTGGATTACCACCCACAAATATCATTGGGCCAAAAAGTACGGGTCAAAATTTCATACAACATATTATCTTACTTTTTGGGTGGGCTATGATAGAACAATGGCCCATTTGCAGTTGGTAGAGCTCTTCTTATGTGAAAAAAGGTTCACCTTTGATGACGCTACACTTACAAATTTGAGTATTTTCCATGATTTATCTAGGTAGGAAAAAATATTTACCCACATTATTCATTTTCATCATAAAGTTTTACAATGTACATACTATTAATCTTTTATAAATAGGTTGGGGTAATATTTTTTACAGTTTGGAAACATTGCGTAAATGTCCCTTCAAATTTCAGAGTATATGAAATGACCCAGAATTTCGGTATGAATACAAAACAGACTCCAGTTCAATCCAATTAAGGAACAAAGACAATCTAATAAGGAGGCCTAATAAGCCCAAAATTAATTGAAATGGGTCGATTTTCCGTCTGTTTCAGTCCAAAATTAATCAAGTTACAACAATATGTATTGCAATAAACATGCAATACATATTTGTACTTGTAATTTCTTACTCAAATTTCCATTTCAGTTTCATCAGCAGACGGACATGACAATATGTTTGATGAGATAGAATGGACTACCAGTATCACTATTCATCATTTAGTAGATAAATTTTGATACCAACTTCTTTGATTTACTTGTCAAGTTGCCATCAGTTTCCTAACCCCCCCCCCCCCCCCCCCCAAATCCATTCAACAAATGTACGGCTTTGGATTATTTTTTTCCTTGAGTCGAGAATTTACCGTAAACAACTTATCTACCTCTAAGGTAAGGATAAGGTGATCTGCACAGAGTCTATCCTATCTAGACCTCACTTTGTGGAAGTAGAGTGATCTATTCTTCCTAGCAGTGGCGGACTCAGGATTTAGGAAACATAGGTGTCTGGAAGGTTCGAACACACATATTGACACCCAAAGCTTTAAGGTTCCACCTGGAAATCAAAGAACTCAACTATCTTCTTGGTTTCAAGGGTGCTTTTTTCCATACTATATCATTTTTTATACATTTCTTATATAATTATACCTAATCTGCATTGGGTTTAGCGTGCCACAAATTTGCACATAAGTCCGTCCCTGCTTCCTAGACCTCACTTTGTGAAATTATATATATCGGATATGTTGTTGTTATCGCCATTCAACAAATTAGACTAAGATCAGTAGCCTAGACGAGTATTTATTTAAGTAACCATTTTTTTTATCTCTTTCTTAAACTTTTTGCTTAATTAACATTTCGCTAATATAATATTGACGTAGTAAGCAGGCTAAGTGATTGAAAATAAATATTACTATACCTCTAGTCACAACCAATATATGTACATTCACAATACTCCATTTTAAAAGGTTTAAATAACTTCGTCATCTGCAAGATCTATTCTGTCTTCCACATTGTTACTCTTTTGGTGGTATATTATAAAGTAATTATTTAATTTCAGACCTAATTACATGACCTTTAGATTCCTAGTTCAGCTGATGACACACCCTTTGTTAGGTTATAAGTTGGTCCCTATAAATTACAAATTGCAAACTAAATAATTAAGGAGGACTATTAAACTAATTTTGATTTTAACAGATAGTGAAACTTTTATAAATAATTGCAATATATTCAATGGCAGACTATCAGCCAGTTGGATTCCACCTATTCAAGAAATGATCAATAGCTTATATGGAATACAAATATTTAGGTATATGTTTGTGCAAAAAATTTATGGTTGTTATAATAAGGTATTGTTTAGTCTTTATTTAATTGTTATAAATAACAATACGGGAACAAATAGTTTAATGATTTTATGTATTAAAAAGAAGGAATGTATTTGTTAATCAATTTAATTGAAAAATTAAAAGAGTATGAATGTGAAAAAGGCAAACACCGATAATCTTTCCTCGTGAAGTTATGAATATAACTGGTGAACATCATTTAAATACACTCTTTTTGTTTTAGATATTCGTACTTAAAATTTACTATGGACATGATATTAATAATGATTACTATAAATATTTTAGCATTTTACTTTTATACACAATATATTTATTAGTATAAAATATTATTACACAATGTTTGAGTATGACTGTTATAAAAGAGTAATTTTACAAAGAATGTATCGTTATAATGAATGTCACTGTTATTATAGATAGAATATTATTGTAGAGAAATAAATATAACTTGAAAATCGATTCTAAGAAAAATTAAATTTCCATTATAGTGAAATATTGCTGTATCGAGATTTGACTGCATTAGTTATCATGTTAGGTTAGAGAAAAAGTGCCAACAAACGCAAAATAAAAAAAATAAAAAAAGGTAATTATGTCATTTCATGTTAGTTGTATCATATAGGAAAGGCCACCTAATTATATACAAACTCACGGATAAATCAAAGTCATTAAAGGGACCTCCAAGAAATTAACAAGAGATGACGTTGTTAATCTTATTTTGTCTTTTTTAATTATATCACCTTGTGAGTTGTGAATTTGATGATGAAAACCATTTTCATAGTTTAATTAATCACACTTTGAAATAGGAGTACCAATATCTTTAACTTTATTATTCTTGTGAAAAAAAATTATACATGTCACTTAGATCCCATCACCCACAGTTAAAATTAGACATTGTTTTTGTTTCACAAAAGAGGATCTGCACCACTCAACCTTAACAAGAAAACACGATGACCTTTAACTAATTACTCTTTCCGTCTCATTTTACTTGTCATTTTAACTCGAAAAATTTCCTAATAACTGCCACTCTAGAATATTAAGGCTGAATTCATTCTTATTATTTTTTTCATTTTTACCCTTGTAATTAAATTGTTAAAAAGTAATTAATAGTACTCAGTTTCTCTAGCAAAACTTCCCAATAACAAATATACAAGGGCAACTTGGTGAATTACATCTTGTACTCAATTTCTTCTTAATTAACGTGTTAAAATCTTATATATAAGACAACTAAAAATGGATGGAGTTAGGGAGTATTCTTTTACTTTTACTTTGTCTATCTTTAACTTGACATTTTCTTTAAAAATTAAATATTGCTCATATTAATTATGTTTTGTAAATTTAAATATGGCTACTACTATAGTGAATAAGTAAAAAAGAAAACGGAGGAGATGCATTTTATTTTCTTCTCTCATTTGCCCTTGGATCCTAATTGAAATAACTGTTGCAACAAAGAGGGTGAGGGAGGTCCCTTTCATACTTGGATTGCTAATGTCAGGTGCATTATTAACTCCTAATTATTAATTATTTTTTTAATTAATCAATGGTGTTAGTTGGTTTAGAAAGTGATAGGGCTTACACAGCCTATCCATGGCTTCCCACCAAATTATTACAAATAATAATTTAGATTCTTGAATATACATAAATCGATATTGAATATTCTACAATCTGGACAAATAAAGTCGTCTCTGGCTTACGTTTGCATTTTCTTGAAGATCCCACAATTTTGAAATTGCCAATCACAATATTTTAATAATTAATATAATTTAATTATTAATGGTGGCAATTAAATAATATTTGTTTTCCTGTTAAATTTAGTACTTTATTGTTTTAGGGTTTTAAATTGCTATCCTCTGAGGGTGACATCAATAATTTGATGATCCTATGATTTTAACCAATCTAATAATTTCGTCTATGTGAGTTTCTTACTGTTATATTTTGTCATTTAAAATTTAAATTTCGTCACATAAATTGTCTCTTGACGAAAAAGTTTTCGCCAATCATTTAGTTCCTAAATCATAAGTTACGAAAAATATATAAAAATAATTTAGTATTTCATCGCTAAAACAAAATTAAATGATCTACGAAATATTTTTTCATCCCCAAATACATAAAATTTATGACAAATTTGTTTGTCATAAAAAGTGTAAAAATTTTGTAGTTGAAAGTAGCAAGTCGTCACTAAAGAGACCTTTAATTATGGACGATAAATCACTTTGTCGATAACTATTTCTTAAATTAGTAATGCAAATTGTCTTCAAAGCTACTCCCTCTGTCCCATATTAGTTGCTCACTAGCTATACTAAAAATAGTTGTCCCATATTACTTGATCACCTTACTAAATAAAGAAAGCATTAATTATTTTTTTTCCATATTACCCTTGCAATTAATTCATTTTAAGAGTGTTCACATTTGTATGTAAAGTTCCAAAAAAAAAATTTTAAAGGATAAATTAGTAAAACAATCTTGTTATTTATGATTTCTTAATATGCGTGTAAAAAAGAAAGTGTGCAACTAATAAGGGACGGAAAGAGTATATGTAATTACTTTTATGAAATCAATATATATTATCACCTAATGCTTATCAATATTAATTACTTTTAACCGGCTAACATAACATACTCTTGACATATTAAGAAAATAAGTAATGATCGAAAGATAACTTCTTCTTTTTTCTTATCCTTTCCCAAAAATTGTTTAGATAGAAATTCCCTCTATCTTTTGTAAATGGAAAAACCTTAAGAGTAACATAGACAGGGTCTACGTTACACTAAAATAATAGTACCAAAATGTCTTCGATTTTTCATCAAAAAATTAAATTCTAATTTATTTATTTTAGTGTGGGGGTAGGTATAAGCTATGATCAAAATGTTAGGGTTTGCCCTGAATTTCCTACTTTAATTGAATTATACCATAACTGTGTTTTACCTTGAAAAGGTTTTCTTGGTGGAAAAGGTTTCCTTGTAGGAAAATAAATCTTCCATAATTGGTTAACCGTTTCTTGGAGGAGAAGTTTGGACTTCTATAAATTGAAGATCCCTCTTCTCAAATCAAAACACAACAGCATCCACAATGTAGTCATCAAAAGAGTCTTGTTTAGGGGGAGATTTTTCTCTCATAGATTTTATGCTTTTTAATTTAGTTTTTCATATGTAGGCCAATTGGCCGAACCATATTATAATATCATGCTTTTTAGTATAGTTTTATGTGTCGTCTGATTTATCGCCTTGAAGGTTTGCAAATATTAGCTTCCGCATGACGCCCTCTCGATTACGATCCCAACAAGTGGTATCAGAGCCGGACGATCCAATGGGTTCAACAATCCAACGATTCAATGGTTCAATGAGCCGATGGTTGAACGAGGTTGAAGACACTACATGTGGAGAAGGAGTATCAAGATTCAACCATATTTTCAACATACTTGCTGCTGCATCTTTAAAAATAAAAATAAAATATTTTTAAACCATTTTTAACCACAATATTTTAAATCTTATTTTTAACCATGACAAGCAGCAGTGATGAAGATGATGTGAAGAAGAAGAAGATGAAGATTAAATTGCCAGAAAATTCAGGCCAAGGGGAGATTTGTTAGGGTTTGCCCTGAATTTCCTACTTTAATTGAATTATACCATAACTGTGTTTTACCTTGAAAAGGTTTTCTTGGTGGAAAAGGTTTCCTTGTAGGAAAATAACTCTTCCATAATTGGTTAACCGTTTCTTGGAGGAGAAGTTTAGACTTCTATAAATTGAAGATCTCTCTTCTCAAATCAAACACAATAGCATCCACAATGTAGTCATCAAAAGAGTCTTGTTTAGGGGGAGATTTTTCTCTCATAGATTTTATGCTTTTTAATTTAGTTTTTCATATGTAGGCCAATTGGCCGAACCATATTATAATATCATGCTTTTTAGTATAGTTTTATGTGTCGTCTGATTTATCGCCTTGAAGGTTTGCAAATATTAGCTTCCGCATGACGCCCTCTCGATTACGATCCCAACACAAAAATCCATTGGTATGGAATCGAAGATGCATCTTTCTCTGTGTAGGGACAACTACTTACCTAATAAATATTATTTCTCGTGGAATGTAGCCAACATTTTTTATTTTTGTACACTATATTACCAGTATAAAATTTACTTATTTATGTCAAGTAGGAGTTTCTAATACGAAAAAAATGATAATTCTAATCTAATTTAATTATTTCATCTTCAGTAGTTTGCTGACGGCATGCCATTTTATAATTTGAAACAATCTGTTTAATTGAGCCAGGAATAATTAATAAAATGTTACGTTTGTGGGAAGCACTAGAAATTTATGCTTCCTCATAATGTCAACTCTTCTAGGAAAGTCCAACTTTTGAGATAAACAAGTGTACAATAATTTTATATTTACTTCACCTTCATGTTCCTTTTTTTCTCTTATTTTTCTTAGTCGATTTTTTTGGTGTGTATTATTGAGTGTATTTATATATATACCCTTTAAGCCAAGGGAAAGGGTACTGAATAATATTATTTCTAACAGTTTTTAGCTTTTCATTGTGGTCGATCGGCCAATCTAAGGTTTTTACTTTACTTTTTATGATGAATCATTAGATATGACATTTTTCGTCTTACTAAAATTCGTATCGTTATCAATCTAATATATTTTTAACATGACGTGATATAATTGGATTATATATATCCACACAAAACTAAGTACCACATGGAGTGTCAAGTTAAGAATTTATATGAAGATTAACTGCGTGTCACTCACATTATTCGAATATTTATAACCATCAAATTTATTGGCTTTTTTATTTTGTGTATGCGCCCATAACTTTCGAGACAAGTCCACATGATTTTTTTCCAAAATATTGCATACCATTAAGAGTATCCATATACCTTTTATGTAGTTTTTTCTTTTTCCTTTTCAGCTATCAAAATAGGTTATGTTTGCACGCCCAACATTTTACAGCCATAAAATACTTAATAGTTGCTAAATTTTTATTATATCCTTTTGTCTCGAAAGAATTCACATGCGACTACCAGCTTTCCCAAACTTTAGCTTCCTAAAGTGCATAAAGTTAAGGTTAATGGATCTAAAAAGGATATAAATTCTGAATTCGGTTATAAAAACATATGTACTAGCTGCCATTAAAATGATACACTATAGTCTAAATATTTATAATATAGAACATTATAAAGACTTAAAAACTAGATAATGATCTTACTATTATTGTATTCATATTTGGTGACATATCGTCCTATCATTAGCATATAATATACCTTAATTACAACAAGTCAAAATTAATTGTCCATCAGGATATGAATGATAATAGTGATTTAATTTGTCTTAATTAATAATTACGCTTCCAATATTTTATACCTACTGTACCATTTTAAATACTCCTATACCATGTTTGTGGCAATTAGTAAACAGATAATGATAAGTACATATATACTTTCTTGTATATCCGAAAATGTATTCGCTATAGAAAGTTTCATATTTTATACTCCCAAGTCCCAATTTTCAAATGATTTCTCCTCAATTTACAAATAAATTTTATTTCAAGAACGAAAGCTAATAAATGGGCATCCACAAGTTTAATGTATCAATGAATAAAAAAAATCTAAAAGTTTATTTTTATCTTAGATGTCCATGCTAACTATAAAGTTTTAAAATAATACATATAAAATCAGATGGTGGCATAGATAGAATTCTTTTACCTTTAACTATATATAGAGTATTAAATTTGAACAAAATGAAAAAAAAAAACCTTAATAGGGAGTAATTATCTATTTTAATAGACCTAATTAGGAGGTTTAAATTTAAATTAATCGAGATTTCAAAACAAATTACAATCAGCGAATGAAAAACAAAAGAAATAACATTATTTTTTTGTGCTATCTTCTTTGTCTTTACCCAAAATGTGCGTTTTCTGGAAGAGGGAATTCATTGTTGGATCAACTAATTAGAATTACAATAAATTCTTAATTAGTCATTACATATATAGTTGTATTATCTTATATTTAATTAGGATCAATAATGATATTATATATGATAATCGGCTTCATTTTTGACAGTTTCTACAATAATTATGTTTCAATTTCAAGCAAATTAGATGAAATATCCCTACATGAATGCTCATTTATGACATCAAATGCCGATATTACACAAAAATAGAAATAGCATAAAAAGTAATAAAAGTTCTTTATATTTTTTTAATTGGGTGAAAATCGTTTACACCCCCGAACTTTGCTTTAAAAATCAAACACCCCCTCAACTTTGAACAATAATCATTCTCCCCCCTTTATCCTAATTGATTTTTTTAAATGTCTATTTTGCCCTTGTATTATCAAGCTTTGTATCTTTTTTAAAAAAACTTTTTTGTAATCACAATTTTTATTTTTTAAAATCTATATAACATATGTTGTATAAATATATATATATATATATATATATATATATATTATTTCTTAGATAAAAAAAGAAAATTGAAAAACACTAATTGAGTATGTAAGTTAATGACATTTCATAATAAAATAAATGAGCAAAATAAAAAAAATATTAATAATAATCAAAACTCTAATATCTAATTATACAAGTAAAAATAACAGGTAATTATAAAATTAAATGATTGTTGTTAATAAATTTTAAATTATAATTTAGAAAATATTTTATTATTGACAACCAAAACTCATTTATCTATATAGACATTAGAGAATAACAGAGAGAGAACTAAAAAAACATGCATCTATATACATAATTACATATGCCCGTTTGGTCATAAGAATTTTTCACTATTTTTCAAAAAATTATTTCACTTTAAATTATTCAAAAAAAAAATATTGTTTGGCCATAAAAATTTCAAATACAACTTGAAGTTGTATTTGAAAAAGTGAAAACACCTAAATACTTGTTTTTACTTTTTTCTATTTCACTTTTTAGTTGTATTTAACACTTTGAATTCTAAAAAGTCTTTCAAAAAAGGTATGCCCAAACATAACTCCAACTATAATTTTTTTATTTTCATGACCAAACGCCCACTTAATGCATATAATATAGAAATATCAATCATAAAAAATAGCATTAGATTTTGTGATTAGTTTGTAAAAGGATTATTTTATTAATAATTTAATGAATTTAACTAAAAATAGTAAATACCTAGGTTAAGAATATATATATATATATATATATATATATATATAAAGATATTACATAAATAAAAAATTAAAAATGTTAAGGGTAAAATAGACATTGCATAGGATAAAGGGGGGAGAACGATTATTGTTCAAAGTTGAGGAGGGTGTTTGATTTTTAAAGCAAAGTTACGGAGTGTAAACGATTTTCACCCTTTTTTAATTGGCATATACATTTCTGACAAAATTTAAAACATACTCCCAACTAATTGACAAACACAAGAACACAACTATAAAGTAAAGCTAATACTAGTCAAAGATAATATAAAAAATTGTCGATCATACAAGGATTGAGTTTCTAATATGTTAATTAGTATAATTTAATTACTATTTGAGAAATTAGATAGATTGACGGAAAGTTTTATAATTAATGTAAATCAAAATAATAAAACAGTTTTAAAGACACAATTAATGTGTAAATATTCTAATCAGTTGATTAAAATAGTTAAATTTAGATTTTAATTACTTATAACTAAGATGTGGTAGGATCGATGCATGAAGTTTGTTTATTTTTAATCGAAGGTTCGAATCGAATTGGATTTTTTTTTTATAATAACAAACATTTAATATTTAAAAATGAATATGTCTAGTGGATCTGAATTAATGAGACTAGTAAATTTGAAATACTAGATGATTAAAACAAAAATAATTTTCTCTTTGTGACTCTATGAGTCGTTTGGTTCGCAGGCTAAATTATTCCGGGATTATAGTCTAAGGATTATGATTATAGTCCTAGGATTATAATCTTTAAACTACTTTATTTCATATGAGAGATGGGATAAGATGATTGTTAGGATCGAAATAATCAGGTGTCATGCAGAAGCTAACAAAGCAAACCTCGAGAGACGCCAAATAAGAAGACAAACGAGAAATATACCACAAGAGACACAATAATTTAATGTGGTTCGGTCAATCGACCTACATCCACAACAGGAGATGAGCAATCCACTATATAAAAGAGAGTACAACATATCGAGAGAAACCAACCTCACAAAATTCACTCAGAATAAAAAAAGAGGTTCACACAAGTGACACCGTAACACTTGTGACTCACAAATTCTCCCCCTAAACAAAATTTTCAAAGCCCTTAAAACTACATTGTGAATGCTACCAAGTTAGAAGGAATGCGCCTCTATTTATAGAGTCATAAACTTTTTCCTACAAGAAAAAGGACTAGCCAATTATGAAAGATTTGTGCTTTTTTTTACAAAATGGAATAACCAATTATGGTTATAAAATCAGGACAAACACCCAACAATAACATATCCCAAGATTAATTATTATATCATCTCCAATTTAACAGTATAAATTTAATCCAGGAATAATTTATATCATCAACTAAATATAGTATAAATTTAATAGCAAATTTAATACCAAAATATCCCGCGTACCAAACAACTCCCACAGAGTGAGGCAATTGATGGAAAGATGAGAATGACAATAATTGAGGGAAAATTCACCAATGGTATATCGAAAGTGTCAGTAAAACGTTTTCCCAACATTGAAGTAGATGCAGCAAATGGGGTGTTAAAAAGAGTACTCTCAATCATTTGATATGATATGTTCACCTATAACCTCAATAATTTCCCCTCACATCAGCAAAATTGAACTTGTATTGCAATTATTACATTGTCGATTCTAGGTTTCGTCCTAAATCTAACCAATTATTTTCGATTACATAAATCAACCGTCCATTATTTATGGTGTACAAAATTAGTAGGATTCCTAACGTCACGATCCGCAAACTAAAATATCTCACTGTTATTTTTCCTAAGTTAGAGCTCTAATTTTTGGTATAGGAGATTATTTCTTCATACTCTTCTGGACACGCAAGAAGACAATTTCAACATATAGCTTAGAAACTTAGGGGCGGCTCGTTTGAACATGTGATATGAAATTACGATATGAAATCACGATATGAAATCATCTTTATCTCTTGAGAACTTGGGAAATCATAAGATGAAATTGCATGTCCAAACGCTAGCTTAAATCCGAGATCGCTCATTGCAACTCAAAGCAAAACAGCTAGCAAGCAGGTGTAAATAGCAGTACAGATTGATGGGTACGTCCAACAATGTGTCTCTCTTTGTAAAGTTAATTAGGAGACATGGACACGAGATAGATAGACAAGCCATTAAAGAGAAATAGTCCACTTCTTGGATTTACTCCCCCCCCCCCCCCCCCCTCCTCTCATTTTATTTTCACATTTTTCTATTTCATGAGCAGATTGAATGTGTTACTATTACACTTTAGAATTAGGGGAAATTCTACTCCTACATACACATTAATTTGCGTATTATTGTGCAAAGGCATTCATGAGTGAACATATGGAATGTGGACAATATAAGCTGGGAGCCCATATATATCGGGTATGCTATGAATGAGTTGGCTCTAATATCACCAGAAAAACTCAAAGGGTGAAAATTGTCAAAACTATATAGAGGTAAATAATTCAAGTTCCAATCGACCTGGAACTCAACAATAATGACTCAGTGACAAGTAAAAGTTATTACAAGTGGTGACTTGGTTCAGTGGCAAATCGTTAGGTCGCCGTTTTACATAATCTAATATTACTAATGAACAAATAATAATTTATAAATAAGATATCAGAATATTATTAGACACCACATTGATAAATCACATATCTACATGTTCCTTTCATAAATAAATATTTGTGATTACAAACTTTCAAATACACATATTTTAATAAGATTCACTAGTCAACAATAGACGTAGTAACTAATTATTCTTAAACACAATTCTTTCACATGGTACGATCAATCTCTTCACGTTGAGCGTGGATATTTTTTTGCAGTTCTTTTTAACAAAATATAAACTTATGGGTCAAGTTTTACATTTAATAAAAATTAAAATCATGATTTGAAAACTCAAATCTTATTTTTTTTAGAGAATTTGAGATTTGAAGTCGATCATAATCCCAAATGACATGTCCAAACGCTTATTTAGAAGCACATGTACAAACGCAAACGCAAACGCATGCAAGCTAAATAAGTAATCCCATTATCTTAAACAACTTCAACTTAAGTATAAGCCACCTCATCAAATTATTTCTACTCAAAATTATGTCACATTGACCCCCCATCATCCACAGTTAACATGATGAAACCTACATATATATTTTTTTCCTTTAATTAAAGTGAGAACCACATAGCCTAGTCCTACCATTTTTACTAGTTATGCTATTTATTTTTTCTTTTGAAATAGTGTTTGGAGTCCGGGTGAGATTGGTCCTTTTCATATTTCAATGCTGATGTGAAATGTATTTTGAACTCCTAGCTATTTTGATTATTAATATCAAACAAGTTAGTTGGTTTAGGGTTTCACAAGTATTGTTTGGATAAAATAAGGATTTTTTTATTTAAAAAAAATCGTGTTGTCTTTTTCAAGTTTTGGTGGATCATAGAAAAATCGACTCTGATCTTGGTTTGCGTCACCATTGAATATTCCACAAGTTGAGGGTGAATGGTAAAAAATCGTCTCTAATTTTGGTCTGTATATTCATTGAATATTCTAATATATAGGAATCTATCCAATTAGAAAATTGTAATTATTAATGTGACTCTGGGGGATTTTATTTGTGTAAACAACATAAAACACAGAAGTTTGGTCTCTAATTACGTTTTATCCCACTATTTTAAAATATTACATTTTTTCCGCTAGTTTAAAAAAGGAAAGGCGTGTATCCTTTGTATTTTCGTGTATCCTGGATACATATAACCTCTTCATTAATGGTAAATCTGTTTCTATTATGGCGCTTTAAAAGGAAATAAAATATTTACAATTAATGAGGAGTAAATCATTAATTGTAAATCTATTACTATTAGGGCGCTTTAAAAGGAAATAACAGATTTACAATTAATGAGGAGTAAATCTGCAGTATCCTCATCTCCACAAACAACTGGAGAATTCAAATTTCAATTTAAAATTACTTGGATACACATCAAACCAGCAAGTAACTCCATTATACAGGATACATGTAATAATAGATCTCAAATATCTAAGGATACACATTTAAACAGCAAACAACAATAGGTATACTTGGATACACTGTTAACACTGTATCCAAGATTATAAGCTTGGATACATTATAACAGTGTTAAGGATACTTCCCAATATCTAAGGATACCCATCTAAACAACAAATAGATATAGGTATACTTGGATACATGTTAATATTGGATACAAGTTTGTAAGCTTGGATACATTGTAACAGTGTTAAGGATACATGTTACCAACATCTCAAATAGCAGGTTGCAGTAGTATTGGGATACATGTTAACATGAATTAATCTTGGATACATGTAACACAAGATTTGCTTACAATGTTATCCCTGGATACGTATTGCTTTGTTTTGATTTGAAACTTTAAATTTACAAAAGTTACACATTTACAACTCAGATAGATATATGTATACTTGGATACATGGAAAATAACACTGGATACATGGTAACAAGTTGGTAACACTGGAAAATAACATCTGGGTTTGAGTCCCTTGTTCTTGATTTCAAATTTTTGTGCAATTCATTCATTTTGACTTGATCGTTTCTAAATTTGGATCTATTTTCAGCAAAGTCTTCTTCTTCAAAGTCTCTAACAGCCGGAACAAAGGTCGGAGAAGGCACTTCATTGTTCTCCATTTGAGATATACCTAAATCAAATGAAGGCCATTGTTGGTTACTTGGTATTATCAAATTATCTGATTCGTTATCCATGAAGGCAATCGTTGATAACAACAAGGCATTATTGAAAGTAAGCCTTACATCGGCTGCAAATTCAAAAGGGGTAGGGTAAAAGTTCTTAGCCAAATTCAATTTCACCGGCCCCAAATCCATAGGTCGCTTAATAATCTGGTGGTAATCGTGAAGACCCAAGGCCTCAGCATCAACAGGGGTATTGAAAATCCACCCATTTTTATGCTTCATCAGCTTCCCCAAAATCTGCCTACAATCCTTCATCATATTTTCCATTCCGATGGCCTTAACACCACCACCAGGATTATCACAATCCTTCACAAGGCATTATGAAAGTGGAGGAAGATCGTGTGGAAGATGGAGCGTTGGTTGAAGGCGTGATTTGGGGAAAACGATTACAGAGAGAGAACAACCGTTGCATTTAGATACAAGTTGAGTGATTTTAGGCCCTTTTTTAGGGATTGTGGTGGATACAGTTTTTTAACCATGTAATTTCAATTTAATGGGATAAATGTAATTATTTTAAAGTATTGAGATATTTAGTAATTAGGGTAAGGATGTTTGATTATTTATGTAGTTTTTCCATTTTATTTTTGGCAATTTAATATTACTATCTTACTTTAAATTTATTATTTTTATATTGGTATACATTGAATGGCTAATTCGTACTAGGGTTTTGACTAACTTAATGTGCTCCAACGTCATTTATAATTAATGAACTAATAACGTAATTATCAGGTTCTAACTTCAAATGTACTCCAAGAAAGCCTCTAAAAATACAAGGAAAAAAATCAGCTTTCTCCCCCCTTTACATTTACCCTAAAGCAAATTTGTTTTAAAATTTTAATTTTTTTTGGGGATTATCTAGTTTTTATGGGTCAAATTTAAGTTTGTTAGAAAAGTAGATGAAGTAAAAAGTGGTTCTATGTATGCTTGTCGTCAAGATAAACAATCAATAAATCAAGTTAATGTATTAAAGTATATCTCGTCTTCTTTTATTTCGACTTTGATGTATGAGATGAGGAATCCCTCATAGCTAAATTCATAATAACTTAAAAACTACGAATTTAATGAGGGGAAGAGATGAGAATAGGCCTCACCCATTCCATCATACTGCATATACAATCACCCTTTGAAGTTTTTGTTTGATTCTATGAATTCTTTTTGAGGGTTAAACTTTCAAGATCCTTTAATGGTGAATGAAAAATTGAAGAAGAAGAAGAAGTGTGAGGAAGATTATGAAAATGTATGTGTCCATATAATTTTTAAAAAGGAAAAAAAGAATTTAATAATAGAATTTAAAGTTTCATGTGCTCAAATTTGATGAAAGATAAATATTTTTTTCATATCAGCTTAACATACATGTGTGAAGTTAATTAAGGTGTCTATTTGAAAGAACCAAAACATTCAATTTGCATTACTATGCATGAATGGAGTAATCCACAATCTACCTCTGCCTCGTCCTCTGCCACATTCAACTTAGGACATTTTTCTAAAAATTATCCCATAGCCTTCGGAAAATGCAATTTTCTATAAAAATAAAAAGGGACATAAAATTAAAAATAAATTTATAAATGACTACAAAATCAATTAACCCGAAAGTATTCATAAAATCGAATTAAGACATAATATTAATTACTTTTATCTCTGAGCCATTTCACCTAAATATTACAAAATAAAGTGGACTTTAATCATGATAATGAAGAATTTTTTTTTCAAAACTTAGGGTTAAATGGGTAGTTATTGGATTTTTACTTTGAGGTATTGATTGCATAGGGATGTTAGGTATCAACTAAAATCAAGAATCCCCATTGGTATGGGACATTGAAAAATCATTTTCTTTTGTTTTATTGAGCCCCACCTCCTCCCACCCACCACAAAGTTGGTTTGTTTTTGCTGACGGCATGCCATAGTTCAATAATTAATTACAAAAAAATATTTATAATTAGATTAAGAATTGAAAATACCTAATTGTCGTATTAAATTACGTATTTGTGAAGAGTCTTACATCGGTCCTCCGTTCTTTAAGGAATATTTGGTCTCGTTAGCTAGCATGGTTTGATCAATCTTCACCCTTTGAGCTAGTTTTAGGATTGAGTTGAGTTACATCCAATAAGATCCATTTCTTTAATATGGCATTAGATCATGACTCATTCTTATTCTCATTTCAGATGTTGGCCCCCCATATTAAATAATCCACACACTCGATGTCCAACCTTGAGCGTGAGTGCGAACACACATCGGCCCTTTAAGGAATGAGTTTGAGCAATCCACACCTTTCTAGCTAGTTTTTGGGATTGAGTTAGGCCCAAAATCAATTTCATTAACATTGTTGTATTATATATTTTGTATGAAGTACAAACACGTTGGTATTTTGTAGTTAAACATACACATTAGACAAGTGGATCATTTGTTTGTGGGAAGCACTAGAAATTTATGTTTCAACAATGTCAACTCTCCGGGGAAGGAGGAAGAAGAATTAGGGCAAGCTTATAATTTTATTTTTTTTAATATGAATTTCAAAGATCGGAGCATAAAAAAAATAAATGAGAATTGAACTCACATTTATTATATGAGAGGCTAACGTCAGTATCGTACCATGATTTTTTTATTTTTTTATTTTTTTATTTTATAGTTTGATGTTTACTTCAATTGATCTAGCCTCTTTTTTCCCCTTTAGGTCAATAATCGATATCTTCAACATTATTAAGTTTTTGAGTAGATGAGTTTACCCTTTAAGCCAGGGGAAAGGGCATTGAAAAATATTATTTCTACAGGTTTTAATTCTTCATTATGCTTCATTGACCATTACACTCTATCATACATTATATTTGTCCAAGAATATTTTTAGTAATTTATCGATCGTAGATTTGACATTTTTTTCTCTCATTAATTCCATGTATAATACCGCCATGAATAATATATGTGGCTGACAACATAGTATTTCTGAGATTTTCTCAAAGTTAGCTTCACTACTTTTTGGGAGTAGATTTTCACCAAAAAAAAATGAAAACATTATTTGCTTATGAAATTTGGTCATTTTTTAAAAATCTGTCTTAAAAAAAGATTCAAATTCCAAAACTAGTTTGGACGAAATTTCACTTCCATTCACAAAACTTCAAAAAAATTCAAGTAAAATGCATGTTGAAACACAACTTCAAATTCCAAAATTATTTTTCAACAAACTTCAAAAAACTCATTTTTTTTTTCAAGTTTCAACTAATCTATATGGTCAAATGCTTACTTAGCTTGTTTGAAACTCTTCACTTAAATTAGCAAAACCTGTTTAAACATATACATGTTATAGTTTATACTCCTACTTTTTATTTGCAAATGCATTCTCCTTTAGAATTATTTATCTATTCATAGAACAAAAAAACAAAACAAAAAGAAGGGCACATACACACGATCTCTTTTTCCCAAAGGGCACCTGCAGGTTTAATATGTCAATTTTTTCTGAAATATCTACTCATGTACGGACCAAAATAGCTAATTAAGGACCATGCATTTTTTTTCGTGGAAAATGGTATTCAGTAGCATAATAGAGTGACTCTTAAGAAAAGTATTGAGTTTCCGCATCGTTCACGGGATGAAAATTTGGTCTCCTTATATAGTCTCAAACAATTCTTTCCTCGTGAACTAATTTTGGAGATTAAGTCCATCCAAGTTTTATTTATTTATTTATTTATCATTGTATTGGAGTCAATTCCTCTCCAATTCATTATTTACCCGATTTTAGGTCCCATCTTAATTCGTTGCGGTCCATATCGTGTAATGAGTAAGAAGGGTAAAATCAGAGAGACAGCCAACGTTGTTTCTATGTGGTGGCATGCAAGCCTATATAAATTCTCGTATACCTTAATATAATATCGTCAACCATATAAAATTATGGAAAATCAAATGCTAAATTTATTTATGGAAATACTCTCTCTGGTCCATAATAAGTGATTTTAAAGTTTTTAACTGCACCATTAAGAGTAAGAAAAGAGAAAATTTCATAAAGGGCAATAATTTAGGTCTATATTACGTAGCTTAGCAATAGTTTTAATATTTACATAACATAACACATTTTTAAGATACGATTGTTTTTATAATAACTATATCAATTTTATCAGATATACATACAAATTTTCTTGATACGTAGATACAATTAATTGTATCAATATGTTTTAGTAGAAGAAGAAAAGATTTTTCCAGATGCATAAATCTGGTATCAGAAAATCTGATATCAACTTAGGCTTTTTCTTCAAATTTGGTATCACAAACTCAACTTTTGCCTCCATCATCGACTCCTTCTCCTTTGTATCACAAACTCAACTTTTGATGAAATCTGATATTACTACTGTTTCAGCGAAATCTGGTATCACAAATTCAATTTTTACCTCCGTCAGTGAAATCCAATACGCTAGAGGAAGTTCCTTTTTTTGTATCCCAAGTTGTGCAGACTATATTTTTCTTGTCACTTTCTACTTTGCTTTTGTAGTATCCTCTCTGTGTCTTCTCCAATTTATTCTTTGTCGTAAAGATGATGAAGCAGCCAAGCGGCGGTGGCGGGGTAGCGATTGTAAGTGAGAGAAAATTAGATTTTATTTTGGAGATATAAAATACAGTGCGAGTGAAGAGTGTATCTTAATAGAAAAATTTGTCAGAAAAAAGGAAACTCTTATTGAGTCGTGTAATTTTTTCAAACTATAATTGCGTTAAGTAATTATACTATCTATGTTTACCTACTTAAGTAATTTATCCTTAAGAAAATAATATTAATTGAGAAAGGTGGTTGACTGTTAGTAACAGTCTGTTACCTTAAACTCTTTCGAATGTTGAATGCAACTATATATGTCACCAACGTATAGAGAGAGATATAGAATACCATTGGTTTAATTTGGATAAGAATAAGGGAAAATGTGGTCTTGTGGATCTATGCCCAACGCAAGTTTATGAGATTCTTGGAATCCCCAATAATTGAAGAGTGAGGGTATTAGCTGGAAGTAAAATATTCATCCGACCAGTATATTAAAAATAATCATTTAATTTAAAAAAATCAAGTCATAATTTATGATTTTATATCTATTTTATGTTTGTTATTAAATATTATTAATCTCTCAATATTTAGTTGACTTATAAGTTATAATTAATAGAGGTGATATAGTAATACTATCCTTCTATTTGTTGTTTCTTAAGGGTGTGTGCCATTTGCCAAATTAAACATGAACAATACTTAGAGTACTTACTTTGAATTTTTTTTTAAATGCATATTTCTTAAAGAAATTAATTAAAAGTGTAATTAACTGAATTATTATTTAATTCTTTGATTTTAAATAATTAATCCTTTTTTATCATATTAATTCTCCTTCCATATTTATTAGATACCAAATAAAGATGAAAGCAAATAATAAATTATAGTTTAATTTAATAAAATAATATAATTTTTTGAAATCAGCTATTTTTAACAGGAAAGAGTAGATTCCAATTTTTTCAACTGTATGGATGCAGCAAATGGGGATTGGGGAGTGAGGAAGGCTCGTGCCACAATTATTTATAATTATTTGTCCTTAGTTATGTCATTGACGTCATACACAAAATTTGGTTAAAATAGAATTTTCCAAACGTGTAGGCCTTTAATTGGTAAACAAAATAATACTACCACTTAATTAATACACAAAAACTATGAGCGGAGTTAAGCTGGTTTTCTAATACACCCAATCATTTGCTTTGACATTTATTTTTTTTAAAGAAAATCATTATCTCAATTTATTTGGTATATAAATTTAAGTGGACACGATATTAACAAATAATGTAAATTTTAGGATAAAACATAAAAACACATCTCAATTACGCTTTTTCTGTCTCAATTTATACGATACACTTTCTTTTTTAGGCCGTCTAAAAGATAATGTCACCTAATTATAATTAAAAATAATTTAATTTAATTTTTTTTATTTTTAATAAAATAACTTTTAATTTCACAGAATTAAAAAAATATTTTAAATCATAAATTTCAAAAATATTTTCATTCTTTCATAAATTTTAATCGTATTTCATAAATTAAAATAGTGAAATTATCAGTTACACACTTCCGTAAAAAATAAAATAGGCTAATATCAAAGTGGGACGGAATAAAATAAAATAGAAAAGTACCGAACAGGTTGCCTACGTCAGGAGCCGCTAACTATAAAAGCTTACTACTATGATTTTTTCTATTAAAGTTCTCAATTTTTTTTTGGGTGGGGGTGGGGGGTGTTGGGGGGTGGGGGTGGGGGATGACACGACAATTTAACATTGGCCACTTATTTCCACTGACATCGCTTATGTCATCTGAATATGACCTACAAATTATAAAGTTTCTTTCAAATGACAGTTGCACCCATATATTCTTGTCCATTTATGAAGTTCAATCAGGACAAAATGGTAAATTAATCGAAGGTCTCTGTCACATAAAAGTATGCAACGTTTATATCAATGGGCAGTAGGCTTAAAACCGTCCATACAGTTGATGTGGTATTAACGGTAAAGGGCATCACAACCAAAAAAAAAAAGAAGGAAATATAGTTGAGAGTTGTTTATTCTGACTAGATGATTCGAGCATGTGAAGAAGAAATATGTAGATTCGTCAGTAAATAAATATGAAAGGTTGACTACATCAAGAACTAAGAGAGGTAGAAGTAAACCGAGTTAAAACTGTAAAGATATGATTAGACATGAAACGATATGACTTTAACTTATTGAAGACATGACCTTAGAAGGAAACTAGGGAAGATCGAGAATTAGGTTAAAAGATAGGTAAATAATCGAGTGCTGCCGCACTTTGTGTGGGAGAGACATGGGATAACCTCCTTTGTGCTTCTCTTTATCAGTAGTTTTATTTAGTAATCACATTGTTTGTTTTTCTTCATTTGCTTTGTATCTTGCTAATTTGACATTATATGTTCTTGCTATCATGCTCCTAATTCTTCTATCGAGCCAAATGTCTGTCAGAAACAACATTTCTATACTACAAAAATAGGAGTAAGGTCTGCATACATCCTATCCTTTCTATATTTGAACCGAATGTGTTGTTGTTCTTTACTCTTAAAATAAAGTTTCATATTTGAATAGTATAATTTTAGGTGTAGAATATTTTATATTTTTAAATATTTATGTCAGAGACTGCATTTTTTTTATTATATTAATATAAAAAAGATTGCAACTTATAGTATTTTTCGTATAGTTTTTAATCATTTAAATTTAAAATTTAAAATATTAAATTAATCTACCTTATTTAGCTTTGAAATTTAGTCGAATTGACTTTGTTAAAGTAAAATGTGACAAGTAAAATTGAACAGTATTTAATATCTAATTGAAAAAAGGAAACCAAATAATAAAGGGCAAAAGTGGAAATTGAATCCAACTAAGAACCCCTTTTGGGTGTACGCTTGATCATCAAATATTAATAAGAGATGAAGGGAGCACATATTAATTTTATTTAGTTCTATTTATCAAAAAAAACGTATTACCTAATTATCTCTCTCTCTCTGTCTTTCTTGTCTTTTTTTTTTTTGGTTTATACTCCACTTTGTGGGAGCACAAAAAAGGTTCAGTTTCTCTTTCTAGAAGAAGAAGAAGAATACTAAATTCTGAAAGGTGGGGGTGGCTTCCTTACAATTTGATTCTTGAAATTGTCAGCTTTGTGCTGAAATGGGAATCTCCTCTAATCGGTATTTTCTTGATTTCTTTATTTTTCATTCTTTCAATTCACTTCTTTTAATTTCTTTTCCCAATTTGGGTACCTGTAATTGAATTCTTGATAATTCTGTCTTGTTCTATTTTGATTTAACTCATAAATGCTGTTTTCTCCTTTTTCTGTTTATATATAGTAGCTCTTCTTTGTTCTGTTCTTTTTTTCCCCCTCAAGTTCCTCCAGATACAGCTATTTTATTTTACCAGAACAAGAAATTATTTTATTTTTCTCGTAATTATGAAAGATTTGTTTTTTTTCTTTTGCTGTGTAGTTAATCCTAAAACATTTTATTGGATAGTTTTTTTTTTTTTTTTGTGTGTGTGTCTTGTTAAAACTACTTGTTTGCTTAACATGATTCTGTAGTTAATCCCAAAACTATTTAATTGGATGCCAAAGTTTTGAATCTCATGTTTTTTGTTTCCCAAATCTTTGGAGTTTCTGCTGTAGATCCCGTTTTGTAGTTGGTTTTGGTTTTTCACAGTTTCCATTTTAGCATAATTTGTTTTTGACAGGGTCATAAAGAGAGAGTTTCAAGAATGATTCTTGAACAATTTGCTTCCTTGTTTATGTTGGGTTTTGACACTTGCCTTTTTTACACCTCAACTTCTTTCCAAAAGTATCAAAATAACTGCATAATAGCTGTATAGTGAATTGCTATAAATGTTTTGCAAGATGTACTATATCAGATTTATTGATCAGAGAGTGAAGTATCTTTCATTTTTTCATTTTTTGTATCAGAAATAGCAAAGTATGGGATAAGGTCTGTGTATACTCTATCTTCGGATTACACATGGTTTATTGTTGTTGTTGTTGCTGGGTTAGAAATAGGAAATTACGGGGTTGCTAGTATGTGAAGTTAAAAGTCAACCCCAAAGCAGAGTCGGATCCAAAATTTGAACTTTATGGGTTCGGGATGCCACTGAACCAACTGACCATCTGAGTTATTGGGTTTCAAATTTAATATTTGTACATTTAGTAGATTTCTTAACACATAGACAAGGTTTGAGTAAACTGGCAAAGGAAACAATAAAATGTAAAGAGGCTATAACCACAACAGAGGCCTGGTTTTGGAGGATCTTTGTTCTGTGATGAATAAAGTATTGTCCTAAGTTCTTCACAGACATGACATAGAAGGATTGATGCCAGTGCTAGAGGGGTTATTGGTTAAAACACTAGAGAATGGATACCTTAACACTCTTCTTATAATTATTAAATTGCTTCAAGGATCCTCAACATTTTTTGCTATATTTTACCGAGTTATCGGCCTAGCCAGATTAAAAACAGCCATCTTCTACGATTTTCAATACTTACAAATTTATCTCAGTTATAACCACACGGATACCCTGACATGTGTCATGCTTATATGCCGTATTTTTAGAAATCTTCTTAACAGTTTTGTATGGTAATACTTGACATCATTAAATCTACATATAATCCTTAAAATTGCTGCCCAACCTTTGCTGATTTATTGGCCAGGTTGAATTAAGTGCAGCTGTCTTGTATTCTCAGTATTGGTGATCTTAGGTCAGTTTCCAATGACCAGATAGCTTGGATATTGACATGTATACGTGCTTGTAATATAATAATTTTTAGATTTATCTTTGGTTTCGATTCTTAGAATTATTTTTGTGTGGATTTTATGCATTTGAGGCTTCTTCCTCACCTCTCTAGTGTAGTGATCTTAATTTACCACACTCTAAGGTATGAGAAATTAGAATTTCACTTGGGAAAATGAAGCACCTAAATGTCCTACTTGATGACTTCCCAATAAGTAGATTAGGGCCCTCCGTTTGTGATATAACTTATTGAGATTAAGTTTCTATGCCATTAAAAATTATGCCAATTCTATAGATATCAATGATGGTGAGATTGATCTGGGCTGTACTGCAAAAGTTTTAGGTTGTAGTTTCCCTCAAGCAAATGACCTTATTTACCGTTGTTTCTTGAATGATTCTGTATTTCTTTCCCTTTCTTTTCACACACATTACAACCAACTTCCTCCGTCGGAAAAGTTTTTCTCCCATTGGACTTTTGAAGGTCAAACTGAGCTTTTTATTGTTAACTTTGATTTTT
The DNA here is from genome assembly GCA_003996215.1 of Jaltomata sinuosa. Taxonomy (NCBI): domain Eukaryota; kingdom Viridiplantae; phylum Streptophyta; class Magnoliopsida; order Solanales; family Solanaceae; genus Jaltomata; species Jaltomata sinuosa. The sequence continues at coordinate 2,530,023 of QJPP01007525.1, read as the reverse complement.
ATGTAGAATGCAACTTGTCCTTGGTATGTTAAATAAAGAGAAGCAGATAATGCAGAAATACTGCCTCCTGTCTTTTTGTTCCTTGAATCTTTTATGCATCTTCATCATGGTATTGACATTGCTCGTGATTGTTAATATTATGCTTGAGCCAGAAAAGCCGTTCCGTCTCCCATATTCTTAGTCATTGACGAATTCTGACATGCTGTTTTCTGTTTTTTCCAGGTTATGAAACTAAGACTTACTACTGAAAGACATGATCCACTATTCTCTTTTGGTATCTTCCATCATCAGTTTCTAATCCTGAAACCTGCATTGGTCTTAGCTTACTATATAAGAGCATTAGACAACCCTTGATGCCCCTCTACAAGATTAGATAAAATGGATCGAGCAGACACATCAGGGTTTGTGAGTGGAGGAGGTAGCTCATTAGGTCTCGCTCACTTTGTTTTGATTTATGTGTTTCTCTATTAATATGTGATAAGATTATTTAGATTGTTTTATTTTTCAGGTCAAATTTTTCCTAGTGTAGTATGATAACATCCATTGATCCTAATAAGAACAATATGTACCCTGTTCGCGATGTTGACCTCACAAGGAGTGATACAACATTAAGATTAGATTGCTTTGGTTATGGAGGAAATGAGTGTGTGAGATTTGGAGGCAGTGGAACCAACAGCAGAAGCCATATTATGCAACAGAATGCTGTTGATGACGGGTGTAAATTGGTGCTTGGTTTGGGGCCAACATCTACAATATGTTCTGACGACTATTACCCTGGTGGATCTAATAAAAATAAAGGGTTTACAGCCTTGTTGAATCAGGGACTCTTATCTGAGAGTGATTCTATCCTCAAACTTGGCCTCTCAGGGAGCACCGATGAAATTTCCAATGCACTTGATTTTTCGGCTATCACTCAGAGTACTGCTGGTGCACCTCATCATATCGATCAGCTATCTTCGGATGGTAAAAGACCTACGATCCCTATCCTGGATGAAGGTTCCACATCAGCCAAGAAGTCAGGTGGGTACATGCCTTCACTTCTTCTGGCTCCAAGAATTGAGAACAGCCAACTATCCTTCCAAAATAAGGAAGTTTTAGAGCTGGGTGCAAAATCCCATTTCCATCTCCCTGAGCTGAGCTCTGAACCTTCTTGTATCTCTGACTACTCAATGAGTAACCTCTCTGAACCAACGACAATGGCTACATCTTCACGCAAGATAACCAATCCCAAGAGATGCAAGTTTCCAGGGTGCTCCAAAGGAGCTCGAGGAGCGACAGGTCTTTGTATTGGGCATGGTGGGGGACAGAGATGCCAGAAACCTGGATGCAACAAAGGTTCTGAGAGTAGGACTGCATACTGCAAGGCCCATGGAGGAGGGAAGAGGTGCGAGCACCTGGGATGCACTAAAAGTGCAGAAGGTAAGACCGACTACTGCATAGCACATGGTGGTGGAAGGCGTTGTAGCATTCCTGGAGGTTGCACTAGAGCAGCACGTGGCAAGTCAGGCCTTTGCATCAAGCATGGTGGAGGAAAGAGGTGCAATGTGGAAGGATGCACTCGTAGTGCTGAGGGGAAAGTTGGCTTGTGCATTTCACATGGTGGTGGACGCCGTTGCCAATTCCCTAGTTGTACAAAGGGTGCACAGGGGAGCACTTTGTTCTGCAAAGCACATGGTGGTGGAAAGCGTTGCATATTTGCTGGCTGCACCAAAGGAGCTGAAGGTAGTACGCCTCTTTGCAAAGCACATGGTGGTGGAAAGCGGTGTCTCTTTGATGGTGGTGGTATTTGCCCCAAAAGTGTACATGGAGGCACAAACTTTTGTGTTGCCCATGGTGGTGGGAAGAGGTGTTCTGTTCCAGGATGCACCAAGAGTGCTAGAGGGCGTACTGATTGTTGTGTTAGGCATGGAGGAGGGAAACGCTGCAAGTTTGACAACTGTGAAAAGAGTGCTCAAGGTAGCACCGACTTTTGCAAGGCTCATGGTGGTGGTAAGCGTTGCAGCTGGGGAGAGGGGAAATGCGAGAAGTTTGCTAGGGGCAGAGGAGGGCTCTGTGCTGCTCACAGCAGCTTGTTACATGGGAGGAATACGAATAAAGGAGGCATGATTGGACCAGGACTTTTCCATGGACTGGTCCCTGCTGCCTCCCCTGTAAAGAGCACTTATGAGAACAATCGTTCTTCGTCTATGGTGAGCATGGTTTCAGATTCGGTTCATTCACTCAATAAGCCAACTGAAAGGCAGCAACTTATACCACCACAGGTATTGGTACCCTTGTCAATGAAGGCCTCATTAACTTGTTCAGAGAAGCCGGATGACAGAAGCACCGGCCTTGGGATTGGAAGAAGCAATGCAATCAACGACTTTGAGTTTGTTATCCCAGAGGGCCGAGTTCATGGTGGTGGCCTAATGACTTTGCTTGGGGGAAACCTGAAAAATGCAATAATGTGAAGCTGTTCACTCTGCTCTGGGAAGACAATACATTTGTGATTTGTACTCTCATGAACTAGTATTCAGTTTTTTCTTTGGATCTGTGTATAAATGTTTGTATCAGTTTTGTGAGACTCCTCTCTGTTAAATACTTAGGATATGATATTGTAACTTGTAATTGTCATTTTGTCATATTTCTTATTTTGCCTTGAAAATCTCTCTTCATAAAATATCCATTTCATCAATATTTAATATTTAAATGGTGGACAATTTTTTTTGGTTAGTTGCTGTAGTGGCTTTCTTGGAGGGTCAGCTGATGTAATGTGATTATGCCTTCTATTACACTGAAATAAGAAATGTAAATCCATCAAGTTTAAAATTCATTGTGAAAGTTGTTAAAATTTTGATGTACTACTGCTCTACTTGTTTTTTCTGGTGCCTTTTATTTGCCAGGGCTGTGTTATGTTATGACTTAATCCTACTGAGGTTCATTCAACAACTTCCATAATGAATTAACTCTTTTTAATGCCATTTGAATTGTTCAGTGAAAGAGCTTGTGGACATTATGTGGATGGCACACGTCCTGGAATACTTTAATGTTTTGCTTTTTAGCTAGAGCACACTCCTCATTATAATACAATAAGATATTATATGTATGACTCATATCATATCTGTGTTCAATTGTTCATGCAAGTGCTTTCCTATACAACAATCCTTATATTATTCACAAACATTTTTTCATCTGTGAGTACAAAATAAAAAGTAAATGTTTTTGTATGATAGACACATGGACATTGGGATACTTTATGGGAGCAAATTGTTGAATTAGTGGAGTCATAAAGTTTATTTGGTCTAAAGTGACTTTTATTAAAACTCTGGAACTAAGAAAATGAAGAGACTGTGGCCTTTCTGTGGATGGCACACTCCCTGGAATACTCATTATTTTTGTTCTAAAACCACCGGAAAAATTTAGCATGTTACGTAGACAAGGCCGAGGTCTCTTGTACTTTTATTAGGTCTTACATAGACAAGGCCGGGGTCTCTTGTACTTTTATTACGTCTTTTTCTAGACTATTTTTGTCTTGAGTCGGGGATCTATCAGAAACAACCTCTCTACCTCACCTATGAGGTAGATGTACGAACTGCATACACTCTACCCTCCCTAGACCCCATGTTGTGGGAATACACGGCGTATGTTGTTGTTGTACATAGACAAGGCATGAGTTTCAAATCATACCACATTTTACAACAACATATCCAGTGTAATCTCATGAACGAGGGATCTAGGGAACGTAGAAAGTACGCAGACCTTTCCCCTACCTTGGGAGGTAGAGAGGCTATTTCTAATAGATCATCGGCTCAAGGAAAAATAATTCAAAGCAGATCGAAAAAGAAATGGCTAAGTGGAGAAGCCATTGCAAAGTACTACAGAGAGCATGCCAAAACAGTCTGGAAAAAAAAAGGAGCGGTAACTACAACAAAATATTATGATAATCAAAGTACAAGAAACAACAGATAGTAACAGAAATCGAAGGACAACAAACTACTATGACTAACTAGTATGTAAGGAAATGCGAGACAACGCTCAACTACCTACTAACCTTCTACCATAATCCATTTCCTCCATAACCTCCTATCTAAGGTCATGTCCTCGGGTAAGTTGAACATACCACATTTTAAACCTCTTAAAATTTAGCTTTAATAGATAGTTTTGATATGAACAGAGAGGATTCATTAACATGCTTGCATATCATGTTTTTTCCTTATCCAGTGTAATTCTACAAGCAGAACTCTAGGACAATTGTCGAAATTAAAATTCTAAAACAATGACAATTTTTGTAAAGATACGGTCAAAAAGTGAATTGAAAATTAAGTTAACCACCTTAGAAAGTGAGCTCAGGCCCTAATCCATGTTTAATTTATGAAGCTTGATTTTGGGTTACACCAAGTTTATGCTGCCATTGGGAGAAGCTTATTACTGGTTGTATACTTGTATCACATGGATATATCATATCATTCACCTCTATCAACAGGTCTACCCCGAAGCCCATTTCAAAAAGCCCACGAAAGGGAAAGCCCAAGTGGTCAGTGGGTATGGCCCATGATTTATAAGTGATTTGTTGGATGTACTGAAGATAAGATGAAGATAATGGTAGCTGCAGTTCCAACTGAGTACAAACTTTTATTACAATTATTCTTTTTTGTTCCTTTCTTCTGTCTACACTTCACCTTGAAAGAGTTAAAGAGGGGCAAAAATACAGTTAAACTATTGATATTTTGAGTTTCATACCTAAACTATTGATAGTGTGAGTTTTCTATCTGACCTATCATCCAATGCTTAGAGAAACACACCTTGACTAATATCTGATAGTGCATGTATACGCTCTTTCTTTTGCTTTAAATTTATGCCACGTGGCCTCCACAAGCTAAAACAAAGTTAAATAAATAAATCTAAGGTGAAATGTTAACCGTATAAATTAATTTATTCGCAATACCGACATTTTTTTATCCACCTTCTCAATTGTGGTCTCATCTCAACTGTGACGTTATATCTCCGTCTCAGAAGGGGAGAGTTTAGTTTTAAGGAAATCAATTGAATAATATAAAAATAATAATGTGTAAGCTAATAGAGTTGTCATATATGTCAAGTGGATGAAGATTTTATGGTCAAACGCGCTTAGTAGCGTTTGTAGACAAACATTTGGTCTAGTCAACGTCTAGGTGTGTTTCACAAATCATCGGGTGATAATTCAGATAGGAAACACACACTTCCAATAGTTCAAGTATGAAACTCAAAAAACTGAGATAATTTAGATATTTTTTTGACCATTAACTCTTCTAAAAGCAATAAATTAGATAGAAGTTTTGAGGTGATAAATATCCTTCCATTCCTAAATAAAGGTGATGAAGTCTTGACTCCCGTGAAATAAAACGTGATAGATAAAAATGAACGAAAGAAAGGGAGTATTCAAATTATTGAGGACCAAAATATTTTGTCAATTGTCACAAACATAGCACACACAATTTCCCAAAACACCAAATAGTTCGTGTTAATGTATAGTCATGTCAAATTCCTCTTGAACCATTCAATTATCATTTTATCTAATCTAATCCTATAGTTTCTATTAATGGAGTTGTAACAGATAGTTTCTTGTATATCCCAATCCAAAACTCCATTAGTAATTCGTTATCTTAAGAATGCAAGTGAAGTGATGACCATATAGTTAGGCAAAAAGTGAAGCACATCACATTACGAACTTTCGTGGATAAAGATGAGTTTGCTTCTTACCACTAACACTAAAAAAAAAAGAAAAAAAGTGGCCCTCCACAAAATAATATGATATATATATCCACATTACACAAAGAAAATAAAATTTAAAAAACAAAAAAATGACACAACAATGTAGTCATCACTTGTTCACACTTCACAACTAGAGATTCAGTCACTTCAAAACTCTATTACGGCTCTTTCTTTCTTTTTACTCTCTCCATTTCATTTTACTTGATTCCTGTATCAAAATCAATATTTTATTTTGTTTGTTTATTTTAAAAAAATTAAAAGATTTTTTTTTCTTCTTATACTACTAGTAGTTAAATTGAGAGTTTCAAAATAATCATTAATAAAATTAATTTAATAAAAATATATTTCTAATTAATTTTTTTTTAAAATGTGCATCAGGTAAATAGGGGTTAGGTAATATGAGACGGTAACACACAAAATATGTAAAAATGACTCTTGAGTGCACCGTTGGTTCTCTTTTCATTAATTTTTGCAATGATGGATTTTTCCCACACAAATTGATGTCAATTGTTTGAGGTAATTATTGTTTCATGTCCATATTACTTGTCACTATTCGAAAAGAATATTTCTTAGTCTTAGTCAAATAATAAGCATTTGCCTAAACTTTAAAATCATCATGTATTTCTTTCTTAAATGTCTCACTCAATTATAACATTCCATAAATTCAAACCGAAAAGGTTAAATTTGATAAAAGAAGAAGTAATATATACATTTTTTTGTTTTTCTAGTTAAATAATTTAAAATAAATTTAATTTATTAAAACGATTAATAGTTGACTGGATGACGCATTATCCTTTAATTTGTACTCTATAAAGATTAGGACAAGGACTTTTAGTGTAAGCTATAAGTCATGTTCTGATAATTATCGAGAACAGAGACAAAAATTATAGGTAACTATAATTATTATAACACGAAAACATTTGATTTGTACTAAAATAGATATAAATTATGGTGTTTTCTTTGGATTACTTGTACTAAAGCTGCTTGTTTGTACTAAATCTATTTGGTAGGGGAGTCAACTCACTCCTAATTTGTACTAACATATGCGGTCGATATTGAAATTAAGGGTTAATTATTTAACAATCGATAGATTGGGAGTTTGAGTTACGCTATAATATGTGACAACATGGTAATTTGAATTCGCATTGGGAAGTCTCAACATGGTTGGTAAACCGTTTCCTAAAAAGAAACAATTCCATATCAGGCTCGAACACGAAATCGCTGATTAAGGAGGAAGAAGTACTTATCACTCTACTACTATAATCATGATTGATGTTCATGATTTTAGATTTTGGACTAACAAACGGTAATTATATCAACTTTAAATACGAAATCTTTGATTAAAGATGAATGAGTAATTAACATATACTGTCTATGATCTAAGCAAGTTGCAATATCCTAAAGTGGTGAAAGAGACCCCTTATACAATTATCACGAAAATGAAGGCAGGAGATTGATCAACAATTCCAAAATTAATTGGATTTATACCAAATATACCATGACCAAAACGAAGGGCCATTTTGTGAGGTGCACGTTTGTTTCCCAATGACAGTAATTTTAAAAGTGAAAATAAGAGGGGTCTGTTAATGCCTTGAGGTCACTGTCTTGTTTGAACATCCTAGTCTTTTTCTCATTATTACTGCCATCATAACTCACAGCAGCTCTAGCTATATAGCATATATATATATATATATATGCCCATGGACACATTCTTGAATGCACAAACTTGTCCATCAGAAGAATCCAATAATAATGGCTTACACAGTACCTATATTGCATTTGTGGAATGGGCGCACCACAAAAAAGAAGAAAAATTCTTTTGCACGAAATTTTGTGCATTCTTACAAGAAAGGTATCCTATCAATTTGTTGAATAAGTCCATGAACCTGATATATTTAGTCGCTTAAGCATTATTATTAACAATAATCAGAGAAGAAAATTAATAACAAGTTGGAGGTCATAAATTAAAAGCAAGCCTTAATTCTTATTGATCATGGGTTTTGATATACCATTGGTTGGTGAAGTTGTAAATGTTGGCTACTATTGGTATTACTTATCCCATTATAATCATGATTATCCAAAATGAATGGCTCAAATTGAGATTAATTAATGGGACCAAGATAATAGTAATACTTGTGAGTTTATCCAAATTAGACATCCCCAATAACAATTTGATTGTCTTTTGTTTCTCCTAAAAAGGGAGAAATTAAGAACTAAGAACTCAATTATTTCAAGAGATTAATTATATGAGAAAATATATAGTAGTTGGGTATTATGGAGAGTCCCAATATATGTACTCTGGATTTCTAAATGACACGTGGATGGAATGAGGAAGAGGATGATATAAGCGTGAAGTGTGATGATGACCTACATTTTCCCAATAAGTTTACTTGAGTACCTAATAGGTACATATATTTTAGGGACCAAGTAAAACAGACAATCCCCATTTTGCCCATAGTAAAATTAATTAGTTCTCCACTTTGCACCTCGTAAGGCTTGATTCAACCATCATATGTGACCCCAATTTTTGTTATGATCCAAGAACCCATCATTTTGGTCCTGTATATCTCCGATGTCAATAAACAATAAATGTTAATGTTTAATTACTCATAATCACACTTCCTTGTAAGGTTTATATTGAAAAACTCTCATAACTAATAGCAGTAGTGAAGCCAGAACTTTTATAACTAATTATAGCAGCAATGAAGCCATAGTTTTCAAAAGACAGTGAAGTATAAAGAAGTATGGGATTGCAAGTTAAAAGTCAAAAGAATTCAAAATTAATATAGTACACAAAAAATTACTTAATTAGATACATAATATAATTTTTTCGCGCAAGAATATCAATTATTCGTTGTATCAATAAAATCACAAAATTATTAAAGTGACTAATTTATGCAAAAAATACAACTCATCCGATTAAAATTTCCGACATGGTCACCACTCACCACATAGAGACTTTGTTCAACATGGACCATTTTTGACACATACAAAGAATATGAAATCCCATTATATCCACAAACTGAACATTAATTGAAGATCAGCATAAGAAATTATGGAAGAAAGGGATGGATATGTAGGCAAATCCATTCTTAATTAATCACCATTACTGTTCCATTGGCAACCAAGGGTGTAGCTAAAAAAGTAAGAACTCAACAAGTTGCATCTGCAAGTCAAACTCAAGTTGTAACATATTATATTGTTTTAAATTACAAAAGAATATTGATCAACAAGATAGATCTTATAAAATTACATCAATACACCTTTCCCAATTAATGTTTCATCAGATAAACTTTAGATCTTCCAATAGTAATAAGCCGCACATAAAAATATATACAGATCACCTTGTAAGTACAATCGGTCACCTTGTTTATGAAGACATGTCCTACCATAGGCCTAGCCCAAGTATTAATTACAAACATTTGAAAAGTGATAACTATGTAATTAACTTACATATGGAGTATCTTTTATACATTATTAGTATATCTTATTAACGTCATGTTATAACATAGGCAAACTTCGAATTTGAAGTTTATGATTTTGAAATCTATTTTATGTACATATTAGTGAATTTCTCAATAAATGTCTTTTGGTACACGGGATGGGACAAACAAGGATATTTCACCTTCATATGGGATAAAATAATCCCAAGAATAGCTAAGGGTTTTTTATAAAAATGTACCACTGCTAAAAAAAATTCAAAAAAAGAGCCGCCATGTATACCGCAATGTATATGTAATGTATCGATTGTGTATTAATCATGTATATATGATGTATAACTATTTATCAGAGATATATGTACATTCATAGACACTATTTATACCATACTTATACCTTGCAACAAGATAAAATTATAAAAGGTGAGAAAAAAAGAAAGAAAAACAAAGAGAAAAGAAGCAATATGCACTTCAAGTGCAATAACAAAGACGGAATGACTATTTTAATGGTAATTATGTCGATCGAATGACCATTTTAGGTAGTAAATGATAAATGAGCTATTTTTTGTGTAAGAAATTTAACACAATGACCATTTTATCTAATTTTCTCAATAGCTAATAATTTAAACAAAATATAGGATAAAGTCAATACCAAACAACTTTGAAACAAAATTACTGAACTCACTGATACTTTTCATGCTAGCCCCACGTTGTACCATATAACTTGTCTTGTTTTTCAGATCAGTAATTTTAATTTTAGGTAAAATTATGTTTAATTAGTCGACGTCATAATCGAACAGAAGCAGGTCCCATTAATTATATTGGGTTTGGATCGAAATGTTTTCAGATAAATATATACCCGCCGCCTTGGAGCAGAGAGAGCCGCCAGCCAAATCGACTATTTAAATATATATACTCTATCTGAAAAAAGAAAGCAAATCCTTCTTTGAAGCAAAACACAGAGAGAGAGAGAGAATTGGGAAATGAAAGTATGGTGATGTTGATGATCCCCTAATATTTATAAACCTTGTTTCTCACGTCAATATATTCTCTCTCCATTATATTTGTCTATAAATATCTTGCTTCCATATGTTATATACCATTACTTTCTCCTCCTTGTCTACTACTAGAGTACTAGTACAATATATTGATCGATGGGGGATAGAAATGTAAATCTGCCACCTGGCTTTCGATTCTACCCAACAGATGAAGAATTAGTTGTTCATTTTCTCCATCGCAAGGCTGCTCTTTTACCTTGCCATCCTGATGTCATTCCTGATCTTGATCTTTACCCTTATGATCCTTGGGACTTGGATGGTACGCACTCTCATCATCTATTCATTCCTCACATATTAATTATTATTTTTAACACGATTTTTGATGTTTGGGCACAGGAAAAGCAATGGCAGAAGGCAACAAATGGTATTTCTATAGCAGGAGAACACAGAGTAGAATCACTGAAAACGGATACTGGAAATCATTAGGAGTTGATGAACCAATATACTCAAGTTCAAGTGATGACAATAATATTGGCATCAAGAAATACTATGCTTTTTACATTGGTGAGCCACCTGAAGGTGTCAAAACCAATTGGGTAATGCAAGAATTTAGTCTTTCTGACTCTAATTCTTCTTCTTCTTCTGGAAGTAGCCGTTCATCTTCTAGGAGAAAAAGCCGTTCCAAAATTGTAAGTATATATATAATCACTTTTAACATGTGGATTAATACAATATTGATCAGAGCATAATTATAATATGTTTTATTTTTCAGGACTATAGTGGATGGGTAATATGTCGTGTATACGAACGCAATTGTGATAATGATGATGACGATGATGGCACAGAGCTATCATGCTTGGATGAAGTTTTTCTATCACTAGATGATCTTGATGAAATTAGTTTGCCGCACTAGCTAGCTACTTCATTATTATAATTAATTGTATAATTAGATCCATTAAGCTAGGATCTAATTAACCTTAATTACATTTCTGTTTAGTAGTGTTTGTAGCATGCAATTGTCCACCAACTTAATTAGTTTAATTTCATAGTAAATGCAAAACAGTGTATGTAACAAATTAAGATCATCATTTTTCCCTTATTGGATTTTCTATTTTATGATTGGCGTCTGAAAGGAACAATTTTTTGATGGATTAAATAAAACGAATTAGTTTTGAGAAGCAAAAATTAAAAATGAAAAATCAACTTTGAAATGTGATGTGTACACTGTACTTAGCTATCTCCATATCATGCCACGTGGACTAGAAAATCCAGAGATGATCTGGGAAGGGCAACCACATGCATTGCAATTTATCCACTTCATATGAGTTATGGCCCTACGTACGTACTGTTGCTTCTAAAATTTGTCCACTCGATTGTTATAACCTATATTAATGCTTGTCTTGAAGTTATGTTTTTTTTTTTGGAGAGGATGTTTCATTTATTTATTTTCTCACATACTCAATTCATATATAGGCTTCTTCATTACTATATATACACTTGATCTTTGATATGTTTTACTTGAGTCGAGGGTCTACCAAGAATAGTCTCTCTAATTTCACAAGATAGAGATAAGGTTGCGTACATTATTCTCCACAAACCTTACTTCATAAAAATTACACTGAATATGTTGTGATTGTATTCGATTCATATATGCCTCAAACTCTTGATGCTAAAATTTCGACGTTGTATTTCTCTCAATTCGGACATATATCTCAGTATATTGCGGGTATATTAATTAGAGTATTCATTATGTTAAGATTATCTACACTAATATTTGAGTTTGCGACTGATTATGCAAAACATACATAGACAGAGGAGCAGATAAGAATATTAAATTCTTCATGACTTTTTTTATACGGATTCGTTTATGGATTACATATCAAGAACTAATGTGAGCAATTTTTGAATGGGGTATATCAAGTTCTTTGCTATATTTTGAGTATTAATTATGAAGCACCGGCACGATGTATATTCATATCATAACTTATCACACCAGTATGATATAGGTACGTCAAGATATTTGAGAAACATCCACTTAACATAGAATAAACAACACTAAAATTTATAGGATTTAATTATATACATTGATAATAAAAAAATTATACTTCTTGAATAGGTTGATTATCTTATTTTTCGAATAATTAGTTTCACTTATAATAATCTAATTAATTGATAGTTTGTGCATTTATAAAATTCGCAAGTTTGAGAATGGAGATATATATGATGGAAGTTGTCACGTGAAGGAACTATTGGATTAAGGCAAAAACCAAAAGGGGATAAGAGAAAGCATTCTTTTCTCTTGTTCCTTTACTTTTGATATGTGGTAGTTCTACTACTACTCCTAATTAGTATATTTCAGTAGCCTTTTTAGCTTTTGTGTGTTATCATGGCTATTTGGTTGTTGTCTTGTGTCACCAAGTTAAGGAACATTTTTTTATTTTCTATTTTTAATTTTTAATTTTAATTTCAATTTTTTTTTATTTAATGGTGGTTGCTTATGTAAGCATCATATCATGTTTATGTAAGCATTCCCATCCCCCCTTGTTTCACACACACGTGATGGATCCAATATATACATTCTAAAACAATCTCTAAACTTGACAAATGAAAAAAAACAATAAAAAGGACATATAGTATCCAGTCATGAATTATTGATTTGCAGTTCCAATATATTTAATAAGTACACATCAAATTAGGTAGATTTGCATTAGGTAATTGCATCAATTTGTCAAATTAAAATAAAAGTACGAATTGCAAACGCTATAATTACGCCTATTTTGCATTATGTATCGACTAATGTGTCATTTCTTGAAATAAAATTAAAAAAAAGAGATAATAATGTTAATTGATTATATCCTTTGGCAAGGAAAGTATTTTCCAGAGAAAACACACCAAGAAAGTGATTTTGTATGAAAATAGACTTTTGTGTGGAGTGTGAACGAAGATTATTGAAGTTGAAAGGTGACAAAGACAATACAAGAATAAGAAAAGTAATTAGTAATAATGTTAGTTATAATAAAGATGGAAATCTCAATGGTGAATGTAATGTAAGAAAAGTAGAAAAGTGCATCAAAGGAAGTGGCTACTAATTCCCTTTAGAAAGTGATACTCTTCTCATCCTATTTTATTTGCCATCATTTAAACAACAACAATAATATAGTTGGTGTATTTCCACAATAAAATCTGGAAAGAATACGATATATACAAACCTTACTTCTATTTTTGCAGAATAAAGAGACGATTTTCAAAGAATATTTATCACCATTTAACGTATAAAGTACTATTTAACATATAAATAGTAGTGAAAAGATTATTAGTTGAATAACAAGAAGTATTTCATGATTGACAAAGTGAGTTGCAATTAAAGTTGCATGAAATATTCTGCTCCCTCCTTCCCAAATTAACAATCACTTTATCTCAAAATATTGTCCCAGTATAATTGTATCACTTTAAGTTAATTTCCATTAGATTTAAGTAGATAAAACTAAACAAAAATTAAATTCAAAGATTAAGACACTGCACGGTTGTTAATTTGTCTTATTGAGAAAAAAAGTAAGTAGTTCTTACTATCAGCATAATTAAAGGCTTTAATTTGTCCTCTTCACCACGTGTACCAATTCATTAGTGCTTATCAAAATCCCAGAGGAAGTTCATTAGATTAACACACCTAAACCCCCTAGGGAAGTATAATAAAATCATTTCATTGCTTAATTGGTTAGTAAGCACTGACCATTTCTAATCATCTCACCCATACAATACAAGCCTGCATTTACAAACAACTGCACATGTTTTGACATAAAGAGAGATCAACAAGCAAACCAACCCCCACCCTCCCCAGCACCCCCCAAATAATAATAATAATAAAATAATTTTTAAAAAAAAATCCCTCCCTCTTTTATCCCGGTTCAAAAGGCGAATCTTGAATCTAGAATCAACGAGTATAGAAATCTTATTATATGAATATATTTTGAATATTTTCTTCAGACGCACGCGTGTGTGGTATATATGCACATACATAATTTAAAAATATATAATGGATTTAGTTGAACCTACCGAATTCGTCCTAAGTAATTGGTTGTTGTTTGTAGCTAGGAGGTGGGAGTTTGCATGTGTAGGTATACACTTTTTAAAACAAGTTAGTTTCTTGTGAGCAAAGGCAACTCCATCATCTCAATATGTTGACGTTATGAGTTTCACCAATATAATTTGCTTTATTTGGAACTTTGCTTGGTTTGGGAATGACCTAATCAAATTGAAAGCCATTATGATTGCACAAAAACATGCTGCTCTTCATTGGCCCTATCTCAACTTGTTCTTTAAGTTCTTTTTCTTTTGGTTTGGTTTTATCTGATAAAGACATCAATGGAAGAAACAAAAGAGTGATTGGAAGGTACATGTATTAAGTAATATATATTGGTGTATATGAAAACAAACTTCCCTTGTTAACTCCCTTTCTTTTTAAGCACTTCTTTAATGTATAGTACTATAGGTAGGATATGATGAACTTAGAAGAATTTGGCAGAGAGAAACTAATTAACACAAAGAAATGATTGATGGGGCCAAATGTAGCTTTTGAGTAAAGCTAGCTAATTATGCTTATAATATATGCATTCCCATGGATATCAATTCCAAGGTCAAAGCATGAAGCTTTTGAGTCAAACACCACTAGGGTAGCAGCTTGTTAGATCGAAAGTACGAAATATAACTAGTTTATATGGTAAACATATGAAAATGGGCACATTCATGAAAGGTATAATTGTGCCCACGGTGGTGGAGATACCACTTGTGGTAAAATCTTGGCCTCCAAAGTGAAGAGGTTGGGCCTTTTGTTCATTATTACTCCTTTATGGGTGACTTCTTTTGACCTTACATTATATAAAAACTTGGGTACATTGCATTTCCTAGGAAGTTGAAAGTAGAATTATCTGCACGCTTAGCTTAATTCATGGGATAATGACACTAATTTGCTTTATTGCAAGTTATTGATTTCTTGAAAGGGTTTAAGTTTATGTATATTGACAATGTAACGAACTTTTCACATCACTAGTGCCATTGACATAGATTTAGATGCTCAAGTCGAATTTGGAGCATTTCAAAAACTTGGTGGAGCATGCTCGCATTCGTTGAGTATAATTAAATCTATTACAAGAAGTTACTTACCATTTATTAGTGGTTACCGATCAATATTAGGATCAAACAAAGTTACAGGCAAATATCATAAAGCTATTTAAAACAAAAATATATTCAAAGCTGTTTCAATAAGTTTAAACCAACATTCACCAACGCCATTACAAACAACAAAGTGGATGCAACTTATGTCCAGAAATTACTAATCCCAAACATACCGACGAATAGTTTGACACAGCTACGGTTTAGAACTTATTTAGAGCGGTAAAATGGGCGAGTTGAGCTGAAATTACTTAAGTTAAAATGAGCCGAGTTAATAAATGGGTTGGGCTAAAATCAGCCCAAAAGCTACTTGGCCTAAAATGAGTTCGGCTGAAATAGGTTGTTGACCCAATTTTTTGAATGGTCCACTTGACCCTGATCCGAGAACCGGGAATCAAGCTTCGACCCAACACTCGGGACATGAAACTTGGGACTCGAGAATTGAGACTCAACACTGATCCGACACTATTAAGAAATGTCTAAAATCAACCAACAACCAACATTAGGAGGTCGGTTTTTTATACTCCTTAAATTTATATATTCATAGAAAAGAAACCTTCCGATGTAGTTTTTTTAAAAGAATTTTTCTTGCAAAAAAAGACCTTTAAAAATAATTATAAAAAAATTAAAAGCTAACCTTCGAAGGTCGATATTTTACAATTTTTTTTTTGTTGGAATCGATCTCGACCCTGACCTGAAACTCAAGAATCGAGACTCAATGCTAATTCAGGACTTGACCCTGACCCGGGATTCAAGACTCAAGACTCGAGTCCCAACCTATAAAAAAATAAAAATAAATCTCAAGTAATAAATCCAAATAAAAATAAATCTTAAATATGGGCTAGTATTGGTTAAATTGTAGATCACTCAATTTTGGGTGAACCTATCAATTTTTGGTTGGAAGTTTAAGTTACTAATATTTTTTGGGCCATCGACCTCTCATGCCCAAACTTAAATCTTGTTCTTGCTTTTCTCTTGCACAACCAAGGATCAACCTTTTTCTTTGTTTCTTTTCAATTCAAAAAATCATGGCTATATATGTTCTTGGCCAGCAAGCGCTTCCGTTAGACTCGACCCAAGATACTTTCTCAGTTGTTGGGCTTGGGCCTCCATAAATGTTTATTCTCCCCTTTAACAAAAACGAACAAAAATATATATATCAATTTCTCTTCTTTACTCATGGAATTTGATACCTATCGTGACTTGAGTTGCATTTTCAATAGCTTGTTCAAATTGGTGTTCGCTTTGATAATTTTGATGTTTTTATTTTCAAGATACTCCAAGAAAATCAACATGTCATGGTTGAAAAACAAGTTGTACTTCAAATGGTAATAGTGGTATGCAATTATGCAAGGGTCTCTTTTTCTTTCATTGTTTTTTCTAGGTTGGGGTTTTCAGTTCTTTCGCCTTTACATTTTGTTCAGCAAGTTAGCGATGTGGCTGACAAAGACTCGAATCGAGATGGTTAAAGAGAATAGGAAGACAAAGAAGAAGAAATATTTGGAGATTGACATAGAGGACATGCTAAAGGGTGAAATTTCCGATGTCGAAACCTGCTACATGGTAATCTTTTTTTTGTATGGGATACAAATCTTGGAAGTTTTATATTGTTTCAATAAGAAGATGTGAGGTGCCTTACAATTATTATAGGGAATTTAATACTTTTATTATTTCATGATACGTGTCACGTTGTCACATACTGAGAAGTTATTTTCGATAGATACTCAATTCATATTTAGAGTTAATTTGATCATATGGACATTGGCCAAAAGGCCCAAAACCTCGGCCTAGTACAACAAACAAATGGACCCTAATTTATGCTTTGTGCCTTGTATTTTTCCCTGCTACTGACTTTCTCATTGTCCAGTTTGTAACGAACTTCTCAGTCTTCTCATTCTCTTCTCTGACCCAATCAATTTCTGTGTTCCTGTTTTTCTGTCTGTCTTCTTACAAATGAGACCAAAAGGCCTTATCCCATTTCCCCACTTATTATAGCAACTATAACATACCCGGTGAAATGTTTTCAAAAGACCCTCGGCTTATTATAATTGTAAATTGGTCAAATGTCTTTTTTTGCCTTCAACATATTAGCATTATTATAGAGAAAATTAGCGGGGGTTATGAGTATTAAGGAGAAGAGCATGGGCAAGATGATGTGGATTATTGGTGGACCAGTAACTAATGCATTTGACTAGCTTAGCGGGCCTTGCTTCTAGTCTCACCACAATGATAATACTAACAAACATTACACATGGTGGATGTCAAAATCTTTCAATTTACTTCAAAGTTCAAATCCTGCCTATGAATATTCCTCAAGTGCTATGTTAGGAGAACTAGCATATTAACCAAAAAAAAGGGGCAAAATAAAATGCTTTTTTGTTCCTCTTTTGGTGCTAATTTGATGATTTCATAACATCCCACATGTCAAATTAGTTTCTTCTTTAACGAAAATTCCTTGTAGAATAATATGAAATGCTAAATCTAAACTTACAATTGATATATAAGTTATTATACAAATATGTAGGAGTGTTTGTTTATCTTTAGCACAACTTTAGTTTTTCTAATTTTTTTTATAGCACTAGACTAATTCAACTTGTTATAACCTTGCTTACTCATTAAGAGATGATGATTGACAACTAATGGATTTAAATATGACCCTATCATATAAGATAGAAATTAAGTAATTTATTTGCATGTCTTTTTTCAACTTTTCCAGTAATCAGAGTATTATTTGCACATGCATTAACATTAAATTTAATCTCTCCAATTAATTTTTTAAAAGAAAGCTATTCCCACTTGCGATCGAAATAATATCAAAAAAGGGAAATCGCGTTATATGGCCAATGAGAACCAAACAGGAAAAAGGCAAAGTCCACGTCAGCCTTTCACCCACTCCCAAGAGAAAGAAGTCTAAATTTCCATTCCACAAATTCAACAATCTTTTCATATTCTTATTATACATTTCGTTCGGTCTTCTTCATTAGACATATTCAGATAATAAACGTAGAATGGGTCATGGAAATTCGAGACCGGATTCCTCCTCCGGAGACTCCACCGACGGCTCAAAACCGTCGCGGATGAGAAGACTCGGCCGGCGGCTTCGCTTCCACAGTCGCCATAGTCGTCACAACTCTGGTTCACCTTCTCGCATCTCTAAGATCCTTAAGGAGGAAGACTTTGCTGGAATCGCTCTCATCCGGATCATCAGTGTAACTATCTCTAACTACTACTCTCTACGAATTTTGCACTCTCTCTGGTAAATGTAATACTTATTTGTGTACGTTGTGCGTGTGAATTCGAATTTGCGTGTAAATTTTGAAGTAATTCCCTCAAATTTTGCTGAATTTCATACACGCTTTGGTAAATGTAATGCGTATTAGTGTTTGCACGTTTTTTTTTTTAAAGTTCTGAAAAGAATCAGTGCGTAACTTTCTGTAACTAATCTTTATGAATTTCGCAATATTTGTTCATAATCGGGCAAATGTAACACGTATATGCATGTTGTGCGTGTGAATACACATGTATACATATTTTAAGTTTTGAAAAGATA
This sequence comes from Jaltomata sinuosa, assembly GCA_003996215.1. Taxonomy (NCBI): domain Eukaryota; kingdom Viridiplantae; phylum Streptophyta; class Magnoliopsida; order Solanales; family Solanaceae; genus Jaltomata; species Jaltomata sinuosa. Next base: position 2,511,139 of record QJPP01007525.1, on the reverse strand, counting down.
CAGAAGTGTAACTTTCTCTAACTAATTTACTAATTTTGCAAAAAAAAATTACACTCAAGAGTGTGTTCTGTATGAAAGAAAGTGTTTTCTTGAAAAAAAAATTCTACAAAATAACTAAGAAAAGCTAAGCAAAAACTATTTTCCTAAAAGCATTTGTATATAATTTAGACAAATACTATGGGAGGTGGGGGTGGGGAGGTAGGGGTGTGGGATGGTGGGGATAGGGGCTATCGGGGGTGGGGGTGAAGTTGAGGTGTGTTGGAGGGAGGACACAATCAATGTGGAATGTCATTAGTAGAGCTTGTTTTCCCTACTTTCATTAGGGAGCTCATTTTCCTCATTTTTAAGGAGCTTGTTTTCCTAGAGAAAATATTTTCCAAACTATTTGACCAACTGAACATGGGAAAATTGGAAAATATATTCTGCATGTTTTCCTTCATACCAAACACACCCTCAGTCTTATAGATGGAATATTTTGATATGTGATTATTTTGTGTGCTATATGTATGTTTATTCAAGCTTTGAAAAGATGCAGAGTGTAGCTTTCTGTAACTAATCCTACAAAGTTTTGCAAAATTTGTACACAATCTGGTAAATGTAATACCTATTGTGTGTATCAAGTTACACGTGTGGATGAACTTGTGGTTTCTTTGTTTCAGGCTGAGATGAAATTCAAGGACAAATGGCTAGCTTGTATTTCTCTTGGTGAACAAACTTTTCGCACTCACGTGTCTGATCAGTTAAGTCCATGTGCCTGCAGATAGTTGCTTGGTATTGAATTTGTGCCTTCAACAATGTTCACAGTACATACACACATATAAAACATGTATATTGCATATAAATAATTGGAGAATTCACTTCTGCCACTTCTTGTAATCCACAGTTGTAGTTAGGGGTGGGGGTTGCTTATGCTATTTGTTGCTCAGTATATTTGAGATGTGAGCATGCAAGTGATGAACAAATTTTGAGTTTACCCATGAATCTTATTTTGTTGGAGCTGGAACTTTAACTAGGTTCTTTATACCTGCCTGGATACTTCAAATGCACTAATAGTTACAGACATGAAAAGTGACACTATTTCATTTGGAATTGAAACTGGAAAACTCGTGCACGTTATATATATTTTTTGGAGCAAAAATTTGGAACATTACTGCTAATCTTCTGTTTATCTTACAACAGTTCAGAGCGTTATTTTCTTGATGTGCTGTATAGAGATTCTCGTTATCTTTGGAAATTTGCCTGCTTTGGATCATTATTTATCCAGAAAATGATAATGTGCCAAGTATGATATGCACAGCAGTACACCATCTCCTTGTTATTTGGCATTCTTATCAATCTGCTACTGCATGTTTATGTATTAAGAACTGGAAGAAGGCGTATAGATTCTTGCCTAGGAGATGTACATGACACATTTTCACTTGATTTTCTCCAGCCATTCTATAATGTAGAAAAAGAAAAAAGAGCATTGTTGTGCTTGGCTTCCCTACCTTTTACACCACAAATTAGTGATTATGTTTCCTTTTTTCTGTTTATTTCTTTGCAGAACTGACAAGCCGACCTGGAACTCAGTGAGTAAACACTTTAATTTTTTTACTACATTTACTATAAGTTTCTTGTGAAATCACATATATATTTTTAATATGATCAATGCACACAGATGATAAAACCTTTTTGGCCACAATTGTTGTTGCTTCCCCACATTGATTAAACACACATACTTATTTAAGATGCTTATGGTGATTATAGAAATAAAAAATTATAGTCCTTGTACATGCAAAATTTTCCTTGTGGGTAGGCGTTGAGTGATCTTTCTAGTGTTTAACTTACCTTTCGTTTATCAAGCCCGAGCAAGGTATGATAACTGAAGTCTAGTTAGGCAAGTTACAATGGGCTTGCACTGACCCTGCAGTCCTAGGAATCTTTATTTTGTTTAGTACACACTAGTCTTGGTTCTACCACCTCATTGCATTAGACTGTTGCATCCTCGGTTATGCTATCTGTGAGGAAACCTGATCATTCAAGTAAAATCATAAGAAATGAGTAAATAACCCAAGATCCTTATAAGTTCCTTTGGAAACCTTTATAACACCTCCTCTCGAACTACATCTGATGTGGGACATTGTATACTTCAATCAACTTTCTGAATGTGCTAGGATTCATGCGTGAAATGAAAATTGAACTTACAGGTGAATGCACGAGCTTACCAAAGTTTGTTGTGATGCCGCGTGAAAGAATTTAAGCACCCAACCAATTTTTTTAGGGGAATGTGCAAGCTTTGAGTGAATTAGCCCAAATTTTTGTAAACTCCTTTGATGCTCGTATATACCTGATGGGACACTTTGTATATTTCAAACACTTCCAAATTCTAGAGAGGATAATGGCAAGTTCTAGAAGCTATTTTGACCTTCTTTAGTTTCTTCATTAAATAATTAGTAAGCTATTTGTGTTATGAGCTTTTGCTGATATTATTCAACCTTAATTTTTATAGGAAAGGAAGCTTCTTTTGGAAAGAAATGGAGCACATCTTGCAAGAATATCTGTTTTTGAGGTGCGTCATACTCGTGGTTGTGAAAATAGATTGTATCTCTTGCTGGTCATATTTGACCATTTTAGGTCTGAAAAAGGTGAATGGTAATTTTTGGTCATCATGGTTCATGTTCAGAATGTTATTGGTAAAGACAAAATTAGGATATATGCTTTCAGTCATGCCAACCATTCATGCATTATGTAGCTTCCTGGGATTTATATACAGTTCTCAGGGGTAAGATTAAAGCTCATCTTTATCTTGAAATGTGTGGAACCAGAAAACTCTCTGTTGATTTTTTGTTCCCAATCCTGTTCCTTAAGATCTCAGGAGGAAGATATTGTTGTTTCATTTTCATATTTGCCTGATGTTGCACTTAGAAATGCCAATATTGGTTTTATCCTCCGAGTCATACCAAAAGAAAGAGAAAATCCTCATAAATTACTCACTACTTATTTATTTTATTTATGGTACAGACCAATAGACTTTCGAGGAACAATCTGATCGGTTACTGTGAGGTAGATCTACTTGAATTTCTTTCTCAGGTGAGTTACTGTTGAGATTGAGCAAATATCTGCAACAAGTGGCACTGTATTTGTCATGTTTATGTTTTTAACCGTGTAAGTTTTTGGGTTTACTTGTTTGTAAGAATCATCTGTTTTTTAGTTTACAGTTTGACAAAATGGGTAACTCTCTTACTATCGTATTTTCTGATTTTACTATTTCCTGTTGTTTTCTTTGCTTCGGTCATCATACAATTTGTTGTTGCTACCGTTCTTTTCTCCATTATTTTCTATATGGTTTCTTCACTATTGTATTTCCGTTTTATACTGATTTTGATATGCCATACTTGAGCCAAGGGTCTATCGGAAACAACCTCTCAACCTTCACAAGGTTGGGGTAAGGCTGCATACGCACCACCCTCCCTAGACCCCACTTGTGAGATTACACGGGGTATATTGTTGTTGTAGTTTGACAAAATGGACTTTCTGTTTTCATTTTGTTTTGCTATAAAAGGTTTATGCCATAGAGAAATTAGAACATCTGTTACAGAGGCCAAATCCACTTGTCAAGGACACTTTCCTCTAATTGTACTCACATAACAATGTGAATAAATTTTGAATCATCCTTTCCTATAAATTTTGAATCAGCCTTTGTGTGATAGTGCCCTATATCAGTTGTGTGTTTGCGCATTACAATGTTATCTTTTTTGATAAAGGTAACGTTGTATTCCTCAGCATTAAGAACATTCTGGACACCTCCAAAAAGTATTCCCGACATAAGAAAAGAGGAAAACTAGAAAACTATAAATTACAGAGAACCTAAAAAATCTACTAACTGTTCTGCTTCCTCCATACTTTTTTCTTTACACCAAAAATACAATGTTGTAATGCATTTCTCTTTGATCTTCTGGACTGAATTAGCTTTGTCTACAAAGCATCTATTGTTCCTTTCTCTCCAGATTGTCCACCATATGCAAGGTGGTATTATGTTCCACCATTTCTTCTGTCTTTTGCTCCCCCACCTCTCCTTATCCAAACACCCTCTTTTAAGCACTTACTTAAAAGCACTTTTTTTCTTTCCCAAACACCACAAAAAATAAAAATAAAGAGCTTAAAAGCTAAAAGCACTTAAAATAAGCCAATCCAAACACCCTCTAAGTAGGTCGGTTGTGTGTTCTGGCATAATCCATCTTGTTTGTGGTGTTAATCTATGTCTGCTGAATAGTAACTCCAATTTTTTGGATTGTTTAGTGTGCCCAAGTCCTTAATCATGAGATTAGGTTCTCCTTCCTTTTTCATACTAACCCTTAGCCCAATGCTAAGAGAATAACTTATCTTGCAGGATTCCAGTTCTGATACTGAGGATTTTGACTTATTAGACCCATCATCTGCCTCCACAGTTGTTGGCCGTATATCTATTTCGTGTTGCATTGAGGTTTGTATTCTCTGGGGAACCATCTACTTTTAATTGCTTATGGTAGGTTTTATGGGCCCTTATCCCTGATATGTGATTACATTTTCTTGGCAGGACCCCGTTGAGACGGAGAAAACCTTTGTTAGGCGCATCTTATCTATTGTGGTATGTGAAAACTTTACCTATGCTGTCATTCTAGATGACAGTGATCTGTTAGTGGATCCTTCTGAAGAACAATGCAGTATAAGCTGGCTAGAAGCTCTGTCTCCCCTATATAGGCGTGTCCCTCATTCAACCTTTTCTTTTTTGTTTCTTGATAATTCAAAATGAACTGGTTCAATCTTTTCTCTCTCTCTCACTCATTATCAAGATCATCCTATTGCATATCACACCAAGACGGGCTCAATTTTTCAAAAGTTGCGATTAAGCAACCAAAAATCATCCTTTTATCAGAAAAAAGTGGTATTTTTTTTGTCGTGTAGTGCAATGTGGACCATCCCCGGTTCTGTCTCTTTCACTTTCCACACTGGACCCTTCACTCCTTCAGAAGTTGTATTGTTACTTTTTGATCAGGTTGACCAAAAAATGCACTCATTTCTTTCTGTTAAAAGAGATAAGGTAGAGAGAAAGTAAAGGTCATTTGCTTACAATATGTAAATAATTTGTAACAATTTATACACACTCAGTTTTGCTTCTCTGTTCTTATTACTGTTTGGTAATGAGATGATTTATGAATTTGAGAGTTGTCGCTCTTTGCAGGACTGTAATGAAGACGGAGAGCTTTCATTGTCTGAGTTCTCTGATTTGATTGATGCGTTTGGAAATAAACTCGCAGCTGAGAAGGTTCGCATCTGAAGAGTATCTTAAGCTCTCATTGTAGTTCTTTTAGAGCCTCTTATGCAACACATTATTGGACTTGATTTCTCACTCAGTTCACATCTTGTTCATACTGTTATTTTATTAATGACCTTTTCTCAGCATAATATAATTGCATTTTTTGAAAAGATACTAAACCTGCAAAGAGTTCTAGATACATATTTTGTAAATTTATAAGCCAAGGTACACCTTGTATTTTTTATGAAGACTCCATAGCTTAGCAATCTTTATTCTGTTTGTCAGAAAGAGGAGATATTCAAACAAGCTGACAGAAATGGGGATGGTGTTGTCAGCTTGGATGAGTTAGCCACACTTCTGGCTATACAAAATGAAAAGTAAGGCCTCGTAAAATTTGCATGCCTGGAATCTAATGTGATTTTTGTAAGGAATCCCTTCAATGCTCAGGTTTAATGAACTTCAGCGTCTAAATGACTTCTTTTATTTATAAGCATTACTCCACTATTTAATTAAGTGAAACTTTTCTACATCTAGCAACGAGGAGGCAGGGAACTGAGAGAAAAGCGCGGAAGGGGGATGGGAACTCCAAAGGGAAATTGAATGCTTAGCTACTCTAGGGAAATCGAAGTGGACCCATTGAACCAAAGACACTTTCCAGTTGGGGAGCTATGCAACTCTATTTTGAAAGTTCTTGCATTGTTCCTTCATTATTGTGCTTAAAGATCACGCTACAGTTGTGTTTGTAAATTCGAAGTCAAAGGTGGTTTACACGCCTTAAGAAATGAACAGTTATGGGATTTAGTGAACTTCCTAATATCTAGAAGGTTGCATTTGAACTTGTGAAAACTTCAAGGTAACAACTCTTTCACATCAAAAATAGAGAATTTCATGTTCAAAATTTTCTGTTCTCCTAGTTCTTCTTTCTGGTAAGTGATCGAGGATTTTATTGATATAGCAAAATGTGCATCACTGCTTGCTTGTAATATACTGAGTGATACAAAAAATAAACCCCCTATGCCATCTTGTTCTTCTATTGTTTGCGTCAAGGTGTGTGACAATATTTTAGTAAAGAAAAGATGTTCACTTAGGGGTCATTTGGTTGAAACAAGTTATCCTGGGATTAATTATCCCGGGATTAGCTATCCCGGGATAAGTTAATCCACCATGTATATGGGATAACTTATCCCATCACTATGATATAAATGGTGGGATAAGTTATCCCAAACTTGGTAACCAAACAAGACACCAAAAAATTATCCCAGGACTATTTGTTTTATCCCATGACTATTTGTTTTTATCCTTCACACCAAACGACCCCTTAAGGAAGGAAAAAGAGAACAAAAACTACATGTTACATGTTACCATTAAAAACAAAAGAAGGATCAAAAGAAGAACAAAACAAAACTATTCTTTCGTCCTAATATCATATGCAAATGTCACATGGATCCCATTTGTTAATTCATAATTGTCTGGCTTAAGAGTTGGGGAGAAAAGTTAAATTGCTATTTGATGTTTCCTTAGTGTCTTTGCAAGGGTTTATTCAAGATTTTAAATAGTATCTTCTGCAGAAAGGAAAATGTGAACCACCATCATAAAAAAATAGGTGTACAAGGCTCTTCATTTGTTGAAAAGGATATCCCAACAGATATATGTTTAGGGTGAAAATTATTAGCAACCATCTCAAAATAGAAGCACAAGGCTCCCTTTGTTAAAAGGAACATTCTGATGAAGTATTGAACTTCATGATGTAAGATTAATTTAGATGCTTGATAGTAACTAAAGTAAAGTAAACTGAAGGTAGTTAGTAATGGATGAAAACAAAAAATTCCTATGTGTGCCTTTGACACATTTTTTAGCTTAAAAGATTAGTTCTTACTATCTTGCCGGTCTTATAACTATTGTGTAAAACTTACCTTTCACTTTGATAGGCATTCTTCTATCACATAGCACCCTGATAGCACTTTCCATTTCAACCATCCGATTTTAATTTTTTGGGTAGCATCTTCATCTATCATCCATTATCTTCAAACAGTGTTCCTAAGACATGGGTGTTATGTGATAGAAGGAAAGTGTAAGGTAAGATCTGTGGAACAATTATAAAACCGCAAGGTTGTCGTGAATGTTGGACCACTAAACTCAAATATATCCACCAAATGAGTGTTGCGATGCTCAGATGAATTTGTGGTCATACAATATTAGATAAGATTAAAAATGACCACATTGGTAGCACCATATAGAAGTTGAAGATGAATTGCTCGGTTTTGTATTAGTTTTTGTGTAAACAGAAATTTTTAGAAGAAGCTGTGTCTATTTTTGAGGTCCTAGATCATATATAGTATCCTAGGCCTAAAATTCATATAACCGACCTTAACTTGTTTGGGACTGAAGACTAGTTGTTTTATCTTACTCTATTATGTGAAAAAAAACGTAGTTGTCTTTAAACTCTTTTATATGGCGGTATGTAGCCTGAAACGTTGTTTACGGGACAATTATTATTCAACAATGTACATGAGGAGTGGATAGAAGTGGGAGACGACAACAACAACATATCCAATGTAGTCCCGCAAAGTGGGATCTGGGGAGGGTAGAGTGTATGTAGACCTTACCTCTACCTCAGAGGTAGAGAGGTTGTTTCCGATAGACCCTCGGCTCAAGATAAAAACAGTCTAGAAAAAGAAGTAAGGGAAATACAAGAAACAACCGACAATAATAAAAACAACATATAGTAGCAGAACGGTACTACAACAAAATTATACTATAATCAAACTATACGAAACAAAGGATAATAACAGAAATTGAAGAACAAGAAACAAGAGTAATACTACGACTACTAGAATGGACAACAAGACAATACACATAAAACAATTTATCTAGAGGTGATTAGAAACCTCCTTGTGAAGTCGTCTTGTCAAAATCTTTTTTGGACATTCCTAAACTTTTATCCAGAGTTCTTTGCCTCAAACGAAGCTACATGATATCTATCCTTGCATTGAATTGCTTTCTCTTTCTTTGGAAGATATAGATACTTCTGACGGTGGCTTCATGTTCTTATATTCTCCTGTTGACTCAATGTTCTTCTCTTATAGGGAACCAATAATGAATTGCTGTCCAGTTTGTGGCGAAGTTCTTGATGTTTCGGATGGGTTGAATAACATGATTCATATGACCCTGTGTTTTGATGAGGGGACTGGGAATCAGGTTATGACAGGAGGATTCTTGACTGATAAGGAGGCTTCAAGTGGGTGAGAATTATGCAACTTTTGCCTATTGATTATTATATTATTTTTTGAAATCCTTCTGATTTTATTATGAAATATTGAAGTTCACGTACTTGTATAATTCTATGTAGATGGATGTTCAAACTAAGTGAATGGGCCCATTTTTCAACTTTTGATATCGGTTTAAGGTCTGGTTCAAGTGCATCACATATCTTGGTATGCTCTCACACTCACTCCATCCCTCACAAGAACTGTTTCTCACCTTTCTGGTATGCATATATGGAAGGAACAGCCTTTTTTATGTAGAATCTGGGTGAAGGGTCTTTGACATTAAAGTGTGCTTTACTTGCCTTGTCTTCTTACATGCTTTATCAGAAAGACCAATTGGCTTTTCCTCTTTTGCTGACTTCAGCCGTATGCATTGTAATTAGATATTGCTTTTAACACTGTTTTGATATACTATGCAAAATTAACACGGTGTGGTGTTGGAGGGACCATATGTCTTACAAATGGGAACTCTTCCTCTGTGTTTTCTCTCTGGATCTGGTATCACATTTTCATTTCAGATTCTGTTTCTAAACCATCTTGGCATGTTTTACTTCATAAAGCTGATGAAATGGGCCTTCTTGAAATTATCACCTAGTAGTAACAGAGTTTTTGCTATCTATTGGTAACTCAACCTATTTTGAAGTATCACCGTGGATTCCTTGGCAATATTTAGATGGTAAATTAAGTAGCCGCTCCTGCACGTTGTTGCTAGAAGTGCTTATTCTAGTTCTTTGGGCAAACTTGTTGGTGTTCAATTTCCTTTGTGTTTGTCTTCTTCTTCTTGTTTATCAATTAAGGGTTCTCTTGTGAATTCTGAAGTGCCTTATATGATTCCATTGCTAGCAAAAGTTATTACTTTGAATTGGCCGAAGATCTTGCATCATTTCTTCCTTTGAGACTCACCTTCTTTTGAATCTTTACATTTAATTTTTCTTGAAAATAATTACTAAAACTGTCGGGGGTCTCACCTATTTCTCTATGGTCATTTACTGCATTCATGTAAGATTTATAAAGGACAACTGGATGTTCGTTTCTTTTTTCTTCATTCATTCTCTCTTTCTTTTGCGTTACGTGCAATTTATGGCAGAGGAGGATGAGAATTAGAACATGCTGGAAATAAAGGTTCTTTTGTTCTCTGATGGCATCTGATGTTGCATCCTCGCTTTGTTAGGTTTATGACCGCCGAAAGAAAAGGCTAGTGGAGGAAATAATTGATCGGAAGATAGTCTTGTCAATGAGGGCTATCTATCAGTCTAAATTTGGCCTTGGCCTTATGGATAATGGTATGCTTTTGACTTAATTCTTATCAAGATCATCAATTGTAGGAGGCAATTTTCGTATATACACTTTATCTATATATACGCCTATATATGTATATCCATCTAGCTAGTTTCAGTTTTTGGCACATGATACTCGAAGTAGCTTCTTTAGCCTTCGGTTTTCAAAAAAAAATAATGGTTCCAGTCCATCTTTAATATATGTATCTCAATTTGTTAAAGTTCAGGGATATTTGGTAGCTCTCATAGTGGGAAATCAAAGGAAGAACAAACAGAAAGCAAACACATAATAATAAGCTTGATCTTTCTGTCAGCGAATGGTAGGAGTGTCTCTGGGAGCCTGGCTATAATGGGTGGTGGAGGTGCTTGGAGAGGGAGGAAGGGGAAGGGCTAGGGTGGAAAAGGAAGCTTAATTTATGGGGGATACAAATGTTATGCAATGGAATACACTCAATCTTAGCTAGTTTTTAGTGTTGAAGGATCTGCCTTAGATACTTGTAAGTCTCACTCGCGTTACACCCATCCGACCTTTGTAAATCAAGGAAAATGAAAATTGCATTTAAACAAATCCAGGGAGTGGGTTGTTGAAGATGGGGGGTTGAGCAGCACAGGAGAGAAAGGTTTGGTTGAGGTTTTAAATTTTTTTCCCTTTTCCTGTGTTTTTCTCTCTCTTTCCACTTTCTTCTTTATTTATACATATTAGCTTTTCCTTCCCTTTTTTGCTTATTTATTCTATTTGTTTGTTCAAGAGACTGTTTTTAGTGTGTTAAAATTTAGTGGATTGTTGCGGATGGGGATGAGCAGCAGAGGAGAGAAAGGATGGGTTGAGCTTTTAATATTTTTTCCTTTTTCCTGTGTTCTTCTCTTTCCTTCCACATTATTGTTTATTTATCCTGAAAAAAGAAATATCTAACTGATGCTGATTTGGTAATACCGAACTTCCCCATCACCCTAATCTATCTTTCATATGTTTCTTTTATCAGATAATATCAACTTTAGAAATGTACAGGGAGTATCTACCCCATCCTTTTCTGTTGTGGATTCTTGTTTCTGATTATTACCATTTTAAATTTAGCACAGGTGCTAAAGAAATCTTGCGGAGCCTCTCTGAAAAACAGGGCAAGAAAATGGATTCTGCTGAATCTGCTAAAGAAATACCTAGCTTCATTGAATATTTTAAGGTATCCGTCCCAGTTAAACATCAAATTCATTATTATGATGTCATAACTAATTTTGATTATGCATGGTTCTTCTTTCATCGTAGTAGATTCACTAGCTAGCCTAAGCCAACTGCAGTTAGATTCTGTACTTTTTCTTCAAATACCATTTTTTCTGTAATGTCTTATATCCAATTTTGGAAAAGAAGTTCTATTTTTTGTAGAACTAAATTATTATCCTTTTGATTTCCCCATTTATTTCACTCTGGCTACTGTTGCAATAAACTTTAGGTGCCCTGGAAAAGTTGAATGATAAAAATTACATCTTTGGATTAAATGCAACTTCCTTCCATGTGGCATGTACAAAAAGCTATCCCCTCTATCCTTAGAGGGCCCTTTCCCTTTATTCTGAAATGTTGTCCATCTTCCTCACATCGGAAGAATTTTGCTTCAACATTTCTATTACTTTTGATATATTACTCTATACAATCAAGTTGGATATGCATCATAAAAGATTTTCCGGAGTGCGGAATCCTAGTATGTGATCATTGCAAGAATTCAATTGTCAAATTGGACCAACATTTATCCTAGTAAATATTCTAGAATTATCCAAATTATAACTTTTAAACTCTATTCTTGGGCCTACTTCTCTATAAAGTATTATGAGATTTGAATTATACTCTTGATCCCTATATGTCTAGACTAATTGAAATTGTGAAAGAAGAAAAACTGGATTGCAAGGCCCTTGAGTGAACAGTTTTTGGTTCTGAAATGGGAAATGAGAAGTAATTCTATTACCTTCATTATCATCTTAAAAGCACCAATCTTTAGATGCTGAAGATGAGATCATTTGTTTGGTGATTTGACTGCATGGCTATTTTGTGATGAGGATGTTTCGTGCTTGAATTTATAATAATTTCTATATTTCTTTGCGATATCTATGTATAGTTTTTTTTGAAGTACGCTGAAAATATCTTTTGTTGTAAATTGCTGTGATTGACTTCAATAGTTCTGTTTCAGGATCAAATAAATATGGATGAAGTCAAGTATCCATTGGAGCAATTTAAGGTATGCCAAGACGTTCAGGCAACATGGGCTTTCATTTGAGAGTGTATAGTTTATTCTTTCTTTCTTCACTTCAATTCGGTATGCTCCTTGTATATGGAAGCTTCCCATTATCATTGAAATAACACTTGATCTCAAAAAAGAAGAAGTTCCAACTAGGTCTTTGGACTGATTGCAAGAGAATGAACTGATATTGGCAGTGCTATGAATTACGAAAAGAATGAATATACTTCAGTCTGTTCCTCTCATATGCTTCAATTTGGTATTACATATAGAAGAAGTGAGTAGATGAACTGAAGCAATCTTTCCTCATGTCATATTATTGTTTCTGCTAGTGAGTAGCTGTAGCTTTGAGATGGCAACTTGAAATAAAGCACAATACTGGCATACCTTAAGTCAAAGATGAAATGTGCTAAATGTTTGTGGTATATTACTTGTCTCAGTTGACTGTTGGTGAAATTTGGACATGGATCTACAATCGACTGATGAGTGCATACGACAAAATAATCTATATCTGGAAAACGTATCAATGATCCGCAAAGCAACACGGGATTTCCAATTTTGTATAAAATGGAAAATATTTTAAATCAGTTCGCCTGTTTGTTATCAGCTAATCTAATTAAAGAGAAAGCTTATACAGTGAAGAAGATTATCAGTCACTTGGATGTACTGTATCTTGATCAATCCATGCACTTTATTTGTATTTGATTGTTGTTCACATAATTTACTGATTGTAAATTTTTAATAAAGTTCTCTTTATCATTGCGCGTCATTTCTTTGACGGTCTCATATATTTGGTTTCCAGACATTCAACGAGTTTTTCATAAGGGAGTTGAAGCCTGGTGCAAGACCTATTGCTTTTGAAGAACGTGATGATATTGCTGTATGTGCTGCTGATTGCCGTCTGATGGCATTCAACAGTGCTGCTGATAGTATAAGGTGTTGGATCAAGGTAAATCCAATTTATTGTTAACAAATATCTGTTTTTCATTATTTCTAGTAAATATTTTACTGTTTGATACCAGTAATGATCGCCTGGTGCAGATTATTGGCAGAGCCTATCCGGTTGTTCAACGTAAAATAAATGTTTCAACTTTTCTTGTTAACATTTGTCCGAACTCCGAATTGCTTGATTTTGCTTCTCTTATTTCGCCTTCATGTGTTTTTATTTATTGTAACATCCATTACAGAAATGCTAAATCAGTTTGACCTATTGTGATGTCTTAGAAGTTTCAAAAGCTTATTCTCATTTACATTGTGATGCAAACTACCTTGGTATCTTATGGATTACCTCAGGGTCGAAAGTTTTCCATCCAAGGTCTTCTGGGGAATGAAACGTGTTCTAGTGAATTTGTCAATGGAGCCCTAGTGATATTTCGCTTGGCACCACAGGTAGAACTGTTGTGAACCTTCTTCATTGTTGGAGCTATTTCACACTATTAAATATCTCCGTTAAAATTTCTCAATATTAATTTATCTATTTTTTGGTTTAAAGTAAATTTCCACTGTCATATTCTGATTTACACTTTTTGGATATTGTATATCCAAATACAGGACTATCATCGTTTCCACTTTCCTGTGTCTGGTACTATTGAGAAATTTATCGAAATTCCTGGTTGTCTATATACGGTATGTAAAATATACTGCTTCTTTGAATGTGGCTTATTTGTTCTTGGCAGCGTATTGCTGCTTCTTTATCAGAGTAATTTTTAAACCCTCCTAAATGATGCATGTCATTCCACTCACCCCACTCCCCTTTTCTTCTCTTTCTTCTAGGTGAATCCTATTGCTGTGAATAGCAAATACTGCAATGTCTTCACGGAGAATAAGAGGGTTGTGTCTATAATTTCCACAGAACACTTCGGGAAGGTATGCCATTTTATGCATTTGATTCTAGTTTTAAAAATAATTTTTGTTTCATGAAAAAGTTATGTACTATGTTATATTGTCCTGCTATCCTTTATTCGGCCATGCTAATTTAGAAGTAATTAATTCTGATAAACGGGTATATCAGTAATATGAATGAATTTAAGCATTTACCCAAAACTTTAAGTGGGTGAATGGAGTAGTTAAGGACTATTATGAACCCTTTAAAAAACCTTTTACAACTGAAGTAGGGCATTGTATATCTCTAACACCCTCCTATACTTATCTCCGAATCCTAGAGTTCCCACATAGATTGAAGTTTCATCCTCTCTTCTCTTTAATTTTTTTTTGAAAGGTGATGTACTTATTTTTGACAGCTCGAAATGACCTAACAGGCTCAAGAGTGGGCTAATGGCAATACTTTGATGAATTGTGGAGTTGTCATGGAGCTGAGAGAGTGGGTTTACAAAGTTCAAGAGTGACCCTAAATTTGAGAGAATGAACTAACAGGCTAAAAGAGTGAGTGTCAGACTTGGAGCAAAGAAATAAACTAAATGGATGGAATTTTAGGGAGAGTCATGGACAGAGATAGAAAGTAGGGAGTCTATATAGAATTCGGGTTGGAAGTATGAAGAAAAAGGGTGTGAAAACAGACTTATGCTAAGAAAACGAGCTTAAATTGACTTGGATACCATGTGAAATCTAAATGTCAAACCCAAAACCTTAAGACGATAAGTCATTAGTGTGTTTAGTCTCTAAGGTGTTGAGCTAATGTTCTAACTAAAGCTTCAATCCTTCCCTTTTCTGTCTATAGGAGCTAACTATACTTGTTACTAATGCTTAATTGCTTGTACCCTTCTAAGTTGAGTTAGCAATTCTGATTGTTGGCTCATATGTTGAACTCTATGACCTTACTGGGTTTCATTATGCTCAATTTGGTGAAAGAAGCTTTGCTTAATTGACTGCAGGTTGCATTTGTTGCAATTGGAGCAACAATGGTTGGTAGCATTAATTTCTCCAGAAAGGAGGGCGACTATGTGAAAAAAGGGGATGAGGTTCGGTACTTATGATATGAAGCTTTTGCTGTCTTAGAATTAAATGATCCTGTTTGATGTCTAATTCGTATTTCTTTTTCGTAATTGCAGTTTGGATATTTTTCTTTTGGTGGAAGTACCGTAATTTGTGTCTTTGAAAAGGTAGGTCACTAAGCTTTTTCTTTCTACTTGAAAATGACTTGGAAAATTACATTTTGCGAGTGACATTGTGAAATGTAGCTGTAGAACTGTTCTAGTCTGCCTATTTCGTGACGTTTAAGCTTCTTTTTATCATCTGAAGTTTTCAAATGAGATCTCCTTCCCCTTTGAAATATTAAAGTGGTAATCACTTTGATTGAAACGTTGGTTTTGTTGGTTATGTGCAACATCGCTCAAGTACCTTTACTTTCTCCAATATTTATTATTACTTGAATTTATGTAAATCATATTGTCGCATGCTTTTACTGATAGAGTAACATCTGCCCATCTAGTGAGCTCATTGTGGGCGAATACTATCATGGTGATATCTCATTGCATGTTTTTGAAGTTAAACATGTATGTTTAGTTGAATGATTTGGCTTGAGCCAAAGAATTGTCATCATAATTCATAGGGAACATGAGTTTAAAGAGGTTATAGACTGCCGCTAGGATTTTTATCACTAATGTGGGTGATCTACTTTGCAAGTGGAAGATATGGAGATTAGATTGTCTCTGACATAAAATCACATGTCCAGCCAGGTCTTAATTTAGTTTAGTCAGTATTAAATAATACCTCTGTGAGATAGCATTGCTTATTGGAAGTATTTTCTTTTATCATATTGAACTACTGACTAATGGATCCATCATATTTTCAATAATATAAAGACAGTACAGTGTCATAACTTGGAGCACGTATAAGTTGGTGCGACGTTTCCAAGATTTATTTAAGATTTAGGTGCCTGCCCGAAGAAAAAGAAAAAGATGGAGAGAGAGAGAGAGTAGGTTCTACTTGGAAGCCTATCTAGGGTCTGTGGTAACTTAAGAGACTCTCTGGACACTTCAATGGGCAAATATTTCTGATAATCCTCTTGAAGAACTACATCTTGGGTTAAGTTTAAGCTATAACATATGACTATATACGTGGCCTTGTGTTCCAATCAGTATCTGATGATTTAGGGGTGATTCGGCTCAAAACAACACTTACATTGATACGAAGAGAATATATTTTTTTAAAACATAAGCTAAAGATTATGTTTTTTATTGTTTTAAGAAATAATTTTACAACAACTTTTATATATAGGACAAAATAATTTAATAAGAAAAATTGAGATATAATGAGGCATAGCGTGAGCAAGAGAGGAATGGAGAGAGTTCGTTTTTTTAGGTTGGTTAAATACCACTGAGACATGTTAGTGGGGCATTTTACTCATAAAAATAAATAAACGAAACACAAGTTCCTACAAAAGCAACAAAACCCAGATGTGGGACTCCTCCTAAGGTCTAGCTTAGAGATGAAATCTATCCCAAGAGAGGAATGGAGAAAGTTTGAACTGCATAGCTCACTTTCTTTTTGCGCTATGTAAAAGTACTTTTTTTTAAAAAAAAAAAAAGAAACTCGGGTAACGAAATTTTAACGGGGACCTTTAACCAAGTCTCGTATAGCGCTTTTTTTAGTGCGCTATTACTAGTTTTTGTCAACTTTATTTTGCATATTATTCCGGTCACTTTACTTTTTTCTTCTATCATTTAGGTTCCGGACTCGTCCAGTTTCGTGTATTATAAAATTTGTTTCCTCTAATATATCTATTTTGTTTCCATAAAGGATATGTATGAAAGAGCCGTCACTAGTGTGAAGTCAGTTGTGGGAGATACAAAAGACTTTTCCTTAACCGCGAGTTTACACCAGGGATCGGAATTGAGCTGGTACTTATTTAAACTAGTTACGGATGAGCTAACTAATACTCTACAAGACGAGATCATATGGTGTATGCTATATGCACAGACGATATTGTGCTAAATGACAAAAACAGTAAGGGTGCCAACCTAAAGCTTGAATATGGAGAAGCACTCTAAAAATGAAGGGTTTTAAATATAAGTTGAAGTAAGATTAAATATATCCATTGCAAGTTTAGCCAATATAAGGGTGAAGTGGAGGTGAGGTTAGATGGGATTCTGGTACCTAAATGCGAATAATTTATATATCTATACTCTATGTTCGAGAAGAATCATATGATAGATGAAAATGCTACTTATAGAACCAAAATAGAAAGTGTTCCCGGTGTGTTATGCCATAGAAGGATACTTGCCAAAGTAAGACAAGTGTTATAGAACAGTTGTAAGTCCAATAATGTTATATAAGAGCGAATGTTGGGCCAAAAAGCCAGTGCCGCAAAGATGCGAATACTAAGATGGATGTGCAGTCACAAGTTAGACGGATTAAAATGGCCACATTCACAGAAGCTTTAGAGATCATGAACTTTTTAGTGACTGATGGTTAATTACTTGCCTCATAATATTAGCCAGCTTACGATGTTCAATCCAAAATTAAACATTTTGTGTGTCTATACATAGAATTCTTCACCCTTCCCTTCTTTCCTTTTTGTCTATTGTGTCCAATCTGTGTACATTTGGAAGAGCCATTCCTTAGAGGGAGTAGTAAACAAAAATATGCAAGTATTTTGTTCTATGAAATTTAACTATCCTGCTGTTGTTGAGTGATTTGGCATCTAATCCATTGAAATATACAGGATTCCATAAGGATAGATGAGGATCTCTTGGAAAATAGTGGAAGATCACTTGAGACTTTGGTAACAGTAGGAATGCAGTTGGGTATCTCCGTACAGAAGCAGGGTAACATGAAGCTGCCAAATTTAAGAAACCTTTCGTTATGAGTTTGATATCTTCGTCAACTGTGTAGAGATTAGTCCTACATGATTGGACGAATTATTCAAGCTGATTATTGTGCTTAGTTTGTACCTTTTAGGGCTTGTCTGCTAAATTGTGTGTTAATTAGTAACTTCATTTTTCATGAATGAAGATACCAATAACAAGAATTAGCATTTGCTATCATTCATTGCTGTAATTAATTTGTCATTTCTTATGATGTAAAATGCACGGTTTGTCATATATCAGCTTGAGTAACCACTTCAAACTGTAGAAAGAATAAGGCGACACTAGCAAATTGTTTTAAGAAAATGTTACATTCTGTACACTGATAATGGATCTTGTCTACATGTAGTTTTGCAGTTCTCATACTTCAATATTGTAGCTTAGCTGACTTTCTTTGAAAGCTGGCAATGCAGACATTGGTTAGATGTGAACTTGCATAGCTCTTCTTCCAGATGCCACTTTCTTTCTGGACAATGTCATGACTTATCTTTTTTTCTGAGATACCGCTGACCACAGGGAAAATGACATTAAATTGTTGTGTATCTTATTAGTGAAAGCTTTAGAAGGTTTGCCTGTAACCACCAACGTTATATGGGTAATGGTTTGGCTGCGCCGTGGAAAATCCTACCTGTCCTTGCATTCCATTTTTCTGATACTCTTGCCACATTAACTGCTCTTCCATTAGCAGTCTCTGTTTCTTCTCCATCTCGGACATCTGAACATATGCTGGTGGAGCTATTGCCAGTGAAGCTGCAAAAGGATCTGTGCCTGGTGCGACTGTAATAGCTCCACCGTTTGCAGTTGGAGGTGCAGGCAATGCTAGCATTGCTGGCCTTCCTGCAGAGCCAAGTGCGACACTGCTTGCACTTCCAGTAGCCACAACACCTGAACAGGCTACTGCCTGAGCCACTGCTCCTTGTTGGTACATGCCATTGAGCATCAATGTGTCGAAGCCTCCAGGGAGGGAGGCCTTCTGGTTTGACAAATGACTCGCAGACTGAACCAGTGCTGTCTCCCAATCTCCTGAATCGTTGAAGGCTTGCCATGGTGAAATGCTTGTCGCAGGATTTGTCGTTGCTTGACCGCCATCAAACAGCGCTAATGCCAGTTGATCTCCATGTTCTTCCGAAGTTGGAACATCTTCACTCAAGTTTAACAAGTCTCCTACGTCTTGGGTTTTCGCCTCCTCTTTCTTTTCCTCTTCCTCTGTCCTTTCTGTTTCTGCAGGTAATCCCTCTGGTGCTGGTAATGCCTTAATTGCATTCATGTCCTCTTCTGGTTCAGTTTTAGGTTCCTCCCTTTTAATTTCTTGAACGTGCTCAGTAGTTGGTTCATTCCGCATTGCCTTCCTGGTCTGTTCCCTGAAGGACTTTTCTCGTATAAGATCATCCATACGCTCAAGTTTCTTTGGTGAAATGATCTCAATATCTGGATATTCAGTAGTGCGTGTAACTCCAACTGTTTTACCCCAATCATAGAACTGCTCGATCTCCTCATATTGCTTATTAATTCTGAAGAAAATCTCAAGAACCTTTACAGAGTCTGGGATTGATAGCTCTATGAACTTATCAAACAGCATTGTCGTGATTTCTGTTAAATCATAATATAGCTGGAAACTTTCCTTCACTAATGGATAAAGAGCCACAATAACGACTCGGTTGTTCTTTGCCGAACCTGAAACATATAGTGGAATTTTGTATTCAAAGACTATTTGATAGAAAGGAGCCGGTATAATACGTGCAAGCCCTTGTGGTTATAATAAGATGATATGTACTCAAATTTTGGTAACCGTCATTTTTTTCTCTCGGTTTCAGCTTCTTTACTTTTATGCTAATTCTATATTGGCATTTGATATTCAATCTTTTATCAAATGCATAGCTGATTGAATTAATATTTTGGAAATACAAACCTGCAGGTCGGCAGGCTAAGAATCGCTCAAGGAGCTGCATGAGATGATGAATCCTTGAGAAAACTCTATCATTCTTCATTTCCCTCAGCGGGGTGGCTTTTACTCCCCTGGCATTATGACGAACCTCTTCCTCATCATCGTTGTACGCAAATGCACTGCGTTTCCCCCTCCTGTTCTGCATCCTAAACTCCAAGTGTTCGTCAAGGTACAAAGCATAAGATCGTACAAATGCAGAACCATCCCAGGAGTTAGATCTCGAGTCACGAAAATCAGACATGTTGAGAAGCCTTGTTCCTCGCCTTGTGGCAAAGAAAATCTCTTCCTCATAGGATGGATCACCATCACACAGCAACCTATGGATCAACATTAGCGCCTTAAGCGCCACAACCCAATTCTTTGTCTTGCTAAGGCGTCTGGCAAGGAAACTGACACATGCACCAACATAGGCTCGAGAATAAGAAGTCAAGCTTAGGATTTCCCTTATATGCCTCTCCTCCGGTAGGTACTCGTCGTGTCGGGTCGCCTTCACGATAGCCACTTCAAGATCGGACAAGGAGGCACTGCTGCCTACTTTGGCCAAACTTATGCTCGTCTGGTCCTTCACTGCCCCTATTGCCTTTCTAAGCTTGCTTGGACCCATGAGTCGTAAGGCTCAAAATAGTTTTTATTTTCCTCGTCAATTATTCACAAGGATGGCTGGTTTAACCTGAAGAAATAAAACAAAAACAACCCTTAGATTGTATAACGGAGATTGAAACGTGCATGCATGAAATGTTTACGTAAAATCCCAAACCAGCTTCCACCTAATAAACGTATTGCGAGAATTCATCACAAATTGACTAGTTTTACGTTGGCTATACCTGTTATATTGAATTATGTTGGACTGATGGAAATGCTTGAAAGATTCAAGAAATGTTGGAGTTGGAGAAAGAAGAAATTGGAGAAAATGAGGTATGTTTCTCCCTCTTGTTTTTTCTCTAAGCTTAATTGGCTAAATCTAATGACCGTAGAAGTATCCTGTTTTTTAGCATCATTTTCGGAAGGCTAATGGAAATATTTTTCCAAAACAGAGATACTACTAGCGATCAATGTAATTCTGTCTTAAATAAAACCTTTTTTTTGTTTCTGAATTTGTATGAAGAGAAACGATTATTATTGAAGATTTTAAGGCAGTACCAATTTTTCGGAGATGGAACTTAGCTTACTCCCATAGGATCGATTACCATATGTGCTACTTTAATTTAATAAAGTTATCATATATTTGTATTATTTTACACGTTGACTGATAGAATATTAGTTAAATATATTTCAAAAACTTTTAACGAAAAATAATGGAGTGACGTAGAAAGACGTGAAAATGAAGAGAACAAAAAAAATATTATTCATCTTTTACGATCTTATCTTCGATTTTATTACAGCCTTTCTGATTTATCTTATTTGTTTAATTAGTTATAGATTTAATGAAAGATTTTAGAGCGTTGACGAATGAATGCAATTCATGGCTTATAGAATTGGCACATAAGATATCACTGGAGATCTAAAGCAAGCGAGCTGAAGACATTTTCATGACGGATTTCTACGTACGTACGTATGTATATCATGGAATAGAATTCTCTTCACAGAATATTGAACATATTGTGAATTGACGCTAGAAATAATTTGTTCTATTAATAACACAAAAAGAAGGAAAAAGAGGAAGAATTAAACTTATTATAAGTTATATATTTACTTTTTTTTCTCATACTATCTTAGTATTAAGTAACTATAAAAAGTATAGTAGTAATAAAATTTAGAGTTTCAAAGTATCATTAATAAGGTTAGTTTGATAAAATACATCTCCAATTACAGCTTTCTGAAGTGGCGTGTCAGATCAATAGGGGCAGGGGCAGGGGTGGAGCCAGGTAAGGCTGAATGGGTTCATCCGAACCCCCCTTCAGCGAAAAATTATATTGTTTATACATGGTTAGAATTATCTTTTATGTATAGATAGTAGATGTTGAACCCCCTTCGACTTCTTGTGAAAATTTTGGCTCTGCCATTGAACAAGGGTGAAGTAATATATAAAAAGGAGCGAGTACTTAAGGTATGTTTCAATTATATTAGAAAATTGGCCTTACAGGTTAAATAATCAAATATCAGATATATGTTACTTATGAGATTATAAAAATTTACTACTCCTAGGATTCTATTAGAGTAGTTTCTTTCTTCATCATTTGATATTTATGGGAGTTTATATTTTAACAACCACCTAATAACAGAAATATCCTATGATATATTGATATAGGACGTACAAATCGTCAGGTAGCTGATACATTTAACAATCCTTAAATGGATATATATATATAGACAAATAATTCATTTGTTCGGTGCAAGTTTTCTTTTTCATTTTAATCCCAAGGGACGTGGGACCTAAAACATATTCCAATAAGACATTTTAGTAGTATATGAGTTTCGACAAAATTTAAGTTGGAAAAAAGTCTTCATGGCTACAGCAGATTTGTCTGACGAAAACAGCTGGCGGTGTTTTTATCTTTTTTCCTCTTTTCTAGTGCTTATTAAGTTCATGTAATGTAAAGAGCCGTATGCAAATTGGAAACTCTTCAAGTATACATATGAGATATGACAAAAAAAAGAACTGTCAATTTGGTTGTGTATGTATATATGCTAATGTGAACAATAATAAATTACAAAAAGCCAACAGAAATAGTTTGCTTCGTACCGCATCCTAGTAGTAATTTTGGAGGAATTGAATGCCAGCCTAATCTAGGTTGTATAGAATAAAACGCTTCACCATTCAACAGAGGCAGAGTGTAGAGATTACTAGGCTTCTTGTGAGCTCAATTCATTTAAATGTTCCAGAGTTCTATGTACAACTTTGTGCAGAATTGCAGATATGACTGCAGGGATAAAAACAAGTTTAACTCACATGAGTTGCATAACACATATGGATAGACATAGCAAATGGCGGGCGGGGTTAAATTTGGGTGGGTCAAAAAAATCAAATAAAAAAATGAGTCATAATTCAACCGGTCCAACATGATCCAACCTCATCTCCTTTATCTTGCTTTTGGAAAAAAAAAACTTTACGTGTTTATTCGAAAATCGGTACAGTTGAATTTGTCACGAGGTCAAGGACACGTGAATCGATTTAACTTGTTAGTCCATTATTAAGGAATTAATTAATATGTTGATAGAAAAGCTTATTAAGAACAATGATGTAATGAAATAAGTAAATGAAAACAGTAATGTTTAGATGTTATCGGTTTCAGCTTAGGTTCTGGAGATATCTTTATGCAGCAAGTTTTGGGATCGGAGGTATAATGCAAGCGTTTCTGAGAGCTAAGACTTAATCAATAAAATGGGGTAAAAGGTACTTGGAGTACAAGAATATCAGTATATCGCTTAGTATTGTCAAAAATCTCACCCTTTATAAGTGAATGAAAGCACTACTTATAGACACACAGTCAATATTGAGAATGCTCCACTCGAGCCTTATAATACGTTGACAATAAAAGAAATACATCAGCCAATGAGAATGCTCGAATCGAGCCCTATAGTACGTCGCCCAGTATTATTTAGAAACATCCCACCTGAAAATATTGTTACACGTACATGCCAACTATTATTCTCCCATGATTCGCGGGATTTTATACTGACCTAGCTGACGTGTTTGTCCTTTTAACACGTCTTCAGACCATGAGTCTTTTTCTTGATCTTCTCTCATAACTTCGAGCCACGAGTTCCTGCCTTTTTAATTCTCTGACAACAACCATCCGGTTGATCCGGCAACGATGTGGGTATTTGAATGATGACATGACATCGAAAGAAGCTCTTCCTTGTACCTTTATACTAACTCTTTCTCCGGTTTCATTCTAATGTACAGGTGTTCTTTTGTTCTATGCGACCACATGTACATGATAATTTTATACAAATATGAAGCTAATATGTTTAGGTTATTAACTTTACTTCTTCTAAATTTACATAATGCCCAATCTCCAAGTTTGATTATAAATGTTTGCACGCATTTTGACCCAAAAATTTGACGGATCATTTTTGGACATGTTAAATAACGGGTTAACTTTTTCACCCCAGGATAGGAAGATTAATGATTTGATAATGAACTTACCAAAAATCCATCAAATCGGTTTTTGTTGTTATACTTGGTAATAAAACAAAAGTAGAATAGTTTAAGCAAAGATTCAATGATTAATTAATTACAATTAATATTTGAATCAAAATCTGGAACATACACGTCTAATTTTCCCTTTTAATCCAGTGAGCACATCAATTCTGCCCATTTTCACCATTGCATTAGCAAAATCAGCCTGAAAAGAGATCCCAAAAAATGGGCTAAGAAGTCCAACGTAGGAATCCACAATACTCCTTGTCACGACATCTTCGTATAAACTAGCATCAGATCGTAACACAGCCATCCCACTCCTTATATTCTGCAAAATATTGTTGTCGAACTCCCCGCTGCTGCCTCGATCTATCGGTAATCGTACATTAACGTCCCCGTTCCGTGGACAAGTCGACATTAATTCAGGGAGGAAACTGGGATCTATGGATGGATCAGAACCTCCTCCAGGGAAAAAGTTGTATAGCCTTTGTGTCATGAAGAAACATGCCGTGGTACCAATTGTATGTGCAGCTGCAAATGTGTAAAGAATTTAAAGACTATTAATGATAATCACAAGAATCATGTGTGAAATTGGTGATTGCATTTAGTAATCTCGTGATCTTCAATTACATAACACTAGTTATATCCCATTTTCACCGCTCAGTGGTGTAATTAGCAAAAAGACCAACCTATTGACGGGTGCAAGACTAATGTTGTTTGGACTCTCTAAAAATGTTTTTTAGAGACGTATCAGGATTTGACACGCACCCTATCATTCTTTAATAGACAAAGGCGCGAAAGTCATAATCACCTTAAAACATGATCTAATTAACATAACCAAAAAGTTAAATAGTACTCTCCTAATATTAAAATAAGAAAGCTCCAAGATCGTGTCTTAGCTGATGACATTGTTCACATCCCTTCAATGTCTACCAACCTAGAAACCCCACAAAGTCTGCATGTGTATGTTTTGTTTCTCTTGGGGGAAGATAGAACATATGGGGGCTGGGGATAGCATATAAAATACTAGTAGAAATTCGATCCAAGTTATATACACTGACAGTTACGCCGTCATAGCATCTTTTACTGACTATATATATAGTAAGGTATATTACCGCTGAGCACAACGAGGTCTTTCTCAGTGAGGCCTTTTTGGGAGAACTTAGCTTTGAGTATCTGAATGGACTCACTGACTTCCGGCATGTTATCTGCTAATGACAAATTTGATATCATTCCATCCCTTCTCCCTGTTTCCACCTCATATGATGGTCCATTTGCCTGTAATTTTAAACAAACAAAAACAACAAATTTGTCTCAATTAAAAAGTGTAGTTAATGAAGAAAAACATAACTGATGAGACAATTCCAAGAAGAAAGAAATAAAAGAAATACTAGTACCAAAACAACAGCATCCCTAGCAGCCAAAGCAACAATATCAGCACAAGAAACAATTCCAGGGCACACTGTTTCTATTTCTGCTTTGGCTCTTTCAATTACTTCAAATCCTCCAACCCCTTGATGTCCAAATGCATGCCTTTCTCCATTTGCCCCATTTTCTATCAAAATTGATCCATCACACCCCTGATTAATCATCATCAGGTCAATTCAACTCATTACTTTCAGCTCGAATCACTTATACATATGTAAAACTAAAAATCACTTTGCACCCACTAATTCTAAATTCTGAATTCGTCTCTGTCCAAAAGAAAAATATTAAATTGGGGAGAAAAGTTGACCTGAACAAAACAATCATGGAAATGAAGCCTAAGCAAGACAGGAGCAATGTTTTGGTTAGAGGCTGCAACTTGACGGACAACAGTGCTAACAATGGTCTCAGCATTAGGGCATGTTTTGCCATAAAAACCAACTCTTAGTTGGCCATGTGAGATCCCTGCTAGATGGCTTACAATTAGAATGAAAAATACAAGTACCATTTTTAAACTAGCTAGTCAAGTGAAGTGTTTAATTGGGTAACTATAATGAATTCTTGGAAACAGGAGAGTGTGTATATATATATTTTTTCTTCCTCTCTTCCTTTAATTTTTTTGTTTTGTGGTTTGATTCAAGAATTGATAGAACCAAAAAAGAGAAAAAGAAAAGAAGATGAAGAGAAAACAGAGAATTAGCTGGTGATGTTTGTGTAGTGCACCTATACACTTGTGTCACTATATGTACATACTTGGAGATTATTTTCTCTATCTTTTGTTTTTTTCTCTTCCCACACTTAACTGAAGAGTTGGCAATGTGTAAGCACAAAATTGCATGATTTTGGAGGTTTCCTTTTCTTTTATTTCTTTTCCCTTTTCAAATTTTCTTCCCCATTTTATATCACGGTGATGATTTTTGACTAGGCACAATGTTTAAGAAGAAAAAAAAAATTATTACATATCAAAATTATCCTTAAAATTTATAAATGTTAAACATGTTGTAACATTTCTATGGCCGTAAAAGTGTATATTTAAGAAATGAAATTCATGGTTAAGAGTTCTAAATATAGAAATAAATGTGTCATAGAATAAAAGTAGTACTCCCTTTGTCCCATATTAATTGTTCACTATACTAAAAATAGTTGTCTCATATTAATTGATCACCTTACTAAATAAAAAAAACATTAATTAAAATTTTCTCATATTACTCTTGCAATTAATTCTTTTTGAAAGTTTTCACATTTGTTTGTAAGGTTCCAAAGAAGTTTTTTAAAGGGTAAATTAGTAAAATAAACTTCTTATTTATTATTTTTTAATATGCGTGTAAAAGAAAAGTGTGCAAATAAATGGGACGAAGGAAGTATTAAAATATTTACTTACCATTATTATAATTGAGTCAACTGTTTGTAAACATCGAACGGGTGAGGAAATAGATGAATAAATAAATACAACTGTCAGTAGGGATTCACGTGTTGATACGTAAAACATATAGATTTTTGGTTTTTTGGACCTTTATGTGATGAGCCATTTAAATTTCTCTTCCTTTTTATTTTTTATAGTGGTTATGAAGTTATTACATGTTCACAACCTCTTTTTCTTCTTTTAATGTGTGGATGGCATTCCTACCTTTTAACATGTTTCCAGTTTTAGATTTTAAGAATGCAGTAGTTGGTCCTTTGGACTTTGATGCAGCATAGTGTCGAACGAAATGTGGGATTGATTCAATATCGAATTTCATATTTACATAAAGACTAATGGTAGGTGCTCCATTTTTTTCCAGTGACAAAGTGACGTTAATCAAAAATCGACGTCTCATGTTGATTCCATCTTTAGTTGTTATTATATTGTTATATTTAGATAAAGTGACTCATAATGGTGGAATAATTATGATGCAACTATACAACCGACAGATAAAGCAAAAACAATATACTAAATGTATCGCAACAATTAGGTGTAACTTGATTTGATTAATATATTTTATACATTGATTTTACTTATTATGATCACAATATATATAGGAGTATGGTAGCAAATCATGCAATGATTTTCTTACTTAAATAATTGGAAAAATGATAAATTTAAGAGATAATTACAATCCAATGTTTTTGGGTGATCTAGTTTACAAAACAACAAGCAAATATGGAGGTTTTGTATACATATAATATACATAATCAATGTATAGATTTTTTATATTTGAGCTAGCCCTCAATAATTAAGTTTGGCCAACGGGCCAAAAATAAAAAAGGCCCTAAATTTTATATATCAGAAGTCATCTTAAACATCGATACAACTTTAATGCATAGTATATCTCTTACACGTTCAATATTTATTTGAGGGGAGAGGGGAATGTGATATTCTCTGCCATATGATTGTCAAGAATAACATGATACGTACTAGACATCCAAATTTGACGATGGGAGACTCCTAAAATAAATATTTTTAGTCAGCCAATTTAAAAAACATCTACCTAGATGTAATAGTTCATATTCGTCGCTGATTATATTTAATGTATAATAAGTATATATGGTACGGTTAGTGCATACAGTAATTATATATCGATTACATATACATTGTACACTGAATTAAATTTGTAAAACATAAAGGTTAATATTAATATCAATCGGTTAATTACAACCCAATTTCAAGTTAATTAGAGTGATTATATGAAATTTATGTATCCATTTCATTTCAATATTTCTGCACAACAACATAAGTAGCTTAAAATAGACAAGCTCTTGAATCAACTTTAAGGGATTCACTTTGATACTATAAAATTAGAACAATCAATTCAAGAGTCTCGAAATAGCTAGGTAATCACTTAATTATTACACTTTAAGTAGAAAATTAAATTTTCAAATTGAATGATGAATTAATGGGAATACGAGTGGTGTTAGGCAATCTTCTTCCATGAACAAATGTGCTGAAAAGATGCAAAGCTCTTGATGGCTGTGCATATGGTACCATATGAGCTGCTCCTCTTACTGTTGCAAATGTGAGTTTTTCTCCATATTCAACTTGCCATCCTCCTACTTGCCCTTTGTGAAACCATGCCCCGTAGGGTACGGTGCTCTTCAACTTTAGATCCTGAGCTAATTCACCAACTAATGTTCTTGACCCTATTAGTGGTACCACTGAGTCTTCATCTCCACTGTCGTAATTAATAATATTCATCGTACGATTGTTTAGAATCATCGCGCATTGTGAATGACACTAAAAGCGAATTCAAGATTTAAACTTTAAAAAATTCAAGATTAGATGTAATTACGAAAGGGGACTAGTGTGTGACATGTTGGCGATGGAGCAGAGGGCAAATCTAGTGTCTTGTCTAATGGAGTAGATTTTTTTTCCTTTCTTTTTGATAACGGTGATCTTCGGGTCAACTTTCACACACCTCGATTTATTCCACCAGATATGGAAAGAAATCACCTGGTATTTTTGTTTCTTATGGAATTTGAACCTAAAACATCATGGTTCTCAACCTACTTCATTGACCACTAGGTTATACTCTTGATTGTGTCGTCTAGTTATTTATTAGAACAACCCAGTCCAGTCCCAAAAGGGCGGTCTGGGGAGCGACAACAAATCTTATCACTACCTCGAGGAGGTAGAGAGGTTGTTTTCGGAAGACCCACGACTCGAGTAACAAACATCAGAGCAGCTAACAGAATAATACAGAAGTGAAGAGGACCTAGAAAATAAAAAGGAAAACATAGCATAGCATACTAAAGAGGAGCAACAACCATAACCAACTAAATAGTGAGTGAGGGGGAAATTGTATCGTATTCACTAATTTAAAATTTTGGATGCATTTCTGATGCGACACTATGGGTGTGTTTGAGAGGGAAATATTTTCTAGAAAAATAAGTGAATTTCTTACTTATTTTCTTGTGTGTGGGTGAGATTTTTCTTTGAAAAAATCAAACCCGCGCTACTCCATAATGTGAAAGAAATAACTTGTTTACCTGAATATCCAAAGAGGTACATCATGTTGAATAATGTTTTTGAGGGATGGAAGCATATCAATGTCACCATCTGACTGAGAGTAATTCAGCACACTGTCTCATACAAACACATGAAACAAATTAAAGTAATAAATAGAATAGTGTCATTAAAATTAATTTTCTCATAAGTTATCAAAACAATTTTGATTAATTACATACTCACTGCACATTCTCCATTCGTAAGGTAGATTAGTCCTATTAGCATGAAGAGCCTTCTGAACTTCTGGAAGATTGAAATAAAAGTATCTTTCTGATGTCATGCAAACATCTACTCCCACACTCATCTTAGTTACCTAGTACATCCTCCAACAAATATCCCGTTAATTTCACGTACAGTTACTGAACTTTATCATATAGTTTAAGATAGTGATTAAAATTGCTTACTTGTTTGTGTAAACGAAGCTCTTGTTGTACGATAGAAGGATAACAAACATCCAAAATAACGTCGTAGACATTAATGTAGTCAGAAATTACTTTGTATGTTTCATCAATAGCTTGGTTGCATATGATTGACACATTATGAGGAACTGGGAATTCATAATCATCAAAATCACAATTCTCTTTAATTCTCAAATATAATTCATCTGATATCATTCCATGTGACCAGTAATAATCGTACACTGCTGCAACATCTCTGTCTACTCTCAAAAGTGGATTTCCAATCTGAAAAAAAATAAAAAAATAATTATGTCTAATTTAGAAATGAAGAATCAAAGTACTATATTTTTGAGTATTCTTACAGCTACTCCCTTTAGGTTAAACTTAAAATCCTTGGACTGCTTGTTGTAGTCTAGTATGACATTTGCCAACTGTGGTATATAGTGTCCTATAACCAGAATAAATATGGACATTAGTTAGCAAGTACATCTTAAAATATTTGTCAAAGTTTATATAATTTAAATCTTGAGAAGCGAAAAGTGATAAGTATTTTGACCAGAGAGAATATACAATAATATGTACTATGTAATAATTGCACATAGTGTATATACCTGCATAACTTTCACCTGTAAGGAACAAGGGTTTGGATTTTAATTCTGAAAACTTTTCGTACCATTTAAGCATGAAAGTTAGCATATCCTTGGCTGCAACAAAACAACAAATGAGAATATTAATTTCTCTTATTACTATATCTTTTTTCATAATTAACCATATATATTTTTCACCAAATTAATGGAGAAGAAATTAAAAATAGATATACATAATTACATACCAGTGGAGTCATCTCCACAAGTGTAATCAGTGGATGTGTTTGAGTAAGACCAACCAACCCCAGCAGGAGATTCAATAAATAGCAGATTTGATGCTGTATAAATCATAATAAAGAAACATTAATTCATAAAGAATTAAATGCTGATCTTTTCTTTTTGAAATAATGTAGTATAATTAAGGTAATATATAATATTATACCTTTATTCCAAGATTTAGTATTTCTTCTTAGACCACGGCCATCACCTCTAGGGAAAAAAGGTCCTAGTTCTGTAAAGGCACCCCCTCCAATTGATGAACATCCTGGACCTGTAGCCAAATTTTAAAAATAAAAAGATAGTAGTAATAATTTCTAGAGTAGCTAGTATTAATTAAATGACTACTTTATATCAAAAGCTTTTAATTCAAATGTTGAGTAATGATGTTACACATTGCTCTATTGTATAATGAGAATCATCAATGATCTACCAATACTAGTGAATTTAAATTGAAAATACTTGGAATAGAGGAGAAAAAATATCACACAACTCCAAACTTTGACTATTTATATAGAATAATACTCACCTCCATTCATCTTTACTTGTCCACTATACAAAAAATAAAAATTTCATTTTTACTTGTAGCATAAAAGACAATTTTTTTTTTATTTTCACCCTTAACATTAACTACTAATTCTCCTAATCATTTCCTAAGATTTTAATTTGAAATGCTACTAGTTATAGGTATTATAGTAAAATATACTTATTATGAACAAGTAAAAATGAACGGAGGAGAATTAACCAAATGACTTTCAAAATGGTACAATAATTCGGTCTAGTTGTCCCTAACCTCATCAGATAACCTACATGCGGCGAGTACTAGACAATATCTTTTTAGGTAAAACAAATAAATAAATTTAAGTATTATGACTTAATAAGGTTGAATTAAATACTTTTTTCTTATTTTTTTGTTTATATATATAATAATGCTTGCTTTAAAAATGATCACACATTTTTTTGAAGAAATAAATCATTAAACAGATTGGTCCCAAAACCTGCAAATATCACCAACCAACCAAGTTAATTAATAATACGGTGTCGACTAGTACAGTTCCAGAGTATATATCGTCAATATATATGTGTATATATAAGGTGGTGATTAATGGAAAAGTTGAAAGCTCTTACATATTATTCCCCACATAGTTATTAAATCATTCAGTGTGCCATTAAAAAAATTAATGGGGCAAAGATAGAAACTGTTCCTTCAATGTTAAGAAAATACTTAAAAGGCTAATTTATACACGTAGATTAATTAAGTAGGCCGAATCATCATTAAAAGATTTAGATTTCTTTTCCAAATAAAGAAGTAGAAATTAATTGCATATTACCTTACAATCAAAAAAAGAAAAACTCAATTAACACATTCTAATATCTAGTAGTATATGATATACATAGAAATGAACATTTTTAACACAGAATTTGCAATTAAAATGATTGAAAAAACAATGGATTTTTTGGTTGCTTTTACTGTCAAATCGTCCATTATTCCCCTGCGCACATGGTAACTAGATATCCATGGAGAAGCACATCTCAATACTTGTATGTTCTAGCCGGAATCTTATTAAAAGTAGGGAGGGTATGGATTAATTTGAATCAAAACATAATTATTACTCACGCTCATTCTATATTTTCTCTTTGATCGATGATACTAATAGATAGTATATAATATCATTACTCATCGAAAGACCTTACAAAATCATCTTTTGGCAGATCAAGGAAATTATATATCCGACTTCAATTTTATTAAAAAAAATATTAATCAACTTAATTTTGTGCTTTCAATTGACATTATACATCCCAATTCTCAAGCAATAACAATAATGACATACTCAGTGAAATCTCACAGGTGAGTTCTAAAGAGAAACTGATTCTGAAACTCTAATTAGAAATTGAGAATTGGAAGAAGAAAAACAAACCTCCATTTAACCAAAGAGTAAGAGGGAGTTTATGAGCATCTTTGTCAGCTTCAACAAAGTAATAAAACAAACTTCTTCCAGCCTTTTCATCAACATCCACATAACCAGCATATTGTCTAAATCCAACTTTTGGTTGCCCTGGTAAATTTTCCACCAGATCTTCTACTGGATGTCCATTCCCAATATCCAAAATAAAAATAAACAAAAATCCTATAATAAGAAAAAGATGTTGCATATCTCCCATAGTGTAAGTTGAAGTGGAAACTGCTGGAAAGTGAAGGGAAAATATAAAGAGGCAGAAAGGAGGAGTAGTCCCCTTTTAACTATTATATTATATATTGAAAGGAAAATTAATAAGCCATGCATGCACATAAAGAATGGCAATTAAAGTAAAGATAAAGCAATATAAGTAAAAAATAAAAAATAAAAAGAGTTCTTATGACTTTGAAATTCTATTTATGATAGAGGGCACGTGAATTAGGGGATTGCTTTTGATTTCAAACATTTATTTTAAATTCATATATAGCTGTATAATTATTTGCTTTTGAAATGATTTTTTTTCCTTATAAAAAAATCTTTTGTTCAGATTGGAACCAGATGTGTGTTTTACGTCTTTCTTTTTTATTCATTCTTTTCTGAAATATATATATATACACGTACTGAAAAGATATGTTTTGTGTTTATAAATAGAAAAAAAGATTTCAAGCTTCCAGATTCTCTTTGGTCAAATCAGTTTTTTCCTTAAATTGGATCTTTTTTAACTTTTTGGTAAGTCAGGTATACTCTTCTCGAGCCAACTAATTTGTCCAATTGATTTTTTAAAGTATATAGTGATAAATATAATGTAATAATTCTTATATACCATCAATAATTTTAATCTGTTATAGGCTATTACCTTTTAAATAATCTAATTATATAAATATTTTTATACTATTAATATATAACTTAAATTCCTTTTAATAGTTGATTGTTTCTGTATGTTAACTGATTTTATATGTTAATTTGCATCAACTTTCACTAGGTGATAAACTTCATTTGAAAATATAGGAAGTTTTCAAGTGTTATGCCAAACTTTAAATGTGTATGTCAAAAGTTTACTTCCACAATTCATATATTAAATTTTAGATAAAATTTGTATATTCAAACGCATATATTTATAACATTTCAATCTCGTATGTGTGAAGAAAAATGGCAGGCTTGTTAATTATAAACGGTTGTCGTTAATTTTTATTTTTTATTTTTTTTATTCAAAATTACCTTATAATTATAGTAATCATTTATGAACATAATAAATTACTGTCATTAAACAGAGATATGGACACTTGGCATGAATCAACTATCCCATTGAAGAATATTGGACCTTTCTTCACCAGAGGGGATCTCTTCACCCTGTATTGGCACCCAAAAAAAAAATACAGTAGAATCTGCCTCCAAATACCTTTAAAGTCTTATTAATTTGTTTGCACTTAATGAAGATCTTAATTTTAATTATTTAAATCTCAGTAATTAGGTCTATTTACTTTTTGTATTTGAATCTTAAATATTCAAATTATTATTATTATTTTAAATATTTTAACCAGTTAATGAATCTAAATAGATCGAAATGATTAAGATATGTAAAAAGGTTTTAATATCATTATATTATTTATTTAAAGATTTTTACAAAATGATAGTTCACCAATTTCATCCATTCACTTCATCATCCATCATTATCAACTACCATTATTTTGCCCATCACTATCAACTACCCACACCCCACCATTAACCAATATCATCCTCAGTCGACATCCATAATAACCCCCGCTAGCTATATTAAAATCACCAATCACTATATATATTTTTTAAAATTATTTTATTAATACATAATATTAAAATCGTTTAATATTTATTGAATTTTGTATTTATTATTTTTTCCTGCCGATTTTCTCTCTTTTTGGTGAACAATTTGTAAGGCATAATGATAAAATAAACACAGAGAAGAATGAAATTGGGAAAGCAAGAAGGGTCATTTCTGTAGAATGTCTTAAATAGCATAAAGCTAACAGAATGACAATCAATTGGCGCTAAATGCGGTGATTATGTTATAGTTATACACCAAATTAACAATTTTCTACCTAATTAATATTGTATACTACCTGTTTTGACTCAACAATTACAGTCTGAATGGACATGAAATTTCAAAATGCAAGTAATTCATCTTTCTTTATTATAATATGTAGTCCAATCTTGACCATGGTTGGTAATTACCTCATTGTATTTGTACCTCCCTACTAACTTAACATTTGCTTCGAAGTAGCAACGGAAGAAAAGGAAGTGTAAATGAGAAATGAAGGTTTCATTTTTGGGAAAGTTGCGCTTTATGTTTATTTTTAAAAATATTTACGCTACATAATTTATATTTTTTGTATTAATACACAATTTTTTAATTTATATTTGTGTATAAACACTTGTTATACACTTTATACAATGTTGATACATTATATATAATATTTTTTTCCTAGATATAATGTTATATAATATGGTATAATATTTGCATATTAGGTTACGTGATGTAAGTAGGCGTTTGGCCATAAATATTATTCACAATATTTTGGAATACGTTTTCACTTTATTCCAGAATACTTGTTTGGCCATGAAAACCAAAAATATATTCCGGAATATGTTTTCACAATTTTTTATTTTTTGAAAAACACCTCTTGAGGTGTATTCACCATTTTTGAATTCAATTTTTTCTCTCACTTTATTTTTAAATACTACACCAACTCAATAATCTAAAATATTTTTTGAAAATACTATGGTCAAACACAACTCCAACTCTATTTTCAACTTTAAAGTGAATAAAGTAAATACCAAATAAAATGAATACATTTTTTTATTTTTATGGCCAAACGAGTCCTAAATATTTTCAAAAGCGGTATATTTTTGAAATTCTCCCTTCATTTTTTACATCTTTTTTCATGTCAATTGTTTTTCAAAAAGACACATGTCCTTTTAAAAAGAAAAACCTAATTTTTTCAAACAGACACCAGAGGTTGGCTATAAATTTACAGATTTTGTCATTTAATACATTGAAAACTTACTTCCTCCCTCAGTTTCTTCTGCATTATTTTCAAAAATAGAAGTGTCAAAAGTTGAAGATTTGTAATTTGAAGTGTCGTTATTACAGAATAATTTATTTCGTTTTATTTCAGGAGGATTTAATTCGAATTCCTGAACAATAGTGAGAAAATTAAATTTTTTAACGACACCCAGTGTATTCTATGAGTTCGAAATTAAATTTTCTTTTTACGTTAATATCTTTTGTATTCATCTTATTTCTCTTTGTAGGAGATTAAAATCTTCGTAATTTTCTATTCTCATTTTAATGATTAAACTTCTCTTGATTTTCTATTCTGATTTGTTACTCGATTAAGATATAAAAAAATTACCGTTTTATTAAATTTGGTTAAAGATGCAAAAGATAACAGTATTTACCCGATGCAAGTTTTTATTTTACTCCAATGATATGATGAAGAATAGATCCAAAAAAAGAGATTATTTTCAGTTTTCTATTTATTTTTTAATTGAATTGTAGCAAGATTCATTTTACTTAGTTAGCGTTTAGTCATAGATTTAGTTAAAACTTGAAAAATAAAATTTTGAAGTTTGTTGAAAAATAATGAAAAAAAAATAAAAATTGTTTTTCGAAAAATATTTAAAAAAAAATTCTCAACCCCAACCCCTACCCCCCAGCCCATCCCCCACACCCCACACCCCACCCCCAATCTCGAAAAAAAAAATTATTTTAATTATTTTTTTTCTTACCTCTCCCTCTTCCCCGACCCTCCCCCCCAAGCGCCCCCCCCCCCAATGACGTCGAAATTTTTTTTTAATTTGTTTTTCGAAAAACATTTAAAAAATATTTCTTACCCCCTCTACCCCGACCCCCCCTCCCCACCCCGACCCCGAAAAAAAGTTAATTTTTTTTTAATTTGTTTTTCAAAAAATATTTAAATTTTTTTTCTTACCCCCTACCCCAACTCCCCCTCCCCCCTTCTCCCGAAAAAAAATTAATTTTTATAAAAAAAATATTTTTTAAAAAAAATAAATAAAAAATTCTTAACCCCCCCTACCAGCCCCCCAGCCGCACACCCCTCCCTCCTTTTGCTTACCCTCCTCCCTACCCCCCCCCCCCCCCACCCAAAAAAAAAGGGGAATTTTTTTTTAAAAAAAAATAAAATTAATTTTTAAAAATATTTTAAATTTTTTTTCTTACCCCACACTCCTTACCCTATTTGTTCTCATTATTTTGTATTAAATATATACAAATGCTTTTAGAAAAAAAAATTACTTGCATACCAAACACAAAAAAATAAGTAAGAAACAACTTATTTTCCTAGAAAATATTTTCCTCCATACCGAACACACCCAATGAGTTGGACATTCTTCAACTCATATTTTCCAAGGTTAATTACATTAAACATTTGTGTAATATTATTGTCTCCAAGGGGTTGTTTGATCGATGTATAAAAAAATGCAAAATATATGAATAGTAATGTTTGCATTAGTAATGTTACTATTAGTTATATTTACATTAGTTATGTTGAGATTTTTCGTATGCAATGTTTGGTTTGGTGTATTAAAAATAACATGAATTATATAATTTCTTAAAAAAATATTTAGTTACAAAAATATCATCCACAATATGGTGGAAATGATGTGAAAAAGATTTTGAGAGACAGTTGTGTCTTTAACAATGCTAATGCATGATTAGAGTAATTGCATTACTAATACTATGAGTTTTCACATATTAGTTATACACACCTTAATATCAAATAGAGTATATACGTAGATAAAAAAAAATGCACCAAACAAAATACTAAAAAATTAATGTATGCATTATTTTTTCTAATGCACTCTATTAAACGACCCATTATTTAGAGGATGTCTAAGAATATTATTGAATAAAGTATATTCGCAATACATAAATGAATTATGTTGGATTAGATATGTTGTTGTTACATTTAGATTATTAAAAATAACATGTATTTTATAATTTCTAAAAAAATAATTTTACAAAAACAAACTTTACATTCCTTAACTTTATACGCTTTTAAAGACAATTATTTCTTTAATCATATTTATAAATATATTAAAAAATCTAAATTGCTAATATCATAATTTGAAATATATTAGCTCTACATGAAAAAGTACTAAAGAAGAAATTAATAATATTAATAAAACTATTAATGCAAGTGACAAATTGCTCCAACTAGAACTGGCGATCGGCAATTACAAGGTTATATAAATAAAAATCTATCTATATATAAAAAGAGAAGTAAAATATTTCTAGGCTGACAAGTGTCAACACCAGAAAAATTTACTATTTTTATAATCCTAAAATCAACTTTAAAATGTAAAAAAAATTAAAAATTAAAAATTCACTTCCTTAACATTTTAAATTAAAATTTGAAATTCAAAAAAATGTAAACTCACACAAAAATGAAACTACACAACTTTTTAAAAATTAAAATTTTAAAATCCAAAAAAACCCTGCAAATTCACCCAAAAATAACACAACTTTCTTAAAATTTTAAATTTAGAATTCAAAATTTAAAATAACTGCAAACTCACACAAAAAAAATAGAATTCGAAATTAAAAAATAACTGCAAACAGAAATGTAAACTCACACAAAAATACACAACTTTTTAAATATTTCAATTTTAAAATCCTAAAATAACCCAGCAAATTCACCAAAAAAAACAGAACTTCCTTAAGATTTTAAATTTTAAATTCGAAATGAAAAAATAATTGCAAAAAAAAACTATAATTTGAAATTAAAAAATAACTGCAAACTCACAAAAAATAATAGAAGTAGAAAACTTCCTTAAAATTTTAATTTTAAAATGATGATAATAAAAATCGAGCAAACTCATAACAAAAAAGAAAACTACCCAACTTCCTTAAAAGTTTAAATCTTCTATAAATATTAAAAATAAATAACTTTTCTGATAATAAAGGAATAACCATTTTGGATAGAAGGAGTTATTTTCAAATTTTAAAAACTAAATGCTAAAATATGTAAAGCCCTCATCCATGTTCCTTATTTTTCTACCCATTTATCTATAGAGCGGAGATAAAGATAAAGATAAATTATTCAAAAATACTTAGATAAACGTGGTAAATTTTAAAATCTAACTGTAATATATAAATAAAGTCAAAAAATAAGGAAACGGTTGTTCCTAAAAGTGTAATTTTTTTTTTGTAATCTCTATCTGCTATTCATAATTTTTTTTGACAAATTATCTTCTCTCCTCCCTCTTTGGATGCAACTTTGGGGTATTTGAGACAAAGTAATCATAATCAGCTTTATATATATTTTTATTTATTTATTAGTGTGTTTGATTTTGGCTTCTTTTCAGTATTAACACTCTTAATAAAATTTGTGTATGAGATATTTTTGTTTATATATGTTTGGTTCCATAAAAGTTTTTATGCTTTGCGATTTTTTAAAAATAATTATGTATATTACACTTCAGTGTTAACGCATTAGTTTAGTGCCAGATGATCGTTGTTTGTGAGGTTGTAATTGGTGGAGATGATAGTACGTAAAGGTCAGACATCTACCTTTTATCTCTTTCTCATTCAATGATATATGTTTCAGAGAAATTTTCTCATTTTCAAAGATTTTGCGCAAAATAAAATATCCGTTCCTAAAGTAGCGTAGTAAGGTGTTTGGTTTAAAATTAAGTTTATTTTTTAAAAATTTAATTCACAATCTTAATTTGATATTTTTTTATTTTTCTTGCAGATTTTTTCTTAAGAACACAAATAATTAATACTGAACTTAATTGTGTGGAGAGGAGGTACACTTCATATTCGATTTTGTAGGTTTCCTTTTATTTTATGTGGAAAAGCAAAAAAAGAAAAAAATTGTACGGCTTATTATTGCAAAAAATAAGCATGCTTTAAGGAAAAAGGAAATAGTGAATCATTATTGTCATTTGACTTCAAAGTAGATATTTTTCCTAATAGAAATTTTTCTATTCTAACCTAAAAAAATATTTAAAGCAAGATAAAAATATCTTATTTATAAACCCCTCTGTCCCAATATAATAAGCTTTGACAAATTTTCAAACTTCATTTTTTTTTATATTTTTTGTCTAAAATTATGGAAAAAAAAAGAAGACAATATTGCTTGATTCTTCTTCATATTTAGAGTTACTTTATTCATAAAAAAATTATCAGTTATTTGATTCTTGCAAACTAAAATAGGACAATCATTTTGTGACAAAAGTATTATTATCATGAAGATTTGTTAGAGAAAGAAAAAAAAAACTTTTCATTTGATGAATCTGTAGATGATCAAGTGTTCGAAGTTAAAGTATTCTCAGCAAGACTTGCATTTGAACTTTGAATTTGACGTGAAGATTTAGTCGGAAAGAAGATTTGGCTTAGATGTTAATTAATGGGTGTCTAGATTAAATAAATTCTCTACAATATGCATAGTATTTTTGTCTTTATTTTATTTGATGACATAGTTATATAGCTTAACTTGAAATTGATCGAGTCTGAAAAGATTAATTAGTAGCTATTAGTTAATTTTGAATTATAACAATAAATTATTTTATTTGATATGATTATGCACCAATAATAGCATAAATAATAACATAAATTGATACTTTATATTTATTCATTTTTATGTTATTTTTCTCTTATTTTTATTTTTATCTTGACAGGATAAAAAATATGAAGATGAGATATGAACTTTTTTTTGTAATAAATAAAGTTTTTATTTCTCACAAACTGATCTCAACTGATGCAAATATTTAACGTATTGCTATTTTTAGAAAAGATGTCATAGATAAATATAGAGGTTCAAGTTTCTTCACTTAGATTGCTATCTTTTTAATTCAAAAGAAAATTAAGTATTAATAGTTGTAAATAAATAAATTTAGATGCAGAAGAAATTTAATAGGACAAAACTCAGTTGATTTTGTGAGATGATGAAATTTTTCTCCTTATTAACGAACATAACTGTTAAATTCTATATTTTGGAGTAAGTTATTTTTTTTAATGACTAGAAACACTAAATAAAAGAAATAATAAAAATATTATATTAAACAAATGCATATAAGAGGGTAATATGAATTATCTGATGATATTTATTATTTTTGTTAATGCTAAAAGTTTTTGCTAACAAATTTAGTTAATGAACTAAGCTTTATATATATTTTTTTATCAGTATTGATTATTATAATCTGTTGCGATACTAATGTGCTAACATTTTAATATAAATTTTATAGTATCATATACAACAAGCTGAATTTTGAAATTATTTAATAAATTCATATTTACAATTACGTTTATTAACTGATCGCGCATCGCGCTGGTAGGTATACTAGTTAATTACTAGTATAAAATAGAAGTAGGGTTGCCCCTATAATAACAGAGTGACCCGATTGTTCAAGATTGGGTTTACGCTACCAAAACTTTTCTCCGTATCGTCGCCGCTCTCTCACTTTTCTCTTCATTCTTCAATTCGAAGGTACCATTGATTTGTAGTCACCATTACCAGCAATTTTTGATTCTCACTAGTATCTATTTTCTTTTACGATCTGTTTCGAAGATCTAATTTACTTTGCCGAATCTGAAGCTTTAATGGTTAATTAGGGCAATTGCTGATTTGGGTTTTCATAAAATTGTGTAATTGACATGCCCATGTTCTTTTCTTGAAACAATTCTCTCTACTGTTTGTGTTTCAATTTGTACTTTATCGGCCGATTAAAGATAACGATTTTCCTTATTAATAATCACTGGATGCCATTTTTCTAGATTCATATAGAACCCACCTCGTATAGAATCCCTTGAATCAATTCTATGTACTGTTTGTGTTATATATTATTGTCTATTTTTGTGCTGTGCACAATTTAATGTGGTGAAAAGTATGCTAAACAGTTAAAAGTAGTTTATGCTGATGGGGTATTTTTAGATTGGGAGTGTGGGCTTGTGAGTTCTTTTCTTGTTTGCATATGATTATTCTGTACAAATTTAGAAACATTTATCCATGTTCCACGCATAGGAAGGGGATGGTCATTTGTTTTCTGGTGTCTGCCAAATGGTAGGTTTTACTAATGACTTGCTTTCTGTGTAGAGCTTCTCTTCTCATGAATGGATTTTGTACCTTTATGTATTATCTCATGGTAACTTTTCAGGTTCTCATTATGTTTTTTTTTGATGAAGTAAGTTGTTGTATTGAAAAGCATCAAGAAGATGCATAAAGCTTTACAAAGAAAGGTTAAAACTCCTTACACTGCAAAAAACTAATAGAAGCTGGGAGTTTAAACCATGAGCAAAAAACTCAAGGCTACTAAGCCATTGAGAGGGAGCTAATAAAATCTAAAAGGGGGATAGCATCATTAACAGGGGATAATTTGCTCCAACTAAACAGGTGAACTAAACACTTAGATTTTAGAGCACAGTTAGGAGTTTAAGTCCCATCAAAGCATCTGCTGTTCCTCTCTGTCCATAAGCACCAAAAAATACATGCGGGGATCATTTGCCATATCTTCTTGATGGCTCTATCTACTTTCCATAAGTTCCAACTTTCTCATTATGTTGTTATCAATTCACAATTAGAACACAAAAGCTAATTCTTCAAACCCAACAGCTTTGTAACAAAATGCATTGTTTTATTATTGAAGAGACTGCGTAGAGGAGTATGATGCCGTGATAATCCTTTTTGATAAAACCTAAAAATAATAATATGTCTTGCAGTCTCTGTTGTTCAAGATTTGTCCCATGGAATTGTATTTTCATCCTTTGTTGTTGAGGATTATTTAGAGCTCTTCACTTGTTTGTTTAAGCCTATTTTTGTCTGGGCAGAGAAAATTGATATTATCATATCTGAGTTAATCTTTCCGTGCACCTGTTGTGGCTTTTGGCTTGACTTTGCTCCCCCTCTCTATTTCCTCCCCAATCTCTCTCTCTGTCTTTCTTTTTCAGTAGAAGCAATCTGTTTCAGAAATGTCGGAGGATGATGAATATCGTTGTTTTATCGGGAACTTGTCATGGTCGACTTCTGATCGAGGATTAAAAGACGCATTTGAGAAGTTTGGCCATTTTGTTGATGCAAAGGTGAGGATGGTTGAATCTTTTAGGTTGTTTTCCAATTGGTTAATTTGTCAGAGCATGGTTTTTCTTTTGCTTCTCTTTTCTTTTTCTTCTATGTTGTTTTTGTGTTTGTGTCAAGAATTTGTTATTCAGAATTTCAACCTTATCCATTAGACTAGAATTAGATCATTCTTACTTGCGAACTCCTTCCCTTTCAAGGAGGGATGAAGCTTTTGATCACTTCTGTGCTATCTCCCTTCTACATGCCTGTTTGGGGGAACAATTCAAATCCTGAGTGATTTCTTACTCTTGCTAGGAGGAATTACGCAAAAGTTGAATTTTTATCCTTATTTGTTGAGTTTTTCGTGGAGTAACTCTAGTTGTAGTGTTTGTTTTGCATGAAGAAGTAAGGTTGCTGGGCCTGAGTTTGGGACTTGTCCAAATCAGTGCCAAAAAGTCTGTACATACTTCTCATTGGTAAATAAGATCTCTTTAAAAAATAAAGAAATCTCACTCTTGCGCTTTGAATGCTATAACATGCCTTTGTACTGTTAGCATTGTAAACCTCAGTTCTGACCTCACTCCCAACTTCTAATGAGTAAAGTGAAGGTAAATCAGTGTCTT
This sequence comes from Jaltomata sinuosa, assembly GCA_003996215.1. Taxonomy (NCBI): domain Eukaryota; kingdom Viridiplantae; phylum Streptophyta; class Magnoliopsida; order Solanales; family Solanaceae; genus Jaltomata; species Jaltomata sinuosa. The sequence continues at coordinate 2,467,998 of QJPP01007525.1, read as the reverse complement.
TTTCCCATGTATGCACACATATATCGGCAGGGGATTGTGGAAAAGGTTTTCATCTGCTTGCTAGCCAATTAAAAGTTCTGCAATTCTGTAACTTTCATAGAGCTTTCTTTCAAGCTAGAATGAAAACCCTAAAACTCATAAGAAATAGTTAATTTAGAAAAATGTAGCTTAAGGTACTACATCAGACAAGTATCAAAATTTAAGTGTAGATGCGAGAAATAAATGAGAATGTTGAGTTCTTGTCAAACTTCTGTAATTCATTAGAATGTTTCTGTGTGTTATGAACTATGAAGTCTACAATGAGAGTTAAAATAGTAGTTGTCTACCTCTGTTTCCTTTCCTTTTCTTATTTCGTTTCCCACTTTCTCTTTTCCTTCACTTGGATGTTAAATTTCAATATTCCAATGCCTCTCTCCTTTTTGGTTAAGGTTGTACTTGACAAGTTCTCTGGACGATCCCGTGGATTTGGTTTTGTCACATTTGATGACAAGAGAGCAATGGAAGATGCCATTGATGCAATGAATGGAATGGACTTAGATGGCCGTGCTATTACTGTAGACAAAGCCCAGCCTCAACAAGGTTCAGGCAAAGATTTTGATAGTGATCGACCTCGTGACCGTGACCGAGATCGGGGTCGTGACCGTGATCGTGATCGTGATCGCGGTAGCCGTGATTATGGAGGTGGGCGCGGATCTGGTGGTGGAGATTGCTATAATTGTGGTAAGCCAGGACACTTTGCCAGAGAATGCCCTAGTGAAGGGGGTAGAGGTGGTCGGTATGGTGGTGGAGGTGGTGGTGGTAGAGGTGGGCCTGACAGGAATGGAGATCGATATGGAAGCCGCAGTAGCAGAGACGGTGGTGGTCGTGATGGAGGTGACCGTTTTAACCGTGATCGTTCCGGGCCATATGATCGTCGCAGTTCTGGAGGCTATCGAGGCTGATACTTTAAATTGTGGTACGTTTTTAGATATTTGAGTTTCAGATCTGATGTTCTGGTATTCTCTTACTTGGGAGCTGATTATATTTTGATTCTTTCTGATGCAGCTGAAGAGTTAAAAGTCCTACAAGCTGGATGCAAATGATTTGGTGTATGCGTACTTGGTGCCTTCTTTCCCTGGCCTGTCAGCGGAATCGTTTGAGCTCATGAAACCTGGATGTTATAAACTAATGTTCTATGTCCGTAAATGTTCGATAACATGGTTTGATTGGGATCTTATGCTTGCTTAATTTGCAAATTTGAATATGGCCTCACACTTTCGAATGCCTACTATGGTTGCTGGTTATTTGCTTACTTGGTTTGGAAATTTGAAATGCTGGATTCATAATGTTTTCTTGCATGGAAATCGCACCTCTGAAACTTTGCCTTGTGATTGATGGGTCTTATGAGTTACATGGATTTAGTACTGGTGATCAAATACCTGGGCCAGCAGGTGTACATGTCTAATCGGAATGTAGAGCTGGATTATTAGGAGTGGCATTTTTGTTGTGTTCTTGTAAAATCTTTAACAGTTAATTGGAGTTAACCAGGTAATTATTCCATTAACCCCCCTCCATTAGTCCATTCTGGGTTCTCAGCTGTTATGATACTAAATTTGGTTAACCTTTTGGCAGGCTATTTTGTTCCTTTGGCCTTTTTTTGGGTACATGATTGGCTCTCTTGCTAGTTTTGTGCATTTAAATTTTGTAATTGCAAAAGCATTTTGATGAGTGAGAATGCTTCTGCATGGAAGGATCGTTGGTGGAAGAGTTAGTTTCCTGTTAGATGGCAAGATGTTTAGAAACTCTTGAAGAGCAGCAATTGGGGTCTATTAATTTGTTCTGCTTTGGTGTTGCTCTTTCATGGGGAAGGTTCTTGTTCTTTTCTTGTAGTCCTGGTCTCTGTATCCAAGAACCAACTGTGTGCAAAACCAATTTCAACTAGACTTCATTTCCAAGTCAGCTCCGGTTCTTGGTATCTCTTTTTCTCGACGTGGCAGATAGTTATGTTTTTAAACTCCAATTGGAAACTTCGACCTATTTTGAGCCACCGGTGCACTGAAGAGGGAAGTATTTTTTGAGTCTTTTAATTACTTTTTCCTTCTAGTTGTGCATTTTCTTTGCTCCCCTTCTCTCTTAATGGGAAGCAATTCTGAATTTAATTTCCAGGAAATATTTTTGGAGCTTGGTGGAATTTATTTATTCCCCCTGTTTTGCTTTCTGTATATTGTGCTGGGAGCTTCATCATCTGACTGTAGCTTCTGATCCATTTCCTTGTGCTTGCAGTCTTGGGTTTATAAATGAGCCATATGTAATCTTAGATCTTCTGTCTGCAAGCTCATATTTTTCTTTTTTAATTTATAGATCTATTGTATCATTGCTTATATATACATGCTTGTTCTTTTTCTGCCGAGTTATTTTGTGGGAAGATTTGAGAAATTGGGCAAATAATGCCCCCCCCCCCCCCCCCCTTAAAAAATGAAGAAGAAATGTGTCGTATAGTGACAACTCTATGAAGGGAGGATTCTAATTTATCTCCTATTATAAACTTGACATTTCTCTCTAGGAAACTAGGACGTGATTGTGTTTGGCTGCTAATCATTGAGTTGGTCCTTTCAATTCAAAGTGTGCTGTTTCATCAGCTTGATCTCTCCTTCTCTGCTCTTGTTTTTAACGACTCTGAATTTACTAATTCTGCCTTCAGTCATAATATTCTTTAGTTGTTGGGTGTAGGAGATCATAAAACAGGGAACAATTATTTCTTCACTAGAAATCCTCTTCGGCAAAGTATATTGGTTCAGTTCTCTTCGTCTTATATCATATGGTAGGTAGTAGTTAATAGCTTAAGTCCCAGGTTTGTCCAGCTACGAGCCATTTCTGGATATGGTAACTAGCCTGCTTAGGTGCTGAATGGGAGAGTCCATTTGCTCTGCTTCATGAGAATCACTCTTCATGGAAACGTTGTGAAGATTTTTTGACATCAAGATGTAAAGGCATAATAAGAGAGATTTAATGTTGTGGAATAGGAGAGGTGAGAATTGATGTTGAAATCAAATGTAGAGACCTATTCAATACCTTTGGCCGTTATGTAAGTTGAACGAGCCTAAGGGACAGATTTCGTATTCCAATAATTGATCCTCATAGCAAGACATTGAATTCAAGCCATTTGGGGGTTCTCTTTCATTCAGTAGGAGGACTGGCAACTCTCTCTCAGGATCTAAACATCAGCTACTACCTTATTTGCTGATCTAATTACATACAAGTAAAATGGACCATCTTGATCAAATTGCTGTAATGGTTAAAAACGTATTTTAAGTGGTCGTGAAATGGCGATGTCGCATCTAGCATGTAGCAACATGGCAAGCATATTGAAGATGTTATTGCTAGTCTTTCTAGTTCCAACAGATAAAATTCAGACGGCACTTGCTTAGTCTTTTTTTAGCTTGATTGCGAAGCATGGTCTGGAAAGGTCAGCTGAAAGACGGTATATATCAACATTCAAATGCATCAATATCATTCTTAACTAGGTAAAGGGACTAGAATCATTACAGGAGTAGATTTATCACATTTTTTCTAATATTATTAACTGTGCAACATAAGATGATTCTGAACTAGGTAAAGGGACAGGAATAAAAATTTCCTAACACATCCCCACGCCAGTAGAGCCTGTCGGTTTGGTCAGCCAAAAGATAATGGCCATAGCCATCCAGCCACCAATTAAAGCTCTGGCACAAGATTTCACCATATGACTTGTGCCCAAAAAAGCACCAATTCCTCCAAATGCTAACAATACCCAAGATCACTGCAGCAACAATCACAGCTAGCCTCACCTTATGGTTAGATATGAGTCCAGCAGCAAGAATTGGTATTAAGCCTCCCATTGAAAATGCAACAGCTGAGGCTATGGCTGCCAGAAATGGATTTGGCAGTCCTTCCTTCCTGTCTTCATCTTCTTCTTGTTGTACATGATTTTGTCCTCGTATCATAGTCTCTCTTTTAGTTTGAGCTAACTCTGTGTGTAGTTGAGAATAAACAGAAACAAACTCTCCTATAGCCATGCTACAAGCACCAAAAAACAACCATGCAAAGCCGGTAAGGATCATGGCGTTAACGTCTTTTTGGACAGCTCCAACACCCATCATCAAGAAGGCAGTTGAAACCAATCCGTCATTGGCTCCTAACACAGCATCTCGAAGCCATTGTGCCCTTTGGGAGTAGTCAAAATCCTCTTCCGGGACTTGGTTTTGGTTGTCCTGTTCTTCAGGGATGGTAATTTGAACATGATTTTGAGCAGCCATGAAGGAATTTTCCTGGGAATTGTTTTTGGGAAATTGAAGGACTTCTTGTTTATGAAGATTCAATCTTCCCTCTATATAGGGCAGGATGACTGAAGTTTAATCAGCCTGAGCAGAAAGTGGTGCCATTAAAAAAATTGTAGTGTGGTGAGCACAAGGCTTAGTGGCACTTTTGGGTTTTATCTCTTTTTGCTGACTGCATGCTTGCTAAAACTTTTGCATTTTTTATTAACACATCTCTAACTTTACTAAATGCACCTGCATTTCATTTTTTCTTCCAACTGGTTCCCCATCTTCCATTGAAACCTTATATATCAAGTGACAATTCTTCAAGGAAGGGTGTGTGAGGATCACATTATCTTGAAAATTACCTTTGAATTCCCAGTATAATTGATGCAAATACTTGTTATGTTTCAGTATTTTACCTTCACAAGGTAGGGGTAACGTTTGTATACACCATCCTCCTCAGACCCCACTTGTGAGTTATGAAATGGATTCATGAGGGGCTTGTGAAAATGGAGTGCCGTATAGGAAAGCACTTGCATGAATAGAGATATGTGACATAATTACTTTGGTGTATAAAAATAGGGTGGAGTGTGCTCTCCACACTGAGGCTGAGAAGGCAAAGATTATAGTATTCCAGGGAGTGTTCCATCCACAAAAAAAGCCACAAGCTCTTCATTTTTTTAATAAAGAGTTTTGAGAATGCAACTTTAATTGAACACTTAGCTCGTATACCAGATGTTTGGCAGTCAATTTACTTTAATCCTTCTATGGAGTGTGCTCTAGCTAAGAAAGCAAAACATTAAAGTATTCCAGGAAGTGTGCCATCCACATAAAGGCCACAAGCTCTTCCACTAGGAAGAAAGAGTTTAAACTCATTAAGGTCAAAAACTTTATAATCCACTAAAACATCACATAGTGTATTAACACCAGTTCTTCTATTTGTCAAACCGTTAGGCTGATTCAAGATTTGACAACTGAGATTTGTGGAAGTCACTTATAAAATAGAATGGCTGAAAATTTAAATGGTTGAGACTTGAGACTGAAGCAAGTCTTATCCAGGGCACCGCAAGGGGGTTCATCGTCAAAAAATTACACTATATATATAACGGAGAAGGGCCTAAATTACCCTTCAAGTATTGAAAATGGTACAAATATACCCTCTTCCATCTTTGGGCTCTAAAATGCCCTTTTCATCCACCTTTGGGTTCTAAAATACCCTTCTCATCTACCTTTAGGCCCTATTTTGCCCTTTCCCTTAACACACTCTTTAGGAAAAAATGATTAGGATTTTCATTTAATATGTAACAACATTTTATTTGTTGAAATTTTAATTAATTAAAATCTATTAACTCACAAACTCAATTCGGATCCCAGATTTAGCTTCTCTTCGTTTTTCATCTCTCCATTTTTTTCAAGTTCTTATTTAGATTAGAGACATATGTCATGGATTTAATTTAATGACTGAGATTTAGTAAATTAAATATAAGTCTTAATTATAATTAAAATAATTAATTACTTTCATATATTTACTTTCAAAATATTATTTTAATCTCACAAGTTCAGTTATACAAGATATCTTTCCTATATATAAAAAAAAATTCTCACTTGCCTTGAGGCTTGAATAAATTGTTCTGCACCATTTTTACTTTAATTTTTTTGTTACTATTTTTTTCACTCAAATTATTTTTAGTCTAATTTTGGATATTGGAAAGGAATTTCAATGTTGGAAGAGAAGTCCTCCCGCTTTAAAAAAATTACAACTAAAATTTAGTATAATTTTTTCCTGTATTGTAAATAATATAGCAATCAGATATTTGAATATTTAACCAAATAAATAATAATATAATTAAAAATAAATTTAATGGCTAGAATTGTGGAATTGCCTTATATTTTGGAGTAAATAAATGAAAGTAATTAATTATTTTAATCATAATTAAGACTTCTTTTAAATTTACTAAATCTCAGTCATTAAATTAAATCTATGACATATGTCTCTAATCTAAATAAAAACTTGAAAAAAATGGAGAGATGAGAAATGAAGGGGAGCTAAATCTGGGATTCGAATTGGGTTTGTAAGTTAATAGGTTTTGATTAATTAAAACTTTAACAAATAAAATATTATTATATATTAAATGGAAATTCTAATCATTTTTCCTAAAGAGTTTGTTGAGGGAAAGGGCAAAGGGTAATTTAGGCCCTTCTCCGTATATATAAGGTCAAAATATTTTTTATGTATATATAGCACATGTTGAATCCCCTTGATTTTGTTGGTGTGCTTACCTCTTTATATTCTGAACCCCTTTAGTGAAAATTCTGGTTCCCTCACTAGTGTGATGACTCATCATTCCACATGCACCATATATGTAGTAGCAAATTTGATTGGTTCTTGCCAATTTTCCTAGCTTGCACCATATACATAGTAGCAAATGGTTAACACTCTGTCAATAGACTGTTTCTGGAATTGTAACCCTGGATACATTCATCATCAAGCGGTGAGACAGTGTTTGGAATTGGATTGCTTCTTGAATAGAGTACTTTCAAATTTCTAAATTACTTGCAATCATGTTCAAGTTCTTAAATGATAAATTTGTTAGATCTTAACAGGTGTTGATGATGCCTCATTTAGCAAGAAACGACATGCTTCAAACTTGATAAGAACTCTTCATTAGTAGTATGTTACTTCACCTTGGACTGCAAGTCTCTTACCAAAGAGTTCAATAAAGATTTGATAAAATGGCAAGCATATTGAAGAAGCAAGATTACAAGTATATAAATTTCAGAAAACGCGTCACTATTCATTCATTCACACCAGAACCATTACAGAAAGAGATAACTTCCATTTATTCTATTCTTATCCTGGAAGTTCAGTCAGGAACACAACAGACATTTGTAAAAAAAGATGATTCTTGACTGGGAATAGGACAGGAACATAACGTTCCGGTCACATCTCCATGCCAGCAGAGCCGATCAGTTTGGTAAGTCCGAAGGTAATGGCCATAGCCATCCAGCCACCAATTAAAACTCTGGCACAAGACCTCACTGCAGGACTTTTCCCAAGAACAGCACCAACCACTCCAAATAAAAACAATGCCAAGCTCACTGCCGCCACCACCACAGCCATCCTCACCTTATGGTTAGATATAAATCCAGCAGCAAGAATTGGTATTATGCCACCCAATGAAAAAGCAACAGCTGAAGCTACGGCTGCCAGAAATGGATTTGGGAGTCCTTCCTTCTTGTCTTCTTCTTCTTGTTGTTGTTCATGATTCTGTCCTCTTATTTTGGTCTCTCTCTTAATTTGAGCTAACTCTATATCTAGTTGAGAGTACACAGAAACAAACTCTCCTATGGCCATGCTACAAGCACCAGCAAACAATGCTGCAAAGCCGATTAGGATCATGGCGTCAACGTCTTTCTTGACAGCTCCAACACCCATCATCAAAGATGCAGTTGTAACCAATCCATCAGTGGCTCCTAATGTAGCCGCTCGAAGCCATTGTGCCCTTTGGGAGCAGTCAGAGTCTTCTTCAGGTACTTGGTTTTTGTTATGGTGAGCATTTTCTTTAATGACAGTAAGTTGAACATTGTTTTGAGCAGCCATGAAGAAGTTTTAAGGAATTGTTTGAGAAAGGACGATTTCTTGTTTAGGGAATTGTTTGTTTTTGAAGATTCAATCCTCCCTCTGATGGTTATATATAGAGCAGGAGGACTAATAAATAATCACCCTGAGCAGAAAGTGGTGCCATAAAATAATAGTAGTGTGGTGAGCACAAGTCAGTTTTGCATTTGATCTCTTTTTCCTGATTGTGTGCTTGCTAAAACCTTGCATTTGTTTATAAACAAACTCTAACTTTGCAAAATGAATCTACAATTTCATATTTGCATTTGATTCACCATCTTTCGGGTAAAATCTCATTTCCAGTGACAATTCCTAAAAGGTGCACTGTGAATATGGAATGCTGTATAGGAAAGCACTTGCATGAATCATACATGAATCTCTAGAGATACGGGACATACTTTCTTTGGTATATAAAAATAGGATGGAGTGTGCTCTCCACACTAAGGCTGAGAAGGCAAAGATTATAGTATTCCAGGGAGTGTGCCATTCATAGAAAGGCCACAAGCTCTTCATTTTTTTAATGAAGAGTTTTAAGAAAGCTTCTTACTTTGGACCAAATTTATCCACTAAGAGAACAACTACCTCATATAACAGATGTGTAGAGGTCAGTCTATCAAATTCTTTTTTAATCAAATTCTTTTTTATGTTTTTCCCCTTTTCTCTTAATGGTATTGCTTATTAGATTCTGCATGTTCTTGAAAGAAATCACATACATCGTTCATATATGTGATGAAACAGAAGTATAAACTTCAACATAATACATATAACTTCGCAAGCTGATTGCCTGTTTTCTAAAGTCTCTTGCTTTCATTTATTCAGAAAATAAGTGAAATCTATCAAAAAGAATGCAGAATTCATGTCTCAGATTATCAAAATGCCTTTCAAATGACCTAATGAAGACAAATTGCTGTATAGGAAAAGCACTTGATTGAACAGAGATATGGGAGATATTTTTTTGCATTATATAATTTTGAGTGCTGTGTGCTTTGGACACTAGAGGTTAAGGAAAAATATTAGAGTATACCAAGAAGTGTGCCATTCACACACAGGCCACAAGCTCTTAATTTCTTTTTCTCTTTTCTGATCCACAATGAAGTGGAAGTTACTATCTTTAGACCATAAACTCTAAATCCACTAACAAATACCATCTTCATGATGTTCTGCACAATGTTTTCATCAACAGATATTTGTCCTATGTCTGATAGGTTTTTTGACCATCTCAAAATTGGACGATTAAGCTACATGGAACGGTGGAATTCTTAGAAATGTAAAACCAGAAAGTTCCAATTTTCACATGATTGAAGGTGGAAACTCATTGCATACAAGAGAAAAGTCTGTAGCATTGTGTTTGATTTAAATATATACACACTGACAATATAAATAATTTATAGACTACCAGTGCAATTGAACTGATTATAGCAAGTTATTATTCTATATTCTAATTTACCATATCAGACTTGCTATTAAGAGTTAGTGCGTAGATAGTACACAAATTTTATACAATGTCAATGCACGGAACTTAAATTCATGTGTTCAATGAACCTCATCATATAACAGATTTCTCATCATAATGACGATACAACAATTACTAGCTCGTTACAGTCTAAGTAGGATTTGGGGCATAAGAAGGCAGCATAATTCATGCCACTGCAATATGAGGAATTGGGTCCTGCCATCATTGTTTGAGGGGTTTAGCAAACAAGTCTTGGTCGGATAGTAGCTAATTATCCTAGTTTCTCAGTCAAAAGATTTGTTAGGATCTGTTCGGGACTGCTTTGATTTTGGACAACATATACTTCCAATTGTAGGTAGGAGTGTTTGGTTTTGTGGTTCGTGCTAGTAGTTGTAGTGCTACGCTTGTAGTGTCTTGTTCTTGGTATTTTGGTCATGTTTGTTGTTCCGGGTTGGTCGACTGTTGTATTATTTTGTGGTTGTTGTGTTTCTGTTGCTATCTTTTGTTTTGATGCCACCTATTGTTTCTTGTTCTTATACTATATCAGTTCATAAACTGTTTTTGCTTTGAGCCGGGGGTCTATCGGAAACAACCTCTCTACCTCGCTTCTGAAGTAGTGGTACGGACTTCGTACACTGTACCCTCCCCAGACCCACTGTGTGGGAATATACTAGGTATGTTGTTGTTGTTGTTGTATATACTTCCAATTGTATGAAAGACTAATATAGATTTCAAGTGCTTAAATACTTGGCGTATTATTTGTCTCAAAGTTTATTTATGTGGAAAGCTAAAAAGCTTTCCACCTTCAATTTGCTGTTGCAACACAATCTTGAAACTGACCAAGGCTGATTATCCTTTCTTTTGTTCTCTTAATTGTCGTGAATTAATATGATTAAGTGCTAACTCCATCTATATCAGAGTACAGTCCAATCTTAATTCCAGGAAAAGAAGGGTTGCCTTTAGTTAATGACCAGTGTAACTTAGTCAAGTTCAGTCCTGTTATTAATGATTTGTTGGGAAGTCGGACCTGAAGAGAGAAGAATGTTTATAGAAGTTCTGATATCGCCTTACCCCAACTTTAGTTGGAATTGAGGTGTTGTTCTTGTTTATTGATCTACACTTTAATGACATGCTAGATTATCGTAGTTGATGTCTTGATGATGCCTACCATATCATAACGAAGTAAAACGTTGTGTGTTATAGCTGTTCTTTACAGTAATAAAATGGATATATATTTGCACAACACTTCAATACCATTTTTTAAGCATTTACTCCAGAATCATTACAGAAAAGGAAATTTAATTGGACATGCATGACGCAACAGTGGCTTCTTAAGCATATGATTCTGAACTAGGAAAAGGAAATGGAACAGGAACATAGAGTTCCAGTCACAACTTCATGCCGGTAGTAGAGCCAATCAGTTTGGTGAGCCCAAAGGTAATGGCCATAGCCATCCAACCACCAATTAAAACTCTGGCACAAGATTTCACCATAGGACTTTTGCCCAAAAAAGCGCCAATTCCTCCAAATGCTAACAATGCCAAGCTCACAGCAGCCACAATCACAGCCAGCCTCCCCTTATGGTTTTCTATAAATGCTGCAGCAAGAATTGGCACAATGGCACCCAATGAAAATGCAATAGCCGAGGCTACAGCTGCCTGAAGTGGATTTGGCAATTGTTCCTTGTTACCTTCTTCAAGTTCTTGGTTCTGTCCTCCTGTTGCTTTGTCTCTCTTCATTTGAGCTCTCTCTATGTCTAGTTGAGAGTACACCGAGACAAACTCTCCTATGGCCATGCTACAAGCACCGGCAATTAGCCCTGCAAATCCAGTAAGAATCATGGTTTTAACGTTTTCTTGAACAGCTCCAACACCCATCATCAAGGATGCAATTGAGACTAATCCATCATTGGCTCCCAAAACAGCAGCACGAACCCACTGTGCTCTTTGAGAATAGTCAAAATCCTTTTCAAGGGTCTGTTTTTTGTCATCATGGTCTTTAGGGATGATAATTTGAACTTGATTTTGAGCAGCCATTGAGGAAGTTTATAAGTACTTGTTAGTTATAGAAGAAGCGAAATTTTCTTCAAGATGGGTGTTGTATGAAGACTCAGTCATCATTATTTATAGAGTAGGATAATTAAAAAAGTAACCAAACTGTTCATCAGTGGTGCCATTAAAAATTGTGTAGTGTGGAGAGCACAAGGCTTAGTGGCATTTGCTGCTTTTTCCACTGATTTGACTGCTTGCTCAAATCTTGCTTCCACACACTCTCTTCACAATGTAAAATAAATGTGCTCTTTCATCTTTTTCAGGTGGTTTCTGTCTTTCCCCTTAAAACATTACTAATTTGTACTGTCAAGAAGAAGAATCTCAATACTATCTATTTTCTCTTCTTTCTATTGATGTTTTATAAGGTATAACCCTTTTTTCTTGAAGGTATTGGATATTATGTTTTACATATTCTTGAAATAAATCACATACCATGTTCTTATACATGTCGTGATACAGAACTATAAACATCAACATAATACAGATAACTTTGCTTGCTAATTATTTTCTGATTACCCTTTTTTTTATGTACTTCAAAATGGCCTAACTTTGGAGGCTAGAAGCCTTAAGTTGTCTTTTTGACCTTTGCAAAAAGGAGCTTCTGAGATGCATTGCTATATAGGAATGCACTTGTTTGAACAGAGAAATGGGAGATATTTCTAGCAATATATAAACTTGAGTGCAATGTGCTTTGGTCAGTCCAATCTGATTTCCTGCCTCCCTCTTCTATAGTCTTTTACTCTTTGTATCATTCTCTTATGGAAATAAGCTTTACTCTTAGTGTCATATTCTTATTGAAATATGCTTTGATGAAACGTTAACTCCAGCGAGGTTCTAGGAGCATAGTCGAGTGTGTTGAGGTAAGTGGACAGCTAGCATACAAATAATCAAATCATGCTGGCTAGTCTTATTAATGAATTTGTTGGGACGTTAGTCACAATTAGGACAGAGTACTACCAGAAAGATTCATATAGTCAGTCCTAACTATATTTGAGAATGAAGTGTAGTTTGATGAGTTTATTGTGAATAAGTAAAAGGTTGTGTGCCATAGCTAATATTATCAGTAGGAAGATCAATATAAATTCAGAGAATGCTTTGAGATATTATTACACAAAGGGTTTAGTCAACTTGCAGTACAAATTTCTTCATTAGATGAGATTAAAATAGAAAAGGGATAGGCCAGGACAGGAACATAAAGTTTCAATCACATTTCCAAGCCAGTAGAGCCAATCAGCTTGGTAAGGCCGAAGGTAATGGCCATAGCCATCCATCCACCAATTAAAACTCTGGCACAAGATTTCATCATAGGACTTTTTCCCAAGAAAGCACCAATTCCTCCAAATGCTACCAATGCCAAGCTCACCGCTGCCACGATCACAGCAAGCCTCACCTTATGATTTGCTATGAATGCAGCAGCAAGAATTGGCACAATGGCACCCAATGAAAATGCAATACTCGAGGCTCCTGCTGCCTGAAATGGATTTGGCAGTTGTTCCTTGTCACCTTCTTCGTCTTGTTGATGTTCTTGGTTCTGTCCTCCTGTTGTCTTGTCTCTGTTCATTTGAGCTCGCTCTATGTCTAGTTGAGCGTATACAGAGACAAACTCTCCTATAGCCATGCTACAAGCACCAGCAAACAACCCTGCAAATCCAGTAAGAATCATGGTCTTAACGTTTTCTTGAACGGCTCCAACACCCATCATCAAGGATGCAATTGAGACCAATCCATCATTTGCTCCTAACACAGCGGCTCGAAGCCACTGTGCTCTTTGAGAGTAGTCAAAATCCTCTTCAGGGGCTTGATTTTCTTTAGGAATGGTGATTTGGACATGGTTTTGAGCAGCCATGATGAAAAGTTATAACTTGTGAGGAGTTGTCAGCTAAAGGAGGATTGTTTTCTTTCTAGATTGGTGTTTAATGAAGAATCTGTCTTTGTTATTTATAGAGTTGGATGATTAAAAGCTCTTCATTTTTAAATCAAGAGTTTTAAGAAAGTTTCTTACTATAGACCAGAATCTTTTTAGAATCCACTAAAAGAATACCTGCCCAATGACCCATATAACAGACATCCTACAGTCACTCTTACCAATTTTTATATATTTATGTTATACCCTTTTTTCTTGGTGGTATTGGTTATTACAATTTACATGCATGCTTTTGAAATAGACAAATGTACATGTTAAACGGAACGATAAACTTCATTACCATGTAGTGCTTGTTGATTGCCAGCTTTCTGAAGTCTTGCATTTCCATATTAGCAGGCTCTCAGAGCCTTGATGGAGGAAGAGCTGCGACTATGGAATTTGCTGCTCTGGCTTCTGTTCTGTTATCCGGTCTTGGGGGTGTAATTATAGGAGAAATTAATCACTTAAAATCTTTCAAAATGAATACGCGGTTCATGTTTACTTCTGAGGAAGTTGGAATTGTCAGAAAGTTGAAAATATTAGTAAAAGTTCATGGATCTATTGCCCCAGAGCCATTAAGCGTAGAATGCAAAGGCTTAATAGCCATAGTTGGCCAGTCTCCTGTTGGCAGACTGTGCAAGACTTCAGTATAACTGGAAATATTATAACACATGCTCACTGCAGCAAAAACCTTATGATTTGAAATACTGTCACCCTATTTTAATTTTCTTTTTATGTCTTAAATATGCATCATCCCCTCCTTTTTGAAGTAAGAATTAGTTGCACTTTCTAGCCAGTGTCTCATAAGGATCAGTGGAGTAGTACTACTCATTTTCTTCTTCTTTTGTGTGTACTTCAAAATGACCTAATTTTGAAAGGTAGAGGATTCATATTGCTTTTTGATCCCTTTGGAGAAGGAGCTTGTGAGGATGCATGGATTGCTGCATAGGAAAGCACTTGCAAGAATTAAGATACTTGTTAGTATAAAATAAAACTAAGTGGAGTGTGCGTGCTTTAGACACTAAGGTCCTAATTTATGTTTGCACCCCAGTTCGGATAAGAAAAGAACGATTGTAGCAGGTTGGTAGCTAGTGTAATATGTCATGGTAGAGGAATAGTTGCAGAAGATTCATATAACCTTTATTCGGGAACAAGGCATTTAGCTTCAATATCATGTTGATGATGTCTACTATATTGCGAATAAGTAAAACGTTGCGTGCCATAGCTAATATTAATTACCATTTTTATTGAGATATGGCTGCCAAGTCAGTATCTACTTGTATTCACTGATTCCTATTCCAATTTTGAATTATTCTTCCAACAAGACATCTACTTGTATCCAAATTCTGAATTTCAATTTCCTTTTGGTGATATTCACTGATTAATTTTGCATTGCATGGTAAGTTGTTAACGTTCAAATCAATTTTTGTTGTGGTATTGTTATTTGTTATTTATTAGCGTTCAAATCAATTTTTTGTTGTTGTATTGTTAGGATGAATTGGTCATGATGAACCCAGAGCATAAGGATGAAACGGAATCTGAAGAAAAGCAAGTTGTAAAGTTGGCTGAACCAATAGGTTATTTAAGAAGAAACATATGTATGATGATACATGTTATACATGTTTTAGCAAAAAATAAGCACTTTTAGCAAAAAATGAGCTTAGCCAAACAGGCTATAAACTTGTTTGACCCCATATCTATCTCTCATTGCTTATATACTTTCTTTTTTTTTCTGCCAAATTATATTGAGGGAATATTTAAGAAATAGGGCAAATAATGCCTTTAATATTAAATCTCTACTCGCAGACCAAACACCAAAAAATATTTTCGATGAGATAGAGATTAAAAACTGTAAAATACAGTTCATTTCAAATATGCAGTTATTTTGGAGGAAATGTCACTGAACTTTTAGATGTTCTGATCTATACCTAATGCAAGCATTGAAGGTTGGATCGTGCTCATTCAAAATTGTAATATTAAAACAAATACCATTTTTTTAAAAAAAACATCATCATTCATATTTGATTAAGTACATCGAAGCAAATACTTGACTACATTCACTGCACACTAAGTTTCAGATCTGTTGGCAAAGACATTCCATTGGGATCCAGAATAAGGAAGATCAGAGGATACAAAACCAGTGTTGTATGGTAAAATTTAAGTGTAACATACAGTTACACAGAATGTACACTTTCATGAAATAATCTCCGTCTTCATTATATAGTACAGTATGTGATATCCGGTATTTATTCACGGGTGTAGTTCCTTCCTGCCAGAAACAAAAATCAAATATAAATTGGAGATAGATAAATCCACAGTGAATATTTTTGTCGAGAGAACAGTAGCTACTATTCATCCTTAATTTCTCAAAGATCGTTGTGTTGATATGGGTGAATTAAACGCTGTCCTTCTGACTTCTGTAACCAAGACACACACATACAACCCCCACCCCACCCTCAAAGCCCAGGGGAAACAAGATAACAGCTTTGCTGACCAGGCGAATGATATACATTCTGGACATTACACCAAACATGAACATCAGAAGTGCATATCAAAACAACATTTCAACCTGCTACTAATTTCTATTTGGGACACAGATAAGTATGAATGTATGATATCATAATAATGAATCTCCCTCTTGGAAGCACCTAATAATGAAAGATTTCTTTTGACAAGTCGGCTTTTATGAATGATATCATGATTCATTAATATCTTATCATTGCATCTCTCTAGGAAGCTTCTTATTTATTCTTGGATTCCAAACTTTATGAGGGAATCACCACTATATATTATCAACAAAAGTAACACACTTTAAATTTCATAGCCTTGCAGTTTGCAAACTAGTCATCACTTACCAATAAAAAAATCTGATTCTCATCTCGAAAAAAGAGTTTAAAGCTACGGCACCTCCTTAGGGTGAAGATGATTTACTAGAGATATAGATAATGGACTTCATTTCCTTATAGAAGCAGTATCTTATCAAATACAAGTCCTTACAGAAGAAGTATTAGCTATTCCTGTGTAGGATTTCAATTTGATGTGATGGATAGCACCACACTTGAAACATTAATTGTTCCAAGCAACTCAACTTTTGATACTAGAATGTGGTCTATAAATAATTATAACTGTATCATCAGTTTTCTAAAAGTAATAGTTCACATGTAACAGGAAAGAGGACAGAATAGATGCAAGAAAAACAATTGGTAAAGAAGGAGAAAAGTGTCTTGTCGCTGAAATTACAGTCCACTCGCAGCAATCAATTCATATAAGAAATTTAGGATTTTGAAGAGCAATGTGAGCTAGTCTAGCCCATCACATTAGATTTGGGTGAGAACTCCAAAATCTAAAGATTACTTCTTTCTGATAATAAGATATACACTCGTCACCTTTTGAAGGAATTGGCTTAGTACATTGTGATTGTAAAGATTAGAAGATCTGACCGAACATGGAAAATAGCCTTGTCAATTAGTCCTCATAATTTTAATCCATTCTGGTAAAACATTGCATGTTCGGATTTGATAATTTTCCAGGAGAAAGTGGGACCATCTTATAAGCCTAAGCATTCTTCAACAGATGATAATATAAATATATGTGATGGAAATGTGAGAAGACCATAGTAGAGTGTAATAGAGAACTCATGATGCAATGAGAACAATCAATCTATAAGCAGAGCTTACAGCCTTTACTTTGTGTAAGGCGCATTCACTCTGATAGCTTACCTTTTGTATGACAGGTCAGCAAGGACAAAGAAACAGTAACTTAAGCCATTAGGTGTTGGTGCTTTCATGGCTGAAATCTCCTCGCTCTTACTTGAACCTAAATGGAACGATCTAGTCATGGGCATGTTAGAATCTACTGGGCCTTGTAGGAACGAACCCACACATGTGGCAAAATACAAGATCACTAGTGGGAAGAAGCGAATGCCAATCAAGATGAGATAAAACTAATTTTTCGCAAAATCTATATAAGCTGAGTGTATGAAGTCACTGGCCTGAGCCAGAGCACTCGATGCTCTAAGGTGACCATTTTCACCTTACCAGCCTCTAGAAACTCCAAACGCAAGCCTGGACCTTTTATTTTTTTTATGTACAGACAAACTTTTGGATGTACAATCCAAGCATTCCATGGCTATTTACTCAGTCGCCATATATGTCTAACACCCTTAACAAAGGTAAAAATAGTCAATTTTGAAAACTTAACTTCTTTCGTATATAATTTTATTGGATTCAGGAGTGAAGGACCTGCATCAAAATCACAATTGATTCAAACTCCACACTTTTGAGATTTTTTTTTATTGTTCACTTCTGAGAAATATTCCGAGTATTTAAAGAATACAACTTCCTAATTGGCCCCCACCCCACGGTTTCTATATATTTTGCTCACTATTACTTCATTATTTGATTAAGCACACTGTCGAGTCCATATCAAACTCAGTTGTAAAATCTCTAGGGTTAGAGTCCCAAATTACTGGTCCCCAACATCATTGAGATTTTCATATCTGTTAATTACAGTATCTCATCAAAAATGATTTTCTTTATTTAGAATTTCACTAAAAAAATCGATCCCACAGAACTTCCTGAATAACCTAACATTAATATCTACTTTCCTCCTTTGAAACCTTCCTTTCATCATTGCAGCTGTACCTATCAGTTACAACTGCTCCTAAAGTCTAACGTATTTATGCAATAGCAGTCTGTAAAGTGGATCTTCACCTCTCGGGCCTATCAAGAATGGCAACTGATCATTGGGCAACCAGCTTTGATATCGTAACTTCTTTTTATTAATTTCTTTTTAGGGCTTAACCCCGGCAACTGATCAATGGGCAACCAGTTTTGATATCGCAACTTCTTTTTATTTAATTTCTTTCTAGGGCTTAACCCCGACGGGAGCCCTTCCAAAATTTCTGGACCGACAGAGAAGAACCCAGGGCGACGAGGGGGTTTGGAAATAGTTTTCAACCAGCAATAAACGCGCCTCGATTAGTACCTCACTAGCTGCCGCCCCAAGCGCAAAGATCGCTACTGTAAATTAAACATATAAAGCAAAAGTGCATGTCGAAAACTTGACAACTCATGAGCGATGAAAGTTCAATCCTAGGAGCCACACACATGGAGACACCAAAAGGTAGTCATGAGGAAAAACTGAATTTCAAAAGAGGCCATTTAAATGCATGGAAAAGAAGTAGGGTCCACAGCCATCAAATCACATACTATGTCCCAACAAAGTACATACAGAATTTTAAGGCTCTGCAGCAACCACTTTGCATCAGAGGGGAAGTTTTCAGCCAGTGAGAAGCAGGACAAGAGCGAACAAACAAACATCTTCTAGACAGAATAGGGAACAAGAGATGGAAGATTGTCCCTGCCTGCATCTGGTGGACAATTTGGAAGGAAAGAAACCAGAGATGCTTTGAAAACAAGAGCATCCCTTTCCAGATTTTGAAGACGAACTGCTTGGTGACACTTTATTTTTGGTGTATACAAACCCTTCCTAATGAGATGGGGGAAATTACTCTTTTTTTAGATAATTTATGAGGGTGTAGGTGATAGAAGTTTTTTTGGTGTTTCCCTCTACACTTGTGTAATTACTGCCGAAGTACACTATTGGTGTATTTCTTGTCTATAAAACTGTTAACTTTATCAAAAATAGAAAAGAATAGGGAAACAAAAAGATCCACAGGAACCGCTAAGTTAAAACTGGTACCGCATGTGATGTCCCGCCTCAGAACAATAATCAAATTAACTGTTAGAGGCTTAGAGCAAGGTAGTTTCTCATGTTTCATCTAAAATGAGTTTACAAATGATAAATAGAACACCTATAGATCAAGACAAGAACATTACAACTTTATCAAAGAAAATGATGAATCCTTTTACCTGTATAGTGCAGACTTCTGGCAAAGTACCGCATACACAAGCACTAGCTCGAATGTCAGATATTTGATGATGTCCTGGATTCCACTAACCAATTTGTAGGTATGCTGTGATCAGATGTTGGTTGAGGAAAAGTATCCTCATGCACATCTGACCCTGCCTCAGAGCATTTTTTCTTTCTGCTATACTTCAACAAAAAGCGGTCCTGCTGCATATTGCAGCTTTCAGCCTGCGCAGTATTGTCTGCGCAAAACTCACCCTGAACAGTATTGTCTCCGCCAGAACCCAAGGGACCCAAGGTGCTAGCATCCTGCAAATGCAAGTTACTCTGTGAACCTTCACGCTGGAAAACCTGAAGACCAGAAAAATCTCTACAGTCATCACCAAGACTGAGCTCCTCCTTAATAAGGTCAGATAAACCAACCCTTTCTTTGCTCATTTTCCTCTTTAGTCTGCTCCGCTTGTATGTAAGTAACTCAGCTTTTGAACAAGCAGAATCAACACAAGAGCCATGCTCATTCATTGTAACACAAGGTGGACCCTCTGAACTAGTCTGACAGACTTTTTCCTTCAACCTTGTGCGAGAGTACACCTTAACACATGGCGATGCATCTGAACTAGCCTTGCCAACTTTTCCCTTCAACCTCGTGCGAGAGTAAACTGAAACACGAGGCGGGGTCTCTAAACTAGTCTGGCCAATTTTTTCTTTCAATCTAGTGCGAGAGTACACCATAACACAAGGTAGGGTCTCAGAACTAGTCCGGCCAACTTTTCCCCTATACCTAGTGCGAGAGTACACCTTAAGCCTCTCACCTGTAGAATTAAAAACAGTCTGACCTAAATCTAACGATTTACATGATACATTACTCGATTCCAAGATTTCAGGACCACCCACATAGCTGGAACTCATAGGGCATAAGGCTTTTGAAATTCGTGGCGAGCTGTTCATGGAACGATGCAATTGAAACGCCAATTCTGCATCATTTACAACCTCAGTTAAATTAGTATCATCACTGCTTATACTACTACTTTTCAGCAACCCCTTATTCCTATCTTTCTTGGCAACTAATTTCAATGCATTCTTAGCCAAGTCCATGGCATTTTTCGCCACCACAGCCTTTCGCAAAGTGCTATCCTTTGCTTTCAGTGCCAGTACAACCTTCCTTAACTTAAAATCACTACTATAATTTTGTGTCTTTGGCACATCCTTCTCAATCTTTCTACAAACCCCAATTGATTTCCTAAAGAAACTTGGAACCCAACAGTCTATACAAACAAAGCGTACCGAATTTACCCCTTGTTCACTAGAAGAAAAAGACCAAGGCGCAGAATTCCCATACCTACTAACACAGTCCTTGTGAACACGCCTTTTGCAGCTACAGCATTTGAAACAATCAGGATCATCATCCGTGTTCTTGAAACAGTAAGGGCATGTTTGGCCGGAACTGACAAGCCTGATGCACTTCTTGCAAAGAAGGACAATGCGCCAAACGCTGTCTAGGGTTTGAAGGCGGTCATCGGGATCAGTGTGGTTGATTCGGGATCCGCAGCCATGACAATCTGACAAATTGGGCAAGTCCCTCGTAACCCTTTTAGAGAACTGATCGAAAGCAGATGATGATGATGAGGTTGAATTAATGGACTGAATTGGAATGCAATTTTTGGGGTTTTTTGAAGGGTTAGCGGTGGCAGGTGGCGGTGGACGCGGCGGTGGATGGCGGAAAGATTGCCGGTTTTCTTGAAGGAGCGGAGGTGTCATATTGTGCAGGAGATGTTTAGGGTTTTGCGCCATTGTAAACCGTATTTTGACATCGCTTTTGGAATGGTGGTGGGTTCACATAAACCGGTAATAGTATATGAATTTGAAGGTTTCTAATTAAATTAATGACAATGTTCACACAACGAAAATGTTTTCCTAATGCCTCAATTGTGTAATCTTTAATCAAGTATAAGCTTCAATAAAATTACTCATGGTAATTGTTATTTGTTTTCAATACGAATTAAGCTTCTGTGATTTCAGAATTTTCCTGTTAAATGAATTGTTTTTTCGATCGGAATAGATACTTCAATTTCTTCTTGTAGAATTGTACTTGATAATTTCTTACCTCATACAATGCAACGATTAATTCTTTTGGTATTCTAATGTATCTCTGGTACAAAAAATATATAAATTTGAAGGTTTCTGATTTAATTGATGAAGATATGCATATAGGGAAAATATAGTTTACATTGAAAAATTTGCAAGTACAGGTGGAGGAGACGAGCATTGACCCTACCTTATAAGTATTCGAATTATATTGTTCTAATGAACAATCACCACGATATGATGTAAAAAAAATTGAAAATTTTGATTAATTCCTAATCAAATATTTCCCAAATGCTTCATTCCTAATGTTTCTCAGGTACCAAAGATATGAACTTGAATATTTCTAATTGAATTAGTTAAAACGTGCACACTAAAAATACGGTCTTACTTATTTAAAAATTAATAAAAGAAAAATTTCTTGTTTTAGCTTCACTTCCTTAAAGGCTTAAACTAGTTACCATCGCGCAACATGCCATTGCTTGGTGGGTAATTAATTAATCAATTTTAAAAAGAGAAATAAATTTCGACCTTGCTTTGGGTCGTCCCTTATACTTCATTCTTAATGTATTTCAAGCACATCGGATATGGATATGAAAGTTCTTGATTTAATTTATAAAAATGTACGCACAAAAAAATACAAGTTATATGAGCATGTTGATCTAGATGATGTCAACGACATGTCTACCATATAGAACAATATGATACTATACAAAATCTAAAAGTTATTAGATGAAATCAGGGTATCATTTTAGCAAAAGAGATCGAGATTTTTGGTGAAAGAAATAAAAGTGTTTCAAAAATCCAATCGACTATTTGAGTTATTATTTTTTAAATTTTCATCCAATATTATTTTCTTCTTTAAATTAGTTAGTTGCAGCGATCGAAGTGATTTTTCTTCTTCTTTTTTGGTATGAAGTTTCTTAGAATTTTCATGCTTTAGGATTGAATTCTCAGAAAATTTATTTCCAGATGTACTTACTAAAGAAAAATAGATCTAGTATAAAAAATGAATTCAATGTCAAAAATTAGCAATTGGCATTTAAAAGAAAAAATAGAAGATGGTGAAAATAATTATATATGTGATCAACAATAATAACTCAATGTAATTTTATAGATAAGATTCATATCGGTAATCAATGAACTTTTAAATAATGGTTTAAAGTTATGAAGTAAAATAGAATTATCTAAAAAGAAAAAATTATGACAAAATTTTAGATCGAGATTGAAAATTTATCAAAAAATTTCTTCTAATATAAATTAACTACGCATTGGTCTAAAGTTGCAGAAGAACTATAAAAAATTTATGACCAAGGTCTAAAGTTTTTCGAAAGTTCTTTTCAAACAAATTTACTAAGATTAGGGGCGTCAAAATCAAATAATATTCACTTTATTTCGAAATTTTTGTTTGGCCATAAAAATCAAATACAACTTGAGGTGTTTTTACTTTATTTGGTTTCACTTTTTTAACTTTTTAATTTATTTTTTCAAAAAAAATTTAAATTTTTTATTTTCATAAAATAACCCCATATAAATTATATTGCGTGTTCAAAAAAAATTAATTTTTTTTTAAAATACATTTGAGTTCTAAATATTAACTCCAAATACTATGGTCAAACATAACTCCAACTTCAAAAATTTCAAATAAAATGAAATTATGAATATGATTTTGATTTTCATGGTCAAACGACAACTAAAGTTGTTGAGAAGTGATAGAATAGAGTTTTTGTGTTTTTTTTCAGGCTGTTCAGTGAACAGTTATTAATCAGTCCATATTCTAGTTTTGCTATTTAAGCACTTAGCACTCAACTTTAGCTGATTTAAGCACATGCTCAATTTTTCACATATCTTCATGCGTCTGGTTGGACTTGTACAGAAAATTACACCAAATAATCGTTTGAACTTTTGACCTTCATGAAAAACTTGTGAAATGTGATCACAAGAGACTACTTTATCTACAAGATGTCAATAGAAGAATTAGGTATATTTTGGTGATTGAGATACAGATAATGTGAAAGTTATTTTCGCATACGACATAAAATTTATTTATGTGTTGTAAAATTATTTTTTTGTCTTACTTAAGCCACTAAACTAACGTATTGTATTAATAAAGTTCGTAAAATTATTTTCTCTTTCTTCAACGAAAGCATACACTCATTGATAGCCAAAAAAGAACTAAAAAAAGAAAAGTGGGGATGATAGGGCGTGTGGGTACTTTCTGCCAACGAGTGAAGTTGTCGTTGTTGGTGTGTGTGGGGGGGAGGGGGGGGGGGGATGAGGAAGCTTCATTTATATGTTTAACACATGCATGAACTACTTGTTGTGTAATCAAATTTCTTTGATAAATGATTACTATGAGTCAGACTCAACATAATTTGATCAATCCTATTTTCTGTCGTTAAGGTGGAGAATTGAACCAGGAATTCTCTTTCTTCATCCTCAATTAATACCTTTTAAAGCTCTTGAAAATATCTAGGAGGAGGACCCAAAGCCCCTTCCTGAATAGTTAGGCACAAACGTCTACTATTATTCAAAAAATTACAGACTAGAATTTCTATGCTTGCAAAAAAAAAATTGAAGCGTGTCGTCCAAATCATCAATCCGAACCTTGCATCAAAGTCTTGTCACCTTGCCCGATTTTCCTCATACGAAATATCCAACCTTTCTGCTAAACAAGATAGATTGAACATTTATCTCATCAAAATCACTGAACTATATGTTAGTTACTAGTATTTAATATTAACTGAATATATTATCATCAAGTGCACTTAAAGATATCAGGATTAATGCTGACTAAGACATCAACTCATTTGAATTAATTATAGGGGGAGTGTGGCATCCACACGAAAGCAACTCTTACTTAAATTGATGATGACAAAGACCATCATTATGTATTTGAAATTGAGCAAAAGCAATGGGAAGTGGGAACAACGAAAGTCCCCATTAAAGCAAAATTATTTTTCTCATTTAATTGCTACATTATCATTTGTGTGACGGAAAAAAAAATGTTCTTGTTTAGATAACTTTTGAAAAGAAATTGAAATACATACTTTTTTTGAAAAAAAATAAGTTTATGGAAACATCTAGGTCGGTGATGAAAGAGCATAAATTTATCGTATAGAAGGGGAAAAAGGAACAAATATAAGGGATATGTCACAAGATAAAAAATAATTCTGGTACTAGATTGTACATTTTCCATTTTGGTTTTCTTTTTCTTGAAGGAAAGGATTTGACTATAGGAGAAGAATATTATAAATTCATAAAAAGTACTTTTTTTAAAAAAAAAATTGATAAGTTGAATGGCGTAAAAATTATGTCGGGTATCCACTGTTCCTACCCCGAAAGGTGCCTACAGGCTACAAAAGCATGTACTCTTAAAGGGTGCGTTTAGGGGTGGTAAATGGGTGAATTGGATTGAATTTGGATGGATTGTATATGGATTGAGTTAAAATGGATTGAATTGTAATTCACCCATATAAATTCTACTCCACCCTCTAGGCACCCCCCTCCCCCCCCCCCCCCACCACTACCACCTCCCACCCACCCATCCCTAATTTTTTTTTGTTTTTTCAAAAAAAAAATTCTACCCCACCCCCGGGCACCCTGCCTCCATCCCCACCCCCACACCCACCCCCCAGCTCCCATCCACCCATCCCTAATTTTTTTTTTGTTGTTATGTTTTTCAAAAAAAAAAATTAACCCCCCTCCACACCCCCCACCATCTCCCACCCACCCATCCTTGATTTTTTTGTTTTCTAAAAAAAAATTATTTCAAAAGAAAATTCTACCCACCCCGGCACCTGCCTCCATCCCCACCACCAACCTTCCCAATCACCCATCCTAATATTTTTTTGTTTTCTCATTTTTTTTTTTTTTTCAAAAAAAAATTACCCTTCCTCAACCCCCCCCCCCCACGACCTCACCACCCGCCCCACCTTAATTATTTTTAGCAGACCAGATACTAACCTATGATCCTGCCACGCTCTCCAAGACCGGTCACATCTATAACGCCTGAGCTCCCTTTTCCAAAAAAAAATTCCCGTTTTTTTTTAAAAAAATTATGTTTTTTTAAAAAAAAACCTACCCCCCACCTCCCGGTCGCACCTACCCTCCCCCCAACCACCTACCCACCCACCCAACCTAATTTTTTTGTTTTGTTTTCCAAAAAAAAAATTCTATCCCCCCCCCCCCGGAGCACCCCAATCCACTCTCAATTTTTGTATGTTTTTTCCAAAAAAAAAAAAAAAAAAACTTGCCACCCCACACCTTCCATCTCAGCCGCACTCACTCTCCAATTTTTTTGAAAATAAATTAATATTTTTTAAAATTAAGAATTTGGGTAGAAGTAAGTGATCTAATATAGGTCTATATGGCTACCCATATTTTATTCATTTTGACCATATTTGTAGGGACTCTAAAAATAGCTTGAAGTCCATATTTATTCAATTAAAATATGAGTGATTCAAGTCATTAAATATGAGTTAAATAGACTCATTTTATTAATATGGGCTAAAATTACCACCCTCTAGGTGTGTTCGATACGCCGGGAAATGTTTTTCACAAAGATAGGTGAAACTCAAATTGTTATTAGACATAAGTTGATTTTCTCATATTCTCTAATGCACTATTTATCAGTATATATATATATATATATATATATATATTCTAACTAGTGGGAAGCAAAATATAGTAATAATATAGTCATCATCTAGCTCCACATTCAAGTTCAATTTGGTTCTATATAAAATATTACAATGAGTTTAATTTTTTCCCAAAACAAGTTGTAAAGTTCTGAGTGTTGAAGAAAAAATCTGAAAATAATGATGGAGTAATTCAAAATCCTTATAAAGTGTTTAGATGCATGTATATAACCCGTAGTGGAGCATTATCACATTATTCACATTGTATTCTCATGAATGATAATGAGTTAGTCAAACAAATTAAGTAAATCTTCCACTTTGAAGTAGTATAATGTCCATACTTTCTTGAATAGTGCATTGTCCCTTTTGAATCCGAGTTTGTATTTATCTATTGAATCTAAAGTGTATTTCCGGTATTTTTTTTGTACTTCTAGAAACATAATTAAGTAGAAAAAGGGTTCTCGAGTGCATAGAGGCGGATCCAAAATTTAAAAATAACAAAAATACATTGTACTAAGTAATCAGAGTTTAATTTGTGCAAATATTGGAGTGAGAATCGAACCCCAAATCTGGTCATAACGGAGTACTTGTACTGTCTAAATAGATCAATGCAATTGTTCAATCTTTGAGAGTGTGGGTGTCAATCAAAATATATAACTTATATTCAAGATATATATAAATATATCTTTTCGAAGTTATCGGGGACCGATGATCCCCTACCCTAAGGATAATTTAGATTCACCTCTGTTTGGGTGAATATTTTAACGACGTACATTTATGACATGATACAGATTACACATAGGATAATTGCTTCATGCATAAACAATTGAATTAACTAGATAATTCAATAGGAGTAATCAACATCATTTAATTTTGGGCATAAACTTTTCAGGTGATTGTGTGGCACAAATTCATTAATGCTTTCATGTCACATGTCTAATCATCCTAGCCTCTCCAAAAGTACCTTTCTTTCGGATCACTTTCACAATAGCTATTGGGGAATTTTTCTCAAAGAAAAAGTGAAACTTGAAAAAGAAAAAGAGTTGGAACAAAGTTGAAGTTTTGTAAATGAATTTATTTTTTCTAGTTAACCAATTTTTCAAACTTGAAAAATTTATCTTCAAAAACTAATCAAAAAATCATTCCAATGTATTACCAAACAGTGTTTAGAAAATCCTTTTTGAAAGAACGAAAAACAAATTATATCCAAATGGGCCCTTAATTAATTTTTTATGATGTTCTTGAAACTCTAGTTAAATTAAGTTTTACAAATGATAATTTTAAAGAAAGCATTAAGCGGAAAACTATTGATGGAAGTTGTAAATTGGCTTAGATTTGATTTGATTTGATTCTAAGTTTTGGCCAGAAGAATACTTTCATTAAAGTTTAAAAAAAAACTAGAATTAAACACATGTGCATGTTTATCACTCGACAAACCAAAAGTCGAATGAACTTATTATTATTCTATATACTTTCCTAATTTATAAAGAATTGATGATGGAAAAACTGTAACAGAAAACAATAGTATAGAAATTATGTATGTCTTATTACTTATTAGCTTACTACCAAGTGGTTATAATGATTTGATTTCGAAAACAACTGTCGGTCTACGACTCTACGTACGTACAATGAAAATGTTTTACAAATTACTTCCACAAAATACACCCTTCAATATTGACACTAGCATTTTGAAAAGATAAAATGTAATATGGTACCCGATAATTATATTAAAAATTTGATAGAGTTCTTTTTTTTTTAATCCCTCTCTAAGAGCTTTCACCCCTTTTGCTTCATTGGTGACTTGAACTCACAACTTTCGAATTAAAAATGGGGAATGCTTACCATCCGAGCAACTCCCTCTTGTCAAATCAGATAGAGTTCGTTTCCAAAGTTTAAGATTAAAAAATACATATTTTGTGGTGGACTATAAGGATATATCTTACTCCCTAGTCCCAGCAGTCTATTTTACTTATTATGTTTGGCTTTTGTACATTTGTTAAAAAAATATAGTAATTAAAAATATTACTCTTTTTTTCATTATTAATTTCTCACCATATTTGTTAAAGTAAAAAATAAAGATAAAAAATAATTAATTTTCTCTTAATTTTCTTAAATGACTACAGTAATATTTTAAGTAACAATGACAAGTAAAAGCCACCAAAGAGTTTATTTTACTAAATTGTCCTTATTTCATGACTCAAATTTGTCTCGATCAATTGTGGGAAATGGAAAATGTGAGAATCAAGAATTTCCTTTTCAGTTATTGCTGATCACATAGCACCAGAAAAACAAAGAATATTGTTCACCCCTTTTCACAACATTTGGCATAGTTTATGATAAGTACATTCAAAATGGAAATTTTCATGCATGTGATTAAACAATAAAATACGTACGAAACAGAACGTACACACTAGAAAAAAGGAACGGAAAACCATAAGCTAAGAATTCTCATACGTATTAAACTTTCTCAGATATTTGTGCCGAGTATGTCCTCTAAGGATTAAAATACTTCCTATCAAACTAAATAAGAGTGAAGGAATATCAATCATCGTTCCTCGATGGTAGCTTATACTATTTTCATTTGATTGTAAAAAAAAGTACAAAGTAGAATGTAAAAAGATCCTTTTGAAAAGGAACGGTAAACCATAAACGAAGAATTCTCAAATCAAACTTTGCTATGTTCCTTATTAATTACATTCCTTACACACATGCAATAGTATAGAATTACAATTATTCTCATAATCATCCAACTCATGGACAACCGACCCATATGATTTATTCGAATTTCAATCGAACACTAGCCTTTAAAGATCAAAATTAATTAGTTACCAAAAAGAATCACAAAACTATAGTACTATTCCCTCGTCAAAATTGATGTGGCACTTTTATCTTACAATATGTTAATTTGACTAATTATTTTTTAAAGCTAAATTGGATTATAGATCAACACAATATTTTAAGATTAAAATTTTAGAGATTCAAAAACTATATGAAAAAAATATTATAATAGTCCCTTTATCTCAAATTATTTGTGATGATTTTTAAAAATAATTGTCTCAAATTATTTGTCATTTTAAAAGTTTAAGATAAAAGAAATTATATGTATATTTTTTTCATTTTATCCTTAGTATGTAATTATTCTTGATGACGATAAAAACCTCAATAAAATAAATATTTTTTGAAAATAGGTTATATATGTTAAGACATAATTTGAGACGGATGGAATAAGCTACCAAAAAAGTATATTTTAAAATATTGATCAAAGATATTAAGCAAAGTTTTGAATTTAGATAATCTAAAATTGTCATAGAGGAGTAACAATTATAATGTGAATGCATCAGATTCCTTCATTACATACACACTCCACCAGTAAAAGCCTCTTCATGTGATCTCCACACAAGTTTATTTTGTGCTATAAATATCACCACTTAGGCGTGTGCCCTCCACACTTGTCCATAACAATTTTCTACTACTTTTTCACTTTATTCTTCAATGGCATCCATAACAAATATCCGAGAACTAGCCAACAACAATGACATAGAAAAACAATCCATGCAATTAGTAGACCAAAATCTTGAAGTTGAAATAGTTGATTACTCAAAAAGAGCACAATGGCTTAGGGCAGCAGTATTAGGTGCAAACGATGGATTACTCTCAACATCATCTTTAATGATGGGAATAGGAGCAATTCAGCAAGATGCAAAGTCCATGATCCTCACCGGTATCGCGGGGCTCGTGGCAGGAGCATGTAGCATGGCCATAGGAGAATTCGTGTCCGTTTATTCGCAGTATGACATCGAAGTGTCGCAAATGAAAAGAGAAAACGCCACGGAAATAGAGGAAAAAAAGAAGAATTTGCCTAGTCCGTTACAAGCTGCGGGTGCATCTGCTTTAGCATTTGCAATAGGTGCAATTGTGCCTTTGTTGGCTGCTGTTTTTGTGAAGGATTATTATGTGAGGATAGGGGTTGTGGTTGGTGCAGTTAGCTTAGCACTTTTAGGGTTTGGAGGGTTAGGTGCATACTTAGGGAAAGCACCATTGGTGAAGTCTTCATTGAGAGTGTTGATTGGTGGATGGTTGGCTATGGGAATCACTTTTGGATTGACTAAATTAGTTGGTGTTGCTGGACTCTATTAGGACTTCATTTTGCCTTTTTCCATTGAAATAAATTAAAGGTCATGTCCCAGTACCTAGATTAATTTGTTGTTTTTTTGCCCCCTTGTTATAATATGTATCTTGAGTGGGGATTTTTAGTCAATTTGATGATATAATAAAGAAAGAATCTGCTTGTTGTGCAATCTGTCTTCAGATTCTGCCAATCCCTTCCTTTTTATTTACTTTTATGTAAAGGTGGTAGTTGATCGGATCAATTTGAGCATACCTCGACTTTTTTGTCACTAATAAAATTCACGTGATTTTCACTCACTTTATTAATTGCTAAATTACTTCTTTACTTGACCAATTCACTTCCTTTTTATTACCGATTTCGGATGATTTCAATGAATTTCTTTTTAATTTTATTTTTTTGGTTTTATTGTGGCAAAATGAAAAAGTTCTCTCACTCTCTTTTCTTCCTCGTCCATAAAAGAGAAACAAAAAATTCAAATCGTCTAAGATCCAAGAAAGGAAAAGACAATATTAGTAAGCATGAATTTAGACTTTTTCTGGGTAAAATTTAATGAATCTACGTGAACTCATAGTGACTGCACCCTACGAGGTCGTTTGGGATCAGTAGTCAAACAAACAAATTTGGAATTAATTACTGTCATCCTTGCGAAAAATCGTTACAACATAATACTTGTCATTTTTAAAAAAATCAAGACATAATTAGTTGTACGTTTTCACATTTACCCTTAGTTATAAATATGCTGAGATATTAATGTGATGCAAAAGAAAGAAGTATTAAATTGGAAAGAGTAATAAATAAAGATAATTTAGTCAAATTACCCTCTGATTAATGTTTTTTCTTAAGAAACATGTAAACAAAAAAGTGACTAATAAAGTGATCCGGAGGAAGTATGTTATTTAAAGTTATGAGTATTTGATTATTAATTCTTTAGCTAGAAAACCATAATTGGAATCAACTAACACCATGATAAACTGCAAGTCGACACAGCATCCACTAATTGCCTAGATAATTACTATTAGATTTCAGTTGCTTTGGGATTTAGTACTCTAAGAGCCGTCAATGTAATATATATGTTAGGCCTACATTATTGTTTAATAGTTAACGTTAAGCGCATGCATGATCAAATCCACTTTCAACAGTTTAATTTATCAGGGATTTAAGTTATGTATACAGATAGTAGTAAAATGATTTTACAAGTAATTTAACTTGTTATATGTTAATAATTATTATTTATTCAAAGTTATTAACTAATACCTGTTAAATTAAGTTACTATATGAGCTCATTTTTCGGGTTGAATTAAGGCCAACATTCATAATTTCTTAACAATGATTTATCAAATTACCAGAATTTTAGTATAGCCACTCACATGTAGTACTTAATTAGGTTCTTGTATATATGGGTAAATTTCGCGCTTAGCAAACGGACGAATCAAACTACGATACGTGGCTGAATCAGAATCAGAGAGGAGCTAGTCATTCTTACTTTGGCTCAGGAAAATCCCGAGAGCCCCGATGTGACTTGGACCAGTGTTACCTCCATGCAACCAAGGCTGCTCTATGATCGGGTAGCCTGCAGGACCTCACCCCGGAGATAAATTGCTTTACAGTTGGAGCATCTTCATAATGACCCTCGAGCAGATCAATAGTCAGTCTTGAGTCTAGCGTCGACCTGCCCCAATTAATCAGCCACGAGCCCAACATCAGAGCCTAGGCACATGCTACTAGATAACCTTTTCAGAGCTAGCGTGTAGTCATTTCACACTTGAGCGTAAGATTGACATATTGGTCTATAAAAGAGCCCTCTCAAGAGAAGAGAAGGCATCAACAACTCTCTCTGGAAATATTACTAGTTTCATTTGTTAGGAAACAATGAAATTAAAGAAGGCTTTCGACCTTATCCTCTCTTATATTTTTCTTTTTCTTTGAGCAGTTTACAAATCGTACTCCATCCCTAATTTGTTGGTTTAGCCAAAAGAAAATGAGCTTAGTCGATCTTAAACCATATCTTTGACCCCTAATAAGCAAAAAGGTTAATTAGGGGAAAACAAATAATTTGCTCCTTATAAGCGAATTACTCCGTAAAATAATACCACTTGCAAAAAATTCTGCATACATTGCTAAAAACGGTTATATTTTTACAAGCTAATTTTGCTACCTCTATATGTTGGAAGAAACGAAAAGATTTTGGACTTGGGCTTATGGGGCCGCCCAACTTGATAATGGCAACATGGACTTGGGCTAAAAGAAAAAAAGAAAAAAGAGTCCTCGTGCAATTTTTTTTTTTAGTTTTCCTTTATATTTACACTAGTATACATATTCGCACTATGCGCGGATAAAAGTATTATTTCTAAATCATTTTAAATTATGATATCTTGTTAGAACATGTTAAATTATATTATTTTAAATAATATTTTAATAATCATATTGTCCCTCAATGAAATAATCATATCTTAATAATCATATTGTTCCTCAGTGGGTCAGGGTTTATTTTTTATTTTTTTAAATTTTTTATTATATAATACACATATTTGTAGGATCACTTTTATTTTTTAAAATAATATGTGCCTTTATTTTTTTAATTTTACCACGTCAGTATTTGAGGTTGTATTTAATTCACTTGAAAGTTATTAAGGGGGTATTTAATTATTCGTGAAGTTAAAGTGCTAAAGTAAGTTGTGCAGCCAAGTTTAGAATATTTTTTTTGTGTATTTTATCGTTTAAATGAAACGAAATAGATAGTGAAAGTTTATGTTGCTCATCCTAGCTAGCTTTAAATTGAGGGCGGTGATAGCTCGTAAGTTACCGATTCACGTGAACTCAGTAAGTTATTTTGCTCATGTCTTATATTTGTATTAAATTTTTTATCAAATAATAAACAAGTTCTCGAATGTATATATTAGAGTGAAACAAGTTTAAATGAAACAAAATCGATAGTGATAGTTTACTTAGATAATCCTAGCTAGCTTGAAATTGAGAACGATACTTTTGAAAAGTCCGAGCAAAATAAATTTTACATCGATAAGACGATAACATTAAGTTATTTCTACCATCAACATAAGTCAACTTGCTGTGCAGATCATCTCGTTATTCAAGTAGTAACTAGTTTTGTATATTTTGAGACTAGTGATGGGGCCAGAATTTTATTAAGGGAGATAAAATATTACACGAAAAAGTGAAAGAAATTCAACATACTAAGATATATACATTCTATCTAGAAAATAAGAAATTAACTACGGACAAAATTTTATAGGTAAACAACAAAAATTCCATGCTAATCCTATTTAGCTTCGGATTAACAGATTATAAGAAAATTTAATTAATTAAGAGTCTTTTAGCGATGGATTAACTAGGGAATATCGATAAATTTCATAGCTAATTTCATATTTTCTTGTAGTACACATTATAATATTTCACTAAAAGGGTGTTAATAAAATAATGATAAACACCAACAAGCCTAAACACTCGAAAAGCAATTAAACAATCCCTTAAAGGTCCATATCCTTTACGATAAGGTGAGAGTTAGGGATGTAAGTTCATCGAGAAGTTACAAAATGATTTATATATATCGTAGATATTAATATTTCATGATCGAACCAAATTTGGAATCATGACAGTGAAAATGTTTTGCATTTGTCATATACCATATAACGCTCACTGGTTCTGCATTTCCAGCTATACCTAGGAGTAGGGGTTTAGATTAGAGTTTTCATTCCGTTTTATAAGGGGTCATTTGTCACGTAGATTAAATTATCTCGAGATTATAATTTAAGTAGTATTAAATAATTTTATGTTGAGTGGGGTAAGACGAAATATATATTTTTTTTTTTGGAATTCTAGGATAACCCACAACCGCCACAACCTCTGCTCTTCGGGTGAGCATTCTGTGGTGAGCACTGGGTAAACCCCTCACCGTGTAATAGCCTGCAAATCACACAGAAAATGTAAGCCGTACTAGGCAAGCCTAGTGTGACAGGCTCGACTCAAAAGGCATTGAGGGGGGATCGATCTCGGATCAAGACTAAGTTTGGTATTAGACTTATACCATATTTGATTGATGGTATAAATTAGTCTCGAAATATATTTATACCATCAACCAAATATGGTATAAATTTAGTATCAAACTTAACCATGGGATATTTCATCTTATCCCGCGTATCAAACGATCCTAATAGATAATCCCGGGACTAGCTAACTAATACTACCCCAATCAAATACAGAATAAAATAATCCTACATTTTATCTCGAGACTATTATACCTTAAACCTCACACCAAACAATCCCTTAGAGTCATATCTGTGTGTTCCCTATAAATACTCCTACCCCCACACTCTGATAGGGGATCCCCTCAGATAGCATACTACTTGAAAAAATGAAAAAGTTTAGTTCGAGACTTCCTAACTTTCTTCGTAAAGCAACTGCGAGGAACTTTGATGCCGGGAAGATTCCCTTATGCATGTGATGGTAGGAGCTTTGGTCAATAGCTTGCCACTTGATTTCTTCTAGTGCTTCGTCCCATTCTTAACAAAGTTTAGTTCGAGACTGCCTCGAGGCTCGCTCCACTGTGAGGCACTATTAAAATAATGACAAACACTAACAAATCTAAACCCTGAAAAAGCAATTAAACAACCCCTTAAAGGTTCATATCCTTTACGATAAGGTGAGAGTTAGGAATGTAAGAGGTTCATCGAGAAGTTACAAAAAGATAAAATTCAAAAATGTCACGAAGAAGCCATAGATATGTTAGGATTTGCCCTGATTTTCTTAACTTATTTGGATTTTACCATAACTGTATTTTACTTCAAAAAGGTTTTCTTATTGGAAAAGGTTTCTTTGTTGAAAAAGATCTCTTCCATATTTGGTTAACTCTTTCTTGGAGGAGAAGTTTGGACTTCTATAAATTGAAGAACCATCTTCTCATATCATAACACAATAGCATCCACAATGTAGTTGTTAAAGAGTCTTGTTTAGGGGGAGATTTCTCTCAATAGTTTTTTTTTTTTTTTTAAATATATTAGTTTTTATAATATGTAGATCACTTGATCAAATTTATCAATAAAATGCTTTCTCAGTATAATTTTATGTGTTGTCTGATTTATTGCCTTGATGGTAATTAATAGCTTTCGCATGACGCCCTCTCGATTTCGATCCTAACAAGTGGTATTAGAGCCGATGGTTCAGATTGAAGACGACATATTAAGATCAAAGTTGCAACCAACTTAGCGATAGTGAAGTTTTTTTGTCAAAAAAAAAGAGATCCCAGAATACTACATGTGGAGATATAATTTCAACCATATTCTCAACAAATCATGTTGCTCCAGCTTAAAAAATTAAAATTAATTTTCAACTCATGTTTACTTTAACGCATGGGCTCCAACTTTTAACCCTTGCTAATTTTTAATGCTTGGGCTCCTTTTAACTCATGCATACTTTTAACGCATGAGCTTCACTTTTAACCCGTGCTCACTTTTAATGCACAAGGCTTCAATTTTCAATTGGTGCACACTTTTAACGCATACGGCTTTAATTTTTAACCCATATCAAATTTTAACCATGGCAAGCAGCAGTGATGAAGATGATATGAATATGATGTGAAGAAGAAGATGAAGATTAAAATTGCCAGAAAATTCAGGCCAAGGGAAAATTTGTTAGGGTTTGCCCTGATTTTCTTACCTTATTTGAATTTTACCATAACTGTGTTTTACTTCAAAAAGGTTTTCTTAGTGGAAAATGTTTCTTTGTTAGAAAAGATCTCTTCCATATTTGGTTAACTCTTTCTTGGAGGAAAAGTTTGAACTTCTATAAATTGAAGAACCATCTTCTCACACCATAACACAATAGCATCCACAATGTAGTCGTTAAAGAGTCTTGTTTAGGGGGAGATTTCTCTCAATAGTTTTATATTTTTTTTTAATATTAGTTTTCATAACATGTAGGTCACTTGACCGAATCTATCAATAATATATTTTCTCAGTATAATTTTATGTGTTGTCTGATTTATCGCCTTGACGGTTTGCAATTAATAACTTCCACATAACGCCCTCTCGATTTTAATCCCAATATTATATTTTTTTACTGAAGGGATATTAATAAAATAATAATAAATACCAATAAGCCTAAACCCTCGAAAAGCAATTAAATAACCACTTAAAGGTCCATATCCTTTACGATAAGGTGAGAGTTAGGGATGTAAGAGGTTCGTAGAGAAGTTATAAAATGATTTTTATATATCGTAGATATTAATATTTTATGATCGAACCAAATTCGGAACTCAAAAGAGGCCAACAATACACGTATAAACAAAGAAGTAGAGTCGAGTCACCCGACAATATATAATCATGACAGTAAAAATGTTTTGCATTTGCCATATACTATATAACGCTCACTGGTTCTGCATTTTCAGCTTTACCTAGGAGTAGGTGTTTAGGTTAGAGTTTTCATTCCCTTTTATAAGGGGTCATTTGGTAGGTAGATTAAACTATTCTGATATTATAATTTAAGTAGTATTAAATAATTCCATATTGAGTGGGATAAGACGGAATATATATATATTGAAATTCTAGGATAACCCACAACCGCCACAACCTCTGCCCTTCGGGTGAGCATTGAGTAAATCTCCCACTGTGTAATAGCCTGCAAATCACACAGAAAATGTAAATTGTAATAGGCAAGCCTAGTGCGACATGCTCGACTTAAAAGGCATTGAAGGGGGATCGATCCTGGATTATCCGTGTGGATAACCACCCTCCAAACCAACTGAGTCATCCCGAAGAATGGAATATCTCAAGATCGACTAAGTTTGGTATTAGACTTATACCATATTTGGTTGATGGTATAAATTAGTTCCGGGATAAATTTATACCATCAATCAAACATGGTATAAATTAAGTATCAAACTTAACCATGAGATATTCCACCTTATCCCGTGTACCAAACGATTCTAGTAGATAAACCCAGGACTAACTAATACTACCTCCAACCAAATACAAAATAAAATAATCTTAGACTATTATACCTTAAACCTCACACCAAACAATTCCTTAGAGCCATATTTATGTGTTCCCTATAAATACTCCTACCCCACACTCAGATAGGGGATTCCCTCAGATAACATACTACTTGAAAAAATGAAAAAGTTTAGTTCGAGACTTCCTATCTTTCTTCGTAAAGCAACTGCGAGGAACGTTACCATCGGTAGGAGAGTTGAACGCCGGGAAGATCCCCTTATGCATGCGATAGTAGGAGCCTTGGTCAATAGCTTGCCACTTGACTTCTTCTGGTGATCACGTGATTTAATTTTTTAAACAATTTTCTTAAATTCAGTGAAATTATAATTTATCAACAAAACTAATATGTAAATAATTTATAGCCAAAGAACTTTCAATTCAAGTATCACATGTAATTTTTTTTTGCTTTTGATGTATTTTTAAATTTTTGGTATAATATAATTGTATTTATAATATTTGTAACACAAATAAACACAGACAAAAAGTATAAATTATGATAAAAACTTAAGTGAGTAAATCAAGACTTCCTTTCTAATAAAAAGTAAAATATAAACACATCCATCCCCCACCCACCCCAATCAAATTATAGCAACATATTAAACATCATGTGATAGAATTTAATTTATTAAAAAGAGAATTTAAAAACTTAAAGTTCAAATGAAAATGAAATGGAAAAAAAAATAAGGAAGAATTCAAATAGTAAATAACACAATAAATAGTATTCAAAATTATCTTTTTCTTACTTTTAACATGATTATATATTTTGTACCTCACGTGAAATGGGCAAATAAAAAATAGAAAAATGGAGAATGGAGAAATTAGAAGTACGTTTGTGGTTGATTTAGTCTTTTACTTATTTTGTCATTTTTTGTTTTGTTTTTTCTTCTATATTTTGGAGAAAAAATTGCTTATTTATTTTAGAATGTAGGAAAGACTAGATTTATATGTGAATCTATTTTGAGATAACTACACTATTTTAAGGGAGATTCAAATATAGGTATACATATCATGGCCCGCGGGCACCTACTCTAAGCACTTAGATAGGAGAACCCTTACCACCTGACACAACAGGTAAATGAGGAAAATAAACAAAACCATAAAGAAAACCTCTTCTTTGAATCAGGAAAATATTTACAACTTTTATTTCAGGAAAATCCTTTACAAAAACTCGAATACAACCCTCCCTAGGACCTAGTCTAAGCAGGTACAAGAGCCACTATAGGAGAAGTACAAGTAAATAAAAGAAGACACAACTTTCACCATGAAATCGAGGAGTAAAAGCTGCTGGAGATTACCATCGTCATGTACCTATGAAACATCACTAATCTTGCAACCAGACTATACCCAAAAGGTATAGCAAGAGTGGTATCAGTACAAACAACACACACTGATAGCATTATTGGTCAACCCGAATTCACTACATACCATCATATAAGTAAATCAAGAGAAATATGCAACAAGTTACAATAATCCATTTGCTTTTTCATCCACTTCCACCTCCATGTTAGTAACACTAAGAACTTAAATGCCATGTCCCAAACCTTCTTATGCCGTTTCGCTGCCAACTCCATCACCCGGAGACTCTACACCTTGACACCTACGCCTTCCCAAGTCACTTTACTCAGACTTCCCAGGTCACACCTAATACATAGACCTCCCAGGTTGCCCTCAACACTTAGACTTCCCAAGTGGCCCTTAACTCTAGTCTGACAATTATGTCCCGACCCGGACCACCATTTTCTTATCTCCGTCAGTCACTATGACTCAGCAATCAGCAGAATCCCAATTACTCAACGACTAGACCACCTACGGTCATACCATTACCTACATGTATCGACCCGCCTAGGGCCCCTAAGACAATTACCTAACATATAATAACTGCCCGTAACACAATCGCAGACTCTCAGTCTTCCTTCTAACTTATCAACCACATGAAACAGGTTCAATAACCATTTAACAATGAACAATAATCATGACACTTACTCTTTTTCAAATTACCCGAACCATCTAAGGTTTTCTAGACCCACCTAAGTGTTAACATGCAATGTCCGGTCAACTCCAGGATCACCCCACATTTAAGTGTAACAACCTGGCTTCTCAAAGACCAGTATAATCAATCACAGATTCAACAATCAGCCCGGTCTACTCATGGAACCATCATCAAATACAGTCAATAATTGTTGACACCCAATTTTGGCTCTCCGTTCTTAAAATTAACGTCTTCAGGTTTCCTGATCGTTAAAACAGCACAAAATACATCTTTTACACATTTTTCATGAAATATAATAATTTATTGATAATCATCCTTATTTTAGGAATTTTATCAATTTATTGATATATTTTATTTTCTCACAATTTATTGATAATTATCCTTTATTTGGTAAATATTAGGATTTTATCAATTTATTGTCATTATACAATTTTGACAATCGCAATATTTTTTACAGTCATCCGCACACGTACACAATACAAATACTACAATTTCAATCATTTAAAACACATTATATTTTATTTTATTTCTTTTTATCACATACCAATGCACACATTTTTGTACATTATTTATATTCTCTAATACATTCCGCAAGCACAAGAGGTCGGAGCAATTAATTCTAATACGCAGAGCAACGAATCAGTCAAGTCAGGGTCTTGTCATCTTTAATAAAGATGACATTTGACATGACTGAATACGGCTATCGTCCTCTAGTTAATAACCTTGTGCATTGGTTAATAATTTGGGTCAAGTCAAGGTCTTGTCACCTTTAATAAAGGTGACATTTGACATGACTGATTAGGGCTATCGTCCATCGGTTAATAAACTTTATACATTGGTTAATAGAGTAAATAATCTATCGGATAATAACCAAAAAATAAAAAAGATTAGTCTTTTATTTTTGGGGCAAAGGGGGGGTTTGTTTTATATTATAAAAGGGGGGGAGGGGGCATTTTATTTTAGGGGACAAAAAAATATACACACACACATTCACACACTACACACACACCTACTCTACACACTACACTACAAACACACACATCTACACACTATATACACATACATACGCTACACTCTACAGAGATACACACACCCATCAGATATCTTGCTCCCTCTTGCTCTCTCTCTCGCTGCCGCCGCCGG
Source organism: Jaltomata sinuosa (assembly GCA_003996215.1). NCBI lineage: Eukaryota > Viridiplantae > Streptophyta > Magnoliopsida > Solanales > Solanaceae > Jaltomata > Jaltomata sinuosa. The sequence goes on along the minus strand of QJPP01007525.1, from coordinate 2,427,836 downwards.
AATTGATCACCGGCGGCCGGAGACGATGAGCCACCACCAACGCCCCCTGCTCTCTCTCTCCCTGCTCTCCCCTTTATGTCGCTGCCTCGCCGGAGGTGGTGACCGGCGAGCACTCCACCACACGGCCACCAACGCCCCTCTCCCTTCTTTCCCTTCCCCGTCGTTTTGCCGCTACCACGCCGGAAAACATGGCGTTGAGGTATGCGGATCTGGCCGGATCTTTTTGTTTCCGACGTTGCTCCGGCGAGGCCGTTGAAGCAACGCCACCCACTGCCTTCTCTCTTCATGGTTTCCGATATCTTGTTTATGTGATCAATATATGCTTATTTTCCAGATTTTTGGTCGGATTCTATAGGTTCCTTATGGTTTGATTCGTTGACGGAAAAAACAATGCTCCGACAACCTCCATTTTTTTCAGATCTTTATTGTTGTGCTATGTTTATCTACTATTTTCAGGAACTTATCTACTTCTACTAGTGGTTGTTGTGGACTGATTTTACACCCTTTTTGGTTTCAATTTTGGACCTTGTTTGGTCGTTGCTTTGATCTTGCCGGTGTTGAATTCGTCTTGCTCACCACTGTTTTACTGCTGTGTTTTGTTGCTATTGTTGGACTGTTTTGCTGATTTTTTATGTCATTTTTCACCCGGAAAATTTACTCCGGAGTTGGGTTTTTGCTCGGTACTGTTTTAACCGATTTTGGGGCTGTTTGGATGATTTTGTCCGTGCTCTTTACTATTTTTGATATTACGCTGATATCGAACAAATACTACACTACATTGGCCAATGAAAAAACTCCCGTCGATTTTTGAGGCCTCCACAATATAAAAGACGGATACATATATACATGCGTAGCAAGAAAAAATAAATATTGGGCGATGACGAAATCTTGTTATTACAAGACGAAATAAAAAGTTTTATGATCCGCATCTTGGCGAGGTGATCTCGGGTGGCCAACCGATGTTTCGCAGCCATGGCGTATCTAAAACTTAATACAACTACATATCTGAGCCCATACTACAATAAAATTCTATTTTCTTATATTTACATACATATATGTATTTCTTGACTTATTTTGGTAAATATTTATTTGTTATTAATATTTTTACTAAGTGTTTATACAGGTACGTGAGGATGCTCTCCGAAGAAGATAATTAAAAAGAGTTTGAAGATCTCCCTAAAATTCATTGCTTTATTTATATCTTTGTAACTCTTGTAATTGTACAAAAACTAAAATATAGTGAAAACTTTACTTTTGGGGTGTCGGGTGGGAGTGTCCCTTTATTTACTTATCTATTTTACGCGCTTAGGCAAAACTTTAAGTCGTAAATACTTTTATAAACAAATCAATTTAATTAGATACTTAAGTTAATTAATTCATATTTTTTACGTTACGCAAACATTAGGACGTCTTTTCTTTTCTTTTCCTTCTAATTAGTTTACCTAAGCTTTACAAATAATCCTTTTACACATTCTTTTGTTAAAAACATTTTTAAATTAATATTCCTTTCTCATTCTTAAACTCATTTTTTCTTGCAAAAGTGAAACAATATTTACATAAAAACGCAAGTCACTCGATGTAATTATTGTACAATCTTTTCAATGCATTTCTTTTACATTCTTTGCTCAATGTATTTAACATACATTACTTACACATTTTCTTTATATATATTTCGTAATAGTATCTACTTACATCTACATATTTACATACTTTTCATATTAACAATATACATTCTGTTACACTCTTTTGTATACTTTCTTACATATAAATTTTCATACATATAAGTTTTCTCATACATATAAAAGTACATTTTTTATACTCTTAGGCATATATTTTAAACTTGTATACATATATTTTCTACTGTTCATATTTATATTTTTTTTACAAAAAATGATGTTTTACCTCCTCTCTCTTTAAAAATTAAGTTTAGTCGGGTACCACATTTGTGGATTTCGAAGGATGCCTAACACCTTCCCTTCGGAATAACTTGAACCCTTACCTAGAATCTCAAATGGTTTTTTTCGCAGATTAAAATGCGAGTCATACATGTCAATAATAAAAAATAGATTTCCTTATTTTCCTTAAAAATTAGGTGGCGACTCTGTACATAATTAAAATCTTTTAGAGTCCATAAGTTGTGCTTTATCTAACCTTGGTAAAAATAGGGCATGACAGAATGGCGACTCTGCTGGGGATAAGAACCAGGTTCTAACCATCATAGACTCAATTTTTCAATTGAGGGAGGTATTTCTATTCATATTTTATATATTGATTATTTAATTTTTCAATTATCTTTTGCACACTATGAATAGTATATGTTATTTGTATTGTACAGATAAATTTTAGTTTTCGCTTACACATAATATTTATATTAATTATTCTTTGATTCATTATTTACTTTATAATATAGATATATGTTCAAAATATTGCTACACATTATTTATTTAATTATCACATCACTTCTATCGAGTCTTGGCCGTACACTATCACATACTGTGGTTCACGCGAGGAGTGTTTCGCGCTCCTCCAAAACTTCTTTGGATTCCTTAGCTTCAGAGTTAGTGCGTTCAAATTACTACGCATTTTCTCGCAGTTGTCCGAATATTCTTTATCAGCTTAGGTGAATCTACTCTTAGAATCCTTAGGCCGTTGTACATACGATCGTTACTTTAGTCGAATTAATTTTTATTCTTTATTTGTTATATATTTTTAATTGATACTTGCCCTTTGATGATTATATATTCTGCGTTTTTATATTTTTGTGCATACTTTTGGTTTATACATATATGTACACATGTCATCTTCGTCCTCGTCCATTTTGTCTGACGATTTTGGTTAACTTGTGTTGAGCCTAGGACCTTTTCAATCCCTCACATTCGTTCTCGGTCTCTAAGACCATTCCTCACAATTTATCATTCTTTCCCATTCCCATTGTCGATCTTCAATTCCTCACATTCGTTCTCGATCTCTAAGATCATCCTTCACAATTTATCAATCCTTTTTATACCCAATATCGATCTTTACGATCACTCTTTTGGATTTCATCATTCTTTTTCAAGAAATTTTCAATACAGCCTTGTACATTCTTTTCATTTTTATACCGTACCTTTTTCTTGTCCAAACTCACTCATAGCTTTACTTTTTTCAATACAATCGCTCAAAGTAATTATACAACTCACATACAACTAGGTATCAGTTCGAACTACGTTTTGACCTGATTCTTGTCCTGACAAGATACGTAGGCAACCTTACATAAGGGTTCGGTCTTCCATTGTTTCAAAATAATTGCTCCAGGATTTTAAAAACTGGGGCAAATTTTTGAAACAATTCAAATACCCTCTCCAAAGTCCTGTTGACAGCGCAAATCAACAGTTTCCCTCAAATCCAAATCTCTCTGACATCAGTGTCAATATTGGCCTTACATTCAAACCTTCACTCGACTTTGATCCTAGAACATGGGACATAAGTTTCTTTTTCTCTCAATCATCGTAGATTATAAAATGTGACATTTTGGCCTTCACTTTCAAAATCAAGAGTTCAACACTCTCCCAGTCATTCAATTCTTCCGACAGGGGCGAAGTAATATCAAATATTTGCCATGCTTCTCTTTCTTTGTAATATTTTCAGCGTAGTAGAGTAGTGACAAAACTCTGTCTATCTTTTTACATCCGTCATCTTGATTGTCTGATCAAAGTATTTTTAAAGCTCTTTGTCTGTAATTAGTTCCTCACAGCCGCCTGTCACATCACTTTTCAAGAATAACCACCAGTTCATGACAATCATACATATCACACCCATGGATTCATTCTGAACTACGTCCTGACCTGATTCTCATCTTAATTCATCTTGGTGAGATATGTAGGCAATCCTACATAAGGGTTCGGTCTTCCTGCTATTCTAAAATAATTTTTTTTTAGGATTGCAAACTGGGGCAAATATTTTGGAATGGTCCACTGACGCTCTCAACCCTTAAAAAAAAATAATGACAAGCGTCAATCAATTCCCTCAAGTCCAAAATTCAAGATTATCAATATCACTCTTACCATAATCTCCATTCGACTTTAGTCTCAAAATCTGAAGACCTAAGTCTCTCTTCAAACCTCTCAAATGTCGTAGGCCATGGAACTACGGTAAATCACTTTCACTTTCCAAATCTAAGGGTTCAACACAAATTGGCTCATTTTCTTTGTAGGCGCGCCTATCATAGGATATCAAGCAATAAAAAGAGAGGAGTCGAGTCTGAAGAAGTTAAATAATCTCTGAACTTCACATGAGATAACATCCGACCTCGAACTTTTTGAGGCATCCATATTCAATGGGACAGACAAATCAGGGGAGTTTTTGACCGTGTAATTATATTATTTTTCATGACTTTCCTACTTTCACTCCTTTCTTATTCCTTTACAGGAGAACCGTCCCCACTTAATCGGGGACGGACACACCAATGAGTGCCCTCGTAAATAATTGAGGGGCCACAATATGGCATCTTCAAACAACAATTGGAGACGATCACGATAATGGACGATCTCCATAAAAAATTGGGAAATCACAACAACGATCATCCTCACAAACAGTCGGGAGACACTCTCATCGAGGACATCACCAACACTCGACATACGAGGCATCGCTCCGAGTTTGTCTATATCTTTGCATTATTTTTTATACATATTTTTTATATTCGGTAAATATCTTAATTTTTTGACTTATATTCCTTCTAGAGGTGAATTCTTTTCTGCACATACATTTGGTACCGCATCTTCACGAACTACGCGAACCTGATTCTCATCTTGATGAGATACGTAGGCAGCCCTTCTTGGGTTCGGTATTCCTTATTAGAAAAACGAAAAAAAAATGTGTACATACATTTTAGTTCGTATCTTCACGAACTACGCGAACTTGATTCTCATCTTGATGAGATACGTAGGCAGCCCTTCTTGGGTTCGGTATTCCTTATTAGAAAAACGAAAAAAAATGTGTACATACATTTTAGTTCGTATCTTCACGAACTACGCGAACCTGATTCTCATCTTGATGAGATACGTAGGCAGCCCTTCTTGGGTTCGGTATTCCTTATTAGAAAAATGAAAAAAAATGTGTACATACATTTTAGTTCGTATCTTCACGAACTACGCGAACCTGATTCTCATCTTGATGAGATACGTAGGCAGCCCTTCTTGGGTTCGGTATTCCTTATTGGAAAAACAAACAAAAAATGTGTACATACATTTTAGTTCGTATCTTCATGAACTACGCATACCTGATTCTCATCTCAATGAGATACGTAGGCAGTCCTTCTTGGATTCGGTAATCATTTACAAAAAAAAAGGAGTTTATTTTTTTTACTTTACATCTTATACCCTATCCTCTTGAACTACACAGACCTGATTCTTGTTCATACAAGATACGTAGGCAACCCTCATAAGGGTTCGGTCTCATTTTTCCCCAAAAAAAAAAAAAAAAAAAAAAAATATGAAAGTTTTGACTTGGTTGGTACCAACATAGTTAGAAGTGTGCATGAGAAAGAACAAATGGTATGATGAAGAGGACCAATTTCGTGGTAAACCATAGATTCTTTTGGTACCTCTTAATCGCACCTTAGTGACACTCGAAAAATTATCTTGCATGCATCTAAGACAAGAACAAAACCAACCTCATCGTTTCGTGTGCATTGTGTGGCGAGCATTAGATTAATTCATTGCATTGCATTGATGATCTAGAACTTGGCCTAAATGTTTGTTGAGGCAAAATACTGAGTTACACTTGATTTGGGAAAGGATCGTAGGCCTTCTTTGACCCGATTAAGCCTTTCATAACCTACCAAATGACATTATCCCTAGCATTCCCCCTTTGAGCCTAAAGCCTTTTCTTTGAACAACCACATCTCAGCCTATACCTTTCTGAGTGCTTACATGCACTACCCTCTTTTGGCCCGACCTCCCTGAGCGCATTAAAATGTGCAAATTGCGGACAAAGATTCAAGATCAAAGATGCCAAAGGCAGAAGATGCAAAGTCCCAGAGGAATAAAGATGAAAATACGACTTTAAAGAAGGAGTAAAATTTCCCACAAATCAAAACATGGAGAAATCCCCCCCAAAAAAAAATATATAATGAAAAACACTCCAACAAATGTGGAGAAATTTCAAAAAAAAAAAATGAAAAAGAAAAAAGAAGAGAAAAGAACTCCAAAAAGGGAAAAAAGACTCCAACAACGAAAAGAAGTCGATACAAATTCAAAGAAAGGGACTACGAGACAAAGAAGATCAAGCGTCCAAATGCAACAAATGTCAAAGCACAAATATAGTGCATGCTCAAGGGAGGATTAGTCACTTTTATCCCAAATAATATCCTACCCATCCCCAAGCCTACATTACAAGCTGATAAAAGCCCTACCTGATCCTATTTCAAGTGTTCTCACATTAGTGGATACTTACATGAAGGCCAAGCCTATGGTATCACAATTACATGCATTGAACATCCTTCTGAGTGTGAGTGCACTTCTCAAAATGTCCTAAAATCAAAATACTCAAATGTGTGAAGAATAGGACTTTCTTTTGGTGAGGCACATGAAACATGAGGAAAGGTATAGTTCAAAATCTTTGTTTGAATCAAGAAGAACAAATCTTGTCGATACTTAGGTACGTCTGAGGTACCATTTGAAACTATTGGAATTACCCGAAGTTGATCTCGGTTTAGCTGGGAAAGATGGTGGAATTCTTATGCATAAGACTAATTGTTGGTACCAACTGAAAGTCAAGACATGATTTTCTTTTCAACATTTCTTAAAAAAAAAAAAAAAAAAAATCAATCAATCAAAAAGTTTTCTTCCTTCACAGGCGCCCACCTTCTAATGCGGGTATTTACATTTCAGTACTTTTACAGGCGCCCACCTTCTAATGCGGGTATTTACAGTTCAGTACTTTTACAGGCGCCTACCTTCTAATGCGGGTATTTACATCTCAGTACTTTTACAGGCGCCCACCTTCTAATGCGGGTATTTACATTCAAAGCTCCGGCACACAAACCGGAGCATGCATTGAGATCTTGGTACACAACCCAAGACTCCATTTCATTCAAAGCTCCGGCACACAAACCGGAGCATGCATTTAGATCTTGGTACACAACCCAAGACTCCATTTCATTCAAAGCTTCGGCACACAAACCGGAGCATGCATTGAGATCTTGGTACACAACCCAAGACTCCATTTCATTAACGCTTCGGCACACAAACCGAAGTATGCATTGAGATCTTGGTACACAACCCAAGACTCCATTTCATTAACGCTTCGGCACACAAATCGGAGTATGCATTGAGATCTTGGTACACAACCCAAGACTCCATTTCATTAACGCTTCGGCACACAAACCGGAGTATGCATTGAGATCTTGGTACACAACCCAAGACTCCATTTCATTAACGCTTCGGCACACAAACCGGAGCATGCATTGAGATCTTGGTACACAACCCAAGACTCCTTTTCATTAACCCTCCGGCACACAAACCGGAGCATGCATTGAGATCTTGGTACACAACCCAAGACTCCATTTCATTAACGCTTCGGCACACAAACCGGAGCATGCATTGAGATCTTGGTACACAACCCAAGACTCCATTTCATTAACACTTCGGCACACAAACCGGAGCATGCATTGAGATCTTGGTACACAACCCAAGACTCCATTTCATTAACACTTCGGCACACAAACCGGAGCATGCATTGAGATCTTGGTACACAACCCAAGACTCCATTTCATTAAGCTCCGGCACACAAACCGGAGCATGCATTGAGATCTTGGTACACAACCCAAGACTCCATTTCATTAACGCTCCGGCACACAAACCGGAGCATGCATCAGGATCTTGGCACACAACCCAAGATTCCATTTCATTAACGCTTCGGCACACAAATCGGAGCAGGCATCATAATCATTCTTTTTTCCAGCAAGTACACAATCTTGCATCCCCAGCGTCTCACAGCTCAACATTGGGGCAATTTTGAAAGAGACATTGGGAATATGTAAATGCTTCTGTTCCCAAATAGTCTTTTTCTTTAATTATTTTTTCCAGGGTCGTCCACCCCGAACAATAGGACAAGAGGTAATTTGCCTCAACTTTTGAACTACACCTGGCCTGATTTTCGTGTAATTCGAGGTATGTAGGCAACTCTAAATCAGAGTTCGGCCATATTTTCATCATAATTCTTTGTCGAGCAAAATTGGCTTCATGTCAACGTTTTCACCCAAAGATTCTTACATCATCTTTAGTCGAAAAGGGGTAAACTGTTGACACCCAATTTTGGCTCTCCGTTCTTAAAATTAACGTCTTCAGGTTTCCTGATCGTTAAAACAGCACAAAATACATCTTTTACACATTTTTCATGAAATATAATAATTTATTGATAATCATCCTTATTTTAGGAATTTTATCAATTTATTGATATATTTTATTTTCTCACAATTTATTGATAATTATCCTTTATTTGGTAAATATTAGGATTTTATCAATTTATTGTCATTATACAATTTTGACAATCGCAATATTTTTTACAGTCATCCGCACACGTACACAATACAAATACTACAATTTCAATCATTTAAAACACATTACATTTTATTTTATTTCTTTTTATCACATACCAATGCACACATTTTTGTACATTATTTATATTCTCTAATACATTCCGCAAGCACAAGAGGTCGGAGCAATTAATTCTAATACGCAGAGCAACGAATCAGTCAAGTCAGGGTCTTGTCATCTTTAATAAAGGTGACATTTGACATGACTGAATACGGCTATCGTCCTCTAGTTAATAACCTTGTGCATTGGTTAATAATTTGGGTCAAGTCAAGGTCTTGTCACCTTTAATAAAGGTGACATTTGACATGACTGATTAGGGCTATCGTCCATCGGTTAATAAACTTTATACATTGGTTAATAGAGTAAATAATTTATCGGATAATAACCAAAAAATAAAAAAGATTAGTCTTTTATTTTTGGGGCAAAGGGGGGTTTTGTTTTATATTATAAAAGGGGGGGAGGGGGCATTTTATTTTAGGGGACAAAAAAATATACACACACACATTCACACACTACACACACACCTACTCTACACACTACACTACAAACACACACATTTACACACTATATACACATACATACGCTACACTCTACAGAGATACACACACCCATCAGATATCTTGCTCCCTCTTGCTCTCTCTCTCGCTGCCGCCGCCGGAATTGATCACCGGCGGCCGGAGACGATGAGCCACCACCAACGCCCCCTGCTCTCTCTCTCCCCGCTCTCCCCTTTATGTCGCTGCCTCGCCGGAGGTGGTGACCGGCGAGCACTCCACCACACGGCCACCAACGCCCCTCTCCCTTCTTTCCCTTCCCCGTCGTTTTGCCGCTACCACGCCGGAAAACATGGCGTTGAGGTATGCGGATCTGGCCGGATCTTTTTGTTTCCGACGTTGCTCCGGCGAGGCCGTTGAAGCAACGCCACCCACTGCCTTCTCTCTTCATGGTTTCCGATATCTTGTTTATGTGATCAATATATGCTTATTTTCCAGATTTTTGGTCGGATTCTATAGGTTCCTTATGGTTTGATTCGTTGACGGAAAAAACAATGCTCCGACAACCTCCATTTTTTTCAGATCTTTATTGTTGTGCTATGTTTATCTACTATTTTCAGGAACTTATCTGCTTCTACTAGTGGTTGTTGTGGACTGATTTTACACCCTTTTTGGTTTCAATTTTGGACCTTGTTTGGTCGTTGCTTTGATCTTGCCGGTGTTGAATTCGTCTTGCTCACCACTGTTTTACTGCTGTGTTTTGTTGCTATTGTTGGACTGTTTTGCTGATTTTTTATGTCATTTTTCACCCGGAAAATTTACTCCGGAGTTGGGTTTTTGCTCGGTACTGTTTTAACCGATTTTGGGGCTGTTTGGACGATTTTGTCCGTGCTCTTTACTATTTTTGATATTACGCTGATATCGAACAAATACTACACTACATTGGCCAATGAAAAAACTCCCGTCGATTTTTGAGGCCTCCACAATATAAAAGACGGATACATATATACATGCGTAGCAAGAAAAAATAAATATTGGGCGATGACGAAATCTTGTTATTACAAGACGAAATAAAAAGTTTTATGATCCGCATCTTGGCGAGGTGATCTCGGGTGGCCAACCGATGTTTCGCAGCCATGGCGTATCTAAAACTTAATACAACTACATATCTGAGCCCATACTACAATAAAATTCTATTTTCTTATATTTACATACATATATGTATTTCTTGACTTATTTTGGTAAATATTTATTTGTTATTAATATTTTTACTAAGTGTTTATACAGGTACGTGAGGATGCTTCCGAAGACGATAATTAAAAGGAGTTTGAAGATCTCCCCAAAATTCATTGCTTTATTTATATCCTTGTAACTCTTGTAATTGTACAAAAACTAAAATATAGTGAAAACTTTACTTTTGGGGTGTCGGGTGGGAGTGTCCCTTTATTTACTTATCTATTTTACGCGCTTAGGCAAAACTTTAAGTCGTAAATACTTTTATAAACAAATTAATTTAATTTAGATACTTAAGTTAATTAATTCATATTTTTTACGTTACGCAAACATTAGGACGTCTTTTCTTTTCTTTTCCTTCTAATTAGTTTACCTAAGCTTTACAAATAATCCTTTTACACATTCTTTTGTTAAAAACATTTTTAAATTAATATTCCTTTCTCATTCTTAAACTCATTTTTTCTTGCAAAAGTGAAACAATATTTACATAAAAACGCAAGTCACTCGATGTAATTATTGTACAATCTTTTCAATGAATTTCTTTTACATTCTTTGCTCAATGTATTTAACATACATTACTTACACATTTTCTTTATATATATTTCGTAATAGTATCTACTTACATCTACATATTTACATACTTTTCATATTAACAATATACATTCTGTTACTCTTTTGTATACTTTCTTACATATAAATTTTCATACATATAAGTTTTTTCATACATATAAAAGTACATTTTTTACACTCTTAGGCATATATTTTAAACTTGTATACATATATTTTCTACTGTTCATATTTATATTTTTTTACAAAAAATGATGTTTTACCTCCTCTCTCTTTAAAAATTAAGTTTAGTCGGGTACCACATTTGTGGATTTCGAAGGATGCCTAACACCTTCCCTTCGGAATAACTTGAACCCTTACCTAGAATCTCAAATGGTTTTTTTCGCAGATTAAAATGCGAGTCATACATGTCAATAATAAAAAATAGATTTCCTTATTTTCCTTAAAAATTAGGTGGCGACTCTGTACATAATTAAAATCTTTTAGAGTCCATAAGTTGTGCTTTATCTAACCTTGGTAAAAATAGGGCATGACAATAATGCATAATTAAAATTCGTATCAGGCGTGGTACCCAAGCCAACCGATATAGAACATGTATCAGGCGTGGTACCTGAGCCAACCGTTAGTATTCCATACCAGGCTTGGTACCCGAGCCAACTGAATGTCACACAAGCCAACAGTCAATGATTAAGTGAATAAAAACACACTTGCAAAACCAACAAGTAATAGTCAAGTTCATTTCACATAATTGACACCCCAAATACTTGGATATTCATAACTTCATCCCCTAAGCATGCAAGCACGGACATCACTAAGCTAAGATTACATGTATATATATATTGCATTTGGTAAAACAAGAACCATCACCTACTCCACCCCCGGATCCGTAACCCCAATCTTGAAATCTTGTCCGAAGACTAAATCCCCGTTCACCCCCCTTGACACATAACTAGCAGATGCATCAATTCCAGAGTCCTCCTTCCAAGATCACACAACATAAGGGAGACATCCCCTAACATTGATACTTCACCCATTCTTGCTTACCCTACTTCTTTTATATCGAATCATTCTCAAAACTCTCTAAAACTAGTCATTTATTTACCCATAGCATTTTCAATTTTCTGAACCTTCCGAAAGTTCTAGTTCCCTGAACCCAACTCGACATGTATAAACCATCCGGAATAAAACACCTAACCCATCATATTCTATTCAAAATCAGTCAAAACTCAAATAATCCTTCAGACTCCATGCCCGAAGGCCTAAACATGAATTCTCCCTTCAGTCATATAATAATATGAAATGGAAACAGCTCTAAGTCTACTAAATGAAAGAACCTAGCCTACATGAACGCCAAGCAGCTGCACAATGCATATTCTAGCTTCGTGAAGGCATTTTTTGACGGAGGACAAACCCAAAATCCATGATTTCACGCCCTTTTCACCGGAATCTCTCCTACCCATGGCTCCCAAGCTTTGGAGCAGCCTAGGAGAATTTTTGGAGTAACCCTCGTGTGTTTTTCAACTGAGGAGGAAAAGTCTTTTATAAAAAATCGCGTAATTAGCTTCTGATTTCCGTCATACCGCTATAGAAACCGGCTGACCGCTACAGCAGTGGCGCTATAGCAGAATAATTTTCGCTATAGCAGAGTGATGTCAGTCCGGATCAATTTTCAAAAATCTGAAATTTTCGTCACGTCAATCCCACTTAATTCAAAACGTATTTAATCGTTCTCAAAATTCGCGATATGGTGATTTCTAAAATAACGATGGATCAAGTCGTTACAATACATATTTTTTAATATTTCAAATACAAAACAAAATTTATATATATATATATATAGAACTACTTACATATGTAACATTTGGGTAGAATTCGCTATAAATTTTTTTGTGCTAATCAATAAAGTAACAAAAAAATCAGTTATATAAATGACTATGAAAACAACACCTTAAATAGGTTAATAGATGATAAATAAAAAAATTTCTCATCAGAACAAAAGCTATTGAGTTACCAGTTGCTCAATCTTCTTGTCTTGTTCAAAATTTCTCGCGACATCAATTAAATAAATAGATAATCACAAAAAATACATAAAATAAAATAAACACTTATTTTAATAAAATAATAACACAAAGTTAAATTCTTTTGACTAAAAACTCTTTATAAAATGTGATTTTCATTTATCATTTACGTAATAGAATGTATTTCTTTTTATCAAAAATCAAACGAACAAACTTAGCACAAAAAATTATTACTTACTTGAATCCAGGCCTGATTATAGTAAAAAAAATTAACATGTAATATGATCATCATTCATCTGCATATAAAATAGCCAATGAAGAAAATATTAAAATAAAAATAAATTCAAGCAATTGAAAAATATAAAAAATGCAGTAAATAAATTCACCATTAAGACTAATGATAAGTAACAAAAAAAGTGAAGGAAGCTTAACATTGTATATCATTGTAGGAGTATATATAAGAGAGGTTAAGAAGCTAGAAGTTCATTGCAACTCAAATTTCGTTTAAATTCGAATTCAAATATCATATCATTTTCTTTTTTTAAAAAAGATCTTTTATTACTCTTCCTTATCTTTGATTTTTGAAATACAATGCATAGTTTTCTTTATATATTTGAATTGAAAGAAATATTTGAAATTAAATAAAATCAATTCAAATATTATTTATAGTTAATAATAACAAATTAAAAGAGGACCAATTTGTTATTCATCCTTACCCTTATTATTTTATTTTTTCTCTTACGCTTTTTTTCCTTATATTATTTATAGTTAATAATAACCTTTGTCTTAAAATTGCCAAGTGGCTTTTCAATAGCTTGTCACTTGGCTTCTTCTGATGCTTCGTCCTCTGCTTTATAATATATATATATATATATATATATATATATAGATAGTACTTGCATCATTTTGGGATGTTACCAATCATGTTATAGATATGTCAATTTTAGACTCGTGAATCGTGAGTTTAAAGTTGATTTTGCAGCAGCTAAAATTGTAAAAACTTATAATTTTAGCTAATGGCCCTCAAGCGGTTATATCATATATATACAATTCGGCTGTTTATTTTTGCTCCTTGCTTTATGCGCCGCACGCACATAGACCTTCTGCTTGTAATACATAGTTACTTACTAAAAGATTTATCGCACACTAAAATGGTATGTATTCAGTTATTCACACTACTAGTTCAAATTATAAATTGCTTTATATTTTAAGTCGATTTTCCAAAAAAAAAAAAAGAAGAAAAGAATGTACACAATGTGTTTAGCATCTTTCGTATATATAGATACTCTGTATATAATCAGCAAATTGCGATACACTCGATTGTGAGCATAATCCTTTTAATAAAATTATTCACTAAAGAATAAAGCAAAATATTGGTTTTAAGATACTATGACTAAATTTCTAAAAGTAAAGGGAGATAACGGGAAAAATAAAATAACCCTAAAGTATTGTAGTTAGCAGGAGAAATCGAGTCTAAATGCAAATATTAGGCACATACTTCTAGGAGAGACCAAGCTAGGTAGGTAGTGGGCGTTTTGATATAAATTGTTTAGTATTTAAAAATAATAATATTTGAAGTTAGGCGAGAAAAGAGTGTTTCAAAATTAATATAATGTTTGAAATATGAGAATACAATTTTGAATTTTTTGAATCAAAATTTTTGAGAACTCGTAAAACCAAATTCCCAATTTTCAAGTTTCATATACAAATAAGTAATTGAAATATTCTTCAAATATTTGAAATTTTTTCTATGGACAAACGGGTAGTTGGGGCTTTATGTATTTAAATTTTAGCTCTTTTTTCCTCCCAATGCTATAGGAAAATTCTAATTATATTTCTTCAGAAAATGGGATTTGGACCCGAAATTACAACAACAAAATACCCAGTGTATTCTCACAACGTGGGTTATGGGGAGGGTAGAGTGTACGCAGTTCGTACCACTACCTCAGAGGTGAGGTAGAAATGTTGTTTCCGATAGACCCCGGCTCAAGGCAAAAACAGTCTAAAAATAGGCTAAAAAGGACGTAACAAAGATACAGGATAAAAATACATGATAAAACTACAAGAGACGATAGGAAGTAATATGTAGTAACAAACAACAGACAGAAACAGAGCACTGCCACAAAATATTACTACGAGGAATCCAAGAACAAGAAACTATATCTCGCCTTACATTAGAGTTGGAAGATAAAATATGCGATTATATTATTGGTCATACTTCCAAATTCTTAAGTGTATAATACTGTATATATGGAAAACCCATTCAACATTAATACAATACTTAGACCATCAAATTTTACCAATTCTAAACTTTGACTCTATATATAAAATACTAAAGACACATGTAATCAAAGAAGCAGTCAAAATATTAACAGTTCCTTTTGACGTTTTAAGACAAGTATACTAACAACCCCATAATTTTTGTAGTTAGTATAGAAACCAAAAGAAAAGGAGTGAATGGTCAAAAACATATTTAAAGTATGCTCATTTTTGGAGTTTCATACATGAATTATCAGATAGATGGGTTTTCTATCTGAACCATCATCAAGTTCATCGAAACACACCTGAATTATTAGTTGTTTGAGTTTCATACCTGAAATTCAAACAACTATAGTTCAGGTGTGTTTTGATAAACATTTAGTGATAGTTCAGACATGTAGGAAACTCATATACGATAGTTTAGGTATGAAACTCCAAAAATTGAGATACTTTACATGTATTTTTGACTCTTAACCAAAAAAAAAAAAAGAGAAAAAGAATTACTATTCAATTAATTTTGATTCAAAAATAAAAGCCAAAAGTTATGGTATAGCAATTTTTTCGTGATATAAAAGAATTACTATTCTATGTAATAAATGAAATGATTTCATCCATTTCACCATATTCCCCGATGAACATTGTGACTAATTTTAGAAAAGTAGCAAGGCAACTTTTGATGAAAAGAAAAGGTCGGCGGCCAGGTAGACCAACCCACCGGCCTAGGTTTAGAACCAAATAAGATTGACGTGGAAATTGGGAAAGCCACCTTAATATTCCAGACTGGATGTCCACTTCTTTTTGGTTGGATTCCATTACCCACCCACCCCCGACCCCATCAATTCTTTTTTTATGACAAAGAACTCGCGGTCACTATTTTTATATTTTTTAAATATGTACATGATAAACTTATTGTACACAAATTATATAGAAAAAGTAAATCATAATCGGTATATTCTATGCGACAAGCTTGACTCAAAAGATCACCTCTACATCAAAAACAAGAAATTTTGAATTTGGAACTTTCATTATTGAAACCATCTGAGCCAATTCGAAGGTCCCATCGATTTCTTTTTATAGGAAAGAGAAAGTTTTGCTTTTCAATATTTCACATGAGTTTTCTTTTTTCTTCTTATTGTTTTTATATATTTGTATTCAAACTTAATTTGTAGTTGTTCCTTTTAACTAAAGTTGCTAAGTTGGCAATCTTTTGCTTTGTTGAGAATCTTCTAAGGTGACCTGTACTGGTTAACATCCACCTCATTAATTTGAAAATTAAACTTTGTCGTCATCATTTTGTTCGTGTCTTGATTATTATTAGTAGTACTAAATAAAAATATTTATGTTTGAAAAATTAACATTTACCTGTGTTTAATTTGAGGATGACTTATCGATTTTATTTAATTTTATGGACTTTACTAACACCTCACATGTAAATAATTAACTGCAAAAAACATATCTAGATCAATTTTTCTTCTTCTTACTTTCTCTAATTCTAAAAAAATTACTTATGGTCCTAAATACTGCACTAACTGTAATTTTAACTCTTCCTAATTTTTGTGTTGGAATATAGGTCTATAGTGTGGTCAACAAGATAACAATGTGGGTCTACTCTATACTCCCTCCGTCCCTCAAATTAATTTCCCTTAGCTCAAAAATTTTATCCTAAAATTATTTTTACTTTAGGAATTCAATACTAAGGTTGGTAATTATTTTCAATAGAAAATAATACATGATAAATAAGAAGAAAAAAAAGCTACTTCTATTATTCTTTCTGTCTCAAAATATTTGTCACATTTTACTTTTCGAGAGTCAAACTATATAAACTTTGATCAATATTTTAAAATATATTTTTCATCATATTGATATAAGAATAATTACAAATTATAGTATTTTTCGGATAGTTTTAATATTTAAATTTAAATTTTAAAATATAACCTTACTTATTAATCAAATTGATTATCAAAAAGTAACAATTATTTTATGTTGAAAGGAGTAAATAAAAATACTTTAATAAATTATACTTTGTATTTATTTAATCTATAATAAGCATGAAAAAAACTAAAATAGGAGGGACGAATAATTTACGAGAGAAAAAGGACAGGAAAAAGAATGAGAGATGAATAGATCCCATTGCCTGGCTTTTTGTTAGCAGCCAAAAACATGCCACACTTGTATTTTGGACCTCATTTCATTTGAAATTTCAATCATAAATTCATAAGAATTGTTTGGTACGTGAATTAAAAATAATAATTGCTGGAATAGAATTTAAAACTAATTTTATTTTATACTTAATTTAAAATATTATTGTGGACATGACTCTAGATAGGAAGGTGTGAATGATGTGAATTAGGATAAAAAGTTAGAAGGATGAGAGGCGTCCATACTAGTAGGTGCATGTGCTTTGTTTAGGGTCCATGCTAGTAGGCGTAGTACTATACTTGTAGTATCTGGTTCTTGAAGTTTTGGAGATGTTCATTGTTCCGAGTAGATGGATTGTAGTATTATTTTGTGATAGTCTTGTTTTTATTACTATCATTTTCTAGTCTGTTTGCTTTGAGCTGAGGTCTATCGGAAATAACCTCTCTACCTCACTTCTGAGGTTGTGGTACGAATTGTATACACTCCACATTTCCCAGACTCCACTTTATGGGAATATACTGGGTATGCTGTTGTTGTATTTAATATGAAATATTAGAATTAGTTTTCAATTTATTTTATTCTATTAAAAGAATAAAATAATTTCATAGCCGAGCCTTTCCCCTGCACTCTCACCGCTTTATAAATACAAAACACCGCAAATATTCTCTGCTTCATTTTCAAGAACGCCCCTTAAACCCTCATCCTCTTCTCTCTGCTTTCTCCTTAATTTCTCCATAATCATCAACTGGTACGTTTCACTTTTTTGGGTTCTTCACAATTTTCTTTATCTTAATCCCATCTCTCTGTCCTTGATGCCCAGAGTTGATTTTTCTTTTATACTTGGTCATTTTTTCAGTTTTCAGGAGCTTTTCTTTTCTGGGTATCTATAGTTTGTTGATTATTTTGTTTATACATGTTGATCATTATTCTTTCAAGTTACTAAATTTTAGTGAAGATACTGATCAAGATCTGTAATTCAACCTAGTATCTTTTTTTAATTTCTTGCTCCCAGAGCAGGGTAATTCTTAGTTGATCATGATATTCAAGAAAATTAAAGATTTAGTCCCAAAACTTGTTTGGTATTGAGGCGTAGCTATTGATTGATTAATATAATTCTTGAGTATTTATCAGGTAGGTCTTTTAGTTTTTACTATGTTTCCTTTACTTGTGTGTCTTCTTCTTTTTTATATATAGTATAGTATATGCATGGCCTGTCTCTTCCTCGCAAATATATGGAAAAGTCAATCATTTTACCCATTCTTTATTACATCTAGCTTGATATTGTCAATATTACTTTCATCTTTTCTCACTATTTTTCACTAATTTCACCTTGTGTTAGGTTTTAAAAGATGGCAGATGCAGAAGATATTCAACCTCTTGTCTGTGATAATGGAACAGGAATGGTTAAGGTTAGTTTGTAATTAAGCTGTGAAGCTTTCCTCCTTCAGATGATATTTCATTCTATCAGAACTAGTCTTTTGGTTGTTACCTGTGGCATGTAACTCTAATGGTCACAATTGACTGTAAATTAGCATAATAATATCTTATATTTCAGTTAAAATAACAAATCTTTTGGTCCCTATTGGTTTGAAGTTTGAACCACTAAAATATGCACCCTTGTATTCCAAATATAATATTCTGGTTCTGATTATTGGGAATATTTGTAGTACTTCCCTTAATTAATGGCTCTTTTACCTATTATCCTGCAGGCTGGGTTTGCTGGTGATGATGCACCAAGAGCTGTTTTTCCTAGTATTGTCGGTCGACCTCGACACACCGGTGTTATGGTCGGGATGGGTCAAAAGGATGCATATGTTGGTGATGAAGCTCAGTCAAAAAGGGGTATTCTCACCTTAAAGTATCCCATTGAGCATGGAATAGTGAGCAACTGGGACGATATGGAGAAGATTTGGCATCATACGTTTTACAATGAGTTGCGTGTTTCTCCTGAAGAGCACCCTGTGCTACTTACTGAAGCACCTTTGAACCCCAAGGCCAATAGAGAGAAAATGACACAGATCATGTTTGAGACTTTCAATGTCCCTGCCATGTACGTTGCTATTCAGGCGGTCTTGTCTCTTTACGCCAGTGGCCGTACAACAGGTGCGACATGAGTCTTACCCTCCTTTTACAACCAAAATTTTGATTAGTAGATTGATTATTTTACAGTCAGCATCCATTGCGTTGTTGTTTAAATAACTTTTTAAATGATTCAGACATGGAAAGAAGTCTGGTGATCTTGGCTTCATTCTAGCTTTTAGTTTTTATGTATGATTTCGATTTAGTTCAATCTGTATCCTCTATGGTGATACTGCCTGTGATTGTTGCCATATAATGGTATTCTTTGAATCCTCAAGTTATCCTGTTTAATTATGCTTTTGGTCATCAACAGGTATTGTGCTGGATTCCGGTGATGGTGTCAGTCATACAGTGCCAATTTATGAAGGTTATGCCCTTCCTCATGCAATTCTTCGGTTGGATCTAGCTGGGCGTGATCTTACCGATTGTCTGATGAAAATCCTGACTGAAAGAGGTTATTCATTCACCACTAGTGCTGAACGGGAAATTGTCCGCGATATGAAAGAAAAACTAGCATATGTTGCACTTGACTACGAGCAAGAATTGGAGACTGCAAAGAGTAGCTCTGCTGTTGAAAAAAGCTATGAGTTACCAGATGGGCAGGTGATCACCATTGGAGCAGAGAGGTTCAGATGCCCAGAAGTCTTATTCCAGCCATCACTTGTGGGAATGGAAGCTGCTGGAATCCATGAAACAACTTACAATTCCATCATGAAGTGCGATGTGGATATCAGAAAGGATCTTTATGGCAACATTGTCCTCAGTGGTGGAACAACAATGTTTCCTGGTATTGCTGATCGTATGAGCAAGGAAATTACCGCTCTTGCTCCCAGCAGCATGAAAATCAAGGTGGTGGCTCCTCCTGAACGCAAATACAGTGTCTGGATTGGAGGGTCTATCTTAGCTTCTCTCAGCACCTTCCAACAGGTAACGCATAACATAACACGTGCAGCACTAACTGTTAGAATGCTTGCACGTCTCCTCATACTCTTGCCTCGTCGAGTTGTATTCATTAAATTTTTAGTTGGGAGCTTTGCTGATTTTGTTTCTTTGAACTACTGCAGATGTGGATAACAAAGGGTGAATATGATGAATCTGGTCCTTCCATTGTTCACCGGAAATGCTTCTAAGTTGGTCGATGGAAGGTTCAATCTTCTCATTATCTGCTTCAACAGTTTGGTCAGAGTTCTGAGCAGGATTTTGTTAAAGCTGAATGTTTTGAGTTCATAAAGATGAAGGTTTATACTGTGTTATAATAGGGTGTAAGCTTTTAGATCGTTCCCTATCTTTTCTTAATGTCTTTGAGTTTTAGTGTTACTACTATTTTAGGTGTTTAGAGTTGAGTTCTTTTTCCTCATTGCTTTTAGTCTCCATGTTGTTCTGGATATTTGGATTGTTTATTCTGTGTATATTTCTTATACCGAGTAATGTAAGTTCATGCTTAGAATTCTTTGGTATATGGTGGTCTCTGTATCTTCTCAAGCTTTATACTATAAGAGGCATATTAACTCAGTAGATATCCTCGCCAGAAGAGATGAGGTGGTAGTAGTGGTGGAATCAGAATTTTCACTCGTTCAAAATATAAAGAAGTTAACATACATAGAAGCCAAGAGGATTTAATATCTAACCTTGTAAATATAGGGCAATCTTCTGGCAATGATTCCCCTTGCACCCACTGCTGATACAATGTCATTTGGTCGGCCAGACAATGAAATATAATCCCGGCATAAAGTTTCATATATAATTAAGATAATGTTTAGTTTGTATCATGAGGCAAACTCTGCTTTGTTAATACTATGAACTCTTTATGTTCAGGGTATAAAACTATTAAAAACAAAAATTATTACGATATATAGCTCGTGCGGTAATCACTTTGAAAAAATAAAACAAAAACATTTATCACTTTTACAACCTCTGTGGTCCTTTTTTTTTGTCATCTTAGTTCCGTATCTGTTTTAGGGTCAGACTAATTCAATTCATAGCAGGAAGTCCAACATTGAGGGTAAAACGCCAAGGCAACTCCATAGCCAAGACTCGAACCTGATGACTCTAGTTAAAAATGAGAAGCATGGTCACTTGTCAGTAAGCAATTTTCACTATTGGAAACAAAAAAAAAAGGACTAATCAAATTCCCAGAAGGAGCATAGGCTAAATTTGGCGAGCTCCACGTGCCAAATTCCCAGTGTTGCGTCCGCAATTTTTGGGTGTTCACTTCCACCCCAAGATTTTTCACTGATGCGCTAAATCATAAGCTGAGGTTTTACTGGGAAAATTCCATCGTTCATGGAGGATGAAAGAACAACTTCTGTTATGTTCTCTCAATTCAAACGGTTCAATGTTTTAATTCAAAATCATGACACAGAGTTGTGGGGCTGCCGTATTCTTGGGTAATCTTTTGGTTTCTTAATGGGGTTTTCCTGTTCTTGAATCAACAAACCTCGGGTGTTAATCTTTAAAGTTTGCAAGTAGACTGGTGCTGTTGGTTTTTCGATTTCAGCTTACTGCTATGGTTTAAACAGTGCCACGATCGACTACGTACTGTATTGTGAAGGTCTTGCATTTTTCTGGCCTTAAAATGGTCATTCCAAGATGTTGAAAGGCAGTGGCGGAGTCAGGATTTTCACTGAGGCGTTCAAAATATGAAAAACTAAACAAACGGAGAAAGTAAGGGGGTTTAACATCTACTATATATACATAAGAAATAATTTTAGCCATGTATAAACCCCCTCATCCCTACCTGGCTCTGCCCGTGCTGAAAGGTGACTTATTATTATAGGGGATAGTCCTTTGCCCTTTAGACAAATTTCAGGGCATATTTACACTAGTCTATCAACTTTTGAGGGGTAGGCATTGAAGAAATATGCAAGTGATGATGAGAAATCTAGTGGTTTGGGAGAAAATTCTTAGGCATAATGTATTTGGAGAGATGAACAGGAGTTGGTATGTTAGCTATGTTACATCACTTGTGGGGTTACAATGTGTATGTTGTTGTTGTTGTATTTTGAAGAATCTGTACTTATTCTTACAGTTTTGACACCTGTATGTCAAGGCAAATTAATTTCCCCTGTGAGATAAGAAGGAAGAGAAGACGGTGACACTTCTAGTTTCCTCTGTTTAATACGTTGGAGAGGATGCTGCCTTAGGACTTGATCTGTATTGGAATTAAGCAGTCTCTGATTTACTAAGGAAATAGAATTGGGAGACTGTTTCAAAGGCCATGTTTTGGATAGAATGTAAAAGATGTGAAACACTTGGTGTCTAACTGATATGCTTGGGAGAGGTATTTCTTGTGAAGTTGTTGAACATCCACGTCTTTGAACTTGGCCGAGCCTTCTGATAAATCTATACAAAGATTTTGAGCTCAAAACAGTTGTACCTATCCGATGTATTGACTCTTCAATGATTGCTGCAGTTGGATTGTGACAATGTATTTGACCTTCCTGTAATCCTCATGATCCTGAAAGTTGCTGGGCTGGACGATCAAAAGCAATGCACCAGATATAGTCATCCACTAGATAAAGATTCTAATATTCCATGGTTTCCTAAAAGAGGAAGGAATAAGCGGAAGAGAACTTGAATTTATGACCCTCCCTGCCTTAAACTAGAGAAAACATGCCCATTATCTTGTGGAGAAGCAGCAATGTGACTCTGAAGGCCAACCAGATTGAGTATTTGAATCTCTGAAGGTTGAGACAGGAAAATGAGTGCAAGAGGCTTGAACAATAAGTTCTGACATCAGAAACTGGTTTACAATAAGTCTATGCACATTCAAGTGAACTGTGAGTGACCCGGCCTTTTATTTAAGATGCCATATGCATGCTTCCTTCTTCATTATCTCCCTTTTCTTTGGATATGGACGGGAGTAGATTATTTATCATAAAAAGAAGTGAACTAACTCGGCTATTCTGGTCTCATCAGATGCACATTAGAGTTGTTGTATTAAGAAATGGGGTACCAAATGTCTTAACCTTCTTTTATGACCATCTGAGGTAGAGCTTCAACAGCATGTGCTTTTCATCAGTATGAACGAGTTTAAGTGCCCAATACTTTCATGCATGATATAGGATCATAAGACAAAGCATTCATTCTCTTGTTTACTTATCTAACTGATTTCATGTTACTTATCAAGTTATTGGTTTGTTAAGACATAATTGAGAAGCTGTAAAATTTACAAGACAAGAACTTAGTCTGCCAGAAAACTTTTAAATTGACTCCTGTGTTTTTGGTTACTATATTTGAATTACTGTCCATCATCTTCACTACTATGACCTAAATTCACTACCTGCACCTCTCTTTCTCCCCCCCCCCCCCCCCCGATTGATTTCTTTTTTCTTTTAAATGCTGATTAGTTTCTCTGTTATCTTCCCTTTTTTGTGCACCTGAAGATTTCCTGTTCATTCACCATAGGACATCAGACACACTATCCTTTCTATGTTAGAGGTTTGATCCATGTCCTCCTCTAACTTTGTGTACCTTTTTGTGGATGAATAAACATGGTAGGCGTCAAGCCCTAACCCCCCTCACCAAGGCTCACAACCTTTAGTGATGGCTTAATTTTTTTTAAAAATTTTTTAGAGGCACTCCAAGAAATGGAACAGAGGAGACATAAATGGTAAGCTGGACAAGAAAATAAGTTAAATAATTATAGGGATCGTGAACTGCTTGAGGGAAGATTACTCAATTACTGAACCACATCAGTTTCTGTGGTGCATCCTGTTGATAACACTATATTTTTAGTATAATGACTAAAGTTCCTGGTTGAGATGATGGTAGTAGCCACTACGACAACAGAAAAAATTGTTTTTGAAGCGACACCCCACCTCCCACCATCCCACCATGACATTGGGGGTTGAAGTCGCCGAGAGTTTAGCCTCACACACACACACACACAGATTTGATGATTGAAACCTTTTTCTCACCTCTACACCTCATATCTCTGATAAAGTTGTTTATCCATTTATATCTGTATCTACTAATTTGTCTTAGTCATGTTCAGATAAATTTGGGGAATAAAAGTTGAGAAAGGTAAAATTAAGAAATGAAAGAAATTCTGCTATGGGTATATACAGAAAGAAATATATGGGAGAAGCAAAAGGAAAGATGAACAGCTATTCAAAGCAACGGCTTATGCACACATTGAGAGCCGGTAGTTATTAGTCGTCTCTACTAAATTTATCAAAGGGTGCATGTAAGATTGATATTCTGTGTTCCAAATTTAGCATTTGCCTTTGTGGTAAATTGAAGTTGAGAACAATTTTATCCACTTGGTTGTGTGTTGATATAAATGTACTCCGCCTAAAATCATTTCCAGTCCATGTTGTGGGTTTTCGAAGTTATCTATTTTTATTTTTATTTTTGTAGAGAAAACTCTTTACGGAGAGAAACGTGGGTTGTGGGAGTGGGGGGTGGGATTAAAACTTATATATTGTCCTTAATCGGTTTTAGAAAAATCCCCAGAATGTATCTGGCATTTATTTTTCAAAATTGCTATGCTTATTTGAACTCATAACTTCACACTCTCATTTATTGGATTAAGTGAGCTGATGTGTGAAAGCATTGTCACTTAAGACCACCTGGTTCTTCCATCGTCCAGTTGTCATCAGCAACGGCTCTCGTTTTACAAACCTCGTTTATATATTAAGTTCTCTTCTTCCTAGGCGAGCAAAACAAGGTGTTTCACGAAGGGCTCGGTAGTTGCTTAATGTATGTGCCTCTTCCTTAGAAGTAATTAAGATCTTATGTTTTAAAGGCTTGAAAGATTTGCTTTCTGAGTAGATTCATCTTTTTTGCTTTGTATCTGCATTGGTATGATGTGCTTGAATCAATTCGTTCCCTTTCTTGTTAGTTCTTCATAACTAGGAATGTTTCTTGTAGTTTTATTGTTTCCATCGACATACCCATGAGATTTTTTTGTAAGTTAATCCTAGGATTAAAGTCTTGTGTACTTTGTGTTCTATGTCTCCTAGCCTCAGTACCCCCTTTCTAGTTGCAGATCTAGTAAAATCGAGAATCCACTTTT
This sequence comes from Jaltomata sinuosa, assembly GCA_003996215.1. Classification (NCBI taxonomy): domain Eukaryota; kingdom Viridiplantae; phylum Streptophyta; class Magnoliopsida; order Solanales; family Solanaceae; genus Jaltomata; species Jaltomata sinuosa. Next base: position 2,402,452 of record QJPP01007525.1, on the reverse strand, counting down.
TTGCATCTTTTGTTATGCATGAACTTAATCCTGAGAACTTATATATCCATTCTTTGATGAATGAGCAAAATCGTATGATTTTTTTTTTGACTTACTTTATTAATGGATATACCCGTTTCTCCTTCCTTACCGGTAGTAGTAGCATTATTCTTGTAATTCCTTGTCCTTCGATTCATGTTACTACCTGTTGTTTCTTGTGCTTCAGTTATCGTTATTTGGTTATTGATACTGATCCTTTTCTCTGAATACTATGTAATGCTTTCCTTATTATTTACTATGTCCTCTTTGATTCTGTATTTTTCTTTTCTACTGGCTTTGATATGCGTTATTTGAGCCGAAGGTCTTTTTGGAAACAGCCTCTCTACCTCCACGAGGTAGGGGTAAGTTCGCCGTACACTCTACCCTCCCCAAACATCATCTGTGGGATTACACTGGGTATGTTGTTGTTGTTGTTGTACTTAATTAATGGAGAGTGATGATTCAAATACCCGACTCCAACTTGCTTGAATTGAGGGGTAGTTGTTACTTTTGTTGCTGCTCTACTAATGTGAAACATGGATTCATCACCTTGCTTTCTATGACTCCAGGATTAAGTGGACAGCTCGATTTGTTCAGGTCAATGCAAGTTAATCACCAACTAGCTGGTCACCCTGACCAGGGTCCAGTTGTTCTTATGCAGCATGCTCCACAAGTGATGTCCTTTGGTGTAAGCAACATGAAAGACATTCCCCAAGAATTGCAGTTGCTTGATGCTGTCAGACTCAATAGAGTTGAGATGCCTGAAGCGTATCATGAGGGTTTGAATGATGTAAGAGAAGTCTCCGGACATACTGAAGAGAAGCAGCCAGTGTATCAGCGTATGAAATGGACAGATGACATGGTTAAGCTTTTGATTACTGCTCTTTCTTACATCGGAGAAGATCCTTTGTGCAATGAGGTTTTCGTCAGGAAGGGTAAATGGAGGGCCATTTCCTGTGTTATGTCTGAAAGAGGTCATCGTGTGTCACCTCAGCAATGTGAGGATAAGTTTAATGATCTGAACAAAAAATTCAAGAGACTGAATGATGTACTTGGGAGAGGCACTGCATGTGATGTCGTGGAAAACCCTGTGCTTCTGGAAACGATGGACCTATCTTACAATTTGAAAGAGGAAATGAACAAGCTTATAGGTAGCAGACAATTGTTCTATCAAGAAATGTGCTCATACAACAATCGGAATAGATTATCCCTTCCCCATGACCAGGAAGTTCAGCAATCTGTGTTTTTGGCTGTGAGAGGTAAATACAAGTATGAAACTGGAAGCATGTCGCAGGATTTGCCTTCGAAGAGGAAGATAAGAGGAGAAGAAAGAGTTTCAAAGAGGGCCTGTGCATCTCTGGAGTGTGCCCCTACAGCAGATCCGTATTTGGTGCAGGATATGCCTGCAAAGAGGCAAGTAGGAGGAGAAAGAAATTTGAATATGGCCCCTGGAAGCATGTCACAGGATTTGCCTTTGAAGAGGAAGATAAGAGGAGAAGAAAGTGTTTTAAATCTGGCCTGTTCATCTCTGGAGTGTGCCCCTACAGCAGGTCCGTATTTGGTGCAGGATATGCCTGCAAAGAGGAAAGTAGGAGGAGAAGAAAGAAAGTTGAATATGGCCCCTGGAAGCATGTCGCAGGATTTGCCTTTGAAGAGGAAGATAAGAGGAGAAGAAAGAGTTTCAAAGAGGGCCTGTGCATCTCTGGAGTGTGCCCCTACAGCAGATCCGTATTTGGTGCAGGATATGCCTGCAAAGAGGAAAGTAGGAGGAGAAAGAAATTTGAATATGGCCCCTGGAAGCATGTCACAGGGTTTGCCTTTGAAGAGGAAGATAAGAGGAGAAGAAAGAGTTTTAAATCTGGCCTGTGCATCTCTGGAGTGTGCCCCTACAGCAGGTCCGTATTTGGTGCAGGATATGCCTGCAAAGAGGAAAGTAGGAGGAGAAGAAAGAAAGTTGAATATGGCCCCTGGAAGCATGTCGCAGGATTTGCCTTTGAAGAGGAAGATAAGAGGAGAAGAAAGAGTTTCAAATATGGCCTGTGCATCTCTGGAGTGTGCCCCTACAGCAGGTCCGTATTTGGTGCAGGATATGCCTGCAAAGAGGAAAGTAGGAGGAGAAGAAATAAATTTGACCCGTTTATCTCTGAATGGTACCACTGCATTAGATCCAGATACAAATTTGCTTCATCCTAAAAGCAGTGGGATTCACTTTTCTATGAACAATGAGGAGAAAGAAAAAAAGGATGAGCATATTCTCCCTCGTTTGCTACAGTTGGAAGAACAAAAGCTACAGATTCAGGCCCAAATTCTGGAATTGGAGAAGCAGAGGTTCAACTTCATGAGTTGCTGCAGTAAAGAAGACAAGGAGCTACAAAAGATGCTGATGGATAATGAGGTTATCAGGCTTGAGAATCAGCAGTTGATGCTTGAACTTAAGCGTGGTGGGACGAAGCGTTTGAACTGAATCATGTACCAGTGTTGCAGTATATGTGGTCTGTCTTTTCTGTCTTGATGTACCTTCTTTTAAACTTTCAATGTGTATTTTCTCTTCTTGTTCATGTTTTCTATCTTTTGGTGTAGGTTGTGCAAACTTTTAATCTCGTCTTGTTAGGCCTTATGAATGTACCATTACTCTGTTGGCACTAATCGGGCTACTTTGTTTATGATGTGTTTGATCCTTCCATTTTGTTTCCTGCTTCTACCTATATGATAAATTATAACTGGAAACTCCTTGCCCCCTGTAAATTTGTAAAAGGCTGACTGAGTTATCACAGCGTTTATCACGAGGCACTTATGCTGCATCTAGCTTAATCTTAATTGAACTGATGATGGAATATTACCATTAAAAAGAAAGAATTGCCTTTGGTGCTGGCATCTAAAATAGTGGTTGTAGTTTTTTTCAATCTTACTAAATGCTGCTTGTGATGCTTGACTGGAACTTTGTATTACATTTCAGAAAATTACGGGTGGTATTGTAGCTAGAGCTGGCAGAACTTCTCTCTGAACTTGTCAATGTTAATCAGTCTTTCCTTTTGCTGTCTTGAAATTGGGAAGGCCCTATATCTACACTTTTTTGGTATGATTATTGGTTAGGTAGTGAGGCAAATGCGCAACCGTTGTGAGATATTTTACAGGAGGTCAAGGGTTCGAGCTGTGGAAAAAGCCTCTTGCAGAGATGCAGGGTAAGGCTGCGTACAGTAGACCCTTGTGGTATAGTTGAAGTTGAAGACTGAATGCAGGGTGTGTGAATAATGAACAAACAATATGAAAAGAGTTTAAAAAAAAGATGAAGAGAACTCCAACAATTATATGAAACACCAAAGTATAAGATACTTCAAAAAAAAATATCCACCTGAACAATCCACGCAAGTCTCCCTATATGTTTTTGCTACAATTTTTCCTCTTGACCCTCAAGTAACCAACCAAAGAAAACATAGGCATTATATCATTAAAGCTCTACTTGAAAATTAGAGTCTTATGTTGATTTCTCTTCAGCAGCAGCTGGTTGTTTAGCATCAGGTTCATCTGATACCTTTGCTTCTTCTGGTTTTTTGTCTGTGGTTTCTGAGCTCTTCTCATCTTTAACTGATGACTCCTTGGTTGCTTCACTCTGTGCCATTCATTTTCAAAAGTATATTCAATATTACTAACTCCAAAACGAAAAAAATATTTCTACATTCTGTAATAATTGGTAGAAGGTTAGTAGATAGTTGAGCGTTCTCTTGCTGGTACTTGGACCTTCTTTCTTACTAGCGGTATTAGCAATATTCTCATAGTTTCTTATTCTTCGATTTCGGTTATCACTTGTGTTTTTTGTGCTTTGATTATTGCAGTATTTTGTTGTCATGATTGTTCTTTCCTCTATATGTTATGTAATTGTCTCATTTCTGTATTTCCTTTTTCAAACTGCTTTGAAATGCTTTATTTTAAGCCGAGGGTCTATCGGAAATAGCATCTCTATCTCTACGAGGTAGGGGTAAACCATAAGGTTTACGTACACTCTACCCTCCCATATCCACTTGTAGGATTGCACTATGTATGTTATTGTTGTTGTTGTTACATTCTGTAATAATCCTTATGTTATGATTCTATTCACAAGTCATTATAATCAAAAAGAAAAAAAATTATTTATACCTCAGTGAGCAATGATCCAAGAGAATTGGATTTGTCAATATCACCAGTGATCACCTTCTCATCTTCCACCTTCTTTTCTCCATCTTCTCCGTTAACCTGCTTGTCAACGGCCGTCACCTCTGGGGCGGTGGTGGTGGTGGTCTCCTCCTCTTTTGGTTGCTCCGGTAGCGGTGCTGCCGCGGCATCAGCCTTTATGTCCTTTGGTACACTAGCACAAGCTCCCATTTTTTCTTTTTATGGGGAGAAATTGTAAGTGTTGAAAGGAACTCTTAATGTTCCTCTCACAAACTTATATACAATGCGGATTAAATGGAGAAAGAAAGGTGGAAAATATAATTGATGAATAATTTTTTGCTCCAAATAAGAATAATACACATATATATATGGGGTAAATGAAATATATATATTTGAGGTAATTCCGATTTTCTATCTCAGTCGAAGAAAGTTTTAAGGAAAGTAAATGTTCAATTTATGGAATGTTATCAATCACAATCACAAAATATTTGCTCTTGTTTCCTTGTTTGGACCTCATTTTTGGTCACGGAAAATCGAAAAATGCATGTATATGTAACAAAAAAGAATTATATTAATGTCGTATACACTGTGCTTTGCAATAACATGTACTAGTAGTATAATACATAAAATTGATCTGACAATTTGGCATTATCGTTACTACTGTAGTATTACAAAATTGAAAACAGACTTGCAAGCCATTGACATTATAATTACAAAGTACTACCCCATAAGTGAAGTTCGGGGGAGGTGGTGTGTACGTAGTTTTACCTCTACCTTGAGAAAGGACAGAAATTATTTTTGATAGACCATCCGCTCAAACAAAACATATCAAAAGATTATGTAATGCAAATACAATAGTGAAGAATCCATACTGAAAACAATAGAGAAGAAAACAGTAGAAGCAACAAATAATATGATCATTCATGAAGCCAAAGAGACAATCAAAACAATATTGATAAGGAAACTAGACAATGCTTGACAACCTACTAGTCTTCTATCCTAATACTCGACAAATAATGTAAGTTTCGCGATAATAATATCCCCCCACCCCCACCCCCACCCCCCAATTAGGTTATATGATAATGTTAATTCTTCTATCTAGTAAAATTACTTAAACTCTAGTCTATTAGTAAGAGCGCAAAAGATCATCAACACTACAAGAGTCTGGTATTTAACTATTTAAGTGGCTGTGTGGCACTGTTTCTAAACAAACTTACTATAGGAAGTCATTTCATCATGAATAAATTTGATTAATAAATCAATAAAACTTAATTACAAAACAGAACTGGCCTCGACTTCTTACCTGGTCTCTTCCTTTTTCACCTCAGTCATCTTACGTCATGCATGATTTCATTCACCTTCCTTTTTCACCTCAGTCATCTTACGTCATGCATGATTTCATTCAGGTAAAAATAAGTAACACTATAAATACATACAGTTGTACAAAAAATAGTTTTTGTCCATACATGTGTCCCTTCTTTTTTTCCTCTCTTTCTCGTGATTTTCTACAACAATTTTTCACCAATATCCCCCAAAAGCCAAATATCTCTTCTAAACATTTTTTTTGCCTAATTTTTAAAATCTTTTGATTTTCATCCTGTAGCCCAATAATCAATCTGCATGCAAAAACAAGAACGTAAGAAGAAAAGGAAGAGGGTTATAAAATTAAACCCTACTTTTTCTTTCTTGCTTTCTTGATTTTGTCTATTCCTCTTCAAGAAACCTTTTCTTTTTGTTATTTGTTGCCCCCATTTTTTAATTTTTTTCTTTTGGGGGTTCTTGAAAGAGAGAATAGAGCAGAGAAGATTAATGGCTAGCATGGAAAATATATGCAACGTAGTGCATGGAATGAGGCCACTTTTGCTTATGATTATGGGGCAAATGATACTTACAGTAATGACTATTGTATTCAAACTTGCGACCAGCGATGGGATGAATTTTAGCATTTTGATCTTTTATCGATCTCTCTTCGCCTCTGTTTTCATGGTCCCTTTAGCATTCTTCATTGAAAGGTCCAATCTTTAATTCAAAAACTTGTACTTATTTGGGGGGGGGGGGGGGGGGGGGTGTATTTAGCTAGGTAGAGTTGTTTAATGTTTAGTAGGCATATGAAATTTATGCTTGCTTTCTTGGAATGAAGGGGAAAAACTATGGAAGTCTCATTGAACTTTTGAGTTTCTTACAAATGGTTCTAATTTTTTGCTGTTTCAGGGGAAAAAGAGCCAAGCTAACAAAGATGGTTTTATTCCAAGGATTTCTATGTGGTCTATTTGGGCAAGTTGTTCTATCTCTTTTTTTTTAAAAAAAAAAAAACTCTTCTATTGGTTTCTAATCCTTTAAGTTGATGCACCTACTTGTTTAGTTCAGTTTAAGAATGAAACAGTGTTTTAATGCTTCATTTCTTATGTAATGTACTCTCTTTGTTTCAATTTGTTTGTCTCGTTTTGACTTGACACGGAGCTTAAGAAAGTAAGGAAGTCTTGTAAATCTTGTGGTCTTAAATTAAAGATATGTAGAATGTATCAAATGTCCTTTAATCTTGTGGTCTTAAACATGATCATATGGAAAGTTGATTAAAGAGTTGCCTAAAAACAAACCAGACATTCTCGTTGAAACGGGCTAAAAAAGGAAAGTAAGACAAATTGAAACGGAGGGAGTTATAGATTTTTGTAGCCAATTTGATAAGAAATTATAGTGAAAGGGGTTTTTTTGTTGCAGGGGATCATTAGGCCAAAACATGTACCTGCAAAGCTTGGTCTACACATCACCAACTTTTGTCTCAGCCATGTTCAATCTCATCCCTGCCATGACCTTTATTGTTGCCATCATATTGAGGTATCTTTACAACGATCGTCGAGTTTATTAGTTTCATGAATTTCAAACAAATGAGGTAGTGTTGTTCTGTATTGTCCAGGTTAGAGAGGTTGGGTTGGAATTCACCAGCAGGTAAAGCAAAAGTGTTTGGGACGATCGTTTGCATCAGTGGAGCAATGCTCCTATCACTCTACAAAGGGCCAGACATAAATATGGGGCGAACAAACATAAACTTGTTGCATTCCACAAAACATAAGGGAGAAAGTAAACCTTTACTAGGTGCTTTTCTTGCCCTAGCTGGTTGTACGTGCTACGCGCTGTTGTTGATTGTTCAGGTAAGTTAGTGATGAACAATGATGCTTTGGGACAGTCTTTTATATTACTCGTCTCATTTCGTGTGTAATGAGTAGTTTTAAAAAGCATTTTGTAACGTTTTAAAGTTATAGATGTTCGTTTAGCATCAGCGATAAGTTTTGTGCGGGTGGGAGGGAGTAGGTAGCCGGTGCAATAGTCGAGACTCGAGACACATGGAAGTTGGGCCGAACGTGTGATAAGTTAACCATTGTTCACAATGTGTTACAACAATATAGGAGGGATGTAGTAATTCAGTAAATACCAAAATTTGAATTTTAATCAAGTCAAGGTATACCTGTTATTCTCTATTTAGTAAAGGATGGAGCTTCCAAACAATAGTTTTACCAATCTCTGTGTTTCTGAATGTACAGGCTAAGGTGGCTAAGCGATATCCATGTCCTTACTCATTCACCGCTCTATTGAATGTAATGGCAGCAGTTCAGTGTTTTGTTGTTGCACTAGTTGTGGAAAGAGATTGGAATCAATGGAAATTGGGGTGGAACATTAGACTTTTTGCTTCAGCATATACGGTATGTGCTAATGAGAATAGATCATTTCGTTTCCTCATAAGAACGCGTAGTTAAAATTGAAAATGAAGTGTAAAGGATGATCTTCTCATACTGTTGAAGTTGTTTTTCAGGGGATTTTTGGTTCTGGAGTACTGTTTACCATCATTGCATGGGTTGTCCGGATGAAAGGCCCGGTATATGTATCCGTTTTTAACCCTTTGATGCTTGTGATGGTGGCAATTACTGGATACTTGTTCTTGGGGGAAAAGTTGTTCCTTGGAAGGTATGTGCTTTGCAATCTTGTTTTTCCCCTTTCCTACAGAATTTTTCAGTCACTTCTAGCCAAAAAAAAAAGAAAGTGAAAAGGCTATGCAATACTGACTGAGCAAGATGAAAATGTAATGCCTATTGCCATTTGCCTAGTTCTAGCATGTTTATATAATCGATAAGAAAGTCTAACGAGTTTGTTCTAATGTTGTGCCCGCACTGCAGCATCCTTGGATCAGTTGTGATAGTGTGTGGACTATATGTTGTCTTGTGGGGAAAAGATAAAGAAATCAAGAAAATCAGCCAGTTGCTGCCGGATAATGAAGAGATTGACATAAAATCATCGTCGCTTAAAGGCAGTAGCCATGGAGGTAGCAGCAAATTAAGGCAAGGAAATGAAGAAGAACAAGAAGAGGATAAGAGGGATTCACAGGCTGGTTCTGAAATATTAGGAGGTATCTACATTTATCCCTAGAAGATGAAGGACTATAATGTATCATCAAAAAGTGATGAAACAAGAAATACCTTCTTTTTTTTTCCCTTTATGGTGGTCGATAGAGGCAGTCTATAAAGCTGCAGTGTGCAACATTAGAACAAACTAACTGAAGTTTTGTGTCGATCTAGCTAGCCATTTTGATCATCTTGTTATTTCTGTCTTTTTCTTTTTTGCTGAGAAGTGACAAGAAATGTACTCCAATGAAAAGGGAAAGAGCATTTTTTCTTGTGGTACCAGGCCTCGTTAAGAAAATTGATGCATATACTGACATCATGAAGATGATCCATGAAATGAAGCACTACTCTTCTTTTCAGCATCGTCAGCTTTTTGATCCTTTGATTTTGATTTTCAGTATCATTCAACTATGCGTTCCAAGGATGACAAAGAAGATGAAATTTGTGATGAAAACGTACTAAATATAGATACTTAATCTTTACTTTCTATCTTAATTTAGATGATTCATTCATTAATACTAGCAGAGTGACCAACCTAATCCGTTTCCAGTTACAGTATTAACCAAACAGAGAAAATATCAAATACATCCCACTTACCTCAACTAACATGTTAATAGTTCGTTATGCTAAAAATTATTAGGAGTACTAATTAAACACTACATATACAGACTCATCTTCCATATTTTACTATTTTTGTATGAACATTAACTCAAGGAAACACCTGAAATTTCGAAATGAATTTTTTAAACTAGTAAAATGTACATTTTTTTAACACTACTATCATGTCCTATCTTCCAGGTCATTACCATTACTCCCATCATTTATTATATGTCACCTACATTACTTTCCAATCAAGCACCAGGGAAGGATCACGGAAATCCAGGATTATTTTTCTCCTTACAAACCGATTAATGAAGTTTTACTAGTTCTTGTTTTAACTCATAAAGAAATGAATTTTGAGTCTAACTCAATTTCAAAAGCTAGTTTATGAGGAAATAATTGTCCAAATTCATATACTTTTTCATCCATTAAAGAACTCTTCAACACAACTTTTCTTTTAATTTAACCTTCCCATTAAAATAAGGTTCTTGGTTCGAAATTGTCCAATTTCATACACATATAATCAGCTTTCCTGAAGACTATAAGAAAAAGTCTAAGAAGTTTGAATCAGGTAACGTTAAAATAAACAAGAGGGATTGCTTAGAGAGTAGACAGTACTTTTCACCATCAATGTTAAGATTATGGGTTAGAATTATTAAGAGAGCAAAAAGGTGAGAGTTTCCGGGAGATATTAAAGAAAAAAGGTAATGTCAAAATATAGATAACTAAGTTTGACTATGGAAGATCCAATGTAGTCCATATAAAATAAAAAAAATAAAGTTTATTTCAATGGTCCAAAATAAGTGTAATTCACAATATCCTCTGCCAATATAAATGTCATATCTACCGAGTACCGACAGTCTTCTATATCTTCATACCCAATAAAACAAAAAGGCATAAATAGAAAAAAGTAGTTAAGAAGTAAATAATGGAAAAGAAGGAAATGATGAGAGTGGCAGCCATGGCTATGGTGTTCATCATCCTTTTATCGGCCAACATGGACACTATCCGCGTCGCTGCTCAGGGCGTCAATTGCTATGACAATTGCAACACTGGCTGCGCCGGTCTCCCATGTATTATTTTCTATTCATCAAAACTTAGATAGATTGGATTATTACTGACAAAGTCAGAAATTTTTCCAATTGTGCTTTCCTTATGAATTATTTAATGAAATTTTTAGACCAAATGAAAACAAAAATAAATAAATTATTGTTTATAACAGTAAGAATTTCTTAATTTTTCAGCGAAGGAGTACCTGCGTTGTGATAAGAAGTGCCACAAAAGGTGTGGACAAGGTAATTCTCTTTTTCTTTAATTTCCTTCTCCATTTCTCAGTTTTTTTTTGTTTAATTACAACATATTTGTTTTGTGATGAAGCTCCTTTGCAATAAAGGTGTAGTGAACTTTGCTTCTGAAACAAGTGTTCTTGTTTGATTTAATATATAAAATTTATATACTTATTATGTATACAAAACCTATACATTTGCTGACTATTTGTAACTAGATCAACCCGACATTGAATTGTAATTATCTCTTTTTTCTAATCGTGCATCTTAAATTCAAAATTTAACTTTAGACTCTTCATTTTGCAGCTAGCAAAATTGATGAAAACCTGGGTTGAAAGTTCTGAGAAGTACTAGCAAGCTATTGAGGCTACTACTATATTAAGGGAGTTCCACAATAATAATTGTCTCTTCGATAATAATTTCTTCATAGTTTGGGAAATAAACATTACTTGTACGTGTATGTTTGTTTACTACTATGACTTGTTGCTGTAATAGATGCATTGTATGATGATGAAACTATGTACTATTTCAAAATTATAATTGTCAGTTCAATTTGCTAGCTAGTCAAGTCAAAGTCAAATTTGCCAACACTGTATAAGGACTCAAATCGTTCTCTCTCATGTTATATTTATTACCAACAGACTAGACATAAATGAAAAAAAAAAGAAAAAGAGAATTAGCTGTATCATTTTAAGAAAAAAATAAAACCGAGTAATGGAGAAATATAATAGTGTTGATGGCGGAGCTGCGTCATTGCTTCCGTTAGAATAAAGAGCTTTTTAAACAACTTTGCTAAGGTAGGAGTATTTTTATTTTTAAAATACAATGAAAGTTAAATATACGCTATTTTTAAATATATAATTCACGTATAATATGTATAAAACTATATAATTATTAGTGTATAATTTATGTATTTAATTAAAATAAATAAACAATGAATTTGACCAGTTATTCATGTAAAGATCCCAATTCAATTTAACCTAGGATCATGATTTGTAATTATATTTGTATGGATAAAGCTACATGATCAGCTTGCGTGAAGATCTGTTAAAAATTCTAAGAACTTTGAATAACTAATAAAGATCAAACTACAGCTTACGAAGTTTGACACTATGGAAGAGAAAAAGAAGTTTCGTCATTGAGAGTTCTACGCCTACTTAATTAATTTTTCTATTTTATCATCGTCTAATTTCAATTCTTGATTTTTGCATAAATTGCACCCGATCAAAAAATAATACCCCTTTGTAGCAATTTATGTGACCTCCTTTTTTTTTTTAAATATTTCAAAAAAATTATATTTTTATAATTAGAAAGAATTTAATTTTAAAATTTTACTTTTACCTTTAATGAAATTATTTATAGTCATACAAATGGTTAAAAGGAATTTAGACCATAAATTTCAGAAACATTTATTTTTCTCTTAAACTTTATATCAAGTCAAATAGTATCACATATATTCCGATGGAACAATAAATAAAAGGCTTAGAAACCACAAAGATCATTAGTTTTCTCACCTTACAATATCAAGCATTTAGAATATCTAATTTTCTAATTTTAAAAACTGACCGGAAGATCCAATCTAGTCCATACAAAAATAAAATAAAGCTTGGTATATATTTGGGTCAAAGTTTACTTAAATGGTAAGGTCAAAATTGGTGTAATCCAAATTCCAATGAGAATGAAAAATAACAATATCCTCTACCACTTGTCCACTACCGTACCGCACTAATTACAACGGTATATATAAATAAGCTTCCCCTTAGAGGAAAATATCTACCAGTTTTTATCTTCACACAATAAAACTAAAAAGCATAGAGAAATTATGAAGAAAATGATGAGAGTAGCAGCTATGGCTTTGATGTTCATCATCCTTTTATCGGCCAACATGGACACCGTCGGCATCGCTGCCCAGGGCGTCAATTGCTGGGACAGTTGCAATACTGCCTGTGTTGGTCTCCCACGTACGTCATCATTTCGATCATATATTGTCCAACCTTAGCTTTATGTACTTTGATTATTTCATCGAGTACTCATTATAAAAAGTATCTTACCAGTAAGAATTTGTTAATTTTTCAGCGCGAGAGTACGCTCGTTGTGATGGCAAGTGCAACATTAGGTGTGGACCAGGTAATTCAATTCAATTTCTCAGCTTTTTTAGTTTAACCTTTGAAGTTAATCTTTCTGTGATGCAAAATTGGAGGATAAAATCTGTTTCAACAAACAAGTAATTAGGAACTGTTGTAGTTTGACTTTCATGTTCAAACTTCAAACTGTATTTCGACCGTCCCTGGTTTTGTGATCTTAGGCCTCAATTGATCTAATAAAACTTTGTTCAGTGGGACATAAGTGGTCAAAGATCACATATCTAGGGATGGTAATTAGACGGATTAGATTGAATTTTAGCGAGTTAAATAGATTGAATTTGAGCGGGTTAGATTGACCCTTCTGAAATTGGAGTAATGGACCGTGTATTGAGCCTAGAGCAAGCTAATGGGTTATACAGTTCTTCTTCAACTTCAGTAACGTTCTTTGCATACTCTATTAATAATGTGTTCATTTTTATAATCTTAGCAGTTAGCACTATACAAGTAGAGATTAATTTCTGAGATTTAATCCGCTTTGTATTCATATATCTGTTTCCCTGAGTTAGCATGTCTCCAATTTTTTATTTTTTATTTTTTATTTTACCTTGCAACTTAGATTGAAATTTTAATTTTAGACTCGTTTGTGGTATTGTTGCAGATGCCAAAATTGACGGAAACTTGGGTTGAAAGTGCTAAAAAGTACTAGCAAGCTATCGAGGGCTATTACTCTGTTTCATAATAAAATAAAAAATAAAATAAATTATAGTAATCAGTTAGAAATTATATTGCGCACCAACGGGAGTTTTAGTGTACTGCGTTGCTCTTTTATATTTACATATTATATGTATTTAGTGGAAAAGAAATTCAATGAAATAGTGTCACATAGATCTGCCGATGGATATGAGTTCAGGCTCTTTATCTGAGAGATTTGATGAAAATTAATAACTCAATTTGATTACGATTACAATTACCCTAAATATAAATGGTATTATGTTGTAATTTTGCATATGTAAGTAATTCAGTATGTTTACATGTATGCATATGAACTGGGACGATGGAGACAAATATTATAGTGTATAGATAGTCGGTGAAGATGGATCTATGGCTTTTCAATTTTATATTTGTGTGCCTATAAACTTTATTTATTCCTATTTATTACGCATCGGGCTCAGTGGATTAATTCTTCACATATTAATTTAGAATTCTATTTTATCATCATCTAACTTCAATTCTTCATTTGCCGTTGAATGTCATTTATCTAATTTGCATCCGATCATAAACAAATAAATAAAAGACATAGAAACCACAAAAATTACTTACATTAGTTTTCTCACCTTACAATATAAATCATTTAGAATATTTAATTTTTTAATTTAAAAAATTGAAGATCCAATCTAATTCATACAAAAATAAAATATAGTTTGGTATATATTTCGGTCAAAGTTTACTTAAATGGTATACTCCAAATTCCAATCCGAATGAAAATAACAATATCCTCTTCCACTTGTCCACTACGGCGCTAATTAAAGTGACTACGACGGGGTATACTCCCTCCCTTCAAAATAATTATCACGTTTCACTTCTTGATAGTTAATTTAATTAATTTTTAAAATTAAATTAAATTAATCTAATATTTAAAATTAAATATTTAAAAAATATAGAAAAAATACTGTAAAATTTAGTTTTTTTATATGAATATGATAAAGCGAATCTGAATGGACTTAGTCGTGGAGCATTCCGAGTGTTTGGTTTGGTATATTAGAAATAACATGCATTGCATAAAAAAATTTAAAAAATATTTGTTTGCAAAAATACCCTCCACAAATATGATAGAAATGATGTGAAAAAGGTTTTGAGAGACAATTGTCTCTTTAACATACTAATGCATGCATTAGAATCCATTGCATTACTACTACATAGAAGTTCATTGTATTAGTAATACATACCTCAATACAGAATAGTAGAATGTATTAGTAATGCAAACATTAGTTATACATAGGCTGGAAATTTTTACCAAACAAGATACTAGTAATACACAAAATTAATGCATGCATTATTTTCTTTAATACACTCTACCAAACGACCCCTTTCTGTGACGAAACTCCCTGACCAATTGATCTGATCTTCACAAATCACAATGTTACTGTAGTGATAAGTGGTCAAAGATCACAAATTTAGAGGAGGTAAATGTACGGATTAAACTAATTAACCAACGAATTCTTGTCCAAAATTTGCATGAACCCAAAGATGGAAGCAGTCAAACTAGGTTAAACAACGGGCCATAGCCCAATCCATCCAACTTAATCCATCATTTTTACAATTTACATTTTGTTGACTCATCAACTAATATAAGAGAGACTTGTAACATAAATAAAATGGTGATTCGAATGCATTATTTATTATATATCATGACCAAATGGATAGTATAATATCAAAAATACATCTTCATGGATTAGACTTGTATCCGTGAGATTTTAGTTAGTATTAGATTTTTTATGCGCTCGAACATAGTGTATTTTACTACGTTTTGAGAGAAAAATGTCGTTACATTTTGAAAAATAAGATAAAATCTCGCTATATTTTGCAAAAATAAGTGCTAATTGTGTAAATTTTCCTATCAAAAATACATCTTCGTGGATTAAAATTGAACATTTTCAGGGGTCATCATGGGTCTATTTGAATGAAGAACTATAAATTTACACTCAATATTAACAACCAACTGAAAATTTGATAGTCATCAATTATATATATATATATTGATTCTCTGCTTATCTTTCTCTATATGTCAATAATTGTTGCTATTCCACTAATACTCCCTAGTCCTGCTGTATATAACCACTGTGGACAGTTATGGGCCTCATAGCTATGGGCCCATAAGTTGGGCTCATAACTGTCCGGTGTAGCTTCTGAAATTGGAGTAATGGGCCGTGTATTGGGCCTAGACCAAGCTAAATGGGTTACGGTTATACAGTTCTTCTTCAACCTCAGTAACATTCTTTGCATACTCTACTAATAATATGTTCATTTTTGAAGACTTACCACTATATAAGTAAAGATTAATTTCTGATGAATTGTCAGTTTTTTTTTTTCGTATGGTATTCATTAATTTGTTGATCTGAGTTACAATGTCTCAACATAATTTTTACCATGCAACTTAAATTGGAAATTTAACCTTTAGACTTGTTTCATGGTATTGTTGCGTAGATGGCAAAACTGACAGAAACTTGGGTTGAAAGTGCTAAAAAAGTAGGGTAACTTACATAAAACACACATTTTTGGGAGTTAATTACTCTTTTTTCCACCTCACTTTGCTCGGATACATCGCCCCAAGGCGTGATACATCGCTTCACCTCTGGATAATTACCTTTGATACATCGGGGTGATGTATCATGAGGTGAGGCGATGTATCACGACCTGGAGTGATGTATCAAGGTGTTTACATGTGGTATATTAAGTAATTAAAATAAAATAGTGGGAGAGTTAATAAATATGGTAAAGCGGTATGTCTCTTTTGGTAGTTTAACCAAAAAAATATTAGCAAGCTACCAAGGGCTATTATTGTCTATTTGATGATAAATTCTTCTTAGTTTGGGAAATAAACTTTGTAGTTACGTGTATTTTGTAACGTGTTTCACTATGGTGAAAGAAGCTGCACATTGAAACTATAGTAGCCAATTGAATTTACCGGCCTGGTCAAATTTTCCATCTCTATATGAACTCAAATAATTATTTGTCATCATGTTTAATTTACCAACAGAGCAGCTAGAATTAAGTTGGCAATGAAACAACAATAATATATTCGATATAATTTTCACAAATAAGATTTGAAAAAACAACAACAAAGTAAAAGTAAACAAGTAAGGAAAACAAAGAAGCTCTACATACATACTATATTTTATTTCGATCCTCGTAACTAAAAAATGATTAGGTTGGTCACGAGTTTGTCTTAAAATGCTGAGATGTGTCTCAATGTCAGGTTTATCAGCCAATTTAATACTAATAATACTTTGGTAGGAGTTATTAATTATCTTTGTCTACTGTAAGAATATTGCAGGAGGCTGGTTGCATGTGTGAAAACATGATTAATTATAAACAAGTACAGTGCATAAAATCGATAGTTTAACTTAATCAAATATTCATCATTATAGTAAAAATTAACTTATACTATTATCTTCTTATATTGATTCAGATTCACATAGCATAAAACCTTTGGAGAAAATTTATATATCATTGCTACAAACTCAAAAGTGCTATCCAACCTTGTGTATGGTATTAAAGAATTATTCGCTTTCCTATGCTGGCAAAATATAATAGTATTCATTTTATTTTTTACTAAGGAATCACGGGTTTTCCTTTAGATGCCCAAACATATATAACATAGTTTCCGCAGGGAAAAAAAACATATCCAAACTAAAAAAAGAAGACACTATTTATGGAAAATGGTCAAAAATGTCACTACGTGAAACTGGATTAAAATATTTTTTGTTAATAGTTTGGTTCAAAAATATTTTTGTCGTTAATAATATTTTTATTAAAAAAAAGCAATTAACTGCAGGATCATTTTTTAACTAAACTATTAATGATAAAAATATTTTTATACTAAATTATTAACGAAGGACATTTTTGTTCAATTTCACATTTTTTACCTTTTTATGTATTATTTATTTATTTATTGCCGGTTTTAGACATAAATGTCTTGTCATGAATCATGATGAAAGGCAAAGCATGCCTCCTCTTAAGTTTAGGCATTTTTCTTGTTACCTCTTCTGTTCACTATCACGCCCACCACCTTTTTCATATTTTAAACTTTAATTTCCTTTTCTTTCCCTTTAATTTTCTTCTTTCTCCTCAATTATTTCTTTGCAATGTCAAAAGCCTAAGCATAACCTTATTCAAATCACCTCTTTAACCACCTCACCATGAATAGTTTTACTAAAAAGAAAGCATCTTTTTACACTTTTTTTAAAAGTAATATAAGAGTGACGTAGGTGTAATTTTTGGTAAGAAGTATTAATGTTTAGGAGAATGAAGAAATAAATAAATTATTATACCGACGACGACGACAACAACAACATCTAGTGTAATCCCATATGTGGGATCTGAGAAGGAGGAGGGAAATGGACTATACACTTATCACTATATCATGAATGTAGACTAGAAGTTGTCTTCGACATCATATAAAAATACAATTTAAAACATTATTCAGATGTATCACTATTACTTACGCCAAGACGTTTTAAATTTTCGCAATGTACCCGTTGATACTCTTTAACATTATTAAGGGATTTTATGAGTAACCAACCACTAAGAGCTTTGACTTGGTGGTCTGGTAATTGGTTCAAGGTTTAGTGAATGTCACAGGTTCAATACTTTGTAATTCCTTGCTATTTATTGAATTAACTGATGGATAAAGTAGTGCAGATTGACAATGTGTTACCATTTTTTTAATGTAATTTACTACATTATTTTTGCATATTATATGTATTTTGTGGGGGAAAAAAATCAATGACGTGACACCTTCTTGACCTAAGGTAGATACGTTGATGTACACAAGCTCAAGTTCTTGATATGAGCTTTGATGAAAATTAATTACTCAATTTGATTACGCTCACCCTAAATATAGATGCTATTATATTATAAATTTTGCTTATGTAAGTGGTTCACTATGTTTACACGTATGCATATGAAACGTGGTGACATAAACAGTTATTATGTATATCTAGTCGGTGCAAATTGGATCTATGGCTTTTCAATTCTACACACATACATATATAAATTTATGTATATAAATAGTTCACGATATAAAAAAGTGCTAGTTTCGTTCCCTCGAGAAAGAGAAAACACAAATCTAAACACACACATATATTTGTGTGTCTATAAACCTCAGTTGCTACTATTTACCAGACATCGGGCTCAATCGATTAGTTCTTTACATATTAATTTAGAATTCTAAATTCCGTTTTAATGTTTCATTAGCTAAAATAAAATTAATAACAAAAAAGGGGATCTATAATAAAATGTATGACTTTTTTTTTAAGCGAAATTCTGGACAGGTTCAATGCTTGTCTGATTTTGAGGACCCTTTCCCCACTAGTTGGCCTCAACACTCATAACTAGTCTAGTAGGTAAATAAACATATTGTTAAAGCTCGAGCAATCCTCTTCGTCCTTGAGAATTCGCCCTAACATTGCAAATACCGGATAAAGCGCATTTAATCTTTCTTCTTCGATGCCAGGCATAAAATTATAATCTTATACTATACTATAGTAGAAAAGAAGCAAGTAGACTTGTATTCTACCCCACCAAAACTACTACTATGTATACCAAACAGTAGGTGAATTAGTGGGTCAGATTAGGTGTCTTTAGCTCCACCAAGTTTCTATAGATTGAAACATGACACTTCTATTTTCTTGTTGGATTTTGTCAAAAGTCAAATTGAATAGGGCAGGAGCAACCATAGCACTTATATATATTTCTATTATTAATAATAATAAAACAAAAGTCTCTATTCATTAAAAAAGAATAAAGTTAGATTGCAATTACAATCAAAATGTTTTGCTTTCTATTCTGACATGGCTCATCCTATAAAGATATATAGGCAAATCAACCCCCCTATTTCAATGTCCTACAATAAATATTTACATTGAAATTAACTTGGTAAAAGTGTTATTGCCATTGACCTTTGATCCTTCTTTTTTCTCTTTTTGCCTTTTTTGCTTTGTCTATTCATTGCTTAGTACTTTTTAAAAAGGGGTTACTTTTATTGATGAAGATGCACTTAATTTTACTATGGCGAGGATAAAAGTAATTGAAACAATTAATGACAACTCTTCAAATTGCATTACAGTTTTGATAAAATTGAATAAAATAATAAACCAAAATGTAATGGTTAATTAAGGTTAAATTGATTATAATGTTGAAGTATATGATTCTCAACAACAACAACAACAACAACAACATACCCAGTGTATTCCCACAGTGTGGGGTCTAGGGAGGGTAGAGTGTACGCAGTCCATACCACTACCTCAGAGGTGAGGTAGAGAGGCTGTTTCCGATAGACCCCCGGCTCAAGACAAAACAGTCTAGAAAAAGGCTAAAAAAGGACGTAACAATGATACAGGATAAAAAAATAAGATAAAACTACAAGAGACGATAGGAAGTTACATGTAGTAACAAACAACAGACAAAAACAGAGCACTGCCACAAAATACTACCACGAGGAATCCAAGAACAAGAAACTAAAAGCGTATCACTACGATTACTAGTCGGGACTAATAAGGGAAAACACTCCTACCTACTAGCCTACACACACTTCTACCTACTACTCTTCTACCCTAATCCGCGTCCTCCACACCTTCCTATCTAGGGTCATGTCCTCGGTAAGCTGCAACTGCGCCATGTCCTGTCGGATCACCTCTCCCCAATACTTTTTCGGTCTACCTCGTCCTCTCCTGTAACCATCCATAGCCAACCTCTCACACCTCCGCACTGGAGCATCCGTGCCTCTCCTCCTCACATGTCCGAACCATCTCAACCTCGCTTCCCGCATCTTATCTTCCACCGACGCCACACCCACCTTATCTCGGATATTAATCTATATGTTACAAAAGTATTTGGACTACATTTTGATCTATTTAAGACAAGGAACAGGTAGTTTATTTTAATTTTTTCCTCATGCTTTTTATTTACTGGAGTAGTTCAATTTTTGAGTATCCAACTCAACTTTTTTCTTCTTCCTTTTTTGGTAGTGAGCCACCTTTCTAATGCTAATTTTTTAATTTTACATTTAAGGTCTCATTCAAATTTATCCAATTTGAGCAACGATTACTTATTTCTTTAATGCTATGCGTAACGTATAGTAATTGGCTAACACATTCAGTAATTTATAAATGTAAAATGTTTCCTTTTATACTAATGCAAAACTATTTCATTTCTATCCATTTTGTAAGTAGCCAAAACATCTTAATTCCTTCGGATAAAATATATTAATATAAAAAGAAACATTTTAAATATAAATAAAAAGAAAAGGTAAACAATCATCTACAAAAGGAAGAAAGAAAAACTTGGATGCAACATTAGTAGGTTAATAACATTTTATTATAACGATTAATTTTTTTAAAAAGAAGATAAAAAATGAAAGAAAATCAAAGGAAAAGAATAAGTCAAAAACTCCATGTTCCCATGTCTAGCAGCTTCGTAGAGGCAGCCAGAGTTGGATACTGCTCACGTAGTGGCCAATATAGTATTTGTGTGTGTGTGTGTGTGTGTGTGACCCCATTAAACTACTCTTCATAGTGCTAATAAAGTATATGCACACCCCTCCTTTTCTCTATTTTGTTTTTCCCTGTTTCCCCTTTTCTTTTCCTACCTCTTCTTCTTCACCAGTTTCTCTCTCTGGTTTGTTGAACTACATTTAATGTTGTGGTTTGAGGTCCGGATAAGAAAGATAGAGACTTTTATTTAGTAAATACAGAGGCTGATTTTTCTGAAAAATGTTTCTTGGCTCTGACCCACTTTTTTCCTTTCTTGATCTGCTTGCTGACTTTTGATGTTCTTCTTATTATTAAGGTACAGATCTCTGATCTCTGTTTGTTATCTTCAGATCTTATATTGTTTGGTGTCTGTATATTTGTTTTTTTGGTTTTCTTCCTTATTTTATGTATTTTACTGTTCTGAAAATGTGGAGATATTCTTGGGTTATCTAGTTTTTGGCTTTCCGTGTTTTCTGGTGTGAGGATAAGTTACCCCTTTTGGTAAAAATCTTATCTTTTATGCTTGTCATCTTCAGATTGAAGTTTTTTCCCTTACTTTTTTCTGTGGGGTGGAGAGGGGTGGTTTGTTCTTTGATTTATTGGTCTTAAGTGATACAAAGTTTTTGTCTTTTGTGAATTTAGAGCTTCAATTTTTGTTTTGCTGAGAAACTTATCTTGTTGTCTTTCTTTTTTAGGTATTCCAAGAAGAAGTTATGGATTCTTGATCATCCTAGAGCACTTTGCAGGTTTGTTATTCTTGGAGTATTCATAAGTACCTCAACCGGTATATACTGTTTAAGTTGTAGGTTTTTATGTGAATGAAGCATCTATGTTTTGTAATTAGAAAAAAGTTGCAGGGGAAAAAACTAAGCTTTTTGGTCATAAGTAGATAAAGTGCCGCCCGGTGCACTAAAGCTCCCGCAAGAATGAAATTTATACTTGAAAGGCTATGCTCAGTTTTCATAGCTCTGGTTGTTTTCAAAGCTGCTTATGAAATTTACATGATCTGTTTTGTATAAAGCTTTTGATACAATATTGGATTTGGATTCTGTAAGAAACGAATTTGTAACCTCCTGACTTGAATAGACATTGAGTGATAACCTGACAAAGAGTTGAACCTTCCTTTCTTGAACTGGAATCTGGTTTTGGACTGCTTGGTATGCGCCAATTTTGAGTTTACATCTTTTTCGCGAGTAGCTTTTTTCACTATTAAGGGGGGATTTGCTGAAAGATTGATGACATTTCAAAGCAATTATCTTTTATACTCATTTTCTTGCAACTAAGCTAGGAAAACTGGCTTAAGGCATCACCTTAAGAATCTAAAGAAGTTGTATCTGATAAAAGTCATGTGACTTACTTTACTTAGGTGCCCATGTGAAGATGTCTCTTTATACTCTTTTCTTTTCTTTTTTTTCTTTTCCTTTTCCCATCTTTTCTCTTTAAGTGCCTTTCTTGCTTTTTCCTCTTCATTTTTCTTCAGAAATCTATGCTTGTTACTGAAACACGACTTGTTTTCTTGTTCTTTTGCAGCTGTAACTATTTGTCAAGCTTTCTTTAGGTTACTGGAAGCTTACCTGATAAGAAAGAGTAAATAGGCCAGTAACATTTGTTTGTGGTGTTTGGCCTTCGACCTATCAGTTCCGAGTTCAGATGTCGTTCCGAAGTATAGTTCGTGATGTAAGAGATAGTTTTGGTAGCTTATCAAGGCGAAGCTTCGATTTAAGGCTGTCTGGTCATCACAGGGACAAATCACATGGTTCGTTTTATGACTTGACTGACCAGCCTCCTGTTATCCAAGACAGTTGTTGGGCCAATCTTCCTCCAGAGCTACTTTTTGATGTAGTTAGAAGGTTAGAGGAGAGTGAGAGCACATGGCCCGGTCGAAAGCATGTAGTAGCTTGTGCCGCAGTCTGTAGGTCATGGAGGAGTATGTGCAAGGACATTGTTAGAAATCCAGAATTTTGTGGAAAACTAACCTTTCCTGTTTCCCTAAAGCAGGTACCTCTTTAGCTCGAAGGAATATTTCTTGTGCTAACTTATATAAATTTTAAAGTGCAGAAATATGTGGTTGCTGTGTGGTCTGTGGGATCAACCCAAGTGGCAGTTCTATTGACCGTTAGAGTTAGATAGTTGTAGCAGAAGTGACGTGCTAGAGAAGTCTATTGACTAATCTTTTACTTTCTCTTTTCAGCCTGGGCCTCGTGATGGAACTATCCAATGCTTCATCAAGCGGGATAAATCTAATTTGACTTACCATCTTTTCTTGTGTCTTAGCCCTGGTAAGCATTACATTGTAGGCTGATAATGGCTTGATGCTTAAATAATTTTTACATATATTTTACTCATCAGTTCCTTGAGAAAATTCATTGATACTATCCTTGCACCTGAGGCATATAGAAGGTACTTACAATTTAGAACAGGCGGTGAACATTATCTTTGCTGTCTTTCCAATATCCTGTCAGATAAAATCACTGATCTCTTCCTCTCCCCCTCCCTCTCCCTTCCCGCTCAAACCCAAAGGCGAAAAGTGGAAACATATCAAAATAATTATAAAGTCTCCTCTGGTATGCAAATTGAGTTAATATATCACAGAGACTTATATTTCCACTTGTAATTTATGTCTAGAGATATTTAGTTGAGATGTGTTACTGCTTTAGTTACTCTTGCTTCATTGCCTACATTATTGCTATGTGAGATTAATAAGTATTTCAACTTTCTTTGTAGCATTGTTAGTTGAAAATGGAAAGTTCCTTCTCTCTGCAAAAAGAACCAGACGTACTACTTGCACAGAGTATGTTATCTCAATGGATGCAGAAAACATCTCTAGATCAAGCAATACCTATATTGGAAAATTAAGGTAAATATGGAAGCTATTCATCTTGTTTTCCAATATCTATCTTTCTTGTATTTACCTGGTATTACTGAGATGTTTCAGGAAATCTGAATTTAGTGAAGAATAGAAGCATGCATTTGATATGTTCATTTTCTATTCTCAGCAAAAGTGGTTTCTCCATTGTTAGCTAATATCAATACTAAAGGCATGAGGAATTGTGGAGACTTAAGATTAGTCAGTAATTAGCAATGGTTTTCAATGAAGAATAAGTAGGAATATAGTCTATTATGAATGGGTAGATTCATCAGGAAAATAGAAGTTCTACGCAACAATAGTTGTCCTAGATGAAAGCTGAACTGAAGTTCTGTGTGGCTGGCATCATCCTATTATATGGTCTAGGCTATCAAAATCCCTTTTCCATTCTGTTGTTGAGGGGACTTCCTCACCAACTCGCCTTACTAGGAAAAGTTAGGTCTTCAATTTTAAGAATGACTTTGATGCTGATGTTTATAATGCAGAAATTTATTGATTATTAAAGTACCTGTGTGCTGAAACGACAATACTTAAAAATGAAAAGGTAAAAGAAGAGATAGCAGCGAGGAACTTAAAGAAATAAGAAAGGGAATATGGTTCGCTCCCTTAAGGATGTCTAGAATATACATGGAACTTAAAATTAGTGCATTTTATGTATCCTGGCTTGCTGATATAGCTGACTCTACAGTACATATGCATCCTTCTGCAGTAGTTTGATAACACAACTCTCTCTGCTAATCTAATCTGCTTAACTAGTCTAAAGGATGTATCTAGCTAGCACAATTAATAACCGTGCTTATGTTTTAGTGTATTACTAGTATATATATACTTGAGAAAGTGATCCTAGTGTTATGTGATGATTAAATTTTCACTGTCTATTGCAGATCAAATTTTCTAGGTACAAAATTCATTATATATGACACACAGCCTCCTTCGACCTGTGCACATGTCCCTCCTCCGGGGCGCACAAGCCGTAGATTCAATTCCAAGAAAGTCTCTCCTAAAGTCCCAACTGGAAGCTATATCATATCCCAGATCACATACGAGCTAAATGTGCTTGGAACACGGGGTCCACGGAGAATGCACTGCGTCATGCACTCAATTCCTGACGCAGCACTTGAAGCCGGTGGCTCTGTTCCTGGCCAACCAGAGCTTCTCTCAAGGCCCCTTGAGGATTCGTTCCGCAGTATCTCTTTCTCAAAGTCACTCGATCATTCCACCGAGTTCAGTAGCGCACGATTTTCTGATATTGCTGGAGGATCAACTAATGAGGAAGATGATAGCAAGGGGAAACCACTGGTCCTGAAGAACAAGGCGCCACGATGGCATGAACAACTGCAGTGCTGGTGCCTGAATTTTCGAGGACGGGTGACAGTTGCATCTGTCAAGAACTTCCAGTTGATTGCTGCCACTCAACAACCTGCTGCTGCACCGACAACGTCTCAGCCAACAAGCCAATCGGATCATGACAAAATCATCTTGCAGTTCGGGAAAGTAGGCAAAGATATGTTTACCATGGATTACCGGTATCCCCTATCTGCATTTCAGGCTTTTGCCATCTGCTTGAGCAGTTTTGACACAAAATTGGCTTGTGAATAGAGCTAAACATTTTTACTTTTAGGGTGCTAAAATTATTTAACTGTAATGCTACTATTCTGGATTTATTGTACTTCCCTCTTTTCACCATTGGAAATGGAGATTGTCCCTAAAATTACACGTGGTTGTAATCATGGCAGTGAAAAGTTATAAAACAAATCTATTTCTGATCAATGCGCAGACACTGGATCACTGCCATTTACAACAATTTCCACCAGAAAATGAAATTATACATTCAAGTGTAATAAGAGCATCTGTTGACAAAATGATTACTCTGTGATGATCATCTTATGGCAAAAAAATTGAAACAAATATGATTTTCATGACTCGTGAGACTAATATGATTCTAAACTGCTCGTAACAATGAGAAACAGATGTACAACTGACCATTCTCCTTTACATGACTCATGATGTCAACTAAACTAGAGAAAGAATTATAATGCACCCCACACCATTTAAAATATACAAAATATGACGAGTTTAATGTAAATCAATCCATTAAATATTCAAAGTAAGGGTTATAAACTTTGAACATTTATCTATCATATGTTTTTTGACAATTTATTAAAAATTTCATTCAAAAAAAATTATACCTGAGTACCCAATAGTTGTAGATTTGTGTATTTTGCAATTGTTTCCACATGGATTTATCCCAACATTCGATGTCTAATTTTTCTATAAACTTAACCTTTACAATAAAATTTATGCGATATGACTCAATCTTTTTCTGTATTTTATAAGATAAAAAAAACCTACCCTAATTTTCTGCATGGTTATAAATCTATATTAGAACCTATGAGTTTACTTAAAAATCTAATAATTGATTCGATTAAATTCGATCGATTTCAGCGGTATTAAGAAAAGTTTTCACACCCCTATCTGAGTCGTCCTTTTTTCATATAAGTACATTTTTTCTGGTTATCTGAGTCTTCCTTAGCAAAACTGATTTTTCATCAAATACTTTTGACTAGTCTACTATCAATATTTCACTTCAAGTCAAATTAAGCTGGAAGTATTTTACAAGTTGTACATATAAAATCTAAAGTAAATCACGTTCAACCACTTTAATAAATTTATTGCAACGCTATAATGAATTTGTTTATTATTTTACTTAAACGTTATCAAGTCACAGAGAGACACCTTGCAAATTACTTGTGGATATTATTGTTAAAGAATTGCTTAATCTGTCAAAATTATCAAACATAAACAAAGATTATAGCTGTTAGGATACCAAGTCTAAAACTCACTCATTGGCACGTTAGATATTATTTTGGGCACTCGAAGTTGAAATCCAAAAAGTTATAACAATTCTATGTCCAAATAATTTTCGAAATAAAATTTAAAAAAAAAGAGTGAAAATTATCCAGGGCCAAACTGGGCACTTAGCACCATAAGAAGAAAATAAGAAGAAGAAAAGAAAAAGAAGAAAACGAATGATTTGGCTTGGAACTTCTATAACGGAGGTCTCAAGTTCGAAACCCTTTGATTGCGAATAAGGGGTTGGCCTTCTGAAGTGAACTCGTCGCATTGAGTTTGCCTAGTGCGAAGTTTATCTTGTGCACACCTAAATGATAATGACAGCGCGTTCCCTAGTCATACGAAAAAAAACAAAGAGAAAACAACAAATACAAAAGTTTCGAGGGGACAAATACAATAAGACCAAATTGCGAAGACCATAATGCAAAAAACTGAAAAACATTCTCGTTCGTAAATCAAGAAATCATGCTTTACCTCTAAAAAGTTGTCTATTTTACCATATTTTTTTCATTTGCTTCTTAAATACGTCTCGATTTGCAACCCAAAATTTTGTGTCACCAGCAAAGGCAGGGGGCCTTCATGTCCTTCTCTAGGGTTCAATATATGTTCCCTTCTTCCTCCTCTTTCTTCCTCCAACTTGCTCTTCACAGGTATTCTTCTTTTTATTTCTTTTTATTTGCTTAAAGTTACAATCTTTTTTATTTGGGGAATTTTTCAAGTTGTTGTTTGGATCTAATTCTATTTGGGTTTTGGGTTTTGAGTTTGAAGTTCCATGTTTTTGAGGTTTCTGTTGATTTGCCTGTCTGAATTTGAAGTGGGGTTTTGGTGTTGGTTTGGAATTGTAACCGTTCAAAACCTTAAAGGGTCCATTTTAATATGAATTATGGTGTGTAGTCTTGTTTCTGTTTGTGTTTCATTTTGGAAATTTGTAGGATTGCTATATTGGGATCTAGAAATGATGTTTTTTCTCCCTTCCTTTTTTGTTTTCTTGTCAACTGATTTTACTTTTTCTTGTTTGGTGTTATGTCAATTGCAGTGGTTGAAGGTATTTTATACCTGGGTTCTATGAAATTTCTGAGTTGAACTGCTTTTAAGATTTTGAAGAGGTCTTATCTTACTTTACCTTATAAAAGAAAAAGAAAAAAGAAGAAGAGAGATTCTGAGGAGGTTTTGTTTGTTGAGTTAAAATGCCTTCTTCAGATAGTCGTGGTTCTTCGATGCCATTTGCCTCATTCCGTCGTTCAATTCTGAGTATTAGAAGTGAACAGGTTCATTCCCTGGAATTGAACCATGATTCTAATGTTCAGGAGATTGAGCAGGAAGCATTTCAGAAACTAGTGTCCAGGCGATTTCAGGAACTCTCGGTTGCTCCTGCTGATGAATTCCTTTCCATTGCATGGATTCAGAAGTTACTAGATGTGTTTACCAGTTGTCAGGAAGAGTTCAGAATTGTATTGTGCAACAATAAGGAACTCCTCTTGAAATCGCCTCAAGATAAGCTTTTGTCTGACTACTTTGATAGAACTATAAAAGCACTTGATATTTGCAATTCAGCCCGTGATGGGATTGCGAAGATTCGCCTCTGGCAGAAGCATTTGGAAATTGTGGTTTCCGCATTGGATTCTCGACAAAAGATGATTGGCGAAGGTCAGCTCCGTCGGACTAGAAAGAGTCTGATGGATTTGGCTCTTGTGATGCTAGAAGAGAAAGAAACCGGATCTGTTTTATCCCAGAGGAACCGTTCTTTTGGACGCCATAATAAGTCCAAGGATCACCAACGTCGTCCTTCTGGGCACTCAAGGTCTCTATCTTGGAGCGTGTCTCAATCTTGGTCAGCATCTAAACAGCTCCAGTCAATTGCAAGCCACTTGGTTGCTCCCCGTGGACATGAAATAGCTGCAACGAATGGGATAGCAACCCTTGTCTTTACAATGAACTTTGTTCTCCTGTTTGTACTGTGGGTTCTTGTTGCTGCAGTCCCTTGTCAAGATCGAAGCCTCCAAATTCATTTTGCTATCCCAAGGCAATTTTCATGGAGCAATGCCCTTTGGTTGCTTCATGGTAGGATAACGGATGAAGCTAAGAAGCCAGAGCGCCGCAATTCAAATGGATTGTTGAAGGAAATATATCAGCTAGAAAAATGTGTCCATCACTTGACTGACTTGATCGACTCTGCTCAATTACCATTGACTGAGGATCTGATGGAAGAAATAAAAATGGGTGGACAAGATTTATCAGCAGTCTGTGAAGATCTTAAGACTTGCCTTTATCCACTAGAACGCCATTTAAAGGAAGTATTCAGAAAAATTATGAGTTGTCGGGCAGAGGGTCTTGAACTCCTGGGAAGTGCAAATCAGCCTTAGAATATATGTCGTCTTCAACTTCTAACAAAATGAAATTTCATATACATCCCTATTTTGGTTTTGCTGGTATTAAAGAAGTAAAATAAGCAAACAAAATCTAGCAACTATGGTTTTTAGCAGGTAACTGTTCGTATGTACTACTATACCTTATGTAAAACCAGTTTCCATGTTTCATGTTCTGGATTGTGATGGTTTCTAAATTTTTTCATTTTTTTCCTTTTCCTGGGAGGGGGTGGAGATGGGGTTTGTTATGATTATACTTTTACTTGAATTCAGCTATTGATTTGTTGTATCTCCTTAGTGACATGCATATTAATTGATGAATACACAGCAATCCTTGTATTGTCAATGATGTAAAAATTTGAGGAGCTTGTGATCAGAATTAGTAGTTTTAAGTTTCATAATGTCTTTTCAATTGACCCTATTCTCTTTCTGTGATGTTTATCTTAAGAGCAAGTCATATTTTTGGTATTTGCCATATGCAGAGATCGTCTAACAGTAATTTTGGCCTTGCAGAGATTTCAATGTTTTTCAGATGCATCATATTAGGAATGTAATTAGCTCGTTTATAGGTGCACTGAATCCCAAAATGAAAAGACTGCAAGTTATGTATGTTAGAACTGTCTTTGAACTGCAGGGACAAATGCAAGATTTTATCTCATTCAACCATCTTATTCTTCGCGTCTTAGTGTAGCATTTGGTGTAATAATGGTTGATTTCTTTTATCGCTCTGATTATAGTCGATCCATAGTTGTTCCTTGTTACCTTTTCAGCATTCAGTCATATTCATATATGTTTTGTCCTCGAGGTTTCTTGATATAGTCACTTGGTTTACTGGATTTGTGCATGTCTGCAATTCCCATTTCTATATTTTGGCTAGACTAAATTTAGCAACTGTCTCTGCAACTTGGAATTCTTGTCATGTTACATTATCTGCAGGTTGAGTTACCTCTTATCTGGGACATTTACTGTAAATGAATGTTGGATTGTTGCCTCTGCATTGGGCAACATGATACTCAAGACAGCAACTCCTGAATATTTCATGTTACTTTAATAATGAAATATACCTTATCTCAATTTAATGTTGAAGTTGATACCTTTGTTTTATTGTCCTTCATTTTTTTTGTTTAAATTTTTATGTTCATTAGATAAATAATTGTTTTTTGTCAGCCTCACATGTCTGCAGCATGCAGTCATCCCATTTGTCAATAAGATGGGTTGCACATTAAATTTGAGCAGTTATTGTTGGTCCCTCCTTACCTTGCTATCTAGAGTGGGGGTTAGAATTCCATGTGACAAGGCACATGAAAATTGGAGTATGATTAATATGAGTTTTAGTTTATGGTTTATATATTTAACTTCCTCTCTCTATTTTCAGTTATGAGTGTGTTTGGTAGGGAGGAAAATGTTTTTCAATTTTTTTGTGTTTGGTTGGTCAAAAAATTTGGAAAATATTTTCTTTAGAAAAATATTTTCTTTAGAAAAATATTTTCCTCCAAAACAAGGAAAATGACTTCTCTAATAAAAGTAGGGAAAATAAGTCCTCACCTTCATAACACCCCAATTCCACCCACTCACCCTCCTACTCTCACCCTTACCTCCACCTCACACAATTTTTTAAAAATATTTTTTCTATTTCACCCCACCCCACCTCCACCACACGTCAATTTTTTTCTTAATTTTTTTCAATTTTTTCTTTAAAAAATAAAATTAACTTTTTAAAAAAAAGTAATTTTTTTTGTATCCCACCTCACCCATTTACCCACCCCACTTTAACCCCCCCCCCCCACACCCCATCACTATTACAACCTCCACCCACCCAAACTCAATTTTTTAAATTTTTTTTTTCAAAAAAATACATTTTTTCTTAAAAAAAGTATTATTTTTGTACCCCCACCCTATGCCCCCAGCCCCTCCTCCGTCACCTCCACCCCACTCAAAATTCATTTTTTTTTTAAAATATATAAAAAAATGAAATATTTTTGATACCCCCACCCCCTACCCCCCCACCCTACCACCTCTACCCCACACAAAATTTAATTTTTAATTTTTTTTAAAAAAAGTTACTTATTTTTTTAGAAAAATAATAATTTTGGGTACTTCGCCTCTCTCCCCCCAGCCCCTCCCCCTCCCCACCTCCACTCCACCCAAAATTCAATTTTTAATTTTTTTTTTTTTTAAATTACTTATTTTTTAAAAAAAGTAATATTTTTGGTCCCTCCACACCCCTCCACCCCCACCCCCCGAAAAAAAGATTAATGTTTAAATTGTTTTAAAAAAATTTAAAAAAAAAAATTAATTTTTTTAGTTACTCACTCCCCATCCACCACCCCCTCCCCTCCCCAACCACCACACCCAACCTTGACCTACTCCTAGAAAATATTTTCTACTCTCTAATCAAAAAAAAAAAAAAAAAATTTGAAAAATGTGTTTTCACTCATCAATCAAACAATAGAAAATATTTTTCGAAAAATATTTTTCACTCACCAACCAAACATGAGAAAATAAGTAAGAAACCAATTTGTTTTCCATAAAATATTTTCCATGGAAAATATTTTCCTTCATACCAAACACACCCTATGTGTCTCACTTTCATTCTTAATCTGGAAACAACATCTCTAACTCTGAAAGTTGCGTATACTTTACCCGCTCCAGACCTCATCGGGACTCTGCAAGTTGCGTATATTTTACCATCTCCAGACCTCACCGGAAGGATTTCATTAGGTATGTTGTTGTCTTTTAAGACCACAACATCTTTAGTTCTTAAAAACAGTGTTTAGTCAAAATAAGAGACGAAATGAAATGGAAAGAGTAGTACTTTTTCTAATTGTGATTTGAGAAGTACAATGAAGCCAAAACGAGAAACGAATTTTTACCTTACAGTACATTCAAAATTAGTGACGGAATTAAATTCTTGTTATAATAACAGTCAATTCGTTCGGTTTTAAATCTTATGGTTGAAATTTTTCCTTATTCTGATGTGACATTTATCAGACATGATGCTCCTCTTACAACTGTTTTGGAGCTTGGTGATTATGGATCCCACCATACTTGTTTTTTCCCAGGATGTTCAATTATACGCGACTTTGACAATATTTGCTTACTTAAAATAAATAAAATTTTCCTTTTAATGACAAAATATAAGTTTTTTTAGAAGAGAAACTTTAACATATAATATGAGAGTAAATCTTATGTTTGAGATATTGTCACATAAGTCGGCAACAGAAATATTGAGAATATACCTTACTACCATATAGGCATATACCAGAGAGGGTCATTGTCCGAACCTTTGTATTGAATGAATCACTCTTTTTAGTTTAGTCTATGAAGTTGGTGAACCGTGAGAACTTTGTTTTCATGTCCCCGCTATGCGAGGATAGAGTGTACACAGATGGCCGTTTCTGATAGACCCTCGGCTCAAGGAAAAGCAATCCAAAAAGAAGTAACGGAAGTGAAAGCATAGTAAAGTATTCTGAGCACTAACATTACTTTGATTCAGTACCCAATTTCACAGTGGCTAATCCAGTGTAAAGCAGACAGAAATTCAAGACTTGGCACATAAATACTTGTATAAATAAAACCAATTCTTATTCTAAAAACACACAATACTGTAACATTAGTTAGTAGTAAGTATAAACAGAGAACAAAGTAAGTTCATCACTCTTCCCTGCAACCAGCATGATATGCCTGCGGAAGCTAATACTACAGTATATTCTCTTCTACTACGCTAACAAACTACAGAAAGCTAGCAAAGTATAAGTCTCTGATACTACATACCCCTAGTAATATTCATAATAGAACTTTGCAGCTTATCTCAGCTTTAGTTTGGAAGTGCTCTTTTCAACGGTTCCGTCATCTAATAAGTTAAACTACAGACTATGTACGGTCCCAAATTCCTTTGGTAACCAGAACAACCTCTTCCTCCTCTGAGTTTTCAGCAGCTCCAACAGAAGCACCATAATTGATTCTTACTTCATATGCTTTAGGAGATTTGAAGACCACCTACCAGCTCATAGATTGAACTCTTCGCAGAACTCTTGGTGGTCTTCGCTTCTCTACGACTGGTATCAGGTTCTCCATAATCTGCACGGAAATAAAATGAAAAGTGAGTATTGAACGGTGAACAGATACATTCCAACAACTGAAAGCGACCTCCCAACACATCTTATTCAGACTGCAAACACAAAGTTCACATACAAATCTCATTTTAAAACTAGGCTAAAAAGGTAAAATACCGATCTTTAGAATTTGTGGATAATAACCGATCTTTAGAATTTGTGGATAATATGGGCAATTTGGATCTTTTGAAACCCCGCTACTTCCTGTTCCCCATAAAACCCCGGTAACTACCCCACAAAAATAAATAAATGATCAATATTGTGAAATGTTTGATCTTCTACTGGAATCCACCAGCTTTTCCAGTCTTCTCCCAAGATCCTACTTTTGTTTCTTCTCGCTATCTCTCCCTTCTCTCACATTATATACCTAATTTGATTAAAAGGAGAACTACTTCAAAGTTTTCTATTAAGGGGAAAAAGAAACAGTTTAACATGTCTCCCAGTAACAAGTTTTATTGAAATAACATGAGCAAACAATGCAAAGACGATGATCAAAACTAGGATGCCTATCAGAACAGGATTCATGTTCATGAAGGAAGAATTACGTCAAAACAGATTCAGGTTGCATGTTGGATCACCCAAGCAACCGATAGATTGTAAATGTAGAACAGTTTCTCTTTTATGGGTCCTACATACCATATCCCATCTCTCCATTCAAAAAGTACAGAGTTGGCTTTAAAAAGAGGATGGGAAAAAAAAAGGAGCCTTGATCTTAGTTTAAGAAATTAAAAGGATTGCTTGAGAAAGGAGAAGAAGAAAAAAGAAAATAGCAAAGATCATTGATCTTAGTTTAAGAAGATTCAAGGATTTCCTATAACAAGAAGAGAAAAGAAAGAGAGAAGAGCTTTGTTCTTAGGTTAAGTGCCAAGATCGGAAGAAACTAACCTTCTGATCGCAAAATTACTAACACTGAGTTTGATATCTTTCATCTCATGGGCAAGTAGCACATTAACTATCAAAAGGCAGAGTTGTAGTAAACAAATTTCAACCTCCCTGACCCTTACACTGGCATTAACACAGCATACGATTGATGCTTTAAACAGGAAGAACTAATGTCCATACAAGCAAAAGCAAAAGCAAGAATATACGAGACATTGCAACAGAGAACTTCATGGATTCATCTCTGAACTCTAACTCACTGTGTTTGACACATACACCTTATATATGAATGCATAAGCTTGTATCAAGAAAGGTCCATTTACATACATAGGTATGACTGCACAAAAAATATTTCCCAATTGAAAAAGGGAAAAAAGATCAAGAATTTAAGAAAAACAAAAATTTAAAAGGAGTTCCAAAGCTGGTTTGGGAAAAAAAAGAGAGGAGTTCCAAAAACTATTATTCACAGAAATTGAAGTACATATATATGGCCTCTCAATTCAAGTACTCTTGGAGTTATTCATCAAGATATAGATTTCTGAAGCAGAAAATCAAACACTAGTCGATCGGACGCATGTGTAGGTATATATTTCCACTTTGATCTGCATTTTAGTCATGATCAACTTCATCTATAACGTCCTGGTTCTTTGTTTTTCCATGTTATCAATTTCATAGCCTTCCAGAATCTGTTATTCGTAGGAACCTTTTGAATTTTGAGTTGCTCTTTTGGAGCCAAATGCAACAATAGTAGCAATTTAAAGAAGTGATGTTATAATGATTGTCTAGATTCGGAGAATTGCAGCTCTACAAGTAAACAGGTGAATCATTTGGCAATGTTGAATAAAGGACTACCCACATGAAGAACTAGTTGTTTATGAACTGCTTGACCCATTCGTGAATCCTCATGCAAAAAAAAAATAGTGAGGTTTGAGTTCAATTTGCTCTTAATCGGTTGAATTCCTCTCCGTGTGCACAACAGAATGACTAGCAACAAGCAATAACGCCACAAGAAATTGTCATACACAAGAAATGAACAAGTTCAATTTTATCTAAGAGGTGGAAAATAACAAAGCTCAGCTCATCCAGAGAAACAGAAAATAGTAACAATGTTACTGCAAGCAACACGAAACAGTAAGAGCAGAAAAAGAGAAAGAATTCAGAATTTATCGAGCAATACATAAAAATATATACACCAAGAATTTCATTTCTAATGCATCCTAAAATTTTATTACCGAAGTGGCATATGTAGAGCAAAAGAGTGAAACTCATACCTGCTTAAGTCTCTCCCTATTCTTCTCCTCCTGCATTAGGCCAAAAAATTTGGTTCTTTTAGAAATTTCTCGGAACATACTATCCTACGCGAAACTTAATTTTACACGCTCCAAGTACAAGAGATCAGAACTACTAATAAGCAGCATTACAACTCATAAAAATACAATGAACAGAAAGAAAACGTGTTCTTATTACCAAGAAACGGAATTTTCACAAGTACCCTAACGACAGGAATTCAACCAGAGTCAGAAGCCAAAATGAAGGTATTGGGAATGCTGCCTGAGATGAGTAAGGCTACAGAACAGTGAAACTGAAATTCATAAAGCTAAAAACTTCTTGTAAAAGAGTGAAGTGAACGGAAAGCTGGCCAAATGAGTCAGTTACAAAACCAATGATTTTGATACCCCCTGACTGATTCAATTTTGGGAAATCAAAATTATACAGTCATGTAGCTGATGTGGAAGGGAAGATAGAACTTCTTGAGAGGCTAGTTCCAGATTGGCTATGTAAGCAGATCTTTTGTACAGGCATCTATCATGTAAAACATTGTACTGAATTTTGTTTTGATTTTACTATGTGAGTGAGCATGGTGTGGTAGGATTTTTTTTCGCTGTTTTAGAGGCTCACAGGTTCAGTCTCCAGAGGCATTTTCTCCACAGAATCTAATTTTTCATTTTGTATGTTGTGTACTGCTCTTATTTCTATTCCCTCTTTCAAACTGCTTGGATATGCTTTATTTTAAGCCGGCAGTCTATCGGAAACAACCTCTCTATCTCTGTGAGATTACAATGGATATGATGTTGTTGTAAAATTATACGATCAGCCAACTATACTTCAAAAAGGAGTTTAAATGAAAAAGAAATAAACTTTCCGTCAGCTTAAATGTTAAAACAAGATCGATCACGCTTTAGAAACTTAAACTAACCTCTTCCCTCAACAGCCTTGCATTTTCCTCCTCCAATTGTGTAACCAAAGACTCCAATTCCACAGTATAAGCCTGAAATTTCATTAAAAACATACATGCATGTCTCAATTTTTGCCCCAAAAACAAACAATCGCTACGATCATCCACATGATTACAAAAAATGCACCTGTTTTCGCTCTCTAGACCTGGCAGCAGACTCTCTGTTCTTGATCATGCGTCGCTGTTTCTGCTGTGTAGCCCTGTCAGCCGGTAACTCCTCCACAGTTGACCTCCTCTTCCCTCTTCCACTCCCTGTAATAGCCACAACCCCATTTCCATATCCCATGTGGGGTTCCATACCATACCCCCTTCCTGGTCCATTCTGCATGGCCACCGGAAACTGACAATTCCCAGTACCCATCATGTTATCCACCACAAACCCTCCGGCAGACGGAGCCGCCGCCGTGGCTGGAGGCGGAGTATCAATCACAGGTACTCTAACATCCTCCTCTGTAACCGCACCAGCTTTGGTCAAGAAATCCTCCAGAGTCATCTCCGGCTCCCTAGTCCCTCCCCCTGCTACAATTTCCCTCCACACCTCATCTACAGTCTTACTGGGCCCCACATCACCGTCAACGGCAGAGGGGGTATCGGCGGCGGTGTCAGAAGCAAAAGGGTCGGAATCAGAATAAATGTTGTTGAGAATTTCGTCCATGTTCATAGAGCCGAAGTTTCTAGAAGGATCAGAGTGAAGTTGATGATGTAGAGAAGAAGAAGTTGGGTTTTGGGGATGGAGAGAATGATCCGAATTGGGCGTTCTTGACGATGACACCATCACCTTTGACGCCATAACACCCGACTTTCTAGGGATCTCCTTTCTCCCTTTTTTTTTCTTTACACAATAACTGATTCTTGGGGCTTATAATTTCAGAAAGATTGGATCTTTATTTGTATGAGCTTTTCTTCTTCTTCCCCACTGCTAATTTGAAACTCCAAAAGAGAGAACAGTACAAGTTTGGAGTTATTATTATAGTATAGTACTGAGTACATACACACCCAACAAGTGCTTTTTATGTACTCCAAACGGATCAATGCTAGTTCCCATTTCAAGAAAAAGCTTTTTTTACCCAACAATCCGACAAATATTTTATTTACCTTTTTACCATACACCTCCAAACTGAGATTCAAATATTACTCTACTGACAAAAAAGAAATTATTATTACTCTCTACATACGAATAATATTATAAGTTACAATCTTTCTCTTATTAACATGATTAAAAAATACATCTTAAAATATTAATTAAAGTCTATACAATTTAATCTCAAAAAATGAAATAATAACAAGTAAAAATGAACGAATGGAGTATTCTTATTAGACAGTAATGTAAAATTTCAAATATTATTTTTCAAACCTTTTTTTTTGTTGTTGTTGTTGAAGAAATGAATGGAATTTGATTTAGATGGAGTATTATAAGACTTAGAGCCCTTGGTTTAATTTTACATGAACATACTCTTATCATTTACTTCAAAAGAATGAAATATTGTATCTTTAGATAATTACTCATCTTACTAGCTATAAATTTTTTAGTTTAGTCAAGTCAAGAGCCTCATTTACAACATTTATTACTGTGGCTGGGTGGATTAAAAATTGTACAGCAGAAAAAAAAGTACAAACTGCATGGGATAGTCATGTCATTAATTTACAGGGCATACTTGTCATTTCACGTTTAGATGCAGTTTAGTTTCTAATAAGACACGTGTCGGCGGCCGTTTCTTTTCTATTTTGATGTCTCTTTTTATTTGCATAATACTAATAATATTAATAATACTAATTTTTTTTTGCTTTCTTGGTATTAGTATATCAAGGACAATAAGAGGCAAAACTATATTTTTAAAAAAGCTTAAAAGGAAACATAAACCTCTTAAACTTGAGGTACTATTTAATCGCCTGCAATAAAAAGAAAGAAGGATTCTAGCAACAAAAAAAATTAAATTTTTCTCATAGTTGACTTTTTGATAAATAAATAAAGAAATTTACAGCCGGCAGGAATTGCTAAAAAAACGCAGAGATCTATAAAATGATTTAAAAGGGAAGAAAATAGCAACTGCAATAACAAGAATAAGACCCGTAAAGATGGCTGAGTCGGTGCAATATGTGGTATTTCATAAGAAAGCTCAGAGATTAATTTTCTTTGTTCATGCCTTTTCAATCGAGTTTGTGGCACTCAGAAATGGATTCAGAATTTAAAAACAGCATGAGCATTATTATCTTAACATAAATGCTAATAAAATTTTAAATGAGGATTGGTCACTGATAGAGTGAGCAGTAACGAAAACATAAGTACATAGGTCAAATATGATTTTTATGTTAATAATTGAACTTTAACACAATTAAAACAGTTGAGAGAGATAGTTGAATGGTTAAGGTTGTACAAAATGTACGAGTTGTTGCAGGTTTAATCGACATGTCTCCAATTCACTTTCATTTGTTAAGGTGCACCAATTAAATATGTACTATTAGTTTCTCAATGTATATATACAATTTTTTTCGAAGTTAACATGTACACACGTACACTCCATCCCTTCGCATGAATCCGCCTCTAATTGTATTAGATTTACCTACTGTAATTTACATCTCTTGTATAATTTGTAAAATATTATATAGGAATGGATTTATTTAATGCGTATGTGAAGAACAGCGGTGCAGATTTTTCTGAGGTTCCGTAAAAAATAAATAATGAAAAGAATAAAAAGGAGGAACACTTTAATATTCGCAGGGGTTGGCTGAGTATGGGAGATCTGGAATTACTTCTCGTCACCAAAAGTCTCCTCGGCAGTGCTCGTCGTACTGGACTTACCTAGTGCATTTTACATTTCTTGTATAATTTACAAGCATACCCAATACACACTCGAAATTTTTCTGGGATTAAAAAAGAAATGCCTTATTCTCCCGAAACCATTTTCTAGCAGATTCGTTTGTCTTTTGTGAAGAAGAAGTGCCTTATTCATTTCTAGCTTCTTTCCAAATTATTGAAAAGAAGGTTACTTATCTTATTTATTTTTTTCATATTATTTAATTCCTTCATTGTTGATTACCTAGTAAAATCAATAAATTAAAATATAGTATTCAAAAAAAAGAATTAATTGATTTTTTCATTTGATTCTTTCGAACTCAGACAATCAAACCCTCCACTCTCTCAAACTCTCTGTCATCCGTTTATCTTTTATGAAAAAACATACTACACACAGTAACTATTTTTTGGGTTTAAGTAAAACAAATTAGACAAAGATGTGATTAGGTAAATACTTAAATTATTTATGCGTAACGTCAGTGGGGTGGGGTTTCGGACTTTACGTCTCAGACTTGATTTCCTTATTTTTATCTCTCTGTCCCCATTCACTGTATTGCTTTTTACAACTTAGGTCCATTTTTGTCGTTATCTCCATTTTTGTGTAAAACACAAATTTAGATTTTGCTCCCCCAATTTTAACAAAATCAATAAAGTTCAAATTGGTAGAATATCCATTCCATCTTGTAACTTACCTTACGATAGATGACGAGATTCTATCTTGGAAAATTTACCTGTTATAAAATACTACTTCCTTCGTCCCAATTTATGTTCACCTTTCGAATTTCAAGATTCAAACAAGTCAGTCTTTGACTGTTATTTTTGTGTTATAGTATATTTTGCGTAGTTTTCAAATATATAAATTTTATTTCATAAAACTTGAAGATTTCATGATCAAATTCACGGTCACGGTCAAACTTAAACTGTTTAACTCTTGAAAAGCAAAAAGTGCCACATAAAATAAGACAAAGGTAGTACCAAAAAAATAAATACAAGATAGAAGGTGTAGAGAAATAATCTGTAGTGAGAGATATATATTTTATTTTTGCTCAAGATTAATGAACAAAATGAATGTATTCTCAGCTCCCTGTTTATAGAAGAAAAGAAGTAAAACCTTTTCAGTGAGTTATCTGCCAGTTGTGTGCATAAACTACTTACAAGTTATTATTTGATTGTAAGCCTCTTCAAAAAAAACTATTGCAATATTTTTCTAGAAGTTGCTTATAAGCATGAGAAGCTTACAAACTTCTTCAGAAAATATAGTGAAATGGATATAGAAAATTCATATGACCAATCCAACTAAGTATGAGAATGAACCACAGCTGATTGATATAAAATGGTTGGTATGAAGAAAAGGAAAAAAAAAAAGTCACTTGTATATTAGAGAAACGCTGATAATTTGATTTTACCAATATGCCAAAATCCTTTTGGACACCAAGTACAAGTGTGATCATTTATAAGATTAGCCTTGCACAATCTTATATGAAGTTGTTCCAAGCTCCTAATAATTAATTGAAATTCAGTCTCTACACTACAATGAGTTGGACATCATTATGATTCCTATAAATTATGTCTAGTATACATACGAATCGAGATCCTTTGGGAACAATCAAAAAATGATAGCAGAAAGAATTGTAGACGAACCTAGTCCTCATCGTAGCCCCCTTCTTCTCCAGCATCACCCCAGTCGTGTTCTTCCGGTGGGGCTTGATCAGCTTCAGTAGCAACGGACACTTCGATATCCACATCTTCTGGAGGAGCCTCAGGTTTGTCATGCACAGCTTCCACTTCCATTAATTTGAGATTCTCCTGACTGAAGAATTCAGCGTAGGGCTTGGAGACCTAAAAGGGAAGCCAAATAAACAAATAAATGTTGATTGGATCACACAAATCAAGGATGTCGCAGAGGTACAAAAGGAACATTACAAAACTGGAAAATTTATAAACTACGCATGAAGTTGGAAGAGGAGTACAGTAAAGGGAAAGGAAACTTAAAATGTGTACCATTAAGCAAACACTGCTTTGGAGTGAAAACAAGGAAGGCAGCACAAGAATAAGGTAATTATTTTCCTAGTTCACAACACAAGGCTAAAAAGTTACGAGACCCCTTGAAGTTTGTTTACCTCATCCCTCATTTTTCAGGGCCATGCCGAGATATATCTCAACATGGAATACTAACATTTATGCCTTGAGTTTTTACCTTGTGGAGCGCATTTCTCTGCTCTGCACTCTCAACTAAATTTTGCCAACGTGCGTCTCTTCTTAATGTGGATGCAGAACCAACAACCTAAAATCAAAATGTAGAACATTGTTTACAGAACATTAACTGTCTTACTAAAAATAGGATTGGGCACTAGAAATTTATCATTTTCGTTTCTAAATGAATACCAGGACAGAAGACCGTGCTCTGGTTATGCCAACATTCATTCGCCGATAATCAGCAACAAAACCAATGCCTTTATCTTTGCTTGCTCGAACACATGAAAATATTGCAACGTCCTTTTCACGTCCCTGTAACAAAGTGATATTATTTTCTCTACCAAATACAGGAGAAAGTGCATCAAGCCATCAAAGTATGATGGCCCTCACAGAACCAAAAGCCTGAATCTCATTTAACACAAATCAAGTGCCAAATGATACCGGAAATCTGTCAGGAAAATCAAAAGATTACCTGGAAACCATCAACAGTGTTGATATCAACTACTTTGTCAGACTCCACTCCAAATGTTTCTCGGAATTTTTGACGCAAAAGTTTTACTTGATGCCTATATGGTGATATAATAGCTAACCGGGAACTTGATTTAAGCTCTGGATATCTGGAGACCAGTTTGTGATACATTGCAAGCACAAATTCAACCTCATCAACATTTTGCCAAGAACCACTTCCAGATGGCTGGGACTCCTTCCCATCGTGTATGTCAAAAAAGCAAAAAGGTCCAAAGCAACGGTATTTGTGCCAAGAGCGCTTTGTCTGCTCTTCAATATCAGGTCCATCTTCAAGAGCCTCCTTGTAAAATTCTCTGGAAGGGAAATTCCTTATCTGCATTGTAATTTGATAGAACTACATCAATATATTCCCAAAATAGAGATGAACTTCCATTCATGAGCCTATTAAACCCAATATCGCATTTGAAGTTACAATTTATATTTTCCAAATTGTGTGAGGACTCTGCATCTACCATCTATCTGTGGATTTCTCAAGCCTCACTTCTGTCATTTTCAAATCTTATTATCTCAAGATGAAAAGCAATAAGGATGCACGATTCAGAGGTTAAGCATTTGATCTTGTTTGAATCATCAGTCAAAGCTCTGCATTTCTCATGCTTCAGAATATGATGCAAGCACAATGCAACAGTAAACAAAATAAGCATCCCTTTGAATGTTACTCTATTATAGACCAAGTCTCTAAAACTATTTTCTAGTCAAATGGGCATAGGTAAATGACAACAGTATTATTTTGCTATTAGTAATTGGACCAAAGACCTAAAAGTTACTAGAGATTTCGGAAACATGTCTGGATGTCTCAGCTGTTGCATAAAATGTGCCAGTTTATAATGCCATAAAAGAGAATGCTCACAAACCTCTGGATGCATGCGATATTGAGTCTTCAGCATCTGTACTGGATATCCCGCCCTCTGAAGTCTCTCAAACAAGCTGACGCAATATCTGTCAATCCCACGCCCAAGGAGGAAAGATGAAATTAGAGAAACAGGAATTAGGAGACTTGTCTGGTGACTTGGAAGAGTCGAATTTTTTCTCGAAAAATGAAAACAAAGATATCTCCATTTTCATTTCTAAACACACTTTTGGGGTGTGTTTGGTATGAAGGAAAATATTTTCCATGGAAAATGTTTTATGGAAAACAAGTTGATTTCTTACTTATTTTCTCATGTTTGGTTGGTGAGTGAAAAATATTTTCTATTGTTTGATTAATGAGCAAAAACACATTTTTTTTTAAAAAAAATAATTATTTTTGATTAGAGTAGAAAATATTTTCTAGGGAGTAGGTCGGGGGTTGGGGTGTGGTGGTTGGAGGGGGGAGGAGGGGCTGGGTGGGGGGCGGGTAACTAAAAAAATATTTAAACATTAATTTTTATTTTTATTTTTATTTTTTTTTTGGGGGGGGGGGGCTGGGTGGGGTTGGGTGAGGGGAGTGGGGGAGGGGACCAAAAAATATTACCTTTTTTAAAAATAAGTAATTTTTTTAAAATAAAAATTGAATTTTGGGTGGGGGGAGATGGTAAGGTGGGGTGAGGGGGGGGGGGGGTAGGGGGGGGGGGAATAAGGTGAGGACTTGTTTTCCTACTTTCATTAGAAAAAGGAAGTAGAGAAAGAAAGAAAAAATAAAAAAAAAGAAAAAAGAACGAAAAAAAGATAAAGGAAGCAATAAGAAAAATCAAAAAAGAAAAAAAAAAGAACAAGAAACAGAAAAAGTTACATAGAAAAAGAAAAAAAGGGGAGAGAGGAGAAAAAGAAAGGAAGGGGGAGAAAAAAAAGTACCGAGATATAAAAAAAAAGGAGAAGGAGTAACAAAGACAAAAAGGTAAAGATAAATAAAATAAGAATAAGAGCAAAAAAGAAGGAAAGACAAAAAGGAAAAAAGGAAGACAAAGATAACAAAAAAAAAAAAAAAAAGTGAGTATTTTCCTTATTTTGGAGGAAAATGTTTTTCAATTTTTTTGACCAACCAAACACAAGAAAATTGGAAAACATTTTCCTCCATACCAAACACACTCTTGATATTATATATTTGTCATACACATAGTCTACACCCAAAAATCATAAACAAGTTTTATAGTATATTTATTTTTTTGAAGAAAGTTTGTAATGATTAAAAGAAAAGGCAGTTAGAAATAGGGAAAGGCGGGGACAAGAAGGTGTACAGGCTAGCCAAAGCGAGAGAGAGGAAGGCTCGAGATTTGGACCAAGTGAAGTGCATCAAAGACGAGGAAGACAGAGTATTGGTGGAAGAGACACACTCATTAGACAGAGATGGCAGACATACTTCCATAAACTCTTGAACGGAGAGGAGGACAGGGACACTGTGTTCGAGATTTGGAGCACTCTGAGAGACGGCGTGATTTTGGGTATTGTAGATGTATAAAATTTGAGGAGATAATGGTGTTATTCATAGGATGGGCTGGGAAAGAACGACTGAGCAGTGTTCTGGAAAGCGCTCGCTTCATCGCTTAAAGCGGTGAAGCAAGGCAAAGCGAGCCTAAGGCGCTCCGAGGAAGTGATGCGCTGCAGGCCTACAGAAGCGTCCGCTTCTACTAGGGTTGCCGCGGTGAAGCGAGTCGACGCGAGAAGCGAGGGAAGCGGTCGCTTCATGTTGCAAACCTTTTAAGGTCGATTTTAAATTTTAAAAAAAGAGTCCACTTATGTTAAACTACTTCGCCACTTCTGATTTTCTAGGATTTTTTTCTTTCCACTGCTGCGACTTCATTCCCACTACTTCGCCAAGGTAATTTTTATTCTTCTTTCTTCTTCTGCTGCGACTTCTTCTTCTCTTAAGATTTGTTTTCTTCTTCTTTTATTTTTTTCAGTTCCGCTCTGTTTTTACAAAGCAGTGCTCTGTTTTTTTTCCAGTTCTGCTTGTTCTTTTTTCCAGTTATGGTCTGTTTTTTTTTTCATTTCTGCTATGTTTTATTTTTCAATTATGCTCTGTTTTGCTGTTGTGGTATCTGCTGTTTTGCTGGTCTGTTTCGAAGCAGGTGTTTCAGTTATCAAACCTCTGGTTTTGGTTTTAAATTTAAACTTTTGCTTATGTATATTGTCTTTATTGCTAAGATTATATTGTTGTTGTATCTGTTCAGTTCTGTCTTACTGTTTTGCTGCTCTATTTAGTCCTTTTCTTTTAAAGTGCACTTCACTTCAATGAAGCGAGCGCTTCGCTTCACGCTTCGCTTAAAGCGTGAAGCGGAGCCTTGTCGCTTTTTTCCGCTTCACGCTTCCTTG
Source organism: Jaltomata sinuosa (assembly GCA_003996215.1). Lineage (NCBI taxonomy): Eukaryota > Viridiplantae > Streptophyta > Magnoliopsida > Solanales > Solanaceae > Jaltomata > Jaltomata sinuosa. Next base: position 2,357,605 of record QJPP01007525.1, on the reverse strand, counting down.
AACACTGACTGAGAGATTAGATTCCAATGGAGTTTTGGAAAAGAATAGGCAGCGCAGATTTGGAGAGGTTGATTGAGTTGTTTAATGTCAATTTTAAGACAGCAAAATGCCCGAAGAATGAAGGTGGAGTACAATGATTCCGCTTTACAAGAACAAGGTTGATATTCAAATTACAATTATAAGGGTATCAAGCTGCTACGCCACAACTATGAAGGTTTGAGAGAGGGCGGTGAAGATGAGGGCTAGGAGGGTGGTGTCTATTTCCGAGAACCAGTTCGGATTCATGCCGGAACGATCAACTACAGAAGTCATTCATCTGGTGAGAAGACTAGTGGCGCAGTATATGGAGAGGAATAGGGACTTATACATGATGTTCATTAACCTAGAAAAGGCTTACGACAATGTCTCGAGGGAGGTTCTATGGAGATGCTTGGAGGCTAGAGATGTACATGTGGCTTACATTAAGGTGATTAAGGACATGTATGACGGATCCAAGACCAGAGTAAGAACCGTGGGAGGAAACTCTGAGCACTTCCAGTCATGATGGGGTGGAACTAGGGATCAACTCTTAGCTTGTTTCTATTTGCCTTGGTGATGTATTGAATTGACGTGGCATATTCAAAGTGAGGTGCCATGGTGTATGTTATTCGCACATAACATATATTGATTGACGAGACACGCGATAGAGTTAACGAATGTTAGAGGTTTGTAGACAAACCCTGGAGTCTAAAGGGTTGAGATTAAGCAAGACCAAGACAGAATACTTGAAGTGCAAGTTCAGAGATGCAAAACATGAGGTTGGCGCGAAAGTGAGGCTTGATACTCGGGTACCCACTCGTCCCCAAGAGAGGATATTTCAAGTATCTCGGGTCTTTAATCCAAGGTAATGGGGCATCGACGATGTGTGGGGTGGACGAAATGGAGGTTTGTCTTTAGAGTCTTGTGTGATAAGAAGGTACCACCAAAACTTAAAAGTACGTTCTACAAAATAGTGGTTAGACCGACTATGTTGTATGGGGCAGAGTGTAGGCCAGTTAAGAACTTTCGTGTTTAAAAGATGAAAGTTGCAAAAGTAAGGATGTTGAGATAGATATGTTGACATACTAGGAGAGATAAGATTAGGAATGAAGATATTTGGTACAAGGTGGAAGTGGCCTTCGTGGTGGACAAGATGAGGAAAGTGAAGTTGAGATGGTTTGGGCATTTGAAGAGGAGATGTAAATACGCAAGTGATGAGGTGTAGGAGGTTGGAAAACGTGAGTGTTAGGAGAGGTAGAGGTAGCCGAAAAAGTATTGGGGAGGTGATTAGACATGACATAGTGCATCTACAGCTTACGAGACATGACCTTAGATGGAAGGGTTTGGAGGGCGAGATTAAGGTTCAGGTTAGTAGATAGTCGAGTGTTGTCTCGCTTTATTGCGGGATAGGCTTGGTGATAGTTTGGAGCACCGTATCTATTGTATTTGTTTCTACTTTCTTACCAGTAGTATTAGCACTATTCTCATAGTTTTGTCTTTCGCTTTCTGTTACCATCTATGTTTCTTATGCTTCGGTTATCACATTTTCTCCGTTTCGTTGTTGTTACTGTCCTTTTTTCCGAATGCTATGTAATGCTTTTTTTATTAGTTGTCATGCCTCCTTCATTTCCATATTTCCTTAGTCAAACTGCTTTGAAATGCTTTACTTGAGACGGGGTCTATCAGAAACAACCTCTTTATCTCCATGGGATGGGGTAAGGTCTGCGTACACTCTACCCTCCCCAGACCCCACTTGTGGGGTTACACTAGGTATGTTGTTGTTGTTGCTCTAGTTAGAAATAGGAAACCAAGCAGGAAACGAATGGAAGCACTGGAGTAGAGTTAGTGAGGGTGAGATGTGGAACGGAGGAGATTGGCAGGTCAAAGGATGGAGATCCCTGGTGGATGGGTAAGCCTAGAGAGCAAAGGAGCTGAAATATTTTTTTATGGTCCTTTAAGACAGTTATTCTTTAGACAAGATGGCAGCAGAAAGTTACAAGAGCTTGTGTACTTGTTTCTCGAAAGTGTTGAGAGGTAAAAATACTTCTGGGTCATAATCTTTTATTTACAGTATGTACATGCAGTTGCTTTACCCAAATTTTCCAGCAATAGGTGAGATCACAGTGGCTGGCAGTTGAACTGGATCACCGACCTGTTAAAAATGGGAAAGATTAAAAAAGTTTAATTGTTTCCCTGCAAAATTCAGTTTCATATCAAAGGAGAAAAGGAATAATGCTGCTTTCAAAATTCTCTTCAGCATAGAGCACATCTGAGAACACAGATCAGTATCATTGTATCAACATTGTCATCTAAAGAGCTTACCTACATATTCAGAAGTGCTCATATGTAGCAAGGAAACTTTGGCACGCGAATAGTTACGTTTTTTGATAAAAAAAATAGTTACGAATGCATAATAGAAGAATTTAACAGTTTGGAATACACATAATAAGTATTTCTCTAATGTCTAGGGCAACAGTTGAAACATTTTATCTTCTATAGACTAACCATTTTTTGGTTTTTTAACAGGTTTACTCACCCAACATGTGAACATGTTCAAATACTGTTGAAATACTTTTCAGTAGTGTGGAAAGATAAGGTTCACTCATTAAATAAATGAAGGATAATATAGGAAATATGAGTTCTTGGCTATCATGGCACAGAAAGTACACAATATGTTGGGACATCCCACAAACGAGAAGTCGATGAAAAGGTGGAGAGACTAATATCATTCATGTCAAATCCATGGAGTTCATTTTAATGCCAGAAGAAAAGAACAGACATCACCATGGGAAGTATTCCCAAATTTCCCAGCTCAAGGAAAATACTATATAATTAATAAAAAAATTGAGGAAACAACATGCATATTTGGATCAACATCCTTACCAGGAATACTTGTTTGCATCCATTGGACAACGGGAGAAGTGTCGATGGTTCCACCTGTTTAATAATGACGTTAAGGGTTGCTCTACACAAATCGGCCAGCAGTTACGAGAAAAAAACAGAAGTTCAGGAAATCCAGTTCGTTCACATACAACAGTATAAGGCAGCTCAGCAAATAGTATTACTAGAAGATATTACATAACTTACACGTATAGTCAGGAACAATATTATCAAGGAGTTTGAAGCATTAGTTTGACTTACATATTATTATGTTAGGGAATATTTTTTTTGGTAGGCGGAAAACAAGTATATATTTTTGATAAGTGGTATATTATTAGACATTATTTCTATATGGTCCTTTACATTGAGCAAAATCACACTGACAATATCAGATAGAATTACTGAATTTGAAACTTCCCAGACCCTAGTGGGATTACACTGGGTATGTTGTTGTTGTTGAAAGTTTGAAACTTATTAGTGGTATACGAATTATCAATAATACAGATCTGTCTCTGTTCGGGTACGGTCCAAAAAGGGAATTTTGTAATGGTCATTGTGTTCTCTATTTCACTGAGACTCTTCCTTGGTTTAAAAAGAAGGCCTTTAACCCCATGTGGTTTAGGCATCATACCTATGTGTAGCGCCTCCCTACTTTTCACAAACCTGGCCTTTTACTGACTGCATTACCTCCCTGCAAAAGTGCCTCCAATATGGTTTTAACCACATTTTCCCCCTAAAGTAGAACCGTACATCCCTTTTTTTTTCCTTAGCAAGTGCAATATTTCCACTACATAAAGTATGGACCACTTGAGCAACTTTCGTTTAATTTATCTAAGATTCCTAAGGCAAGAACTGTTAATGCATTTTCCATAAGATTAGGACCAGAAAAGCAAATTCCTTATTAAACATGAACTGCACTTTTTTTCATTCCAGACCATTTAAGATTAGGACCAAATGCATACACTGTAGGATTATTTTTTAATAATTTGCAATTTGGTACTAGTATTTTGCTGGTGAACTGTGACACTTCTAATGGGTTTTATTTTGTTTATGAAGCTTTTAATTCTGGATAAGAATCACAGGTGATGTGTTCAAAAATATAGGCAACTTCCTCTTGTAGTTTTTTGTGTCACATATGCTGCTAACTATTTTATCAGATTGTTTTACTAAGGAAAAAAATTTCGGAGACTGGACTTATACGAAGTGGGGACAAAAAGCACTGCATGGAATGGGTTGAAATGGGGATTTCGGGGTTTGTTATTTTGAGGGTAAACGTGGAGATGACCATACCATCTTATGTGCTGTTCTGGTTATTGTTCATGAATAACTACGTGACTCTTTTGATTGAGGGTTGGCAGCAAGGTTCAAGGGCCCCTACCTGCTCCGGTACTATATTAAATTGTATTCACCACCTAATCTAACAACGTAATGGTTAGACACAAAAAAATTGTTAAATTGTTTCAAAAATATCAAGTGAAGTTACAAACTGAGTACCACTGGCATTTGAATTTGGCAAAATGAACAGTTAAATCTACCACCCACCCCCCCCCCAACCCAGGGCTGCTGAAGTCAGTTTCATCATTTCCATTTAGGTTACTAAAAGAGAGTGTATTTCAGGACTGAAGCTTTCTCCACGAGGGAGTGGGCTTGGAAGATAACACGGGTGTGGAGAACAAACTTGAAAATGCGAAAAGGTAAAGTAAATGATTATTCAAAGCATTACTAGCTATTTGTACCCAATGAAGAGGAACAACAAATGACAATGACAGGTAGCAAAAACAATAAGGACCATGTTGTTCAGCTGATATTACCATTTATTGGCATGCAACAGTCATTAGATTTTTTTTATAAGGATAATCATTAGATTATATCCAAGGTTATAGAGGACAGAGTAACTTACAGCTTGAGCAGCTTCATCTATTATAACAACATCAAAACCGCGATTCAATTTAGTGAAAACAGGGGAAGCGCTGAAGCTAAGAGTGGAGAACACCTGCACATCATAGGTTAGTCATTGACTGGTTTTAGGTAGTTATAGAAAGAGGGTCCAATTGGCATTGAGTGGACTTTTATTAGCTATAGAAAGAGGGTCCAACTGGCATACAATTACAGCCTCATCCAGAATAGAAGCACGAACGCTGTCTTTATCTTTCACAGGCCCTCCTTGCTTCTGCCTATCACCAGTTTGTGAGCCCATGCCGGACAGTCTTTGTTCCACCTACATACACATAAACCTACCAGGTGAACGTCCACAATTGGCACTGGTATCTCTAGAATAATGAGAGACAAGTGCAAGGTACAGACTAGGTAATCCATGGAGACTGCTTGCACAGAATGATGGGCTTTAAGACCAATTCGTACTATTTTAGGACTGTATGCACGGTCATTTTCATCCCGGATACCTGAAATTGATAATCCTTTTTATAAGGACCTGAAAGTGGTAATCATAAATGCAATTTTGCAGCAGAAGACATTCTATATCTCTGAGCACAAGGCTGTTTGTGATATTCTTTCATAAGAAGATAAAAGGAGGCCATCGAGCTTTACCGCTGATTACATAGGCTAAAAAAACAAATACATACATAAGTAGAATCTTTATTTATTTATTTTTATTTTTTTTGGGGGGGGGGGGGGGTGTATAGAATTCCTTTTTGTGAGTCTGCCAATCCTGCAAGATCATAGCCTATGCTTGTTAGATGATAATTGATACTACAGAGGGTTTTGTTTGTGACTTTGTGTTGCTGATCTCTTCCAAGCCCTTGTGATGATAATCTAATGGTAAAGCGTTTGCTTCGACGGGCTGCAATTTCTTCACTTTGCTGCAACTATGAGCCTTAGAAAAGTTGTAGATTCTCTTTCAGGTTTTCCCACATTTAAGCTTATTACCTTAAAGTGCAAGCTTCTTCTATCTTATATTCTGATGGCCTTGAAACAACCTCCAAGAACTCAAACTACTATATTTTACTACTACAGGAATGATCTGCCCTGCACCTATGCTTCCGCTGCCAATATTTGCATGCTGGTTGGACTACAGTTCTAATACCCATCACACATCATAATTTATGAAGAGGAACCAGAACATAAATTTGACATCTAATTTTTTACCTGAAAAAACTATTGCTGGTGATATCGCCAAGGTAAAGAGTTCCTACAGGTTTACTGATGATACAGCTCAAGGTAAAGAGTTCCTACAGGTTTACCGATGACTGCATTCCCTTGAGTACTGTAAGACTGGTTAAGCAAATTTAAGCATACCAACATTTCTCGTAGGGCTCATCGACTTTATTATCACATTGTTGTACATTATATCTTATTACGTTTCACAAGTGAAACAGATACCAAAAGGTTCAAAGTTCATCGATATGACATCAGTGAACAGATCACTTCTTCGCGCAATTTTTAAAATAATGGAAATATCACATTGTAAAAGCTCAAAAGGAGCAGAAAAGAGTCCTTGAATTTTGTAAATTCAACAATCAGGTAATGATATTCATACACAACATAGCAACAACAACACAACTTGTGTGAGAAGAAATCTATACATAACAAAGAGCGTACCAGTGTTTAGAATGCGCAATACAATTTCGTCGAGAGCAGAATTTGACGGAGCACAAACTAGAACACGAACACGATACTTTCGACTGGAATTAACTACTTCTGGTTTCTAGAAAGACAGTTTAGTGTAAGAGGGCGCAAATTTAAATTTCTCAAATCATTACGATGGATAACATCAAAACATACCAAGTCATTGCCAGATGTAGGGAAAAATCCATCATCCCCATCTATTGGCATTTCTTGGTCTAGAGGATTAATCCCAGCTAACCATGGAGATGCTTGTCCCCAGTGTTTGTATCTGCAAAGTTCAGCCATTAACCCTATGAGATATTCAAAAGAACGAGGTCTTAAAGAGATCTGGAAAAGGAATCCTTCACACAATTCTGAACTTCGAATTTATACAGATTATGCATGTATCTAGAAGAAGCATTGGTAAAATAGAGGAGATAAGTTGGTCAACAGCCAACAAATACACCTATAAATTGTATAAATCACTCTGCCAATAAAATTCAAAAGAATACACCATCTTCCACCCCGGTTCTCCATCCAGAAAGAAAGAAAGGAGAGTTGGATCTTCACAATAATCAGTTAACAAGTGTATATATATTTAGCTTCATCTCCACAGTCAAAGGATCTTTCTAAGGATCTTGCTTCTAGATATGGTGGCACAACTTGGAAAACAAATTGATGCACACATGGTTTCTACACTGTCATTTTATTATGCTTGAGGATTATACAGTTGATGAAGATTTTATCTCCAGATTTTCCACTCAAACCTTTCATCATGTAGAGCTTAAAAGGCAGCATATACACGTATGTATGCTGGTAAATATACGTAGATCAGTGTTATCAAAAGCAAAAAAGCTCTAAGGTTCATTGGGGCTTTAAGCGCAAAATGCAAATAAAGTGTGGGCTTTAACGAAAAAAGGTGCAAAGGGAGAAAAAGATACAAATATATATGTTTAGTCCAAGATTAATAATTTAATTTTTTTTTTATGACCGTGGTGTCCGGGCCAGCTTTCGCGTACCTCGACTAAATCCACGGGATACCTGCCACCTCCCACCAGCAACAGGTACCAAGTAACTCTGTCCACCAAGGCTAGAACAGATGGGAAGAATCACCTAGTGTTTTTTGTCTCCACTGGGGTTTGAACTTGAGACCTTTGGCCTCAAGGCTCTTTAACCTACTTCATTGACCACTAGGCCACACCCTTGGGTGCAAGATTAATAATTATAAGCATGAATGACAAATATATGAACAAAGCAATTAGAAAAAGATTATTATAAAGTAAAATATCAATTGTTTAGTGTCGCATCTTCAGAAGAGGCTCATTGGCAAGTAAAAGTAGGTTTTAGAACATTGATGACGACACTGAAGCGCACATAAGCGAGGCGAAGCGCTCAACACGTTCTATGCCTCGCTTTAGGACTTAAGCGCACCTTTGATAACACTAACGTAGACACATCAACACATATTCTTTTTTAGTAAGTACATCAATCAGCCCATATTCATAAATATCAACAGGATTTCACGTCTGTTATGTAGACATACTTGTCTGCCATGGATAGTTCTGGTCCACGTTTTACACCGCTCAACTTCACCCTGCACAAATTCAGTAGATAAAAGAGAACTGGTTAGCCTTTCCATTAGGGAAAAACTTTATATTATATACAGATAAACAGAATAAAGGCGAGCCCTTAATGTTTTCCGTTGAATGCAATATGCCATAGCAACAACCAGAGTTCTTTTCTAATATGAATTCATCTGCAGTAACTAAGAAAATTAAGCAGCATACCTGTTGGAGTGTACTCTAGCAGGTGTTGCATGCAAAATGGCACTGAGAATCCCAAGGATAGTTTGTGTTTTTCCAGTCCCTGGTGGACCCTAGAGTAATGAACTTTGTTAAATACATAACTCTATTAAAGTTCCAACTTCTGGGTTAGAAGCATCAATGAGACTAGATTAACTTGAATATCAACAACTGCCTTTCTACATTTCATACACTAATCTCTTTTTGTGGTAACTTTGATACATTAAAGGAATCAGACTGTATTTTTCATGGAATGAATTAAAATACACAATTGAGCACTGAGCAGCTCCACTCTTCGTGGCTTTTCGAGATACATTCATACATAAATCACAAAAATAGTACTCTTGAAAGAGCATAAGAGAACGCATGTTTTGTTTATACAACCTAGAGAATAAATGGATAAGTCAAACCTGTATTAACACAAATGTTTTCCGTGAAAGCCCTGCCTGCAAAGAGAAATGTTGAATGAGAAAAATGTTATGCCAAGTATTACTGTACATGACATAAGAACTACTAATAGGTCATGAGGCGGGACAGAAGGACTGAGTTAGTATAGACAGCATATATACGTTGATATAGACATCTATATATATGTGCTTATGTACAATTAATATATAACGATAAAGTTGTTTTAGAAACTCACATTAATAGCATCAAGCTGAGACTTGTTGTGATTGCTTTCAAGAAATTCCTTCAAGGGTCTAGATATTTTCCAAGCATGATCATCTGTAGAGCGATTGCTATCAGCTGCTGACAGTATCAAATCCTTGAATGGGAGGGAGCTCACTGACCGCAGAGCAACATATTCACGGGCTATAGTTGATAAACTGCATATCTGCAAATTGAAGCACGCATGTGAAAAAGGAAAATCATTTCACAAGAGTATATGATACTTTATTTTCATCTTTAAATGCAGTGCCGATTTAACTATATAGGAACTGGTAGTTTTGTTCTCTCAGTATATTAACACTGAAGCAGACGAAAAAATTAGCCTGTCTCAACAAAGTTCTCTGCAAATCATCTGAATCTGCCGCTTGCTTGGAACATACTGGGGAGTTGATACATCTCCACCATGACCAAGATTTCACTAACATAAATAATTACGTTCACCTTAAGAAACATAGAGCATCTCTACTGCAGCTTAAATTGGTTTTTGTACATAAAGAACCAAAATCAGGCATAGCACTATTTCCACCAGTAACCTTTTGAGTTTGGTTTAGCTCAATTTCTAAGTTTGATCTACACACACTCAATCTCGTTTTTCAGAGTGGAGTTTCATCCAGGGAGTATAATAAACTCAGACCAAGTGTTACATAGTTACCACATGTCAGAAGAAGTAAGGTAGAATCACAGAGAAATCAAATAAATCGGAAAACCTAAGGTTTGACAAGAACTAAGAAGTTAGGTCGGGTACCTTAAGAACATGCAAAAGCTTTGCATTTTCTGTAACAAGAGGACGCATACTCAAAAGCCTCGAGCAAGCTTCAGTCTCCTGTGTATTCAATTGTTTGATCTCTCCACTAAGGTGCATTCTAAGTCTTATTTTGTCTGGTCGACGATCCTCAACCAACGCAAATGCATATGCAGTTGGGAGTCTCTTACCGTCTCCAAACTGCAAATATTTCACCACAAGCACCCAAATATTGAAGAAAAAAATTGATTTTAGACTATGAACAGACCTCAAAAAGAAAACAATGATGTATGGTGATCACATTATAATGCTTGTATTCAAAATTAAGTAGGATGGCATGGGGACACAATTTTTTCAACACGCATTTCGGACTCGATAAAAGTAAACAAGTGAAAAGCATAAAGAAAGTTCACAGAAATAGGGTACCTCCTTATTTGAAAGTAACAACAGGTCATTCTGTGATATTGATTCAACATCACTGCATGAAATCATTGGAAAGTGAAATCCGTCAACCTCACTGCACCCTACAGTTACTGCCTTCATCCAATGTGTCTCTACAATACCCGAGAACATATATGCTAAGTACATGAATACAGAGTCAACCAAATAAAATGATAAAATGGAAGTTGAAGATACACCAATATAAGCTTCGAGTTATGTATATAAAATTGCAATTTAGGTGATAAATTGTGAAAATATTAGCCGCTCTCGAGTTTTGAAGACAAAATAGTAGTAATTGTAATAGCATAAGTTGTTCTCAAGTCCATGTAGTTGTAGTAATTGCAAAAATGAAAATACAATAACATATGCATAAGTTCATGGGTCAACACAAATAAGGCTGCCCAAACAATGAACAACAAGAAAAACTACTACTGTGCTTCAATCCCAAGTTAGTTGGGGTCACCTATATGAAATTTGGACCCTTTCATTCCAATACTCAATTTGAACATGGCAAATTATTCAAAATGTTTGAATTTTTCAAGAGATACTTCTTGTCAATCTCGACTTGGTTAAATATTGAGGCGTTGTTGTTTTTTAGTATGGGTCTGCATTGTAGAAATCCACACGCACATCAACTTCGTCTTAATTAGACTTATTGCTAACCCAAACTCAGCTCGAGAACACAAAAAAGTTATACTCCATAATTCTTCACTGAACAAGGGGAAATGGGAAAAAAGTAAGGGGGCGAAAAAGAAGAAAAATCTTGGCGCAATGATCACTTAAAATGTGTTTATTTTGTTCTTTTGGTAAAATCTAAAATATATTAACAATGTGGGTTTAGATGGGTAGATAACAAGAACAAGAACAACTACCTTCTTCTTCATCAACTTTTTTTCCTTGCACAATTTGAGCTTTAACTTCTTCAAATAAAAGAGGCTCGAATGTAGCAAGATAATCTTGAACATCTTCGTAAGAGTTCTTGGCTTTTTTCAGAACAGGAGCATTGTCATCATCCCCTTTATCCTTGTTGTGATTCTTCTGCTAAATACATAATGAAAGATATTAACACCCACATATACAAATAGGGTTTGGGGGGGGGTGCAGAAAGATAGTGAAGATTACATCGGATTCTTTGAGGAGAAGAAGGTAATCCCAGCTTAGAACAATTTTGTAGAAGCGGAGATTTAACGCTTCTTCGTCCAACTTGTTCTTGTCCATCGCCATTTGATGAGAAGGAGGAGAAAGGTAACTGTTGCCCTTTCTGTGGGTTTATGGAAATCAATCAGAAGCAGTAAAGCATTGCAGGGTTTTAGGGAAAGGAAGAGCATTATATAGTTTGGCCTTTTCGGTTTTTTCTTTTTTTCCATATGTAATCTTTTGGTTCCAATTTTGACATCTTAAATAGAATATTACTAGGAAGGAAAATATTTTTCCATTTTTTTGTGTTTGTTTGGTTGAAGTTTTTGAAAAAAAATATTTTGGAAAAACTTCTTGAAAATAAGAAAAATAATTTTTTTAGTAAAAATAGTGAAAATAAGTAATATTATCTTCTCCTATTCTCATAGCCGTGTATTTAGGTATAAAAAATAAGTCACGTGAATCCGTGATCATCCGTCTAAACTCGATATATTATGTGTATAATTCTTAAAGATACCCATAGTCAAAATAGGCTGAGTGGTGCACTGACTAAGAGCTTATGTTTAAGTCCTTTAGGTCATGGAATCAAATACTAATTACTACTCTTTTTAACTTTTTTTTCTTTAAAAAAAAACAACGCAAAAACTACACTATGTTTAAAAAATTTATCCATCAAATTTTTGTCACTATAAAAAAACAATGGTGCACCTACAATTTTGAAATTATGTATTCACCTCTATCACAACCATCCATCCCAACCACCAATTCAATTCACCCCCACACCCACACCCACACCCACCCCCGCGATTTTTTTACCCCAATCCCACCCCACCCCCACACCTACTAGTTTAGAATAAGCACGCACACAATGTTAAGAAGATTAATTGCAAGTATAAAATAACAAACATAATATTTAATACAAAGGAATTAAATAATTTTGCATTATTTGCACAACCTAAGTAGTAAAACATAATGAACATACAAAATTTATCCTTAACTATTGCCAAATTATTAGTTAACCTGTTAAGAAAAAATACTAAATGAGTATGAATTCGACAATCTGATAAAAAATAAACTGTTATCAAATCAATAAATTAATAATTCAATTACTGATAAATCAATGTCATTTTTTTAATTCAGATTATCGTGTTCGGTTAAATTTTGAACAACACCACATTCAGCAAACAATTCATGCATTAAATTCTTATATTATCAATCTTACTATTATGATTCACGCATTATTAATTTCTACATTACAGTCATATACTAGCTTTAATCTCTGTATTCTACAATATTCTAAATCAAATGACCCCTAATTATATCATTGATTGAATATATGATTCATTCGAGGTTAGAGATAATGAAAAATAGTTCAAAAAATTTGTAATCAAAATCTCACTTTATATGATTACATTAAGTATATTACTGTTGAAATAAAAAACATATTAAAAAATACACAACGTATAACCTTTTACAAGATTATCATAAAATTATGTCAAGCAATACACATTTTACACTAAAATGGTAAATTTAATAAAAACTACTTCCAGGGAGATTTAGTTTTATAGCTGAATATTTTTAATTAAATTTTTGATTTCACCACCGCTCTCACGGTAAAAAGAATAATCAAAAAATCTATTTAAATTGTAAGTGATACATAGGAAACTATTTTCACAATAAAAAAAGGGAAGAGAGATTGGGAGTGGCAAAATAAACACGAGGGATTTCCTTTGTCTGCGTTTAACTTTTTAACCTTAGCCTGCATTGCAACATCTGACGCCACCATTTTAACAAGCTGAGAGGTGACCATCTTTCCGGCCGCCTCCAAAACCCTAAACCCCCAATACAACAGCCCCACTTCCGGTAGCATTTCCTTAGTGAAAAATGGTATGACTAATAATCGGCTACTGTATCTAAGATCCATTCAAACCCTACGATCGGCGACCGGAGAATAATGCCCTTGTGGGTTCAACGGGCGTCCAATATTTTCCTCATTGCTCGTATTCATGCTCAATCTTCTTCAATATCTCACGGTCACGGACCCCAAGTGGTTTGGTTTACTAAAGTTGTATGTCTACTCTGTTTTCACCATTCTCAAAATAATCTTGATGTGTTCAGTTCGGATTATTTTCGTCGGAATTTGGACCCCTATATTGCTTTCGCCGTTATTCACCATATTAATACCAATTTGAATAACCCCAGATTGGCATTTCGTTTTTTCCAATGTACTAGGATCAATTTGAATCTTGTTCATTCTATTGGAACTTTTAATTTGCTATTGAGGTCACTTTGTCAAATGGGGTTTCATGATTCCGCGGCATTAGTGTTCAAGTATATGAAAGCTGATGGGTATTTACTAGAAAATTCGATTTTGGAAAGTGTAGTGTTAGCACTTGCAAATGCTGGCAAGTTTGAGATTGCCAAAGAAATTTTGATTTCTCAAGCTGAGTTAGGTAGGGAGGAAGGTAGTATTATTAGGCCCTTTGTACATAATAGTCTTTTGAGTTTGTTAATGAAGCGAAGTAGGGTAGATGAAGCTGTTGATTTTTTCAAACATCATATTTTGAGGTCAGAGAGATTGTTTCCAGATACCTGCACTTTTAACACTGTGATTCGTGGGCTTTGTCGAGTTGGAGGAGTTGATAAGGCATTCGAGTTTTTCAATGGCATGGGAAGTTTTAGTTGTTTCCCTGATATTGTTACGTATAACACTCTTATAAATGGGTTGTGTGCTGTTGGTCAAGTGGACAGGGCCCAAGGTTTGTTGAGAAATCTCGAGTTACATGATGGATTGTCACCTGATGTTGTGACATATACCTCTGTTATCTCTGGTTACTGCAAGTTGGGCAGGATGGATGAGGCTATAAATCTGATGGAGGAAATGATTACTTATGGTATTAGTCCAAATCTGGTTACTTTTAACATTCTTATTAATGGTTTTGGCAAGATAGGAGACATGTTTTCCGCTATAAAAATGTATGGGAGGATGTGTGCTGTTGGTTACCCTCCTGATGTTGTTACCTTCACTTCTCTCATTGACGGTTATTGTCGGACGGGAGAGTTGGACCAGGGCTTAAAGCTATGGGATGAAATGAACACCAGAAATTTGTCTCCAAACTTATATACTTTTTCTGTTCTTATCAGTGCTTTGAGCAAGGAGAATAGGCTAAATGAAGCTCGGGAATTATTGAGGCAATTGACATTGAGAAATGATATTGTCCCCCAACCATTTGTATACAACCCTGTGCTTGATGGGTTTTGCAAGGCTGGCAATTTGAATGAAGCAAATGTTATTGCAGCAGAAATGGAGAGCAAAGGGTGTTGCCATGATAAAATCACCTTCACCATTCTCATTCTTGGGCATTGCATGAAAGGAAGAATGCTTGAAGCTATCGCCATTTTTGATAAGATGCTGTCATTGGGTTGTGTCCCCGATGATATCACAGTAAGTTGTTTGACATCATGCCTTCTAAAAGCTGGGATGGCAAAGGAAGCTTATAAAGTAAGGCTCACTTCATTAAAGGACTTGAATCTGGATTTATCATCTTCAAAGCAATCTGTACCATTAAGGAGAAGTTTGGATATCCCAGTGGCTGTTTAATTAAAAAAATTATCTGGTTCCTTTGGCATTGCTGAAGGAACATGCGGATTGTTGTTCCCTTCAAGTGCTTCAGAACTCGAGGAAGATTGCTTCAGCATATTTATATCAAGCTCAAGAAGCATGTTTATCGTCGTTTCTGTAAGGTGAGAAGCTCCACTTTGTTTTTTTTTCATGCCTAATCTGGTAGTTCTTTTCCTGTTTTGATAAGTTCAAGTGTGTCATTTGTGGAATTAACAGGAAGGAACCCCTTTAGTTTACAAACTTATAAGACCTGCATTTCTAAGATCTTTAGTTCCATAACCCTTTACCAAAAGAGATTTGAGTTGCATAAGCTTCCTATTCACCAGATTTAATGTCAACTCGTCACTAGCATGAGAAACGTTACTTGTCCCTCTAATTTTTTCAGGTTATATGTTACTTAAAGGTCCCTCGTTTTGAGAAAAGAGAACTAGCCAAAGAAACAAATAAAAGAAAACAATGAGAAGATTCCTTCTGCTTACCTTTTCATGAGTTTACCCCAGGTCATCTTGTGATAAGTTTCATCATATGACGACTGTCTACTATGCCATCTGATAGTCTGATAGGGTTCCATCATTTTGACAGGATTTTTGAAGGATAACTATCAGAAACTTGAGGATTGTACATGAAAGAAGTGCCTTTTTTTAAAAAAATAATAATTGGGAAACTGTCTATGAAAATCAGCTAAGATACCATAGAATAGTGTATTAATGGGAGCCTTGAAGGAAAATTTGAAGAGTTTGTTGAGTGAGAAGAACTGAAATGGGAAATTAAATATACAATGAAAACAATGTTCTGTTTGTTGAAAGTCTTGTGAGCAACTTGTATACTACTTTGTCAATCTTTATACTGTTATCAGTGATGTGTAGGGATGTGGGGACCAATTTACGTCTAAATATTTAACTTCTGCAGATGAAAGGGCTTCCTTGAGAAGGCTCTTAAAGCTGCTGAGAACGTTCATGTCATTTTGTTCATCTTCAAGTTTTTACAGAATTTCAACTCAAATGTTTTTTTTGATTGTTCGAATTCACTATAATATGCGAGTATTGAATTTGTTCTTCTGTTTCTCATTTTGACTGTGTCCAGCAACCTTTTTTGTGACAGCTGCTAGGAGTTGTCCCGCACATCGAGCACATATTAGCATCTTTTAATTTCGTCTGGCGTCCTCGATGTAGGTAAGCTTAACCTTCTGCCGTTTTTTGAGTACTTCATAACCTGGTGAACCAATTAATATTGCTGATGGAAATATTCCTAAAAATATTAGAAGTGCTACTGACCATATCATCAACGTGATTTTTACGCCAACCATTTAGCAGTCAGCTGACATTCCAAAATGAATGAAACAATTGTCAAAAATCTCACATTTCTTAAAATTCACATTGGCCAACTTTATAGAGTTCAAATGCACTTAAAACTTTTTCTTCATCATTTCCCTTTTTCCATTATGGTAAGATGTCATGTGTCATAGTTACTCGACATATTGATTTGCTATCTGACTGGTCGTATAAGCCTTCCTTCCCCTCTTTGATATATTATGTCAGTTAGGTATCAACTGAAAGATGGATTTCAATTTATGTTTAATTTTCTGCTTCTTGTGAGTTATCGCCTGTCAGTTATCCCAGCCATGTAATCTAGAGTAAATGGTTACACTACCTTTGTCCAACTGTGATTATTTGTATTTCTTTGCATTTATTTTTTATTTTTTATTGTTTGTCTCTGTATCAGTGTTCGCCTCTTCACCTTCTCCTTCTTGAAGATGCATTATTGGCACATCTGTGTTTAAATTACTCAACCTTTCTAACTTGACTCCTATCTGTAACTTGGATGCTAGAGCCTGCTTGTTTCGTTGCTTCAGACTTTGCACTTGTCAATTTGTTGGAATATAGTTGGTCACATTTTTTCTGAATCAGTGCTGTTGCTTCTTGAATTTTCATGCCGGCACCACTCTATATTTCCTCCATTTATTTAGAGAAGTGTAGTGTTCTATGGTACCTGCCGTCTTGATTACATTCTTCTTCAAAATCTGTTTCTTTCAGGTTCTCTTTACTGGGTTTAGACAAGATCTTCAAAAGTGGACTGGTCTCAGAATACTCTCTTCACAAGCTGGGGCTATGTAAGTACCTTTATAGATGTTTGATTGGTTTTTCTCCCCACAAATGACTTGGTAGGAACTTACTCCGCATGTGGGAATGCCATTCAAATGTTCTCGCCGACGAAAAATGTAATAACAAATGGAAAAAGTCCTTTCTGAAGATCTGAGTTGGGATATTTGCCCATAACTTTTATGATCAACCAGTTGAAACTAATTATGCGAGATGTAGGCAAATAATTTTATAGTAAAAATATTAGTTTCAACTGGTTGAACAAAAAAGTCGTCGTGTTTGTTTATCCCAAGTGCTAATGTTGATGAGTGTTTGTCGCGCGAAGTTCTCAATCAATAAGGGTTTCATGAAGTCCCCAAAAACAAAATTGAACGAGTCTTACACAACCTTTAGTGTTTTTTGAACAGCAACAACCAAGTCCCAGTCCCAAACAAGTTGTTTGGCTATATGAATCCTCAATAACCATGTTTCTCCATCTAAATTCCTCAATAACCATTATGAATCTGCAATAATGTTATGCCGACCTGCTGAATACAATGCCTTCTGATGGACATAAAATAGTTGCCATACGGAAGTTTGTCTGATTATCAAATGACAGCTGGATTTTTGATTGCATTCCCTTGTTTACATAGTGAGTTTCTGTCGTTCTTAGGTTTTTGTGGGGCATGATACCGTGCTATGTTTGATGTTGTATAAAGTATGGTACTTGCATCTTATCAATGCCTAACTAGACACTATTTTCAAATCCTTCAGGTGGAGACACGATGACTGGGTCGAGGAAGGAAGCATGTTATCCTCAGTCCCGATGCCAAGAGATTCCATTGGTTAATACACAATCAAGATCCTAGGGACAGACATCTCATTAATGCCTAACAAAGACACATACTTCGAAATCCTTCAGGTGGATACACGAGTTGTCTGGGTTGAGGAGGAAACTCTGCTATGCTCATCCCTGAAGCTTCGAAATTGATTGGTTAAATTCACTGTCGAGATTCAAGGGACAGAATGGGTATGCTCAACAAGGCTAAGTAAGAAAAAAAGTGTTATCCGCCTTCTTGTGTACATTGATGTGCTGAAAAGTTGTACGCAAGTAACGGATCTTGTTACCAATGGATATTGAAATCAGTCCATTTGAGATGCAGTGCACGAGTTCTGTTGTGATCTTTACCTTTCCATATTTATAACGAAGATCGATATCATTATGGAATTTGTTACTTGGAAGAAAGTATCGAGCATGACGAAAAACTCATTATTTATCAAGTTATTCTAGTAGAAACGACTCTGCTTTGGTGGTCAACAAAATGAGTTAAAATGATGGGAAATCAGGATGTACATATAAAAACATTACGGGATTTTCTTATCATTTGCCTAATCTTGATAGACAAAGTTAACTCGAAGACCTTGATATTGAAACAAATAACTTAGTAATGTTTGCACACAAGCACTCATGTGACGTGAAGAAAACTATAAAAAAGAACTCATGTGATGTGAAGTCTAAAGTCTGATAAGTTGGCAGTACTAATACCCTATGAACAAATCCAACAAAATCCATTTGTCTGTTACACGTTATTTTAGCTGATCTAGACTCTTGAGTTGCCTCAATACACTTGTGACGTTGTTGATTGCTACATAGTGGGAACTACTTTATCTTGTAAACCAATCGCACCTCGATGAAAATTTTTATTACGTGTCTCACACAATTGGCACTAATTATGTAAAACATCTTTTTGTCTCGCACAAAAATTTGAATCCAAAATTTGTTGTTCGGAAAGTGTATGACTGGATCCACTTTTTGTGAGATAAAAAAATACTTTACGCTACTAGTGTGAGACGTAATAAAGTTTTTCCACCTTGGTCATAGATCGTTCAAACTCTTGCTTTTGTTCAAATAGCTTATGCTTTAAACATTACGTAGAGCAAAAGGTATGACCAGATTATACCCAAAAAAAACAACAAATGAAAAGACCAAAACAATTGCGTAAATTACAACCTTGTCCCTCAAAAAATCTCTTAAACTAAGCGAATACTTAATTAGTTAAACAAGCCTTAAAATAAATACTTACTATTACAAATATTAAAAACTAAAAAAAGAGAAATTCAAAAGATATTTTCGTCATTACCCACCCCCCACCTGAAGAATACAAATAGCCCCACAAAAAAAATTCTTTCCCCTTCAATTCCCCGCAAACCAAACACCGACTTATTGCCATATCTCAAAACAAAATATTTTTCCGTCTCAATAATAAAATGAAGAAATCAACGGTGAAAAATAGAGGAATCCAAACGGAACCGGAAAAGCTGACGGAGCCGGAGATGAACGCCGCCTTACAGCTTATTCAGCTCAGCGGCGATTCCGATAGCAGCCGTGACATTTACCATAACGCCGGCGACAGTTCAAGAGTAGTGATCGCAGAAAGGGAGGAGCACGGCGAAGAAGAAAGCGTCGGCGACACGGCGGAGGTATCATCATCAACCGCCGTGAATAATATGGAAGAGACTTTCGACGAAGCTTCTCCTCCTAAGAAAAGGAAGTTCCGATCCGTCGCTGCACTTTATCAGGTTACAAAACCTTTGATCCTTAAGA
Organism: Jaltomata sinuosa; assembly: GCA_003996215.1. Lineage (NCBI taxonomy): Eukaryota > Viridiplantae > Streptophyta > Magnoliopsida > Solanales > Solanaceae > Jaltomata > Jaltomata sinuosa. The sequence continues at coordinate 2,338,047 of QJPP01007525.1, read as the reverse complement.
ATAAACATCGCAAGTTTAAATCCAGAAACTAAATACATATATGTATTTGCAAAAAAAAAAAAAGTAAGGAAAAAATGTAAATTATTTCGTGTATATTATCGAATGATATCAATAAATGTTATTGTAGATATTTTTGGTGTAGTATGTACTATGTATGTAGAGTTATTATCCTTTTCTGATGCACGAGCTAAATTATTCTGAGATTATCATTTCTGACTAATTTACCGGATGAAATGGGATATTTCATTGATTAAGCCTGCGATAAAATTTATATCAGTCTTTAATTGATCGTATAAATTTATATGCTCGATCAAATACGATTATAAATTTTATTTCAAACTTAATTCTAGATTATCCCATCTTATCTAGCACGTTCAATATATGTGCTTTTGTTTCATTGGGGTTCGGACTTCGGAGGAGTCCGTGGGGGAGATTCTCGTGTGTTTTAGAATATTCTTAAAAGCTTGCAGTTTGAATTCAAACTTTCTGACATAGCAGATTAATAAAGTCAAAATACTGGAAGCTGGTTAATTTGAATTGCATATGTTATTGATAATCTAGTTCGTTTAATTTTGTGATGATTACTTGTGCTACATGAATTAAAAGCCAATCTAAAGTTAAGTAAATTTGGACGTAGTGCTGGTTAATCAAGAAATTGATCAGACAACAATTACATTATCAATTGTTAAGAGCCCTTTAACAGATATTCCTTCCACTACTCAAGGATTTTAGTTTGTCATATTTTTGAATGTGTAACTTCTCCCATTAACTTGATACAATACAACAGATGAGATGTTGTGTTTTCTTCCCACATGTATTGATCACCTTTTGATTGCTACTGCAATACATATGAGAGTCGTTTCTTCTTCTTGTAGAGAAGAAAAAGAGAGAAAGGAACCATTTGGGAACTCCTGTGTGAAATATTGTTGTTTGAAGTAGAAAGATGATACTCAAAATTAACAGTCTTTGGGTACATGTAGTTGCACCATATAAACGTAAGAAAGGTTGTGGAGTGTTAATTAAGTACAATAGTTTATCCTTAATAAAAAATTTCGAGTTTAAGCCCTTGTTGAGTATGAAATTGTCTTTTGATAAGGAATACTTTATCCCCTATTATGAAATTTTCCCATGCATATTCGAATATAGTTAGGTCTCAATGTGTATGGACCTCACCGAAAGAATAAAATAACGTAACGCTATAAGTAATTGTATGGAGCCTTTTTATATGTGGTAAGGCGGCATGGATGGTCCGCCCCTTGCCGTTATATGGGGACTGAGTCTATTATTTAGTCTTTTTCTTCCTTGGTCTAAATGGCCGCCTCACATGTGGCTGATGTTATTGTAGAAAAATACTCCTTTTAACCGTAAACAAAAGGAATCTTTTTGGAACGGAAACCCGTAAAATCACTATCTTTATCAGATAAACTGCTCCTGTGCAATAGGCTTGCAGATCACATAGAAAATGTTGATCGCATTAACTAAGTCCAATGCGTCGAGCTCGATTGAGAAAGCACTGATTACGGGAATCAATCATCTGACTTCTCTTATGGAATACCACATGTTGCACCAATTCTGCAAAAGTGAAGATATGAAGGCGATACTGCAATTATATATTACAGATAACCGAGGATAATTTAAACAATGATTTAGATCGGTAACATCTGAAGTTATCGTAAGGAGGAATTGGCTTAGGATGGGTAATTATAGTGAAACCCAACGGGTTGAAAATCAACCCATCCCAATAGGTTTGGCTTATAAAACAAATGAGGAGTATTTGATATGGGAGTTAAGCATACAACTTTAGTTTTCAGATATAAAATTTTCAGGTGAGTCTGAGATCGAAAGAGTCACATATGAAGATAATCTTCTCGATAATTTTGATCATATTTCTAGCGGAAATAATGTCAATTATAGCTCGAAACTTTGACAAGAGATGGAAAAGATAAAAATTATTATATCACGCAATGAATATTGAGAAGTATAAAATTTCGTTCCATTACTATCCTCCGTAAGATAATTCATATAAACCTCATGTCTATCTTCTCCTGTTAACACCAAGTATTTTCAACAAGTTTTTACTATTTTATTCCGCAGTAGTTTGTTTTATCTTTATTTTTGGTCCTCAAGTATTTGAAGAAAATAAAAGAAATTGTTAAAATTTATTTTGATTATTTCATCAAGTTACGCATTTCACAATGTACTAACAGACTCTCACCAGTCAATTAAAGATGAATATAATTGCAATTTTCCAACTGAAAAAAATTCAAATATGAATCTCTCGATAAAAGAAGATTCAAATATCATAACAATCAAAAAAATGTGGGTCGTAAGAGAAAATGGAAATTTCTTTACCTAGCTACAAGAAAGATTGCATTTTAATCATTTCTCTAATGATGAATTGCATCAATTCATTTACAAATTTTAAATTTATCTCGTCTTGTTAACTTTGCCAATTATATTTTCACTTAATTGGTTCTTTATTATTTACTTTTACAAAGGTTTATTTTCAATATTCGTTTACTTGAATTGTGTGATCTCTCGAAAAAAAAAAATTACATTCAATATTTATACTAAATCAATCATATAAATTTGAGTTTTCTTGAAATTCGTAAGAAGGCCCCAAACATAATACGATGTCTAAGTTCAGAAAATTTCACAGAAGAATCATATGAATATCTATGAAGCTGCATAGCAAGGAACCTTAGCTTCAGGTCTTGTCATCTCACTCAATCCAATCATCCTAATCATAAAATTAGTCCACATTCACTAAAAAGTTCCTACTTTGATCTAAAAATTATTTTACAAGTTAAAAAATCTCCCACCAAATAAAGTACCCATATCATGATGATCGGACCGACGTACCCTTTAAGTTAATTATAAACAAACGGTTAAAATTGTCTTTGGTGAATTCTATATAGCTAGGGCCTAGGTGTGTCTCCCATCCTTGTAATGCAATCTCAAATTTATCTAACTTATTGGCTATATTATATGCTCTATCAATTCAGGTAATTAAATTAGAGGCATACCCTGCAAATAATCAGGTTAATTATCAATTACCTTTGCTCCTTAAACAATAAATATTGTATAGTCTATCGCAAAAGTTGAAAATTCCAGAAACTAAATATATATGTACTCCATTTTTCTATCAAAGAAAAGAGAATAATTAACTGTATTTAATTTGTTGCAGAAACTTGATGTTTACGTACGTAGTAAATAGAGTTAGTATTATATATATATCGATCCTTTCGGGGTGTGTAGTTTTGTTTCTTCGGGTGGATTAATGGGAAACCATGAATCATCGTCTAATCAACAATACTACTATATGGGACTTTTAGAATAACGATAAAATTGTGTGCCATGAAAGCAATCATTATATTTGGGGTGCGGCTCTTCCCCAAAATCTGCTAGGGATGCTTTGTGCGCAGACTTTTTTTTTTGTGTGTGTACGTTCTATATATCACAGATGATAATTTTGTTAAAGCTTGCGGTTTCAACAAACTTTCTGTAAGCAAGCAGCAAATTAATACGTATTATTTTAATAAAATCAAAATAATATGTTATTGATCGATCATCATCTCATTTTTGTTATCGACAATCAGTACTAGTGCGACATATCAATATCAAGACGATCACCATTTGAAGCAAGGAATAACGAAGAACATAAAATTCCGTTCCATCATTGACCTCTACAAGGTGATTATTCATGCCTTCTCTTTTTGGTTCTTTTATGACAGTGGTACGATGTTTATGGGATCAGATCAGCTTATGTGTATTTCGATTATTTCACAACATACCTATCATTTTTGCACTTGTTAATTTCATTAAGCATTTATGAAGTATTATTTTGACATATAGATAGGACTCGATTGAAAAGTAACAAAATGTTTGCAGTCCATTGATCTGATACTTATATACTAAGGTAAAGAAAATATTTTGATGCGTAAAATTTTGTTTAAGAGTACTAGCTTATTATAAGTATTTTGAACTAGCTAATTAAGTTTCTAATAATATTGTTGATCAACAATACTATATAGTTTGTTCCTACTTCCCCCTTTCCTATCAATATTAGAGCTTTTTACGTGATATATTAAAAAAGAATTGCTTTTTATTTGACAAAATAAAAATTGTTATAAACTTTTTTGAATTATATATAGCTGATCAACTTTCCTTGCTTTAAAGTATACTGATAGGCTCTCACCAGTTGAAGATGAATATAATTGGAGTTTCCCAGCTGAAAAAGATCTCAATACAAATATCTCAGCTAAAGAAGATTCAAGCATCAGAACGAACAAAAAGAATGCAAAAATGTAAGTGTATTTGGTATAGTATAAAACGTTTTCCATGATATATATTTTTGAATAAAATGTTTTACATTGGAAAAAAGGTTAAACTACCTAAAGAGACATATCTCCTTACCATATTTACTTACTCTCCCACTACTTTATTTTAATTACTTAATATACGACATAAAACACTCGGATACATCGCCCCAAGTCATGATAAATCGCCTCAACTCGTGATACATCGCCTCACCTCGGATACATTTATGAGGCAACAAATTAAAGCCCGTTGGCCGTAACAAGAACAAGTATTAGCTAGATTGTCATGTAGATTTAGAAGTTACAGTACTACTATTTTTCTAGGTGAATGAATGTTAAAGATATTAATTACTATTGTGGATTGAATTTTCACAAGTTTTTGGTATAAGTTTTTTCAAGAATTCCATGCATTTTGAAAATATAAAACTTTCCATCTTTAATTAGTATTGACATGCACATGCATTTATCAGAATATTTGACGGCAAGTAAATAGTCTCTCTTCACTTTCACCTTTTTATATCTCAATTCTTTTATTAATTTTAACCATTATTTAATATTCTGTGATTTTATAACGAGGTATGAAGTAGGCTTTATCTTACCTAATAATCTCATTATCTATTTTTCTTGATTATTTTTAAAAATTCCTTTAAAAGCAGCATTACATTGATGGTGTTTTTATTCTCCAATCGGAGGCAATTCTAAAATTTCTAAATATAGGTGTATTACTAAAAAAAAAAGTAAAAAATGCATTAAGTAGAAATTGATCCTTGTACTTCTTGATAAATAATTAAGTTTTTTATCAAGTGTACCATCAAGTCTTTTTATAATATGAGGTCAAAAGATAATATTAGATCAATTCTAAAATATATGTACATGAAATATCTAATTTTACAAAAAGAGCATGAGTTTATGTGCCCAAAAAATACACATAAATTTGCCCCTGCCTCCAACACACCTCATTTTCACTTCATTCTCGTAGCCTCATTTCCCACCACTCCTACCCCATTTTTACCTTTTATATTATACTAGATACAATTCACGTGCTACGCACGGGCCCAATATTGATACTCCGAAATTCTAAGATATGTATAATTTAGATATGCATATATTATTTTTTTTTAGATTAATGAATTTTTTAGATATGCATACGTCATTTTTTAAATCAACGAAATTCATATAAGAATATTTTAAGTTGTTAAATATTGTGATTTAAAATACTTTTAATATAATTTTTTATTGTGATTTATAATATTTTTTATGAAATTTTTAATTTGTTAATTATTGTGATACCAAACCCCGTGCTACGCACGGGCCCAATGTTGATACTTCGAAATTCTGAGATATGCCTAATTTTGATATGCATATATTATTTTATTTAGATTAATGAAATTTTTAGATATGCATGCACTATTTATTTTATTTAAATCAATGAAATTCATATAAAAATATTTTAAGTTGTTAATTATTGTTATTTATAATACTTTTAATATAATTTTTTTATTGTTATTTATAATAATTTTAATGTAATTTTAAAATATATAATGAGTTGTTAATTATTGTGATTTATAATTTTATTAAGGTAAGATAAATAAATTAAAACCCTGTGCTATGCACGGGCCCAATGTTAATACTCAATGAATTTTTTAGATATGCATACACTATTTTATTTAGATCAACAAAATCCATATAAGAATATTTCAAGTTGTTAATTATTGTGATTTATAATACTTTTAATGTAAATTTTTTATTATGATTTATAATACCTTTGATGTAATTTTTAAATATATAATAAATTATTAATTATTGCAATTTATAATACTTTTAACGTAAAACAAATAAATTAAAAGGGAGAAAAGTATAAAAAGTTTCAGAGTGGGACCCGCTGAAGCAGGCATGTCGATCCCCTGCTGCCTGCATCAGCAGCTGACCACCACTTCTTATATAGTAAACTAGATACAATAGCCCGTGCAAGCACGGGCCTAATATATGCTGCTTTTTTTGTTTTAATTTATATAACACAAATGAAATTTGAAGAGTTAATCTAATTTTTTGTATTATTTTAAAAATATTTTAGTTGTTAATTATTGTGATTTATAATACTTTTTAGATATTTAGATAATATATGTTATTCTTTGGCACTAATGAAATTTAGAGAGTCAACCAAATTTGTTATATAGTTTTTAGATTTTTATATGATTTAAAAATATTTTAAATTATTAATAATTGTGATTTATAATACTTTTACATAATTTTCAGATAATATATGTTACTCTATATGTCCCAATTTATGTGTCACTAATGAAATTTGGAGAGTCAATCAAATTTTTTATATAATTTTTACATATTTTAAGTTGTTAATTACTTATTATGATCTATAGTACTTTCTAAGCAATTTTCAAATAATATGTATTACTCCCTCTATCTCAATTTAAGCGACGTTGATAGAATTTAGAGAGTCAATCAATTTTTTTATATATCGTAGAATATTTTAAGTTGTTAATTATTGTGATTTAACTTTTTACTTCATTTTTTATATCATGCTACTTTTTTTGTCCGAATTTATGAGGCACCGATAGAATTTCAAAAGTCAACCAAATTTTTCATGTCTTTCAAATATTTTAAATTATTAATTAGTGCTATATATAGAGAATATTTTTTTATAATTTTTAAATATATAATAAATTAAAAAATAAGATAAATAAATTAAAACGGAGAAAATAATCATCAAATAGTACTAATATATAGAAGAGGCGGCAAGCTGGCAGCACAACCGCCACCTGCTTTAACCCTCTTATATATATATATATATAATATAAATATTTTTATGATACTCATTTCGTTCAACAATACTTGTCCACTATTGATTTTGCACACTTTTTAATAAATTATAAATAGGAGGATAATTTTACTATATCACCCTTTGAATATAATAAATATAATATCTTAGAAAATATAATAGGGAAATGACTATAATTAATTATAAGGGTAAATTAGGAACTAAGTGTAAAATTATCTCTTGTTTTTATAAATTGGATAAGTATTGTTAGACATTTATTTTTAGTATAGTGGACAAGTAAAGATGGACGGAGGGAGTAATATTTCTTATTTATGTATGGAACACGAGAAAATACGTTTTAAAAAGTCACTTATTTTCTTGGAATTTATCCATTTTACTTAATGTGCTGTCTGTCACCTTTAGAGTGATGTTAGATTTGGCTATTTACGCGTGTACTAATCAGAACTTCTTCATTTACAATTTAGGAGCACTTCACAACTTCATCCAGGTAATTCATCTTCAATTACTCCTCTCTTTTCTTTTTTAACTTAACTCTGTTTTCTTTATTGTTAACAGAACTCATGTGCTATTATAATTCTGGTTCTGTAGAATTCTGAAATCAAGATTGTATTTTTATTTTCTGGGTATATATAATCAAATCAGCTGAAATTGAATTGGGGTTTGCTTAAATTTTGATGAGGTTAACGTAGTATATTGGTAGGTGCATGCAGTGGAATAAATTTTGTGGATGAAAAAAGCAATATTTAGGTGTTGAAGGTAGTATCAAGTGGTATCTAGTGATGTATAATGTTACACAAGAAAAATATTACTCCTTCAGTTTCAATTTGTTTGTCTTGCTTTTTTTTTTAGGTCTGTTTAAAAAAAGTATTTCTTTACTTTGTTGGCAACTCCTTAGTTCTAACTTTTCACGTGGCATGTTTAAGACTGTAAGATTAAAGGATATTTTGGTACATTCTATGTATCTTTAGTTTAAGACCACAAGATTCAGAAGTCCTTTATTTTCTTAAACTCCGTGTCAAGTCAAAACTAGACAAACAAATTGAGGGATTACTATTTTCTGTATAGGAAGACTCTTTTGTCAGCAGAAACTAGATTCTACAATTGGAGTTACTGCCATTTGTTAGGGTGGTTTGTTAAACAAATCAAGCCTAGTGAGTAGAGGATCATATAAGTTGATCGCCTCTCCGACTTAAGAAGTTATGCAATTTGATGTTTGTATAGCCATAGGTTCTATATTATGGTGAAATGAGCTTAGCAATGCTAGTTACGCCAAGATCGTTCAGCTCCAATTGTAACCTTAATATAATGCACATTGTGTGAACAACGCTACTACGCTTAATTAGGCTATGCCTCTTTTCGTATTGAAGCTGTTAGTACACAAAATACAAAGATAGGAAAGCTATACTAGTTTGATGTCGCATAGGGTCAAATATTGGACATTTTTCTCCTTATCTTTTGGCTGTTGATTTGTGTTGATAAGTTTTTTAGCAGCAAAAGGTAGTGTGATCCTTGTTTCTGTCTAATTCGTCTTCCAGTTTGAATACTACAGAATTCTCATGAAGTATTTATGGGAATCTTGCTGTAAATAATGCATTTATGAAAGTCGTGGATATTAAACGTAATAGTGACTTCAACAACAGTGCGCCCTTCCTTTTAATCTTACAGCTGTGTCATGTTAATTTAACAATGTGAATAGCTCTGTCTAGACAGTTACCTTTCGTATTCTTGTTTGTTTTCTGCAGATTTTACTGGCATATGATGACTCCTAATGGAGAAAAGCAAAGTTTACTTCTCGATGTACTTAGCAACCTTCCTGAGAATGTAATCGATGACATACTTTTGTGTTTGCCTTTACGAGATGCTGTGAGGACAAGCATCTTATCAAAGAATTGGAGATATAATTGGTGCAGACTTCCACTGTTGAAGCTTTTGATCAAACACTTTGGGAAACAACGAATGACTTAATGTCCCCTACAGTTAGATTTACTGACGTTATCTATCACCTTTTGACCCTTCATGCAGGACCAATTTCTAAGTTCATCCTCTCCATTGTTGATCCTGTTGACTTCCCTAAGATTGACAACTTGATATATTTCCTCTCAAGAAGTGGCATTCAACATCTTGTTCTTCAACTTCCAGCGGGTAACCCATACAAATTATTTGCCTTCGTCGTTTTTCACATGTTTGCAGTTGAGGCATTTGACTCTCCAGAGATGTTTAGTATGTCCTCCACCGGTCTTTAAGGGATTTGGTAGATTAATTAGCCTAGAATTGAGTCAAGTCACAATTTCTACCGAAGCTCTTGGAAGCTTTATCTCCCGTTGCCCGTTGCTTGAGCATTTGGTGCTGGAGCACTCAGATAGCGTAAACCACATTGAAATTAATGCTCCCAAGTTGAGGTCATTTGTCTTCACAGGCAATATACATTTTATACATCTGAAATGTGTACCTTTTCTTGCAAAAGTTTCACATGAGTCTATAGCATCCTCTGTAAAGGCAGGAAACAATGATCTTGCGGCGTTTTTCAAGTCTATTCCTGCTCTCGAGTATCTTCACTGGGATTACAGTAATTTCCGGGTAAATCTTGCTTTTTGACTTCATTTTAATGCATTTGTCATAGACGTACCATTTTTTGGGCTTTAAATCATGCTGCTTTTTGACATTTCCTTCCTACCTAGTTCATGTTTGCAGGACCAGGTGAAGTACCAACAAAGCTTCCCTCTGCTCTTAACTGCCTTAAACGTCTTTACCTATCTGAGATTTGCTTCGAGGAACTAGTCAAGGTTGCATGGGCTCTTTGCTTGATAAGAAGCTCCCCATATTTAGAGGAACTTGAAATTAAGGTTCGTAATTATGTTTGTTCTTCGTATATAGTGACTTTCTTATCTTCATACTCTCATTATATCATCAGTTTTAAGTTCTCAGTGACGGATTTTCAATAATATTAGGGGCCTGGTGATCTTTTTGGTGAATTGCTTGCTTATGTGCCTTGGGGCGCTGTTGATGAAATCCCTACAAGCTTCTCAGATTTGACATATAATTACCTCAGGGCAGTTAAGATTAAAGGCGTAGTAGGAGCAGGGGTTGAAATGGAGCTTATCAAGGTCATATTGGCCAAGTCTCCGGTGCTGGTGAGGATGGTGATCGACCCCGATGTACAAGGAGATGACTCTCCAAAAGTACTCGCGCAGATAACAAAATTTCAGCGGGCATCATCGGAAGCAGTAGTAGTATATAATGTGAATGCGTATCCGGGGTACAAACCTGCTTGACGTTGACAAGTCATTGATCTTTGGCCGAAATGTTTTGAAAGCTTCAGTGTAAATAGAAACGAATGTTAAGGCTGTGTTTTGCCTTCGCCATTAGATTGTGAGAAAACTCAGTGTTTGGGAACGTAGCGAATTTGGATGGATGTTTTGGCTAGTGTATGTATAACTACTTGATCAAAGGAATGAATGAAACGTGAAGATGTTTTGGCTAGTGTATGTATAACTACTTGATCAAAGGAATGAATGAAACGTGAAGTTCTTCCAAACGTAACTCCATCTTCAACTCCAACTCTAAAAATTCCAAATAAACTGAAAAATGATTAAAGTCTATGCCAAACACCTTCTGAAATGCTGAATTCGTGTTCGATTCTAAAGTCTTAACAGTTGTCTTACAGAATTCGCACACATTTAGTAGTGTTGTCCAAATACTTCCACCAGAGCAAGGAATCGAATGGAATGGAATAATAGGCTATGACGACATGCATCTATTATATTGAATTAACTCAATAGTCCCATTTTGGGAACGTCTAGGCCGAAGTCACTGAATGGGTAAGTCAGCCGGAAAAACGAAAACTTAAATAAAAGAAGATTGTTCAACATTGTTCGATATCTACTAATGCCCCCTTAACGAAGAATTTTTTTCAAAAAACTGTACTCTTCGCCACTTCATGGTAGTAATATAGTTGCCAAGAAAGATAATAATCATCGAAACAATGCTTAGATTTGTTGCTATAAAATTTTGCCACCTAATATCTCGAACCATTTAGAATAAAAACACCTAATCTGGGAACCAACAAACTGATTAGTGCTCCAGATGGAAGACATATTCAGTCAAGCGCTGTAATTTACTGGGGTCTAACTTCTGTTCTGTTATAACTGCCTGTTTCTTCACAGTAAGCATTTGAGAAGCCGAATCCAACACCCAACCCTGTTGCAGCGCATCTGAAAGGGAGACGACAAAGTCATTGATGCAGTGATAAATGGATAAGCATTCGAAAGAACTCACTGTATGTGCTTCTTGACATTTGATGTGCATCTAAATTAGTTAACCACTTCAAACAAATCGATGTGATTTAAGAATATCTTATATACCCTTTTTTAGCTTGTTTCAACAACTCGATAATCATCTTCAATCCACCAAAGTGATTGCTATCAAAGTTAAGCTAGTGTAAGTAGGAAGTACTATTAATTCACTTCATTCAGAAAGATCAAAGACAGTGTTACTTTTGATAGAATTAGCTTTTTCCAAATTACAGTTCAACCAAAGGGTATGATTCCAAAACTAATCAGTCCACTTATTCTCCCTACTAGAAAGTTCAAATTGATAGCTAATGGAAGTGCCAACTGCAAGATTTGATGGCATCATTAGGATGATTTAAGGTTAATGGAAAGCTGACCTTGGAAAAATAAGGAGAATTTTTTTTTGATAGGTAGAAAAATTAGGACAATTTATTAGCCTAATTGCTGAATTGACGGGCACTCCCAGATGTATCCGTTAGTCCTAGCAGAGGAGCTAAAGGAGATGTTGAGAAACTCCCCGCCAGGTGTGGTGAAACTGATAAAGGAACAACTACCAAACCATCAAAGAGCAGAGAGCTATATTTAAGAAAGATAATAGAGATTTTTCAGGTCTAGAAGTAACATTTTAGCATGATATTTAAAGGTAAACAAAGGAGCAGGATACCTAGCCAATCAAGTCTAAAATTGTGGCCTACTAGACAATGAAGAGAATGGAGATGATTCTCCTTGCAGACACAATAAAGATTCCTTTTGAGACATTAGTTCATCTAGTCCTCTTATGTGCCCAAAAAAACTGTGTGAGTACAAGCACACACGTTGTAGGATAAAATCTTACAGTTTGTAGCATCATTTTCATCCATTCCCAGGAAGTGAGCTGAGTCTTGTGTGCTAATGGTGCAATAAGCAGAAAGCAGGAGCTCAAACATTCTTTTTTTGTATAATTCTGCAGAAGGATGATGTGAAAATGATATGAAAATAAAATATACGGCAAATTAAGTACCAAAAGAAATCAGAATTCAGAAGTAAACAATGAGGTACAAGAACTTGATATATGAAACCCCCCCCCCCCACCCACCCACCCACCCACCCCCAAAAAAAATGTGCCAAACAGCCTCAAATGATTTGGCACAAGAAAAAAATTAATGTGGTAAAGCATAGTCTCATCTGATGTCACAAAGATAAAATGCTGCATGAATTACAAAACACAAAAAATAGCAAAACAATTTACTTTTTAACCACTACAGAAGATCCTAAGAGTTGGAACTCCGCATGTTGAAACTGCTCTTGCACTCCTCTCCATCAGCATGGTCTTACAACAATCTCATCCATGCTTCCTTCTCTCCCATAACCAATCCCCCAGACAGAAGAATTCAACAAAGATTGAGGAGAGCATATATTTTGGTATATGCCCACATCAGTTAATCCTTGACCTCTCATAAAAATGTAGTAGACTGGGTGATAATAGGTGGTATGGTTCAATTATTATCTTCGATCCCTCCCAGCGATAGCCAATATGATGAAATAACTGCACGTCTTATTTGTAGAAAATTACACGCCAAATTATCCTTTGTATCCCGAAAGATATTTTTCCTCGGTAGCTATTTTCTCAGCCAAGTACATGATAAGTTCCATGTATCCGGAGAGTTCCCAATTATTAAAATAACCCAGAACTCTGACCAGCTCACCATCAGTAAATGTTATACGAATAGAGTATACATAATCCTTGTTTTAGTAAATCCAACGCCTTGTCACAGTTGCACATATGGACAAGACAACAAAGAACCTATAAAGCTCACCCAACTCATATAAAGAGTAGTTGACAAAAATAAACTCAGAGCAAAATTAACAAGGAAGAAAAATAGGAGGAGGAGACATAATTGGAGCATTATCCGTAATTATCTAGATCATTAAGTACATAAATATCTAGGTCACTTAGTTTATAAGTTCCAATTCTTAGTTGTAGCAGCAAATCCTTCTAGGCTTTTGACAGGCACTAAAAGAATGTTGACCCCTTGCCTAATGTCAACTAAAGTATAAATTTACTTGATAGAGCTTTTGAAAAAATACATCCTTAGTCCTCACTTTAATTTCTCCTTTTTTTCCCAGAACACAAGGTGAGACTTTAACTTAGAGATGCTATGTCTTAGTTGTTCACATATTCAACCTTTTACCTCCTCTGTGGGTTCATTCATCTTCATCCTTCAGAATCCGATTATTCTTTTTTTTTGTGATAACTGTGGTATCCGGATAAGCTTTCGTGCACCTCGACTAATTACACGGGTGCCTGCCACAGGTAGCAAGGTAACAGATAGTGTTTTGACTCCGCTGGGATTTGAACCTGAGACCTCATGGACCACTAGGCCACACCCTTGGTTTTCAGAATCCAATTATTCTAGGGATTCGACTAGCAAAAACAAATACTGGGCCGTTGCTAGGACTTATATTGTAGGTTATGTAAAACTTTTAACAAAAACTGATTAGACTAGATCCGTTAATAGAAGATGATCAACTAAATCTATATGCACAAACTTGCCTGCAAAGGAAGCCACGATGGGCGAAACCTCAGTACTCCACCCGAATTCACGAATCGCCTCGTGCACACCGACGTAGTCCCTTGTCCAAAGCTTCTGCCCAATCTTCCAAACTGCTCCCACCTCCGGCCGGGCCTCCTTAATGGCTCCAGGTATCTTCTTCCACAGAAATCTTGCACTATTACTGCAAAAGCAACACAATAACAATGTAATTCTAAATCAATTCCTTCACAATCATCCAATTTAAAACCCTAAAATTCCAAAGTAAAGGGATTATCACATGTCATTGTTGTAAATATGGCCTAGAAGGTGAATCGCGTACGGCCATTCGTCTTGAAATTCGATGCCCTCAGCAGCACCCTATGAATACCAACAAAACATTAGGGTTTTTTTCCTTAAATCGACTGAAAGGACAATACTAAACGGCAATAAATTGAGTAGAAAAATTGCCTGAAGCATGAGGTTGTCACAAATATCAGCGATCTTGTCGTAGGACTTGGATGCCAAGGCTTCGTTGAGTAGAGAAGTATCCATTGGAAGGAACTGGTTCTTGCTCTGCTTTTTCTCGTCAATGCTCCTCCTACTCTCTTCACTGGGTGATGAGAATTACAATGTAATGACGAGTTTGGGCTTTCGGCCTTTGGGCTATTTAAACATGAATGTCCACCATTTTTGTCCAAAGTATATTAGTAAGTTTTTTTGCACGGATTCCCCGCGACGATTTTTAATTTTTACCCTCAAATATACTCCTAATAATTTGGAATTTTGTCTCTATTGCTCATTTAATAAAAATTTCTAGATCAAAGTACCCTTATTTATGATCTAATTTCTTTTTTCTTTTTGATAATCGTGGTGTCCGGACCAACTTTCACGCACCTCGACTAAATTCACGGGAAACCTGCCACCTCCCACCAGCAACAAGTACTAGATAATTCTAGAATCACCTAATAATTGTTTACCTTATTTATAACCTAATTATAAGGCATAAGTTTAGAAAAGTTTTGTTTTGTCCAACTTTAACATGTTATGAATTTGAATTGTGATGCTTATATAGAACACATCGACGACCCCCTAAAGTTGGCACAACTTTTAACTTAGACACCTTAACTGAGGGTTGTTCATTTTAGACACCTTATGTAGGAGTCTGTTGTGTCATTTTGACACTTTTTTAACAATCAGCCAAATATGTAAAGTGTGTGTAACACACTCGCTGATGACGTGTCAAAGCAACGAATTAAATAAAGACATGTGGCATATATATCACAAATAATTATTAAAAATATATATTATGCGTAAAACCCTTTTTAAAATTATTTAGTTAATTACTTAAAACAAAAAATTATATTTCAATAAAAAAGAAAAGGAAAAAAAATTGCAGCTCGCCGAACCACTTTTTTTTTCTTCTCCGACCATCTCCGCATCTCCTCCACATCTAACAACTATGACCTTCTTCTTCAAACTTGATGACTATCATTACCACCATTTCTTCTTTCAAATTCACCATTTCTTTTTCTTCCGATCATCTTCACATCTTTTCCGTCGAAATTAAGCTTCAATCAAATAATTTACAGTAACTCTCTAATTTTTAATAATTTCACAATAATCTTTTTAAAAATTTGTTTGCAACATTGAATGATAGAATATAATTGAGAGGAAATAATTTGATTTCATGCATTGAAAGTACGTAAATTCAGTTAATTCTTTGTATTATTCCTATAAAATGTTAGAGCACTTGATGAATGAGTGTAAAAATTACGTAAAATTAATTAAGATATTGTTATCTCCATTTTAGGACTACTTAAATTTTAAATTTAATATGTGAATTTGGATAAATTCAAATTCAAATACAATAAATACAAAATCAAGAAATTTATCAATTCAAATTCAAATACAACAAATACAAAATCAAGGAATTTATCAATTCAAATTCAAATACAAAATCAAGGAAGTTATTAATTCAAATTCAAATATAGAAGATGAATGCATATGTTGGGTTGTGTTCCAACTCATGATATTTATATAATGTTATAATTTGAAACTCAAGTTTTATCGATGGTGTACTGATACATGAATTTTGGAGTATCAAATGAGCGGGTCGAACTGAAATTAAGTATGTTAAAGTGGGTTGAACTAAAATCAATCTAAAATCTACTTGGACAAATATAAGTTGGAATGAAAATGAATTGGATCATAACTCATAACTCGCCAATTTAACCCAATTTTTTTGGATGGTCCACTCTACCCTGACTTGAAACCTGAAAATTGAGCCTCGAGATCCGACTTGAAAATCGAGCCCAAACAGTGACTCGAGAGTTAAAATTCAACCCCAATTCGACACTACTAAAAAATGAAAAAAATCAACCACATGAGATCAATTTTTATACTCTTAAAATTTATAATTTTGTAAAAAAAACAATATCTCCTGAGGTGGTATTTTTTATTTTGTTTGCAAAAATCGACCTTCGAAGGTCGAATTTGCAATTATTTAAAAACGAAGGTTGGTCTTTTGTTGTATTTTTTTCTTTTGAAAAAAGGAATGATCCCGGGAAGTCAGCTTTTGCAATTTTTATTTATTATAAAAAAATTAATCTTCGGAGACTGATTTACATTTTCTCAATCTTTTGCGCAAAAAGACGACCTCTGCTGATTTTGTTAATAAATAAATATTGTTTAGAAAATCAACCTCATGAGTTTTTTTTTAACCTCTTTTTAAGGTTGAATTTTTGAGGTCTAATCCGGGACCCGATCCCTGACGCACGATCTCTCCTCGAGACACGATCCAAACTCGAGAACCAAAACAACCCTAACTCGAAACTCAAAATTCGGGACATGAGACACGAAAATTGAGCCTGACCCAAGACTCAAGATTTGACCCAACCTTGACCGTGATCCGAGACCTGATCACTGACCCGAACTCAATATTCGAGCCCCAAATTTGACCCAAAAATCAAAAGTCGAGCCTTGACAGGACTCGAATCCAAATCCCGACTCTTACTCGAGATTCGATCCTAACCTGACACCCGAAAATTGAGCCTGACTCGGGACTCAAGACCTGACCCTTACCCAATACCCGAGTCCCAAGCCTCGATCCTGACTAGGGACTTAATTTCGATCTTGACACGGAACGCGAGACCTAAAATTCAACCCTAACCCAGGATCCTATCTCGACCCATGAAAAATCTAAGTAAATTTCAAGTAATAAATTCAAACTAAAGTACTTAAACATGAGCTAGAATTGAGCTCGTATTAGGCTAAATTGAAGATCACATTAAAAATGAGCTCTGTTGAATTGGGTTAAAATGAACCTAATAGTATGAAATTATCACCCAAGAATAATTTTGGACGAACCATCAATTTTTGGGTTATATTTAATAGGAGTACTAAATACTATCACGAAATGAAGCAAATAAGTTTATATTTTTTGCTATTGTTTTCCTAAATTTTTTTTGGTAACAACTGTGAATATTACCATTGACAACAAAAAGAGAATACAAACTAAAAGGCACCTAGTTCCATAAGCTATCTTCTAGGAAGAGTGTCTATGAAATCTAGGCCCGAGTCAGTCTAATTACACAGTAATTTCTGCAAAATAAAATTACCACTAAGTAGCTTCTTAGACATCTTTAGAGTACTAAGTCTTGCTATAAGGTCCTTCTTTATCTGTACCACTGTTAACTCTATATCTACATTTATTCCTCTATACAACCTCCAATTTCTAGCTCTCCAGGTATGATAAATCAAAGCACTCCAAATGGATGCTACCACCTCTTTTTTAACCTGAGGTTAAGAGTGGCCGCCGGACCGGAATGGGATGGCCTGACCGGAACAGACCGGTACCGGACCGGACCGGTACGGCCAGTACCGGAATGGTGACCGGTACCGGAATGAACCGGACCGATTCAACCGGTATGTAAACCGGATTCCATCCCATTCCGGTTTAAACCAGAATGGACCGGTATCGTACCGGAATGGTACCGAAATGGGCCGGACCAGTTTACCGGAATGGTTTTTTTTTTTTTTTTAATTTTTTTAATTTTGAATTTCAAACTTAATTTTCAAGTGATAACTTATAACTTAAAAGTTTTTATAATTTATAACTTAAAAGTGAAATAGTTAATTATGATTTAAAATTTTATAACTTATATAAATTATATTTGAAGTTTATTAGTTTGTTAAAGTTTTTGTTTTTTAAAGTTTTTTAATTTATAAGTTTTATTTATTTTAATTGAAGTTTGATTAAGTTTATAGTTTATATATATTTTCTAAGTTATATATTTGAAATGTTTTAGTTTGTTTAAAGTTTTTTATTTTTTTTAAGTTTTCAATTTATAAGTTTATGTTTTGAAGTCTATTAGTTTATGTTTTAGTTTATTTTTTTAAGTTTTCAATTTATAAGTTTGTTGTTTATTTTTTTAAGTTTTCAATTTATTAGTTTATGTTTTCAATGAATAAAAGTATAAAACTATAAAAGTATAAAACAATGATAAAAATTAAAAAATAATCCAATTTATTCAAAATTTCAAACTAATATTACAATTTACAACTATTAGTAAAGCGCCTAATTTACGCAGCCACCTTCTAGGAAGGGTTCTGTTTCAACTAAGCGCGCCTAATTTACGCAGCCACCTTCTAGGAAGAGTTCTGTTTCAACTAAGCCTCGAATGTAATACTAATAGTTGTATAGATTTATAAATTTATCTTCTAAACTTTGTAAAGTTTCAGCTTCTTCAACCTCAATTCCTGGTAAAGCTGCTTGACGATCTTCAAGTTCAGCGCCATCATCACTATCAAATCCAATGAGGTTATCTATGGCTTGTTCTGCTACTTTTTGCAACTTTGGTCTTTCAACGTTTCTTCGCTCGGCGTTGATCCAATCTCTAAACAACACCGATACCTCCAAACTGTCTTCTGCTAAGGAATATCTATGGTCTCCAATTTGAAATCTTGCCGCGCTAAAAGCTTGCTCCGAAGCAACTAATGATCCTTGAATAACTAGCACGTCTCTCACCATCTTGCTAAGTTTTGGAAAGAGTTCTTCACGACATTTCCACCAATCCAATAGTTGTGGTATGCCATCCGTAGTTGGAATATTATCAACACCCTGTTCAAGATACTTAGAAAATTCACACTTATTAGAAAAATCAAGACCAAGTTGTGATCTTGCTTTACCATGGACACCTGATCTCGACGTAGAAGTTTGAGGGGCATGATCAAGATTTTCTAAGGTCACAGTATATTTGTCATACATTTCCTTAGCCCAAATTTTAATACTATCTTGACATGTTATTAAATCCGGTGTTTCTTAGTATAAAATTCTCTAACTAAAGCTTTTGCACCAACTTCTTTATATTCCGGGTTAAAAAGAATTGCAGTTAAATAAATAAATTTGTGGAATAGGAAAAAAATATTTTTTAAATTTTTTAATCATAGATAGAATCTTTAAAATATGAATTTTGTTTATAGATAGCAAAAATGCATGAAATATTCCAAATATGTATTAAAATTTCACTAATAGTAGTATAATATGTTCCAGAATTTTTTTTTGGTAGCATCAAAAAATGATTTTAAAAAGATTTTAAGTGTTTCTACTGCATCCCAATCACTGTCCGCAAGTTTATCATCAGGATAAGCATTATGACTATTAAACATCATAGTAATAGGTTTTTTATTCTTATAAGCAACTTCAAGCATTTCATAAAAAGAATTCCATCTAGTTTTAACATGTTTTGGAACTTTTCTAAATGGAACTTCACACAATTTACAAAAATCTTTATATTGTTGAATTCTACTATTATTATTCATATGAAAAATTCAAAAAATTGCATTTTCAATTTATCAATACAACTATCAAATGCCCTAATATCATCTTTCACAACTAAATTTAATATATGTGCACCACATTTGATATGAAAAGCATATTTACTAATTGGACAAAGTCTAGTTTCTAGCATAGTCATAACATTTAAATTAGCAGAAGCATTATCTAAAGTAATACTAATCACTTTATCAGTAAGATAATAACGTTGTAAAATTTTTAACACACTTGAAGCAATATAAGTACCATTTTTTTTGTGTTCACAAAATTTATAAGCGATAATTCTTTTTTGCATTATCCATTTATAATCAATCCAATGTGCAGTAACAGTTAAATAATCAAATCCGTTAAGACTACGACCCATATCAGTGATAATAGAAGCCCTACAATCCATCGTATAAAAATATTTACGAAGATATTGCATATGTTTTTCATAAAATTCAAAAATATCTCTTTTTACCATGCTTCTTGTAATACCTTCAAAACTGGGATAAAATGTATCCCGAATATATCTTATAAAACCACCATGTTCTCCAAAATTAAAAGGCAAACCACAAACAACAACCATTTTAGCAAAATTTTCACGATCACGGTCCCTATTATAGGGCCGTTGTGAAACATGACCAGCAAGGTCTGAAGGATTTAGTGAAGTTTGAATCATGTTTGACCCGCCAACAGAAGGTCCAACGCTAGAGCCAGCATCATCTTGACTAGCTAGATATGCTTGCCACTCTCTCGGATGTTTCTTAAGCAAATGAGTTTTTAACCCCCCAGTCGAACCTCCACTAGCACCAGATACATATTTCCAACTTTGTTTACAAATACGACACGTAGACACAGTTTTTTCTTCATTTAAAAAATAAAATTTTCACACAACTGATTTTAAAGGACGTTGTGGTTTGGTCTTACCCCTCACTGGAGCAATAGGGGGAAGATCAGCCCTAACTTGAGGATTATCCTGAGTTGGAGCTTGGGGAATAGTGGGGGCGGGGGCAATAAAGGAACTAGTCGGTGTATCAGTTTCTTCTAAATCATCATCCTCATGCATTTCTACTTCTTCATTTAATTCATCTTCTAAATCATTATACATTCTTTCATAAGCTTCGTTGGGAATAGGGTCATCCGTAGTAAATGAAAAATTAGTTTCATTAACATGCGTAAATTCATCTGTATTAAATCTAATTTGAAGAAGAGCAGGGCGGAGAGAAGAACTAGAAAAACCACTACCTATTTTACCCTTCACATAACTTTTTGTTCTTGAAATAATACCTTTTTTACCGGATTTTTTTTGAGATGGATCCATAATATAATAAAATATAAAATTAGTAAATTAAAATAAACAAATCACAAGTTCACAAATCACAAATTCACAAATAAATCACAAGTCACAACTAATAAACAAGAATAAAAATTTAAAAATTAAAGAGTAGAACGAATATACCAAACGTCTGCCGTAAAAACAGACGATTATAACTGAAATTTGAAGAAGATTGCTCCTCCAAAATTCACCAAATTATACTTCACTTGCAAAATAATAACAATAATTATAGAAATTGTAAATATTAAGAGATGAAAATTGAGAGAGAATGAGAGTTGAATGGATGAATAAAAATTAAAAGGGGAAGGGGTATTTATAATGAAAAAATAGGAGGGGGGCTGTTGGGGGGGTGCTGGGGGGTTGGGGGGGCTAAAATAGCCGTTGGGTGGCTGAAATAGCTGTTACCCAACGGCTGGAAACAACAATAATTTAAAAAAATAAAATAAAAAATCGCGTTGACCGATTGACCGGACCGGACCGGAACCGGTTTGTAACCGGTACGAACCGGTATCAATTTATCGGTATGGATCGGCAAACCCGGTCCGTTCCGATCACCGGCCGGTACCATTCCGTTCCATCCCGGTACGTACCGGACCGGTATGGACCGGTACCGGTACCGGAATGGACCGGAATGGTACCGGTTCGTACCGGTCCGGCGGTCACTCTTAGGTGGAACTAAACCACCCAAGAGTAAAATATGGAGTCAGTTATCATCTGTACATGTCATTCTTATCTTTTTAGGTTGAAATTGTTTTATATTTAAATTTTGTGATGTTGACTATAAAATTCAAATAACCCAATTTTATGGAATTTTGGTACAAGTTAAAAACTGAATGGAAAAAAATCTGTAATTCCTTATGTCACGAATTTTTTTTTATTCCTAATGTCACAGATACAGATCTTTGAATTTGTTTCTTTTTACCTAATCAAACATCTTCACTTAAACTAATAATTAAATAAATAGAAAAAGAAAAGGTTTTAGAGTGAGTTTAGAATATGGGAGCGTATTGGAAAGTTGATTATCCTTTATTATATTAGTAATAATAGATTTATTTAATTATTAAACATGCAGGAAAAGATATGCAGTTATAACAAACTCCGTAAATGTGTTGGACTTAGTAAAAATCTTCCTAAAAATAAGCTAACCAACTTATATATATCACTAGTACTAGTCCCGTATAGTTCCTCAGTAGCTGGTCCCTTGCAGGTATTTTCTCCCTCATCTAGCTCAATTAACAAGTGTGTAAATCTGTAATTGCCTTTTGAACTCGTTTGTTTTCGGAATGAATTTTATGGAGAGATTACGGGTTCACGTGCCTCGTATTTTAGCTGATTGATGTGTTTTATGAGTTACAGGTTGAAGGAGGACCGAAAAAATGTCTCACAGGAAGTTCGAGCATCCAAGAAACGGTTCTCTGGGATTTCTTCCTAGGAAACGTGCTGCCAGACACAGGGGAAAGGGTATGACGACATTCCTTATTGAATAGACTGACTTAATTTATCGATTTTACGGTTCATTCGAACTTTTCCATTCACGTAATTTTAGATCTATCTCATTTGATTTTACTTCTCTAGTGCTATGTTGTTTGTCTACAATACTAAAAATATATGTCCCAAATTATTTGTCAATTTATTAAATCAAAGTAGAATTAATCGGGAAAAAAAATCATTTTGCTCGTAAAAATATAATTAATATTTTTGAAAGTATAAATATTATGAAATTTTCAAAAAGTTACCTTTATTAACATCTTGGTATAAATGAACAAATAAACGGAAAAGGGTCAAATTTACCCTTCAACTATTGAAAATGAATCAATTATACCCTCCGTTTTGCAAATGGGATCAAATATACCCTCGCTGTTAAAAAAAGTGACCACTTATACCCCTAAAACTAACAGTTTGCCATGTCATTTTTTAACATATTTTAAGCATATATACTTGCTGATATGGCATATAGACCTGCTGACATGGCACCACTATGAAAAAAAAAAAATCCTATTCATTGAATTACCCCTTTTCTTATAAATTTAACGCCATATCTATTATCTTCTTCTCCGAATTCACTGATAAAAATTTGGCAACTTCACTAGATAATCTCACGCCCCATTCCAGTTCTTCTTCTTTTACTCATTTCATTATTTGATTACTACAATAAGATTGAGCAAAGAGAGTAAAATAAACCAACATATATTAGATAAAATATCATTGTATTAATGCATGTCCATCATATAATGATATCAATCAAACTGCGAAAAAATTGATCCCAATTAAACTGCACAAAAATAACTGGACATAGTATCCAATGATTAATGAAAGGATTAGAATATAACAACAATAATAATAACAACAACATACCCAGTATATTCCCATAAAGTGGGGTCGGGAAGGGTAGAGAGTACGCAATCCGTATCACTACCTCAAAAGTGAGGTAGAGAGGTTGCTTCCGATAGACTCCAGGCTCAATACACAAACACTCTAGCAAAGGACATAATATAAGAACATATCCCCTTTATACCCACCATCCTACTTTCTAAATGATAAATAGAGCAATTGGCCATTCATTCAGCTTGAATGCTCAAATGCTCCACTGATCGGCAAGACTCTGTCCATGCAGCCTTTATAACTACTCTTGATCCATCTCAAATTTTCTGAAACTGATTGACTTCTATCTAAAAACTTTAGCATTTACCAACTTGCAAATTGACTCTTTCAGCACTCTAATTTTCTAGTATATTCCAACTTATAAAAAGTTGTATTCCCGCATTTCAAAATAAATGCGCGACCTCTTGTTTACTTATGACCAAACTTCAAATACAGACCAAAAAAAAGGAAGTTCACGACATGCTACTAAACTATCCAATACAGACCAAAAAAGGAATTATAATGCATATTTCTTTACTTTTGGAAGATGAAACCTTACAAGAATCGCACTTCTGAAGCTTTGGAAGAGGAATTGCGGCTATGAAGCTCTTGTCTGAGAAGAAGCGCGCAAATGAGAGCAGGGATCCAGTAATAGGTTTATAGAAAGGGTCAAATGAATTGGCATTTTAATTTCCACGTGTATATGTTTGTCTTTTGGTAATGATGTGTATATATATTTAAAAATGGGTATAATAATGACGTGGAGGTCTGTTAGTTTTTAGGGGCATAAGTGGTCCCTTTTTTTAATAGCGAGGGTATATTTGATCCCATTTACAAACGGAGGGTATAACTGGTCCATTTTCAATAGTTGAGGGGTAAATTTGACCCTTTTCTGATAAATAAATTGTATTAAAAA
The DNA here is from genome assembly GCA_003996215.1 of Jaltomata sinuosa. NCBI lineage: Eukaryota > Viridiplantae > Streptophyta > Magnoliopsida > Solanales > Solanaceae > Jaltomata > Jaltomata sinuosa. The sequence goes on along the minus strand of QJPP01007525.1, from coordinate 2,313,701 downwards.
GAATCAAGGGGTAAATTGATAAAAATAACTTTTTTTTAATGATATTTTAAGAGACATGTAAAAGGAAAAAAATGCACGAGTAATATAGGACAGAAGGAGGGACTCTTTTCAAACTGTCAGTATTAGTAGGAATTTCATGTTAGTGTGGTACGTCTGGAGTCGCCAAATGGTATATATATGAGAAATTAATTTTAGTGAACCAATATATAGATAAAGAAAAATAATATTTTACTATATATTTAATGAAGTGGGTGAATAGTGTGTAGAAAAAAACTGGACATATAAATGGTTAGATTCCTACTAATGAGAAATTAATTTTAGTGAACCAATATATAGACAAAGAAAATAATATTGTATTTAATGAAGTGGGTGAATATTGTGAAGAAAAAAACTGGAAATATAAATGGTTGTATTCCTACTAAAGAGTTAGATTAACCCTGTTGGAAGTTAGACGATAAAAAACAAAAACAATTCTTGTTATTTGAACGATTTTGAAAAATAAAATAAAATAAAATAATGGTTGTTTGGGGTGGGCTGTTAATGTTGGAGGAAATCGTGGGGCAGTTGGATAATTTGTCTCTTTTGATCAATTCCGAAATTAAGTGGCTTATGTGAAATTTTTGCTACATAATATGACCATTTAGGCTTCGAACTCGATAAAATATGCATGCCATCTATCTTCTATTAGGAGATTAGTTATCCTTGATTAATTCTCAACATAAACAAAATGAATTTTTGCAACCATATTATGCTAAGATAGCTCTCAAAGTAATTTCCTTATTAAAACCATTAATCATTTTCCAGTTATGTTGAACTGTTGAAAACAGAGATAAAATAGTTTACTCTTTATGTATTAATGTCAATGAACATCCATAGTTCATAATGTGAATATGAAAAATTTGTTTTGAACCGTCGAGGGTCAACCTCTCACCTCTCTGCCTCTGAGGTAGGGTTCAGGTTTGAATACACTCTACTCTTCCCATATCTTACTTCGTGAGATTATGTACTGGGTGTGATGTTGTTGATGTCGATTCTATATGGCACCTAAAAACAGTTTTAATTATGTTAGAGATGTTCATTTCAATCTTTTTTATGCTATTGCAGTGAAGGCATTCCCAAAGGATGATCCAAGCAAGCCTTGCAAGCTAACTGCCTTCATTGGGTACAAGGCTGGAATGACTCACATTGTCAGAGATGTTGATAAACCTGGATCAAGTAAACTATCCCTTTTCACCTATTTTCATTTCTGTTTTGATTTGGTCCATATCACTCTTGATTCTTTATAATTTTAGTGTATTAAGTAACCAATATCATATTTTTTGCTATTAATTTGTGATTACAGAAATCCACAAGAAAGAGGCATGTGAAGCTGTTACCATCATTGAAACACCTCCTATGGTAATCGTTGGTGTTGTGGGGTATGTGAAGACACCTCATGGTCTTCGTTGCCTGAACACAGTCTGGGCTCAACATCTTAGTGAAGAAATCAGGAGGAGATTCTACAAGAACTGGTTCAAGTCCAAGAAGAAGGCCTTCCAGAAATACTCCAAGAAATATGAAACCGATGATGGGAAAAAGGATATCCAGGCACAGCTGGAGAAATTGAAGAAGTATGCTTGTGTCATCCGTGTTTTGGCTCACACTCAGGTATTGTCACTCCAATCTCAAGTCCAAGTGTGCCTGGATGGTGTTACGTATTTGTTTCATAATGTATTGTATTGTGTTGTAGATAAGGAAGATGAAGGGTCTGAAACAGAAGAAAGCCCATATGATGGAGATCCAGGTGAATGGTGGGACAATTGCTCAGAAGGTTGATTTCGCGTATGGTTTCTTTGAGAAGCAGGTTCCAGTTGATGCTATTTTCCAGAAGGATGAGATGATTGACATCATTGGTGTAACCAAGGGTAAGGGTTTTGAAGGTGTTATAACTCGTTGGGGTGCTGCACATCTTCCTCGCAAAACCCACAGGGGTCAACGTAAGGTTGCTTGTATTGGTGCCTGGCATCCTGCTAGAGTTTCATACACAATAAACCGCGCTGGTCAAAATGGATACCATCACCGTACTGAGATGAACAAGAAGGTTTACAAGGTTGGCAAGGCTGGACAAGAGTCCCACGCTGCCCAAACTGACTTCGACAGGTTCTTATGCAACACTGCCTTTTGTTTTCCTCGAAATTGCACAGTTTTTTGTATGATCAAACACTATAGTAAAGTCGTCCTATGCTCTAGATGTCATATGCTGGTGCTCTTTTTTCGATTTGTAGTTGCTTATATTTTCATTATATTGTTAACAGGACGGAGAAAGACATTACTCCTATGGGTGGATTTCCCCATTATGGTGTGGTGAAAGAAGATTACATGTTGATCAAGGGAGGCTGTATTGGTGCTAAGAAGAGGGTTCTAACCCTTCGTCAATCCCTGCTCAACCAGACGTCTCGTATGGCTCTTGAGGAGATTAAGCTCAAGTTCATCGACACATCCTCAAAGTTTGGACATGGTCGCTTCCAGACCACCCAAGAGAAGCAGAAATTCTATGGACGCCTCAAGGCTTAAACGTTAATTTCAGCATTCACTTTAAACAATTTTATTATTGTTGTTACTGTTTGTTTTCATGAGGTGTTTTTGAAAACAATTTTGACATTTTAATGCTTTTCTAATTGAGAACATTCGTAGTGCAAAAGTTTTATTAGGTGTGGGACGTTCATGTGTTTGTTTTTATTCAATATTGAGATGTGATATTTATGGCTGCGAATAGAAACTTTAGGGTTTCTTATTTTTTTAAATAGACTGAAAGGACTATACTAATAATTACAAGTAACTGCAACTGGGTTGCGAAAGCCCACCTAAAATAAGTTGGGCCAGATATGTCTAAATCCAGCCCATTAAACTTCACTAAACAACTATATAAATCTAATAGGGTTTCACTAGGGTTCTTCACTTTGAGCAACCTCAGTAGCCGTCCCTTGCACAGGTATTTTCTCCCTCATCTAGCTTACTTTTAGTGATAATTTTGCTCATTTTATCAGTTACTCTGTTGTATCAATTAACAAGTGTGTAAATCTGTAATCGCTTTTTAAAATTCATTGATGCGTACTTGTTTCTTTTCAGAATGAATTGTTATGCAGTGCCAATTAATTAATTATACAACCATTACCCTTTGTGTGTGTTTACTGTGGAGGGTTGAGCTCAGGGGAGAATTTACGGCTAAAATACGGGGCTCGTGAACCCGTGGTGTCGTTAAATTGGATATTTTATGTATATATTTTCTAAAACTAGTATAATAATGTGTGCTAGCACCCATGCTACTAGAAGGCTAAATGGTTGAAACTTAAGTTATTTAACCTAGAGGACTAGGAATCAATTCTAACTTAAATATATTTTTTCCTTTTTTTTAGTGGTGCATCGATGTTTTAGAAATTCTAGATTTGCCTCTGGTTGAGCTTGTGCTTATTGAGGAGTGTGGCTGCTTGACTGTTGAAAGCTGATTGGTATGTTTTCATTGGCTACAGGTTGAAGCAGGAGAAAAATGTCTCACAGGAAGTTTGAGCACCCAAGACACGGTTCTTTGGGATTTCTCCCTAGGAAGCGTGCTGCCAGACACAGGGGAAAGGGTATGACTTTATTCTTTATCGTATTGCAAAACACTTTTTCATAAAAATACTATGAATCTAATGTATATTTTTGGCATTGACAAATTGATCACTCATTGTTAAGCTTTAGTTATGTTTATTGATGATGTAAATACTGCAATTAGCAAAATCCCTGGATTATTGCGGGTTTAATATTGTTGACTCAGACATTTTTTCCTGTCAGAGATAAAAACATGTCATCTAACTTCCACTTGGAGATTAGTTATCCTTAATTAATTCTCATGATAAAGATAATGAATTTTTGCAACCATATGATAAGATGGCTCTCAAAGTAATTTCCTCATTAAAATCACTACCCTTTTTCCTGTTATGTTGAACTGTTGAAAACATTTTCTTGCGGAAAATAGAGAAAATAGTTTACTCTTGATGTATTGATATGCTATGAATATGAAAAAATAGATTTGAACCATCACCAAAAACCACCTTTCTGTCCCGTCCCTTATTATTTGGTGGTATTCGTAATTCCTATCTCTGTGCTCAACCCTTTTCTAGAAAGTGATTTATTGGTATGCCAGTTAGAACATTTTCTACTGAAACAAATATAATGAAGTAAAAATATTTTGTGGACATTTTAATTATGTGATAGATGTTCATTTCAATCTTTTTTATCCTATTGCAGTGAAGGCATTCCCAAAGGATGACCCAAGCAAGCCTTGCAAGCTTACTGCCTTCCTGGGTTACAAGGCTGGAATGACTCACATTGTCAGAGAAGTTGAAAAACCTGGATCAAGTAAACTATCCCTTTTCACCTCTTTTCATTTCTGTTTTGATTTAGTCCATATCTTTCTTGATCCTTTATTTTTAGTATTAAGGAATCAGTATCATGTCTTCACTGCAATATTTGTTGCTATTAATTTTCACATTCATTTGGTGATTACAGAACTCCACAAGAAAGAGACATGTGAAGCTGTTACCATCATTGAAACACCTCCAATGGTGATTGTTGGTGTTGTCGGGTATGTGAAGACACCTCGTGGTCTTCGTTGCCTGAACACAGTCTGGGCTCAACATCTCAGTGAAGACATTAAGAGGAGGTTCTACAAGAACTGGTGCTCGTCCAAGAAGAAGGCCTTCCTGAAATACTCCAAGAAATATGAAACCGATGAAGGGAAAAAGGATATCCAGGCACAGCTGGAGAAATTGAAGAAGTATGCTTGTGTCATCCGTGTTTTGGCTCACACTCAGGTACTGTTACTCCAATCTCATGCTTAACAACTGAATATTCTGAGTGTCTTTTTGTTAAACAAAGATGATAACCATATCTAGACTCAATATAATGGGATTGCCTTTTTTAACTGTAGATAAGGAAGATGAAGGGCCTGAAACAGAAGAAAGCCCATTTGATGGAGATCCAGGTGAATGGTGGTACGATTGCTCAGAAGGTTGACTTCGCTTACGATTTCTTTGAGAAGCAGGTTCCAGTTGATGCTATTTTCCAAAAGGATGAGATGATTGACATCATTGGTGTCACCAAGGGTAAGGGTTATGAAGGTGTTGTAACTCGTTGGGGTGTGACACGTCTTCCTCGTAAAACCCACAGGGGTCTACGTAAGGTTGCTTGTATTGGTGCCTGGCATCCTGCTAGAGTTTCATACACAGTGGCCCGTGCCGGTCAAAATGGTTACCATCACCGTACTGAGATGAACAAGAAGGTTTACAGGCTTGGCAAGGTTGGACAAGAGTCCCACACTGCCTTAACCGAGTTTGACAGGTTCTTATTCAACTCTGCCTTTTGTTTTCCTGCTAAATCTTCTCCTTTCCAACAAAAGGATACTCCATATTCCACTTGTGTGCAACTGGTGTTTTTTGTGTCTTGTTAAATCGAATGGAAATTGCACATTTATGAATGCTCAAAAACTAATAAAGTAGTTGTCCTATGCTGTAGATGTCCTATATTCTGCATGTGGCTGGTGGTTGTGTCTTTTTAACCACACACTGAGCCATTCATATGTTGGTGATCTTTTATCAATTTGTAGTTGCTTATATTTTCATTATTGTTAACAGGACTGAGAAAGACATTACTCCTATTGGTGGATTTCCCCATTATGGTGTTGTGAAGGAAGATTACCTGTTGATCAAGGGATGCTGTGTTGGTCCTAAGAAGAGGGTTGTGACCCTTCGTCAGTCCCTGCTCAACCAGACCTCTCGTGTTGCTCTTGAGGAGATTAAGCTCAAGTTCATCGACACATCCTCAAAGTTTGGACATGGTCGCTTCCAGACCACCCAAGAGAAGCAGAAATTCTATGGACGCGTGAAGGCTTAAATGTTTCACCATTTCCTTTGCTGCTTAGAGCACAAGTATTAGACTATTTACTATTGCTGTTACTGTTTATTTTCGTGAGGTGTTTCTGAAGACAATTTTTACATTTTTAAGCTTTCTATTGCCTTGAGGATTCTAGTTGAGAACAATCGTAATGCAAAAGTTTTGTTGTTTTGGTCCAAAATCCATTCTTTTTACGTGTGAGACCTGAATGTATTTGTTTTAATCGATTCTCGTATGTTGGTAAAATAGCCAGCACATTAAGATGTTATCTGTATGGCTGCCATATTTATCTAGGCTTGCCTGTCTTATTAATTTGGATGGAGGACCAATCACCATCCTGATTTAGAGAAAGGCATAAATTAAGAGGGTTGTCTCATGAATCATTTCGAGGGTAAGGAATGCTATCAACTCTCTTCCTTGCTCATGATAGCTTCATACACATCCATTCAATCCCCTTTTTATGCTAATGTTTTGCATTCTTCGTCGCCTTATTTTGTGATATCAATGACATATTTCACTTTAAGAGTTTCGTGATCCATCTAAATCAATGTAATTTATATCCAATTTCCTTTGCAAGGTCAAGAGGATAGGGAAACAGTATCAGGTTCTATTGATCAAATTTCAAAAGTAGATAAAAAATAAGGCTCCATAAAATTAGAGACTGTATATATAAATATAAATTCACTTTAGAAATTTTTAGAGATGTGTATATGAGCCTGAAATATACAAATACAAAAGAAATGTATATTTAGCTATTTACTTTAATCCTTAGCTATGCCATGTAATTAAGTTTGAAAGTTTTCTACGTCGGGTAATTTTTCCAATTTCATAATCTGATTCAGATATCTACTGCCTTATTGTTATTTAAGAAACAGCCAATAATGATAATATTTTTTCTTAAAATGTACATTTTTCTTGAATTTTTTCAGGTTCTAAATGTAGTTGTTTTATTTCTATTTTAAAAATACCAAAGAACCCTTTTTGGGAAAATATTTTCGTCATGAAATGACAATTAGTATTATTTATGGTAAATACTTTAGAGTCCCATCAGAACCTGGATACACTTGAATTTTGGAAATTTGCTTGAGAGTAGTATCACAAACTCAAGAAATGAGACTCGTCATCACCTGTAGTTTTAGATTAATTTATATTGTGAATATGATGATATAACGTGGTTTACATATAAAATTTCTGAGTAAATGTTGATAAATAAACATAATATGGTATATATAGTATATACTGATGAGACAGTGAGTTCTAGCAGTACAGTAGATGTTTTAAATCTGTACACAAATCTATGTAAGTACAAATTTTTAGAACTTTATTACAATATCAACGGGCTTTGAGCCCTCAAAAAAGCTAATAGGCAAGTAGTGCGTATTTCAAATAAGAACAGAAAAAACTTATTTATAAAGGAATAAGTAAGAAAGTAAAAGATTGAAATGAGGGAGGAGTGGGTGCAAGAAATTTGATTACTTTTTCCCTTACTCCTTGGAGATCTATTCAGTAATAGCTATATTACAGCAATTATTCGATTTGAATATTTCACTAATATAGTCGAGCTTCAATGCGAGAGGAGTAAAAGCTGCAAGAAAAGAAAAAGGTGCAATTTCGAAAAAGGAAGCTCATCTCCGACACATGACATGAGATACGAGAACTCACAAAGTCCTTTGATAAAGTCACAGAATCAGATTCTCCCTTTTGATGGAGAAAAAGAATTATTACTAATTTATTCATGAATGAAATATAATATAATATAATACCAGCAAATGGCAATGAGGCGTGGCACAACAATGTATTGAAAATACAATCAGTCCAAAACTTTACAACCCCCAACAAAACTTTTTCCAAAAAAGAAAAAGAAAATTCAGTTAATAAATAAATGCCTTTTTTTTTCACTACAATTAGTTGGCTCAATAGAATCTTGCTTTTACTTGTTTTTCCTAATATAACTTTCCAAATGCTGCTTTTGGTTAAAGTGTTCCAGGGCCACCATTGGCTAGATATCGCGCTTCACCGTGAATCCTAATCACCATCAAGCTCCTCGAGGTCCAACAAATATAACTAGTTGTGTCATACGCTTAGACCATCGAATCCACATTGCTTGTATGTAAGAGCCTGTTTTCTTGGGCTGATCACTATTGCACAATCCACTGATACCTGCTCAACACCATTCATCATGTACTCTTATGTTAAATTCATATACACACACAATGCTGCAAGGATAACAAAATACTTGACTCTTCTTTAAAGAAAGGAGGCTGCTTCCGGGCTACAAAGCCAAGAATACAAAAAGGGGGATTCAAACGAACACTAGAATGTCACACCTAGGATTCAACAATTTATATATAACGAAAGAGATTCGTATTTGTCCTATTTGTGAAGTATGATTCTCTGGCGAATAGAGTCCAATTGAACCATCGTCAATACTTGCTTCTGCCCCTAGCTATATTGCAAGTTGTACTGCTGTAGCAAGGGAGGAACATGACTTATGTGTAGTATATGTTAGACCCACTTGGGTATTAGGTATATCCAAGATTTTTCTCAAGTCAGTACATGGGACTTACCCACTGGCTAATTCTTTGTGACGATATGAATTTGTACTTACTATTGACATTGTAATTCACCCACTGAACTCTACCACTTAGATTAAGCATCTGATGAGAAGAGTTGCTTACAGTAAAGCTGTTATTTGGGGTGGAAGAAATAGATTGTTGAAGATGCAAACAGTGGCCGGGATGTCAAGGGAACGCCCCCTCCACCACAGATCGGGTTAGGATACAAGACTAACTAGCACAAAGCATGAAGTGAAAAACTAGCTCAAGCATTAAGATATCCAACCACATGAGTGCACATGGGTCTATAATCACTACTCACAACTCACTGAGATAGAGTTCCTACAATTGAGACTTGGGAGCACTGGCCTTCTTTTCTTACCTCCCTAGTCCCTACCTATTAGTAGTCGTATATTCACTTGGAAACTTGCATTTGGGGTGGAGCCACATGTATTGAAGTTGTTGAATCCCCTTAGTACAAGGAAAACTTCTAGTGTAATGACAAAAGCTTACTTGAAAATTGCTTCAAGTCGCAAGTTCAAAACTTAGGTATTGCATTCTTGCATCTTTTTCTCTAAAAAAAATTCCCGAGTTAAATTCCTAGCTCCAACACCTCCTCAAAGCACCAGGGACTGCATGATGTTACATAACTAAAATCAAGGCAGAAATGCGAACTAAGCCGGGCATTTAAGTGGAAAAAGGTAGAAGGATTATCTCCGAGTTTGGAAGGCTTGCGATTGGTCCTAATGATTGGCTCCATACGAATTATTCGGTCAAAAAAAAAAGAAAAAATCCCGGCTGGTCTAAAAATTGAATGGTGTCAAGAAATGTCAGTAGTCAAAGAAACCAACAAAAGGAAAAAGAGCAAGTCCCTGTACTAGGTACCACACTCTAATACTAGGTGGAGAAATTGTACTGTCTCTACTCCCTACAGTATACAACAGCTCATGTTGTTTGGTGCTGATGAATTCCAAAAAACTACAGCAAATATCCAACTTAATGCAGAATATAGTACACTCCCAAATTATACAATACCATTTGATGATTGGAAAATAAAATTAAAATGTTATCAGCGATAAGATATCAAATAAATAATAGTTGAAAATTAGTTTAATAAACAACGATTTCATCTTAAATTTTAATCTTATTGGCGAAATAGCAGGGGCAAAAAAATCAGTGTAAATTAGTTTTCTACTATGTGAGAAAATGGAGAAACAAAGACATAAAATGGCAGTTTGTTGTTTTGACAATAATGACCTAATAAACTTTGGACATGACAGGCAAAAGGGGTCCCTCTATCTATCACCATTATTTGTTTGTATTGCTACATGCAGACAAGAAGTTTAGAGCAAAACATCCCACCGCTAATCAATTATCTCAATCCCAAAGGAAAAATAAATATAAAGGGCAGTCCGGTGAACTAAAGCTCTCGCTACGCACAGGATCCTAGGAAAGGACGAACCACATGAGTTTATTGTAAACATCCTTACCTTGCATTTCTGCCAGAGGTTGTTTCCATAGAGTTCTAATTTTCATTTTTCCCCCCCATTTATGAACAATGTTTTCTAGTCCCTATTGTTTCATAAGTGATGTGTTTGAGTTAAAGTTTTATGTCCCAACGTTATAAAAAAATATTTATACCATCATGCTATTTATTAGGTAATTAAAAGGTATTCTGATAACTAGCTTAGCATTTTATGTTGCTCGGACACTACAAAAATGCCACCAGATGAGTGTAGATCCTTTAACATTAGTGCATTTTTAGAAGACGGTAACACGAATACGACATCTTTAGAGAGTTGATAGTATAATTATTTTTTTACTTCAGTATATATAACTTAAATGTATTCCCTTTTCCTCCCTGTTTTTATACTACTACACCAATTCTATAAAAAGAAAACCACTTTCTTTTCGGGCAAAGTAAAACCCTTTTGGCCTTTTCCTACTACTACAAGAAAAGTATAGAATTTAAGTTCATTTTTTAGAAAATCAACATTTAATCCTAACCACAAACGAAATCGAAAGTGCAATAAAATACAATGTATAATTATTAATGAAGCAAATAAATAAAAGCTCAATTTCCATTACAGCAACACTTAAACAAGCGCATTTTAGCAAAATGCTTTTGATAAAAAAAGAAAAAAAGACAACTACTAACCTCCACACCGGGTGAAGTAAACCCAAGGATTCGAATCTTAGCTCCGACGTCACCCAATACCCGTAACTCGACCCGGTCATTCAAGGCGGCGTCACGAATCAAATCCGCCGCGTCAGCTTGGAGCAAGTTAACCCGATCCACAACGATGGTAGTTTCGACCCGTTTAACACTATGAGCTGGTTGGTAGAATCCGGGTACGGTGCCCCGACCCAGAGGAATCCCACGGTACATGATCGTGAATCGCGACTCACCGTACTTGATCCCCACCTTGTTATCATTGAAAGCAGTGAAAACCATTCGAATATTGAGGGAAACTGAGGCGGAGGAAGTGGCAATCGTAGCTGGGTTAGGGGTAATTCCGACATATTGAACACCCACTTGTTGAAGATCGAACTGGGGTTTTTTGGGTTTCACGGCGAGTACTATAACGAGTATAACGGCGAGAATAAGGAGAAGTAAGAAGGAAAAGAGTAGAAAAAGGCAACAACAGCAACCTTTAAAAGAAGCTTTAGATGAAGATGAAGAAGAGTGATGAGGGTAATAGTGAGGATGATGGTGGGTGCCATTGATGTTATTTTGGGTTATTCTTGAGGTCATTTTTCTTCTGAAGAAGAATTAGGATGAAGAAAGAATATTGATTGTACTGTATTAAGACCCACCACTATCCTCTTCTTTCTTCTTGTTATTATTATCTCTCTCTTGCTTTCTCTCTAATCCCTTTTTTCTACTTTGCTTTGCTTTTGGAGAGAGTGAAAATGGAGGGAGAGAGGGACAATAGTGTGTGGAAAAAGGTGTGAGTGTGTGTGTGTGTGTGTGTTTGCTTGGAATTGAAAAAAAGGTGGCATCAAAGTGGGGTAATTTTTTTGACTTTGCATTGTTTGTCATTATTGTTTTCGGCTCCTCTTTCTTTTTCCTCTTCTTCTTTACTCCATTGTTATTAAATAAGTGATTATTTTAGCTTAATTATATTATTTTTTAAAAAATATATTTTTAAAAATAAAAACTATTTTTAGTAATTTATGCTTAATAAATTTTGATAACTTATTGATTATGTAAAAAAAAAATTATTTAAAGAAGGATAAAACTGAAAGAATGTTTAGTGTTTTCTTGATTATCTAAAATATCATTTATTTAAAAATAAAATAAAAAAATTAAAAACTCACTTATTTAGAAATAGAGGGAGTAATTACTTCAACTTAATGGTGTGTTTGATATGAAAAAAATATCTTATTTTCTTCATATTTGGTTAGTTAAAATTTTCAAAAATAAGAGAAATTATTTTTTTAAAATAAGTCATATTGGCTCATTTCACCCTCACAATTACCACCTCCAACCCAAACCCTCTACACCCACCTCCGTCCCCCTCACCCTCGTCACAACACCCATCAACCTATTTATATATATCCTCAAAATTTTGTATTATATAAATGTATATACTTATAATAATATTTTTTTATTTATATACCGAATATAAAAAAAAATTATTTGTATATTGAATACAAAAGAAAAAGTAAAAAAAAACTAAATATTTTCCTTCATATCGAACACACTCTTAATCTTTTTCTTTTAAAAATCAGTAACTTACATATACTTATATAAAGGTAATTATAACTTCGATTTTTCAAGAAATATTTAAACTATATCATATTAATATTACCTCATATACATAGGAATATTCAAAAAGAAAAAAAGGACAAGCAATTCTTTGCTTTAATCAATTATATAAAAGAATATTTTAATCCAAATAAAGTACTTAAAGATCCAACATCTAAATAATTAATTTTATACTAATATTAATATAAATATAAATATATATTCTGCAATTTGAAACTAATTAAGAGAAGATTTATTAATGAAAAGTTAATCACGTTATTGAAAAGGAGAGAGATCGAATTCAGATGATAAAGCGACACATCATAATGTGTATATATAGAGAGAGAGAGAGAGAGAATAACATGGGTTATAGTTAAGCTAAGTTTAATTGATTTAAAATGGAAAAGAGTTCCTTTTCTGGGTTGACAAAATGACCCCTAGTTCTACTTCTACCATTGGCAAATGGGTAACATGCAATATCCTTTTACGCATTAGTCATTATCACATTTGTTTAAACATTGGGGTGTGCTCAAAGGAAAGTTTTCTTCGAAAATATTTTTTAAGAAAATAAGTGAATATATTGGGTGTGTTCAGCAAAATGTTTTCCTTAATTTCTCATGTTCATTTAATTAAAAAATTTTAAAAATAAGCTCCTTCAAAATTAAAAAAAAATAACTTCATTAATAAAAATAATAAAAATAAATAGTATTGTCTTCTTCTACTCTCACAATTCATAACTATCCATCCCAACTTCCAATTCCACCCACCCCCACCCCCAATGCCCACCCCTACAACTAATTTTAAATTTATAAATAATTTTAAATAATATTTTTATTTGCATATCGAATACAAAAAATAAGTAAAAATCACTTATTTTTCATGAAAATATTTTCCTCCATACCGAACACACCCATTATTTTATTTTTTTTGTATTTGATATATAAGTAAAAAATATTGTGGTGCAAGTAGGCATCTAGGGTGGTGGGGATCGAAGTTACATGGGTGAGATAAAGATGAGGTGTTGGGGGATGAGGAGGATAAAATATAAATAACGCTGGTGTAGTTTGATTATCCTATTTTTGTTAAGAAAGTTATTTTCTCATTTTTAAAGAATTTGTTTTCCTATAAAAAATTATTTTCAAAAATTTTGATTAACCAAATATTAAAAAATTGAAATTTGAGAATTCCAAACACACCTTGGGTCGCCAAATTTTCAGATTATCCTATGTTTTAATTTTCATAATCAGGTTTTTGTTGATAAAAATAATAATATAAGGAGAAATTATGATACCTTGACTAATTATTTTTATACGCGAAAAAAATATTTATAGATAATTCGTTGATTAATACGTATATATCTACTTACTTGAGAGTTTGAGGACTTATTTAATAATTTTAATTTGAAGAGACTTTTAAGATTCACGCTTTAAAATAAAAAATTATTCAGCATTCAAAATAAAGAATTTACGCCTTGCAAAACTTTCACCTTATCATGTTTTTTTTTACTATGACTCATTTTAAAAATACCTTTTGAAACATTGCGTGCAATTATTCTAATCGATCAAAGTTTTTCTCAAGGTCAATTTTGATGAGCTTATTAGATTTTTTCCTTATTTAAAATGACAAATGGTTTCTTGAACTATAGCAACAGAGTTTTTCAATTATTTGATGAAAATCAAAATTATTTGCTTTAATAAATTTTAAAAATTTAAACTATTTACTTCGATAAATTTAGGGTCTGTTTGGAAAGCCACTCTGGAAATTGAATTTTGTGTAATTGGTGTAATTACACAGTTTGGCATGTTTGGTTGGTCAGGTAATTACTTGGTCAGCAGGTAATTGAGTGTAATTGACAGGGGGGAATTACACTCTCCAATTCACAGGGTACATGGTGTAATTACAAGCTGATTACTTTCTAATCTTGTCATTTTAATTTAATTTTTATTTCTATTATTTAAATTCTTTTTTATTTTTATTATTCTAATAATTTTTAAAAATATATTTTTTAGTTTTTATTTTTTATATTTCATTTCCTTCTCATTTTCCAAACCTTTACTTCTTGTGATTCCATGCAATTGTTCATATTATCAATTTTATATTTATTTTGTGTTTATTTTTTTCATTTAGTATAATTTAGTTAGTATTCTAATTCTTAAATTAAAATAGAATTTATTGTTGAATAAAGTTATAGACTTATGTTTTTCTTTTCTTTTGAATCATATTTACATACTTTATATTGAAATTTGACATAATAGTATTATGTTAACTTTCTTGCTTTGAATTTTGAACTTATATTATATTTTCAGTTTCAATTTATTTATTTTACTAGTATTGACTTGATATTTCACATTACAAGCCATTCATTTTTTAGTTAGAATTGATGGATTATCTTTTTGTCAAATATTTTAATAATTTTATGATATTATATTTATAATATTAATCTTTTTGTTAAACATGCATTTCAATGATTAATTTAATTAAAATATACTAATTTGAAAATTATAAATTAATTATTTTTTATAATATCAATTAAGAATATGGAAGGGGAGCCTTGGAGTAACTGGTAAAGTTGCTGCCATGTGACCAGAAGGTCACGGGTTCAAGTCTTGGAAACAGCCTCTGGCAGAAATGCAAGGTAAGGCTGCGTACAATAGACCCTTGTGGTCGGGCCCTTCCCCGGACCCTGCGCATAGCGGGAGCTTTAGTGCACCGGGCTGCCCTTTTAAAATCAATTAAGAATATATGTTTATTTATTAATATATTTCAAAAGATAATATATCTTAAATATTTAATTTTATATCATTTATAAAGGCCCTTATTTGTTTAGTATAAATTTCTAGTTTTTGATAATTAGCTTTTATTTTTAAATTTTAATATAATCATGTGATACACTTGTGCAACCAACTAGTACACTTGTATATATATTGTGATAACCAAATAGATCGTTATAATTACTAGACTGATAATTACTACTCTATTAATTACATTAATTCCAATTACCAAGGCTTTCCAAGAAAATTGTGACAAGTATTTTACTCCCTAAAATTGTTACAAGTATTTTAGAAGGAAGAGACTACTTGTTGAACCTCTAGAAGACCGCGCCATTTCTCATTTCCAAATTTCAAAGAGGAAACAGAAAAAACTTTCACTAGACACATTTTCCGACAATGAGAGGCGCCGGACGCCGTCGTACCAACTCTGTAGTGCCGGATCGGCGACATCCACCTCCGACTCCGATCAACGACCCAAGGCAATTTCTCTCCACCGGCGGCCGTGATTCCGACGCCAGCTTCGCCAGTAGCCGGCCTTCATCTGCCGGTGTAAACTCCCGGTCCTCCGCTATCCCTATCTCCGACCGCTCCTATCAAAACTCTGCTTTGCGTACAATCAATGCTTACCTTTCCTCTCACACTCTCCCTTTTACTCTCAAAGCCCCTCTCCCTTCTGCCAGAGACATCACCGAAACCCTAAAATTCATCCTCTCTCGTTTTGGGTTTTCCTCAGCGGAGTCGCATAAACTCGAAGATAATCTCCAAACCCTACTGAAATCCCTAAATTGCCCCGTGAAATTGAACAAATCTGCATTACGTGCCCCTGGGACACCTCATTCTTGGCCTAGTCTACTTGCAGCAATTCACTGGCTTGTTCAGCTGTGCAAATTTGATGATCACCGGTTGAGTTCGGCTCAACCTATTGCTCCGGATAATAAGGAATTGAGCTATACTATAGAGAGTTATTTGCATTACTTTAGGGGGAAAGATGAACAAGTTGATGAATTGGATCGTCAATTTATGCAAGAGTTGGAACAACATAAGGAGCGGTTGATTGAGAATGTGAATGCTTTGGAAGGGGATGTGAAGGCTCAAGAGGAGAAGTTGGAAGCAATGAAGACAGGACCATCGCAAAGAGAGGTGTTGGAGCAGGAGAAGAGTGCGTTGGAGGAAGATGTTAAGAAGTTTCATGCTATCATTGAACAATTAGAAGGGCATATAGTGACTATGGAGAAGATGGTGGAAGAGAAAGAAAAAGGGTTAGAGACTAAGGTTGCAGAGAAGGAGAGCATTTGTGCAGAGAATGAGGAGTTGAAGAAGAGGGTGGAGGAGCAAGGGATTAATTCCAGGGATGCTGATAGGATGAAGAGGGAGTTGCACGCTTTGGAAAGGGATATCGGGGATATTGAGAACCAGAGGATTGAATGGGAGGAGAAAGCTTGGGACCTCGACTCTGCGATTGGGAACATGTACAAGAAGCTTGAGGAGCTAATGATCGAGTGCAACCAATCTATCAGGAGGTTTGTCATATCCTCTCCTGTTATTGATCGTTGTTTGAAATAAGAGCTACTTAACTTCCATTTAACAAAATGCGATTAAAATTTTTAGTAATCTAAGTGTTTGTTGTTCTTTGGGCATGGATTTATTGCATTACTGTTCTAGTTTAGTTGGACTAAAGTTATAAGAGTATGAATACTAAGATAAGGTTGGAAGGACATTCTATTGTTTCCCCTAAGTTGATTGTTTACAATTAGCATTCAGTTAAGTAAAAGTGGTCGTTACAACATGATACGGTCAGATTGCTCCTATAATGGGTTCTCAGCAGATAATTTTGGTGGCAGATAAATGGAATGCAGTTTGCTGAAAGTTTTATATGTAAACTGATTTTCTGACTCTGTAGTGAGTTGTTGGCTATGGTGATGTATGAGAATCACAATTTAGCCCATTGTTTTAGTGCTGTTCCACCAAACTTTCACTTGAGACATGAATGAGGAACATTATGCTAGTCAGAAGGCAATAATGCTAATACGCATCATACCTTTTACTTATAGATCCTTGAATTTAGTTTTTCCAATCACTACTGTTAGAAACTAAGGCTGCATCATGCCTCAGCTTTTAAATTCTATCACTGGGTCAAGTGCACTTCTTTCTTAAAAGTACAATTCATCCTTCGCTTAATTGTTGTAGTCTCTGCATGAATTAGATGTATCATGCCTGACTAGAAGTGCTGTGTTGGACTTGAGTTCTGTATTTACAGCAATACGATGGTCCTTTATTTTGGATTATGCGGCAATTGTTGATGTTATTTCTGTTTTTTTTTTTTTGCCTAGCTTCATCCATGTCCTCCTTTAGTGTAACTAGGAAAATAAAACGAATTTCTTCTTCCGGATTGGCTTATTTCTCATCCTTCAACCCCCATTATTTAGAGAAATTTAGACCCTTGTTTCTCTTGTATAGCCACCGAAACTTTTCAGATTACCTTAGTTTTATTCATTCTTTATTGGTGGAACATATCTGAATTGTGGAAAGTACAGGGGCATCATCTGTTCTATCCTAAGTTGCGCAGACTCTTCATTTTTGTTGCCGCACCTGTGTCGACACGAGATGGGTGCGGGTGCGGGATACTTGTGGGATTCGGTCAACCCACATTGGATACTTTGACCAGAGTCCAGGGACAAATTTGGGGGAAATTGATATTTTGATTTCTCAAAATAAGAGATAAAATAGATTTAAGACATAGAAAATGGCAATACCTTCAATATTATAGTCCTTTTTTTTAGCTTTTTCCTCTTGGTCAATATTTGTTGCTTCATGTTTCAGGCAAATGGAGAGAAACTAAGAATTCAAACGGTTGTGTTCTGACTTCTGGTAGACAGTAGCAACGATATGTAAGGAGAGTTGATGTAAGGCCTTGAATGACTTTCTTTTTTTGTTTTTTGAGGGGAAGAACCAGAGAGCTTGAAAGAAGAAGTTGGGGTCTTGCTCGTCTTGGGGAAGACGACCTAGAAGATCTTTCAAAAATTTAGACTATCTTTATAGCTCTATATTATAATTTTGGATCTGTTTAGCCGAATCCCAGCACTCGTATTCATACCTAGATCCATAACCCCGAATCTTAAAATGTTGATTTTGCCTAATCCGACCCTCGGATTCGCGTCCGCATCGGATACCCGCACCCGAGTCTGAGCAACTTAGGTTCTATCTAATATGATACACTTTCTTAATTTGCCCAATGCATGGACCAAAATACCCACTGCCACTCGGTAAAAATGTGTTAATGGGAGTGTCTCTATGCAACAATCGTTTTACTGTGTGTTCTTGTTGCTGTTTGAAAAATTCTTTTCTTTTCCGTAAGGTATAATCCCTCTATCCCATTTTAAATGACACTGGATAGCTCTTTTGGAGTTTGAGAGCAAAACCTTTGAATTTTGTAAAATGGGTTCACAATGCGAAATTAGACAAACTGTTTGAAAAGGTGTCACATCTGATTCGAACTTATGAAGTAGTATTAGCTTATCAGATTGAACTGTTGGAGGGAAAATTTTACAATTTATGATCTTGATCATAATTTGGGAGGGGTTAAGATTGAAATTTTGAAGCTAGGTCAGTCAAAGTGAGATGGTGCAAGTATATTTTCGTAGGTTTTCTCTGGTTTACAGTCGAACTTTCCTTCTACTTGTTGCTCGTCATATTTCCCTTGATGACTCTTACAAGAAATAACATCATTTGAAATTTCAGGTTAAAGCTAGGAAATGAATTTCAGTATCAATTGAATGCCCAAGGGTCCTCACCAACAGAGGTATTAGGTATAGATTACAAAAAGAAATTAAAGCCCACTCTTGCATCCTTTGAAGATGAGATGAAAAAGAGTTCCATGGGGAAAATGGAAGAGTTGATATCTCTCCAGCAACAGTCAGTTGAGAAGGCTACGAAAGTAGAGTCAAAGAGGAATCGTCTAGCTACTCTTCAGGCTCACATTGATAATGTAAGTTTAGCCAGCATCCTATCGCCTTATAGCAATGGGCAGTGTTCCTCTCTCTCTCTCTCTCACACACACACACACACACACACACTAATATGCTTTACTCTTGTATAATAATATCTTATTGGTTGTGACATTCTATCTTCTTGCGGAGATGCTCTCAGAGGTACCTGCACTATTTGGATATAAAAAATGCATTAAAACATCTTACTTTTCAGTTTTAAAATATACATAAAGGAATGAATGATACTTGTAGAATTGTTTATAATCCAAATTGTAGAAGGTATTGACTTATCACGCCTCATCAGCTGAGTTTTGAGTTTCTTTTCTCTTTCTGAAGTGAATTAGTAGTTGATCATTTATATCAGCCACTGAAAAGCTTTGCTTTAGCTATGGAATGTTTGTGTTTCTTTTTCTTCCTATGTGCATGTGTCTTTGCGCTGCTGAAAATTTTTGGCCTTTCAGCACCGGATTTGAAAATTAGATTAGTTTGGTTTATAAATTCTTTCACATGATCTTCTCAGGTTGAGACTCCAGTGGATTTTGTTTTCAAACAAACACAAGGCTAGAAATTTAGTAGGTTTCTGTAATCGTTGTAGTTATGTCATTTAACAGCCTTGAAGCCTAACATGATTATTTGCAAAACCTTTTATGATTATGTCAGTTGGAAGCTCAGTTGGACTTGGTAAAGAAGGAAAGACAGGACTTCACATCTAGCTGTGCAACAGAAGCGAGAAGGATAGTTGAGGAAGTTGAAACAGAGACTAGGAAGTTGGATCAGGTTGAAAGAGAGGCGGCTGACTTTCTGAAGGTAAGGCTACTTGCAATTTAGACAAGATTTATGTTGTAATGCATGACTTCTAAATGTCCTCCGACTAATGTAAACTTGTGGGGTTTTCTTGTCTTAGATGTATAATCTTGATTTTCATTGGCTTATCTTTTTCACTTTCAAAGGCGTCAAAGGCCAAATTGCAGGAAACAATTGCACAAACTGAGGAAGAAGTGCAGCTGTGTGCGCGTGAACTCTTTGCTGTTGTTGATTCAGTTTCAAAATACAAAGAGTATGTTACATCAAAAGTTGCCATGATGAAGAATGATCTTGCAGAAACTGCGGGGACTATAGCAGATATGCATAAAGCTGGTTTGCCTGGCTCTGATGCAAACCACTGACATTAATCCTCCTAATTATCTTATGTTTCTTTGTTGTTTCTAAAGTATGGTTAGGTAGCATAAATAGGTACTTATAACCCTTACAAGATCTACAAGTATGTATCATTCGGTATGGTCTTAGAAGAGTGAAGCAATTGATTATAGACTGTTGCTGATAAAATCTCATCCTTAATCTGTGGCTTTATTTTTAATTATTAAGTTCTCGTCGGATCTAAAAGTGACATTTTTTATTTTCCTCACAAGTCTGGTAGCACAAATCGTCAAAGATATATCCCAGTAACTGATCGCCGCGAGTTAAGATAAATGGGTGAAATCACTTATGTGTCATAATTAGTTGACAATAGAGGCAGATTATTTACTTGAACGATACCAGTCCTGAATATTTTGATATGCCAGCAATATATATATATGTCAACTTCAATTGAAAATCCACATTTGGCGGTAGATTTGGTAACCATATATTTTGTTGCATTTTAACTAACCACAGAAATGTCCAATTTATTTCCAGCGTCTCTAATGGATTTTCAAGAAAAACAAGGACTAGCATAGACAGGCACAGGCGCCATCAGAAGCTTCAATGTTCACAAAGTCCACCGTCAAATATGACAACACAAGGAAGCTACGACTAACCTCTGAACTTTTGGTGACATTTGTGACGGCACCACGGAAGATGTAGCATTAAATTCAATGCATGTCAAGAACTTCCCTTGGATAATGAGGTCAGTAAGTAAGTTGTGGCTACCCCAACTGAAGCAACTTTTTTTATGCATATAGTTCTAGTCCGAGAAGGTTTCTGCAACAAATTTTCCTGATTACATCTATTCAGACGCTTAGCAGGCCGACAAGTAGTGCCACTGCACCACAATCCAGCAAACAACTCCATGCTGAATCTCAAACCTAGCCAATTAATCTTCACATGAGTACAAATAAAACATTCAAATATAGGTGTCTGAGAAGCAGCTCACTTTTCTTTTTCTTATGATAAATACTACAAATAAGAAACTGAGCTAATACAATAAAATTGGAAGGTTTAGCATAAATAAGAGTAATCCTCATAACCGAGCTCAAAATGACACATAAGACATAACTCCCACAAAAACCAAACAAAACCAAACACAACGCTATTTCTCACAAAAGGCCATTCGATCCAAAAAGATGCTATTGCCATATCCTGACTAAACCTTTAAGGAGATGAAAGATTCATATCTACTGCTGATCATTGTTATCAATCTGTGGACTACCATTACCTGCTTCAAGTTTTACATTTTCATCACTCCTCTGGTTATTCTCATCCACTTCAAGCACATCATCCATCATATCATCCTCTGCAACATTGATATCCTCAACATCATCATCTTCATTGTTGCTTACACCGGGGATCTTTCGAGTCTTGGGTCCACGCTCAAGCCTATGAGTCTCTAGCTCTTTGTCCATCGTCTCTTGAAGGTTTGCTACATTTCTGTTGGCTCTCCTTTCTAAAATATTTTTCCATTCCTCTTCAGCTTTTGCAACATTTTGTTCAGCAATTTTTTTCTGGTAGCGCGACAATTCCTCTCTCCTTGCAGCTTTCCATTCTTGGAATATCTGAAAAGAAAGAAAGTAAAACGACCTGTCAGCATAACACAGATGTCTACCTAATTAATGAGTCTTGAGGCTATTTGATGTATTTTCCAACAGTGTGGTCTTACATGCTCAGTCAACAGTGGCATTCACACCACTGCATTCAGTACTCCCCCTCCCCCTTTTGCCTACAAACACGTGCACTCCCAGAGAAACTCACACTACCAAAGCTTAAGGGCACATGAACATAAATTTCTGCCACCCCAACAGGTCATTTTTCTGTGTACAACTTCACATGTGGATTTTCAATTTTCTATCCGTTTGGAAGTATATTTCAGTCGTATATAATGCAGTGCAGCTTGATATTTACCTGATCTTTTTTCTGCTCAACTAAGGTTGGATCTTCTTCCAATGGTTTGGCAAAAGAATAAAAGATTGGTGGCTCAGCTTTGGTCCTGGAAATATCACAGCCAAAAAATATAAAGAGAAGTTATGAACTGTTACCAGGACAGACAATCATCAACCTAACTGCTGCAAAGAAGGCTTTTGCAGTCATTTAGCAGCTTCAACATTCTGTACATGAACAGAAACTTATCTTCGCGTCAATAAAATTGTGAATCATACATTTGGACCAAAATAAGAAATAACCTGCAAAATGAAAACCCAAGAATTAACACGTAAAATTCACTGATCACAGATCTAAAATAGTGCAGACGCACACACAGCAGAATAAAAGAGGAGGCTTCCCCCGAAACATTTCTAATAAACTTTTGACTCCATGATGATCTCAAAAAACCTAAGGGCTATGAATAAAAATGGAAGAATAGGTACTTTCTCAGCCAGGTCATGTAGAACAAGCGTTATTGCTGGTTGCATCAGGAATTGATATTTGATGTAGCCAACGCAACATACCTTATAAAATTGGCTAGTTTTTTGTGGTGCTCACTCCACCGAAGAAACAGCAATTCCAACCTCTTCTCCTCAGCTTTAGCAGCAAGACGTGCTCGAAGAGTCTTAACAGTGACAAGCAAAGAAAAGAGTTGCGAGTTACATTTCTCATCTTAGGATTTACCACGAAGTTCATTGCAAGAATTGCTGAAAATGTTAAACTGAGACACACCAGATCTCTTTTCAGTTTTTCATCAAGCTGCTCACGCTCCTGCTGTCTTAATTTCTCACTTTCTTCGCGTGCCCTTTGCTCAGCCTGGCATTATTTTGATGTCAAAAATACTTCTCTAGGCTAAGGTTTATGATCATTAGAAGAACTGTTTCTTTCATCCGTTCTTTCAAATTTTTAGAGGGGGGAGGAGAGGAGGGGAGAATAGTTCGTGTAGATTGTATGAGGAAAAATGCACTCATAGAATAGTTGGTGTGGACTTGTAAGAGAAAGCATGTACTCATAAATTTATTTTCAAGTGCAGATGTAGTCAATACAGTGATGATAAAAACTACTTCTCGAAGAAAAAGATATGATACACCAGAACCCCCATCCACACATAAGTATCCTAATTAAGACATGTCTTCAAAAGGTATAGTATCCTACTAAAGATATATTTAGATGTTTCAGGACTCTTGGGGATTCATAAAGATTAAAATGTTCAAATATTACAAACTTAAAAACAAATTCATCAGGATAATCCTTGAATTACAAAGTTCAACAATTACAAAAGTGAGAACCAACTCCATCTGTAGGTTAATCCTTGTACATTCCTGTGTAAGCTCAAATTTTCCAGACTAAAGTTCAAAATTCAAATATTAACTCAAGCACCGAACAAATCATTAGCCACACACTCCGACTCATATAATTTCATTACCCGATAATTTTGTCTTCCAATAAAGTTGCAACTACTCTACTACACCTCAATCTCAAAACTCAAGTTGGGGTTGGTCGTATAAATCCTCAGCGAGCATGTCACTCCATTTAAGCTCATCTTAAGTCAATATTATACAAAATATAACATCATACCCAGTGTAATCCCACAACTGGGGTCTAGGGAGGGTAGAGTGTACGCAGACCTTACCCCTACCTTGGGAGGTAGGAGGCTGTTTCCGGCTCAAGAAAAAGCATTATACAAAATAAAAATAGAAATAAAAAAGTACAATAGAAACAGAAATAGAAAAATAAATCCTCCAATGAAGTTCTATGCTAGAAATAAAAACATTCAAGCAGAGTTAGTATAACGAACGTAAGATATGAGTACTCACCCTTTTCAAAGAATCTGACCTCCGCATGTAAGCCTCGGTCCCTGAAAGCTGCATGTCTTCTTTTCGGAATTTCTGAAAACATTCCACACATACAATTGGAGCAAAGGTAGGTGAGCTAAGTGTCGCCGTGCCAAACAGAAATTAACGATTGTATAACTGAATTACTGGAGGCCCTAAATTGAGACTTATCTTATCAAGGAGATATTATCAAACTGATAAATTTAGAACGGAAAGATGCTTAAAATGGTTTGTTGACTAATTCCAAAAGTTAATGTTCTCCTAGAGGACCTAGACACATGAGGAGCAACACTTAACAGAAATGAAGTCATTAAGATGGTTTGCCAAGCACTCGAGTCCCTTATTTCAACATCAAATTTATAGTTCTTCTCTTTCAATAGTTTTTCTTCTTCATAGTATCAAAGTTTGAATATTTAGTCCCTCGTATGAACATTAAATTTTTTGTTAATATCTCAAGAAAGTCTTCTTCTTCTCTGTTTCTGCACATCATTGGACTTCCATAGTTTGTTACAATCTCCAAAAATAAAACATTAAGACTTTCATAATATCATAGTTCAAATAGTATTAATTATTGAATCCCTTCTCAGAACTGATCTTGCAAGAACTTCTCCCCTTCTTTTACTTGAGTAGAAATAGAGTTTGGGTACCGAGTCCCTTTCAACTTTGAATTTCTGGTGATTGTTCCGACAACTATGCCAGTTAGCCTTTAGCTGCCAATTCAAGATTAAGTGATAATATCCGGGAGATTTATAAGTTATAACACCTATCAGAATAGGTTTATTTTGTATGTGCTGCAAGAAACATTTTCTTTGGTTGTGCAATTATCAACGACTTTCCTGAAGAAAGAATTTCAATACCACTTTTCTTGTTTAGGTGATTGAGCACTATTCTAGTGTTGCCTTGACAATATTATATGGATGACTTGTTCTTCAACTTAAGAAATTAAACCAAACATATCCACAGGAGATAGAATTTTTAGCAGTTCAACTATTAAAGGAACCAGATTGGCACATACGAACCAGTTTGTAGGTCCAAAATACATAAATCTAAACCATGAAAAAAGAACTTTGTACTCACCTCCAAGGTCCCCAACAGCTGTCCCAACATTCTCTTATTCCTACTAACCAATTTAGGATCCTCGTTTTTGGGTAACACTCTAGGCACAGGCTCCGGTGGAGGTATATCAAAATCCTACACACATTATTTAAAGCAAATGAATATCAATGTCTCCAAGGTGCAGAAACACACCATTATCTTTATGAAAAGTATAAGGACCGACAAAAAGAAGATATGGCCCCCCAAAAGGTGTCCATCCATGTTTACCATTTTGGATGGCCTTTGGCCATCTCTCCGGAGCCAATTGGATGGCTTTCTCTCATTCTGGCTGACAGGTGCCTCCCTTGGACTTGCCTCCACAGCTGAATCTTCCTTGTTTGCATCCGTTGGAGCTCCAGATACATCCTCTGCAATCTCCCCCTCTTCAATCTGAATTCAGAAACCAATACACGAAAAAATGATTTCTTTTTTCTCTATTTGGAACAAAGACCCCAACAACAACAACAACAACAACAACAACAGCCTTAATCCAGCACACACTATAATTCGGCTATAAATTTTCCATAATTCCGCCCAATTTCACTCTAAATAACTTGTCTTTTTAAGCAAAATTAGTAAAAGACATGAATTTCCCAGCGGAGGATCATTGAATTTTCAGTGTTCACCTTCACAACAGCAGAAGAAATACGCCTTTTAGGTGCTGGCTGATCCTCTGCATCATTCCTCTCCGCCTAAAGAGACAATTAACCAAAAACACCAAACTCAACAACCAAAACAGAAGTAAATTACAAGAAGCTTCCTCTCAAAGCATACAAAGAGAACTTACAGGTCTAACAACGCCACGTTGGCGGCCGCCATTGGCAACAAAATTCCGAGGACCACCGCCTCCGCCTCCGGAGAATCCACCGCGGCGAATACCTCTTGGATCCTTAAGCCTCTCAGTAATCTAGTTAACCAAATTGCAAAAAAAATATCAAAAAAAAAAACCCTAAAAATCTAGTAAATTGAAAACGGAAAATTGTATAAATACCGGACCTCGCGTTGTTGTCGGTTGAGTTCAAATAGTTCTTTGCGAAGCTCTTCCTCCGTCTTCTCCACTACGGCGCTCGCCATCTTTTAGGGGTTTCAGCTTCTTCACTCACTGTCTGTTCCTCTAGTCTTTTTACCTTTAAATACTCGAACCGGCGAGTGATCGATTCGAGCCGATTAATTGACTCGTGAACCGGTTCGGTTTTGTTAGAAATTATGCTACGGAAATTGTTGAGGTATTTTATTTCCTCGGTAAACTTTTATTATCTAGACAAGTTAAATTAATTGTTTGATCTTCTCGTAGGAAAAGCTTAAATTGAATATTAATGGAGCGTAATAATTCATTCTGAAAATGTTGTTTTTGACGAAGATTTTAGATATGATCAGAGAAAGTGAATATTGGAATATATATGTTAAACAAAATATACATCAAATCTCATCGCAGAAGTTTAGAGCATTAAACAAGAGTTATAATTAATTAGCAAAAGTAGTGTGATATAAAGATTTAGATGTAGGAATTGACGGGTTACTTACTGTCAAGCTTATTGAACAAAATGATACACAATATTATCTCTAAGGACAATTATTGAAGATTGTATATATTTGTTAAAAGTCAACAAAGCGACTATTATCCACATTTGGAGAGAGACTAATAAGTGTACAACGTTTTTGGCAAATGGTGGTCACAGACGTGCAAAAATATTGCTTGTATAGGCGAAGATAATTAAGAAAATAAAAAAATTATTCGCGAAAACTTAAGTAATTATAACTTATAAAAGATCATATAATTTTATAATACTTATAAAAAATTATTGGTCATTATCTATTTCAACATATAAGAAGAATCATTTCATTCGTGAAACGTTTTTTCTTTCAATTAATACGCTGTGAATTTGAGACAAATTAAAGAGTAGCACCAGTCATCCTGAAAAATGAAAAGACTATTAAAAAGTAAATTATTTATTTTAGTAGTTATCAATTTATTTAAATTTCTTCTCTAAACAAATTAATTACAATAAAATAAAGTTAACCCACACACATTCAAGGTTCTAAATCTCGAGTGTTTTACTAAAAAAGTGCATATGCAAAAAAAAGACCACTTATAGATTAAACATACTCCTCCGTCCATCTTTACTTATCCACTATACTAAAAATAAATGTCCAATAATACTTACTCAATTTATGAAATCAAGAGATAATTTTATACTTAGTTCCTAATTTACCCTTTATCATTAATTATAGTTATTTTCCTATTACATTTTTCAAAATATTATATTTATTATATTCAAAGAGTAATATGATAAAATTACTATAAGGAGTATTATTTTTACTATACAATACCTTAAAGAAGAATATTTGCGTAATATTTAAAATTTATGAAAAATATATCATACAACTTACAAGCACACTGTTCCATGTTGGACCAATTGGGCCCATATTTACGCCAAACATGTAGCTCATCTCGAACCCCGTATAGTCAATAGTTCGGTTTTGGGCTTTTGGTTATATCTCTGGATTTTGCACAAATTCGAGCCCATTTGTTTGATGGAGAAAAAAATCAATCTAAGCTAGCATTTGGACATGCGATTTCATCTCATAATTTTAAATTAGCGTTTAGACATATGATTTTGGGATCATAATTTGAATCAAAAGATGCAATCTCAAATTCTCAAAAAATTATGATTCGGGATTCTAAACTATCATTTCAAAATTTTTAAAAATAAAATTTGACCCACAAGTTTATATTTTGTAAAAAAAAAAGAGATTCATTATTTTAAATTTTATAAAAAAAGACTCATGCTCAGCATGAAGAGATTGTTCATACCATGTGAAAGGGGTCTATTAAAGAATAACTAGTTACTACTATTGTTGACTATTAGATCTTTATAAAATTATGTGTATTAAAAAGTTTGTAATTGTATATATTTATTTATGAAAAGAACATGGAGATATGTGTTTTATCAATGTGGTGTCTTAGGATATTGCGATATCTTATTTATGAACTATTGTTTATTTATTTGGTAAGATTGTGTAAGAATTGAAAAACGATTGATAGTTTTCACAACTTGTGGGTTTTTCGTGTTTATGAAAAAAACACAACTTAAAAAACAAAATTACATGTCCAAACAAATCATTTAATTTTATATCATGATTTTATATTGCATGTCCAAACATGTCCTAAGTAAACAACCGAGTAGTAGGACCATTAGGACCGTAGGGTGTCGATTGATTTGCGGACTAAATTATCCCAAGATTAGATGAGATAAAATAATCTCATATTTAATGCCTAATGGGATGAAGTGAGATATTTTAGGAACAAATTTGGAATAAAATTTATATTGTGTTTGATCGACAGTATAAATTTATTTAAAGTTGTTTTCTTTTTTTCATGTTCAACAGTTACCTGTTAAATATTATTGCACAGCATTCTTATTTAGGATATTCTTTTCATTAATCATATCTTATATACTTATTTACTTTTTGGCAAAATTTTATGTTATTATTATTTTTTCTTTTCATGTAAAAGCTAAAAAATTGATCGTATATAAGTTTCAACGAGTATTCTTGTTGAGAATAGAAATGGGATATGATTTAGGTCCATATGTCGAAAGTGATAGTATCAACTGAATTTACCGAAATTTAATTGTATTTAAGTTTTATGTGTTTTGGCCTCTTTGTTTTAAATAGTAACAGAGAGGTTATTGAAAATAATTTCTCTACTTTCATAAAATAGGGATAAAATTACGTACACATCACACTCTGCAAATTTCACTTACAATAATATTATTATTTACTTGTCTAATAGTAATAAAGAATCGAACATTATGAAAGAAAAGTAATTAAAGTGCTTATCTCTAATTAAAAAATAGGAATAAATTATCACAATCAGAAACTTATAAAGTTCCTAACATTCAAATAAATTAATAACATCTAGATATATATGATGTTATCCAATAAGTTGGACCATTCCCTATAATATCATCCCAAGTCTATTTTTAAAGATAGTCTATAGTTAATAAATTAATTAAGAGGTCAATGAGAAAAAAAAGATCACATATTAAAGTTCTTTTTTTCCTTCTAATTCTACGGCTAGCATCCTAGTGATTAGCATTTAATTAATTGGAATTGGTGGTATAGCCCATCAAAGGTGTTAAGATGGAAATTAAATCACCAACTAATTTAGGTATTAATTAGACTAGTCTTTTGGTTTATCCTTTTTCCATTTCCCTCCTAACTAGACTAATCGAAGTAATTACGTTGAAATAGATCAAGAAAGTTTAACTTGATTGTTTGACATTTTATGGGCTAACTCTACATTTTGATTGGCATTGCATTAACTAAATAACCTTCAATTACTTATTATATATACATATAGTTAATTACAATGAGAAAAATATATAGCTAATTTACGATGACCTTGGTACCTTTCTTTTGCCAGGGAATGCTTCTTATTATATACACATGTTCAAGTTAATTTCAATTGTTCAAATGCTAGTCTCTTATTATATTTTAAGATAATTTCAAAATAATTAATACCACTAGCTACATTAATATCTTTTGAACTAGATTAAAATTTTATACTAGTATTACATGCATGTATAGTCCGGTACTCTTGTTTTCTTAAATAATGTAGAGTAATGAACATTTACAGACTTATTTTTTCTTATACATCGGCAACCTCTTAAATTATTGTCAATAACTTTCACTTAGGAGACACTAGAAAAATTTACTAATAAATTTAAAGGATCGTAGATGTATTCAACCCCCGCCGCGTCCCCAACCCCCAACCCCGGTGACTTACAAAAAGAAAGTAAGATTATATTGATTAAGAAAGGAAAGTTCAAAATTAATTTCAATAGACTTGGACAAACTTAATTACCTGACAATTAAATACAAACATTATATATTAACCTATATATGTTGAGTATTTTTTTTCCAAATGTATGATGCAACACATGGACTTCTGAAAAGGTCAACCAGATGCAGTTGCAATATATGAGTTCAATTAAACTTAGTATTTTCGATATAGAAACATGAAACTTAAATGTTTTACAAAAAAAAAAACTAAAATTTTAACAAATATAATATCTGAATTACAATTCCAAAATTACAATGAGTTAGGTGCTAAGCACTCTGAAGGCATAAATCATCAAATTTAAATCTTGAATTCGTCTCTGAGGAGACTTGTGTACGTAGTGTCATTGAATCTTGTATGTGTCAAGAATCTGTGTGCCTATTAGAGCCAGTGTTACTCTCTCCATTTGAATGGCTTTGATCTTTATTAATAAGTGAAGAAATAGCAGCAGCAACAGCAACCCTAAACTTAGGATCCGAAGCAATTGCACTCATATTTTCATGAGCCAACATAGGATTATTATTATTATTATTGTTGTGATGATTATAAGGATGTTCACCTTGTAATTTAGGACTAGCAAAAAAGTTGTTCCCTTCATAATTAGGTAACTTAGGCATCCAATTAGAATGCCCCATTTCATGAGAATTTGAAGAAGAACTTGCAAAGGGAAATTGATGGCTATTATTTGAAATATTCTTGGTAAGATCAAGAACTATGTTCCCTTGTGAATTATAATTAGGATCACCAGAATTAAGGATGTTGTTTCTTAAATTGGAGAAATTATTATAAGGTGAAGAAGAAGAATTTGGATTATGATGATGGTAATTATTAGGGGCTAAATTATGATGGTAATTAGGGTAATTAAGTGTTTGGCTTAAGTTGGAATTATTGGGATTAAGAAGAGGGCTAATACTTGAATCCACTAACATGAATGATGCTGCTGCTGATGCTGTTGATGCCATTGCTGTTGCACCTACTGGAAGTGGATGATTATGTGTTCCTTCATATGTTGTTATCAATATTGACATGTCCTCCAAACATCTTTGTACCTAAATTCAAAAATTTCAATCAATAAAGATCGCGACTTTTAACTTATATACATTACTATCTAATATTCTTTTTGGTATATCTCGTAAAAAGTGAAATTAGTGACCTAAAAAGTAAGGTAAATGGTTGCACTGCAACAGATTAAATTGCATTGATAGTAAATTTGTGTCATTACCTGCTTTCTCACAGGACAACCGGGCGCCACCGTGCAACGGTAGTAAGCTCGGGGACAATTAGGACTTCCCTTAGCAATTTTCTGACCATATTTCCTCCATTGACAACCATCATTCATCTAAAAAAAACACGAATTTCTTTGAATAAAAAAGATGGATGTTTTTTTTCGTTTAAAGAAAAAACGAAAAAGTTTTTAGTATTGAACTTACTGTAGCTGATTCACATCTTGCGCGGACTGAAACCCTAGATTTTCTGTTTGGTGGAGAAGCAGTAGTCACATGATGACTTGTTAATCCTCCCAAATTTTGTGGTTTATTTTGTATTTGATGAGTAATTGTAGCTGGATGATCTTCTTTCTTCTCCTTTCTTTGATCGTCTTCTAATATTTCCACTAATTTGCTTGATGTAGTGCTGTTACTACTGACCAAAGTCAAAGATAACCCTAATTGATCACCATCCATAGTATCATCTTCTAGTGATGTTGGTGATGAAGTTCTATTAGTAGTATTTATAATATCCAACATTTTTGGAACCCTTGTTAGTCCTTCACTAGTAGTACTATCATCATTTCCACTCAGTGAGAGAAAAATTTTGTGATCCTAAAATAAACAAAAATTAGAAAGAAAAAGACATAATCGAGTGAGTTGATTTCTCAGATGATCAGTCAGCTAATAATTATTATCTCAGAAAGTCGCCTTTCTTCTTGTTTCCAATTTTCTTCAACAAATAAAGCATCTTTTTGAGATAATAACTATTAGTTGAGTGACCGTATGAAAAATCAACTCGATGTTTAGTTCAATCATGACATGGTATTGATGAAAATTGTCTAATACCTTGTGATTATTTTGATGAATAACTGAGAATTTTGCTTGTAAATCATAGTAATCTTTCATTGTTTGCTCCACTGCCTTCCTCAACACCTTGTTCTCCTCTTTCATCCTCTTCATCTCCTTTTCTAACATCGACAACTAACACAAAACGTAACTCGGTAAATAAAAGTGCACGCTCTCTAACACCTTCATTTAAAAACTTTTAAATGAGATGATCACACATCTCGCAGAAAAAAGTGAAAATATGTACCTCTTCGGTTTTTGGTAATTCTTGATCTTTTGCTTGTGTTTTCTCATTCAATTGTGATGATTCTCCAATTTGGTTTTCTTCATTTTCTTCTTCTCTAGCATCAAGCTTTAAGCTGAGATCAATTTCCATCTCATTATCACTTTCTGATACTTTGTTGTTTTCCATATGGAAGAGAGAATAATACCAAGGAAAATAAACTTTGGTTATAATCTCTCTCTTTCTATTTGCTTTCTTAAATTTCTCTAATTTGTGTGCTGCTTTTGAGACACCAAAGTCAATCCCCTAATCTCAAAGTAATTATTATATAATTGGACGTCTAAGGACGCATCTAAGTTTTGACTTTAATTAATAAACCCATTAATACAAGCTAGTAATTAAGTAGCAATAAAAAAGAATTGTAAGTAACTAATATAGTATTAGGAACTGGCAGTAGTCTGGCATTGATCTTGAGCATCCTTTTTGTTACTTCCCCTATCCCAATTTACGTGTCATAATTTGAATTTGAAAGTCAAACTTCTTAATTTTGACCGTGATTCAGACATAAAATTTTTAAGTTCTTTTGAAATACAATCTAGGAATAATTAATGTCCAATACCTTTTAGTGATCTAGTTTACAAAATAGTCATCAAATATATATGCTTTGTGCATTTAAGTATACCATACATATAATATACCGAACCAATACATAAGTTTTGTATATTTCAATCATATTCGTAAATAAGTTTGATCGAACTATACATATATATTTCCCTAAAATTTACATATTTGAAAACTGTATACTTTTTTAAAAACTGCGTAAAAAGTACTGTAACTCAATACAATTAACAATTTAAAAGGCATAACAAAAAATTGCAATAAACAATTCGTGTTACTCTTGAACTTTGAACACCACCACATAAATTTGGACGGAATTAAGGAGTAATATATAACACAGTATTTGTCAAATTACTTGAGCACCTTCAATAGTTTCCCCCCTAGTATATTATTAAACCTTGGATAGCCTGTATATTAATAGGCATCCCACTATATAAATTAGATTTGCGACTCTATGTAAATAGTATTGTAGCATGCTTCAAGCAATTAATTTTCAACGAAAAATTTCGATTCCATTGCCAACTTGATGTAAGACATAATTGGAACTTGAATATATAGCAACAAACTGGAAACATATACCATCTAACCAAACTTTTAAGTATAAAAGTATTTGCTTGATGTAATTAATTAATGTGTTTATTTTAGATATGATGTTAAACAACACTTTTTAATGCTCATTCACTTAACAACACTTAAAGAGCTACTTCCTTTTTTTTTCCAAGGCATTTAATTAAGGGTAAGTTAGTAATTTTTTTAAAGAGTGTGCCCCATTAAAAAGGGTAGCAAAGTTTAAGCAAGTTTCATTTTTACTGCCAAATTAAGAGACAATTTTGATTTGTTAATGGTTTTTTAACACAATTATTTTATATATTTAATAGATTTTTCAACATAAATACATAATTTGTGCAAAATTTATTGAGTTTTTCGAAACCCGCTCCCACCACATTAGATCCACCCCGTGTATGGAGGGTAAACAAGAGAATGACTCAGCTGCCTATGAATTACAAATGATCATTAATACATTAACGTAGGATCCTGAAAGGGTTGCACCTCAAGAAGAATGTCATATCTAAGCAGTTTATCATGATACAAATACTAATAACTGATTTCACAATTCAAATCTATAACATATAAGTTATGCGAGGACAATTTTATCGTTGATTTAAAGCTCACCATCAAATAATAATTTTTTTTTTTTAATCAAAAAAGTTAGCACAAACATCATCTTCTTAAGGAATGTGAGGCCTGTACGAAATCCCATTGAGCCTTGGGATCGGATCTTGAAATTGTCAACTGGAAGACCTCTCTTTCC
Source organism: Jaltomata sinuosa (assembly GCA_003996215.1). Taxonomy (NCBI): domain Eukaryota; kingdom Viridiplantae; phylum Streptophyta; class Magnoliopsida; order Solanales; family Solanaceae; genus Jaltomata; species Jaltomata sinuosa. Next base: position 2,279,628 of record QJPP01007525.1, on the reverse strand, counting down.
TCTCTCTATCATTTTATTTTAATTAATTTCACTTAGCCATCACCCATATGTTAACTCCCAACAAAATATTCTCTTTTTACTTCTTCTTTAATTTTTATATTATGGTTTTCAAATGCTTCTTAAATTAAACTACCATATGATACATCAAAAATAAAAATACGCCACTGTTTGAATAAGAAATTAATTTTGATTTTGTCTTATTCAACTCAAGGTAAAGAGAGAAATGGAATTTGATGATGCATGCATAAAAGAAGAATATTATATTACAAGTCCAAACTCAGAAATTCAAAGTAAAATCTAGTATATATAGTTTCAACAGCAAAAAAAAAATTGTAACGTATTCAATGACGATTTTGTCTTAAAGTTCTCTCAGATTAAAGTTGATATATTCCTATTTGAGATCATTCAAAAGTCTCTTCTGATAGCAATAAAAAGTAATACAAAACTAAATAATCTTATAAATTGCTCCCATCAAGGCACAATTAATTAAAATTCAAGATCCAAGGAAATAATTCAATCTCAAAATTTCAATTAATTAATTGGACGAATAACACTTATTTTTAACAGTCTTAATTACCATTATTACAGTTTCTTTTTTCTTTTCAAAAAGTAAAAAATAAATTAAAAAATGGTGGCATAGTCATAAGGGGGGGGGGGGGGGGGGGGGGGCAAGTTTATTTAATCTGTCAAATGTAAATAGGCAAAACGGCATGGTTAAAAAGACCTTTGTCAAAGACATGCTCAAGAAAAGAAGAAAAATGAGTTGAATTAATTAATTAATTTTTGAATTGGGATCTGTAATGTATATAATATGGTACATTTTTTGTTTCTCGAGCGAATAAAATGGAGAAAAATAAATTCATTCTCATCTACAGTCTCCTTTTCAAGGGACAATCAATTTGATAAGTCTTTTTAGCTATTTAATTTGTTTTATAAATTAAGCCAAAAGGGAAAAAGACTGGCCAGTTGACATGAGAAATGAATCAGGTCTCTTCCAACCCTATATAAATTAACTACATTTAACTATATATTTAAATTAAATAATTATTAGTTGTATGAATTAGTCTCTCTGCTTCAATTTATGTGATGTTATTTGATTTGACATGAGATTTAAGAAAGAAAGACTATCTTTTGAAACATGTGATTTAAAATAAGTCATAATTATTTGTGCGGTTATAAATCATCTCATTAACGGTGAAATGAACATTTTAAAATTTTTAGGGGTAGTTTAGTAGTAGTTAAGAAAGAACTTATTCATGTATTAAATCATGTATAAGTTATACAAAGAACTTATTCATGTATAACATTAGTATGACATATAGTTTACAATTTAGAAACCGAGATGACTAATACGTGTATAGATTATGAGGGATTTGATGCGGAGTAGAAGCTGAAATATTTAATACCCGCATAATTAATATTTACATAACTAATGCTTGTATTATTAATATTTACATAATTTTAACCAGGTTCAAATTAAACGATCTTTTACTAAATATAAAAATGTGTTATTATTTTTTAGATTGATTAAAAAAAGAAAGTATATCACGTAAATTGGGACATGGAGTAAATATATTTAGAAAGTGTTTTTCTCCATATTAGCAAGTAACATCCCAAGCTTGTTATCGACCATTTCCTTATTTAATAATTATGGATAAGCGATTAGTGAAGCATTATTAAATTGCCATTTCTTGCCTCCTTAAGGAAAAATTAATTAGTCAATGGTGAAGGCTTTCTTTCCAGTCAATTGATCATGGAATTAATTAATTAATTTTAATATAATCCAATATTAATAAATTAACAAGTTTCCAACAAGTCTTTGTAGTTTCTTGTTTCACTTTCACACGCAATATCCTTTTCCTCCTATATGTAGATAAAATACCTCTAATAATTAATATTATTAAATAACATTTTTAATATAGAGTAATATTTTAGCACAGATCCACCCTAAGATTTATTTTTATTTTTATTTTTATTTTTTTAAAAAAACGAATTTATTTGGGGAAGACATTTTTATATAGGCGTGGACTTAGAGGAGGAGCAAGCGTCGCCGCAGCAATTTCTCCTGCACGTTGCTTCTTTAAACTAACTAAATACGTATTATAGTGTGCTAATTAATTAATTAAATTATACAAGTAGTTGCAGATCAGATCACTCCACAACTTGCTAGAATTAATTAAACCCCTATAAAGTGTACTCTATATCATATGATTTAAGGTTATATTATAGGCATAATACATAAATATGCCCTTTAACTTGGCTCCATTTTACATTTATGCTCTCAACTTTGGATATGCACAAGTAGGCACTTAAACTTGTTTAAAGTTGAACAAGTAGACACACACGTCATACGTGGCATAATACACGTAGGACGCCACATAGGGATGTGAATTGCAACATAGAACGCCACGTATGACACATGTGTTTACTTGTTTAACTTTATACAAGTTTAAGTGTCTACTTGTGTACATCCAAAGTTGAAGGACATAAATGTGAGCTGAGACCAAGTTAAAGGGCACATTTATGTATTATGGTTATATTATATATAGACAGTGTTAAAGAAGATTAAATCACTTCACCGAAAGAAAAAAAAAGAAGATTAAATCACTTCACAATTTGGATGAATTAAATCCCTACCTATAAAGTTTATGTTTTGTTATACCTATACGATTAAAGTTATTAATGCACCGATGATGTAAAGATAGTTTTATGTTATTACTGAATTTAATTTATAATAATAATTTTTTATTATTTTTGTTAGATTAGTAACTAATGTTTATCAAAGAAATTATTTATAAATAATTACTTCCTAAGATTCATCTTACTTGTCATTTTTTTGGTTCAACAAATCCGTTAATAAATTATGTGTTTTGACTATTACACCCTTATCATCTTTAATTATTTAGAATGATAATCTCTCTTCAATAAATATTCTCTATATTTATTTGTTTTAACCATCAATAACATATTTAGTGAAGATATCAACCAATTAATTGTAGTCATAGTAACAATTAACGTGAGTTAATCTAACTAATCACAATATTGGAGTATCTGCATATATTCTTTATTTAGGTTTTATATGCTAATTGATCAATATTTATTACTTTCAAGAATAATTTTACTAAGGTCAAAATGAAGAAAAAAAATGTAATTAATTATATTTTGACTTTCCAAAATAACAACTATTTTGAATTAATTATTTTTGTAAGAACGATAAATAAAATTGGTCAGACCGAGCTTCCGAAGCCATTGGGGAGGGAGAATGAGCGATCAACTGCTACAAATCTTGAATAAAGCATTGATAGCTTTGCAGAGAAGAAAAAGTTTGATTCTTTTCAAAGGTATTCCTTGCATGCTCCCAGAATAGACCCAATCTTTACTCCGATTAGAGCTTCTTCCTCTTATACTCCCGAAATTCAATTTGCATCAAGAATGTGATCCTAACTCAGAAAACTCTTCATCAACTATAAGAGAATTCGTGTGTGACTTCGCCCACCCCCAAACCTAAGAACAATACTAAGACATTTCGTTTCTATTAACGGAATAATAAGTAACTTGATTGTGTAATTAGTATTTGTCACCCAAGTGCATGCATAGAACTTGGTAAATTAATGTAATAGTGTACTATAGTATAAAACAAAGTTTGTCTTATTCTCTTGACCAAGGTCTGATAGTTTAGTATTTTTGGTTCTCTTTCTTGATCCATGAGTTTCCAACGTCCTACCCTCTTCAATTAACCAACCCTAAATGAAGGTCCACCTATAAGTAATAAATTCAAAATCCACTTTGAGTTATGAGCCTCTAAACTATATGCAATATTTATCAACTCTTACATAATTAAAAATAAATATTAAAAATAAACTATATAACAAGTGTCTAAAGATTCACGTCATATTTACATAAAGTACACACGTGGCAAATTACCTCTCCCCCAACTACTCTTGGGAGGACAGGACCAATTCTAATTTTCTTTTTTCTTTTTGGGAATCTCCTGGGAAATTCACAATCACAGTCTCTGTCCTTTCGTGGAGAACTCTGCGGTGAGTACTTTGTGATAATTTGTTCACTGTATAATAAATCACAAATCACACATAAAATGTAAGTTGTACTAGACAAGTCTGATGCAACAAGCTCATAGCTGAGAGTAGTCCTCCCAACCACTTCTAATTTCTAGCCCAAAAATTAAAAGAAGATATTTCCTTACTATTTCTATTTATCACAAAAACTAAAACAAAAATAAAATGTATTAATGTCAAATTTAATTAATATGACATGTCATGCCAACTAAGATTTTTTAGTTACAGTTGGATGATTTTATAGGAAAAAAATTCAAAAATAATTTTAATGGAATTTTTCGAATACTTGAATGATCATTTAGGGAAAAAAGATTCTAAAGTGACTTTAGTGGAATCTCTCAATACTTGGATGACCATATAATACAAGAAATATTCAAAAGTGACTTTAGTGGAATCTTCTCAATACTTGAGTGACCATATAGGGAATTAACTGTGATAGTTTAGGTATGAAACTAATACTTTTAATATTTTAGGTATGAAACTCAAAAAATTAGTATAATTTAAATGTATTTTTGATACTTCACTCTATTTACTTAAACATTTATTACTAAATGGCTTTTGGAATAACGTGGTTGAGGGTTTGGATATTTGCCTTGCTTGGCTAAATTGGATAAATTAGTACTAGCTCTGCTACTTAATTATATAATCAATGGGATCATCGAGGACCAATCGGCTCTTGGAAATAGTGACGATAAGAAAAATTAGTCCCATAAACTAAAATTAACTCAATTGCTCGCCCCCCCCCCCCCCCCAACCCCCCAAACCCCAACCCAAAAAAAAAAAAAAAAAAAAAACTCTCTCATGTACGGGACAGTTTGTTGGCAAAAACATCATGAGAGTTTTGTTAAACCACCAAGGGTATGGTAAAGAATATGTCATCTCTCCGTCGTTAATTAAAAGTTTGAGGTTTTGTCCTCAAAAAAAATTACCTTTCTAAATTTAGAAATAATCTAATTTTATCCCTAATAAAATAATTTTATTTTAAATTATTATAAGTTTCAAAAGTCTTTAAATTATGTTCTAATTCAACTAGTGCCATCAAAATCAAGACGGAAGAAGTATAATATTATATTGTTCACTTGAATTTGATATCGTTGATTTACATTTGCTGAAAAGTTCTTCAAAAAAAAAACTCTCCCCAATATAATTAAACCCTATAAAGTGGATTACTAAATAAACAAAATGAAAATAATACTCCCTTCGTTCCTAAATAAGTGATCATTTAATTTTGTCTTTTTATTTTGTTCCTAAATAAGTGATCATTTAGGTTTTCAAGAATAAATTGATCATATTCTTTCAAATTTGTTCTTGTTTACTTAATCTAAAACCATTAATTTAAAAAAATCACATTAAATGTACAGTAAAATTATATTAGGGGGTAAGGTAGTAAAAATACCTTTTATTTTATAGGACTGAGCAATTTTTTAAGAAGTGTGTTCAACTTAAAATGATCACTTATTTAAAAACGAAGGGAGTAGTGTTTTAGAGCTCTATAAAAAAAGACGCATTCAGCCGCAAATGGGAGTGCCTCGTGTGGTCCAATATGTGTTTATATTTACACTAGCTTAATTAGCTACTCCCTAAAATTAGTATAATTTAGCATAGCATAATTGAGCACGAGGGCAAAGGCAACTTTAATTTCATTAGGAAAAATTATGGTCATTATTTTTGTCTGTTTATTTCTAAGACATTGAAAATTTTAATTAATCTATATACGGACGGACCTAATTGTGTTGAATTTCTTACTAACAAAGTTGAAAAAACAATATTCAGTGCCACAATAGTCAAAAAAATTAGTTATTTATAGCTAGCTATTCAAACACATATAAATTATAATTTAACCAAAGATTTATGCGACTATAGGTTTTTACTTCAGTCGAAGAATAATGGACCTGTTGAGTAAGTAATGTTAGGCACAATTATCAGAATCAAACAACCCATAAATGAGAAGAGGAGGATGAAAGATGAATCTGGAATAAAAAACTTATTTACTGTATCGTTCACTTTTACTTGTCCATAAATGTTGAAGCCCTTGGATTTTTCGTGTGTTTACTCGGGAGTATTTAATAACCGCCGTTAAGACGCTGAATATATGAGTCACGAACTCACAAACATGATAAAGATCTTCCAGGAAGAGCAAGCGTCGCCGCAACAACATCTCACGTACCAAACAAAGTGTACTTAATGTAGAAAACAAAAAAATTCATTGTTTAAGAAATTTATGAAATAAAGAAAAATTTATAAATTATAGGTATAGTTAAGTGAGAGAAATCTATATGAATATATATATATATATATATATATCATTCATATATTAATTTTTTATAAACCTTCAATACGAATAAATTTTTAATATATCCAAGTAACGTTCCAACCAATTACACCGAACGTAGTTTCCCTATTAGCAGTATATTTTAATTTTTAATCCACTTTGAGTTTTGAGCCTCTTAAGTCTGAACTATAAATCTGCAATATTTAACACTTAATTAACTCATATATTATAAATAAATAAATAAATAAATAAATAACAAGTTATATATTGTTACTAAAAAAAAGAGAAATTATACCTCTACTAGTAAAGAAATAGATTATGTATTCCTAGGCCTTGGATGAAATAGATATGACGTTGCATAATAAGAAGAATTCAGTTAGAGACGATTAAGCTATATATATAGTACTTAGGATAATTGTTCCCTTTGAATTTTCTGATAATTTTCGTCAACTTTCTTATAATAATCTTCATTTCTCAATAACTAAGAGCCTACCTTTATCTTTTTAAATGAAGACGTCATTGATAATTTGAATGCTTCTCACTAATCTTATCCAAGTTTAATATTTCAGATTTACAGTATACAAAATATATCCTAGTAGTCATTTCTTCTCACAAAAGTTATTTACTTTTTAATTTTAAAAAAAAAAAAAAAAAAATTAAGTCAACTTATGTGTTGTATCCAAATGACTTGATCTCCTATTTTCTCGGCAATGTTTTAATCACTATGATGACAATAAGAATAAACATGATTCCAATTTGATTTTGTAGTATATATACCTTGACCTAGAACTAATCTTGATCTAATTTGTATATATAAAATCAATGGGAAAAATTATTATAAAAATTGCTTGGATCGATGACCAATCCAATCTTGGAGATAGTGACAATTAAGATTAACTTAGTCCAATTAACTAAATAGTTGCCCTGACTTTGGTTTTTTAATTTCCTCTAGCTGGACCTTATTTTGCCCTTTAAAAAAAAAAAAAACTTTCTATGTTAGCCACAATATAATGATCAAGAGGTCAAAGAATTTATCAATTTTTTTATCATTATATAATTGAATTAATCCTCCTCCTTTATTAACAATGTAATCAGAACATAACATTTTACAAAAAACAAATAAATTTAAAAGGTATATAATATTTTTTTCAGAAAGCCATAAAATAAATTAAATTAAAACCATCTTGCAGACTCTGTAAAAAGAAGTGGGGGGTGGGGGTGGGGGTGGGGGGCAAGTGGTGGTCCAAAATGTACGTATGTTTACACTAATCATTCCTATTATCTAGTAAGTAGCAATATAATTGAGCAATTAATATATTGCTAATTGGAGCGGTTGTTATTATTTAAACGAAAATGTTTATTTTCCCTGGCAATAGGAACTATAGATTATGTGTTTGGAATAGATTTCATTTGGAGATATTTGTGATTAGGGTTTACTGCTCAAACTCGGTGCTAAGTAGCTCTCCTAAAAAGCATTAAAGCGCAATAGTCGACTAGACATGTTCGTTTGCAAGCGTAAGAGTAGTACCATTGAATTGAGACTTTCCACCTTGCTTTCAACTTGAATGGATATACTTCTCCTCGGTAAACTCTTTCTTTTATGCGGTCAGCCTATCAAATTGAATCATATATTTTTGAATATGTTGTTACATCATGTCCCCAGACCCCACGTTGTGGGAATACACTGGGTATGTTGTTGTTGTTGTTGTTGTTGTTACATCATGTACACGTATTCATTTTTCCAAAATTTTTTATATGTTCCTACTCATGCCCAAATAGAGAATGGACACGACTTACCCTCTCCCCATTCTACCTTCCAAACAGGCCAGCCGTTCTAAGTTCCGGGGTTGGGTCGAGGCAGGCTTGTGCATTGTCTTGAAAAAATACATATTTTCCTGGTCTTTATTTATTGGCTGCTATAAAAATAAAAAAATATTTAACAAACAAACATAATAAGCATCAAAGAAGCATAGGGGGCAGAACAATTGTCTACAATACCAAATTCTAACATATTCAACATGCTGCATGCACAATATAATTCTTTTCCAAACAAATTTGATTTCTAGCAACAATTTTCTTTTGTAAAGTTAAAGCAACTAACATTTTAAAACTAATTAATAGGGTCATTCTTAAGTTCCTTTTCCAACCCTCCTATCAAAGGCACAATCTATATTACCAGAATCTATGAAGTATAAATGTGCCAAAACCAATCAAAATCCATCCACAGCACTGGGAAAGCACATTAAACACTACCTAACCCTCTCTATTCTCATTGCTTCCCACAAAATCTATCGAACGAGCAACACAAGAATCAGAAAAGTTTCAACTTCTAATAATGTACTGACAAAATTCAATAACCATTTTGGTATAGAATTCGGGTTGATCTGTATCAAGAAGATATACCACCAACATCTCCAATTCCTGAGTGGAGAGGCACCAGAAACTTCGATTGTACTCCTTGCATAATCTTAAATGACAGCTTCGAATTGATGTACTGCACACACAAAAAAAGGGGGTCATTTAGTGCCAGGAAATATTTTCGAGTCAATAAGCAGGAGCTTGTACTTCTTAACAACATCCAAATGGTGATTCCACGAAGCCTACATCTCTCTTCCAAACAGAAATGTTAATAATACAATAAAAACTAGGTCCATATAAACTATCAGAGCATCTTCAGACAAAATTTCAACCTCTTCCACGTATTAGAAATACGATTTTGTCAACCAGAAAAAACTACCTTTGTAACATCTTTGTAGAAGGCACTGATCTCCTCCTCTGTAAGGCCACCCTCATCAGCATTTTCCTCCCAGCCCATAGAACGCAAAAGTGCAGCCTCTTCCTCTTCTGAACAAAAGATTGCATCAGACTTTGGAAAGCTCTTGTCGGTACTATTCTCCCCATCAGAAGAGTCACTGTTGCGTGTATTTTCACCCAAGATCTCAGTTGATTGCTCAACCCTTGGGCTCTCATCAGATAGTGAAGCGTCTTGATCCGGAGGGATGCCACACGCGGTCAAGACTTCGGAAACACCAGAGTTATATAAAGATGATGGTGATACAGCACATCCTTCATCATTGACAGCTGAACTGCTTCCGATGGATTTCTTTCTCATAAGATTGAAGAAATCATTCCGACTCCGAGCTTGGGATGATAGTTTCTTTTCCACCATTGTCCCAACAGGCTTGCGTTCAAAGGTAGAGGAAGCAGCTATATTTGCTGGACTCTGTGTAGAAGCAGACACAGGAACGCCCAGAAGCGCATTTGGGCCTTTGCTGTGTGTATTTGGGCTCAAGCTACTGTTAACAACAGAAGAAACACCATTCCTCTCTCTTGTTGGCTTAAAGACGTGAAGCTTGCTTGAGAGACTGTGACTGACAGGATGAAACGATGAGACAGTTTGTTGCCGCAACTCAACCTTGGTTCTTGGTTTATCAGAAGGATTTGGCACCTAAAATAAAAAATTGCAGGAATGTATCTTATCAAGATAGAAATTCATATCTAACATATGATTAATAGGGTCTACGGGGAGAAAAGCAAGTGGTAAACAAAATTGGGCTGAAATGAATTACTAAATGAAGCTGCAGAATACAAAAATAGTGACTGCAAAAGTCGCATGAAGTATTCTACCAAAACTATCAAATTTTCTGCATTCTCTAAAATAGGAAAACACATTAAGACTTTCTCCCATCTTTCACTAATTACTTCTTTCCATAACTTCCTATCATTAACCTAGTCACCACTCATAATTTTCACTCCAACGCTTTCAGAAAGGCATGACATATGTTGCCATAATGGTGTAGCGAGTGGATTGTTTACGTATAGGGGAGTATACATTGATATGGTTTCCCTGCAATTAGAATATGCACATAATTCTAAATAACACCAATAACAAATGAAATGTTACACCAAAAGATGCAATCCTGAATTATTGCTCTTCAGTTCTTGGAGAATCCTTGGCTACACTGTAATTTCGAGAAAAATGTGTGAAAGGAGGATGAGTAGATAAAATGTGTGATCTCATATAAGCATTCTTCAAGTCATAAACAAAGAAAATAAGATTTGTTTTCCACTGGAAAGCCGACAATAGATATCATAAAGGGAAGAAAAACATATCATGAAACATTAATAAGAGGAAGATTCCAAGTTTAAAATGGATGACACTTTGCAGTTTGTACATTATATTACATGAGGCCCTCTCAAATACAAACCACCAGCAAAGGCTACAGGGGAAAAGCTTTGGTCCCTCCTTTTAGGAGGTAATGTATTTTGTAACCTAGGTACGTAGGCGTTTGTGCACAATAAGTGGACTTCGTTAAACCATGAATAGTTACTTCCAGTAATTTGGTATGGTTTGCAGAAAGATAAAAGTGATATAAAGTCTCTTTTTCTAAGTGATACAAAACCTCCTTCTGTCCAATTGCTGGAAAAGTTGACATGGAGAAGGGGGATCCAGCCATCCCATCTGTCTTTTCCCCTCACTTAGTTTCTGTATTTATTATAGTAGGCCTTTGAAATGGTGACAATTGAACAAGCCATCCCTGTGACTTGGTAAGCAGTTCCTTTTTCGGTTATAGTCTCTTTCTACTTTTTGTTATTTCAATTAGAGGCCATAAAAGTTGGACAACAAAATCACTTTATATGCTTTTGGAAAATGGCAGCCCTTACAGCACCACCTACAAAATCAGGACTCAACATTTGGAATAAAGAGAAAAGATTAGTATTGATCGGAGAGAAGGTTTGTCTTTCCCTAGTTAGTGAGAATTGGTCATGTCTACGTCACAAACCAGGGGACAAGTTTGACCGAGACACAAAGTCCTACCCGCAACATGAACAAGCATTATGAACACGGAACACAGCTCATCCATAATGCTATACCTTGTGATACATGATGATCAGTCAGGACTCGGGATAATAGTAGGCAAGTCTGCTATGATCTATCATCCGTAGACAAAAAACAAATGCTTTGGCACGACAATGTCTAACTCAATCATAATGCTCTAGACTTTCTGTCTTCTCCCCCCCACCCCGCACCTCCTTTAAAATTTATCCTTGAATCCCAAAATACTTCTTAGTCGGAATTGCCTCACTATAACAAATCAGAAATTTAAGAGCTACTAAGGTTTTGAAAAGTTGGATCTGCATATGGGATACGTCAAGGGCTCATTTGATAATTCGACGTAACAACTAGAGAAACATTTTTCTAAAAGACAAACACCTTCTTTTGCATCTCGGTTGGTTATCACTACTTACTTTTGTGTGCACCAGATCTGTTGTTAGATTGTAAATTAATAATCCCCACACAACCTCCCACGCCCGTCAATTGTCAGGAGAATAGATAACAACAAAGAAGAAATAAATAAAGAATGGTTGTTGGTTGAACTCAGTAGTGTGTGAATTTCAGTGTTTAAAAGTACATGTCAGCTCCAATTTTAACTTTTTTCTCACAGTAACTCAAAATTTGTCTTCTACTTCATCAACTGGGATATAAGATGAACTATAATTTGCTCGAGATATAGAGCCAAGGAAAATTATACAATCCTAAAATAGCTTTTAGCAATTGAGCTCAAAAGCATGGAGACAGAGCATCAACCCACAAGCCAACCAAGAACCGTTCATCAATTCTCCAAGTTATGAATTAAATCATGATCTGTAAAATAGCTATTAACAGTTGAGCTCAAAAGCTTGAACACACAAAGAATCAAAATCCAAAAGTCACAGTTACTAGATACTAGATAGAGGATTAAAACCAAGAGCGAATTCACTAATTCTCCAAGTTATGAATTAAATGATGAATCTGTAACATAGTTAAAACCCCTATAAATTAATTCTGTTAGGAAATCTTAAAAAATGGTTCATTTATAACTGAAATAAAGGTACAGATAATTTTCTAAGTTTCTAACATCAAAAAAAACGTTATTAGATTGTCTTTTCTTCCACTTAAATGTTCAAGAAGAAAAACATGTAGGCAAGAAAAAAAATATTCTTTTTTAGTTTGTTTTCTTACACGCTTTCATGACCTTTTGTCTTTCAATAAGATAATACATTTTGATGAACTATTTCAAGTGTCAACTATGTGGAAAAACCATAATACACATTTTTAACAGTCAAAAAGTATTGGCTTGATCGAGAGGAAGAGAATTCAAGGTCAGTGAGATGGATGCTAATGCCTAATAGTATATCCAACTTCTGTCTTACTTTCTCACGGAAGGAGAAAATGAATAGACAAGCCAATATAAGAAATAGCTATTTTGAAGTGAACAATCTTACTTATGTGACGGCTAAATGTATTTCCAAACAATCCCAAAATAAGAAGAAAACAGGGAGGGAAGGGGGATAATAAAATGACAGGTTATAAATAGTCATAATTGACTTTGTTTACCCATTAATTTGCACAATTTACCAAGTTCCTAATTCATTAGATGGTTTTCCCAATTTAAAAAGGATTGTGTGATTTTTGAAAAACAAATAATCCAATTTTAGAAACTATGTCCATGAAGTTCATGCCAAGCACAAGGTATCATAAATGGACAAAGAAGCACAATGAAGAAGAGAATAACTCTTTTCTCCCAGAATATCATGCCATTTATTCTCTCTGATTGACATTGTTACACTGTCTATGTGATTCTTACTGGTAACTGACACTAAATTGTCCTTGTTCAGGATACACATAGACCACGTTATCTAGCTATGCATAATAAATGCATTTGAATAATTAATCATGCAGTAGAAGGGAAACACATGAGTATGTCACACTCATAGTCATCACCAGTGGAAAAGGTGAAAAGCTCAACTTAGTAGAGTCTCTGAAGCATTACTTTGGGAATAACTTTCATGCGTCGGTAATTAAACATCTAGAAGAAGCAAAAGAAGAAAACCAGAAAGTAATAAAGCACTTTAACACCTAAGCTATCCGAAAGATGATGGCTGCAAAAACCCTTACCGAGGCCTTAGCCACCAATGGTTTCAACGGTATCAATTGCCTAAATTGCTTCATAGCAAGCTCTTCAAGTCGTTGATTTGCATCGGACAACTGTTATGTTAAACACTAAGAGTATGAGCATATGAACTTTCTAATGTAAGCCACACCCATATAAACAAAAAGGGAGACCAACCTGGGAAGTAGTCTGAGCACAAGGAAGACCCTTAGCAACAGTTTCAGCCATATTAAGACCCCTGCCAATTGACTTGCTAGAAATCGGAGAAGAAGGTCCAGAAGTAGAAGCTCGCTTCATGGAAGATAGGCCAGAGTTATCGTTACTGGCCACTACCGTAATATCTGCTAGAGCAGATGCCGACTTATTGCCAGTAGTGCCTGATGCACCTGTTGGTATAGCCTGAGTCCTGGTACCCAAACCAGGAGATCCGACTCTTCCAAGGACAGGTGATGCTTGTCGTTCTTCAGTTAGTAGGGGTCGGATGCAACACTCAATTGCTTTATCCACACCATTAACTGAAGCAAGAGCATCATTGTTGTCAGTTAGTTTGATCTTACCAGTATTGCTCAAATTCCTAGGCCATTTCTCACCAATTCTACCAGAAATCATTGACCGTGACTGTCTAAACTCCTCCTCCTCAAACATTTCCCAGCGATGTTTCCTCGAAGTATCAGGAAGGTCCATTGACTTATGATTTCTTAAAGTTGATGTCTCATGGTACTTGTTCATGTCTTTATCCATGTCCCTATGACGATGACTTCTAAAACTATTGTAAGATCGAAAGTTAGGGGAGGTACTACTGTTGGAGCTCCATCGGGTCCGTGATGAGATGGCTCGATCTGATGCAGCAGGATGCCTCTCTTTATTGTTCATATTCATTGACAGTGATCTATTATTTGCAAGTTTTGATGGGGCAGGATCATCTATAATGAGAAGACCAAAAAGGAAATAGTTCAAGTGAAATGAAAATGCATGTTTCAGAAAAAAGTATGAGAAGTATTAGAGCATGAAAGTAACCTGCATGCAACGGGGATGACGCAGTGACGAAGCTTGTCACATGTCTACTGCTCCTTAACCATTGTGGGGCTAATGTAGGCTCACTTCCTTCCATGACACTACTAATGAACATTACCCAAACAAGAATAGAAAGGGGGAAAACCCACACTCTTCTTCAGTGTAACTCCTATTATCAGTCTACCCGTCAAACTAATTTACTAGCCTCCAAGAAAACCAGTTCCTCTCAAAAATTAAACCAAAAGGCACAAAAACTGAACCAAATTGCATTAACCTATCGAAAATCGCCCGTAGTTGCTCACGAAATTGGCTTTAGAAACAAAATAATCATCCTATAAGTAATGACACTAAACTAGAACACACAACGTTGGAAAAACCTCCTTAAGGGTCGGTTAATCCGGCCCTAGATTTGTTCGTTTCAACTATCCCTTTGCCCTTGTCATGTTTCTCAGTGAATGCTATAGAAACAAAATCAGTCTATAGGGGTCGGATTAAAAATGTTCAGAACCCTATGATTCAAAAAGAGACCACCCATGAAATAAAAGTTCTACTCACTGCAACTAGGGATTATTCATCTCTATACTATATATACTGCAATCTCAATCAGCAATCACTTTATTCAGCCGTAACAATGCCTGCCTTCAATTAAGACCATCAATATGAAAGCCAAGAAACCAAGAAATTCATAAGAATTTCAATCAGTACCAGTGAACACCAACCAAGAAACCAGAAAAATTATGACTCTTCGGTGCAAAACAGTCCGACCCACTACAGGTAACAAGGAAATAATCAAACCCTAGATTTCAAAAAGACCAATATAGGACACCATTCACAAAAACACAGTCCAAAACAGAACTTGGTCCTCCAAAAATCCGAAAAATTTACGCACAAATCAAACCAATAAGCAAGAAAACAACAGTCAATTACCCAAAATTTTGGATGAAACACAATAAAGAATATAATCAAAAAACGAACCCAGTCCCTGTTAGGTTTTGTTTCTTCTATGTGTATGAGGAAAATTATCGGATAAACAATCAAAACAAACTTTTATACTTAACAGTTAAGAGATTAATGAGTTTGTATATAAAAAGAGTTCTTGGAAAACAGAAACACTTCTCGCTGCGTGTAGAAGAAAAAATATGAAAAATATTTTGGAGATCAAAATTAGAGATATTAAAGGAAACAAATTACCAGTCCGAGAAAAGGGGGAAAATTGAAGAAATAAAAAATACTAGTACTCCAATTTCTACGTGTGAGTTTGAAAGACTAGAAAGTGTGGTCGCCAAGTATTTTCCTTTTCGTTTTTTTATTAAACCAAAATAAAGCTTTGGAAGAGTTTCTTGTATTTGGATAATAATTTTGCCGAAAACCTTTATCTTTTAATAAGTTAGGGCAATTTTTTGGAGAAAAAGATAAATACTTTTGAGTAGTAGCAAAAACCTTTTGAATGACTGAAATTTAATTATTATTTTAATATTTAAATTTTGAAATCAATTAAAGCTATAACAATTTATGTTCTTATGTATTCGTAACAATGAAAACTCTTAATATTTACTATTTTAAAACTGATTAAAATTTTGCTTCTAAAATTTAGTATTAAAAGTATTAATATTTAAAATTTTAAAATCAATTACAATTTTGTTAACTTGCAGTATTTTTTTATTTATTAAAATAGCTAATTATTTATCACACTTTTTCAACTCGCAGGACAAGAAAATAAATTAAATGAATGTAACTTTATTTTGCATTAATATGTTGAATTATTCTTTTTTTTTAACTGTATAATCCAAAAAAGTAAAAATAAAAAATATAAAAACACAACATACTTTAAATTGTTTCAATTAATCGTGTGTTCTCATTATTCACTCTCTTTTGTTAAATTGACATTATTTCTTTCATATAAATTTATGTGAATGTGTTTGGGAGGGAGGGAGGGAGAGAGAGGGGGGGGGGGGGGGGGGAGAGAAAGAAATTTGAGTTGAAATCATCTCTTAAGATAAAATGAAAAGTTTAAAAAAAAGTTGTTATTACTAAATATTTAAAGTTCGAAGCTCCATAATAAAATATCGTTCACTTTTTTTACCTTTTAAAAACAAAGTTCATAGTTGACAAAATAGTCTTTTAATTATCTTTTTAATATTTAAAATTTCAAAATTAACTAAATTTTATGTATAAAGTTATTCTTATATTAAATATATAGAAAATTTTAATATTTAAAAATTAAAAGTAATTAAGATTTTAACTTTTAAAAAATAATTACACATTGAATAAAATTGTACTTATAATACTGATCATATGTTTTAGGACTTTAGCCATGCAGCTAGTGCACATAGCATTAATAAAGTTTGGAAAAGAGTCACGTCTCAAAGAGTGTGGTATAAACAATCCACTCTAGTACAAACATTAACGACTATTTACTTATAATTTGATAAATCTTTCTTAGCCTGTTGGCATAACAATTTCTTAATGAGCAATTACAAATAAGTAATGCATTTGTGACATAATATCAATTTATAATGTCAAAATAAATCAGTAATAAATCACAATACAAATTTGATAAGTGATAATTGCTTAGATGAATAACTTATATCATATGTTTTAATCTACTATACAAATTTATATTACAATGCGTTTTTGTAATGCTAATATGCATATTAAATGTTAATTTGTTAATAATATAGTAATACAGATTTTATAATTGTCACACCCCTATTTTTTATACCACCCCCGCTAAGAGAGCGTTGTGATTTTGAAAAAGAGTTTTTTCAATTGAAGTGACGTTTTGAAAAGGGATTATTTATTTAAACAGAGTCGCCACTTGGAATTGAGTTTTGGTGTTCCAAGTCACCTTATTGAATCCCTAATCAAAAGGAAGTTGACCTTTTATTGGTCTGCGAACTAGAAATCTGGGTAAGAAATTCTGTTGACCGAGTAGAAGGTATGAGGCACCTCTTGAGTCCCGTGATTCTAGCACGGTCGCTTCATTGACTTATATCTGGCTTGTATTAATCTCTTGGATATATTGTGTTAGACTTAATCGTTTAATTGACCTAGGTGACTCGCGTAAAATTGTGACTTATATATTTTGGCTTAAGAACGTAACCGCACACAAAGCCTTTATTTATAAAAGCTAACCAAAGAGCGTAACTGCACACATGATTGAACTCAAAATATTAGATTGATTGCACTCCTTTCTTTTATCAATTTGTAACTTATTTTACTCATTTTTCTCACAATAATTATTTTTTCTAAATAGTTGGACCGGCAAAAATTATATTCACGCCCAATTTATATAACTAAAATGAACATACTAATTGTTAGCCCCTATTCTTAAAATAAAGAAACATTTAGGAGTAAGTACTTGTGGATATATTTCTTAATAATAAGAGAGTCCGTTATTTATAAACATAAAACAGTAATTAACAATACATTAAATTAAACAGTAGAAATATATATATATATATAAAAAAAAAGTCACAAATTTCCACCTAATCTTTGTTTTTAATTATTTAAGTGTTTTAAGCAAAACTTGAGAAGATAATCATTAAACATGCATAAAAATATAAAGCAATATTTACAATAAACACAACAGTACATGTATCATCACCAAAAACTCCAAATTAAAACATTTGAATATTGAAAGGACTTGGACAATATTTAACTTAAGCATGCAATGAAATAAGGACTATTATATCAAATGAAGAAGTATAAGGTGTATTGACCAAAAAGAAATATGTATTCTTAATAATTGAAAATACAAGTATTTGGCCTATATATACATCTTGCAATACTCAAGACATAGAGTCCTACATAACACTAGGCTTAGCATATAAAGCTATAACTAACTATATACAAACACAAATCCTAGCTAGGATTTTACCTTAACCCTTGGTTTGGACACTTCTTTGGCACACACACATCTAGGATTTTTCAATATGTTTTGTTGTGTTTGTTTATGTCAAAAATAATAATTGTTTGTCTCGTGTATGGGAGGTTGCAGGTTGTGTTGGAGGGAGTACGTGGGTATGGCCTATGGAAAATGGGAGAATGTGGGAGTGGGAGTTAGAGTAGTGGGTAATGGAAGTTTAGGATAATGGAGACTTGACTAGTTTAGGATCTCCCTTTTTTAATTAAAGATAGAAATAAAATATAATGATAAAAATATTACCTAATTATTTTGAACTAATAAAAATATAGAAAATTTAAATAACTAGTCCTAAAGTTATGATTAAGTAAATATTAAAGTCACTAGATTATTTATTAAAAATCAAAAATTTAAAAAATTATATTTTCAGAAAATTTCTTTTCTTCTGAAAACTAAAAACAAAACTTATCCTAAAATATGACTCTTTTTTGTAGTTTTCAAATCTTTTAAAATAAACTTACTAAAAAGAAGATAAAATCAAAGTATCTAATTTAGACTTAAAGAAAATATTTAATTACTAAAAAGTGTAAAACTTTTAGGTTCGGTCAAAAATTAAGTGTTCACAATAATAATTAACATGAAGTATACATATAATACATGGATTTAAATGCTCATATAAAAATGAACAAACTGAATGAAGAACTAATGAATTGGATCAAACTTTTAGACATGATTATTTATTAATTTGAAATTTATATTAAAAAAAATAAATTCTTTTAAAGTTACACAAACACATTTTTTAAATATTATTTATGTTATTTTAAAAAAAATATTCTTATTAATATAAGGAATATGATAAACCTCAAAAGTGGGTGTGGGGGGGGGGGGGGGGGAAGACGTATGTATTTTATTTTCTTTGGCGTTGAAAATTCCAGCTTACTCCCAACTGTCCAAGAATCAAATTACACTTTGTTGATATTTTGTCTTTCTTGTTCTTTTATTTGTTGCTATCTTTGATATTTCTTGTTTCAAAGGTCACACATTATTTTATTTTATTTTATCAAAAATTGACCGTAAAAAGATGGACACAAAAAGATAATGTAATTGGTTTAATTTGGTCACGTCCTTACTTGTAAGTTGAAACGAACACGCCATACATTTGATGCAACTACTCGGCCTTTGAAAATAGACTTCTAACCGTTCCGTTAAAAATAATTATATTCTTTAGTTTGATTATTATTTTGAAAAATAGTCATATCGTGTAAAAAATTCTTCCAGTAAAAAGGAAAAAAATAAGAAGAGGAAGCTCAAATATCGTGTATCTGGAAAAGGACTTTTAATTATTTCGTTAAATATAATTATATTTGTTAGTTAAATATATAAAATAAATTTTATAGAATATATATTTATCGATTATTATTTTGAGAAGCAGTCATATCGTGTAAAAATTCCTAAAAAGAAAAAGAGGAAGTTCAACTACCGTAACTTCTTAGACATTATAGTTACATGATGACAAGATACCGTAACTTCTTAGACACTATAGTTACATGATGACAAGATTTGTTTCACTTATTTTAAACGTAATACCATTATCCACATTCTCTCCCTTGATATAATTAATTAACTCATTTACTTCTATGATAAATATAATAAATTATAAGTTAATAATATTATAATTTTATTCCTTGTGATAATTGGCTAAGTATATTTAACCTTCAGTTACTTGAAATCTGTTTTTTTATCTTTTCACTTATGAATATTCATAAATTTTAAAAATTATTAATCGTTCCACCGTTTAGTTATCCACGTGTTACGACAAACTTGCATGATTACCCATCAAGATTATATGGTTGTTAATTATCACAATTTATTAAATGTGTCTCGTTTTAAATTCACATATCTAATAAGTACAATTAGTTATTCTACATTTTATAGGTGCAAATTGGATAAGGAAAGTAGATCTTGGAATATTTGTAGAACCCGTTTGAGTAGGAAGCACAGTGTAATTTTCATGATTAGTTTAATTTATTATTTATTGATATGATTAACATAAATAAGGGAAATTATACTTTGAATTTTGCAGCTAATTGTCAAATGAAACTTAATTTTAAAGTCAAATGCACTATTTCTTAAAGTTTTTTTTTTCTCTTTCAAATATTCACCTAGTAAACGTAATTTTATGGTCATTGGAATGGAAGGAATTTATTAGGAGAAAGATATGAACAAGTCATTAATTACTAGTGTTCATTCTGTTTATGGGATATGATAGACAATAAAATTTTATGAGATTAGCTATTTTACGTTCTATACAAGATATGATGGTCTTAAAAGTAATTGACGTACACCTATAATTAAAATAATTTTTAATTTTTCTCGAGATTATTATTCTTATCTCAGTAACCAAACGATCCCTAGTTGTTTGGGAAAATGCTACAACATTAATACTAAACAAGAAGAAAAATAGTGATAACTTATGGAATCATATATTGCATTATGGTAAGTTACTGTCACCTTTAAAGTTTAAATCGATTTTGACCCGATTAGAATGCAAATTACTTGGATCAACCACATTCCAACGTTATACATAACTTCCAAACACATGTGAAATTTGCAAAAGCAATTGCCCAAAAACAACATTGAGAATATGTAACTAATATTTGATTGTTACAATATTAGTTGTTATGAAGTTGAATTTGAATGTTATTGTATGTTTATTATGAAGCAATTACGAAGAATTATTCTAAAGTTGTCACAAGAACCCACAAATAATTGTCGTTTTTGCGTTATCAAAGAAATGAATAATAATTGCCAACACGCTTTTTACATTGAAAAGTGGCAGAAACATATGAAAATGATACTTAAGCGACTTTCTAGTACTAAATTATAGCCCTTTTATTTTATATTCAGAAAAAGAGAAAAAAAAGGTTATCTCACGACTCACAACCCTTTCCTCAATTTTTATTGTAAATTATTTGTCAAACATAATCAAACACTAAAAAGAAATACCATCTTCGTTTCATTCCATGTGACACTCTTTTTTTAAAATTTATCCTAAAAAGAATATCATCTTATAATAATTAAAAATAATTTAACTTTAAAATTCTTCTTTTACCCTTAATGAAATTATTTAAGACCACTAGTATCTAAGAATTATTTTAGATCACAAATTTTAAAAGTTTTTTTTTTTCCTTAAATATTGTGTCAAGTCAAATGGTGTCATAAAATGGGATGAAAATATATTTTACATGTAATGTACTTATTCCTCAGAGAAAATATACACTTGAGAAGGGGCATTAACGAATCAAAGGGGTCGTTTGGTAGGGTGTATAAGAATAGTACATAATATGATGTATTAATAATATTGATATTGTTATTTTAGAGATATACAGTATGTATTTAAATTATAAGTAGAAACAAGAACTTAAACTATTTCAGAAAATAGTAAAAGAAAAGAGATGAAGGAGAAAATCGAGCCCACTGAATACATAGTGTGTCCTTAAGGAAATTATTCTCCTCAAGCACCCGAGGTTGATGAAATATATCCTCCCAGGATAGAACGGTTTAACTTCAACAGAGCGATACTACAAATTTTGTCGAACCACAAATCACTCAACAACAGTAAATCACACTTGATTTATGAAAAAGAAAAGTAGAAGTATACTTAAGTTTTTTGTACTCAAAATGTAGTTAAATTTGTGCTTAATATATGAGGAAGAATCATATATTTATAGCCAAAAAATACGGCTTCAGAAAAGAAACAAAGGTTCAGAAAAGTTACACTGTTTCAGAAACATCGGGATACATGCGTTTGGACATGTGTTTTGCAAGTGGAGACAATGTCACCGACATGCACACTTGCGAAACGCATGTCCAAAACAGTGAGTCGAAGGGACGCACCCTTCAACTAAGTTTTAATAAACTTTGTCCAAAAAGATAATCTCTCGATCGATCTTTTCCAAATCTAAAGCCGAGCGAGCGACGACGGCGCGAGACTTGTCTTTTTCTCATCCTTTAAGACCATGAGGAAGTGCTTCTCTATATAAGCACATGAAATTTCCTTTCCACCACCAATTTGGTACAAATGCTTCTTTCAAAAAGTAAAAGAAAGATTTTATTTTCCCTCCAATTTTATTCTGTCCATTTTTCATTCACTTTTCATTATAAAAATCCTACATATATTAGTTATGTTGAGTTTTTTCTTGTATAGTGTTTGGTTTGGTCTATTAAAAGTAACATACATTGCATAATTTCTAAAAATAATATTTATTTACAAAAATACCTTCCACAATATTTAGGATCATGATTTGAAATTATTTTTTTAAATATAAAACTTAACACATAAGTTTATATTGTGTAAAGAAAAATCCATCATTTTAAAAAACTCGTGCTCGACGTGAAAAATTATTCGTACCATTTGAAAGGATTATATTAAAGAATAGTTATTGACTAGTGAATCTTTATAAATTACGTGTATTTGAAAGTTTGTCACTCTAAACATCTATTTATAAAATAAACATGGAGATATGTGATTTATCAATGTCTCGCCTTAGGATATTTCAATACCTTATTTATGAACTATGATTTATTCATTTGGTAAAATTATGTAAAAATTGCAGAAAATTTAATAGTTTTCACAATTTGTGGGGAGTTTATATTTATGAAGAAAAATACAACTTAAGAAATTCAAATTATACGTTCTAACAAAACTTCTACTTCATATCAATTTTATTTTATATCATGATTTCATATCGTATGTCCAAACGAGCCTAAGTCAAAATCAATTTTAGTTCAATTTCATTCACATATTTAGGCTTAAAGAGCAGAGTGAAAATAACAAAAGGAAAGAAGTCCACTTTGAACTTGCTAATTGTGGCCGCGAGTGCTAAGTACTTTCAATATATGTTGCTCAAATTCTTTAAAAATGCCAACGAATGCGTGTCAAAATTCTCCAAAAATAATATATTTTTGGAGAATCCGACTCAAATATGACATCGGGAGTGAAGACTTCCCGCAACTTAACTTTCAATTAATAGTTTTCAGAATTTTTAGATTATCAATGATGAATTGTCTCAATAAGATCATTCAATCAATCCAATCTCTGGCCCAACCGGACAAAGCATCTCAGGCCCTCTTTGTAAATAAGTTTGCTACATTTTTTAAATAGGATTTAAGTTTTTGTTACATAGTAGAAGAATATAATTTGTTATACCACAACCAATAATGTATAGGACAGTTGTGAGTTAGTTGAATTTTAATTAGAAGGTTCTTTTTTATTCCTTTTCAAATTCTATATTTTGGTGTAACATTTTCTCTGTTAAATAAAGTTTTTCCTTTGAAAAAAAAACACAGGTCTGTGAAAATCAGAAAGCTTTCGTTTATGTAAATCTTCTTAATAACGTTCTTGCAAAAATATTTCAAAGATGTGTTTGTTTAATAAATTTTTTCAAGGAGCCTAAAGCTTTTGCATATCTTTTTCGAATAATTGTTCGTTTTTATTTATTGAAAAAAAAAGTGGTCTCAAATGCTTTTTTTTTAAAAAATCACTCACACAACATCAAATACAACAAAACTATCCGAATGCGTTTTCTATTAGCATGTAAAGTCTTTTTATATTATACAAAAGATTTCGAAAAGTAATATTTCCAATCTCCTAATTTTTGTAACCACTTTCATTTCTAGTTTATCCAAAAATCATATTTTAATATATAAAAATAATTTAATCTTAAAATTCTCATTTTATTTTTAATATAATAATTTATAGCCGTTAAATATTTAAGATTTATTTTAGGCACAAATATAAAAAAATTTGTATTTGTTTAGAATTACAAAATCTTCATCCATGATACACCATAAATTGAAACAAGGCTTAATACATAGTTAACCTATAAATTAAATATTATTTTAATTGAACACATGAAATACTAATAAATTGTTTTATTTGGATATTTTTGTTTAACTAATAGAGGAATGAGACACACATAAAAATATTTAAAATTTGAATTGAAATAGTTTATTAGGAGTTAAAATGTATTAAGTGTTGAAACTGCTCCACAGGCTGCGTACGTGGCACCGCGTGATCATTGTCGAATTACTTAAAACATAACAAAATAAAAATGTTGAATCAATGAAAAGTAGCAATCAACTCCACTGTGTTTGACAAATGCATTCATCGCCGTCTCTTCTGAATTCCTCTTTTTTCTTCATTCATTCACCAAACCATGTATGTATAACCTAATAAGGTGAAAATTCTCTCTGTGTGAAAATTGAGGGATGTATGGGAAGCAGAAGAAGCTAAGGCCTCGACTTGACCGGACTAATGCCCTAAAGAACGTCGATTACGACGCTTCCCAGTCGGTGCCGTCATCGCCGTCGTCGTTCGAAGATCAGCATACTCACCGGACTAGGTCACTTGATCTTTATCCTGTAACCGACCGTACAAGCTTCAGAATCGACGGTGCTGCTGGTGAATTCGACACTATTTGCCGCTCTTTAGGTCTTTCTCCTGAAGACTTTGCCATTCCTGTAGCTGCTTGGGAAGCTCGGAAACCTTGCTCTCGTTCTGACCGGTTGCGCAGCACTAGGTTTGTTGATAATCAACTGTCTGATAGTGATAGAACTGCTGTTAGGGTTACAATTGACGCCGAATTGAACGACGAAGAGACTGAACCGTGCTTTCACTCTGAGGATGAGGTTTCTGATAGTGTTAGAAATGGTGTTAGGGCTATTAATGGCGGTAAATTGAAGCACAACTTAAATTCTTCACCTGAAAATTTGATTAAGGTTAGGGTTAGTGAACAGGAGGATGATAACTTGCCAAAGGATGTGAAGTGTGGAATTAAGGGTTTTAGACCACCAAGGTTGGCTCCTCCAGCGTCGGACGTGGACGATTTCACATCTGCTTGGGATTTTATCAGAAGTTTTGGTCCTGCGGATGATGAAGATACGGTTTCACAGTTACATGTTGAGAGCACTTCAGATGACATACTTGGAAACGAGCAAGTAGGAGAGATTGCTAAGAATGAAGAGCGTAGTGAGGATTTTGTAAGAAATGCTTCACAAGTATCAGAGTCGTCTTCGGAAATATCCACTGATGATGAAAATGATGGAGTTTGTGAAAAGCCATTCGAGCAAGGTGTAAGAGATGCTGGTGAAAGTTCTGAATCACCGAGTGATGATTCCTACAGCCGGATATCGAAGACAAGCTCCAAAGCACCTACTGGTGAATCCTATGGCGTTATCTCAGAGATGAGCTCTAAGTCACCTAGTGATGGTTCCTACAGCCGGATATCGAAGACAAGCTCCAAATCACCTACTGGTGAATCCTATGGCGTTATCTCAGAGATGAGCTCTAAGTCACAGAGTGATGAATCCTATACATTGATTTCGAAGCCTGTACATTCTGTTTCTCCAAATTCCCCCAGTATAAAATCTTGGCAAAAGGGCGACTTTCTTGGGAGTGGGTCATTTGGAACAGTGTATGAAGGCTTCACAGAGTAAGTGATTACATTTTACATCATTCCTTTTTTCCAATTCCTTTTCTGCACACATGAATAATGATGGTGTGTCTTGGAGTTAGGTCGCTTCCTTGTCCAAACTTAGAAGCTAAAGTGTACTAGGATATATCTTAACTATTTGGGCTATTAGACTCTTCTGGGGAGAAAAACAATGTCAATTGTATATTAGGCCTTAGGGATGTTTATCCACAAGAGTCTAGTAAAGTGCCTCACCTTTCTAAGACCTTAGTAAGGGATACATGCTTCTAGATCTTGTAAGTCATAGAACTATCTGGAATACCAACACTCCTTGTTTAGGCATAATCATTAAAATCCTCAATTCCAAAAAGAGGATGACAGACTTTGTACAATATAACCTGTAAAGCACATTATTTTGATTTTGGGGAAAATGTATTCGGAAGCAAGTAAACCCTTAGAACAAGAAAGCTGATCAAGGATTTTTTTTTTGACCAAATTTTAGTTATTTAGGTCTAAAGGTTGATACTTTGGCACATAGGGGAAGAATCCATCTGATGGGTAAGACAAAGTTCCCTCACTCCAGCTGCTTATAGTGAAGTGAATATGCAAGTATCATCTCGGGCTCCATCAATCCAGACTACAATATTCATACCGATTAAATATGGATTCTTTGGTTTGCCCTTTGTTCTGTTGCATTTATATATAGAGAGAGACGTCCAATATTGCAGTATTTGTTTTTTGATGACCGTGGTGTGCGGGCCAGCTTTCGCACACCTCGCGGGTGGGGGTGGAGGGGGCTAAGGTCGAGTGACTGCTACTGCAATTTTGGGCGTCTATCTATCTCACCATGCTCCTTAATACTCCTATAAAGGCCGGCAGAAAGAATGTTCTACTCATCTTGTGTGTGTGTGTGTGTGTAACTTCGTATGCTTAGTGAATTACCTAACAAAACCTTCCATACACACAATCTTCATTTCTTTGTGATGCGGAAAGTGATTTTCCTTGGTTCAATGTTGTATTGCTGGTGGACTTACAAATTACTGGAAGTTATATTGGACTATAACGTCTATATGGTCTTGTTAGTTAAATATGCTTACTTAGGGCTGAAAGGACATATTTCAACTCTAAACTCCTTTACTCCTATAATATCTCTTCTTTTTCTAGTAGAAAAAATATGTTTCTTTTCTTAAGATTCTTTCCCTGCGTGCAGTGATGGATTCTTTTTTGCCGTCAAAGAAGTTTCGTTAATTGACCCAGGAAACCAACAAAGCCTTTATCAACTTGAACAGGTATTTGTTGGCCATTCCACTACTTATTTTTTGGATATTGTTTCTCCCTTATTCTCCTAACACCTTGTTTGTTTGTGCAGGAGATTTCTCTTCTAAGTAAGTTTCGACATAGAAATATAGTTCGCTATCATGGCACAAACAAGGTATGCTATCATAATCTGGAGTGTGCATCTTCTGCAGAT
The DNA here is from genome assembly GCA_003996215.1 of Jaltomata sinuosa. NCBI lineage: Eukaryota > Viridiplantae > Streptophyta > Magnoliopsida > Solanales > Solanaceae > Jaltomata > Jaltomata sinuosa. The sequence goes on along the minus strand of QJPP01007525.1, from coordinate 2,252,523 downwards.
TTACTTCCTCTTTGTTGTGTAAGTTGTGAAATTATAGTTCAAATGTGCTATACACATGGACAAAAGTACTATTAAATATTTTGAAAAGAAGAAACTCTTTTCTGCAGTTGTGTAACTTAGTTGAGGGTTGGGTCTTTTAATTGGTAACATCATCTGCTAGATGGAGATCTGATGATGTGCATCTTGTAACTGCAAACTTAAGAGAATTATTCTTCTTTACTTACAAATTCACAATGTTTTTCTATCTTCAGGACGAGAGCAAACTGTATATCTTTCTTGAGCTTGTTACAAAAGGTTCACTTGCAAGTGTCTATCGCAAGTATCGCTTGCGTGATTCCCATGTTTCAGATTACACCAGGCAAATCTTGAGTGGGTTGCATTATCTTCATTCCAGAGAAGTGATGCACAGGTGATACATATGTTCTCTTTACATTGCTGATTTGTGGTTATTGTTTGTCTTCTCTTACAATCGATGGGAGCAATGTCTTGATTCTTTGTTGAAGATGTGTCCATGTGGAATGGAACTTATCTCTCCATGACTAGGAGATCGTTAGTTGTCGTCATGCCATGTTTCTAGATAAATGACTTCGATTCTATCCTCCCTCGTCCCCTTGACCCAGACACGAACTAATCCTTCTCTCTCTCGAATGTAGCCCGGTTTTCGCCGAATCTTTTCTATCACCTTCAAAAACAAACCAAAATTTCATCTTGACATGATAAATAGTGATGCTCACGCGCAGAGCATAGCTCATCTTGATCTCATTTGAAGAGGAAATTGCTACAAGATTGAGATAGATATGTTTGAATTTTTTTTCTTTTAATTAGGTAATGCAATAAAACCTCGTCATGTTCATCCTTACTAACATCCCATACGACAAATCTTCCTGAATTGAAAGATCAGTAAGCGGAACTAGAAGAATTTTCATCAGAGATGGAAAGGTTTCTTGATGATCACATCACTACACTTGGAGTCACTCATTCTTTAGATACTAGACAAACCAGGTAACTCCTTACCTTTTTCAATATGGTTGGACAAGGACCGAGTCAATATGCTCATGGAGTGGTGGTCTCATTGGGTAACTCTTGGAAGGTGTATGTGATGTGCCTATATGAGCTCATTAAAACGTGGTCCTTGCTGTATACGGAGAGGTTCGAATCGCTGTATCTGCAAAGAAATCTAATTAGGAGTTGTCATATAAATGGTGCTAGTGTTTTGACTTCGAAAGAGGATGAGTTAGCTGTCAGCCCGTCATGTTGTCCTGTACATAGGCATAGTGGTCAAGAGGTTTTTCAGTGACACTATAATATCTGTGTGACTTTATGGAGAATCTGGAAAGTCTCTGAGTACATCTTACATGATGTCATGGAAATTTCTTCATTCTAAGACTTTTGTTTATGCTCTTCTTGAAGGGACATTAAGTGTGCCAACATATTGGTGGATGTTAGTGGTTCAGTGAAGCTTGCAGATTTCGGACTGGCAAAGGTGAGATAGTTATGCAGCCTGTAGTGTTTTCCTTTTCTTGGTCTTATATCAATCAACTAAGCCATAATCCGAACTAGCTGGGGTTGGCTATGTGAATTGTTTATATCCGTTCCAATTCTATTTACCCTGGTTCATTTCAATACCTAATAATTTGTCCTTTAGAACAAATTAAAACTACTTCATCTAGTCTTGTAACTTCTTAATTTTTTTACAGGCAACACAAATGAATAACATCAAGTCTTGCAAAGGAACTGCATTCTGGATGGCCCCAGAGGTTTGTCTTCTGCATCAGAGTTTTCCGAACTTGGAAGTCTATGATTCCTACTCTCTCAACACCCAAAACCCGCAGACCATAGATGTGCATGCCTATAAGTGGTTCAAGTCATGGAAAAAGAAGTGGATACAATCTTCCCGTCAGTTTTTTTTTTTTTAAAAGTCAGGGTCTCACTTCTATGCAGACTTAGCGCAAAATAGCGCACATAGGGAAAAAAAGATCCATATACGCGATAACAATTAGTTGTGAGTTAAGGTTTAGTTCAATAGGAGTCTTCTTATTTTGTTAGCGATTTGTTTGGCAAAGAATAGAAATTAGCGATTTGTTTGGCAAAGAATAGAAATTAGCGATTTGTTTGGCAAAGAATAGAAATTGTAGAGAATTTTTGGTGCTAGATAACCTAAATTTTCAAACATTGGATTGCTACGGGTCTAATTGGAACGATGGTTAGTGAGGAGTCACATAGATGACACAATTAGCTTGCGAAGTTGCGATTGAGGCATTGTTGCTGCTATAGTCTCACTCGGGGGTTTCTTTTCCTTTCTATTTTTTGTATGTATTGACATATATGTTTGATCCATTTAATTTTTGATATCGTTTTAATGAGGAGCTATTAAGTAATTTTCTATTAAGTAATTAGGTTTAACAAAAGTGAGATAAATGCACATTATACATGTCTATGCTGTAAAGGATTTGTCAACTGTTGATAGATGTCGCAATAGCTTGTATAAAGTTGCTTGTGCAATTTATGTAGCTCATGAGATACGATGTGACAATTTAGGAGTAGAGTTCCATATATCTTTGCTGAAGCAAGTGTCTGTTGGTAGAAGCATAATACCTCTGGTTAATCCTGCCTAGGAAATTTTGTCGCTTACTTCACCCATTCAGTGTGCAATATATAAATGATTTCCAGGTGACCATATTGTTGATCATATTTACTCTTTGCTATAATCTTTTTGCATCTTTTCCGTATTGTTGAGTGTTAGTAATATAGCAGAATATTAAATGGGCTCAAGATATTTACAGGGTTGTCTCATAAATTTGTCTTGGAGCTATTTCAGGTCGTTAATAGGAAGAGCAATGGATATGGGATTCCTGCTGATATATGGAGTCTGGGTTGCACTGTCTTAGAGATGTTAACTGGCCAAATTCCTTATTCTCACTTGGAAGGGGTATGTTATATCTCAAAGGTTGAATTTTCTATATGGAAATTGCAGCACTTAATTCTATGACGTGTGTTTTGCTAGAGTTGGAGTATGAGAATGACTTCACCAGATTATACAACTAATCTCCTGCTTGTTTAATGTATGAATCATCTGAAATATGTAGTCTAAAGTCAAATAAGAGATTATTATGAACTCAAATGCAAAGCTTTAGTGAAAAATATAATTTTCAAGAAATTTACATTCATGATCTAGTAGTTGACAAGGTTGTATGCTAATTTATGCTTTCTCTTTTAACAGCCACTGTAAATTTTCCTGAAAATATTCTTCTATTAGCATGTGTGTTTGTCTTTTAGTATCTTTTTCTCACTTCAATTGTAACTGATCTTCTTTAAGCTTTAAGTCTACAATAAAGAGGCAACTGTTGTTGCATGACATTGCATAACCAGTTTAAGTCTTTTATATTCTTGGAAAAAGTTTACTTAAGAGTAGTACTGGTATGCACACTGATTATTACAACAATATGAGTGCTGAATGACCTAGTTTCTTTTTGTCAAAAGGAAGACATTCTTTATGCTCTTCGATGGTACTTAAAATGATGGAACTTCATGACTAGAAAAAAGGAGAAATAAAACATGGTTTATGGCTTAGAGATGCTCTAGTTTTCCTCAGTCTTTAATTGGATTCACATGTCAAGATTTTATCGTTGTTTTGTGCGACAGATGCAAGCACTGTTCAGGATAGGCAGAGGTGAACCTCCTCCTATACCAGATACCTTATCGACAGAAGCTCAGGATTTCATAAAAAGTTGTTTGCGAGTTAATCCGAATGATCGACCAACTGCAGCTGAACTACTGGAACATCCATTCGTTATGAAGCCAACATCAAATTTCTCAGGTCCCCTTTAGCCCCATGAATTCAGCTGTCAATTGTACTGAGGTAAATACCATCTACATCTGTCAAGGTATAGGGAGTTCTCCTATAGTTTGTCCTCCTTTCCACAAATTCAGAAAGAAAGAAAGTCTCATGTGGGAGGGGATATGAAATTGCCTTTCGGTTCCAATTTTATCGGATTCTCTGAAGGGACTGAAATTGCCCTTTTGGTAGCATTAAGAATCCTGACTTCTTTATAAAATGGGCTTATAGGAGACTATTGAGTTAAGTTTTCCTCTGGGAAGAGAGAAATGTTTTTGCTTTAGCTTTTTCAACCTCACAAGTCACCATAAGACTTAGAAGTGCACAATTAATTCTTAACTGTCACACGTAGGATTAGTACGCATTGTTAAGGGGGAATTTAATATGCTTCTCTTTTTTCCTTTCTTTCTTTCTTCCTTTTTTTGACCTGCCTAGAATTCACGCTTGCATTGACATGGTATGCAATTTACTACAGTGTACTAGTCTGCAAGTTCTTGCTTTCTCAAAAGAAAAAGTATGCAAGAACTTGTATGATGCTTTGAGGACTGTGCAAGTCAAGGATCAATCTCAAATGAGATGCTTGTACAGGGAGTTGGTTTGTGTAGCATCTAAGAAGTCTGTCAACTGAAAATTGCAAATATTTGGACGTGAGCAGTTGAATGCAGAATGGTCATGGGTTCTTGTAAGTAGATTGAGCAACAAAGTTCATACATTGCACTTGTGCCTGGTTGTGTTCTGTCTATCCAAGATAAAAAGTAGATTGTTGGTGAAAATATTATAACCTTATGAAGGAAATTGTAAATACCAGATAAATGTTATTGTTTGGTACAACAAAAGACAATGATTTTGCACTTGGAAATGCTTCTTTTGCTGTTTTTTCCTGTTATCTTAGATGTGTAACATGTGATGGACTGTTAAATTTCATAGTTGACCTTGTCCGATGGAAGATGGAGTAACTGTGCTTGCCAAGATCCCCGAACATGACCAAATTTTGGGGCTCATTGGGTATTTTCCACCAAAAGAGCTGCTCACATAAGTGAGTTTAACTTACACTGATGGGTTCCACTCAGAATTTTCCACCAAGAGAGCTGCTCATATAAAATGACTTTAACTTATATACATGGATAGTAGAGAAATTATGATCCTCCTGTTCGCTTCTCTTCACTTTTGGATGTGTCTGGTAGCGTTCAGCTAATGAGAGATTTCTGCATTCACTAACTGACGAATTTCCACCAAATGTAAAGAAACATTGTTTATTCGGTAAATTGTGGTTTTCATTCTCCATCTGAATTTGAGTGGCAACAATGATAAGATGCCAAAGACCAGTTTTTCATCTGAATTTAGAAACGCATGGTTTGCCTACAAAATTCTAAACGGAGCACAATAAAGCTTAAACTGTGGACAGCAGATATTCACGAGTAAATAAGTGCGCTGATAATCCAATAACCTTGCTGATAATCCAATAACCTTAAAATATTCAATTTGAACAAAGACTTACTTGCATATCTCCTATTGAGACCGCATAAAACGCCAGAGGATACTTGTATTTTCTTCAGTAGATGAGAAAGCTATGTGCACAAAGAATCGTAAGGTACTCTTTTCTTTTCAAAATGAGCTGTACACCTGTAAAAACTATGAAAACCATGACTACCGTAATTGTTATATGCTTGATATCAGCGGCTTGCATCAGAGCCAGGCAAACCAGCTTTATGCATATCTGCTATATTCCCGGCAGTTTCAGCAAGATCATTCTTCATCATGGCAACTTTCGATGTAACATACTCTTTGTATTTTGAAACTCTATCAACAATGGCAAAGAGTTCACGAGCACACATTTGCACCTCTTCTTCAGTCTGTGCTATTGTTTCCTGCAGTTTGGCCTTTGATGCCTTTTAAAGTAAGGACAAGCCAATGAGAATCAAGATTATACATCTAAGACAAGAAAACCCCACAAGTTTACATTAGTCGGAGGACACTTAGAAGTCATGCATTACAATATAAATCTTGTCTAAATTGCAAGTAGCCTTACCTTCAGAAAGTCAGCCGCCTCTCTTTCAACCTGATCCAACTGCCGAGTCTCTGTTTCAACTTCCTCAACTATCCTTCTCGCTTCTGTTGCACAGCTAGATGTGAAGTCCTGTCTTTCCTTCTTTTCCAAGTCCAACTGAGCTTCCAACTGACATCAATCACAAAAGGTTTTGCTAATAGTCATGCTAGGCTTCAACGCTGTTAATTGCCATGACTATAACAATTACAGAAACCTGCAAAATTTATAGCCTTGTGTTTATTTGAAAACAAATTTCACTGGTGTCTCAACCTGATGAGCTCATGTTGAAGGATTTATAAACCAAGCAAGGCAGGCCTCAAAGACACTGTTGTACATCCCGAATGAATTAACAAAAGAAATTGATCAAGCTGATAGACCTTAAAAGTCAAAATTTGCCAATAAGGGTAACAGTACCTTATTTTATTTTCAAATCCAGCCGATGAAAGGCCAAAAAATCTCAGCTGACACACATGCATGCAAGAGGAAAAAGAAACACTAAAGTTGTATGGTTAAAGCAAAGAGGCTGACAAAACTGATCATCTACTTAATAAGCTAAAGAAAGAGAAAAAACTCAGTTGATGAGGCATGATAAGTCAATGCCTACTATCATTTCAATTATAAACAATTCTACGACTATCAATCCTTACCCAACACATTTTTTTGTGTTTTCAGTATTCCGAATAGTGCAGGTATGCAGATAGAGTCTTCTACTTACCTTATATCATTAGATTCCCTACCAATAAGTTATTATGCAAGATTAAATTATATGGGGGTTTTGGTGGGGTGGGGGGTGGGGGGGCACTGTCCATTGCTATAAGGTAACAGACTAACAGGATGCTGGCTACACTTACATTATCAATGTGAGCCTGAAGAGCAGCTAAATGTTTCCTCTTTGACTCTACTTTAGAAACCTTCTCAGCCGTCTGTTGCTGAAGAGATATCAACTCTTCCAATTTCCCCATGGAACTCTTCTTCATCTCATCTTCAAAGGATGCAAGCATGGGCTTCAGTGTTGCTTTGTAATCTATACCTAAGATCTCTGCTGGTGATGATCCTTGAGCATTCAATTGGTATTGAAATTCATTTCCTAGCTTTAACCTGCAAATTCAAATGAGATTATCCATTGTCAGAGTCATAAGAAGAAGAAGAAGTAGAAGGAAAATTTCACTTCAAGCCAGAAAAAAAGCATACACAAAGATACCTGCTCGATTCAATTTTGATTGACCAAGCTTCAATGTTTTGCCCCTCCGAAATTATGATCTATAACATACAATTCCTTTTTTCTTTGGTAAATGGTAAGTTCTATAGCATACAATTTTATTTTTTCCCCCTCCAATAGTTCAATCTGATAAACCAATACTAGTTTATAAGTAAAATTGACTCCCTTTCAGCAATTTGTCTACTTTCACATTTCAAACTCTTTGCTTATCGCTATACAAAACTGTTAGTTTCACATTTCAAACTCTTATTTACATAATTCAATAATAATCAATTGAAATGTTTTACTATCAAATGCTAGACCATGTCATTTAAAATGAGACAAAGTATAACTTGGGAAAAGAAAAAAAGAAATGAATTTTCAAGCAGCAATAAGAAATATATGTTTGCACAGGTATTCTTCATAAACAAATAGATATTGCTTAGACACTCTCATTTAGTCATTTATCTCCAAAGCGGTAGTTGTTATTCTGGTTGCAACTGGCAAAAATCAAGACAGCAATGTGGTTAAATATACGTTCCACAATCCAAATATGTTCAACCTGGGAGAAAATGAAAGGTAGTACTCTGCTAATCTGACAAATTATGGTGGCTATACAAGTGAACAAGGCTCTCAATTTCTCTAGATAATGAGATGATGGTGGATAAGAAGTAATCTTTATCTGGATGAAGCTTCATCCCAAAAAAAATAAAAAATAAAAAGAAATAACAACAGCAGGAAATTCCATCAATAATTCCGGCATACGAAATTCAGCTAAAAGAAGTAAGATATCAAACATGAATACAAACAGGGGTCCTTGAAACCTCAAGCATAAAAGATATTCCTCACGGAGGACCATCATATTGATGTAATTGAAAACTCAAGTCCAACACAGAGATTCCAGTCAGGCATGATACATCTAATTCATGCAGAGAGTACAACAATTAAGTGAATGGTGAATTGGCGTTATGACTTTAGACAAACAATAATGCACTCGAGCCAGTGATAGACTTTAAAACTGAGGCATCATGCATATGGCCCCCTAAAAGAAGTGTTCTCTGTATTGTTTAACTTTGACATCTGAGGTTCTCATTGAAGACATCTGGAGCTTGCAAGGCTGGAATCTATCTTTCAGGAGACTGCTGAATGATCGGGAGTTTACAAGAGTTACAGAGTTTCTTAAGGATTTAAGAGACCTTTAAGGGAATAATCCACAATGGAGACTCCATGATACGGAACAGCGTAATAGCGACTCATAGTTAAATCAGCATAAACCTTAAAATTCTGCTGGGCAACAGTATACAATTTGGCCTTGGAAGAATATCTGGAAATTAGGGTCCCTTTTGAAGTGTTATGTTTCTCTTGGTTGGTGGTTAGAAGAGCAAGTTTAACTCATAAGAATCTATAAACAAGGAGGATCCGGCCTTAGCTCAAGATGTTTCTTATGTCAGGAGAATGCAGAAAATAATAGCCATCTTTTATTGCACTGCACAGTGACTAGTCAGTCGTGGCAGATTTAGTTTAGCTTGACAAGTCTGAATTAAAAGTCCATAATTGAATTGGTGAAAAGCTGGAAATATGTGGGAGGCAAGGGAAGACAAAAGAGATGGTGAATACATATACCAGCTTGTATATGGTGGATTCTATGGAAAGGGAGAAATGCAAGGTATTTTGAGGATACTAGTAACTCTATACAAAAAAGTTAAGATGAATTGTATACAATCTTTGTATTTTTGGTGTAAAGGTAAATACATAGAGGATACTGAATCTTGACTTTCTAAGAAGCCTTATAGTAACCTTGTAAGATCAACAAGGTTTTCCTTTTATTTCATTTTATCTGCCCTGTAAATATGGTGCCCTGCATTTCCTTAATGCTGGAAACTTTAATCTCATAATGTCAAACAGAAGTTAAGTCACTGTTCTTTCTAACAACAATAAACAATAGGAGAGGGTATGACTACCTCCTTAAAGATTGGTTGCGCTCGAGCATTAGCTCCTCCAGCTTCTTGTACTCATTCCTAGCTGCAGAGTCGAGGTCCCAGACCTTCTCCTCCCATCCATTCCTCTGGTTCTCAAGATCCCCAATATCCCTTTCCAAAGCCTGGACCTCCCTTTTCATCCTCTCTGCATCCCTGGCATTGATCCCTTGCTCCTCCACCCTCTTCTTCAACTCCTCGCTCTCTGCACAAGTCATCTCCTTCTCTGCACTCTTAGTCTCCAAGCCTTTCTCCTTCTCCTCCAACAATTTCTCCATGGCCATCATACGCCCTTCTAACTGTTTAATCATGGCATGGAACTTCTTCACATCTTCCTCCAAAGCACTCTTCTCATTCTCCAACACCTCACTCCTTGTTGGCCCCGTCTTCATTGCCTCCAGCTTCTCTTCCTGAGCCTTCACATTCCCCTCTAAAACATTCACATTCTCAATCATCCGCTCCCTTTCTTGTTCCAACGCCTGCCTAAACTGACGATCCAATTCGTCCACTTGACTATCTTTTCCCCTAAGGTAATGCAAATAACTCTCAATAGCATAGCTCAATTCCTTATTCTCCGAAGCAAGTAGTTGAGCCGAACTCAACTGGTGATCATCAAATTTACACAGCTGAACAAGCCAGTGAATTGCTGCAAGTAGACTAGGCCAAGAATGAGGTGTCCCAGGGGCGCGTAATGCAGATTTGTTCAATTTCACAGGGCAATTTAAGGATTTCAGTAAGGTTTGGAGATTATCTTCGAACTTTTGCGACTCTAATGAGGAAAATCCAAAACGATTGATGATAAATTTTAGGGTTTCGGTTATATCTTTGGCAGAAGGGAGAGGGCCTCTGAGAGTAAAAGGAAGAGTGTGAGAGGAAAGGTAAGCATTGATTGTACGCAAAGCAGAGTTTTGATAGGAGCGGTCGGAGATAGGGATAGCGGAGGACCGGGAGTTTACACCGATAGATGAAGGCAGGCTACTGGCGAAGCTTGCATCGGAATCACGGCCGCCGGTGGAGAGAAATTGCCATGGATCATTCGCCTTCAGAGTTGGCAGTGGGTGTCGCCGATCCGGCACTGCTGAGTTCGCACGGCGGCGTCCGGCGCCTCTCATTGACGGAAATTGTTGAAAGGTTTTTGAGTTCCCGCTTTGCAATTGAGAAATAAGGTTCCCTTCTTTTGGACGAATTTTGAACTGCGCGCCAAAATCAACTGAAATTATGAATTATGAAATTATAAAGATCTTTTTCCTTTTTCTCATGAATTTAAATTATACAGGATAGTGTAAAGATCTTTTATATTAATATAGATATATTTAATTTCCATTTCTAAAAGATTATCAAATATTTCTTTTATCATAGATTTGCCTTAAACATTTTTTTTGATTTGTTGAAATAATTATTTTGAGAACTCCCTTGGTTCTTTAAGAATTTCAGATGCAAATTTTGAAATGTTATAAAAAAATAGAAGATCTTTTTGAATTCTCACTGATTAGTTTTTTAAGTATATGTTCTTATATGTTTGCACATTATTACGTCTGTTTATTGTATTTGATAATATCACTATTCACTTGAGTATAAAAATTTAAAATTTAGTACGGCTCAATCTTTATTTAACAAATTAATTTAGAGAAATATGTGTGTTGAAACATTATTAACAAGCCTATCTCTCATTATCAAAAATCACTTACCCCCTCGCTATTAATCACATATTGGATTCTTTTATTATCGCACAAACGTGATTATGTTTTTCTCGAATGACAAGAAAAAAGAACTAGAAACAATTATAACGGCACAACACAACCTAATATGATTTCAAAAGAGTTTTATAAAAAAATATGAGCTACTTGATGGTTGCTCACTTCCTAGCTCTTATGGTTGTTTTATAGCCTATTTGGCCAAACTTATTTCTTGCCACAAATGTTTATCTTTTTTCAAAAGTGTTTATTTAAGAAAATTAAGGTGTTTGGCTCAGCTTTTGGTATAAAATAAGTGCTTCTGGAGCAGAAACTGTTTTTCAGAAGTTAAAAAAAGTAGTTTCTCCCCAAAAATACTTAAAAAAAATACACTTACAAACACTTTTAAAAAGTTTGGCCAAACACTAGTTGCTGCTCAAAAGTGCTTTTAAAATTTATTGGTCAAACACAATCTGTTTTTAAGCAAAAGTACTCTTTGAAAATCACTTTTCAAAATAAGCTGATTTTAGAAGCTTGGTCAAATAGACTATCATGTATATTTCATTTCTTTCTAATTTTGGCATAAGTAACAACCAAATAGAGTCAAAAAGCGTTCGTGCGTGCATGTTTTTTTTTCAATCAAGTTTGAAGAAAATTAAATATGAATACTATTTAAATATGATAAATAATTGCCTGTATCGCTTGTTTACGTAAGATCGTGTAAAATTTACTATACTTAAATGATTTAGCAAGTTAAAAATGCATGTTAATCAACCATGATTTAGTGCTAAAGATTTATATATGAGTCACGTGTTTATTAATTTGATGTAAATATCGAATGCGAACGAATTTTTTCATTTAAATACAAGCCAAAAATGGTTATACCATACAAATAATTTGTTAAATGAATGAATTACGCTAAATTTTGGAGGATTAAAATTGGTTGGATGTATTTTGCCTAATTATTTTAGTGAATTTGAGTGGGTCAATTTAAACTGAACAATGAATCATAAAACATGCCAACTCAAAATATTTTTCCAATTTGTTTGTTCTTTTTTATAAATTACTTGATTATTAAATCAAACTTAGAGAACTTTATCTATTGTGTATGCATCTAACAAACTAATTTTTAAAATATGTTTTGATAAGTTTCTTATGTGCTAAGTTAGGTTAAATTTTAAATGTAACAAATTTGAATTCTCAACATAAATACTTATGTATTATATTATGATTGATAGTCAATCTACGATGATAACACTTATATTGTTGAATTACAATAGAAAATATTAAAATAACAAGTAACCAAGAATAGAGGTAAGAATGATGATGAAAAAGGTAAACTCTAGAAAGAAGATGAGAGGAACAAATCGTTCTTTTACAATATGCATGATTCCTGAATCACAAATCAATTACCATTATTCTTTTTTATGGAATCGAATAAAACGGTCACTACTCAACTCGGATCCCAAATTAACATGCTCTTATTGCTTGTTCTCGGCCCAATAGCTCTTATCAGCCTGATAATTACTTGTGTGACCTTGATATCCATATTGAGTTGGAGTTGGCCCATAACATTAGATAAGTGGCTCAAATTATCTAAACTTCCAGCTAAATTAATTTGAATTATGTTCAAGTTAAAACATCAACAAAAGGACTGAGATTAGTCGATAAAAATGAAATCTAAGAAAGTCCAAACTAGAATGAATTGGTCAGATCATGTGTTCGTGACTTAAAACAATTTGTAAAATCAACCTAAATAACTTTTCATCCAATCACAAACTAAAAACAACTGAACGACATATAATATATAAATTTATGTATATCAACTATGAAAACAATTTGTAAAATCAACCTAAATAACTTTTCATCCAATCACAAACTAAAAACAACTGAACGACATATAATATATAAATTTATGTATATCAACTATGAAAAATAAATATAAAGGAATCATTTGGCACGCAAACTAAATTATCTTGGAATTATAATCATTAAATTACAATACTGGACTAATTTATTCCACATAGGAAGTGAGATAAAATAATCTCAAGTTGGATGGGATTAGTGTCGAATTTAGGATTTATCCTAAGAGGATTTGAAAGAGTGTAGTGCCGAGATCCCGAAGATTTGAACTTGGACCCTCAAGGTGAATCTTGAACCCCTTAAACCAATTAATTTTGTGTTCTAGGGATTCAAAATATCTCTCTATACATGCATACAAAAAGTAAAAATATTACCTTTATATATACATTATAATTTTTTGCTAAGGAGGTTTAGATGGACACCCTCGGGCCCACATAAATTCGCTCTTGGATGAGATAACGTACGATATCACAAATTAAGTTTGATATTAAATTTATATCATATTTAGTTGACGATATAAATTAATCCTTAGATGAATTATACCGTCAATCAAATATAATATAAATTTAATAAGTATCAAATTTAATTCTAAAATATTCACTTTATCCCGCGAACTAATCGATCCCTAATAGTACTACAAATTGATTGCTATTGGTGTAAAGATCCTTAAATCCAAATGACTCGTAATTCGGGTCACAGCCCAAGCTCGTCGCAATATAAAACCCTTTTAGAGTTATCCACAAATCCCGCAAAAAAGAAAAATCCACTGAAAAATACCGTTCCCTCCAAATCTCTCCAAACCCTCGTAAAAAATCCCCAAAACCCCAACCCTCCAAACACACACTCAAAGGTGTAAAATAGCGCAGTGTTGAAATCGTTGTAATGGGGAAAGACGAGGATGAGATGAGAGGTGAAATTGAGGAGAGGTTGATAAACGAGGAGTACAAGATTTGGAAAAAGAATACGCCGTTTCTTTACGACCTGGTTATTACTCACGCTCTTGAATGGCCTTCCCTCACAGTCGAATGGTTGCCGGACCGTGAAGAGCCGTCGGGAAAGGATTATTCCGTTCAGAAAATGATTTTGGGGACTCATACATCGGAAAATGAGCCTAACTATCTCATGCTTGCTCAGGTTCAGCTTCCTCTTGAGGATGCTGAGAATGATGCCCGACATTACGATGATGATCGGTCTGAATTTGGCGGATTTGGTTGTGCCAATGGAAAGGTTTGAATCTCTTCTGTTTTCTGCCTTGTTTGACTGTTAATGTGGGTTTTCATTTTCTGCTTTCTGGAAGTTTTTGGGTGCTTTAATGTTACATTTTTGGCCAATTTCAGTGTCAGGACTGAGATTTATGGGATTTCGCTTGTTTAAGAATCTCTTGAATTTTGGTAGCTTTGGGGTTATGTTATATATTATGTGGTTTAAAGTTTTCTCCTTTGCGGCTTATTTACTGGGGGTAGTGAATTGAAAGTTGTCAGTTCAATTACCCTTAAAATTTCATTAAAAATTCACCAAAGGAGAAAAAAGTTGCCTAGTACAATTAGCACAGCATTTTCTGTCTCACCACTGCACCTAACAGGCCAATCTCTTTGGGCGTAGTGAACGCTTTGACTGACACATTCTTATTGAAGTTCGATGTGTTTTTGTAGTTTGAGTTTTTATTATTTCTCCGCTTCTTTCCGAGTCCTGATATTGTTGAGATGTTTTCTTCTGAGAGTGACACTTGAGGCTGTTATATCATATATGAGTAGAGATGCTTGGAGCCCAAGTCAGTAATGGTTTGCTGGTAGTTCAGGTGAAATGGCTAGTAACAAATAGCCAATGCTTCCTGATTTGGTTAGAGTTCCGAAACTATTGGTTAAGTTGTACCACTCAACTGGATGCGAAGATGATCCTAAACAACATTCTTGTAGAAGAAAATTAAATAAGTTTCGAATAGCCAGCTAAGGAACTTTTAAAAGCTTATATGGATACCATTTATCTAAGTTGCTCGGACTCTTCACTTTCGGTGCCGCACCCATGTCGACACGACATGGTTGTAGGTGTGGGATCCGTACCCGATCTGGTTAACCGATTTTGGGAATCGACGGAGAAAGTTCGGACAGATTTAATGATTTCTATAAATAAAAAACAAAAGCCAAGGCGAAATAGAAGAAAATGGAATACATTTAATATAGAAATTTCTATGTCAGTCATTTTCCTTTTATCTCCTTACATGATTCTCCTCTTGATCAATATTTTATCCTCAAGTTTTCCACATAATATCTTATAATTTAGGTTTTATAACTCTATTTTTAGATATTTGAATTATTTTTAGCCGAATCCCCGCACCCGTATCCATACCTAGATCCGTATCCCCAAATCTTAAAATTGAGATCATGAAGGATCCGACTTCTAGATCCGCACCCGTATCGGGCACCCGCACCCGAGTCCGAGCAACTTAGCCATTTATGACTGTCTCCTTTTAGTGTAGATTGTTGTTACTGTTATAAAAGGTATTATTGACATATAGATTCAGTGGAAAGTTGATAACGAATTCTTCTATTAATGATGAGGACAAAAATATAATTCTCTTAAAAAAGATTTTTAAATGGTCTATCGGTGCCAATTATCATTTGGAGGCCCCACTTCCATATTTTTTATTTTGCTGTACTATTGTTTCCCCATACCATCAGAGTGAACTTAGTGTCTGTTTCAAAATTGAGTGACATATGTATAATGATAAATATTTCTCTTTCAGGTGCAAATAATCCAGCAGATAAATCATGATGGAGAGGTTAATCGGGCTCGATATATGCCCCAAAACCCATTTATCATTGCTACTAAGACAGTTAGTGCTGAAGTATATGTTTTTGACTACAGTAAACATCCATCTAAGCCTCCTCTAGATGGTGCATGCAATCCAGATTTGAGGTTAAGAGGCCACAGCACAGAGGGCTATGGTTTGTCGTGGAGTCAATTTAAGCAGGGTCATTTATTGAGTGGTTCAGATGACGCTCAGATATGTTTATGGGACATTAATGCCACTCCCAAAAATAAGGCTCTAGATGCTATGCAGATTTTTAAGGTTTGCCTTATGTTTTTTTTACGAGTCTGCATTGGATACTTCCTTGTTACACTGCATATTGTTATCAATATGTTGCACCTGCTTACTGCTTGTAGTTTATCTCGTGCAAATTACAGAGGAACTTGCATACTCTCCCTTCCAGCAATCATCCTCAGTCATCTTGAATAAAAAAAATGGCAAGTGAAGCAGAACAACATGAGTTCTCTTCACATACCATGTAGCCCTTGTTATTAATATCATGTTACAAAAGGCAAACTGAAACTTCAATAGTGTCCCAACTGAAATCTCACGGATTATTTTCTCATTATGCTTTTGTCAACCCTTCTTGGTTTATTCTAATATTTAAAATGTATAGGTCCATGAAGGTGTTGTAGAGGATGTAGCATGGCATCTGAGGCATGAGTATTTATTTGGCTCTGTTGGGGATGACCAGTATCTGCACGTATGGGATCTGCGAACTCCATCAGTGTCCAAACCTATACAATCTGTAGTCGCGCATCAAAGTGAGGTGCGGCTTAGACTTCTTTGCTGGACTTTTCCACATTTATGCAGTTGATGGCACTTTCCTTTTGACTGTTGGGAGAACCACTCGGATGTTTCTTATTAACAATGTTGGCAGTCTTTTCATTTCCTTGCATGGAATGTGAGAATCTGGTGCTTACAAAATAATTACAGTGTTCTTAAAACTAGAATTTGTATTTTCCAAATTATACCCATACTTTATTCATAGTTGTGGGTTTACAATATTGGAAAGTGCAAACAAGTGATAGTGCTGTGTGTGAAAATTATAATTTGACGTTCATGTCTGGATTATTTTGTTTCGTATATACAATGTGATGCCTCTCCATGTTGCTCCATTAGCTCTATATCTCCTTCCCCACCTAGCACACTGCAGAATCAGTTGATTTAGTTCTCATGTAACACACCCTGAAATGAATCCTATGATATGATTTTTCCCACTCTGTTGTGTGGACTTTAGGTGCATGCTATAGTTCAGATATTCTTTGAACTAACATATGATCTATTTAGTAGATATTGGATTTTGAATGCTTCCCTATGTTTGTGAATTTTGACTTTAAATGGCTCAAGGAGAAGGCCCCCCCTCCCTCTATGCCTGCTTCATTAGATGTACAAAACATAAAAGGGCCCATTGTAATTACTTATCGTGTGCGAAGATGATCATAACTGTACATTGCCTATTAGATGGAAAACATTTCTTAAACATGCATGTTTGAGTGGATTTTAGTATTCGTGTAAACATGCATGTTTGAGTACATGATTGTGCATGGTTGACCTCCTTTCTCTTTTGATCAGGTTAACTGCTTAGCTTTCAACCCCTTTAACGAATGGGTTGTAGCAACAGGCTCTACAGATAAGACAGTTAAATTATTTGATCTACGCAAGATTTCTACTGCACTGCATACTTTGGACTGTCACAAGTAAGATGTCTTCCTTACTTATCAGAAAAAGTATAATAGAAAGTTTGAAGTGTATTTTAGCAGCTCAAACATCTGTTTTTACAGTTGGTCATCATTACTTTCCTTGCAACTTTTCTACAGGGAGGAAGTCTTCCAGGTTGGGTGGAATCCAAAGAATGAAACCATCTTAGCTTCTTGTTGCCTTGGTAGGAGACTCATGGTTTGGGATCTCAGCAGGTTACTCTTCCAACTATCCCTGCTAGTATTGTTATAATAATTTTCTGTCTGTCCAGTGGGAGCTTTTATTAGTCACAGGTCTTTAGAAGTGGGTTTATTCTGTGTAGCTCTTTGATGTTTTGAATTTTTGTTATTCTATCTATACGTTAATACCTCCCTTATTTTGCCAGCTATAATTCACCTAGAGTTGGGATCTATCATCCCAATTCCTTCCCTCTCCTCCCACATATAGCATCAAGCGCCTGAACTCCTTAGAAAACCACCTCGTATAAAAGTGGGCATAAAAGCTATGCCATTTCATTGTCTGCTTTTTTGCTTATTAATTTTCGATCAATTTCATTTATTTGGAAAAACATCTTTAGTCCTTGATCAATGTTTTGGCACTTCACTTTATAGGTTGCAACTTTGTCAACTTACTCAATTATATGGATTTGGAACTCTAAAATAGGGTGTTTGAGTCAATATTGTACTGAATTGTCCTAGCATGTGAAAATGAGTACATCATATGCTGTGCTGAGTACTGGCATGTGTAGAATTGCAGTTTCACGTTGATTTGTGCACATGATAATCCAGATGTACGATTGTATTATCATGTGGTCCGTATCTGAGTTTCTGTTCCAAGTCTCTCAGTGCCTGGGATTTTAAAGATCAATATCTAAACATTTGCACTTATTCACTGATTGTTGGGTATCCATTCCATAATATAAATGTTGGACTTTGACATTAAAGATATCATTGCGTCTAGGATTTGAAATCATGCACTTTAAGTGGAACTACTGAAAAAATAGTTTAACCTTGATATTTTCTTGTGTCAAACAACAGTTTCTGCTCAGTGATACATTTAACGTCTAGGCTTGAATGCCTTTGCTTTTATTTTATTTTATGGCGTTAATGGGATATTTAGATGATTCACAAGAATCACTAGAGGTTTTATATATAATGTTTCCTTTGAGATCTACAGGCAGCAGTAAACCTGAAATTTCATTTTTTTAATTTGGTTTAGGATCGATGAAGAACAAACTCCAGAAGATGCTGAAGATGGACCACCAGAGTTGCTCTTTATTCATGGTGGCCATACAAGTAAAATTTCAGACTTCTCATGGAACCCATGTGAAGATTGGGTCGTCGCTAGTGTTGCTGAGGATAATATACTACAGATCTGGCAGATGGCTGAAAACATCTACCATGATGAAGATGACCTGCCTGGAGATGATGCCCCCCCCAAAGGTCCCTAGGATACTAATATAGCCCTTAGGAGGGTATTGTAACATCAAGTAGGAGAGTCGAAAAATATGTTTTTTCTATTTGCCCCTCTACTCCCCCACCCCCTTGCATGTTGCATATTTTTTTCTTTTTTAAACTCAGTTTCTCGCTACTGCTGTGATATCTCTGGCCGTTACTTTAACAACTTGTTTTTCTCTTTTATTTATTTAGGTAAAAAAAGATTGAGCCAGCTCCCTTTATCTTTGGTTCCCTTTTTTGTATTGGCAAATGATTTGGCCAGCTTTATACTTTTCTAGATTCTATTTCTTTTTTCATCCATTGTTGGGTGTGATTGCTTAAAGATGAAAACGAAGTTCATGTGAGTTGATGATGTAGTTTTATTCCTGGAAAGAGGAGGATTGTGACAGGCTAGGCTACTAACATGGGCATGTGACCTTAATTATATGCTTTAATATAGGGGGTGGTGATGGTGATGGTGATCCATCCAATCCCTCATCTGTAAACCTGCAAAGTTTCACGTGAGAGACAGTTAACAGATTAACCCACAAAAGATGGAACAATGCTACACCCATTTAGCTCAAAAAATGACCTTTAGGGTTTGTTTTGTACGGAGGAAATGTTTTATAATTTTTCCATGTTCCTTGGTCAAAACTTTTGAGAAATATTTTGACAATTTCTTAAAAATGAGGAAAAAACAAGTACTCTCTTCATTTTAATTTGTTTAACCTATTTTTCCTTTTAGTTCGTTTAAAAAGAATATTTTTTTTTTAGCAACTTTTTAATTTCAACTTTCTACTGAAACGGAGGGAGTATCACATTGATTGTGTCCTTCCAAGTTCCAAAACACATCATTTTCACTCCCATCTCCACCACCCACATCCCTACCCTCCACCCCCACTTTGCATAGTATTTGTTTAGATCATATACAAATAATTTATAAAATAATATTTTTTACTATATTTAACACAAAAAAATAAGTAAGAAGCTCTTTATTTTACAAGAACATACAGAACACACCCTTAATAATATATTAACTTATTCATATTGGAATATCAGGTGTATTGCTTTTAGTCTTGCCAAATAGTAATGATTTCAATTTCTTGCATATTACTTCGGTCTCAAATAATAGTCGCTTTTGATAAACTGAATTTGTTTCAATTTTTATTTTAGAAAAAATAAAAAGTTATTTATTACTTTTTGTTTCATGGAGTATCTACTAATTATTGTCCTAATTACTGTGTTAATTAAATGAGACATTAATGAGATTAAAGGTTCTTATGATAAATGCTATTAAATAATACGGATCACAACAATTAATTACTTATATGTTCTTATGTTTTGATTTTTTTCGTCCTTTCTTTTGCTTCACTTTCAAGTACATACATTTCGTGATATTTCGTTTTGCCTTGACATATATAGTCAGTTAAAACTTAACTATACTTTCTTTTTTTGTTCATTACTACTTTTGTGTTGAGATATATTTATAAATATCGTTACTTATTTTGCTCTAGAGATCGTGCAATTCTGGAAAGAAAAAAAAAACTAGAGTTATTTTAATTTTGAAAGAGTTTTAAAATAATAATCCTACTCAAGTAGGAGTACTCTAAGAATTGTAGACTCTATTTTTCTTTATGTATCATCTTGCTTTTACACGCTTTCATTTATACCTCTTTAACTCTTCCATAATGTTTTAGATCCATCTATATTTTCAATTATATTTTAATTTTTTTGATTGAACAAGTTTTTCCATATTAGCTAACGCCTAACTTTGGACCAGAATAGCCTAATTGACAATAGACAAAAAAGAAGAAGAAGAAATAATCAAGAAATGAGGTCGGATAGATAAGATCGTTAAATATAAATATTGAATTTGAGCTTTGATAATGAAGTCCTTAAGTGAGCTCTACGTGACACAAATATAATTAACTAGATCAGTAGGTTCTATATACGAGAGGGTTAAATCAAAGATAATATAAAAATGGAAAGGATTATAACAATTTTTTGTTGAATTAAGGAAGTATATTATATGATTAACCTAGATTGATGTTAATATTTTGACATATTGTGCCTAAGTTGGAAAAATAAAAGAGCAGGTAAACAAAATAGAATGGCTTTCTATTTGACAATGAAATAATCGCCAAATGCTTAGGAACAATCACAAAACTCAAAGTATTTGTATCTTTTTTATATTTGGCAGAATTTTAATTTTCTATTATGGAATTGTTTGTTGGGAAAATATATCATCTTCCACTATTACATCACAATATCATTTGAAAATCAAACAGAAACTTTATTTTATAGCCATACAACAAAGATAAATTATTCTATAATTTTGTCAAATGAACAATGTATATAAAGCATTGATTTTCTGGTTACAAGCATAATAAACATGGACAGTTTTTAATGTTAATTTTGTTTTTCTTAAGGTTACTCGAACAATTATTACTAGGAGTACTTTAAAATTGTTACTAATTTTCATCTGAATTTTTTTTCGAAAAATGTGAGAAAACATAAATAAAATAGGAATATGCTTTAGTACCTCCGGGAAATTAAAGCTGACGTGTCATTTAGCCTAGTAGGCACGATTCCCGATGTTAGATGGGTGTCTCAAACTAGTGCAAACACCAATCATCTAACCACTCATCGCGTGTGGTCTTCACTCTCTAGCACTAACAAACAAAATGCAACACTTCAAAATTGTGTTTTGTACTCCTAACATATGTTTTTTTTGTAATAGTATCCTCTTTCTTTTTTATTTTAGTAATTTATATCCTATTTTTTTTATTTTCTTACGAAATAATGAAATTATTCGTTTTAGAAAAATTTATGAGGATAAAATCAAAATATGAATAATAAAAAAATGATACCAAATTAAAAAGAAGCTCAATAAATAAGATTATGTACAAATAGTCTATAAAATTCAGACATATATATTTAAATTTGTTAAAGTGTAAAATAAATAAAAAGACAAACACGCAACTTAATAATTATTTGGTCTTTCTTCTTCTTCTTGTGCTACTTCTTCAATAAACTCAAGTTATTTTTGCCTCAACACCACCGTGACTATTATTATCATTAATGATTAGGGATGACAAAATCTAAGTGCAAAAACTGATTTGGAAGCTTAATGGGTATTTCATATCCGTTTGTGATAGGAAGAGTTTGTTTCTTTGAGATCACATGTAATGATTTATCATCATTGTCGTTCATCTTCAAGATTTTGAAATCATAAACACCAGAAAATCTTTTTAGATTTCTTATAATTGTGTCATTTGCTTTTTGATTATTTGTATTTTTAATTTTGTCCTCATCAATTTTTTTTAAAGAAGAGACTATTATTTTGTGAATCAGAAAAAAAGAAAGAAATAAGATACAAATTACAAAAGAGGACATACTTATAAATGCACAAAACGTACGTAAGAAAAATAAATGGGAGCGTGAATACCAATTGCCGAAGGGGCGAGTGAAACCGCCAGCAAACTGCCGTCGAGAGGAGAAAAAGAGTAGCGTAGAAATGACTCCACGAATCCCATGAATTCTCTCTCTCTACAATTTCCCCTTTTTTTCGCTTTTTATTTTCTCTCTCCTCCAAATCCAAATTCCCCCATTTTCATTTTCAATGCCCGCGCTCTAATTTCCCTCTCAGATCTCTCTCCTTTTTTACCTGAAAACCCTAGCTCTCTCTCTCTAACCCTCCTTCTTTTTTTACCCATTCATTCATACTCCAATTTTAATCAATTGGTAAGAAATTATATAGTTTTGTTTATTTATGAATTTTGAGGTTTGGGGGATAATGGGACAATTGATGGATTTGATAATTGGATAAAATTAATGGTGAATCTGAGATTGATGGGTGATTAGAAAAAGGTCAAGGAGTCATGTGCTTGCCTTTTTTTTTTTTTTTTGTTATTTAAATAATTTTTTTTTGAATTATTGCTATTAATTTATTCGTTTTGTTATCTGTATTCTCGCGTGATTTTGTTCTGCTGGGGCACGTTGTTTCATGTATTGGATGCATTTTCTGAACATCCCTTTGCGTTAGTAGTAGGTAAATAGGTGGGAGTTGAATTCTATGGAGGGGTGGGGGGTTATATATATATAGCTATCGTATACTTTTTTTGCTGCTCACCATTATCATTTTTTCGGATCCAGATTCGCTCGAAACTCAAAGTGGGTGTGAGTCTTCTCCTTTTCTTTTTTGATCAATTTAGCTTGATGGGTCTGTATAATGTGAATGTGTCTTCATTCTTGGTGTTTGAATATCTATTGTTGTCAAGTGTTTTTCCCAACTGGGTTGTTATTGGTCGATGATTCTGCCAGAATTACAATTGCCTACGCAATTCTGTCTGAACTATTTCAGAAAATGATTTTTATGTGTGAAGGCAGTTACTTTTTAACGACTTGTCATTGGTATTTCAATGTGATCGGGTGGTCTGATCGGTTTTCCTATGGCTCTTAACAGTGTATGGATTCCCCAATTCTAAATTCTTCATTTTTTCTCCTCATCTGGTTTTACTTTTTATGGTAGTCTAATCATCATTGTTATAATTCAATTGATCAGACTATGCCATTCGTTGTTTCATGATTTGATGGTGGTAGTTGAGCTAGAATCAGGGGAGCATTTATCTTATGATTAGATCTGTATCTTTAGGAGTTCCAATTGTATGTTGGGAGCTGACATTTGCTTTAGAGGTTATAGATTTTTTTTTTCTGAAAGATGAAGATTTATTGAGTTGCAGCAAATGGGTTGAACATTTAGGCGTCTCTTGTTAACTTTTCAATAATTGCTGATCAGATTTTTGTTTTTACACACACACATGTATATTTGTACATATTAGATACTCCCTCTGTTTTAGTTCACGTAAACAGTGAACCTATTTCCTCTTTAGTCCATTTCCGATTTAAAAAAGAATGACCTCTCCCTATATTTGGAAACAATTTGATTTAAATTTTCCATGTTACCCTAAATGAGAAGCCTTTTAGCCGCGCAAATGTTATGACATGTTTAAGACCACAAATTTCAAGAGTCCTATAGCCACACTAGTGTTATGGTATGTTTAAGATCAGAAGTTTAAAGCTTATTTCTTTCTTTAACTATGTGCCACGTTCACATCTACTCTAATTGATTAGAGACAATTCCTCCTTACTGTCCTATCCAAAAGGAGTTGGATTGAAGCAACTTCTGAAAGTACTTAGGTATAAATTCCTGGATTAGATACCGATTCCAGATTTTGAATCCGTTCCTTCTGTAACATATAAGGTCAAGGATGTCTCCCATCAGCTTTGTTTCAGGCAGACATGTGATTTAGCAGCTAGCACCTGATATGTTTCAGGCAACTGCTGATCTCATCTGATGGCCTTTATGTGCATGTTGAGGAAGACTGTATTTGACTTCCTGATGGGAATGGAAGTTCTTCATTCTGTTTTCTGTTGTCTTTGTCTTTTTGGCATGGAGCTGTTTTTTCCTTGGTCTTGACTTGGTTTGAATCCCTCACTTCACTTTTTTGAGGGTGGGATTCGAGAATTTAAAGCTGATGAGTCCTGACTGCAAAGTAAAAAGAAACAGAGAGGATGGCAAGGAAGGAAGCATAGTAGCAGCTGGGGTGCTTTATTTCACTCCCTAAGCTTTTTCCTTGTCCTCCTTCTTCTGTGATCAAATTCAACTAAATGTATTTGCCATCCCTAGTTTTTTTGATTAGGGAGAATAAACCGAGGCGGTTGCGCTTTTGATGCCTCTAATCATTGTCATATAGTTGGCATTCTAGATTATTGCTTTATCTGAATGCGTGTCAAGTGTTTTTACTTAACAACATATTTTTGGGCAATTATCCAGTCATACTCAGAATTCTAAAAGATAAGTCTAAGTTGCTTTTTGACTAGATTTAATTTATAAAATTTTTGGTTTCGGTAATCAAGTTATTGTAAAATTTGACTATGCTCTGAATATTAGCTTCAAATAGAGCTTAATTGATACAAAGGATTCATATAGCTAAGCCCAACTAGTTTGGGATTGAGGATATAAGGGACTGATATGATATACTATTGAATTATCAGACAGATGCATGATCTCTCTATTAGCAATGGCTCTTTGTCCTTCAGTTTAATGATGGATCTAATACCCCTTATTATTCTTTTACTCTCTCGCGAAAGGTCCCATCCTACTTTTCTTTCCTTACTGATCCTCATGCTTTCCTTCGTGTGTTTTGGCATGCCAGAAAATAAAGCAAACACGTGGCTCTTAGTTTTATGCTGATCTGTTTTTCATGTTTTTAGCAACACTTTGCGCTAGGACTGCTAGAACACTTAATGCCACTGAATTTTATTATTGATGTATGCTGCATGTAGTAAAATCTTTGCCCGATATCTCTGTTCTTTGTCCTGCATTGAACCGTAAAATAGGAAGGATATTAATTTTTCTAAGAAAGGTAAAATAGTTAGGAAGCATACTTTGAGCACCCATCAGATATCGGATGTGACTGCTCTCTTTTTTTAATTTAGTGCAATCGTGCTAAATTATTGATGTTCTATTCATGCAGATCTGTTTAGGAAATGGCAAAAGGGACCACAGGACGACGTAGGAATGGTTCTCGACGATGCAGGGCTACCCCATACCCTTTGCCATCTGTTAACCATTCTGAACTTGTTCACCAAAAGAAATGCTCTAAAATCTTTGAGAAGAAAGACTGGGAAGATGCAACATGTTCTGTATGCATGGAATATCCCCATAATGCTGTGCTTCTCCTGTGTTCCTCTCATGATAAAGGTTGCCGCCCCTACATGTGTGGAACTAGCTTACGCTATTCAAACTGCCTCGACCAGTACAAGAAAGCCTACACTAAAGCAACACTGCCAGATAATAGTCAACCTGTGCAGGGTGCTACTGATACTCCAACTGCTGACCCATTTTCTACTCGGCCTTCTGAGAAAAATGAGGTCTCAGAAGTTGCTTGCCCACTATGTAGAGGCCAGGTGAAGGGATGGACTGTGGTTGAACCTGCAAGAGAATATCTAAATACAAAGAAGCGTAGCTGCATGCAGGATGATTGTTCGTTTGTTGGAAGCTACAAGGAGATACGAAAACATGTTAAGGCAGAGCACCCCTCTGCTAGGCCACGTGAGGTAGATCCTCTTCTTGAACAAAAATGGACAAGGCTTGAGAGGGAACGAGAGAGGGATGATGTTATCAGCACTATAACTTCTTCTATGCCAGGGGCTGTGGTTTTTGGTGATTATGTGATAGAAGGAAGTCATTATGGTTTTGATTCAGATGATGAAGAGGGTTTTGATGCGAATGAGATGATGAATGGGAATGAAGGTTTTGGGATGGGCATCGATCGCAACTTGATGAATGTGTTTCTGTTTTTGCAGGCTTTTGGTTCAGCAGGGAATATTGGGCCAAATCGGGTTATGAGGCGGCACGAAAGAGATGTAAGTGACACTTTGGATAGAGGTGCTGGTGGTGGAGTTGACCGAAACCTCCCAATTGGTGGTTTCGAGTACTCTGATGAAGACAGTGACAATAGTGGGGATGATAATGATGATAGTGGTATGTCACTAGTTGGGCGTCTTCGTCGTGAAGGTAGAGTCCTTTTGGGTCGCTCTGGGAGGAGACGAAGACGTAGAGAGGCCAACGCAGGTCGGAGATAAGATGTAATTTGTGTATGTTTGAAATTGTGAAAAAAGGAAATAATTATAGGTCTTTAGTTTAGGATTTAACTGTGCTCTAACATATTCTCATGCACATCTGCCTCAGATTGATGTTTGATACATGGTAGATTGTAGGATGGCTCAGAATTATTGGCGGGCACCTGAAGAAAGCTCAGTTTCACTGTGATTTGTAGTTTGTAATTTCCTTAATTCTGTCTTTGAACATTTATCTGTCAAATTCTTGTATGAATGCAATTTCTGATGTACATTTTCATTTCGTGTTCACCTTTTACCACTTGAAACTTGTATGAATGTAATACAAATCTTGAGTTGTTTCTCTTTTGTGATTCCCGTCCCCTGTAAGCCAGACTAGGCAACAGCATATCGCTATCCCAAAATAGTAGACATTATAAGAGACTATTTTTCTGGTAGGTCTTAAGCTGCTAGTATCGTCTGCTTGGATAGGCCAAATAACATGATTTAGAATACAAATGTTTATCTAAAACTTTGTTTTAGCAGGAAGTTGGAGAGGTAAGGTGTGTGTACAATCCATCCTTCCCAGACTGCACTTGGATATTCATGACATTATTAAACCAATTGAATTATACATTTGCAAAACTCAAAAACGGGAAAGCTCATGACATTATTAAACCAATTGGATTATACATTTGCAAAACTCAAAAACGGGAAAGCTCAAGCATTGTTGGTTCAACAGGTAGCCCCACAATAACTTTCTATGCACGTATAGTATCCTATCATACTAGGTGATGGCTATTACTAGTCAATCATTGATACAGATTTCATCCACAACGACAACGCAAATATCTCATCTTTGGTCAAACTTTACAAAGGGGACAGAATATTTAAAATAATAAGAGCTTCATGACAGTACAAGCAATAAAGAATGGGAGTGTAACATTATCATATACATAGTACTACAAATCCTTTTTGCTTATTATTCCTGTGGGGACACCATAACACACTGGGGCTGCTCCAATCAAAAAAGGGAGAGTGCATGCCTCTCGAGCTTGTCCCATGAATGATCCAATCTTTGGTCTATGGTCACAGTGGTTAGTAGATATATTGTTATTACACATATCAGGTGTTATATCTATCTTTGTCTTTACCCTTTGAGTTCTTTTTCTATCACTAATTTTCAAGGACTCAAGTTTATCTGAAAGTGTAACACATTGATCACACCTAAAAGAAACATTTGATCTTTCTCTCAAAATAGCATCAAGCATGCTCTTTCCAAATCTGTCGATATCTTTGTCCGTCACTTCCCATAAATTAGCAACTATAACTGGAGAACCTGCGAAAAGGTAGGACAGGGGAGCACCTCGAGGAGCATAACATCCATGTAGATACAGTGATCCACTGCTGCACCCCATAAGCAGAGTAGCAGCACAACTCTCTAGTTTCTTCACTTCATGCTCGGGGATATATTGTGCTCCTAAAATCCAGCGTAGCAAAATATTATTTCTAAGGGAGTGTGTAGGCAATAATGAGTAAAACCTAATGAACCAATGATAATATCGTGGATCAGTTTAAATTGGGCGTACCGCTTCCATGGCCAAAGTAAATAAAAAGATCATGACTCTTCAAAGCCTCTGCCAATTCTTCTACAGCTGGTGCAGTTCCACACTTCCCCTGCACAACGAAGTAAAATGCTTTTATTTAACATACCTAGGAAGGGGCATATGACAAACCACATTAATATTGCCAGAAAGATTAAGATATCAATGTATCTACCACTTGGGATTTTGCATATAAGATAATAATGCTCATTTTTATTAAATGACCAAGCATTTTACCTACAGACTCTTGGAATCCATGCGAACTTAGTGACAGATAGGGTACAATGAAAGAAATGATCGATGAAGTCTATAACCATTAGTAGCGAATATGTTTTAGCCATGTTAGTACGTTTACTATAAGTCCTATGTTTTTTTACAAGACTTCTTATCCCTATCAGATATTTTTATGCCTATAGAGCATATAGAGAACTTTTAGTACTTATTATTTTTATTTTGTATAACGTTGTTTTGAACCGAGGGTCTTTCAAAATCATCCTCTCTACCTCCAAGAGAGGTAAGGTCTGCATACACTCTACCCTCCCCAGACCCCACTTTATGGGATTTCACTGGGTATGTTGTTGTATAACGTTGTTTTGAGATGAATTTAAATGGAAAGACATGGTTAACAACTATGATTAGTTCATGAGCTTATGTGTGTGTGTATGTATATATATATATATATTGTTTTTAAGGGAGCAATAAGATTATTTGTACACCGTTTATTTTTATTTTTTTATGACAAGGGAACCTGCAACCACTACCCTTTGGGTGCACAATGTAAACCCCGCTCCTGTGTAATAGCTCGCAAACCACACGGAAGAGGTAAACTGCACTAGGTAAGCCCCATGCGACAAGCTCAACCAGAAGGCCAACCCCTTGCCCACCATTTACATATAGCAAGCACAAATAAAGAAAGGCCGCATCAAGTTGACAGCTAACTTGCAAATAGTTTACTATAATGAATCCTCTGAATACTAAATGGACCTTAATAAACAAAATATATACAAAGGAATCATACAACATATCCAATTAATTTGGGACTAAGGTAGTTGGCCGATTGACTAATAAGATTATTTATCCTAATTATTTTCATAGTTATAAGATAGTCTATATCACTATTTTTAGTGGAAACAAACTAAAATGATAGAACCACTGCAGTTTCCACTAAAATAAACTACTTTTTGCTAATTTTCCTCCCATTTAAGGAAAATCTATCTCATTTTTCAGTTGAAATTCAATAAAAATAATAGGGCCCTTTTAGCATTCATAAGAAAAGGAATCAACATAAAAAGCATATTTTTTGTAGAGTATATATGTAGATAAACCTTTTACATACATGCACATGCAGAAAAGGCAAAACGTAATACTTAGTCCAAGGGTTTTCTTTCTTTTTTACTGTTCTAGTTCCAGGAGTAAAGTAGAAAAGTACCTCAAAATCCTGATCTCTGAACCAGTTTTCAAATTCACTCTGTGTACTGCTAAGATCTCCACTTGGATTCAAAAGATAATAGGAATCCAGTGGATCAATCAATGGAATGGAAGGTGATGGAACCCCTTGATTCATGGGAGATCCCCTCGTCTGAACTTGCTGTTGATATTGGCAACACTTGATAAGTGTTGCTCTGATGCTGCTAACTGAAGGCATGCGATAAACCTGCTGGTTTCTTAATACTGGTAGGTTCTCCCAAGGAAGCATCTGCAGAAGTCGTCATTCTTTTTCTTAACCAAAACCTTCTGTTTAAAGAGATTTACTAGACTTTTGCCAATAATAACCAGAGAAACTTATCCTACTTGCGGACTATGCACAATGTATAGGCTACATGATACAGCAAATTGCAATATTTAATAAATCTATCATTTCCAGAATCGCAACCTCTTGAAACATGGGAGGGCTTTATATGTCCTTTCTGCAAAGCTTTTGGCTAGTGCAAGAAACTTCAGATATAATGAAGCACAAAGTTGAATCAAGATTCTTCAAGCAACCAATACTAAACGAATAACCAGGAAGTAAAGACAAACACACCTGCACCTCAAGATCCAAAACAAGAATAACTGGTCTTCTACTTATGGATTCAGTCTCTTCCATCTCTTGGGCTTCGTCAAGTATAGACTTGTATACTGAATCACAGAGACTTTCAACGTCTGTAGATGTCTTACACAACACTTTGGAGTTTCCATGACCCCCTCCATGTAGGTGACATCCTTTATTTATAACCATCTGAGAAATACAATTTTCTTTCTCACAAGCGTACTTCGCACCTCCAAGAATTACTTTAAGAAGACTTTCATGAACATCTGCTCCAGCTTTACACCTAAAATGATCATTGAGTTTCTTTACTAGTAAATCCAGGAGCTCACATTCTGACAGTTCCCCCAAAAGCAAGCATCTCCAAGGACCTAACCATGAATCCTCTAAATTCCTGAGGCATATAAAGTTAAAACATAAAATACTTTGATATGCGTTATTTTCAAGTGAATTGGAATCATGATAGCAATGATAAGCATCACATTCAGTGACATCACTCTTAACTACGAGATGGAAAGGTGAAGGCATCAACAATTATACAAAATCATCATCATGACACCGATCTTTCAACTGAACTTTTGCAAACAGCCAAAATTCCAAGCATTCAGTATTGAAGATCATCCAAATTAAGGGGGACGCTTTTGCATGGAACACTAAAGTAGATGAAGAATTATTTAAATAAGACTAACCGTAAAAATTCAGCAAGGCGCTTATCAAGTTGTTTCCTCCACTTCCACCATGATGATCTGCTCTCTGTAGTATCTTCTAATAGGTGTACAGAAGAGGATAAGTAATTATTCTCTAATATATCTCTAAAGCCTGGTGCCACATCATCAATCACACTGGATATCCAAGGGCAATGCCAGTGCTTGCCTTTGACTTCAAACGAAAAACTGGAAGTGAACTCAGCAACATCATCTGCAGCTTCTGATGGCATGAAAGAAGAATTAAGATATGAGTACCTTTCATGAATCTACTGTTCAATTTAGAGTACAAGACTGTATTACCATTTAAGATAGAATGCACTGGCAAAATTACAGTGATGGGCTGACTAGTCGAGCTCATGCGGGATAACAAAACCCATGATTGAATGGGGTATGGAGAATGCAACAGTTCAGTCAACAAACTAGAAACAGTGCGTCCAAGCAAGCTAAGACAGACAATTGTACAAGTAGGCAGGCTCTCAAAAAATCTCGAAACAAAATCTTCAAGATCTTCAACTGTATCAGGTGCAAACCTGCATTAGAAGAGGATGCAGATTGAACAGAAATGAGCACATCTTCTTATTAGCAAAGGTGCTTATAATTCATGCTAAGACTAAGAAATACCTGAGCATGTTAGGCTCTTCTGAACCAAGATACTGTTGGCTTGAAGAACATGAACCCTGAAAACAGCAAATCCATAGATATAAGTGCACCCAGCACGATGCAAAGGAAAAGTATAATTATAGCTTATGTGTAGGAGAAAAAGTTAGATTCAATAGTAGGTTGTCTTTTAGGCTTTAGTGAGATTTTGTAGAGCAGTTGAAGACGCAAATTAAACTAAGAAACACATACCTCATAATCCACAACATGTTCAGCTTTCTGCTTCTTCAACGGACAAGAAAAGAAGTGTTGATTGAGATGTGTACCGATTGAAGCTTGATGGAAGAACGACGCCCATTGGCTCTCAGAGATTGCTTCGTTAGGTGCTATACTAAAAGACTTAACAGAAGTAGAAAGTACATAAACTGCCGCAAGCAACCTGGAAATCTGTTTGAATTGCTAAAAGAAGTCAATTTCCTGGGGATCAAACTGTTTCAGAGGTTACCAATTGGAGAAAAACACAATGAATTGCCATATGTTTATTTAACATCTCAACATGCACTCAAAGAATAAGCATACAATGATTTAATATTACACA
The DNA here is from genome assembly GCA_003996215.1 of Jaltomata sinuosa. Taxonomy (NCBI): domain Eukaryota; kingdom Viridiplantae; phylum Streptophyta; class Magnoliopsida; order Solanales; family Solanaceae; genus Jaltomata; species Jaltomata sinuosa. The sequence goes on along the minus strand of QJPP01007525.1, from coordinate 2,220,830 downwards.
TTTGCAGAAATCATTGAAGTACAGATCCACTACAAATGAACACCAAAAGATTATTAGAGCGGCCACCTAAGAAAATCAACCCACACATGCAAGAACCAGAAAGTTAAATGAAAGATATTTGAACCTTACTTTGTAAAATACAGTATTGTCACAGTCTCTTTATTTATTGACTTCAGGACATTAACCTTCGTTACTAGTTAGCAATTTGTTCTCTCAGAGGCCAGAGCAGACAAAATTACCATGTAGTTACTCATGCACCTTATGGTTTGTTTGAAAGCACGCAATATGAAGCACTTAGGGCATTTCTGTACAGTATATTGTAAATGTATATATCGAAAGGAGATAATTCCAAGTGAGTAAAAAGGAAGCATACTTATGACTAAGAATGCATGTCTCTCAAAGAGTAGAAAACACAAACAAGATTGTTGAAGTATACACTTAGCTAAGAGAGGAATTTCTAGTACAGATCAACTAAAGAAAGTCTAACCTTTTGAGAAAGCAAGGGAATCTCACGACTGAGAATGAAGGCCAGCTTCAGCCAACCAATGACTTTTGATAACTTAATGCATGAAAAATTACGGCATTCTTTACAGCTAGTTTTCCTGCATAAGAAAAAAATTCAAGAGGCCAACAGAAAATAATATTACGAACTGAAACTTAAAACCAATAACTGAAACTTAATAAAAATGCATACTACAGGAAAAATGTATGCAGCGAGGGAATTATGTGGCTACCAACTTACATACATATATTGGTGAATGTTTGAAAAATCATTCCCATTACATATATGATATATCTATATGTAGGTGCCGTTATCTCAAATCTAGGGATGGCAAACGGGTGATTTGGGCTAAATTTGAGCAGGTCAAAATGGATTGAATCAATAAATGGCTATTGCCCAGTCATACCCAAAAGTTAGTTGGGTTGAGATGGGCTAGGTCAGGACGGGATAAACAACGGGTCATAGAGCCACTCAACTCTTATCAACTTTTTTGTTCTTCTTTATCATATTTAAACTATCAAACCAAAAAAGTTTTTATTTAAATATTTTGACAAAGTCTTTCATAGGTCAATTGTGCTACATACTTTAGCCCAAATCAGTCCAACTTTTAGATGGGCTAAATTTGGAATTTGGATGGGTCAAGATGCGCTAAGTTAATAATAAATGGACAGTTAAGTAACCCGTTTAACTTGGGTGGGTTTGAGAGAAGTAATAGTGGGACCCATGAAATTCTCCTATTTAGTGATTATTTGAAACCGTACAGAAAGAAGGATAATCAATTTGGAAACCAAGCATACACAGACTTTGGATTCTTATTTCTAACAATGTATAAGACTAGAGAAGATAAATGAGGATTGTCGAGCAACTAAAGTAGCCATCTCACCAAAAGAAAGCAAGTCACTTACAAAAGATTGAAAAGCTAACTAGAAGCTACAGCACATGCTATTTACAGCAGACCTAGTGACTTGAATCACTAAAGGGAAAAAACTAAAAACAATGCCTTAATAGAACCCAAGGGTGTGGCCTAGTGGTCAATGAAGTGGGTTAAAAGAGTCATGGAAAGCAAGTCACTTACAAAAGATTGAAAAGCTAACTAGAAGCTACAGCACATGCTATTTACAGCAGACCTAGTGACTTGAATCACTAAAGGGAAAAAACTAAAAACAATGCCTTAATAGAACCCAAGGGTGTGGCCTAGTGGTCAATGAAGTGGGTTAAAAGAGTCATGAGGCCTAAGGTCTCAGGTTCAAATCCCAATGGAGACAAAAAACACTAGGTGATTCTTCCCATCTGTTCTATCCTTGGTGGACAGAGTTACCTGGTACCTGTTGCTGGTGGGAGGTGGCAGGTATCCCGTGGATTTAGTCGAGGTGCGCGAAAGCTGGCCCGGACACCACGGTCATCAAAAAATAAAAAAATAAATAAAAAATAAAAAATAGAAGATTTGCATTCTTTTACTTCTATAAGGAAAAGTCTCACTCTAAAGAGAGAAATATGCCCAGAACTTACAGGAGATGTGAAAGAAACATCAAGTAAATAGTCCAATACTGCTTTCTGAAAGAAGCTACAAACAGAAATCATCTTTAAAAGGTGATTACTGATAATCGGAATGAAGTGGAGCTAGCCAGATTGGATTGGATACAAAGGATTCAGATAGCCGACCCAAACTGGTATGGATTGAGGCATAGTTGTGCTTATTCACAGAAATGGTCCCACTGCCCTACACAATTATGATACTAGAAGCTCCAATGGATCCCGAAATGTAGAAGAAATGCATGTACTTGGATATTTTACAGGTTCCCTCCAACCAAATACACCAAGTGGTGGCAAAAAGATTCAATCCGTAGGCAATATTGCCTCGATCAAATCTGTTAAGAGTCGACTACATGAATATTCTGCATCCATTTATCTATCAGGTCCATTTCATTTCAATTTTAAATAATTGTTGTTTCTCATGCAAATTAGGGGTTCCCTAAACTTAAGGGAAATAAAGTTCTTAAGATCACAAAAGTCTACTGACAATTCGTTCCAGTTCAGTAAATACTCGGAATAACAGTATTTACTGGACGCCCTTTAATGGAAGGACAGAAGTGTTAAATTATTTAGCACTGACAGACCTTTGTGCTAAGTCTTTTGCAAGAAAAATCTAATTAACAATGTCTCGGCTGCTGAAGATTGTCAAACACAACAACTAAAAATTGCTAATGCATTTACACCAGTTATTTGGACTTCGAAATTCATAATAGAGCTGATAGCAAGATCGTGTTGTCCGAGGTTCAAGATACGAAAAGATATGACAACTTGCATATATTTCTGCATGCATACCTGGTTGCTTTGCAAGTATAGCTATTCAAAATGGAATAGCAAATGTTGTAAAGTATAACCGAATGATCAACAGCCAATTCAACCACCCAAATATCGTGTCCCATCTGGTCAACCAAGGACATTAGTGGCAGAGAAGAATACTTGGAACAAGACGGATCTGAACTGAACAGCGACAGGCTTTGCAGAATAAGCTTTTGGGCTTCATGGCTATCACCAGAAAGACCACAGCATTTTCCTACCACAGACAAAAGTAGAGGTAAGGCCAATGAAGAAGTTGAAAAACATAATGAGAGCAAAAAAGATGAGAGGTATGATTATTGCATGCTTCTAGCACTGCACCTGCAGTTCAAACATTCAAGTTTAAGCAGGCACAATCATTTAGGCATGGAAAGTCTACAGTGTCTAGAAGAAATTAGGGCCACAAGTGGATCACAGAGTTCACTACTTCAATGAAATTAAAAGTATGAAGAGCAGCACAAATTAGCTCAAACACGCACAAAAACAAAACAAAAAACATGGCCAAATGGAATGGGTTTAGTCAAAATATAAGAACATGTTTTTAACATATATTGAATTATTTATCTCATAGTGCAAAAGTTACCCAGCTTCAAGTTAACATTATCTATAATACATATGGCTACAAATTCCGTATATAATTATGAATGACCAGTTGCACATGTAGGTGCATCGTTTTTATAACAAACTTAATCTCCTCCTGAATTCAGAACCATCAGTTAGACATTTTAGAAAGATACGGTAGCTCCTGAAACAGGTCTACAGTTTTGATAACTGCCCCACAAGTGTTAAGCGATCAAAAGCTGAAAATCTTTGCCACATGTGCTCTTAAAAGCAAAAGGCACAAAAATGCAACAAGCAAGAATAAAGGTGTGCGTTTTTTTTTCTCCAAAATAACAGGCTCAATTTACAGGAAAACAAAAATTACCAACCAGACAAGAAACTAGTACTACAACAACAACAACATACCCAGTGACAAGAAACTAGTGTACTAATAACATCAAATTTGCAATTAGCTTCACTAATTTCAGAAACCATTATACAACAATGACAACATTAATCCAAAAAACTAAAGTTCAATATCATCGAAATACAATATACACAAACCCATGAAATTATAATTTCAATTGAAAATTTGATGTTATACCTACCTTCACAAGGTAGGGGTAAGACTGCATACACACCACCCTCCCTAAACCCCACTTGTGAGATTACACTAGGTATGTTGTTGTTGTTGTTAACTGAAAATTTGACTTTCTATTTGCAATTAATCAACCATTGAAAAGAATCAGTGAGTAATATTGACTTCCATATTTAATTGCTTTAGGAATTGTACTAGTTAACTTTAATTGCAAGTTTCATTTTCAAGTTTCCAAACCATGAGTTATAAATAAAGAATTAGAAATTATAACAAGATAGAAATAAACAATTATTATCTTTTAACATTCAGGGAGGAGCTGTGAGTTTATTACTCGTCACATATTCATGGGAAATAATTTTTAACGAAATGTTGGATTCTGAGCATGTATAATGTATAATACGTCGCATACGGAGAAACCAGCCCAGAGCCACAGCTAAAGAAGGTTATAATAAAAATAAGCACAATGGCATCCAGAAGGAACGTCATGCTACCCATAGTAGTTAGAAGCCTCAGCAAAAGTTGTCTGCGAACAAGCTCCCATTTCAAGTATACAAAATTACTCAAAGACCCAGATCGGAGTATCTCAAGAGGAAGCTGGTGCCAACACTTCAATTTGTAGCACATACCTGTGAATTAAATGATCAAAATCTGCAATGAAAAACAGTTTCTACCTTAAGCTCTAGCTGAAAGAAACATATTAGTAAAAGGTGCTTACAGTCCATGTCTTCAGCATCATTAACATGTTCATCATCCACAGAACTTTCACATTTCTTCATAGAGTGATATCTCGACCGTGTCATCCTTAAATTATGTTCGGACTCTTTCTTGGTCTTCCTAGTCCTTCTGCCTTCAACAGCATTTTCCAGCTTGTCCTTCTGGGATGGAAACTCCTTCAAATCTGAAGGATCTTTTGCACCGTTTGCAAATGAATACGTAGTCTGGTGCTTGGTATGCTGGGAACTTGCTCCTATAGGACAACCAACAGAATCCTCCCAGCCAAATTTATTCAGCTTCTCAACGGCAGATCTATACTTCTCTTTAACACTATATACAAATTCCACTTTGGAAGTAGTATCACAATGTTGTTGTCTCCATAGATCTCCTAATAGCAGATCAATTGAAACTTCCAGAATTATTCTGCATTTTAGGCAAGAGATGTCATCATAGTTTTCAGCCAATCTTTGCTTAGCTGTATTTAGTTCCTTTTCTGCCAACTCCAAGAGATGTTGTTTAGCGTATAATTTTCCTGATAAACATTAAGAAGACACTAAGCTGAAAATCCAGAAACCTCCGGAAAAACATCCATTGTGATATACGAGGAAAAGTTGAGAAATTGGGAAAAACATTACCTAACATACAACAGAATGAAATTATGAAGAGTGGCAAACTCTGAAAACAAGAGATGTCCTTCCCCCACACTAGAAGTGTCTTAGCCTCAGTTCCATTTCCAAGCATCTCATGAACAGTTCCAACCTGTTGTATTAGTTTATGCTATCATGGTCACTCAGATTCTCCAGCAACACATCCAATTAAAATTAAAGAACTACGTTTGTGTATGTAATAAATATTGAAAATAATAATAATAAATAAAGTAATGATAGACCTGTAAAATGCTTTCCAGATAACATTGGAGGATAGTCCAAGGAGTAAGCATAGAACCGTCAAAGTCAAATGAGACACCTTCAGGAAACCAAGCCTTTGCAGCCACGGAATCATATATCTGGAATTTTGTAAGACCATATACCTCACCCTGCTGCTCTATCTGATATTGGAAGTTTTCTTGAAGAAGTTTACTTCGTAAACGATGGGCTTCTTTTGCATAAGCAAGAGCCTACAGGCATTGCATTAACATTTAAGAGCATCTCAAAAATTTGCAATCAGTAGTCAGTAATGCTCATAATTAGAGAATAATTTTAAGTTTGAAACAAAACCACAAAAATGTCCCACCACCCCACTTTATGGTCCTATTTTCAAGTAATGGATGGCAATTCTTCTCTTGGAGCATGGATCCATGTGATCTGCTGAGGTATGTTAACCCAAGAATAGAAGCCAAAAAGGTAAAATCCCCTATGGCAAACCAGTTTAAGAGCTCCATGAAAGAGTGACATCAATTCAAACAAATAAGGAAGAAAACTTTAAGCTGCAACCCTATAATGATGCAAAATGTTATAGCCATTATTTCACCTCAATTAGTCGTCCATTTAGAATCAGTCTCTCACTCAAGTCATAGTAAAGATAAGCAGAAAGAAAGGCTGAACTGCTGGATAAAGGAACCTAAGAACAAATAGCAGCTCAGATTAGCAAGTGCAACCATACTCCGGTAGCCTGAATAAATGCAACGTCATTTGCTGTGTTTACTTAGAAGCTTACAGTGTGAATGAGCTCTGAAGCAGTGAGCTTAACTTTATCCTCTGTAATGTCACAGTGGAGAAAGTTTTGAAGACTACGAGACACTTTAGAAGAAAGAGTAAGGGTTAGAAAGAAGCTCTGGTGAAACCCAACTAATTGTGGTTGAGATTCCTTCATGCACTTCATCCAGTATTCAACAGACTTGGAAAGTTCGCCACAATAGTTCGACAATGTTTTGATGAACACTTCATTCACGGGTGATGTACAGAGTGCATGACTAAGTCTTCTATATCTCCATAGTAACGACACAGACTTCTCTAATGGAATATTCTTCATAAATAATTGTATCATCATCTCATATATGTCGGGATGAATTTCCAGGTATCCCTGAAAAAAGGAAGCACGACATGATAGAGTTTATGAAAATTGGCATATCTCAATACCAAAAATTCAGCATTCTTCAGCAAATATAGACACACACACACACATGCATGTTTATAGGGAAGGCAGAAAAGATTAATACCAATCAGTATTGTGTTTCAGAGAACTTTTGAAGAATCTTTTAGGAATTAAAGCTACTGTTGAACCAGAAGCACAATTTTATGCATTTAAACAAGTGACCGATAAGTACCTCTTGAAAAATTCCTGGTCTTTTTAAAATCTACTGGAAAGAAGCTTTCTGGAAGCCAAGAAATGACTTTATTTCTCAAAAAGCATTTCTAGTATATGCTAATGAAACATTTATCTGTCAAGAAAATTGCATCGTAGGAAGGGATTCCTGAAAACGACTTCTCGAAGTGAAAAATGCTCCTTATGGGTCCTACAACTAGGATGATCATTCACATGAAACAAAGCCAAAAATAGCATCACAAACTTCCCATAACTGTTGGATAAGCCATCAAAGATATATGACCAGTAAGAGTGACTAGAAGTTTAAAGGGAAAAAAAAGGTTATGATCAATGAACACTTAAGATGCATATTCAAATGAATGTGATACAAGGCCTTCCACCATGTCCATTGCAAATATAAAGTGACATCAAGATTAGAGATTACCTTCAATGATAACAAGTCAACAATCTGATGCAACATATTCAACATAGTTTCAGACATACTACACTGATCAGGTGCATGGCAGTGATTCAGACTAGTCCAGAGTCTAGCTGCAGCATGTATATCTTCATAAAGTCTCTGTTCAAAAAGGAAAGACGGGGAATAAAATAATAGATCAGTATTCAGCAAATACAGGAAGGGTTTTCTGAGTCAAGAAAAAAGAATTACCTAAACATAGAAAATACTATGAAAAAGTACACTAGTTTGTTAATTTGCTGTGAGATAGAGTCTAAAATGATAAGAAAATTTGCAAATTTCTTTCTCTTCTTTAAACCAATCAAATCGTGAAGAAAGTGGACTTTGGGCCTAACTCAACCCAAAAAAACAAGCTCATGAGGTAATGATTGCCCAAGAGCATATAAGGAGACAACATTTCATTCCATCAACCAATGGGGGACATTCTAACCCATCCACCCACCCCCCACATCTATGGCTACATCAAGAGTGTGTATGATATAATGTAAGGGCCCAAAACTTTGGGTAAACCAAGAATAGGGATATGTCTTGCTCTAATACCAGGTGAAGAAATAAATCTTGAGCCTAACTCAACCCAAAAGCTAGTTCATAAGGAGAGAACTGCCTGAGTTTACACAAGGAGACAACAGCCCTTAACCAATGTGGGATATTCTAACACATTTAAAATAAAAATAGAAAAGGAAGAACTCCCTCCTTTTCCTTCCAAGTTCCAAAATGGAAGGTCATTAGCCCAACTGTTTGCCACCCAAGGAAACATATCAATGCAGGAGATCAGCATTTTACGCTGTAGCACCTTTGAGTTTGGTTCAATCTCACTGGTACAGAGTGCGCGTGCACAATATGCATAGGCTGCCAGATGAGAAGCTGAATTAGTGCAGGCTAAATTTTCTCCGTAGTTTTTCTGTTTTAAAGAACTTTCCTGCAAAAGATATAACCTGACATAATTAACAACATCAACTAGACAATCAAGCTCTGATTACCGTAACTCAGCAGATAAAAAGGCAGACACAAACAAATGACTTACTACTGTAGCTATTGCCTCGGATAGACACTGAATGCAATCTTTAAGATATTGAAATCCATGGGCTCTTAACACCTCGCCCTTAACAATAAGGAATCTACATCTCTGTAAATAGCTGTCCTTGGAGACATATACTTCTTGTAAAAGAAGACCTATAATTTTCAAACACATTTCCTGACATAACCTTGGATTTCGTACATTCAAATCTCTATATGCCAAAAGCTCCTGAGGAAGTATAAGAATCAGTTGTTAGCAGCACCTACTGTTGAGCAAGCACTTAAATCAAATATAACAGCTGAAAGAGGTTACAACTATTAACAAGCTCAACCAGGAAGAGTTTGTGTATTAGAACCTGCTCCAAAATGATTCCAAGAGCCTGTTTTGATTCTACCAAAGGTGACAACAAAGAATACAACGTAGTGGTACCTTCTTCAGCATCCACATCATTAACTTTCAATTCCATCTGAAAGCAGATCCACATCAGAGAGATTCATTAAGAAGAACCAGAAAGACCAATATAATTTTACTACTGCATAAAATGAAAGGATGGTAAGAGAGGCAAACGAATAGAGCTTTTACCTTCACAAACTGTTTCACTACAGATGTGGGACTTGGCAGTTTTTTGAACAAATGTTGTGCAGCAGACCAGCTTTTAAGGCTATCAATGAGGAACTTTTGTACCTTACAATGACCACTATGTTGAAGCACCTCCAAAAGAAAAGCAGTTTTCTCACACGCCTCATCAATGAAACCAATCACATCATCTTCTGACTGATCATTCTGAAATTTATCTGGTTCATGCTTAAACAATTCACAAAGACGTAAGACACGATTCCAAGATGCTTTGCAGCATAGCGTCAAAGCTTTAGCAGCCTACAAAGGAAGAAACGATATAATCAAAAATCGGACTCGTATATGCAAGGACAACTTTTTTTCCAATAACATTTGATACCATATTAACGTATTAATGCACTATGACTGTGTAGAGCGAGATTCAGAAAGGACTTCAATAAAAATGATGGTACGGAGGAAATACTTCAACACTTTTTAAAGTGTTCTTAGTACAAAACAAGAGGAATGGGAAATTAGATCATTTCTTAGGAGTAATAACAATTGCAGATATAACACAGGTAATGAAGTCAGGGCAGTGACTTCATCCAACTCTGCCCAATATATAGGCAACCCTATCATATGTTGTTTCTTTATGTCAAACTACTCACCCACTAAAAATTATTCCATGTTTTATTTGCTCTTTTTCTTTTTTTGATAGGTAAATTAATTAGTGTTGGCAGTAGGATTCGAACTCCCACCACTTAGGGGGGGAAATTATTCCATGTTTTCTCTCCTTTCCCGTAGAAGATTTTCAGACATGAACAAACTATCTCAGTTTCCTATCTCTTTATTTTTCCGGCAGATGTTTGCTACTTCCATCCGTTCAGAATTTCCAGAAGTGTTTTTGCAATAAAGTATGCTTATGGACCAGACATCACTTTGGTGTATGCAGCCTCCTATTGAAATTAGAGCATCTGCAGCAAAACATCATCACAGGTTCATTAAAGTTCACTCCTCTAACATAAACATTTTTCAGAACTAAAACCCATGCTTTCCCTCCATGCAACTATCTTGTGATGTTCTGGATACAACTGGCACTTCTTAAGCCCATATAAGGATTAGCTCAAAGTTCCATACTATGTCATAACACAGGCCTGTCCCTTCTCTCTCATCCACCCAAAATACTAGCATACTTGATGACCTAATACCTTCATTAAAGGTAATTTTGCTTCAAATTTGACAAAGCATCAAAAACTTAAAAGTGAATAATAAACACGATCATCAACTTCATTAATAGTAAACCGACCATGTGGAAGTGAAAACAGTGAAAGGATTACGAGAATCCCTTCAGCTATCCATACCTCTTTCATTTGCTTGTTTCGGTACAATATGACAGCAATGTTGTAAAAAGAGGTGAAGAGATACTTAAGTCCATTGGCTTGAACCCGCTCACTTGAAACAAGATACTTGATAAATTTGACAGTTTCCTGCATTTATAGAAGAAAGAGAGAAGATATATTCATTGTTAAAGGGGAGCTAATCCGTTTCTATTAGTGAATGATATATAATATGTCATATGGGATAGTAGTAGTGGTACATGACGTCAACAACAATCATGAACAACAACAGAAACCTTGATATCATGTTTTGTGCTTAAAGAGAGAGTGAAAGTAGCGACTGCTACAAGAAGTAACACTTTGTTGTTATCTTCGCAAGGATCTTGCTTGTTACCAGCGGCACTGCATCCAAAAAAGTGAAAAACATAAAGGTTACATAACATAGCCTATGGAGAACTCAATTAAATAGAAGTACCAAGACAATCTTAAAGACAAAAAAAGACCAGTAAATAGCTAAATCAATTTTAACAGAGAAGCTAAAAGATTTATTTAAAAAACGGAAACTCCATTTGTTTATTAAATACACAATATACCGAGTTCAACAAACCTAGTAATGGCTTCAGAATTTGTAGTTCCATGTCAAACTAAAACACTTTAGTTCTTTGTATTTATAACCTAGAAAAGTATAATAAGTTGCAATGTCAAAATGTAAGCTAAAATCAAACTTACAAGATTGCAGGACTTGTGCTATATGCTAGTGATGTACCTGTAGTGTAGGAAGACATAAACATACTGCTTGAACACATCCTGGATGATTTCTAGGTAAGTATTGCAGGAAACAGCCTCTGTTACACAAAGAATTTCTTTCCTTGCTGAGATAACATACTCGGCAAGTGGCTGGCACAGGAACCTCAATGCATCAAAATAAGACAAAACATAGAGCATTCTCTTCTGTGAATAGTTGCTTCCTTTGCTGTCTATTTCAAAATAAGATTTTGAAAAGTTGAGCAAACTACTTAATTTTTGCAGCACATCATTGCGATCCAGGAAGAGCACTCTTGAGTTGTGAATACAGGACTCATTAATGAGCAATCCAGTAGCATAAAGCCCCAGAATCAAATCAGTGGGCAGCTCATCCTTCAAAAGAACCAATTCTGTCATAAGTAGGACTTTCCTTAACACCAGTCTTCCATGAATTCATAGGACTCGTTAAAGAAATAAATAACACCAATAAACCGCTAAATTGTTACCTGAGAACCTGTTAATTCAACGTAATGTTTTTTCACGTGCATAGCTAATTCTTTTAATTGGGCAGCCAGGATACTACAAGCATTTGAAGTACCACTTCGGCATTTATGAGCACAATAACAAACAAGCTCAAGAATTTCTGTTATAGTGTTCTCCTGTCCGACCTGCCATGTACAATTAAACACACCTTCGTGAATCATACTACATATGTAAGGACAATTCTATTGTCAAATAAATAGCATAAACGATGAAATACAAGTTGTAAAATAGACCATTGACTTAATAGTGCATCGCAAAGAAACATTCTTGAGATTATATTTAGCAGAAAATGAGTTTAAAGGTAACCATAAGGATAACGATTTGGATCTAATCAGTAGTCCAGGAGCAAGATAAAAGCACTTCAGGTCAATAAACAGCATCATCTATCCTACATTATCATATTTTCATATTTGGGTTGTCTCAAGGATGTTAATAGTTTCTTTTCTAAAAAAATAGTGATGTCCAGGTCAATTTGTACGCACCTCGACTAATCAACCAGGTAACAACTATCTCCCACCAACACAAGTATCGTGTAGCTCTATCAACCAAAGCTTAGACAAATGGGAAGAAATCACCTAGCACTTTTCTACCTCTGCTATGATTTGAACCTTGGTCTACTGTGGTTTATTCAAGCTCGTTAACCACTACGTCACACCCTTGAGTGCAAATGTTTATAGTTTATAGACTAGAAAGTTCTTTCCTAGTCTTCCATACCTTTTTATTCATAATTAACAACAACAACAACATACCCAGTGTTTTTAAATAAATGGGAATCAGTGGCCAAATTATACTATTAAAAGGTCATGCTTACTGATTAATGTTCAAATTTCTCAAACAGTTTACTGTATCTCTACTCATGGATCTTCTCCCGTTGAAATACAATAAAACTGCAACTCGTGCCTTAATATTGCTTTCCTACAAATTATCTCATATTCAGGACAAGGGAGAGTTAACTATAACATCATAGGGAACTATTGAATATCATAATAAAATTTGATTGAATATCAGTACTGCTTGTTTTTTGATGAAGAGCTTGTTTAACAGTAGCCCACTTCCATCTCAAGAAGCTTTAATTTATAATTTCAGCATATTGTCATCCTTTTTCATTTATGCATCCTTGTGATGGATAGATCTATGACTGTTGCGCGCAAATCCTAGATCAGATGAAAGATTAACCTACTTCTTGTTTTGACCAGAACTTAAAATGTGTAAAGTGATGGTCACATACTACATTGAACATCCCAGATCTGCACCAAAAACAGCGCTAAGTTCTAATTCTTTGACCTCAAACATCTGTTGCTTTACCAGATCAGATAACATTTGAAGCCTCGTAGTTTTATTGTTGATTCTACCTTGATTCAGCAACCATATAACCAGAACAAGCAATGGGTTTGATGTGCTTAAACTAGCCAATTGTACACTTCAGGTCCCCCTATTTTGTCCTACAGAAAACTGTGAACTTGCTTACTTACTCATCTTCAATAAATACTGGATCCTATAAACAGCAGAAATATCCTTGTTCAGGATCAATATAATACCTTTATTTCTGCAGCCATGGTGTCCAGCACATATTTTAAGGTGTCAACAATCCCAGAGAATTCATCAAGTTCTTGTGCGAACAGAGAAGAGCATAGCTTCCTTGTGAACTGTGGTACGTATACATGTTAACATAGACATAGAAGACATCTCTAGAAAAGGCAAACGCTAAACATGAGAGATTCACCTTGAACAGTTGATCCTTTAGGGATGATTGTTTAATTTGACACAAGGCTTCTATACAGAATTTGTGCACCAAGTCCCCATTGAATTTTGTGAAGTCCCCAACCATAATTAGTGTTATTCTGTTCAAATATGTCACAAGCACCCGATGCAATTTCTCACGAGCATTCGTATCCAAAACCCTATATCATCCAAAGTGTGTAAAATTGAATCAGCTAAACACATTTTCTAGCATTGCAAAAACTATAACATGGGTCAAGATTTTCAAATTTTGAGGTTCAAATATTTCAAGAAATTAATGAAAAGAGACTCACTTGAACCACGGCATAACCTCTTTGACCAAATCAAGAAGTCTATCATATTCATGGACAGCCTTATTCTGAATTAAAGAAGCACACTTAACAAGTGTAACGACAATCTCCACGACCAAAATAGCAAACTCTTGATCCACATTCTCTTCATCCAATTGCGGCAACAACCGCTGCGTTGATCTTGACTTCTTGACTTCTTTCTTGGTTGTACCAGTCGCATTCTCCCGAAGAACCTTAAGTACGGAAAGTCCTTCACATTCTACTTCCTCGTACTTCCCCCATGATTCCAGACAATGAATGTACCGAACTCTTTGTGCTTGAACGGTGTAGGGTTTACAAGACAGCTGCGAGGAGATACTCTCAAGGCAGTTAAGGCATAACCTGTAAATATCAAACAAATGAGGGGCAGATTCGTCAGGGAGTTTGGGGGATTCAGATAGGCGTTTTGGTAATAGTGATAGGGATGTATTTAGGAACGAAAGAAATTGTTTGGCAAGTGAACGGATGGTAGCAACGTCGGTGGATTTTGAGAGAGTGGTGAATTCGTGGAGGTAATTGGAGAAGTTTTTGTAGGTATTGGTAGTGAATTTGGTGGAGGATTGAAGTTCTGTGAGGAGAATAGTGGCGGTGGAGGAACCCATTAGAGTGGCTGCGGCCGCCGGAGGGCAGGGATGCGGCGGTGGGCGGTGGCGATTTGGGGAGTGGTCCAGTGGGACTTGTTAAGAGAGGAATTTCAAAGAGCGGGAAAGTGTACCGCTCTTGTTCTTCAAAACATAGAATTGTGAACGGAAACTTATATAGAAGTTTCTTAAAAATTATAAAGGGAGTAGTAGCGTGTAGTGTACCGCTCTTCTTTTTCTCCCCTTCGTTTTTTCTTTATTTTTTTTTAGGAATATTCTACGTGCCACTAATAAAAAAGGTGATTAATATAAACAATTTGTTTGGGAAATTTTCAAAATGTTCTTATTTTAAAGAGTACTATTTTTATCATAAATTTTGCAAAAAATAATCATTTAGGAGGTAAAAGATTGTGTTTAGCCACACAAGCTATAAGTGAATTAGGGGTCAATTCATGGGCAATTGTTCTTTTTAAAAAATTGGTTTCGATTCTCATTTTTTTCGTTAGGGTGTACCAAACACCGAGTCAAACTATTTTTGTTCGAGTTTTTTCAAGTTCGATTCGATTTTATTTTTCTAATTCGATTATTTTGGTATGTGCCTTATTAATGGACTATTTTTCTGCTTGTCTTCTCTCTATCTTAGTTCTCTAACACTCTAGATAAAAATTGTTAGATGACTTACAATGTCTCCGTCCCTTCAGTTTGACAGATTTGATAGTATAACACAAAGTCGGATCTTAATAGTAGTTTTTATATAAAGTTTAGAGAAAATGGTCAAATCACATTTTAACTATCACCTTTTTTATGAGTTTCATATCCAATTATCAATTGTTCCATTTTCCTACATGAACTATCACTATTTACTCCATTTTAAAACACATTAACTATCAATTGTTCATTTTTCCTACTTGAAGAATTGGTGATAGTCCATGTAAGGGAATGAAACAATTGATAGTTGAGTTGTGTTTTGATACATAAATGAATGATGGTAGTTCAAGTAGGAAAAAAAAACTGATAGTTAGGGTATGAAATTAGCGAAAAACGATAATTCAGTTGTATTTTTGACTATTAACTCTAAAATTTATAAACTTGTTAGATTACTTGTGATGAGGAACTTACACCTATTGTCCCTCAATGTGTCTGTCTTGAATTTTTATCCCAAAAGTATTTGATCTTGATTTTTTATTCTCAAAAGTGTCTTGTCTTGAATTTTTGTCCTCACTTAATGAACCTTTTTCAAAAAATGACCATAACTTGAAAAAGAAATGCTATGAAGAATTTATGTTGCCCATCAGACATAAGTTCTAATATTTATCTATAAGGTTAGATTTTTCGTCAATTAAGCAAGTTTCACTCTCTTAAAATGTCCCAAATGCATGTTTTATCGGCAAAAATTAGAACTTATGTCTGATGGATAACCTGCCTAAGTTCTAACTTTTGCCTATAAGACATAACTTCTAGCCAATTGAGCAGGTTTACTATTTTAAAATATCTTGAACGTCTGTATTATGGACAAAAGTTAGAATTTTCTGAAAGCAGAGCATTTTTTAAAAGTTTGTTAAGTGGAGACAAAATTTCTAGACCACCCCTTATGAGTCATTTTTGTAAAACTTTTCTTATCGGAGACAAAATATAAGACCAACCCATCTTAGAACAGTTTTTGAACTTGACCCACTTATGACAATTTTGTTCACATCCCATTGGACCACTGTCCAATAACGCGTTGCTCTACTATACAGCCCAACTTTTCAAGCAACTGGGCCTGGTGAACCCTTAGGCCCATTACAGGCCTAACCCAGCATAACGACATAAAACTAAACGCGCGGCCAGGTTTTACTTCTTTTTCGAAAGCAAAGCAAGAAGTAGGGTTTAAGCTTTCACAAAAAAACCAAGAAGCAATGCCGAAGTCGAAGCGTAACAGAGCCGGTATAGTAAAACCCTAGAATTTCCGATATATGATTGTTGAATTCATTACTGTTTAAGCATTTCTAAAGTTTTTTTTATTAAGCTCATGTCTTGTGGATTTTGATTGCAGTTACCTTATCTAAGACGAAGAAGAAGGGGAAGGAGCACAAAGAAACCATTGTTAATTCAATAAGGGAATGTGCGGAAAAGTATAGTTCAGTGTATGTTTTTAGTTTCGAGAACATGAGAAATCTCAAGTTCAAGGAGTTCAGAGATCAGCTCAAGTCTTCTAGCAGGCAAGTTTGGTTATTTGTTTATTTATTTATGGTTGATTGGTTTCATATATACCTTTTGCTATTTTCTTCTCAATTTATCTTAGTTGTTTAAAAATATAGTAATACGAAATTATACATATTGCCGTATGTCCAAGTCGATACAACACTTTTGCTGCGAGTATAGCAAGTTGTTAGTTGCAACTAATAATGTAGGAATATGAGCTCTGTATTTTCCTTGAGAGAGTTCAGGATTTTTTTTTTAAAAAAAGCCCCATATGAAGGGACTTTGTAGTTGTCGTATGTACATGTTTAGATCTTACCTCACTTTTACTGCGAGTATACCAGAAGTTGTTAGTTGCAACTAATAATGTAGAATACTATGAGCTTTGTATTTTCCCGAGGGAGTTCGGAAGAAAAAAACAAATTTTAAATAAGCCCCATATGGAGGAACTTTGTAGTTGTATGTCCATGTTTAGATTTTACATGTTGTGGCTATTCCGTGCCTAAAATTTCTTAGTCCGACTCTTATAATTTTTCTGCTTTGCAAGAGGATAATTTAGAAAGTATATTTTACTGAACCTGGATTTGGCTTGTCTGGCTGGTATTGCTTGTTTCAAGAGTACATTTCTGTGCATATAGTGATCTTGCTATCATTAAAACTGTACATTTTCTCGTCCCAAGCAATTCTTTTGGAGGATTATCGAATAGAAATTGGTATCGAGTTAGGAAGCATATATCTTAACTTTGTTGGTCTTTCATAATTAACTATTAGCATGGAGTGTATTAAGCATTATTTCTTTCCATTTCAGATTTTTCCTTGGATCAAACAAAGTCATGCAGGTAGCGCTAGGCCGGTCAGTCTCTGATGAGATTAGGCCCGGCCTCCATAAGATTTCTAAGGTAGGATACTCCAATGTACATTATATATGTGTTAAATATCCATTTGAATTAACTTTATTTTTAGATATGCTGTATCTACTCTAAGTAATGTTTGGTTTGAAATATCCTGTCTTTACAGCTTGTACGTGGAGATTCAGGACTTTGCTTTACTAACTTATCGACGGAAGAAGTCCAAAGGTAAAATCCAGATTCAATGATGCATTAGAGATGTCGAAACTCTTCATGTTATTACTCTGCTTCTTGATGAGGTCAAACTTGTACAGTACTTTTTTTTTTTGGGTGATGGTGGCCTGGGGGGGGTAGTATCACCCTTGTCTATCGTGTTGTGCTATATCCAAATTGTTGCTGATTGTGTTTATAGCTTAACACCACTTCTTTTCTACATTATATTGTAATTTTGTTCTTTGCATGGAAGTCGGAATTCACTGAATACCTTGTTGCCTGTAGCACTAGCTGTTCCTCTCTGCTGGAGTGTGACCCCTGCTGTTTGGTTCCTGCTCCCTCCATTCCGCTCAATATTTTTGCTCATCATTTTAAATGTTGTCAGGTTGTTTAACGAGTATGAAGAATATGATTTCGCGAGGACTGGCACTGCAGCAACAGAAAAGGTATTTCAGAAGTTATTATGTGAATACGAGTTTTTGTATGACTATGGTGTCCACCTTGCGCACACCCTCTGACTGACCTATTGGGTACCTGCAACCTCCCACTAGCATAGGTATAGGGCAACTCATTTTTGTGGCTATATGTCAATTTATGATTTGTAAAGCTAAATGCCATTTGGCTTTATCAACAACAAAAAAAAGAAGCTGAATGCCATCTTGGCAACTTATAATAAGGGGATGCTTTCTCTGTTTCAATTTGATGCCTTTGGGAGTACCCATCTGTTGTTTGGTCTATAATAATTAAACCATATCAATTATTATAAGTATCCATGAAAAAGTGGTCCAAGTAGATAAGATAATTTGGGAATGCTTTTACTAAATTTGACCTGAGCATGTCCAAGGTATCTTCACATATTACCTTGCCCCAACTTATATCTGAAGTACTTACTGGGTTTTTATGTTTGGTTCAATCTATCAGGTGGAGCTGCAAGAAGGTCCTCTTGATCAGTTCACACATGAGATGGAGCCATTCCTGCGGAAGCAAGGGATGCCAGTTCGGTTGAACAGAGGTATTAATCACTGCTCTTTTGTTTTGCGTTTTGCTGATTGATAATTGTAACATGATTTTGGTGTCTGATATGTCAATAGTTATCTTTATGCTCTCTGATTCATTGACTTTTATCAGGTGTCGTGGAGCTTGTGGCTGACTATGTTGTATGTGAAGAAGGGAAGCCATTGTCACCAGAGGCAGCTCGGATACTGGTTTGTTGATTTTCCCAACTATCAAATTTCCGAGTATAGTTCCATTCTGTATATTTCTTGCGTCATACTGCAAGTGCCTGAACACAATTACCTTGTAACTTGCAGCGCCTGCTTGATATCAAGATGGCTACTTTCCGGCTCAACTTAATATGCAGGTGGTCTCCTAATGAATTTGAAATCTACAGAGAAGGATTGGAAGAATCAGACATTGAATCCTCATAGACTGCTCTCAAACCTGTGTCAGACACATGTTTTACAAGATTAAAGTTTGGGCATCCGGAGATACTCCTATAACCTCTTGCTAGATGAAGTTATATATGGAGTGCTTTCTACTTGGTCTCAGAAATACTACTGGACCAGTCATCAGTTTTGACAATATTAAATTTGGCATTCAGACCTCAGTTGTGTGTAAGGTGTTTGAATTATTTGACTGTTCATTGCAACAGATTTTATGTAAAATCTTTTACTTAAGTATATCGTGGCAACTTCATATTTTGTTCTCAACATTCTTTGATGGTTTACATTATGTCAAAGATGTAATTGCAGGTTCAGTTGCCTGGTTTAAGATCTTTCTTGGTATATGCCTATTTTGAGGCAATAATGGCAGAAAAAACACCTATTGATAAAGTTCTGGATTCCAATTTTTTGGTGTCACCTTAAGACCGAATGATCCAAAAGAATAAGATTTGGAGTAGTAGTAACAGTCTTCTTGAAGAAGCAATGATAACTAATATAGCATGAAGTCAAGAAATTGGTAATCGGTTCAGCTAAAGACGTTTGTTCCTGAACTGCATCCTCAAAACTGAGGTGTCTTGTATGTACAATTCTCCAGACAACACAAGTTTTCTACTAACTTCAGCTCCAGAGAATTTTCTTTTACCTACTCCACCTTCAAATGTTGTCCAAATAACTAAAGTTCATGAAACATTCATGCCACAAGCCTAATAGTGTAAATGGTATTTCAACCCTAGTTTCGACGTCTTAAGAAATCAAGGACAAATCAGATCAAGCAGCAGCTATGCCCTCAAAAATTGGAGTACTACCTGAAAAATACCCCAAATTAGATGATCTAATTTAGATCCCACGTTGTTTTGCCCTAGCTAGTGCACAAGGTACAAAAATACAGAGTTCCATTAACAAAATCTGGGAGTGATGAATATACTGATGCAGCAGTAAAATCCCACCAGGCTACCGTAGCTTTTCTTCAGCATAAAATTCACGATGCTTCCAGTTCAGCCTTTCTATCCTCCAAAAGCTTCAACTCTTTTCGCCAGCTTTCCAGCTTAGCCATTTTTTCCAGCTGCTCTGGCTTCATGTCCTTCTCCTCAGTCTTCTGCTGTTGAGCTTCTGTCAGCCGAATCTACACCAAATAAAGCAGGGGTTAGTTTAGCAGAGACGGGTAAGTGCATCTTGAACCTTCAAGCTTCAGAAGAATGTAGTACAGATAAATCACCAGTGATTACAACATTGATTTTATGTATTTTTTCTCGTCTCATAAAAACCCACATCATTCTAAAGCTACAGATTTGTTTCCAATTTCCACATTCTAAATATGTGCAGTTTTAGAAAGATGAGACTATTAGTAGAAATCAAATTCAAATCTTCATTTGACAGTAGTGTTGAAATGGGAGTAGCACCTTGGACTGAAAAATGCAATTTAAAGGGGGACATATAATGAATTAGAGATCATATTAAATGAGTAGCTGGAGGAGGACATGGATTTGAACCAGCACATTTAGTGGACCATACCATTTTTGGTTTAGAAAAGAATGCACCAAACACGTTATTACCGTGCAACAAACTCAAATCATCCATTTAGTACATCAAAACAGAAAGTTTTTTCCACCATGCAATTGCGAAGTAGACAATAAATTCACCCAAGGCATGGAAAACAAATATGATAGCTGAGTATCTTTAAAATGCTGTAAGATGCATCAAACTTACTTCATAGATCTCGAATTATGGCATGCCATCAGAGAACTAGAAGCACTAGAGAACATACCTTTTTCTTCAGAGCTCGGATTTTTTTGTCAATGTCCTGCACACTATCTCCCATGGCAGAAGACTCGGTTGAATTTGAAGGAGGGACAACAGGATTTGCAGATATGGCAAGATTGTTTATCTGGGACATAACTGACTCAACCCGATCTGGACCATCAACTGAATTTTCAGCAGATGAGACCTCATCATTCTCTGGATTCTTACCCTTTTCAAGGGCAGCCTGCCACAAGTTGTGTTAATCAAGCTCATACGTTTTTTGTGTGATTAATCCTCACTAATATTACAACGAGATCGTGCCAGCTTGTATACAAGTTTAGCTTGGGAAGCTCGGATCCGGTCAAGATCCGAACAACAATGAGCACTCAACTACTAGTAAAAGGGGAGAAAGTTGACTTTGAGAAAGAAGGTGCTTCTTGCCGCTTTATTAGTAAGCAAGCTTGTTTTATATCTCCTCAATAAAGGCGAAAGATCCCTCCTAAAAGCAAGCTCTCTTATATACGATACCATACCACAGAATTTCATTTGCCTTCCTGCTTAAGGCACTAGTTCGGATGGAAACCCTGATCAGGCAGGTGGCCTAGCTAACATAGCTATCCGTCAGAAATAGCTTTTAATCTTCTGAAAGATCCATCAAACTACATACACTAAAGGCTAGGTCCTCATTATACCAAAATACAAGTAAAAAATAAAGAGATTCTAATTTCACCACCTCCCAAGTGACCTTTATTTTTTGCCCAATGTTACATCCTCAAACTTAGGACTTCAATCATTATTAGTTCACATATGTAATAGCTCATATTGTTGCATAATTGTATACACATGTTTGAAATGGACAAGAGGCCCAAAAATTATTCATCCTAGACAAGGGTTAATGTAATAAGTCAATCCTTGCCCCAAGAAAAGGGTAATAGTCACGAAGCAGCTTTCTTCAACTTATGATAGCAGTTTGACAAGAAGCATACTGGATAGCTGAAAGCCAAATATGGGATGGAATAGAAAAGTCCTACACAGTTTTTCATTTTCAGTTCTTAGTCACCTGTGTTACCTATATTTGTCCATCAACTTCCACTGAAGTGTAAGAACTTTTTCAATGGTCTCATTTGAGATTCTACCTTCCTCTTTCCACCTTTTTTCTTTGGATAATAGTAGTCTTCGGTTAATGCTCAGTACCAAGATTCTACTTTCCCTTTTTCCAGTTTTGACAGATACAATAAGAAATTATATTCATAGAGTCAGTAAATGGTACCTAATGGTAGGGGATCAATGTCCTAGCATAACGCAAACAAAATAAACGATAACAAAAACAGAAGTTATCAAAAAACCACATTGGTGCAATATAAGATACTTTTGAGTTTAATTTAAAAGAGAATTAGAAAACAGAAAACAGGTAAGAGAAGAATTCATGTTATTTATTTGTTTTATTTGAAGCTTAAAAGATATCAAAGCATATGCTTGACATATTGAGTGGGGACATGGAGATACATTAGAAAATTAAAAGAAGAATTCAAAAACAAACATTTACTTTGAAGTGGCAGATGGACTGGAAAAAGTTCTAACAGAATCCTAGGCATAGCCATACCTCTTTTATAACCAAGAAATCCGAGGGCCAGTGACGCATTGTTCAAAACTCGGGGGTAATGGCCCTAACCCACAAGCGTTGCGCTCTTACCACTAGACTAATGCCTTGGGGCAGGAGTGGTCACACTTCTTTTGAGTCCATACCTCAATGCAAAGCAAATGGTAGTAGGAACATCAGTTTCACAAGGTAATTTCAGATCTCGTAGATACCCTACAGGAATAGGATAGGATACTTTTGGGGCACTGCCAGTTGCCTTTGACATCCAATTCTACATATTTCACCACTCTCTTAGTGCTATGTTTATAAAAAATTACCATTCTAAGAAAAAAACAGTTAATCGAGAGGCTGACATCTTTTTGGGGAAACAGAGAAAATGATTTGATCAAGTAGAAAGGTGATAGTAAAGGGAATTTCACTGCATACAATTATTGCAGCTTGATTAATTTTGGAAGGACCTGCCTAGGCAAACAGTAGCCCCTCTTCGTCTCTTGATTTGTTTGCACAGCACTACATGAAGTACGCTTCTCCCAAGATAACTTTGAAAAAGGGGTTCCCATTGTGCAACAGGTGCTTCATGTGCGAAAGCGACATGGTCACATAGAGGAACCTAATCATCTCTTCCTGTGAGACAAGGGAGTTCTGAGATATGTTCCCTTTTGGATTGAACGGGTAACACCTCGATTTCTAATAGCAACATACATCAGTTGGGCTGGTCGGAATCAATTTAGCATCATTCATTTTGCCTTTTGTAGACTTTGTTATTCGTTTTATTTAAATTCTGAAGAGACATGAAATTACACCTTACAGATTGCTCTAGCTGTTTAAGTTGGATTATGCCAATCTTTGGGCATGGTTTCTGTTTATCTGGGCTTTGCTCGAGGAAGATAGACTTAGAAGGAAGGAAACTAGTACCTATCTGCTTTTTCTAGTGCATCCACAAACAAGAAACATCAGAAACTTTGAGGGTACTATGCTGAAACAAACCGTATCAGGACTGTGTCCCACTTTAGATACCCAGTAAATGTCATTTTCTTTAACGGTCTTTTCTCTAAGTATAAAGCCATATAGTGCTTACTATATTATATACACCATACAGCGAAGAGCAGAGTCCGTGTCAATTGTTTGTTCTCTTTGAAGCTAAAAGGATATTAAATCGCGTACTGTAACATAGGGAGTGGGGTCATTGAATCATAGTAGAAACTTCAGGGAAGAATTCAAATTAACATTTATTTTGCGGGGGCGGGGGGGGGGGGGGGGGGTGAAGCCTAGATCCCTAATGGCCACATAACTCCGCTCAGTTGATAAGAATCCAAACAAAACTATCCGAAATATATGACACATCATCCAACTTGCAATTGTCGCCTATGTGAAAGCAATAAAAATGCTATTAAGGGGACGTTTGGTAGAGTGCATTTGAAAAAATAATGCATGCATTAGCTTTGTGTATTACCAGTACCTTGTTTGGTACTTTTTCAACCTATGCATTGGTTATATACTCTATTTGGCATTAAGATATGTATAACTAATACATGAAAATCTATGGTATTAGTAATGCAAGGGGTTCTAATGCATGCATTACCATGATTAAAGACACAATTGCCCCTCAAAACCTTTTTCACATCCTTTCCACTGTATTTGTGGAGAGTATTTTTATAAACAAATAATATTTTTAGAAATTATGTAATGCATGTTGTTTTTAATACACCAAACCAAACACTGCATAAGAAATAATCTCCGCATAACTAATATCAGCATTACTAATACACCATATTCACCACTATTCTTACCCCTAAGTGTCATACTCTGAAGTCCAAGTTATTGCTTTTTGTTGGTAGTTTTAGATACATAACTAATATAGACGCTTTACTAGAATTTATTAGCTCCTTAAAACTTTAACATTGCAGCTTTCTACCTGTATTTTTCTATATCCCCGCACCTCCATGATGCTGTTTTGTTGATGAGATGTCCTTTCTTTATAAAAACATGCATTTTATGATGTCTTTTTTTGATAATGATACATAGTATTTAGTTTTTGTTGTTCGTTTACAGTGGCTGAACTATGATAACCCAGGAATGCATCCTTGCTCTTCCTTGCCAGCTTTGGTCCTTTTATGCTAATCTAGTTTTTCTTGAGCAGGTTAGAATTAGAAGAGTTTGGAAAACAGATACCCATTTGCTTGTAGCGGTGTTTCCACAAATAGAGGGGCATAAGAGCCTTTAAGGGTACTACAACATAAACCAACATTATCAGGAACCAGCTTAGAATATGGTTGGATCCCAACTTTAGAAGCCCAATTAAATGCCATTTCATTCTATGGTCTTTCGTTTGAAATTACAGAAAATATGTTTGTTGTACATAATACTGCTATTTCGTTCTATGATCTTTCATAAGCTAGTCGAGTTAGAATGTAGTACATTAAGAATAAAGAACATTACATGCAGTTCATTATTAAATTATTCTATGTCTTATAGCAATATCATATACATCACGATTTCTGGTGCATTTACATTATTTCATTGTCGAAGAAAATGAATAATTTGGTCGAACATAATATTGAGTAAAGATCCTTAACACTGCAACTAATGCAACAACAGCTATGATACAATAAATTGGGAAAAAACTTACATGGACCACAAGACCAGGTGGCAGGTGCAGGCACTAAACCATGTTGGTTAAAGTGATAAATTGAGATTAGAATACATATTAGTTAAATATGGTTAGATGAGGGAAGAGAGGTTGAGATGGTTTGGACATGTGAAGAGGAGGTGTGCGGATGCGCCAGTAAGGAGGTGTGCGCAATTGGAAGTAGCAGGCGTTAGGAGAGGTAGAGGTAGGCTGAAAAAGAAATGGGGATGTGATTAGACAGGACATGACACAATTTCAGCTTACTAAGGACATGACCCTAGCTAGTAAGGTATGGAGGTCGAGAATTAGGGTAGAAGGTCAGTAGGTAGCCGAATGTTGTCGCACTTTAGGTGGGAGAGGCATGGGGCTAGCCATATCTCCTCTCCGCTTTATTAGTAGTAGTATTTAGTAATCACGTAGTTTCTTATTCATCAATATGTCTTACTATCTCTTCCTTTGTTTTGTATCTTGATATTTTGTTCTCATATTTTTCTCGAAGCAGAATGTCTAGGAAGGGACAATAAGGAAACTCGACTTGAACAGCGGATCCCCAGAAAAGCTTTTTTTTAAGGATCCGACAACTTATGCAGGAACTTCTCTTTGTATCTTGATATCTTGTTCATATTTTTCTTGCAGCTCTGCTTCGAATAACTTCTCTTTTGAGCGAGAATCTATCGGAACGACCTCTCTACCGCAAAGGTAGGGGTAAGGTTTGAGTATATCTTAACCTCCCCAGACCCCACTAGTGGGATTACACCAGTATGTTGTTAGTTAAACATGGTTAAATGATAAACCTTACATAAAAAGACATATCATGCCTCTTAAACTACAGTTAGATGCACGGGTGAGGAAGTATTTCCTGAACAAAATGTGCAGGCCATATAAACTGGGCTCTATGCTGAGTATAAGTATAATAAACAAGAGAAGCAGGAACAAAGTATTAACCTGTTGACGCTTTTCCTTCTTCCTTTCATTCCGCTTTGCAGCTTTAGACTTTGGTTTCTCCTCCATCACCAGATCATAACCCGGCGGAACATCCTGCAGTGATTCCATTTCCTTCTTCAACTGCCATCTCCCCAGTCACCAAAATCAATCAACACAAAAACACACAGAAAATTTTTTGAAAAAAGGAATGACACATTATGTTTTACATACAAGAGCGCCTTTAGATTTGTAAATGGCGACTTCATCTTGAGGCACATAACCAGCCCTAATTCGAATAGGTTTACGTAGGGTTCCGTCGGGGCGTCGTGTTGGTGCTAGAAGTCTTTCCCCTTCTTTTAGGGTTTTGCTTAGCTCAGCTGCCAATTGTTTCGCTTCGTCTTCTCCTCTGGTCGTGCTGCTCGCCATTGCCGTCTCTCTCTCTCTCTGGTGATACTGGTGTTTTTACAGAATGTAAATGAGAAATAGCTTTCATCAACTCATCATATTTTGATACTCAACTAGTAATACTGTAATTTCACTCTAATAATTTTTTTTTACTTCTAATCATCACAAATAATAGCAATTAGCAGTAATATGTTCAAGTGTCAGATTATTAGTCGAGTCCCTCGGAGTTTGTGAGTAGAGGGGTCGGGTTTTTTTCTCGTTCATTTTTACTTGTTATATTTTGATTCGACACGTTCTTTAAAAAAATAATACTTAATTGATATGTATATTTTACCTCACTGTTCCTATAATCCTATTAATTGAAAATCATTTGAGGATTAAGTAATTAGTACTAAGGCTTATTTGAGAAAAAAATAATCTTGATATGTCAAAAATAACAAGCAAAAAATAAAAATTCATTTTAGAAATAAGTGATAAATAAAAATAAACAATGAGAGTATTTGTTAGGGGTCATCTAGTAGAGTGACTGGATAAACAAAGTTTTTTTAATGGGATTAGCTATCTCGTCAGTCATCATACATGAAATAACTTATTTTATAATTATAATATAAATAAATGATGAAATAAAAAAAATTGAGACTAATTAATATTCTAATATCATCATTGTTATTGTCATCAATATTGATCTCATCAAAGAAAATCTTAGTACATAATATATCATATATTTTATTTCAAATTTATTATCCTTTATCCTTCGTAACAAACAATCTCTATTGTTTGAGGCTATAATATTTGCAGCAAGAATTGCTCTTGTAATCAAGTTTGACCTTTCCATTTAACCTATATCCAGTATTTTAAAATTATTTATCTAATAGCCAATATTGATAAAAATTTCAATCTAAAGCCTAGGGGCGTGCATTATTCGGATTAAATTGAAAAATCAAATCAAATCAAATTTTAATTTGGATTGATTCTTTTGAATTTTTGATTTAATTTCGGATTAAGAATTTATATTTTTTGATTTTTTGGTTTGATTTTGGATTTAGAAAAATAAAAATCGAAAAACCAAAAAAACGAATTATATATATATATATAATCCTAATAATACTCTAATAAAAAACTAAAAAGACAATTACGATTTAGTTTATATTTTATGGTTGGACATCTATTGATATACATTTTAGCTATTGTGTTTTAATATTTTATTCGTGACTTATATTAGAAAGTATATTCAATTCATTCAATATTATTACTTCTCCTTTTATATAATTTTTATTTTTATCAACATGCAATTCATTCAATATTATTACTTCTCCTTTTATATAATTTTTATTTTTATCAACATGCAAATATAACTTTGATTATGTTATTGATTATTAACATAACCGAATAGCCGAATCGAAAAAATTCAAATCGGAGAAAAATTGAATCAAACCAAATTTATTTTGGCTCGAATTGAGTTGTACTTTTACAAAACCAAAAATCAAAAAATCAAAAGTGAATAATACAAAATCAAATCGAAAAATCGAATGCACACCCCTATCAAAGCCTGGTTGCTTCTCCTCCTCCTCCTCTTTTTCTTCATATCTCCTCCTTAATTTGCTTCTCTATTTTTCTAGTTTCACTAAGAGTATTGAAATGCACAACAGATGATGAAATCAAAACTTATAATAATCAAACTTGAGACATTTAGAAATTAGATCATACTAAGAACGAAACTTACAAAATATAATTAATAACACTCTTTCACCGATTAAAAAAGAACTAGAAATTAAACGTAGTCAGTGAGATCGCTTTTGAGATCTAACATATTTATACAAGCGACAAAAATCATATAATCGTGTATATATAATGTATATGTATTCATAAAATTTTTGCATTTTTAATTTGCTTTTACATTTTCTTTTTCTATAAATTTACAATTCATTTGCACTTTACTCACGTCAATCTTCAGAAATACATATCTAAAGCTTGAGAAACCCAAGTCAATCCGACAAAAATATATGAAATTTGCTTAGGGATGAGTTTCTTTTTGGGATAAAATTCAAACTCCAGACAAAAATATTGAAAGTTTGATCACACGATTAATATGCCAAACTTCAAATATTGTGTCTAAGTTAGATTTTGACGAGCCCAACACTAAACCCATATATTTCTGAATTTTGTAACCTTAGACACTCTTTTTAAAACTTTAATCCCATAAGTCTAAAACTAATTTTGAAACAGCTAAACTTACAAGAAATTATATACTTTTACTATGGATTATATAATGATTTCAGATCAGTTATTTGTGTACTAGCTAGTGTTTGCAAGGATGAAATTTTTACATCGTATAACTATTTTTGGTATGTATTCAAAAATTAATCACAATCTTTTAAATATTACAAATATAATCAATTCTTTTAAGCCGCTAAAACTTAATTTCGTTCTTCATGCTTCATTCTTTGTTGGTTATAATTTTTGAGGTATATAGAAGAGAGAGTTAGAGATGAAAATGGGAAGCCGATTGTTGAAGAATTGAGGATGAGTAGAATTCAACAAAAAATCTATCTTGATCGTTAAGATATAGGTTAAATTTTTGAAAATTCATAAAAATTGTAAAATATTGTATTTATCGGTATGATTTGGTATATTGAAGTTCGCTTTCAGTATTTTGCGATATGGTAAATTAGTAGCCATAGTTTGTTAAATTTTGACTAATATACTTTTATCATAGAGAATTGTGACTTTGACTATTCAAAAAATGTCTCAGTTATATCATACTAACACATTATACATGTAAGAAAAATTATTTTTATAAGAAAGTACAAGCAACTCCCTTTGTTAATCAACTACACAAAAAATAACATTTCAATCAAGATAAAATAGTCAAGTTCCAACGTCTAAACATTTAGGGATTATTCGGTACACAAACTAAATTATTCCAGAATTATAGTCTTGAGATTATAATCCTTGGATTAATTTATCTCATATGGGAAGTGGGATAAACTAATCCCATGTTGGATGTGATAAGATGGAATATCCCAAGACTAAGTTTGATATTAGATTTATATCATATTTGGTTGATGATATAAATCAATGCAAGAATAAATTTATACCATCAACCAAACACAGTATAAATTTAATACCAATTTAATCTTGAGATATCCCACCTTATATCGCGTATTAAATGACCTATTAGTTTTATATTATTATTAGGTTGTATATTTGATAGTATTTTAATAATATATATAAATTATTTATGTAATTATATATTTCGGTATGGTATTTTATATATTATTTATAAATATCGAATATCATAACGAATACCAATAAAATTTAAAATATATATCATATCAAATATTATAATACATAAAATCACGATATCAAAAAATTTGATTCGATATGATAATTCAATATATATCACCACTACTCGTATGATTCTCAATTTGTGGTTATATTTTAAAAATATGCATTAATGACTATTTCCGCAAATGACCCGAAAACAAGCAAATAGATCCATCCGTACTTTCTCTTCTCTCTCTCTCTCTGGAAAAGGAAAATAAAAATAAAAATTTGAACTTCCTTCAGCGTTGGAATTTTGCCAGTTCTCTCTACATAGTGTATTGATTTGTATGTTTCTCTTTATAATTCGCTGGATTCTCTCTACATAGTGTATTGATTATAATGCCAATTTTGCAATAATTATTACTGGTTAATAAGCGTTTATATATGATTTCCATGTGATAATTGCTTTGAAGTTGTAATGATATATTTATTTGCGTTTAAAGCAGTAAGCATAAATTTTCCTAAAATCCAATCCAATTGAGTAATTAGTCTTGAGACATGGAGTGGATACCCTTGTGTGTCTGCCAGCACTCTGTGGGATTTGAGACAGAATTAATACAATAAAGAACATTGCCATATTTAAGAATGATTAAAGAACCAGATAAATGTAAGAGGGAACTATAAATTATCACACTCAAGGTGTGACCTAGTGGTCAATGAAGTGAGTTGAGAATCGCGAGGTCTACGGATTTCTCCCTGTCTGTCCTAGCCTTGGTGAACATAGTTACTTGTACCTACTGGTGGTAGGAGGTGGCGGATATTCGGTAGAGACTTCACAATTATCAAAAAAAGTAGAGGAAACTATAAATTATCATAATTTTTAGCCAGAGTCAGAGCCAATGTTTGAACCTTATGGGTTCTTGATTCTAGGACATGGCCTCAGCCCTAAATTCTGAATTTAATTTTTGAACATATCTAGTGATTCTCTTAACACAATACAGTGTTCAGATCAAAGCTACTGGGTTATGCCGAAATCCGAATCCACATGTTATACACTCCCCCCTGCCCCTGTATTTAGCAGATGAACAACTGGTATAAACACTAGCCTAATTGGTGAAGCTACAAGGTCTAAAGGATAAAACTCTCATTTCCCCAAGAAAAATGTAATGACTCCATGGGAGCACATGTTTTCATCACATCTGATGTACCCTTGGTGCAAATTCAGAAGCTATTCATATGAAAAATTGCTAGGTTTGTATTCTAGTTATCAAACCTTAACAGCTGGTAGGTCTTTTCTGAAGTACTTGATTTCCAGCAATAGAAAGAAATCTTAAAATGATTTTTAATGCTAGTCAGATTTTGGCAAAAGTAGATATTTCGGTGCTCTTTGAAAACTCAACAGTTAGCAATGCTTTTCCAATGCAATAAAGGAAATCACAAAGAGTAGACAGCATCCAATCAGCATCAGGAGTACTAATTTTATCAGGTAAATAGCACATCTGTATCTTAGGTACCGGGCACAGGATGTAAAAACAATGTGAGAATATTGCAAAATAAATTCAAGTATCATAGAAGACATTATTTATGGAATGACTTAAGAAAGGAAGCAGTAAGGTGCATGCATGTTCTTAAGATTTTATCTGTCCTTGTTCCATCTTCAGTCAGGTCAGAGCTTACGAGGTTTAAAAACTGTGCCATTTCTGGTCCGAGAGGAGCTCCAAGCCTGCGAACTGTCATCTGCTGTTTCAGACTTCCTATCCTTGTCGAGATTTCTGCCTGCAAAAATTCATGAATGGCAAGTGGAATTTTCTGTGTGAGAACTTCTCTCCTTGGGTGGTTAAAGAGTCACTTCTGAACTCATGTGAATTATTAGTAAAAGATACATAGAGATAAAATTTAAAAACATTCTATTGAAACTTCAATGCACATACGATATATATTTTTTGATTACGTATGCACATACAATCTATTTTAGGTACTATGTTCCTCTGCTCTCCCTTACCAGAGATTGATTAGATTCCTCTGTGCTTGTAGAGCTGATACTCATTCTCTTCCCTCTTTTACTCTATATGCTACTCTCACTACATGTTGTGAATGTGACTGCAAGGAATCTGTTGTTTTGGGGAACTTCTTAGTAAATGTCAAGATCATGCTAGAACAATTATCATGATTTGGCTGCAATATCTAGACATCTCTGTTAACTTTTGTAACCAACCCTTGTTCCCTATAGATTGTATTTCCCTTTTTGGTCTGTTGCAAAATGCTTTCCGCTTTCCTAAATTGAAAGACTGTTCCTTAAATTAAAATCTTTCCAACAAGATTTTATTGCTCTTTTTGTTTTCAAAATGCTTTCTGCTTTCCCTTATGCTTCTTTTCCTGTTTATCACCTTTTTAAATTAAACTATAAAAATATCGATATAAGGTTAGCACCTCTATAGGGCCTATGTTAATACAACTCTCCTTGATTAAAGACAAAGTTATATGGAGATCATTTCATTATTCTACTATCTCAACTTATGAGAGAAAATGAGAAATGGTTTCAATGCTATACTTGGGTCCAATTTCTCTATGTTTTTCAATTTTCTCATGTTTGGTTGGTCAGAATTTTTGAAAAACATCTTCTCTAGAACAAGTTCTTTGAAAATGAGGAAAATGACTTCCCTAGTAGAATTAGGGAAAACAAGTTCCTTAAGTGCCATTCAACAGTAATTGCCTAGTTTCCACCCTCCAACCCACCCCATCCTCACCCCCCATCCCCACCAGCCCCACAACCCTCCATCCATGCCAACAACAATAGTGTTTGACTAGATTATATACAAACACTTTTGGGACAATGTTTTCTGCATATTTACCGAACATCAAAAAATAAGTAAGAGAACTACTTATTTTCTAGGAAAGCATTTTCCTTTATACCAAACACACTCAACATGACTTCAACTTTTCTCCATGCATAGCAAAACTAAGTCAGTAGAATTTTAACAATGGGAGTATGATTCACGACCTTTTTTTAGTTGGGGGTGGCGGGACCTGTGCTCAACATTCCATTGTAAATTAGCACAACTTTATTGGGATGGTAGAGGACCGGCCCATTATCTACTGAGTTTGGTACCATGCTTAATTGGCGTTCGGGGATTTCTCGATTATAAAAAAATTAACGTTATTGGAATGTGCCTATGAGAGTGTTTGGATCGACTTATTTTAAGTGCTTTTGACTTTTAAGCTCTTTTTCTACTTTTTGTGATGTTTGAAAAAGATAAAAAATGCTTTTAAGCACTTACTTTTAGGCCAAAAATATAATTTTATGTCATTTTTGCAGAGCTTTCTAGAAGGAGATTTATTAACCGAAACAAACTTGTTACAAAATATGGTAACCAAATCATAGGAGCGATTGTGAAATATTCTCGTTTATTTATTTTGATTTGTTCTCTTTTATATGATTCCTTGTAATTGTATATATATCTTGTATATTCATGAATAGAAAGACAAGTTCTTCCATTAGATTACATGGTATTAGAGCCATGGTGAAAAACCCTGGCCCATGACTCTATCGGAGGCACAATTGCTTCTTTTCCGGCGATCTTTGTTAGGTCTGATTGTGGCATCTTCTTCCTCGTGAGTGTTGTGAGAAAATTAATATCATCACAAAAACTCGGAAAGTTCCGGCAAACAAAACCCAACAAACTCCATCTTAGATCCTGATCTTGCTTATTAGGGCTCGTCTAGCTATTCCGACCAGGACCCATTATTTTTCTGATTTTTCCGGCTACACATTCAATGTTCAAGCAGTTCTCATACACTTTTCCGGCGCGATTCTCAGTTTCCGGCGACATCTTCTGGTTTCATAATTTTCTTTCTTCTGGGGGTTCAACTAAAATCAGTTGAGAATTTTCTGTTGACTCTTTGGTGACGTTTCCGGCAAAACTGAACTGTTCTTTATTGATCGATTTAGGTCCTCTGATCCGGTTGGTATCTTCTTTAGTTTTCTGATTCGTGTGACCTTGATCGTTCTCTGATTTGTTTG
The DNA here is from genome assembly GCA_003996215.1 of Jaltomata sinuosa. Taxonomy (NCBI): domain Eukaryota; kingdom Viridiplantae; phylum Streptophyta; class Magnoliopsida; order Solanales; family Solanaceae; genus Jaltomata; species Jaltomata sinuosa. Next base: position 2,187,294 of record QJPP01007525.1, on the reverse strand, counting down.
ATAATTTTGATTCTCTAATCTGTGGGGTGATTTTATCAAGCGAAGTTGTTTGTGACCCTTTGATTTATTGGGCTTTCTTTATTGGTGTGACTGCCGGAAGTTTTGCTCGTTTCTTAAATTTACTGTTAATTAAGAAACCAAAGAAACAATATTTTGGCTAATGATTCTACAACTCCTAGTTCAACAATTCTAGTTCCAACGACAGAATTTGCTAAATTCTCCAGTATCAGATTTTATTGAAGGGATCTTCTTCAATTAGTGTCTTTTCTGAATCAGATAAAACATGTATTATCACCTTTTCAAATAAATGGGTGATTGATTCAGGTGCCACATAGCATGACAGGTGTTCCTAATATTTTTTCTTGCTTTCGCTCATACAAAACATCCTCTTCAGTTTCTGTAGTTGATGGGTCAACTTGTAACATTGTTTGATTTGGGATTGTTAAACCAACCTCCTTTATTACCCTCCCATCTGTATTAAGTCTACCAATGTTGGCCTTTAATTTGATTTCTGTTAGTAAACTTACCAGAGACCTTAATTGCTATATCTCATTCTATCCCGATCATTCTCTGTTTCGTGATCTTATGATGAATCATGTTATTGGTAAAGGACATGTATCTGATGATCTCTACATCCTTGATGAATGAGAGTCTCGGTTTGTTGCCTGGTCCAGTGTCATATCTCCATTTGAAGCACATTGTAGATTGAGACATCCTTCTTTACCTCTGTTGAAGAAGCTTCGCCCTCAGTTCCATAATATTTCTTCTGTAATATATGACCCCTATAGACTCCCCAGGTTCTTTCTGGAACTTTGTTAGCTATCCGTACCTAAGATAGTGCTCCTGTAATATAGCTAACAAGGTCTTACTTTTGCTTTTGACAGCTACAATGTAGCCTTACGCTCTATTTGTATATCTCTGCATCTTCTTGATGCCTTCTGTGATTAAACCAGTTACTCCATAAAAAAAGAATACTTCTTCATTGAATTGTGAGTCATGTCGATTTGCAAAACACCACGTCATCTTGTTAAGTCCATCAAGTTACCCATGCTTTGACAGAACGATCAGATGATTTTGTTCCTCCATCTCCCAGTTCTTTTATTGAGCACCTAACAACTATTGCGCCTTTAACTCCTGCTCCGTTTGTGCTAGCAAGACCACTAATTTTTCAAATTAATGCATGAAGGAGGGAGACCAATGTTACATGTCTGTACCAGTTCCTTCGTCATCAGATCATCCGCCACTTGATCCTTCAGAAACCCTTGACCTCTCTATTGCTCTTAGCAAAGGTACACGTACTTGCAAATCCACATATTCTATTGCTAATTTTGTTTCCTAAGACCGCTTATCCTCTGCGTCTAGATCTTTGTTTGTCTACCTAAAACAGTCAAGGAGACTTTGAATCATCCTAGATGGTGTGATGCAATGCTTGAGAAAATTGATGCCTTAGAGGAAATCACTCGTGGGATTTGGTGGATTTACCTAAGGCAAAGAAATCAGTGGGATGTAAGTAAGTCTTTACAGTTAAAGTTAATCCAAATGGTTTTGTGGCCAGACTTGTGGCTAAAGGCTATGCTCAGACTTATGGGGTGGACTATTTAGGCACCTTCTCCCCAGTTTACCAAACTCACTTTAGTTCGGCTGTTCATTTCTCTAGTTGTTTCTGAGAATCAACCTTTACATTAGTTGGATATTAAAAATGCGTTCCTTCATGATGATCTTTAAGGGGAAGTGTGTATATGGAGCAACCACCCGGTTTTGTTGCTAAGGGGGAGTATGGCAAAGTCTGTCACTTGAAAAGTCCCTATATGACTTAAAGTAGAGTCCCAGGGCTTGGTTTGACAAGTTTACTGAGGTAGTTCAGGAGTTTGGATTGAAAATGAGCAAATGTGATCGCTTTGTATTCTACCGACAATACATAGATGGAAATATTCTCCTTGTTGTATATGTTGATGACATTGTCATCACAGGAAGTGGTTACGCGTGGATCTCTTCCCTCAAGTCTTTACTGCATACCAGGTTTCATACGAAGGACTTGGGTCAGTTGAAATATTTTTTTGGAGTACAAGTAGATAGAAGCAAGAAGGGATCTTTTTTGTCTCAGAGAAAGTATATTCTTGACGTGCTTGCACACACTGGAAAGTTGGCGGCCAAACCTTGCAGTACTCCAATGGTTCCCAATGTGCATCTTATGAAAGAGGGTGACAATACTTTTGATGATCCAGAGAGAAACAAGAGGTTAGTTGGAGAGTTAAACTACCTCACTGTCACTCGTCTAGATACTCCCCTTGTAGTAAGTATTGTTAGTCTGTTCATGTTCGCGCCTACAGTCAAACATTGGGAAGCTTTGGAACAAATTTTATGTTACTTGAAAGGAGCTCTTGGACTTGACATACTATATAGCAATCAAGGTCATACTCGTGTTAAGTATTTTGATGATGCTGACTGTGCATGAACCAAAATTAATAGAAGCTCTACAACAAGCTATTGTGTTTTGTTGGAGGGAACCTTGTACCGTGGAGGAGTAAGAAACAAAGTGTTGTATCTCGATCTAGTGCAGAATCTGAGTACAAAGCTATGTCACGTCTACGTGCAAGATTATGTGAATACATCATCTTTTATCTGAAAGCGGATTGAAGCATCATACACCAGCAAAACTCTGGTGTGATAGTCAAGCTGCTCTTCATATAGCCTCAAATCCAGTGTATCATGAAAAAACTCAGCATTGAGGTTGACAATCATTTTATCCGTGAGAATATTTAGGAAAACTTAATTTCCACTGGCTACGTGAAGACAGGAGAGCAATTAGCTGATTGGTTCAGCAAGGCGTTGAAAAGGGACTTGAGTTAGTTACCTTTGTGACAAGCTGGGCATGATTAATATCCATGCTCCAGCTTGAAGGGGAGTGTTAGAAAATATGATAACCAAATCATAGGAGCAGTTGTAGAATATTCTCTTTTATTTATTTTGATTTATTCTTAATTCGTTGTAATTGTATAAATACCTAGTATATTCATGAATAGAAAGACAAGTTCTTCCATTAGATTACAAAACTTAAGCAGATATGTACCTTGTTTTGTGGAGCCCCGTGGTCGTCCTCTAGGCTTCTTTACTGGGGGTCCTATTTCTGCTCCACCGTGAGCTCCTTGAGAATATAGTTCCTGGCCGGAGACCTTAAGCAATGAATTTCAAGCAGTAATCAAATAAGGAACCTCAAGTAGTTATGAAATATGTAAGGATGTACCAAATCACAAAAGAGGTTTAACATATACTATTACCTAACTTGCTGTGACTATAATCCATACATTAACATTAGTTTGAAATTCACATTTTGAGTTCTAGACTGCAAAGGAGGTTGTCAATGAGGAAACACGTGTATGTTTGTACTTTCTTGTATATACCAAAAACAGGACAGACATGGCATGTTAGTTCTTAGATAAAAGCCAAAGAGATGTTTGGAAGAGGAAGTTTCTTAAAATTAAGAAGTGTACTGAATCTGTAGAAAATAAATAAACTGATTCTTGAATTGTGTTTTCAACAAATCAAATTGTGTCTCTACCTCCGTGACACGGCTATTAGTAGTTTAGTACTTCGGGTGTTCTCCACATTTTCTGTTTCAGTTTATTGGAATGGATGGAAACGTGTCACCAACGGGATTATTGATAATGCAGTTGTTAACTAGAAGATTTCTGATTATAGTTCCCTGGCACTAGTTTCAAGTCTCTATGTTAGCACTATTTTTGACTCTGGGAATTATCTGATTACTATAGTCTTTTATCAGGTTGAACAAGCGTGGCTACCATGACTCATCGAGTTACTTGCAATCATACTTGAACTTGTAATGTCAAGTTGTACATACTTTGGCTAATATTGCACTATAAATGAACATGTTAAAATAATACAGCTGAAATACTGGAAGCAAAGGGATAGAAAATATTATAAGCTAAAGAGAACATCTTTTGTCACTTCAAGAAGTAATTAATTTGCAGATATGCGTAGTGATGAAAAGACAATGTTTTCTTTTGATAAGTAATTTATATGATAAGGTTTTAACTGTAACATGTAATTTTTTGATGATAAGTTGGTTTTAGCTAGACTTTATTGCATCGAGTTGTAGCACATACATGATGACTGAATGTGATAAAATGGGACAAAGTGAATTTAAAATCACATGGAGGGAAGTTGTGTCAATGATCTTTAATCTTTTATTCTTGTGCTCCTAATATTTTGTAGGGTGAGGTTTGGAAAATTTAAGGTTGTTGTAGATGATTTAACAATATCACAATTGTTGAAGACACAATTTAAATAAATAGAAGTGTACTTTCTCTAACAGTTTAAGTTTTTTAGATGAGATGGTCACACACTTTAATATGGTGGTATTAGAGCAGACAGAGATCCGAATCTGAGTTTTACTGTCACCCATAAAAAAAAATTCATGTGCTAGGAACCCACATGTGAGGGGGACATGCCGAACACATAATTTAAGTAAATAAAATTGTGCTATCTCTAACGACTTATGCTTTTAGATGAAGCATGGAACCTGACTACTACACGTAACATATAACTCCTAAAAGCTCTTTTTATGTAGTATATAAATGTGATAAGGGCTGAATGGTCTAGTGGTAAGGACCCTCCACTTTCAAAGATAACATGAGGTTTGAGTCACCGATGAAGCAATGTGAGAAAAAAAGTCACTATTGGGCTCTTGGGTATGGAATTTAGTTGGGGTGGTGGTGGTGGTGGTGGTGGCAACTTTACTCTATCAAAGAAATAGTACTATGAAGAAAAAAGAAATTAGATTGTACTACCCCTTGTCCATTTTAAATGTCATTTTAGCCTTTCAAAGTTGGTATGAAATAAGTGTCATTTTAGGAAACCAAAAAGGCTTAATTGTTCTTGTTCAAATCTAACCTTGCTCCAATAAATGATCTAAAAAGTTTGTGGAGAGATAATGGGTAATTTGAAGAGATATAGAGGTAACTTAATCAAATAACCCTTATAATTAATATTATTAAATGGTTTTCTTAATTTTTGTGCCAAAATCTTAAATGACGTTTAAGTAGGATTTAAGTTAGTAGTATATAAATGTCTAATGTCCCCGATCTTTTTCGGCTAAGAGGGACTTCTGATATTGATTTTTTTTTTTGTTGTACTAGACTAATATTGTGAACGTGTATGTTATTTGCGGACGACGTAGTTTTGATTGAGGAGACCCGCGAAGGAGTTAATGACAAGTTGGAGGTTTGGAGACAGACCCTGGAGTCTAAAGGGTTAAGGTTGAGCAGGATCAAGACGGAATATTTGGAGTGCAAGTTCAGTGAGGTGACACCTGAGACTGACGTGGAAGTGAGGCTTGATACCCATGCCATCTAGAAGAGAGATAGCTTCAAGTACCTTGGGTCTATTATCCAGGGAGATGGTGAGATTGACGAGGATGTTACCCCCCGTATTGGTGCAGGGTGGATGAAATGGAGGCTCGCATCCGGGGTCTTGTGTGATAAAAAGGTGCCTCCTAGACTGAAAGACAAGTTCTACAGAGTGACAGTTAGACCGGCTACGTTGTAAGGGCAGAGTGTTGGCCTGTCAAGAATTCTCACGTACAAAAGATGAAGGTGGCTGAGATGAGGATGTTGAGCTGGATGTATGGGTTTACTAGGAGGGATAGGATTAGGAATGAGGATATCCGAGACAAGGTGGGGGAGTCTTCGGTGGAAGACAAGATGTGGGAAGTGAGGTTGAGATGGTTCGGGCATGTGATGAGGAGATGCACGGAGGCCCCTGTGCGGCGGTGTGAGAGGCTGACTATGGATGGTTTTAAAAGAGGTCGAGGTAGACCGAAGAAATACTGGAGAGAGGTGATTAGACAGGATTTGGCGCAGTTGCAGCTTACCGAGGACATGGCCTTAGATAGGAAAGTGTGGAGGGCACATATTAGGGTAGAAGGTTAGTAGGTAGGTTTACATCATGCTAGAAGGGAGGAGTGCAATGTCTCTTGTTGCCCTTTTTAGTAGTTGTAGGACTACTCTTGTAGTTTTTGTTTCGTCAGCCTCTGCTACTTTTAGTGTTTCGTGTATGTCGTGTAGTTCGATTATAGTATTATTTTGTTGTAGTATATCGTGTAGTTCGTTTATAGTATTATTTTGTTATAGTATAGTTTTGTGACTATCTACTGTTTTCGTTTATTGGTTATATCTCTTGTACTCTCATTACGTCCTTTTCTGGTCATTTTTTGTCTTGAGCCGAGGGTCTATCGGAAACAGCCTCTTTACTTCACCTCTGAGGTAAACATACGGTCTGCGTACATTCTACCCTTCCAGACCCCACTTTGTGGGAATACAATGGGTATGTTGTTGTTGTAGATTCTTAAATGTAGGAGGGGACTCCTTTCAGGATTAGGGAGCACACTAGGTAAGATACTTTAATACTAGTTTCTTCCTTCACCTTTTTGAGGTGTTGCTCAAAACTGTGTTTTAAAAATCATATGTTTTTTTGTTGATGCTGATAATGGTTATTTTGACAAGTAAAGGAATTTCATATGGTGTGTGGAACAACAATATTAGTGAAACTACATGTAGCTATTTTCTATATCATATACCCTGGACGTAGTTTTAATGTTCAAGCATGCCCTTGAAGCAAAAATACAGACATCGTCTTGCTGGTAAAGAAGGAAAGTTAATCCGAAAGACAACACTCAATGTATTTTTTGGCTTTGAAAGCCTCGGTTGCCAATTTTGTGTGAAGCTATCATGTTATGTTCCTTCCATCAAGATCTATTCTTGTACTTGAGCATATAGTAGAAAATCTTTGCTCCACCATTTTCCTTTTTCTTTTTGGCATAAAGTTATATCTCCCGCCAATTCTACTTCCTTGTTTGGCGAAATAATTAACTTTGTAGTTTAAGCATCCTAAGTTTCAAACAAAACTAAGAATACGAGGGTACATCCCAAAAGTAGCCTTTTTCAATTGTATGATGCTCCGGCGCCAAAGATATGCTTATCCAGTCCCATGAATCATTCCCATTGTTTCCTTTTTCAGTTATCGTCATTTACATTGTTCTGCCACAATTCAAAAGAATGACAGATTTTAGCGTTCTCATTTCTTCCCACGTCCCATTTTCCTTTTCTAAGGAGTAATATATTTTACTCTCGTTGCCCCTTTCTTTTGTTTTAGTACTTCCTGACCTTCTAAGAAGTTTTATGGTTGTGAATAGTCGATCCATTTTTTGGTTTCTGCAATGCTTGTTGCTAGAGTAGCAGTATAAGTAGGTTAATGTAACAAAGGTGTGTTTTCGTTTTGCTTTTTCTATGTCTACTTCATATTACTTCAAAGTCTACTAAGTAATATAAAAGTATAAAACTATTTTGAAGAGTGCTATGTTGCTACTTGGGGGCATTTATGAAACTCAGATTCTGACTCTTAAATGCTCCTGGATTATGTATTAATGGCTCTCTAGCTTCTCTTTAGTGTAAATATTATTGGAAGGTGTAGTGGCTTATTGATTTTTGTCGTTATAACTTAAAAGGAGATCGAAGAGACTTTTTGGTCGACTTAGTTTTCAAACATTTTGTGGGTGAGCATACCTTACCTATTTCTTCAATAATCAGACTTTCATCTCTGTATACACAAGAAGATTCAATAGCAGCAGCATTTTAGAGAACAATTTATTGACATACCCTTAAATTTTCTACAGGAACATTCTTTGAGCAAGGATCTTCTGCCACTGGAGAAAGAGACTTCGAACGTTCTTCTGTAGTAGTTGGTGATAGGAGCAGCATGGCTCCAAGACCAATCTCATTAAGATCAGTGTACTTGTTCCTTGCATAAATTAGAGTAATATTTCCATCATCGGCAGCTACATCTTCAAAGTCTGGTTCCTGGAGATTGTTATAAAGCTGCCTCTGGATTCTTTCAACAGGTGACAAAATGAGTTGTCCAAGCTCTGATCTGTTTCTTCTTGGAACACTCTCAGGATTCAACAGAGGATCTTTGTCTGCTTCTCCCAACAAAAGGTGAACGTTAGTGCACATAAAACAATAAGGCATTAATACAATAGATAATTTTTTTCTTTTTTTGGGGTTAAGCTTTTATTATTTGTATGGTTAAGGTATAATTGGACTTGTCAGTTCATATCTATATTGAAAATCCACATTACCTGAAATTTGTCAATGTCAGTTCATTGTGTAACGGAAAATAAGTTCTTGAAGCTTAGGGTAGACACTATAATTAATGGCCTTTGAGCGAGAAAGAAACCCAATATTTTGCTTATAGAGTATGATATAGTGATTGCTTCCCTACGGCTTATTCGGTAAAACCCTGAATGTGGTATGACATTGCATAATTTCACAAGCACATCACCATAATCGGCAAATGAAAGGAATTTCCTGCATAAAAATAAATCCGATTGTTTGGAATCTTGATACATGTTTAGCAAGTTGCTTAGAGCTCATGGTGGAAGTGATTCTTTTGAGTATTAGATACTAACATAAAACAACCACTTGGAAAGTGGGAGAATGCTGTTTTTGGTGTAAACAGGATATATTAGTGCAGACTGAAGACATTTTTGATGTCCTAGACTATTTGTAAAAAATAGGGAAGAAAGGACAGATGTAGTATGTATTGCTTTTGAAAGGGTACTACATTTTTTGGATGTAGTGCTTATGTTAATATATAGATAGACTAACTGTTACCATCCTCAAAAAAAAAGTGAGAGAATGCTGATAAAATTTCTGTTTCACTGTTAAATAGTTGTGTAGGGTCGATAGATTCTTCCCCTGCTTTTTTCTCCTTTTTTTGGGGGTGGGGTGCGGGGTGGGGGGTGGGGTTCAATAGAATAAGAGAAGTTCGTAATCGGAAACAATATATTGGGTGAACTGTTTCTTCCTTTTCTTTGAGTCAGAAGAATATTGGGTGAACTGTTTCTTCCTTTTCTTTGAGTCAGAAGACTATGCACTGCAGGATTACTTTAACAATGATTTGGTTGCCTAATTTCATCTATCTCATAATTTTGTTTGAGACTTATAGTTTTGGGCTTTACTATAATGTAAAGCAGAAGAAAGAAATTGGCCAGAAATTGAATAGGAAGATATTAGTTTTCCACTTTTTTATAACCCTTCGCTTAAGAAAGGATTTGATTCAGAACATGCATCATATTTGCTGAGACAAGTTAAGTGCTCTCTATATATAAGTGAAAATTATTTTACCATTTGTTTCTTCCATCTGTCCTTTTCTTTTGAGTCAGAAGACTATGCACTGCAGGATTACTTTAACAATGATTTGGTTGCCTAATTTCATCTATCTCATAATTTTGTTTGAGACTTATTGTTTTGGGCTTACTATAATGTAAAGCAGAAGAAAGAAATTGGCCAGAAATTGAATAGGAAGATGTTAGTTTTCCACTTTTTTATAACCCTTACACGCTAAAGAAAGGATTTGATTCAGAACGTGCATCATATTTGCTGAGACAAGTTAAGTGCTCTCTATATATAAGTGAAAATTATTTTACCATTTGTTTCTTCCATCTGCATGCAGTTGTCTGAGGATAATACTGCTGAACCTAAGCTTGGTATGTTATTCATTTCCTCTTCAAGACAAACTGAAGACCCATCCTGTCCAGAAATCTGTACTCCAACTTCTAGCTGTTTGTCATTACGAGCTAAGCGACGCGGCTTCATCTCAGAAGGTAACTGATACCTCTGTATTTCTCTGTTTGCATTTTTGGGAATATGGTCATCTAGTTTCCCCCTAGTCTGCCATCTCGATCCACATTCATTGCAGAGCACTGGTTTTCCAGGTGGCCCGGTTCTCCAAAGGGGGGTTTCTGTTTGAGTTCAAAATTAATTAGTGTTTAAACTTGGACAAAATATGAATAAATTCTTACACTGAAACTAAAGCACAATGATCATTGACAATTAAGATTTTCTGTAAAAAGGTATAGAATGTATTGCACGAGAACGGAAGCGTCATGAAACTAGAGTATGTATAATATTCAAAAGAAGAGGAAATATCTTTCGGTAAAACATGCATAGACTTTTAGGATGCGTCAACTGTTTTTGTACTCACATTTTCATCACCATGTTAAGGAACCATACAAAATAGTTGAACTTTGAATGGTACCAGCATGTATATTTTGGTGTATATGGATGGAATTCCGAACTACTCTTTGAAATCTAAAAGTCTGATGAATTTTTTTAGTTGGAGCAACCTTTCCCCTATTTAGATTTCATTAGCTCCCTCTTAATGTCCTAATAGCCTTGAGTTTTTGCTATAGGTTTCAACTCCCAGAACTTACTTGTTTTTGTTGTAACTGGAGTTATCACCTATTTTACTTTGTAAGTCTCTTGCATCTTCTTGATGCCTTTTAATATAATCACTTACTTCATCAAAAAAAAAAGATAGTGGAAAGATTGAAAAGGGTTTGTTTGATATGTTAAGGAACCATGCAAAATAGTTAAACCTTTTGGCAGACTGCATTTATTTGCATGATATTTTAAGGAGGAAAGTTACCATCTGAACCGACACCACCCACCACCACCGGCGACTAGGTAAGATTTACCCCAGCCCCGTTTTCTTTCTCCCTTTCTCTCACTCTCTCTCTCTCTGTTTTTTTCGTTGCACTGCCGCCACCAGTCAGCAATATCCAGCTACCCCATCCTGATGACCGATGATCCACCAACTGCGACTACCGGCGGACCAAGGAATACATCAGACGTCGCCAGATTTCTGCAAATCTGCGCATAGTAGTTTTTTTATTCCCATCAACTCCAAGGTGCGATCCACCGCCCTTTTTTTTTCCCTTTTTGTTGTCTTATCTAAATCTGATTTTTCCTTAACAGATTGCGCAGCCCCTTATTGTTGCTTGATTGTAAACTGATTTCCTTAAATCTGATATTTTGCGTTGGTGAATTTGTTGCTGCGCCCTTGTAAATACTACAACATTTTTTGATTCCTACTTTGAACTGTATCTTTGCTATAGTTTATTGCTTCTTTTTTATTTTCTTCATTGTATTGCGTGACTGTCAATGTTTAGATTTAGGGATTATCTTACACTTGATTATTCTATAACTGGCATTAGTAGCTTCAGGGTTTGATGGTAGTTTAAGGTCATGTGCTCGATTGGGGGCGGGGGGCAGCGGTGGTAAGGTTACCTAAGGATCTCATAGGTTGAGAGTTGGGTCTTGAAACACAGGGACATTGGCGAGGATGTCGATAGAGTTAGTGAAGACTTTTATGAAGAGGAAGATCAATATAGCTTGTGTTCAAGAAACCAAATGGGTAGGAACCAAGGTTAGGGATGTAGACGGGTCTAAGTTATGATACTCAAGAAGCTCGAGGAGTAGGAATGGAGTAGGCATTTTAGTAGACAAGGAACTCAAGGAGCAAGCAGTAGAGGTTTAAAGGGTGAATGATAGGATACTGTCCATTAAGCTAGTTTTGGGAGGGCTTACTATTGACGTAATTCGTGCATATGCGCCGCAAGCGTGTTTGGACGAGGAGGTCAAAAAACTCTTCTTTGTTCTGGGAGGAGTTGGACAAGGTTGTGAGAGGCATCCCGCATATCGAGAAACTAATTGGGACCACTTCTAGAGGAGTTGACGATGTACATGGCAGTTTCAACTTTGGGGATAGAAATGAGGAAAAAGAGGACTGCATATGAGCAACATATGCTTGTGGTTATGTGGTCTAGGACAATTGATTGCATTTGGGAAGGAACTTGAGAGGTGTTATGGGACTCGAGGGGTTACCCAGGCGGGCAAAAGGAGATTGTTGGAGCAGTATTGGGACAAGAAGAAAGACTTACCCATGGTGTTCATCGATCTAGAAAAGGTATACGATAAAGTCCCAAGGAGGTCCTCGGGAGATGTTTGGAGTTTAGAGGTGTAACTGTGCTTACAGTGGAAGCAAATTAACGACATGTATGATAGAATCAAGATCCTGGTTAGGACAGTGGGATGAGACTTGAACACTTCCAGGTCATGATTGGGTTGTACTAAGGATCAACCCTTGGCCCGTACCTTTTTGCCTCAGTGATGGATGAATTGACACGATATATTTAACGGGAGGTTCATGGCATATGCCGTTCGTAGATGACATAGTATTGATTGACTAGACATGCGGTGGAGTTAACGAAGGAAGTTTTGAGACAGACCATAAAGACTAAAGTTCACAGGTTAAACAGGACTAAAACAGAGTATCTAGGTGCAAGTTTAGTGACGTAACACACGAGGCGGAGGTGGAAGTGAAGAACGATGCACAAATCATACCCAAGACCAAGAGAGGAAGCTTAAAGTATCTTGGTCCATAATCCAAGGAGACAGAGATTGATGATGATGTCGCACATCGTATTAGAGCAGGGTGGGTAAAGTGAAGGCTCTCATCCAGGGTACTGTGCGATAAGAATGTGTAGCCTAGGCTTAAAGGTATGTTTTGTAGAGTGGTGGTTAGAACTACCTTGCTGTATGGGTCAGAGTGCTTGCTAGTCAAGAACGCCCACGTTCAGAAGATGAATGTAGCGAAGATGAGAATGCTCAGATGGATGTGTAGGCATACTATGAGAGATAGGATATGGAATGAACTTATACGGGGCAAGGTGGGAGTGACTTCCGCGGCAGACAAGATGAGGGAAGCGAGACTGAGATGGTTCGGGATGTGAAGAGGAGGTGCACATATGCGCCAGTAAGGAGATGTGAGAGGTTGGTTGTAGCACGAGTTAGAAGAGGTAGATGTAGGTCGAAGAAGAACCAGGGGAGGTGATTAGACAAAATATGACACCACTTCAGCTTATTGAGGACATAAGGGAATGGGTGCCGGATCTCCTGTGCCTTCAAGAGACCATAATGGAGATAATGATAGATACGGTAGTGAGAACCTTATAGGAGGAGATGGGTGAAATTTGATTTCGTACCGGTGATGGAGAATGCAGGGGCATTTTGATTTTGTGGGATGAAAGATAATTGGAGGTTGTAGAGGTGAGTAAGATGGAGTTCATGCTTGTGGGGCGTGTAAAAACCTTCAGGGTGGTAAAGAGGGGTTTTGGGGGAGTGTATGGGCCGGTAAGGGAGGATCTGGGGTCTTTTGGGAACATATGACTACTATGATGGCGAGATGTAGATTCATTGGGTGTTACAAAGGGATTATAACACAATTAGATTCCCCAAAGAAAAGGTAGGTTGTAGGACGATGTCCAGGGCGATGGAAGAGTTTTCAGCGTTCACTTGATAAACAGTACCTCATTGATCATCCTTTGACATGGGCAAGCTTACATGGGTTAGAGCAGGAAACTCCATATCAAAATTAAGACTTGATAGATTCTTGGTGTCCACGGAATAAAAAAGGATGTTACTGGATATGTTGCATGTTCCATTGTGCAGATTGACCTCGGACCGTTTTCCTATCATGCTAGATGGTAGTAGAAGAAGGAGCTCGGGTATTCTGTTGAGGTTCGAGAACATATGGCTTAGAGCACCAGATTTTGAAGATAGAGTAAATTCTGGTGGAATGCGTATGAAGTTGTTGGTACACCCTCTTTCCGACTTGCTTGCAAGTTAAAATTGTTAAAAGGAGTTATAATGAAGTGGAACACGGAGGTGTTTAAGAGGTTGGAAGTTAGAATGAGGGAGTTAATTAACGAGGTGGAGTTAAAGCTTGTGGAAGAGATGGCGCATTAGAAAAGAGGGAGAGGGATAGGAAGGAAGAGGCGAATATGTAGCTCACTGCTCTAGCAATTGCTCAAGAGACTAGTTGGAGGCAAAAATCGATGGCGTTGTGGTTGAAAGAGGGATTTCTAATACAAAATTCTTTAATGGGGTCACAGTAGCAAATCGTAGAAGGAACTTCATCAAGGCGTTAGATGTGAATGGAGAAGTGTATGAGAGAGAGTAGGAAGTGAAGGGGCCATTGTAGAGTTCTATGAACATTTGTCAGATAAGGTAGGGAATGAGGGAGTGGTTGGAAAAGGGCAATAGAAAAAGTAGAGGTGAGGGAAGCGTCACAAGCTGTGTGGGGGATAAGGCGCCAGGACCAGATGGATTCACCTTAGCTTTCTTTCAACAGTCTTGGAGAATAGTTAAAGGTGAGTTATGAGCTCTCCTCCATTTCACATTCAAAGGCCAAAGCACCAAAATGCTCCCGGGCACTACTTTCGAGTGTCCTCCCTAGGGTCCTTTCTGGACCAAACTCTCCCTCTTCCGGTGATCATTCTGGTTGCTGGGAACAACCCACTTTTTGTGACATCTCCTAAAAGGTGGGGAGGACTTGAGATTAAAGAATTAAAGACTTTCAACAAAGCTCTTTTGGGTAAGTGGTTGTGGAGATTCGAGGTAGATGGAGAAGCTCTATGGAGAGGGGTGATAGTGGATAAATTTGGAGTAGTAGAGGGAGGCTGGAGAACAAATGATATCACGATGCCTTTCGGGTGTTGATGAATATGAAAGGGTAGGAAGCCTTTTATGACAACATTTCTTTTAAGGTTGGGGTCGGAAGTAGTATTAGTTTTTGGGAACAGAAGTGGTGTGGGGATTTGGTGCTAAAGAATGATTTCCCAGTGTTGTATAGGGTATCTTGCCAAAGAGATTTGTCCGTTCAACACGTTAGGAGGACTCAAAGGGATGGTTTTTTTTTGGGATTTGAGGTTCGGGAGGGATTTTTAAGATTGGGAGGTGAGCGAGCTTCAGAGATTGCTTGCTTTACTTCACAAGCAATCTGAGCCAATAGATAGACCCGATGCTTTAAGTTGGGAGTTGGGAAATAACAAGGTGTTCTCTGTCAAGTCCTTTTACGAGAAGCTTCTTGTCAGGCGGAGGATAATTTTCCATATGAGTCAGTATGGATCCCTAAAGTATCGAGGAAAGTGTGTTTCTTCACGTGATTTTGACGGCGGAAAATTTGAGGAAATGAAGGGTTGTCTGTATAAGTTGGTGTGTCCTTTGCAAAAAGGCAGGTTTAGGATGTGGATCATATTTTACTACATTAGAAGCTAGCCTCGAGGTTATGGTCGGATATCTTTAGTTGGTTTGGCGTTGCCAAGATCTGTGAACTGTGTAGGAGTTGTTATTCAGCTGAGCTCCGAGAAAAAGACACAAGGCTTGGAATGTTACTCCCCTTGCGTTGATGTGGGTCATTTGGAAAGAGAAAAATAGGAGAGCTTTTGAAGGGGTGGAGACGAGCTTTCCGCAATTAAGGAGTAGTCTTCGATTCCTTATTTTCTTTTGGTGCACTCATATAGTTCCTATTTCTATAGAGGATTGGGAGGTGTTTGGAGAGAACCATATTTTGTAGGTTCTCTTTTATTTTGGTTTATCTCTTGTATATGGCCAAGTTGGCCTTGTTATTATCAATGAACTACTTTACTTGATCAAAAAAAAGAATGAACAACTTCTGCTCAGAGAAAAGTTTGGAATATACATCATCTAGAACATAAGGACCACGGTTGTCAAAAGATTAAATAAATGAGGACTAAAGCATGGATGCCAGGGATTGGGGACCAAATCTACAATTTATCCTAGATGACCTCAGTTCCTGTTAGACTAATGGCGGCTGTGCTGAAAATCAATTAACATTTGGCTCGAGAGGTGAGAAAATTAAAGTACTCTATGTTTTATGTTTAACAGATAGGCAATTTAGGGAAATTTGGGTATTTACTGTTTCATGCTTGTGTATCTTCAAAGTTCATTTCCTGAACATCAGACACATAAATTCTGTGCATCACTGAATCAAGTATCCTGTAAAGCATGAGATTATTGATAAACATAAAAGGTGAGATATAGGTGGTCAATAGAACTTACGCTCGATGCCACAATGGAGACATGGCCCTTGTCTATCCATAAAATCTGGTTCTGAATGATTCCAGTTCAAATCAAGGTTGAATGTGCTGCTGCTAACCCTTATAGTTCGATTTGCTCTCAAAATCTAAAATGTCTGAGTGAGGTGAAGGATCACAAGATATATAGACAGATAAGTATTCGGTAGAATACAGCTGGTTCTTTATATGGTAATGGATGAATTATGATAGAGTTGTCATTAACTTCGATCTATTCTGTTTCCCCTCATGACAACTCATCAACTTTGATTACTGTAATTTCTCAACGATTTACACTATATCTCCACTGAAAGAAGCCTTAGATTCTCTATCAAAAGAAAAGGGGGTGGGGGTGGGGGTTTGGGGGGTGGAGTGGGTGGGGTGAAAGCTGGATTTGGTGAATCTTCATAATTTTAGGCCTTTAATCTAGTGGTCAAGGCTTATTATGCAACAAATCTTAAGGCAAGGGGGTTAAATAGTTTCAAGATGATAATTCAAATATCTAAGAGTGAGCAAATAAAAGAGTTGCCAAATAATAAGGATGTATAATGCAGTAATTGCCTGTAATTGTGGAATCAGATTTAGTATTGAAAATTCAAGGAAGGCCCGTAGATTACATTACTGAGAGAAGATCCAGAAAAGATTGACTGCATTCAATTTCATTGCAATAGTGCTCTTTTATATCTGTTTCCCCTTGATTCTGATATTCTGCTGCACTCGAAAACCAATGTGCGGTGCGGTTTGCAAAAGCTCAAGCGTTTTAAGGAAATGTTGGCCCTGTAAGAAAAAGGATTTTTTAAGAGAAGAAATCACATTTGTTTGCTTATTGGACAAAATTGTTTTCTGACGAACAAACAAACATTTTTCAAAAGAAAACAAAAAAAAAAAAACCACCTCTTGTTGGTTTTGTTTTACTCAAACCAAAATTGAACCAAACTCTACAATAGCCCCCCAAATTCTAAATATTATCACGTTGACCCTCTTCTTGTAAGTTAATTTACTTTTTAATCACCTTCTTTTCCAGAAAGAAAGTGAAAATAAAATCAGTTTCCAAAAATTTCCCAATAGACTGTTTGAGTGTGTTGTCAAATCATGAATGTCCTCATTTTTTTTCTTGGCACTTTTATTGTCAATTTAAGACGTCCTTATCTCAACGTTAGTCCTGAAAACTCGAGTCGCAATTTTTTGATAAGATGATATTGAGTTATTGACCCTTCTAAACAAGATTTCCTTGTTCTTGAAATGCAGATATGCTATAGTGGTCTGAGCAGCTGTTTTGTTGTTTAATAGACTCAGTTATGAATTTTTCCTTTTTCATGCGAGGGTTTCCCTGCTGTTGAGATGCAGCAACACACTCTTATTTTTTCCATCTTACCATGTTTGCGCATTTATCTGTCGCCATTGCATTTCGTGTATCTAGGCATATGGATTTTCTTTATGTCATGCTTACCGACTTCCAAATAACAATCACTATTGTGTTTCACTCCAAGCAAGTTGGGGCGACTCTATGAATCTTCATTATCTTGCTTCATTTAAGCTCATCTCATCATTCTTAGTGATGTAAAAATACTAATCTCGTATTTAAGCTTACTAACGTATTACATATGCATATTACTAATATATAGAATATCATTGCAGCTTTTGAACTCTTGTATGTAGAGTTAAAAGACAAAGGAAGGGATAAGAAAGTTTACAGGCTAGCCAAGGCGACGGAGAGGAAGGCACGTGACCCGGACCATGTGACATGTATCAAGGATGACGATGACAAAGTGCTGTTGGAGGAGACACTCATTAGACGAAGATGACAGCCATACTTCTATGAACTCTTGAATGAAGAGGGGGACAAAGACATTGTGTTAGGAGATTTGGAGCAATCCGAGAGGCGTCACGATTTTGGGTATTGTAGGTGTATAAAAGTTGAGGAGGTTAAGGATGCTATTCGTAGGATGTGCTGGGAAGAGCGACCGGGCCTGATGAGATCCCGGTGGAATTTTAGAAGAGCGCAGACAGGGCAGGTATGGAGTGGTTGTCTCGGTTGTTTAATGTCGTTTTTAAGACGGTGAAAATTCCCGAAGAATGGGTCCCTTTGTATAAGAACAAATTTGACATTTAGAATTACAACAACTATAGGGGTATCAAACTGCTAAGTCACACTATGAAAATTTTGGAGAGAGTGTGGAGATGAAGGTAAGGAGGGGCGTGTCTGTTTTCGAGAATCAATTTGGATTCATGTTGGAGCACTCAACTACAGAAGTCATTCATTTTGTAAGGAGACTATTGGAGCAATATATGGAGGAGGAAGAGGGCCTTGCACGTGGTGTTCATCGATCTAGAAAAGGCATACAACAAAGTCCGAAGGGAGGTTTTATGGAGATGCTTGGAGGATAGAGGCGTACCTATGGCATACACTAGAGCGATCAAGGACATGTATGATGGAGCAAAGATCAGGGTAACGACAGTGGGAGGAGACTCAGAGCACTTTCCTCCCACTGATGTACCTTTGGTGCAAATTCAGAAGCTATTCATATGGAAAATGACTAGGTTTGTTTTCTAATTATCAAACCTTAAAAGCTGGTAAGTCTTTTCTAAAGTACTTTATTTCCAGCAATAGAAAGAAGTATAAAATGACTTTTAATGCTAGCCAGATTTTGGCAAAAGTAGACATTTCGTGCTCTTTGAAAACTCAGCAGTCAGCAATGCTTTTCCAGTGCAATAGAGGAAATCACGAAGAGCAGACTGCATCCAATCAGCATCAGGAGTACTAGTTTTATCAGGTAATTAGCACATCTGTATCTTAGGTACCAGGCACAGGATGTGAAAACAATGTGCAAATGTTGCAAAATAAAATCAAGTTTCCTAGGAGACATTATTGTTGAAATGACTTAGAAAAGGAAGCAGTAAGGTGCAATCATTTCCCATTTTGTCCATCTGTGGTTCAAGCCTTTGAATCTGCGTCTGATCTTCCATGATATGTTCATTCAGATTTTTTTCCATATTGACCGTAAGTGTGTCAACTTTCCATCCTTTAATTGCCGACATATCTGTACTGTCATTCAACTTAACTGATAATATGGGGACATCTATTAGAGAGGAGCTTCAAGCCTGCAAACTGTCATCCGCTGTTCCAGACCTTCTGTCCTTGTCGAGATATCGGCCTGCAAAATTCATGAGTGGCAAGTGGCATTTTCTGTGTGAGAAGTGAGAACTTCTCTCCTTGGGTGGTTAAAGAGTTACTTCTGAACTCATGTGAATTATTGGTAAAAGAAACATAAATATAAAATTTTAAAACATGCTATTGAAACTTCAATGCACATACAATTTTTTTTTGGTATTATATGCACATACAATCTATTTTAGGTAACATGTTCCCTCTGCTCTCCCTTACCAAAGATTGATTAGATTCCTCTGTGCTTGTAGAGCTGATGGACACATTCTCTTCCCTCTTTTACTCTATATGCCAGTCTCACTACATGTTATGGATGTGACTGCTAGGAGTCTGTTGTTTTGGGAAACTTCTTAGTAAAATGTCAGATCATGCTAGATCAATTATCATGATTTGGCTACAATGTTGAGAAATATCTCGATAAACTTTTGTAACCGACCCCTTGTTCCCTGTAGATTGTATTTTTCCCTTTTTGGTCTGTTGCAAAATGCTTTCCGCTTTCCTAAATTGAAAGTATGTTCCTTAAATTAAAATCTTTCCGAAAGATTTTATTGCTCTTTTTGTTTTCAAAATGCTTTCCGATTTCCCTTAAATCAAATCTTGCTTCTTTTCCTGCTTATCACCTTTTTAAAATTAACTATAAAAAATATCGATTTAAGGGTTAGCACCTCTATAGAGCCTCTGTTAATGCAACTCTCCTTGATTAAAAACAAAGTTATATGGAGATCATTTTATTATTCTACTATCTCAACTTGTAAGAAAAAATGAAAAATGACTTCAACACTATACTTGGGTCCAATTTCTCTTTGTTTTTCAATTTTCTCATGTTTTGGTTGGTCATAGTTTTTGAAAAACATTTTCTCTAGGAAAACAAGTTCCTTAAAAATAAGGAAAATGACTTCCCTAGTAGAATTAGGGAAAACAAGTTCCTTAAGTGTCATTCCACACTAATCGCGTAATCCCCACCCTCCAACACACACACACCTCCATAGCCCCCATCCCCACCAGCCCATACCCCTAACCGTCCACGCCAACCCCAATTGTGTTTGCCTAGATTATATACAAATGCTTTCAAGGTCTCACGAGGGGGAAGTTCATTGGGATCTAAGGTTCAGGAGGAATCTACAAGATTGGGAGCTGGAAGAATTTGGTAGTTTGATTAAGTTACTGTACGGGCAGGATTTGCTCATCGATTGATCGGATGTATGGAGGAGACGAGAGAGTAGTGTTGGCTTGTTTACGGTGAAGTCGTTTTATGAGAAGTTACTATGGAGAGATGAATGTATGTTCCCTCATTGTGCTATTTGGATACCCAGGGTTCCGAGAAGGTGTGTTTCATTCTGTGGTTGGCAGCAAGGGGTGTGATATTGACTGCGGAAAACTTGAGATATAAAACGATCAACTATGTTAGTTGGTGTTTCATGTGCAAGAGTTCGGTGAAGATGTGGGTCATCTCTTGTTGCATTACCCTGTGGCTAACGGGCTTTGGAGAGTGGTGCTTAATTGGTTTGGGGTGCGATGTGTGATGCCAAGAACAATGAAGGAGGCATTGAATAGCTGGGGTTACAGGAGGGGAAGGAGTCCGAGGGCTTGGAAGGTTGCCCCGCTAGCACTGTTGTGGGTTATTTAGAGAGAGAAAAATAGGAAAGCATTTGAAGGGGTTGAACAAGATTCTGTAAAGCTGCAAAATAGTCTTTTGTTTCTAGTTAGCTTTTGGTGTTCCCATGAGACCCCGGTTTGTATTGAAGATTAGGGCTCTTTTTTTGAGAATTATGTTTTGACGTAGGTTCTCTCTTTTAGTATATTTAGTATACGGCTTGTATATCGGGGGTTTTCCCGCAATTGTTAATAAAACTATTTACCTTATTAAAAAAACAAATGCTTTTGGGACAATATTTTCTGCATAGTTACCGATGATAATTCAAATATCTAAGAGTGAGCAAATAAAAGAGTTGCCAAATAGCAAAGTGAAAAGAAAATCAGTTTCCAGAAACTTCCCAATAGACTGTTTGAGACCTTAGTGAGTTGCCTAATCATGAATATTCTCATTTTTTTTCTTGGCACTTCTATTGTCAATTTAAGAGATCCTTATCTCAACGTTACTCCTGAAATCGGCTCACAATCTTTTGGTAAGATGATATTGACTCATCTAAACAACATTTCCTTGTTCTTGAAATGCAGATATGCTATTATGGTCTTAGCAACCGTTTTATTGTTTAGTGGACTCAGTTATGAATGGTTCCTTTTTCAGGCGAGAGTTTCCCTGCTATGGAGATGCAACAACGACGCACTTAATTTTTCTATCTTACCATTCTTGCGCATTTATTTGTCGCCATTGACAGAATTTCATGTATCTAGGCGTTTGGATTTTCCTTTATGTCATCCTTACAGACTTCCAAATAACCACCACTATTATGCCTCACTTCAAGCAAGTTGGGGTGACTCTATGAATCTTCATTATCTTGCTTCATTTAAGCTCATCTCATCATGCTCAGTGATGTAAAAATACTTATTTTGTATTTAAGATTACTAGCATATTACACATGCATGATATATAGAATATCACTGACTTTGTGTACTCTGTTATCTACTTCTGTGATGCTGAAAAATGTGTTTGACATTGGAAGAGGAGAAGAATGCTGATTTTTGTTGTGTGCATGTTCTTCTTGTATTCATTTTGTGGCATGATACTGTTGTTGTTTATTCAGTTATGACACTCTTGTATAATTGGATATAGAATTTGGTTAAAACTTCACTACTGCTGAGAGGAAATGTAACACAGTGTGCCTGAGAGACTATGTGTTTGATCTAACAGTCGATAACAATTTTTACATCTTCTTTTTACTGGCCTTTCTCTATTGTTAAATTTTTTTTTAAAGACAATCTGAGGTTGCTATTGTTTTTAATTGTTCTCTACTTGTTCCTTCCCTACCTTTTGTAAATTTGTACAATTTGTCAGTGTTGTATATGTTTTGAATTTTTATTTTTTAAAGAAGCTATTACTTATAGTATTCTCATTTCTTAAGTAGTATCTGTTTTTAATAATTTCTTCTCCTTATTATAAAGTAGTAGAGTTGTTTCATTTAGATTAAGTTAGAGAAGAGTTGATTCACTTTTACTTTTACATTAACTATTTTCTAATCGAAATTAAAACATTAACTCTCATATTTTGATTTCTTCTATGGCGAGTAATTCTCTAGTATGTAATAAGAAAAAGCCTTCATATTCTTTGTTTAATTTTTATATGGAGAAGTATTTAGGTTTCATCTCGATACAATCTTTTTATATGAGCAAATTAATAATCAATACATAATGGCATATTGATTCTTGAAAGAAAACATTAAGCACAATAAGTAATCAATGATGGTTCTTTATAAATCACTTTCTAATATTTGACTCGACACAATTAGAGGGGGTTGTTTGAATGATAAGCATCTTTCACTTCCAACTCTGAGTTTGTGAATTCGAGTAATTTGTCCATAAAAATAGTGAGTGGTGTCACTAGAATATGAACATGTTACCTGCGGTTACTTTTGTGTTTCAACTACTGAACCATCCTTTTGGGGGTAATTATGTACTTGCTTTGTTTCAAGGATGGAAATTGCTTTTGACTATAAAATTTCCTTTTTAACCATTGGCAATGTTTGACCAAATACCTATCAATCTTCAACTAGTTGATCTTTTTTTAACAAATAAGTTAAAATTGTGAACTTAGAAGTCTTGCTTCCGAATATTTTTATATTGTTGTTGGTGTAATTCTTTTTAATTATTCGTTGTCCGAAGTTTACTACTTTATTAATTTGAATTTGCACGGTAATACGTAACATAAATAAAGGTCTAAATATAGCTATTGGATTTAAAATTTCTATAAATTTTACAAATAGACTCGTGACAAAAATCTCTATATGTTTATTCACATGCCCTTGACCAACAGTCTTTTAGTTTTATTTCATATAACAAATCTTACTAGATATAATTGAGGACTTGACCAATCTCTTGGATATGATATTATAAAATAATTTAATTTGTGATTGTACTTGTTGCGTAATTTTTATTTTTAAAGATAGATATAAGAATTCGTCCTAGTACGAGCTTAATATATGAATATTTTTTTTGCTCTTTAAAATATTTTAAGCTTTTAATTTATTGTGATTTACAGTACCTTTTTACATTATTTTCAAATAATATGTATTACTGACTCTGTCTCAATTTATGTGGCACAGAGTCAATCAATTTTTTTATACATTTTTAAGTTGTGAATTATTTTCATTTCTATTTCTTTAAATCGAGCATGACATGTGTCAAGAATCAAAAGAAAAGTTAGAAAAATTACTCCTATTGTCTTGAGCAAATATAAAATTGTATTGGCAAACTTTTTTGGCATTCAAAGTATTTGCATTAGAGGGAAATTGAGGAGCAAAGCAGCGGCGATGTCGACAGACCCTCTCGCCGTAACTAACTCTCTTCCTCCTTCTCCTCGTCTCTTTACATATTGATTCAATATTCAAATAATCTTTTGCCCCTTAGTACTGGAGAATCTTGTTTTTACACAATTTAGTACTCGCCCATATACATATGTATGCAAAGTACAAAGTTCCAATCTAAGCAAGAATCACAAGTTGCTACATCTCCATCTGTTTAATATTTTGTCAGTGTTGATAGTAGTATTTTCTTGTAGTTAGTATTTGCTGTTTTGTTAATATCTGCTATTTCTTGTACCTCTATTCATTCTTTTTTATGGACTGCTTTGAACTATTTTTCCCTTGTGTCAAGGGTCTATCGGAAACCTTTTTTAGTACCTAGATATTATTTGTGGTTTTTTTACCGACACTTGATAGCAGTTGAAAGTGAGGGTTGGGGCACGAGGATGGTGTTGTGCTGATATTTTGAATATTAAAGATAGATAACAATTAGGTGGTGGTTGAAACTTGAAACAAGTGGATGGAGTAGGAGTTGAGATATTTGTGGGGAAAAAAAGACTTACACTCATAAGTAGTTTGGGAAATTTTGGTCTGGTGAAATTTTTTTAAGAATGCAAGCAGCCGAGCAATGGAAAATGATTTCCAAGAAGAATCTTTTATGCCATTCCAGAGCTAACCTAAGTATCTTTTTACTTCCCAGAGTGGCAGGCGGTGCGGCTTTTGAATCTGGAGCTAAAGATGACTAATTCTCTTTCAATTGGAGGATTCTAAACTTCATTTCTGATATTTCAGCAAATTTCTAGAAGAATATGAGCAAACCCATGAACTTGATGAGAAAACATAATTCTATTGTCAGAACTTAACTTTATTCTGATGTAATAGTGTATCTAATGTGGTAAGAAACAGAAGATCCTGTGCTCTACATATATACACTCAGTATGCTGCATGGTTAACGGATTGTATCATTAGAAAAATAAAGAGTAAGAGTGTTTAGGCAACAAAAGAAAATGCTATTGAGAGATCAACTCACTTTGCATTTGGAGTGAAAGAAATTAGAAAGTTGCAAACACCCAAGCAAAAGGCAACTGGCCGTATCTTTGTTGTTTCTGGTGGAGATTTTCACCCTCAAAATGTTCACTAATAATGTCAAGAACTATGGGACACATTCGGAGCTATGTTTGATGGGAATCCGAACTATGCGTAAACTGATAGGACGTAACTAATGAATTTCTAGTTCAACTGATTAGAAGTATAATAGATTTACTCATAAGAGGTTGTGCAAGTGGTGTGCTGTTTAGACAATGAAATTTATTATATAGTGGAGAAGATGTGCAGCATCGGTTAGATATTACATTGAGTAGAAACTATAATCAAATTCATGTAGTTTCTTTTTCTGGATTTTATGCTGTACTGGCTTCTGTAGATACTGAAGCTGTAGGCACAAAGTTTTGGATTATCTTCTTGTGCTGATTTTCTTGACAGGCCTTGTGTATTCTCTTCTCCATTGTCATTAGTCGTTGGATTTTGATTGGAGATGTTTGCATGAATCAAAAATCACCTGTTTAGAGGTTTTGTTTTCCTTGTTCCATAAACTGGATATATTTTTACTAAATGACTTGATGAATAGGCCATTGCTGCAGCTTTTGCTTGTGTCAGGAGCAATATCAAGTGGTTTTTATAACTCATTCAGCTCATGAGTTAGCTAAAGCAGAACAGTTCTCATCAGTTGCTTGTTGTCACTATTTAAGTGGAGAGTGCTTTTTGGCATGTTATTTTTCTTCTTTTCATGTTATTTGTGTTTAAATAATATTATCTTGTTTGATTTCAGCAAGCCATGGAAAGAAACCTAGATAATATAACCTTCAGGCTGGATAAGACAGACAAATTCCTTTTTTCTTTTGGCATAAATTTGTGAAATTTCAGAAAGTTGATGCTGAATGCTTCAGAGTTTTATTTTATTTCATTTTTTCCAGACAGAACTTGAGGGTGCACTTGAGAGCAAATAAAGTTTCTGTATATACCAGTTTCATTGCCACCTGTTGTTTCCCCTCTTCAACATTATGGTATGTCACTTTTTGACAGCTTGATTATGTTTATTCTTATCCTAATCTCCATGAGTCAAGTACTGCAGGTTATGCAGCCTCTGCCTTGGATACAAGTATAATTTTTATTTTCAATAACAACTTTCATACAAATATGAAAACCAGTTTCAGTATGTTGACAAGTTCTTATTGATACTTTTATGATCAGGTAAGACAGAGTTATCTTTATTTGCTCACAAAAGGGAAATTACCCAGAAGCATAGGTATGAGTGTACTTCGATCATTGAAGATATCCTTGGAGATGGCTCAGTGGAGGGTGATGTTATTGCTATTAATTTCTTTGCTCTGGTAAATTCTCTGGGCATTTAGTTGTTCTATATTATTTCAGTTTTGTTTCAGAAGAGGAGGTTTCCTTTCATCAACATGAGCTGGGAAAGTCTATCCCCTTACAAGGGTAGACAGTTTGGGGTGGATGTAGGGTGGGGTTGGGGGGGGGGGTGAGGTGTGAGGTGTGAGATTGCTTTCAATTATATGTATGGGAAGTAAAGTCATTGTCAACTGGATGAGTGCCTATGGTGTTAAAAAAGTGGGAAGAAAAATAGAGCAGATTTAAATGGTGTACAATCTGAGTGAAATTTAGCAAAAATATAAATAATTAGAACTGTGGATTAACTGTGAGAGTTTTGTGAGCATTTTGTGGTAGCTCCTTATGTTGTTCCCTACAGGTAGCAAGAGAAACTTTCTTATTTCCCTTCTTTTGGTAACAATTTTATTGTCTTAACCTTTGTTCTTCAAATATGTATTACAAGTTACAACAATTCATGGCTCCTTTAACTTGTTAATTGGTATACCATGGACTTGCTTCATATGGCAATGAACTTGATGAACATTTCTCCGTGAACTTCTTGTTCTGAAGATATACTTACTTTCTTTCTAACTTGTAAGGTTGACCTGTTTTAGGAATATGGAGGGAATCCAAGCATTTAAACTTATGTGTAAAATTTGCTCATCTGATTCATCTTTCGTCTGTTCATCTGAAGCATTTTGGGCATTTGAAATTTCTCTAGTGTCTGGACGCTTCGGTTGGGTATTAATGCAGAAGCTGTACTGCTTATTTTTCTGACTTTTAGCTCTTCTTCTCATGCAATATAGTGCTCCTTCCTCATTTGATCGGCAATTTAGGAAGACCATCCAGATTTATATAACCATCTCCAGGAAGCTCCCACTGACAGGTACTTGATGAATTCTGTAGTTACTTGGTATATTTTTTTACCGACTTCAGTTTTAAAAATCAGTTCCAATTTTCATTTAAAACGTACAGGTGAGTTAGTACACAGACTTATGGCTGTGATTCTAGTAAAATCTCCTTACTACATTTCATATCTTGCACCCATGCTATAAGCTTCTGCTGTACTAATACCTGCTTATTGGTCTTTAACTTTGTTAAGGTTGTTAATGTTATATGATTCCTTCCCCTGCATTTTAGTCTTATTTACTTTGTTGACTACATACAGCAATTGCATGAGTTGAGGCTTTTGCATACTTGCTGATAGTAGGTTGGCTGGAAATATGTCATCCATTGGATGTGGCCACTTTTCACTGAGGAGTGGGGTTGTGGAGAAGTCTGGACCTGAAGCTGAGTCCTTTTACGGTCTGTCCTTTACTCCGCCAACCTATGTTGTGCGGACTCTTTAAAAATTTGCCGCACCCGTGTCGGATCCTCCAAAAATACATTACTTTTGGAGGATCCAATATGCACCCGGGGGCATTTTTGAAGAGTCCGAGCAACATAGCCGCCAACAACAATTTCCTAAAATTTTCCCTTCTAATCAGAGCGTTGAAGTTTGAGGTGGGAATTCACTCGGTTTAGATTTTTTGCTTTAAGGTGGAAAGCGATCACTGAACCACACGGTTCAGTTTTTCGGTTTATTTTATGAAACAGGGATCACGTACTTCGTTTTTTGGTTAACTAAAAGCTGTGTGGAACCTAGATTTTGCAAACTCAAAAGCCAGTAGTGAATTCGAATTACCAGAAACTGAACCCATAAACTGAATTGTCTTGAATCGCTGGTGTTTTGGTTAAAGGCGAGTAGTGTTCCTCTCCTATTGAATGTCTGTTAATTTTATTGCTTCCTTGTATTTACTGGTCTTGTATTTGGATGCAGGACCATGTAACAGGTCTTCCGACATTCCATGAGAGGCGTCCGTTTGGGGGAGGTGGACGGAAGGGATGAGGGGGTGTGGATTGCTTTCAATTATATGTATGGGATGTACAGTCTTTATCAATTATAGTACAGTCACATTGACAATAATTCTGTAGCCACTTGGTTTATTATTTTACTGACTTCCATTTGGAAAATCAGTTCCAATTTTCATTTAAAATGTACAAGTGAGTTAATAGATTATGGCTGTGACTCTAGTAAAATCTTCCTACTACATTTTATATCCTGTGCCTGTGGTATAAGCTTCTGCAGTACTAATACCTGCTGATTGGTGGTCAACTTTATTTCAACCCTGTAATGTGTTGTTAATGTTATAAAAGTCCTTCCCCTGCATTTTAGTCTTATTTACTTTGACTAAAGACAGCAATTGCATGAGTTGAGGCTTTATCATACTTGCTGATAGTAGATTGGCTGGAAAGGTGTCATCCACTCTGGATGTGGCCACTTTTCTCTGAGGACTGGGGCCCATGGAGAAGTGTGGACCTGAATCTGAGTGCCCTTCCTTTTACGGTGTTTTCTTTACTCCATCCAATGACAATTTTCCTAAATTTCCTTTTTAATCAGAGCGTTGAAGTTTGAGAAGGGAATTCGCTCAATTCAGATATTCATCGTGGCAAACATTTTTCGGTTTATTTTATAATACATCGATCAGGTAATTCGGCTTTTTGGTAACTGAAAGCTCTATGGAACATATATTTTGCAAAATCAAAGTCAGTAGCCAATTCGAATTACCAGAACTGAACCCACAAACTGAATTGTTTGGTTCACTGGTATTTTGATTAAAGGCGAGTAGTGCTCCTTCTTCTATTGAATCTCTGTTAATTTGGTTGCTTCCTTGCATTTACTGGTCTTTCATTTGGATGCAGGACCCTGTAACAGGTCTTCCAACATTAGATGAGAGGCGTCTGTCTCCTCTACTATTGTAAGATAATTGTACCAGCTAAAAAGCATCTATGGAACACTATAAAATTCTAGAAGATAAGAGTAGGATAAATCTTAAAGGAGTAGAAATAATTAATTTGGCCTTTACTAACTTTCCTAAAATTTCTTTAAGAAGCGCTTTCAGATTGTGGCTTTCCAGCACTTCTCAAACAAATTGTGGCTTTCCAGTAATCTCAAACAAATTGTTATTGCATTTGCTAACATATTGTTGCTTGATCACAGGTATGGATTTAGCAAAGAAGTTGTTGAATGCCCTGTATGGCTTATGATGAAATATAGACATCTCTTCTTAGTTCCATGTGGAAATTTCCTTGGCATGAGAATAAAATGCCATAAGATTTAATTGCCTGAGTTCTGGGTCGATCCTACAAGGAAAGAATGACCCGACTGATGCTAGTTTGCACAAAGGCCAACCCAGCGGGAAAGCGATGCCAGAGGAGGGTCAGATTGCGAAGGAATCGATGCTCATAAATGTGCTGCGAGACTAGCGCAGGTCCTCTCACCTCTCTCTCGGGGTCGGGGAAGCTGCAGAAGGCTAGATCTATAGTTTTAGGAGGGTCAGACGACCGGAACCCTAGCTCCGGTGATGTCGCGAACCCCATTTCAGAGGTGTGTGGGAGTCTGACAGCCTAGCTGAAGGCCCTAGAACCTTCCTTGAAGCTGGGCGATGCAGGCTAGAGTGGTACAGGGGCTTCAGCTGGTTCGGTGCTGGAAAAGGGGGCTGCTCATGCCGGAAACTGTCAGTTGGTGCCTTTTATCCCAGATTCAAGCAAAAACAGTATGGGTAAGGCTTGGGGGACTCTGAACAGCCATGCCATTAAAATCTGGTTTTTGGCGCGGACAGAGGTAGTACAGAAGTTTAGGGAGTTGATTTAATGCCTTTAGCTAGCCTTGAGGATGGAGAAACTTTACGAGGTGGGTGGGAGATAAATTCCTCAGGTTTGGGGAATTTTTGGGAGTGTCGTTTGAGGGAAGGAGGGTAGGATGTTAGAATTTCTTCGACACATTGAACAAGAGGCAAAAGAGGGTAGAGAAAATAGAGGGGATGACTGAAGGTGGGAGTGAGAGGAGGGGGGGGGGGGTATCTTAATATTATGGATGAAAGAAAGATGAAGGTTGTCGAGGTTAGTAAGGTGGAGTTCATGATTGCAAATCGGGTTAAGACTATGGGGAGTGGGGTTTTGGGGGAGTGTATGGGCCGGTAGAAGAGGGTTCTAAGGAAAACTTTTGGGAAGAGATGTCTGCTTTAATGGTAGGTTGGGAGGTACTTTGGGTGTTAGGTGGGGACTTTAACGCGATAAGATTCCGGAGGAAAGGGTAGGATGTAGGACGATGTTCAGGGCAATGGAGGAGTTCTCGGAGTTTATTGATAACCAGTGTCTTGTTGACTTTCCTTTGACGGGCAAATTTCACGTGGTCTAGATCAGGTGATTCCATTTCAAAGTCAAAGACTTGATAGATTCTTGGTGTCCACTAATTGGGAGGAGATAGTACCAGAGGTGTTGCAAGTTCCATTGCCCAGGTTGACCTTGGATCATTCGCCTATTATGCTAGATGGAAGTAAAAGGAGGAGCTTGCTGATTCCGTTTAGGTTCGAGAACATGTGACTCAAAGCACCAGATTTTGAAGATAGAGTGTTTGCTTGGTGGAACGGGTGCAATATTATTGGCACACTATCTTTTTGACTTGCCTGTAAGTTGAAATTGTTAAAAGGAGATATATGGAAGTGGAACACAAAGAGGTGTTTGGAAGGGTGGAAGTTAAAATAAGAGAGCTAATAAATGAGGTGGGGGGAGATTGAGCATGTGGAAGGGATGAGGGCGTTAGAGGAGAGGGAGAAGATTAGAAAGGAGGAGGCAAAGGGGGAGCTTGCGGCTCTAGCGGTTACTCAAGAGACTAGTTGGAGGAAAAAATCAAGGGCATTGTGATTGAAAGAGGGGAATTCTAACACGATTCTTTCATAGGGTAGCAATAGCAAACAAGAGCAGAAAAGTCTTAATGTATCCTTTGTTACTGTTGTGCTAAAGAAGGAAGGTGTGACAAGTATAAAGGACTATAGACCTATTAGGAAGCATTTACAAGACTATGTCTAAGGTGCTTTCGAATAGGCTAAAAAAGGTTCTGGATGAGACGGTCTCCACTTCTCAGAATGCTTTTATGGAAGAAAGACAGATACTGGATGCAACTTTGATGGCTAATGAAGTGGTGGTTGATTCCAGAAAAGAGAAAGGTGTGCGGGGAATTTTATGTAAAGTTGAACCTTGAGAAAGCTTACGATCATGTAAGTTGGGATTTCCTGGATTCTATTGAAGGGGAGCCTTGGAGTAACTGGTAAAATTGTTGCCATGTGAACAGGAGGTCACGGGGTCAAGCCGTGGAAACAACCTCTTACAGAAATGCAGGTAAGGATGCATACAATAATCCCTTGTGGTTCGGTCCTTCCCTGGATCCCGCACATAGCGGGAGATTTAATGCATCGGGCTGCCCTTTTATCATGTCGATTGGGTTTGGGGACAAGTTGAGGAGTTGGATCAAGTTATGCATTTCCATGGCCAAATTGTCATCTGCTGTTTCAAACCTTCTATCCTTATTGAGATATCTTCCTGGAAAATTCATGAGTGGCAAGTGGCATTTTCTGTGTGAGAACTTCTCTCCTTGGGTGGTTAAAGAGTCACTTCTGAACTCATGTAAATTATTGGTAAAGGATACACTGAGATAAAATTTAAAAACATGCTATTGGAACTTCAATGCACATACAATTTTTTTTTTTGATAATGCATGCACATACTATCTATTTTAGGTAATATGTTCCCTTTGCTCCTCCTTACTACAGATTGATTAGATTCCTCTGTGCTTGTAGAGCTGATGGACGCATTCTCTTCCGTCTTTTACTCTATATGATACTCTCACTACATGTTATGAATGTGACTGCAAGGAATCTGTTGTTTTGGGAAACTTCTTAGTAAATGTCAAAGATCACGCTAGAACAATTATCATGATTTGGCTACAATGTTGAGAAACATCTCTATTAACTTTTGTAACCGACCCCTTGTTCCTTTTTTTGGTCTGTTGCAAAATGTTTTCCGCTTTCCTAAATTGAAAGTATTGTTCCTTAGATTAAAATCTATCCAAAAAGATTTTGTTGCTCTTTTTGTTTTCAAAATGCTTTCCGCTTTCCCTTAAATCAAATCTTGCTTCTATTCTTGTTTATTACCTTTTTAAAATTACACTAAAAAAAAATATCGATAAAGGTTAGCACCTCTGTTAATACAACTCTGCTTGATTAAAAACAAAGTTATGTGGAGATCATTTTATTACTCTCTTCGCCCTTTTTTTTTTGTTTTAGTACTTCCTGGCCTTCTAAGAAGTTTTATGGTTGTGAATAGTCGATCCATTTTTTCGGTTTCTGCAGTGTTTGTTGCTAGAGTAGCAATATAAGTTGTTGCATTTCTTATTACTTCAAAGTCTACTAAGTAATATAAAAGTAATAAGAAGTAGACATAGTAAAAGTAAAAACGACAACACTCCTTTGTGAAATCTATTTTGAAGAGTGCTATGTTGCTACTTGGGGACATTTATGAAACTCAGTACTTAATTATTCTCAGTCTTAATTGCTCCTGGATAATGTATTAATGGCTCTCTACTCTAGCTTCTCTTTAGTGTAAATATTGTAGGAAGGTGAAGTGGCTTATCGACTTGTCCTTGTAACTTAAAAGGAGATCGAAGAGACTTTTTGGTCGACTTAGTTTTCAAAATCTTTGTGGTTAAAAATACCTTATCCTAAAGCTGATATACCTATTTCTTGAATAATCAGACTTTCATCTCCATATACAGAAGAAGATCCAATAGCAGCAGCATTTATTGAGAACAATTTGTTGACATACCCTTGATGTAGTATCCATTTATGATGTGGAGCGAGTCTATTTTCACGTGCATTTGCTTTTCCACTCTCATTTCCAGTAGTTTCATTTTGCATAGCCACATGATCTAGTACATTATTGTTTATCCTGAAACGAAGTATAATGCAAGACATTACAGTTGTAATGACAAGCATTTTTTTTTGGATCAAGTAAAAGATTTCATTGATAATAACAAGACCATCTTGGCGGTATACAAGAGGTATACCAAAAAAGGAGAAACCTACAAAATGTGGTTCTCTCCAAAAGACACCCATTCCTCTATACAAACAGGAACTACATGGGTGCACCAAAAGAAAATAAGAGAACGGAGACTACTACTCAGATGAGCAAAGCTCATCTCCACCCCTTCAAAAGCTCTCCTATTTCTCTCTTTCCAAATGACCTACATTAGAGCAAAAGGAGTAACATTCCACGCCTTGTGGCTTCTTCTTCTGGCTCCGCTCCTCCAACTGATCATCAACTCCTTCACAGTTCTTGGCATTACCCACGAAACGCCAAACCATCTAAAGATATCCCCCCTTAACCTCGAGGCTAATTTGCAATGTAACAGAATATGATCCACGTCCTCACCCGCCTCCTTGCAAAGGAAACACCAGCTCAAGCAGACAACCTTTCGTTTTCTAAGATTCTCCGCCGTCAAGATCACCCCTCTAGTGACTAACCACGTGAAGAAGCACACTTTCCTCGGCACCTTAGGTACCAAACCGAAACATATGGGAAACTCTCGTCTGCCCTACCCAGAAGCTTCTCATAAAAGGACTTAACAGAAAACACTTTATTATTCCCCAACTCCCAACTCAAAGTATCAGGTAATGAGTAATGACAAGCATATGCAAGTCAAATGCCCTTTGAGATGTTACAATGTAAGTCTACCGTAGAGTCCACACAAACTAACAAACTTATAGGTAATCACACGGTGATAGACATCAGAATTGACATGTCTAATTCATTGAAGGTTCATCCAGTAAAAAACGGAAGAACTATAAATATCCAGAATAAATGCACCCACAAGCAGAATTTAACATATCTAATTCATGGAAATTCCATCCAGTAAAACAGAAGAACTATAAATCTCCAAAATAAATGCACAACTGGCAAACTAGATGGTCTGAAAACACTCAAGTTGTTGAGTGTTGCCGTTGGTACATCCAGTAAAGTTGGAACAACCCAAAATGTTTTTAACTGACATTGCACTAGCTAGACTAAGAGTTGTCTTCACATACCATCTGGAACCTTATCTTATGCCTGCATCTCAAAATTCACTTACAGATGTGAATTTTCTACAGAAACATTCATTGAGCAAGAGGCATTTTCTTCTGCCTCTGGAGATAGAGACTTCAAACGTTCTTCTTTAGTAGTTGGTGATAGGTGCCGCATAGCTCCAAGACCAATTTCATTGGGATCAATGTATTTGTTCCTTGCATAAATTAGAGTCATATTTCCATCATCGGCAGCTATATCTTCAAAGTCTGGTTCCTGTAGATTGTTATAAAGTTGCCTCTGGAGTCTTTCAACAGGTGTCAAAATGCGTTGTCTAAGCTCTGATCTCTTTCTTCTTGGGACACTGTCAGGATTCCAGAGAGGATCTTTGTCTGTTTCTCTCAACAAAAGGTGAATGTTAGTGCACATAAAATAATTAAGTATTAATACAATAGATTTTTTTTTCCGAGGGGGGGGGGTTAAGCTGTTATTATTTGTATGGTTAAAGATACTAGTTTCCCACTTTTTTATAACCCATACGCTTAAGAAAGGATTTGATTTAGAACATGCCATTATATTTGCTGAGATAAGTTAAGTGCTCGATATATAAGTGAACTTATTTTACCGTTTGTTTCTTCCATCTGCATGCATTTGTCTGAGGATGATCCTGCTGAACCTAAGCTTGATATGTTATTCATTTCCTCTTCAAGGCAAGCTGAAGAGCCATCCTGTCCAGAAACCTCTATTCCAACTTCTAGCTTTTGGTCATCACGAGCTAAGAGACGCGGCCTCTTCTCAGAAGGTAACTGATTGCTCTGTATTTCTCTGTGTGCATGTTTGGGAATATAGTCATTTAGTGTCCCCTTAGTCCGCCATCTTGATCCACATGCATTGCAGAGGTCTGGTTTTTCAGGTGGCCCAGGTCTCCAAAGGAGGGTTTCTGATTGAGTTCACAATTAATTAATTAGTGTTTGAACTGGGACAAATATGAGTAAATTCTTACAGGTCAGAAACTTATCTCAGAAACTAAAGCACAATGATCATTGACGATTAAGATTTTTTGTAAAAAGGTATAGAATGTATTGCACGAGAATGGAAGCATCACGAAACTAGAGTATGTGTATAGCGGGGAATTTCTTTAGCAAAACAAGAGGAAATATCTTTCTGTGTAACATGCATAGAATTTTTGGATGTGTCAACTGTTTTTGTATTCACATTTTCATTATCCGTGTTAAGGAGCCATACAAAATAGTTGAACTTTGAGCCACATGGTAGAAAGATTGAAAAGGATTTGCTTGATATGTTAAGGAACCATGAAAAATAGTTGAACTCTTGGCAGACTGCATTTATTTGCCTGATATTTTAAGGAGGAAAGTTACCATCTAATCTGAAAGTGATTTAACTGTATAATATTCAACTGGGACTATATCTTTCTCTAGCTATCAACAGTAAAACAATTCCCCCCCCCCAACCCACCCACCCACTGAAGGATCACCCACCGCTCTCCACTGCAAGCCGCTTCCCTGGCCTCCCACCACCACCGGCAACCAGGTACGGATTCCCCAGCCCCTTTCTTTCTTCCTTTCTCTCACTCTCTCTGTTTTTTTCCGTTGCACTGCCGCCACCGGTCAGCATGAATCCATACCCCATCTCGATGATCATCGACTGACGATCCACCAATTCCGATGTGCATCGGACCTCGCTGGATTTCGGCAAATCTGTCTATAGTAGTTTTTTTGCTTCCATCAACTCCAAGGTACCATTCACTGTCCCTTTTTTTATTTTCTTCATTGTATTGTGTGACTGTCGCTTTTTAGACTTAGGGTTTTTGACGTTACGAGTTGCCCATTTTTTGTGGTGTTTATTGTACACTTGATTATTCTGTAACGGGCGTTGGTGGCTTGAGGGTTTGATGGTAGCTTAAGGTCATGTCATCGTTGGGGGGCATGGACCGGGGTGGTAAGGGTACCAATGGAACTCTTAGGTTGAGAGTTCGGTCTTGGAACTTAGGGACATTGGCGAGGAAAACAAATGGGTCGGAACTAAGGCTAGGGATGTAGATGGGTTCAAGTTATGGTACTCCGGAAGCTTGAGGAGTAGGAATTTTAGTAAACACGGAACTCAGGGAGCAAGTGGTAGAGTTTAGGAGGGTGAATGATAGGATGATGACCGTTAAGCTAGTTTTGGGAGGGCTTATTGTTAACATAATTAGTGAATATGCGCCGCAAGCGGGTTTGGACGAGGAGGTCAAAAAATGCTTCTGATAGGAGTTGGACAAGGTTGCCACAATATGAGTCCAATCCAGTGTACCCAAACTTAGCCAAATGTTTGAAGCAACTTTTGAGGGATGTGACAAAATAGCTTTTGAGCTATTCTTGAAGGTAGATCAAAAAAGGGGAATGCTTGAACAAAAGAAGGAATAGACCAAGAAAAACAGCAATATAAATACAGTTCCTAAGGAAATAAGAAACTTGGTATTCCATATGAAGTTCAAAGATGGGGAACCAAGAAGCAGGGGGAGAATAACACCACTCAATTATCAATAAAGATCAAGATTATATCTTGGAATGTGAGGGGGCTGAACGGAGGGAATAAGAGGAGTCCAATTAGGAGTTTAACCAAAGAGTGGGGGCTGATGTTTATGTTTTACTTGAAACTAAATTGGCGGGAGCAGATTCACATCTGATCAAACAATTATGGCAAATAGATGGTTGGGTGAGATACATTTAGATGTCGTAGGTAGGAGTGGTGGGATAGTGGTGTTGTAGCATAAAAGATATTGGAAAGGAGAGTTGGTGGGGGCGGCTGACCAAATGATCATCAACATGTGAACTTGAGGGTATTGATCAGGATCTAACAGGGTTTCTTTCTGAGTGCAGTGAATGCTGATTGTAACAGAGTTATTAGGAGGGAACTTTGGGGGGGAGTTGGCAGCCATAAAGAGTATTTGTGATGACCTTGGGTGGTTTGTGGTGACTTCAACGTCACAAGATACACAAATGAAAGATCAGATTGCCATAGAATATCAGGGGCTATGTCAGAATTCACTCACGGGATCAATGACATGGAGCTCTTTGATCCTCCTTTATTTAGAGGATCCTTTACATGGAGAAGAGAGGAGAGCCACACAACAACTTCCAGAATTGATAGATTTCTATACTCTCATCAATGGGATGAATTTTTTCAAATCAGACAGAATCTTCTTCCTAGATTGGGCTTTGATCATAACCCAATATTGTTGTCATGTTGATCAACAACAACAACATACCCAGTGTATTCCCACAACGTGGGGTCTGGGGAGGGTAGAGTGTACGCAGTCCGTACCACTACCTCAGAGGTGAGGTAGAGAGGCTGTTTCCGATAGACCCCCGGCTCAAGGCAAAAACAGTCTAAAAATAGGCTAAAAAGGACGTAACAAATTGTTGTCATGTTGATCATAACCCAATATTGTTGTCATGTTGATTTAAGTTTGAAGAAGGCATACTTCAAATTTGAACAATGGTGGATGGGAATGGAAGGTTTTAAGGAGAAAGTCAAGGAATGGTGGTCTTCTTTCTCTGTCAATGGGAAAACCTCTTATATCTTGGCTACAAAGCTGACTAACTGCCCAGTTAAATAGACAATAGGCAGTATGGTGGACTTGGCATCAGGAATTTGGGGTTGTGCTTGAGACAAAGTGTCTATGGAGATTCACCACTGAGGAACAGGCACTTTGGAGGGAGGTAATACTAAACAAATATGGCCGAATGGGAACTGGTGTTTCAACATAGTGTCCAGCACTTATGGTGAGTGTTTTAGTGTGGAGAGCAATCAAAAAATTGTGGCCCTATCTGGATAGGAATATTGACTACAAAGTGGGGAATGGTATCAAGATCTTTTTTTTGGAAGGAGAATTGGATTAGATATGAGATACTGATGGTCTCATTCCCAGACTTGTTCTCTCTGTGTACTAACCCGATGCAAAAGTAGCCGATGTTTGGTCCCCTCGGGGATGGAACATTATATTCAGAAGGCTTTTGAATGATTGGGAAGTGAGGAGAATAGCTGAGCTCTTACAGGATCTTAGTGGATGCAAAGATATAATTAATAGAGGCAGATTCAATAAGGTGGAAGTATGCTAGAGATGGCACACTCTCTGTAAACAGGTTGTATACCAAGGAAATGAAGGAACAACCTGGTTGCAAACTAGGTCTCTAGAAGCATATTTGGAGAACAAGATACCAACCAAGATAAAATGTTTTACTTGGTTGGTGGCCAGAAAAGCCTGCCTTACACATGAAAAGCTAAAAGGAGAGGTTTTCAGATTGCATCCTGGTGTTCTCTCTGTAATGAAGCTGAGGAGACTAATAGCCACTTATTTCTACACTGTAAAGTTACAACACAGTTGTGGGCACTATTTTTTGGTCTTACACAAACTGAATGGATTATGCCAGAACACACAACAGTTTTGCTAGTTGTTGGGGGGGGGGGGGGGGGGGGGGAGCAAAAGCCAGAATAAGTGGAATGTAATACCAGTCAATATGGAGAGAGAAACAAGAGATGTTTTCATGACACTGCTAACTCCGTACAGAAAATCAAATGGAACTGCATTACAACATTTTACTTTTGGTGTAAAGGTGTAGAAGAAGCTGCGCAGATACAAGATTTTATAGGCTCCTTGTAATCTATTAGATTTTTCTTTCTCTTTTGTTGGGAACCGGTTTTTGGAGGTCTCCAGCATGTCCTTCATGCTGACGAATGCAACATTACCATTCTCAAAAATAATCATCTAGAACTTAAGGACCACGGTTGTCAAAAGATTAAATAAATGGGGACTAAATGTGCATGGATGCCAGGGATTGGGGACCACATCTACAATTTATCTAGATGACCTCAGTTCTTGTTAGACTAATGGCAGCTGTGCTGAAAATCAGTTAACATTTGGCTCGAGAAGTGAGAAAATTTAATTACTCTATGTTTTATGTTTAACAGATAGGCAATTTAGGGAAATTTAGGTTGGTAATGTTTCATGCATGTGAGTCTTCAAAGTTTATTTGCTGACCATCAGGCACACAAATTCTAAGCATCATGGAATCAAGTATCCTGTAAAGCATGAGATTATTGATAAAACATAAAAGGTGGGATATAGGTGGTCAATAGAACTTACGCCCGATGCCACAATGGAAACATGGCCCTTGTCGTTTAGCCATAAAATCTGGTTCTGAATGATTCTAGTTCAAATCAGGTTGAATGTGTTGTTGCTAACCCTTAGAGTTCGATTTGCTCTCAAAATCTAAAACGTCCGAGTGAGGTGAAGGATCACAAGATATATAGACAGATAAGAAATCGGTAGAATACAACTGGTCCTTTATATGGAAATAGATGAATTATGATAGAGTTGTCATTAACTTCGATCTATTTTGAACTAAAATGTTATCCCTTATGACAGCTCATCAACTTTGATTACTGTAATTTCTCAATAATTTACAGTACAACTCCAATGAGAGAAGTCTTAGATTCTCTATCTAAAGAAAAGGGGGTGGGATTTGGGGGGTGGAGTGGGTGGGGTGAAAGTTGGATTTGGTGAATCTTCATAATTTTAGGCCTTTAGTCTAGTGGTCAAGGCTTATCAAGCAACGAATCTTAAGGCAAGGGAGTGTTAAATAGTTTCAACTTTCAAAATGATAATTGAAATATCTAAGAGTGAGCAAATAAAAGATTTGCCAAATAACAAATTTGCACCCAAGGGTGTGGCCTAGTGGTCAATGAAGTGGGTTAAAGAGCCATGAGGTCTCAGGTTCAAATCCCAGCGGAGGCAAAAAAAACTAGGTGATTCTTCCGATCTGTTCTAGCCTTGGTGGACAGAGTTACCTGGTGGTGGGAGGTGGCAGTTATCCCGTGGATTTAGTCGAGCTGCGCGAAAGTTGGCTCGATACCACGGACATCAAAAAAAAAATTGGAAAAAAATCAGTTTCCAAAAACTTACCAATAGACTGGTTGAACACACCTTAATGAGTTTCCAATCATGAATGTTCTCATTTTTTTCTTGGCTCTTTTATTGTCAAATTTAAGAGGTCCTTATCTCAATGTTAGTGAAGACTCGACTTGCAATTTTATGGTAAGATGATATCGACTCTACTAAACAAGATTTTCCTTGTTATTGAAAT
Source organism: Jaltomata sinuosa (assembly GCA_003996215.1). Taxonomy (NCBI): domain Eukaryota; kingdom Viridiplantae; phylum Streptophyta; class Magnoliopsida; order Solanales; family Solanaceae; genus Jaltomata; species Jaltomata sinuosa. Next base: position 2,147,445 of record QJPP01007525.1, on the reverse strand, counting down.
GCAGATAATCTATTATGGTCTTAGCATCCTTTTATTGTTTAATGGACTCAGTTATGAATGTTTCCTTTTTAGGCGAGAGTTTCCCTGCTATTGAGATGCAGCAAGGACATTTAATTTTTTCCATTTTACCATGCTGCGCATTTATCTGTCGCCATTGACCGAGTTTCGTGTATCTAGGCGTATGGATTTTTCTTTATTTCATGCTTACTGACTTCCAATTAACAACCACTACTATGCCTCACTTCAAGCTAGTTGGGGCGACTCCATGAATCTTCATTATCTTGCTTCATTTATGCTCGTCTCATCATGCTTAGTGATGTAAAAATTCTTATTTCGTATTTATATTACTAGCATATTACACATGCATGATATATAGAATATCACTGGCTTTATGTACTCTGTTATCTGCTTCTCCGTGATGCTGAAAATTGTGTTTTAACATGGGAAGAGGAGTGGAATGCTGATCTTTGTTGTGTGCATATTCTTCTTGTATCCATTTAGTGGCATGATGTTGTAGGGTTAATTTTTGGTTATGACACACTTGCATAATTGGATATAGAATTCTGTTATAAACTTCACTACTGCTAAGAGGAAATGTAACACATGGTGCCTGAGAGACTTTGTTTTTATGGTTCTTGATGGTTTAGCAAAGCTAGCGCTTAATCTTAATATTATGAAGTGTTGTATCGAAGAATCTCAGTGGCTCTTTTTTTTATCAGCAGCTCTGAGTTTGTTCTTGTTTGCCTAGTAAGATATTGGGACAATCCAATCTAAAGATGATCATGTTAGGAAGCATATGCTTGGCTCGTCTTAATTTTTAGCTCTTTCAATTACTTAGTCTTCCAGCTCTTTGACATATCAGGTGTCTCCTTGTCAGAGACCTCTTTTTAACTTCCTATCCAACATAACTTGGAAACCTTTGCTAGATACGATTGTGTTTGACAAATTGATACTATTAATAATGGTATTTCCCTTGCTTGATGGTTTACTTGAATGTGAAGTAGGCGAAATATTTTCAGTATATACAAAACAGGTGGGAGTAGGCACAATATTTTCAGTATATACAAAACAGGCGGGAGTCCTTTGCCCCCAAGTACAGTGTGTTGCTTTAAGCTTGTTTTGGTTGTTTTTCACAGTTCCCATCTCTTGTGAAAATCAATCTTGATTCAATCAGCTTAATCTAGTGAAAACATTATTTATTGCACTTGTGAGTTGTGATGTAGTGCATTATTGGTGTTGCTGCTTTTAAGGTTTTCACACACACTCACACATCATGTTTGTTATCTGCTACTGGAGTATGTTTGAAGCTTATTAATGACTAAATGGTAAACTTCTTTGTCTGTCTTCGGATGCAGGTTCAAGACACATGTTCTGGCTTAGCCTCTGCCTCTTTGTGATGATTTAACCTGGACTTTCAAAAATCTAATGGTCAACCTGAAAAACTAACTTGTTCTATGTAGTGCATTATTGGTGTTGCTGCTTTTAAGGTTTTCACACACACTCACACATCATGTTTGTTATTTGCTACTGGAGTATGTTTGAAGCTTATTAATGACTAAATGGTAAACTTCTTTGTCTGTCTTCGGATGCAGGTTCAACACACATGTTCTGGCTTAGCCTCTGCCTCTTTGTGATGATTTAACTTGGTGGACTTTCAAAAATCTAATGGTCAACCTGAAAAACAAAGTGACCATACCCATTAGTCGGCCAACCCATTTTTGTCCCGTATGAAATATGAGCGAGTTGCGTTATGTTCTGTTTTTGTTTGACCCATTTTCAACCCTCTCAGTTGCCGCCACCACTAATATATAAAGGGAAGAGCCTTACATTTGGTTTTTTCATCTCGATAAAATCCCCTCTTATATGAGCAGTTTAATGATCAATACATAATGGCACATTGATTCTTGAAAGAAACATTAAGCACAATAAGTAATCAATGATGGTTCTTTATAATCACTTTTCTAATATTTTAACTCCACACTAATAACATATGGTTAATTTTCAAAGGTGTGCAGGAATAGAAGAGTGAATATTCCTATAATTAAAAATAATAAATTTAATCAAGAATCTTTGCATGCATCTCAAAATTCACCTACAGATGTGAATTTTCTACAGAAACATTCATTGAGCAAGAGGCATTATCTTCTGCCACTGGAGATAGAGACTTCGAACGTTCTTCTTTAGTAGTTGGTGATAGGTGCAGCATAGCTCCGAGACCAATCTCATTGGGATCAATATATTTGTTCCTTGCATAAATTAGAGTAATATTTCCATCATCGGCAGCTATATCTTCAAAGTCTGGTTTCTGTAGATTGTTATAAAATTGCCTCTGGAGTCTTTCAACAGGTGACAAGATGCGTTGTCTAAGCTCTGATCTCTTTCTTCTTGGGACACTGTCAGGATCTTTGTCTGCTTCTCTCAACAAAAGGTGAATGTTAGTGCATATAAAGTAATAAAGTATTAATACAATAGATTCTTTTTTTGCAGGGTGGGTGGGGGGGTTGAGCTGTTATTATTTGTATTATTAAAGATACTAGTTTTCCACTTTTTTATAACCCTTACGCTTAAGAAAGGATTTGATTTAGAACTATTTGCTGAGACAAGTTAAGTGCACGATATATAAGTGAAATTATTTTACCTTTTGTTTCTTCCATCTGCATGCATTTGTCTGAGGATGATCCTGCTGAACCTAAGCTTGATATGTTATTCATTTCCTCTTCAAGACAAGCTGAAGAGCCGTCCTGTCCAGAAACCTCTACTCCAACTTCTAGCTTTTGGTCATCACGAGCTAACAGACGCGGCCTCTTCTCAGAAGGTAACTGATTGCTCTGTATTTCTCTGTTTGCATGTTTGGGCATATAGTCATTTAGTGTCCCCTTAGTTCGCCATCTTGATCCACATGCATTGCAGAGCTCTGGTTTTTCAGGTGGCCCAGGTCTCCAAAGGAGGGTTTCTGTTTGAGTTCACAATTAATTAATTAGTGTTTGAACTGGGACAAATATGAATAAATTCTTACAGGTCAGAAACTTATCTCAGAAACGAAAGCACAATGATCATTGACAATTACGATTTTCTGTAAAAAGGTATAGAATGTATTGCACGGGAACGGAAGCATCATGAAAGTAGAGTATGTCTAGCGGGGAATTTCTTTGGCAAAACAAGAGGAAATATCTTTCTGTGTAACATGCATAGAATTTTTGGATGTGTCAACTGTTTTTGTACTCACATTTTCATCACCATGTTAAGGAACCTTACAATATAGTTGAATTTTGAGCTTGATGGTGGAAAGATTGAAAAGGATTTGCTTGATATGTTAAGGAACCATGAAAAATAGTTAATCTCTTGGCAGACTGCATTTATTTGCTTGATAGTTAAGGAGGAAAGTTACAATCTAAGCCGACAGTGATTAACTGTATAATATTTAACAGGGACTGTCTCTTACTCTAGCGCTCAACAGTAAAATAATTCCCCCAACCCACCCACCACCCACTGACAGATAAGCACCGCTCTCCACTGCAAGCCGCTGCCTTGACCTCCCACCACCACCGGCAACCAGGTACGATTTCCCCACCCCTCTTTCTTTCTCCCTTTCTCTCACTCTGTCACTCCCTCTGTTTTTTTTCATTGCACTGCCGCCACCGGTCAGCAAGAATCCAGACCCCATCCCGATGACCGTCGACAACCTCTTATATCTTGGCTACAAAGCTGAAATTACTAAAAGGAAGACTGAAGGAGTGGAACTGGATAACATAAGCAACTGGAAACATAAGAAGGAGGATGTATTAAATCAGCTTGCCAGTTTGGAAGAGATTCAGGAACAGAGAACTCTCACTGAGGATGAGCTGCTACATAAAGCTCAGCTTTGTATAAGGAGTTTGAGGAAGTGTCCAGAAATGAGGAAATAGCATGGAGACAAAGATCTAGAGTGCAATGGCTCAAACAATGGGGCAAGAACACCAAATATTTTCACAGAATTGTCACAACACATAAGAGGTTCAATACAATTGATAAGCTAGAAGTGGAAGGGGTTTCTATATCTTATCTAGAAGAGATTAAATTGCAAATTACAAACTTTTATCAGAAGCTATATAAAGAAACAGAACAAGAGGCCAGAGTTTAATCTCCAAGGGTATGAAGGCATCAACATGGAGGAAAAAGAATGGTTGCAAAGGCAATTTGAGGAAGCTGAAGTCCTTGATGCTATCAAAATGTGTGCCAGTGACAAGGCTCCAGGCCCATATGGTTTTCCAATGAGCTTTTATCAGAAATTTTGGGAACTTCTCAAGGAGGACATCATGAACACTATAAGACATTTCCATGCCCAACAAGTGTTTGAAAAGAGCCTAAATGCTACATATGTTGTACTTATCCCAAAGAAGACATGAGTTGTTGAGTTAAGAGACTTCAGACCTATAAGTTCAATAGGTAGTGTATAAAATCATTGCCAAGCTTCTAACACAGAGGCTGAAGAGGTTGATTAGCAAGTTAGTGAACAAGCACCAAATGACATTCATTAAAGGAAGACAAATATTGATGTTGCACTCACAGACAATGAGTGTGTGGATACTAGGCTCCAAGGTGATTATCCAGGAATTATGTGCAAACTGGACATAGAGAAGGCTTATGGCCATGTTAACTGGCATTACCCACTAAAATTTTGTAGCAAATGAGATCTGGTGAGAGATGGTTGAAATGGATTGGTTTTTGTATTAAAATTGTCAGGTTCTGCTGGGTTTTTTCCCTCGGTAAGAGGACTCGGACATGGAGATCCTCTTTTCCCTTTCCTCTTTATACTGGCCACGGAAGGTTACAACAACATGATGAGGGTGGCCATTCATAACAGTTGGCTAAAAGGCTTCAAGATAGGTAATCTTTCAGGGGAGGAAATGCGTATATGTCATCTTCTATGAAGCCAAGGCAGAACAAGTTGCTTTTATAAGGATGACCCTGGTAATTTTTGAGGTTGTTTCTGGTATGTCTATTAATTGGAGTAAGAGTAATATATTTCCTATCAAAGAAGTTCCACATCTTCAGTGCCTGACAAATATATTGGGATGCAGAATTGAGCAACTTCCCAATGTCTATCTAAGCATGCCTCTGGGCAACAAACACAATGAGTTAGATATCTGGGATGGGATTATAGAAAAAAACGAGAAAAAACTAGCTAATTGGAAAGCTCAATATATTTCTCTAGGAAGGAGAGTCACTCTGTTAACTTCAGTCTTGGACTCCTTACCAACCTCTGTAATGTCTTTGTTCCCTATCCCTTCTAAGGTGGAAGAAAGACTTGACAAGTAAAGGAGAAATTTCTTGTGGCTGGGCAACAAAGAGGGAAAGGTATGCATCTGGTTAAATGGCAAACTGCCCAATTAAATCGACAGTAGACAGTCTGTGCCTTCTGCCAAAGTGGCTACGGAGATTCACCACTAAGGAACAGGCACTTTGGAGGGAGGTAATACTAAACAAATATGGCCGGAATGGGAACTGGTGTTCCAACATAGTGTCCAGCACTTATGGTGAGTGTTTTAGTGTGGAGAGCAATCAAAAAATCGTGGCCCTATCTGGATAGGAATATTGACTACAAAGTGGGGAATGGTATCAAGATCCTTTTTTGGAAGGAGAAAATTGGATTAGATATGAGATACTGATGGTCTCATTCCCAGACTTGTTCTCTCTATGTACTAACCCACATGCAAAAGTAGTCGATGTTTGGTCCCCTCGGGGATGGAACATTATGTTCAGAGGGCTTTTGAATGATTGGGAAGTGAGGAGAATAGATGAGCTCTTACAGGATCTTAGTGGATGCAAAGATATATCAATAGAGGCAGATTCAATAAGGTGGAAGTATGCTAGAGATGGCAAACTTTCTGTAAACAGATTGTATTCCAAGGAAATGAAGGGACAACCTGGTTGCAAACTAGGTCTTTAGAAGCAGATTTGGAAAACAAGATACCAACCAAGATAAAACGTTTTACTTGGCTGGTGGCCAGAAAAGCCTGCCTTACACATGAAAAGCTAAAAAGGAGAGGTTTTCAGATTGCATCCTGGTGTTCTCTATGTAATGAAGCTGATGAGACTAATAGCCACTTGTTTCTACACTGTAAAGTTACAACGCAATTGTGGGCACTTTTTTTTGGTCTTACACAAACCAGAACACACAGTAGATTTGCTTAGCTGTTGGATCAGGAGAGAGGGGAGCAAAATCCAGAAGAAGTGGAACATAATACCACCTTGTATCTGGTGGTCAATATGGAGAAAAAGAAACAAGAGATGTTTTGATGACACTGCTAATTCCATACAGAAAATCAAATGGAACTGCATTACAACATTTTACTTTTGGTGTAAAGAAGGTTTAGAAGAAGCTGCACATATACTACTAGATTTTATAGGCTCCTTGTAATCTATTAGATTTTTCTTTCTCTTTTGTTGGGAACCAGTTTTTGGAGGTCTCCAGCATGTCCTTAATGCTGACGAATACAACATTACCATTCTCAATAATATGCATCATCTAGAATTTAAGGACCACGGTTGTCAAGAGATTAAATAAATGGGGGTCATCAAAAAAAAGATCAAATAAATGGGGACAAAATGTGCATGGATGTCAGGGATTGGGGATCAAATCTAAAATTTATCCTAGATGACCTCAATTCCTGTTATACTAATGGCAGCTGTGCTGAAAATCAATTAACATTTGGCTCGAGAGATGAGAAAATTAAATTACTTTATGTTTATGTTTAACAGATCGGCAATTTAGGAAAATTTGGGTGTTTAGTGTTTCATGCATGTGTCTTCAAAGTTTTTTTGTTGAACATCTGGCACACAAATTCTAAGCATCACTGAATCAAGTATCCTATAAAGCATGAAATTATTGATAAACATAAAAGGTGGGATATAAGTGGTCAATAGAACTTACGCTTGATGCCACAATGGAAACATGGCCCTTGTCGTTTACCCATAAAATCTGGTTCTGAATGATTCCAGTTCAAATCAGGTTGGATGTGTTGTTGCTAACCCTTAAGAGTTCGATTAGCTCTCAAAATCTGAAATGTCTGAGTGAGGTGAAGGATCACAAGATATATAGACAGATAAGAAATCGGTAGAATACAGCTGGTCCTTTATATGGAAATAGATGAATCATGATAGAGTTGTCATTAACTTCGATCTATTCTGAACTATTATTATTCCCTTATGACAACTCATCAACTTTGATTATTGTAATTTCTCGACAATTTACAGTATAACTCCAATGAGAGAAGTCTTAGATTCTCTATCAAAAGAAAAGGGGTGGGGATTTGGGGGGTGGAGTGGGTGGGGTGAAAGCTGGATTTGGTGAATCTTCATAATTTAGGCATTTAATTTAGTGGTCAAGGCTTATTAAGCAACGAATTTTAAGGCAAGGGAGTGTTAAATAGTTTCAACTATCGCACCCAAGGGTGTGGCCTAGTGGTCAATGAAGTGGGTTAAAAGAGCCATGAGGCCTAAGGTCTCAGGTTCAAATCCCAGTGAGACAAAAAACACTAGGTGTTCTTCCCATCTGTTCTAGCCTTGGTGGACAGAGTTACCTGGTACCTGTTGCTGGTGGGAGGTGGCAGGTATCCCGTGGATTTAGTCGAGGTGCGCGAAAGCTGACCCGAACACCACGGTCATAAAAAATAAAAAATAAATAGTTTCAACTATCAAGATGATAATTGAAATATCTAAGAGTGAGCAAATAAAAGATTTGTCAAATAACAAAGTGAAGAAAATCAGTTTCCAAAAATTTCCCAATAGACTATTTGAGCACACCTTAGTGAGTTGCCAATCATGAATGTTCTCATTTTTTTCTTGGCACTTTTATTGTCAATTTAAGAGGTCCTTATCTCAAAGTTAGTCCTGAAGACTCGACCTACAAATTTTTTGTAAGATGATATTGACTCATCTAAACAAGATTTTCCTTGTTCTTGAAATTCAGATAATCTATTATGGTCTTAGCAACCGTTTTATCGTTTAATGGACTCAGTTATGAATGTTTCCTTTTTAGGCGAGAGCTTCCCTGCTATGCAGCAACGACACTTTTTTTTCCATCTTACCATGCTTGCACATTTATCTGTCACCATTGACCGAGTTTCGTGTATCTAGGCATATGGATTTTTGTTTATGTCATGCTTACTGACTTCCAATTAACAACCACTATTATGCTTCACTTCAAGCTATTTGGGGCGACTCCATGAATCTTCATTATCTTGCTTCATTTAAGCTCATCTCATCATGCTTAGTGATGTAAAAATTCTTATTTCGTATTAAAGATTACTAGCATATTACACATGCATAATATATAGAATATCACTGGCTTTATGTACTCTGTTATCTACTTCTCCGTGATGCTGAAAATTGTGTTTTGACATGGGAAGAGGAAAAGAATGCTGATCTTAGTTGTGTCATGTGTGCATATTCTTCTTGTATCCATTTAGTGGCATGATGCTGTAGGTTTTTTTTTTGGTTATGACACATTTGCATAATTGGATATAGAATTCTGTTATAAACTTCTTTTTTTTGATAATGGTAACTATGTATTGACACCAAAAAAACCTCATCAGAAAAGTCCGATGAGGTGGGATTTACAACCCACAGGGGGTATCATCAGAAACAATACTAGGCAAAAAAACTTTACAATTGTCCTATGAAGTCCACTAAACTTTCTACCTCCCCCACCATATCCTGTTTACACCAAAAATATAGCCTACTCAAAACTCTTCATCTTGATCTTCTGAATGCTGCTAGCTTTTCCATCATGGGATCTTTCATTTCTTTCCTTCCATAACGTCCACCAAATGCAGGCTGGAATACTTTTCCACCAGTCTTCTTTGGATCTTCTTCTTCTGCCCACTCCTTCCCATTGTTTCAGCATATCTAAAGTAGTCCTGGGCATTACCCAGTTAAGTGTTAACCCCGAGTATACATAAGAACATGTCCCACAGATTTACAGCTGTTTTACAGTGTAAAAATAAGTGGCTATTTATCTCTGCCTCTTGTCCACACATATAACACCTTGGGCAAATCTGTATACCTCTTCTTTGTAACACTTCATGGGTTAAGCAGGCTCTCCTGATCACCAACCAGGTGAAACATGCGACTTTGTGAGGTATTTTAACCTTCCAAGTAAGTTTCCAAGGCCAGACTGTAATTCATACTCCAGTAACATGACTTCACTGTGAAAGTCCCTTTACTGTGTAGCTTCCAGACTGGTAAATCTGGACCTATGGTAATTCCTGGGAAAACATTAAGGACCTGTAGTAAACTTGCTACTCTGCTGACCTCCCAATCATTTAAATCCCTCCTGAAAATGAAATCCCATCCTGGGGGACTCCATATTTGTGCCACATTGGCCATCTGTTGCAGGCTCAGAATGTATAAATCTGGAAAGATGATCTTCAATTTCTCTTCCCCTATCCAAAATTTCATTCCAGAAGCTTGTTTTCACTCCACCAATTTTGAATGATACATTGTTGTTGAAAAATGGCCACTGCCTTCTGATAGTTTTCCAAACAGAGCACCCAAAAGTACCAGCCACTTCCTCAGTAGTCCAGTTGTTTTGGAGCCTATATTTCTGTGATATAAATCTCCTCCATAGTGCCATATCTTCACAGCAGAATCTCTATAGCCATTTCTTCAGTAAACTTACATTCTGTACACTTAGCTTTTTTATGCCCAGGCCACCTTGATCTTTGCTAAGTGTCACCTTATCCCATTTAACTAGATTGTACCCCTGCTTCTCCTTGTTGCCCTGCCATAAGAAAACTCTCCTTGCTTTGTTGAGATTCTTCTCTATACTGTTTGGTAGAGGGAATAGGCTCATCATATAAGTTGGAAGGGAATCCATAACCGACTTTATAAGAGTCAGTCTCCCACCCAAAGACAAGTATTGGCTTTTCCATCTTGAGAGTTTCCTCTCACATCTTTCCAGAACTTTACTCCAAACATCTAGCTCTTTGTTCTTTGCTCCAAGGGGCATTCCGAGATATTTAGTAGGAAGGGAGGCCACTTGGCACCCTAGGTTTTCAGCTAGGATCTGCATATTTGCAACTTGGTTAACTGGATATAGGCAATTTTTATGCTAGTTAACATGAAGTCCTGAGATGCCTTCAAAGATGGTTAAGATAGCCCTCAAATGCCTAATTTGTGTAACTTCTGCTTCACAAAACACTAGGGAGTCATCTGCATAGAGCAAGTGAGATATCTTCATAGCATTCATCCTGTTTATATTTGCACTGAAACCTTTCGTCCATCCATTTTCACTTGCTTTTATGATCATGAAGTTAAGGCCCTCCAGCTAGAATGAACAAGAATGGTGACATGGGGTCTCCTTGTCTTAGACCTCTCTGTGATTGGAAGAAACCTTTTGGGTTTCCATTGATGATAAGTGAGAATTTCACAGTGGATATGCAAAATTTAATCCAATTGATCCATTTGTTGCCAAAACCCTTGTCTTTCAAGACTTTAAGAAGGAATGCCCAATTGATGTGGTCATAAGCCTTCTCAATGTTTAGTTTGCAAAGTACTCCTGGTAAGTTCTGCTTCACCCTAGAATCCACCAACTCATTTGCCAGTAATGATGCATCCATTATCTGTCTACCCTTCAGAAAAGCCATTTGATGTTCATCAACCAGAAAATCCATAACTGTCTTCATTCTTTTAGTTATAAGCTTGGCTATAATCTTGTATACTCCACCAACCAGATTATTGGTCTGAAATCTTTCAACTCTTCTGCTCCATATTTCTTGGGGATTAGTGCTACGAAGGTAGCATTAAAGATTTCTCAAAGAATTCATTTTGATGAAAATTCTGTATTGTCTGCATCAGATCATCTTTTAAGGTCCCCCAATATTCCTTAAAGAAGCACATCTGTATTGTTTCTTTTTTAGGCGAGAATCCCTGCTATTGAGATGCAGCAACGACGCTTGTTTTTTCCATCTTACCATGCTTGCGCATTTATCTGTCGCCATTGACCAAGTTTCGTGTATCTAGGCATATGGATTTTTCTTTATGTCATGCTTGCTTACTTCCAATTACCAACCACTATTATGCTTCACTTCAAAGCTAGTTGGGGCGACTCCATGAATCTTCATTATCTTGCTCACTTAAGCTCATCTCATCATGCTTAGTGATGTAAAAATTCTTATTTCGTATTCAAGATTACTAGCATATTACACATGCATATTATATAGAATATCACTGGCTTTACGTATTCTGTTATCTACTTCTCCGTGATGCTGAAAATTGTGTTTTGACATGGGAAGAGGAAAAGAATGCTGATCTTAGTTGTGTCATGTGTGCATATTCTTCTTGTATCCATTTAGTGGCATGATGCTGTAGGTTTTTTTTTGGTTATGACACACTTGCATAATTGGATATAGAATTCTGTTATAAACTTCACTACTGCTATGAGGAAATGTAACACATGGTGCCTGAGAGACTTTGTTTTTATGGTTCTTAATGGTTTAGCAAAGCTAGCGGTTAGTCTAAATATTATGAAGTGTTGTATCAAAGAATCTCAGTGGCTCTTTCTTATCAGCAGCTATGAGTTTGTTCTTGTTTGCTTGGTAAGTTGTTGGGAAAATCCAATCTAAAGATGATCATTTTAGGAAGCATATGCTTGGCTCGTCTTAATTTTTAGCTCTTTCAACTACTTAGTCTATTGGTGGGGTTGCCTGAAAATAGAACTGATTTCACTCCAAGTCCTGACAACCAGATTTGGAAGCAGCAAACATCTTCCAGCTCTTTGACATATCAGGTGTCTCCTTGTCAGATGTCTTTTTAACTTGGAAACCTTTGAATATACTAGATACGATTGTGTTCGACAAAATTATACTAGTAATAATGGTATTTCCCTTGCTTGCTGGTTTACTTGAATGTGAAGTAGGCACAATATTTTCAGTATATACAATACAAAACAGGCGGGAGTCCTTTGGCCCAAGTACAGTGTGTTGCTTTAAGCTTGTGTTGGTTGTTTTTCGCTGTTCCCATCTCTTGTGAAAATCAATCTTGATTCAATCAGCTTAATCTAGTGAAAACATTATTTATTGCACTTGTGAGTTGTGATGTTTTCAGTTCATATATCAAACTTGTTCTAAGCAGTGCATTATTGGTGTTGCTGCTTTTAAGGTTTTCACACACTCACACATCATGTTTGTTATCTGCTACTGGAGTATGTTTGAAGCTTATTAATGACTAAATGGTAAACTTCTTTGTCTGTCTTCGGATGCAGGTTCGATACAGATGGCTTAGCCTCTGCCACTTTGTGATGATTTAACTTGGTGGACTCTCAAAAATCTAATGGTCAACCTTAAAAACAAAGTGACCCCATTAGTCGCCCCACCCGTTTTTGTCCCGTGTGAAATATGAGCGAGTTGGGTTATATTCCGTTTTTTGTTTGATCCATTTTCAACTCTCTCATTTGCCACCACCACTTACCATCCTTTTGGGAAAATTATGTACTTTCTTTGTTTCAAGAATGGAAATTGATTTTGATTGTAAAATTTCCATTTTCACCATTAGCAATGTTTGACCAAATACATTCAATTCTCAAATAGTTGATTTTAATTAATAAGTTTAACAGTTTTAACAGTCAATAGTCCAATTATGAACTTGGAGATTCTATTTTTGAATATTTTTGTATAGTTGTTGCCTGTTGGTATGGATATTCTTAATTATTCGATATCTGAAATTTACTGATCTACCAATTCGAATTCACACCGTAATGACAGACAAGAAGTCTAAATGTTATTTATAGAATTAATTTTTTATAGATTTACCATATAAACTATTAGCAAGCAAAATCTCAATGTTTATTGACATGCGCTTGACCAATACTCTCTGTTTTAAGTCATATAATAACAATATCCCTTACTTCCTTCTGTCCCATTGTAAGTGATTTACGAGTTTATTAATTTGGTCTAAAATAAGTGCTTTTTTAAGAAGTTAAAAATATATTAATAAAAAAATCAAAATTATTCTTGTCTAATAAACAATCAAAACAAATTTCTAAGTTTTTATGGAGAAATATACGTCCTTTTAATAAAATAACTCATTTTATTAATGTTAATTATTGACTTTTTAAATGAATTCGTCAAAATCTTTTAAAAATTCATTTAAAATGGGTTGCTGGGAGTATTTTATGAATGTTATATTAAATAGTGTCTGAGTATTTGAGGGACTGATTTTTTTAGGATAGAATACAAAGAATTTATATTAAGTAAAATTTGGAAGAATAGCTTTTTGTTGATCAATATCTAAAAATATTTTTTAATATCTAGGTGTTACTCCTCAGGTTTCTTTCGATTTTCAAGTTTTTCTTTTGCACTTTTCTTAAAAAAGATATTAACTAAAAGAATAATTTATTAAGTTACCTTTATTTATTATTAAATATTAAGATATTATATTAAAATATGAATACTAAATAATTAAACTATTTATTTTCTCAATATTTGAATATATAAAACGTGTTTTTGGTTTCAAATTTAATAAATATAAAATTTAGATAAAAATACTAAATTGATCTATACTATATTAATAAAATATTTTTAAATAATTATATGATAATTGGAGATGATGATGGCTACTGAGGGTGGTTGTAGGTACTGATTATGGATTATGCTTGGTGACGGTGGTGAAATTGGGTGGAAGCTAGCAAGTGATGATAGTGACTGATAATAGTAATTAATTGTGGTTGTTAATCGTATTAGTTGGTAGTATCAAGTATCAACTAACAACGGTGGTTGACGATATATAGTAGATGGTTATTGCAGTGATTGTAATGGTAATTAGAGATGATAATTGTACATGGCGTTATAATTTAATATAGTGTTTATGGATGAAGATGATGATCGTAGGTGATGGATGATGATAGTTGATAATAGTGATTAGTAAGTGACGATAACGATCTTTAACGGTGAAAATAGATGAAGTAGTGATGAAATATATACTATATTTATAGAAATTATTGAATAAACATCTTAATTTGAGTATTAAGATTAATTTTTTTTGTTAGATGATAAAATAATTAATTCAATCTCAATGTATGAAATGACAACTTTAGACTTGTAATTCTGCAACAAAAAATGCACATTTCTGAGAAGAAGAAAAAAAAACCTTTCTGATTGTGTCCTTGAATTTCAGAAAAACTGACAAAATTGTGAAGGACCATAAAAGTCTTAAAACTCATTTGGCTATAAAAATTAAAAACATATTCACTTTATTTGATATTTACTTTATTCACTTTATATGATATTCACTTTAAAGTTGGAGTTGTGTTTGGTGATAGTATTTTCAAAAATATTTTAGATTATTGAGTTGGTATAGTATTTAAAAATAAAGTGAGAGGGAAAATTGAATTCAATTATAGTGAATATTGAGGTGTTTTTCAAAAAATTAAAAATTGTGAAAACATATTTCGGAATATGTTTTTGATTTTTTATGGTCAAACAAGTATTCTGGAATAAAGTAAAAATGTATTCTGAAATATTGTGAATAATTGGTCAACCGCCTACTTAGACTATTGGATTGATGTAGTATTTAAAAATAAAGTAAAAGGAAAAATTGAATCCAAAAATAATAAATACATCTCAACTCAAGAGTTATTTTTTTTTAAAAATCAAAAATTATAAAAATATATTTCGAAATATGTTTTTTATTTTCATGATCAAATAAGTGTTATGAAATAAAGTGAAAAAGCAAAATATTATGAAATAATATTTATGGCGAAACACCACCCCCAACAAAGTGAATGAAGGTGGCATAGAGTAGAGTAATTGAGGAAGATGAGTCGCAAAGCAGCGGCTGTTTTCATGGCTTTTGGAACTAAAGGCGATATCTACCCTCTTGCCGTAACTCTCCTCCTCCTCCTCCTCCTCCTCGCTTCTATATTCTTTTTGTGTGTGTATCAGCGGAAATTCATCCATGATTCAGATATAATTTTTTGGTCCAATGTTCGCAAACAATTAGAAATACCTTCATCTTTTTTTTTCTTATAAGAACAGGTTCATGTCAAATAGCTATGTTTAGATTATTTCGGAGAACTAAAGGATTCATCCATATAAGTATGTGAAGAACAGAATTCCAATCCAAGTTAGAATGATACTGAGATTATTTTTTTATATTAGTATTTTGGGGTCTGAAGAAGTTGCTATATCTCCATCTGTTTAATATTTTGTCAGTGTTGAGGAAGGTGGAGCATGCTAAGGTCTTTTGTTGAAAATGCAACTATTAGGGGTTTTTCAACAATGTTTTCAAAAAGTACTTTTAATGAGAAACAATTGTTGTTTGACTAATAAATTTAAAAAACACTTTTGAGCAGCAAGTAATGTTTGGACAAAAAAAAATTCAAAGTGCTTCTAAGTGTACTTTGCGTTCGGATTGAAAGAAATTAGAAAATTGCAAACACTCAAGCAAAAGGCAATTGGCGTTATTTATGTTGTTTCTGGTGGAGATCTTCACCCTCAAATTGTCCACTGATAATGTCAAGAACTATGGGACACATTCAGAGCTATGTTTGATGGGAACCCGAACTATGCGAGAATTGTGTAAACTTACAGGACATAACTAATAAATTTATAGTTCAACTGATCAGAAGTATAAGATATTTACTCATAAGAGGATGTGTGAGTGGTATTCTTCTTAGATAATATTTGTTTATCATATAGTAGAGAAGATCTGCAACACCAGATCGATATTAAATTGAGTCAAAACCGTAATCAGGTTCATGTAGTTTCTATTTCTGGATTTTTTGCTGTACTGGTTTCTGTAGATACTGAAGCTGTAGGCACAAAGTTCTGGATTATCTTCTAGTGCTGAATTTCATGACAGGCCTTGTATATTCCCTTCTCCACTGTCATTAGTCGTTGGATTTTAATTAGAATTACATGCATTTGCAGGAATCATGAATTACCTGTATTGAGGTTTTCTATTCCTTGTTCCATATATTTTAATTAATGACTTGATGGATAGGCCATTGCTGCAGCGTTTGCTTGTAATCAGGAGCAATATCAAGTGGTTTTTATAACTCATTCAGCTCATGAGGTTAGCAAAAGTAGAACAATTCTTATCTGTTGCTTGTTGTCACAATTTCAAGCGGAGAGTGTTTTTTGACATGTTGTTTGTGTTTAAATGAAGTGATCTAGTTTGATTTCAGCAAGCCCTGGAAAGAAACCCAGATAATTTAACCTTTAGGCTGGATATGGCAGCCAAATTCCTTTTCTCTTTTAGCATAAATATGTGAAATTTCAGAAAGTTGACACCTAGTGCTTCAGAGTTTTCTTTTATTTCCTTTTTTTCCTGACAGAACTTGAGGGTGCACTTGAGAGCTAATAAAGTTACATACATACCAGTTTCATCACCACCTGTTGTTTCCCCTCTTGAACATTATGGTATGTCAGCTTTTTGACAGCTTGATTATATTTATTCTTATCCTAATATCCATGAGTCAAGTACTGCACGTTGATCAGGTAAGATGGAGTTATCTTTTTCTGCCCACAAAAGGGAAATCATCGAGAAGCATAGGTATGAGTGTACTTCGATCATTGAGGATATTTTTGGGGATGACTCAGTGGAGGGCGATGCTATTGCTATTAATTTCTTTGCTCTGGTAAACTCTCTGGCATTTAATTGTTCTATATCCCTTTTAATTTTTGTTTTAGGAGAGGAGATTTCCTTTCATCAAGATGAGCTTCGAGAGTCTATCTTAGAAGGGTAGACAGTTTGGAGGAGGTGGAGGTGGAGGGAAGGGATGAGGGTGTGTGAATTGCTTTTAATTACATGTATGAGAAGTAAAGTCATTGTCAATTATAGTGAAGTCACAACGCTTTATTTTTTTCACCCTATAACTTGAGTTCCAGGAAGGTTGGAGTCTTGCAGAGCTTTTTCAGGTCCGTTGCGTTGTGGTTGCTCCTTATGTTGTTCCCTATAGGTAGCAAGAGAAACTTTCTTAATTCCCTTCTTTCGATAACAGTCTTATTGTCTTCACCTCTTATCTTCAAGTATATATTACAAGTTACAACAATTTATGGCTCCTTCAATTTGTTAATTGGTATACCATGGACTTGCTTCATATGGCTATGAACATCTCTCCATGAACTTCTTCTTCTGGATACATACTTACTTTCTAAGTAGTAAGGTAGACCTGTTTAAGAATATGGAGGCCAAGTATTTAGACTCGTGAATACGTTACTTATGTGTAAAATATGCTCATCTTTCATCTGATCATTCTGAAGCATCTTGGGCATTTAAAATTTCTCTAGTGTCTGGACACTTAGGTTGGATATTAATGCAGAAGCTATACTGCTTGTTTGTCTGACTTTAGCTCTTCTTATGCAATGTAGTGCTCCTTCATCATTTGAACGGCAATTTAGGAAAGAACATCCAGATTTATATAACCATCTCCAGGAAGCTCCCACTGACAAGGTACTTGATGAATTCTGTAGCTCACTTGGTATATTATTTTACTGACTTCCGTTTGGAAAATCAGTTCCAATTTTCATTTAAAATGTACAAGTGAGTGAATAGATGGACTTATAGCTGTGACTCTAGTAAAATCTTCCTACTACATTTCATATCTCGAGCCTGTGGTATAAGCTTCTGCAGTACTAATACCTGCTGATTGGTGTCAACTTTGTTTCGATCTGTAAGGTTGTTAATGTTATATAAGTCTTTCCCCTAAATTTTAGTCTTATTTACTTTGACTAAAGACAGCAATTGCATGAGTTGAGGCTTTTGCATACTTGCTGATAGTAGGTTGGCTGGAAAGATGTCATCCATTGGATGTGGCCACTTTTCACTGAGGAGTGGGGCTCGTGGAGAAGTCTGGACCTGAATCTGAGTGCCCTTCCTTTTACGGTGTGTTCTTTACCCCAGCCAACGACAATTTTCCTAAATTTTCCCTTCTAATCAGAGCGTTGAATTTTGAAGTGGGAATGCACTCAGTTTATTTTAGTTTATTTTATGATACAGCGATCAGGTAATTCAGCTTTTTGGTAACTGAAAACTGTGTGGAACATATATTTTGCAAAATCAAAACCAGTAGCCAATTTGAATTACTAGAACTGAACCCATAAACTGAATTGTTTTGGTCACTGATATTTTGGTTAAAGGCGAGTAGCGCTCCCTCTCCTATTGAATCTCTGTTAATTTTGTTGCTTCCTTGTACTTAATGGTCTTTCATTTGGATGCAGGACCCTGTAACAGGTCTTCCGACATTCCATGAGATGCTTCCGTCTCCTCTACTATTGTAAGATAATTGTACCAGCTAAAAAGCATCTATAGAACTATGGAACACTATAAAGCTCTAGAAGATAAGAGTAGGATAAATCTTAAAGGTGTAGAAAAGAATTAATTTGGCCTTTACTAGCTTTTCTAAAAAAAATTAAAAAGTGCTTTCAGATTGTGGTGTTCCGATAATCTTGAGAAGTCCATAGAAAGCTTACCTGAGATTTGGTGTTCCGTTAACCATGTTGCGTTCTAAACAAAGGAAAAAAGGAAAAAATGTGTAAAGATGTATTTTTCGAAGTATTTCCAAATAGAACAAGTTGGTATTTTATCTTGACCTATAGGTTATTGGCATCTTAATGTATATGTTTCCATGGAAACATATACATTTTTTTTTCTTCTCAAAAAATGTGTATGTTTCCATGTGTCTATGTATTGTAACAGGACAATTGTTATTGCACTTTCTGACATATTGTGACTTGATCACAGGTATGGATTTAGCAAAGAAGTTGTTGAATGCCCTGGTATGGATTATGATGAAATATCTATAGACATCTCTTCTTAGTTCCATGTGGAAATTTCGCTGGCACGAGAATAAAATGCTAAAAATTGAATTGCCTGAGTCATTGGCTACTAAAATGGGATCCCGTCATATTTATTTGCTCAAGTCATGTGGCATTTATTTTAATATAGCTTGAAGTTTTTCAAGAATCAAAACTTGGTTTAATAGTTATTGGTTTAAATAATACTTAGTAGTTGTCTTTAAATTCAAACTGACTTGGCCCTCAATATATAACTCTCAATGAAGTTTAACAAGTTGCATTCTTCTGGTAATATGAGTATATTTCCCCATATTGTTGATCTTTGACTTTTTGTTACATGACTACTTAGAATCTGTAGAACTGCATGATTACAACTAAATTCTGAGTAAAATAGTGGTAACAGAATTGCAATTATGGTGTTATAAGGAATCAAATTGATGGTAGTTGAAAGCCACTTTGCTTTTCTATTTAAGGGTAAATCTAGCTATATTTCAAATTCAGCTACTCTATTGAGTTTAAGGGTACAAGCTTTCCGAACATTGGGTATGTAAGATAACCTAACTATATTCTTTGTCAAATCGTGAGAAGAAAAAAATTGTTAAGCCGCCTGCTTTAGATAGTTTTGTCAATGAAAAAGTTATCATTGACGAAGCTGTATTGACAAAGCTATTATACTGTTGTTATTAAGCTGATCAGTGAAAACCTATATATTAGGTTATTGGCCATCAAAAGTGCGGGTTTGTGGCTTTTGGTTTCCTCCCTGTGAATGGCAGTTTTCATGCAGTGACTGTGCAGAAATCTCTTCATCAGTTTATTCAGGGAGTTCGAATAAACAAAACAAATTGTGTTCTATCCACCTCAGCTTGCAGGTTTTCACTGAATTTCCTGCTACAGAGCTGCCTATTTTCATAGGTCTGAGTTCAGTTGGAAGGTAAAGTCCCATTTTGACTATTTTATTTTCATGCAAAGCTCTGTTCTTCTCGCACTATATTAGTTTTGAGGGACTAATGAGAACTCTTTTCCTGTCTGGAAGTTAGTTTGTGCTAACTGCTTGTGTTCGTTTTAAATGTCCTCTCTGTTTCTTCTTAAATAGAACAAAGTAATTCTAGCATTAAATCCAATTTGGATATAAGAGGTTTATTTTGGTTTCTATTGTTAGGTTTTGAGTTTTTTTTAAAATTGTCCCATCATCTTCTCTGTCTTTTTGAAGATCAAAAATCACAGGCTGATTTTTTTTTTGATAAGGTAAATCAATTTTATTAAAAGAGAGGTACACCAAAAAAGTAGAAAACCTACAAAATAAGATGGTTTTCCACATAAGATACCCGATTATCTATACAACAGGAGAACTCATAGGTGCATCAAAAGGAAATAAGGGACAAATGACTACTCCTTAACTTTACAAAATTCATCTCTACCCCTCAAAAGCTCTTCTTTCTCTCCACGCGATCAACATCAATGCTAGTGGGCCAACACTCCAAGCCCTTCTTCTTCTCCTGCAGTTCCAGCTAAACACAAGGTCCTTTACATTGCCTGGCATCACCCATACATTCCAAACCATGCCACAGTTTCCCACCATACCTCGAAGCAACCTGACAATTTAGAAGGAGGTGATCTACATTTTCACCTTCTTCCTTACACATAAAACACCAAGCCACATAAGGGATTTCCTCTTCCTCAAGTTCTTGGCTGTCAAAATCAATCCTCTCGCTTCTAGCCATGAGAAAAACACACTTTGCTTGGTACCATAGGAATCCACACCGAGCTATGTGGAAAGGCAGCTTCATCCCTAGTCAAAAGCATTTCATAAAGTAGGCGTTTGGCCATAAGATTTTTTTTTACTTTTTTCCGGAATTTTTTTTCACTTTATTCAGAAATTGGTGTTTGGCCATAAGAATTCCAAATACAGCACTTGAAGTTGTATTTGGAAAAGTGAAAACAACCCAATAGTTGTTTTCACTATTTTTACTTTTACTTTTTTCACTACAATTTTTACTTTTACTTTTTTCACTTTTTTAATTTATTTATTTTTTTGAAAAAAATCATAATTTTTTTATTTTCATAAAATAACCTCATTTAAATTATATTTCATTTTTAAATCACATTTTATGTTTTTTAAAAAATATATTTAAATTCTAGATAGTTATTGCAAAAATTATGGCCAAACACAACAACAATTCCAACTCCAACTTTGAAAATTCCAAAAAAGTGAAATTTTTTTTGGTTCTCATGGCCAAACGGGGGCAAAATATCTTGACAGAGAAAATCCCATTGTTTTCCACCCCCATCGCCAGTCGTCGTGGCTATGGTGTGAAACTCTTTGTCTGTGAAGCCAAACCATCAAACTTTGGAGAAAAGACTGGTCGGTGGCAAATAGAGAACCTGTCTAATGGTGCAAAGGAAGTTCTGATCAAGAGTATACTATTAAACATTCTGACTTATTACAGGCCATAATGCACACACCGGCTAGTGACTGAGAAACTGGGGAGACTCTAGAGAAATTTCTTGTGTGATACGCATGATGGGACACGCTATTTTAATTTGGTGAATTGGAACGTGGTCGCATCTCCAATCAGGTGTAGAGGGGTCATGTGAAAGATTTGAAGGTTTTCAAGGAAGCAGATATGGAGGTGAGTGAAGACATGCCTATCAATGACAGTGATTGCGGACAAGTATTTTACTTAGGATGGGGGTTGGGGGATTGCTAAGATCATTATCCCGTATGGATGTGGCTTGTAGAAGAGCATCATCATAAAGGAATGGAAGGACTTCTACGATACACCACATTTAAGGTTGCAATGGAAACAGAGTAAGCTTTCGAAGGCACATTAAATATTACATACCCATCTGTTCATCACATTTCGAGCCAATTGGAGGCAACAATTCATCAATTGCTCAGAGTTCAAGAATGAAAGGTAATATGAGGACTTAGGTTTTGGAGAACTTGCAAGATTGCAAGGTAGCATAATTTCAAAGGTAGGTGGAAACACTTTACAAGCACATTTGTTCAGTCAGAGAAGGTCACATGAAAGTGTAAAGGCAAGGCGATGACATTTTCTCTGCAAGTCATTTTACCATATGCTACTCAAGGGTAAGACATACTAGTGATTCTCATACCTCTGTATGGATGCTGAAAGCTTCATGGAAAGTTTGCTTGTTCACATGGATAGTGATAAGAGGTGGGATCCTGACGGCAGGCAAATTGAGGAAAAAGGAAACAATAAATGTATATTGGTGCTTCATGTACAAGATTCCGGGGAAGACACGAGTCACTTATTAGTGCACAGAAAGATCGCAAGCCAACTATGGTGTTTATAAAACAATGCTGGAAACAGTGAAAAGGAGTGACGCACAGTTGGACATGCAGCAGGAGGAGAAGCAGGGCATGAGATGTGCCGCTGACTCTCATGTGGATACTTTGGAGGAAGAGAGCTTTTGAAAAGTAAGAACATGAGTTTGTAAAATTTAGGGCTTGTCGTTTATTTTTTGCTTTTAACTTGTGGAGCACTCGTGAAGTTCCCATAGCCATAGATGGTTGAATGTCTTTTTTAGAAAACCGTAATTTTGTTTAGGTTTTCTACTTTTTGGTATACCTCTTGTAAATTAGGTTTGTCTTCATAACATCAATGAAATAATTACTTTCATAAACAAAATCTCAAAATTGAGATAATGTTGGCTCTAAATTTTTGCAACTTGATTCGGGAAATTTAAATTTCATTCCTTAATTTTATGTTTTTAACATGTATATTTTCTGCAGGACAAATTCAGTTGAATTTTGTTTAATTACTCTTCGTGCTATTGTTGAATACCTTCTTATCATGAATTCGTCTCTGATTGGCTCTGCAGCATGGGTTTCTTGAAGAATCCCCGTGCATTCCTTCGGGTGCTTGAAACTGCATTAGACATATCAGGTAGCAGATTTATTTTGTTCTCAGCTGGTTATGAACCTTTAGAAGCAGCAATTGACTCTTATGCCAAGGAGGCATCCTCTTGTCTGGAACAAACACAACAGAGTAATGGAGGAGTTACTCTTTTTGGAGGCCGACTCTTTTGTTTCTCTGGGTAAGTTCGTTTACTGGACCCACTTGAATCTTTAATAATTCTAATAGGGGCAGTATTAGGTCTATGGTTATGCTTTGGAGTATGTTTTTGCTCTAAAAGGTGCACAACAAACCATAGTGTTTCATTTTCTCATAATAAATGGTTGTAGGTTATTGCAATACTTGATTTTTAATCTCCATGTTTAGGATTCAATCTAACAGTTAGGAAGCTATTAGAAACATCATATACAGTTGTTCTGGTAACTGAGATCTGGTTGTTTTTCTCCAAGTTCTGTCCCATACAACTGGCTGTTTCCAAGGTGTACTGCTGCAATTCATCACGGTGGAAGGTTGGATATGTTCCGTGTTTCTTTTTCCATCCTCCCTTACTGTTTTCCTACCTCCATTTACTCTCTCTCTCATTCTCGCTTTATCCTCGCTCTCTGTGAGGACTGAAGAGTTATGCTGTTAACCGTTGTGCACTTCTCTTGTTGTTAATGTGTTTGCTGCCCTTTGTGTGTTGATATCCCAGTGGATCCACTGCTGCTGCTTTACAGGCTGGAGTTCCTCAGGTTTGTTTCAGCATTGAGTTTCTGCAACTTATAGCCATCTCTGCAGCCTGTCCACCCCTTAATAGTTCTGGAAACGATTTTTCTTTTTTGGACAGAAAGACTTGTATGGGTTTTACCGTTTTAGTTTATGTGATGGACAGGGTGAGACAGTGCCTTCATCTGGACCTTGAACGAGTTACTGATATGAAGAAATTAAAAACTTAAAAGCAATTCAATGTCTGAAAAACTTGGTATATTTAGGAAGAATCTTGATTCCTCTTTTTCCTTTTTAATGTTTCAGATCTGTGGAATTTATAATTTTAGTAGTAAGTCATTCTTGCTGGAGCGAAAATATGAGAAAGATCAATTCAGAGAAGTTATTCAAGCGCCTCTGATCTGTGATTGACCTTCTGTGAGGAATAAGATTTCATTTTGTAGTTAGCACAGATAGATTGCGTCATTGCTTTTTAGCAAACTTATCATATGCTGTCTAAATAGATTCGTATGTCAGTTGAAAATGTAGAGAACTCATGGTGTTAGAGAACTTAAATGATTAAATATTGGATCGAGATGGATCTAAATGAAAATGGACAGTGAAGATTCATATAACAAACTGAATTAGTTTGGGATTGAGGCGTAATTGTTGTTTGTTGTTGTAATATGTTGATTTTATTTTTTTTGGATGACCGCGGTGTCCGGGCCAGCTTTCGCGCACCTCGACTAAATCCACGGGATACCATCATGTATATGTGCTCAACCTATAACTGCATTAAAAGTGAGAAAAGAGGCTTACAAAGATTAAGATTGTTTAAGTTTAAATTTGGTACCATCATGTATATGTGCTCAACCTATAACTGCATTAAAAGTCGGATGTACATTTTGATAGACTGTCAAGAAAATGTCATGGAATATTTCGATTGACGTGGTGAAATACGGTTGATGTTTGACGTTAAGATTTTAGTTCAGTAAAGGTAAACGATCAGAAATTGGTGCAAATTCTCCTACATGATGTCTGTGTTATGTAATGACAGGTGATATGCCCGTTCATGCTGGATCAGTTCTACTGGGCGGAGAGGATGTATTGGCTTGGTGTTGCCCCTGAGCCATTGAGAAGAGAACATTTGGTGCCAGATGAAGACGAGGATTTCTACATCAAGGAAGCTGCAAACATGCTTGTGAGGGCCCTGGCCTATTCGCAGTCGTATGAAGTCAAAACCCGTGCTTTGCAGATATCTAATAAATTGTCTAATGAGGTAAGATTAATTCCTGATGACGAATAAACAGAAGGTCCTTATATAATGCTACATTGTAATGGCTTGCAATGCTGCTGCCTGTCAACACTTTCAAATGGATGTGATGTATTATATATTTATAGTTTTAACTGTTTTTTGCATATGTATAAGTGATTTGAGTTGAAACTAATGACTTCAACTAAACTCGCTCTATATCTACCTCTGGCTGCTGCTATTACTAATACTGTTAAAACTACATTATACATTTGCATTCTAACTGCTACTACCATTAAGAAGAGTAATAGGTGGTGTCTTTTACTTCAGTATAACAGTGAGATTGAAGTGTGAGATTGCTAATATCTTTCTTGGTTTTGGAAAATATCCAGGATGGAGTATCAGAAGCAGTTCGTCTCATTAAGGAAGAGCTAAGAAGTTGTTGATGATACTAGTATTATTTTGTTTTCTTGTCTTTTTGGATAGAGGATGATATTGGTATTGGATTATTTTTTTCTTGCTTTGTATCCATTTAACAACATTTCATCAGTTTTCATCTGGGTTTTTCTCCTCTTTCAAACTTTTGTGGCACCCCTTTGCTTGATAATTGGACTAACTACAAATTTTTATTTTCCATGCTTTTATTCTTGGTTGGATTAAAAGAGGACTATTGCAATCGTTACCCATATTAGCTTTTCCATGGAATTCATGTTTTATAATAGGTTAAACTACCTAAATAGACATACCTCCTTACCATATTTAGTAACTCTCTCACTACTTTATTTTAATTACTTAATATATCACATGTACCACTCGGATACATCGGCCCAGGTCATACATCGCCTCACCTCGGATAGTTTGGGGATGTATCCAGAGGTGAGGTGATGTATCCGAGCAGTAAGGAGGTGGGAAAAAGAGTAATTAGCTCCCAAAGATGTGTGTTTTATGTAAGTTACCCATAATAATATACAACAACATACTCAGTGTGATCCTGCAAGTGCGATCTTGGGAGTGTATGATGTATACAAATCTTACCTCTACCTTTGGTGAGGTAGAGAGAGGTTGTTTTCGGTAGACCCTAGCTTCGAAAGAATACTTTATAATATACGTATTATATTCTCAGTAAAAAGGTTCATAAGATGACTTAAAAAGATCAAAACCAAACTTCACCTAAGGAAATTATACCCAAAGCAGCATTATTTTTTAAAAAAAAAGTTTTACCTAAATCGCGGTGCAAAAAGTAATTTCAAAAAGAGACGCCCACCGTGGGGCTCGAACCCACGACCACAAGGTTAAGAGCCTTGCGCTCTACCAACTGAGCTAGACGGGCTTTATTGTGGGATCTATTGCAAGCAAAGAGTAAGAATAAGAACAACAAAGATGAATAAAATCTAATACCATACTAGGAGCTCCAACATATGAATGCTCCTTGTTTAAAAACTATGTTCTTGTTTCTTAGAGATTGCACAAATGTTTTTCTTCTGGTTCTTAATTTATGTATTGAGGATTTTCACCAAACTAATTAATGTGGAGGGAAAATGGAATAGAAACAGCAATTTGTTCTAAAATCAGCTGTTGGGTTGGTGGGCTCAATTAGAAGGTGAAAAAAGTTTAATTTTTGAAAAAAAGGTCAAGGGAGTTCAGATTTAACTGAAGCTGTAGTGGTCCATCAAGTAGTTTATTTCCTCTCAATTTTCCGTTTATCACCTATGGTTCCGTATTCATTTTAAGATTCGATTAATTTATTTCGGTAAAAAAGTTTCACTTTTGAAAGTAAAACACTCTATCAAAAATAACTTTATTTGCAATGCTCAAACCCAAAATATTTTGTTAAGGACGAGATGATACCTATCCTCACCATATCTAGTTAAGCATTTAAAAATAATGAAATCATTCACAAGTCTATCAGATATAAAGTAAGGAGAAAATAAAGGTAACTTGCCATTTCTTTTTTCTAATTTCCCCTCCTACTCCCACTTTCTTTTCTCTAGCCTAAATCCACTGAGGCAGAAAAAAGCAAACATGAAAATTCAAAAAAAAATCCGCAAACCTGCAAAAAACTTTGACCTTTTACTAATTTTAACTATTTAATTGGCCCTCTTTATTGACAAATAATGTTCACGTACGATTTCTAAAAATAGTGGGTTGGTAGTCAATATTGAATGCCTTATTTTCAATGATATACGTACGATATGTATAATCCTTTTGAGTACTCATCACTTCTTTTGTTTTTATTAATTCAAATTATATACATCGAAATTGTAAAAAAAAATTACACTATTATTAGTAGTATAATATAAGTAATAGTTTGGTTATCAATTTTTAAAAAATGCTTATCATAAGAATTTACTTTTATTGATCTTGAGACTTGAAATGATCGGATTGTGTAAATATATTTTAGGTTAAACTACTTAAAGTGACATACCTCCTTACCATATTTACTTACTCTCCTGCTACTTTATTTTTATTACTTAATATATCACATAAAACACTCGGATACATCGCCTCAACTCGTGATACATCATCTACATCCCACCTGATGTATCAAAGGTAAAACCAAAAGAATGTCGATGTATCCGAGTGGTATTGGGATGTATCCAATGGGATTCCGATATATCCGAGTAGTTTGGGGATGTATCCATAGGTGAGGTGATGTATTCCAAGGTGTTCGAGTAGAGGGATGTATCCGAGCGGTAAAGGAGGTGAGAAAAAAAGTAATTAGCTCCCAAAGATGTGTGTTTTATGTAAGTTGCCCATTTTATTTTATACCGACAGTACACTAATGATGTGAAACCAGGGGCGGACCTAGGTGCATTTTTGTGGTGCTCCGGCACCCGTTAAATTCAATACAGATTAGATATATATAATTATATAAAAAATGTATAAAAACTGATATAAGATTTAGAAAAGCGCCCTAGAAATCAAGAAGATAGATGGGTGCTCTGGTTTTTAGGTGAAATTTTAAAGCTTTGGGTGTCAATATGTGTTCGAACCTCTGGGGCATCCATGATCCTTGAATTCTGGCCCACTGTGTGAAACCCATTAGTATGTGTACCCATTAGTTTGTGGTCCTACTCTAGGCAGTGCTTGACCAAAATCAGTAAAGAATCCAAAGACCACCATCATAGTTTTCTCTATAAAATGGGAGCTACTTGCTTAACTTATTACACACACAGAGTCATATATAGATTGAGAGAGTTGTTTTAATTAATTTGGTCAGGGAAGAAGCAGTGCAATGGAAATGAAAATGAAAGTGATGTTGTTGTTGTGTATTGTGGTGATCATTCAGAGTGAAGTGGCTCATGCTGCTACGTTCACCGTTGGTGATTCTGGTGGCTGGACTTTCAATACTGTTGGTTGGCCTAAGGGCAAGCGCTTTAGGGCTGGTGATATTCTTGGTAAGTACTACTACTTTTTGTATCATGTTTGACAATTTTCACGAGCGACGAAATCAGAATTTTCACTAAGAGTGCTCAAAATATATATGAAGAAGTAAATATACGATATTATTTAACATCGTCTACTATAGATATATGCATACAAGATACTAATTTTAGTCTTAAATATAGTGTAATTTTCTCCCTTACTTTCACTTGGCTCCACCCTGACTTCAAGAGTTAACTTGTGGATAATTTAATATGTAAGTTACACATTCATTTGAATCTAATAGTTATTGTTCGTACTCTATATATGCAGAGACAAGAACATAGATTTTTATTCAGGAGATTCAACTTTGATAAAATAGTAATAAATTGTACTTAATTATCAAGTTTTAGTTTTAAGTCGACAAGGGGATTCAACCCTTATATTTAATTATCATGCATTTTATTGTCTTGTACTTGTAAATATACACTTATAATCAGAGGGGGAGCCAGAATTTCCACTAAGGGGTTTAAAATCTAAAGAAATAAACATACGAACTAGTCAAAGGGAGTTCAACATCTACTATATATACATTAAAAAAAAATTAATCATGTATAAACAATATAATTTTCCGCCGAAGGGGGTTCGGACGAACCCCCGGCCAAAAGGCTGGCTCCGCCCCTGCATATAATAAGTAAAAGTTTTGAGCAAAGAGTATCATATGAACCCTTTGCATGAATGTAGATTTACGAAATAAGTACAAATAATATATTTGAGTTCCGTAAATCAATTGGATCCTATGGTAAAATTACAAACTCGAACCTATTAAATTCGCTTAATTCTATCCCTAATTACTTTGTGCGCTCCAAATATTCGGGTTAAGCATGAAAATTTAAATGTTCCACACAAAATTTAGTAGTACTAATGTTTGTCCCAGAATGTTTTGTTTTTCTAATGTTGTCCCAAAACATTTCTAAGAGCTACCAAAGTTTTTGTTTCATGGGACCCAGTTTTACTAATTTTAGTGTAATAGAACTATATTTTTCATGAAATATCCAGAACGTTAGGTCTAAAGCATGGTTCTACCTGCATGTCATAATTTATGTTTTGACATTTTGGACATTAGTTTTGTAAGATCTGCACATATATATTTGCTAAAAGCTACTTCTATAATTACCTAACTCACAGGAAACCTTAGTAGAGTCTGAAAATGTATGCAGACTTTATCTCTACTTGACGTAAAAATAATTTTGATTGTTCTACGGCCACTCAAAACTAAAGATTTCACTTTCCCACTTGTGTTATAATTATGGCAGTGACATTACTAATAATGATTCTTTGAGGCATATATTTGAGTGCTGTAACGTTATTGCGTTTTATGATAATTACACCTACCAACAGTACACTTTTGCCCAAAAGGGGTTCATTGAGAGGCATTTATGTTGCAACCACTTTTGATTGTGTACAAGATTTCGTGTCAGCCACAATTATTTCACTCACATGACGGTGCAAAAATAGTAGTAAGATTAACTAATGTCAAATTGTCCATTATTTTTTCTATAGGGGTAGACTAGTGTCCGAATTAATCTTAATTATTTCAATATTGATATCGCGCTTATGAAAAATTCTATATACGTCACTAACTGATTTGTACATCGATGTGGTTGCAGCATTTAACTATCCATCGGGCGCGCACAACGTGGTGGCGGTGAACAAAGATGGATATAACAAGTGCAACACACCAAAAGGTGCCAAAGTGTACACCAAAGGGGGTGACAAAGTAAAGCTAGTGAAGGGACAGAACTATTTCATCTGCAATTATGCTGGTCACTGCGAGTCTGGAATGAAGATTTCTGTCTTTGCTATGTGAAACTAATCAATCCTGTTACATGGATTTCAAAATTATCATCTACTACTATTGCTACAGCACGTATTTACTTAAAGTCCTTAAACTTTTATGATGTCAGCTATGTTGGTGTACTAGTACTACCATATAATATGACAAATAAGGGGCTAATATGAACTTTTTGCTACTTCTATTGGAATTTTTGTATTTTCTAGTATTGGATGGACAAAATTATTTGATATACGTACTGTGGAAGGTAACATGTAACTCGGCATCTAACCCCCTTTGTAGGGCTGCTGCAAGCACCTCGAAAATACACTGTTCTGCCGGAAACTTTAAGTTAAGTGATGATAATTATAGTATTTTGGCCAAATGGCTCAAATTGTTCAAAGATTAATTCCACATTACAGAGAAAAAAAATCATTTTCCAGCTGAATCTTGCAAGGGAGATCTGTAATTTGTTCTTTAAGCCCATAAAGGAATACATAACTGGGCCTAAAGAATAACTGGGCCCATTGGGCCTAGAAGAAGGGAAGTCAAGAATATGGTAGTAATTGGATTAAGTGGCTCATTGGGCTAGAGCAATTAATTGACAAATATTTTTTTGAAATTGACACAAAATAGCCGCTCACCCAAAAAAATATATAATATATCTATAATATGTGACTAGAAAATATAAATATTTTTTATCGAGAATTAGCTTCACCTAAACAATTTGGTGAGGTCTTATTTATAAATCGTCCATACTTGGAATTTTGAATAGATAACTTCTACGCAATAAAAGTCAAACTTTTCATCGGACAATATATTTTTTTCGTTTCAATTTATGCAACACAATAATAACATACTCAGTATAATCTCACAAAGTGGGGTTTGGGAAGGGTAGAGTGTACGCAGTTCGTACCACTACCTCAAAAATGAGGTAGAGAGGCTGTTTTCGATAGACCTCCGGCTCAAAATACGAACAATCTAGAAAATGTCATAATATAAGAACAAGAAATAATAAGTAGTACCAAAACAACAAGATAGTAACATAAACAAGACTACTACAAAATAATATTATTATCGATCTACCTGAAACAACAAACATCACCAAAACTCCAAGAACAAGACACTACAAGCATAGCAATGACTACTAACACGGACCACAAACTCAAGCACTCCTACCTACTAACAAGAACATATCGTTCTAATTTATATGACAGTTTTTCCATTTTAGTCATTCTAAAAAAAATGATACTATTCTATATTTAATTCACTTTTACATTTTACCTTTTATGAGATAATTTATCACCCCATAAATATCTATAAATTGTGTTAGATTATAAATTTCAAAAGTCTTTCTTTTACTTTTAATAAAACTCATGTTTCAGTCAAACATCTTCAGATAAAACACAGGATGAGAGTATTAAATTTAATGAATTTACATTTATTAAATGTCCAAAAAGAAGATTGTCAAATCTAGAAAAATGAACATTAGCATTAAGGCAGTCTAGCTACCACTATAAAAAGTTGTGACTCAAAGCATTCAACTAAATTAAAGTCTATACAATTACAATTTTAAAAATTCCACCAACTTTTTAATTATACAATTTTCCATTTAGAGAAGTAGAAAAAATGTCAAGAAAACTAGAAGGTTCTGCAATATTTTTGGTAATATTTATGGTGTTTTTTGCCATCCAAATAACTAATGCATCAACTAATTATAATGTTGGAGATAGTGATGGTTGGACATTTGGTATTAGCAACTGGCCTAATGGCAAGAATTTCAAAGTTGGTGATATGCTTGGTATGTAATTAGTATATCATAATTGTTCAAATACAAATTAACTTTTAAATACTAATTATGTTTTTAAATATCACAATTTTTATGTCCAAACATCTATGTAGTATATCAAAAAAAACTAATTGTTTATATCAGATTTAGTAGGAGTTTATATAGTATTTAATACTTCATGATTTTAATAACTCTTTTTTTTCTTTTGCAGTATTCAAATATCCTAAAGATATTCACAATGTGGTGATAGTTAACAAGACAAATTATGATAATTGTAATTCTTACCCTTTAGGAAAAATATTTAATTCTGGAAATGATATGATAATTGTTAGCCAGGGCACAACCTATTTTATTTGTGGTATTCCTGGTCATTGTGATGGTGACCAAAAGATTGCAATTACTGCTAATTAATTAAATTAATAAATCTTGTTTTCTTCCTATAATTTTGATCTATCTCATCTTTTCTATATTTGACAGGAAAAATATAAGACGTAACAAATGTTTGGATACATTTTAATGTGGGTAGAAAATGAGCAGAAAAAAGTAAAAAAATTATGTTATTCCTATTTACTTTTGACTCTAAACACTATTATTTTTCCTTCCATGTTTCCCTATGAAAAGGAAATAATTATATATTAATATGTTATTTTTTTTTTATCTTTTCAATACATTGAACATTTAAATTAATTTATAACTATAAATATCTTAATAATGTTGAAAGCCCAAATGGAAAAATTACAAGCGAGTTTATATAGTATTCAAATATCTTAAATATATTCATCAAATACAATAAATTTGATGAAATCTATAATAAAAGCTCAAAAGAAAATTGTCAAATTAGCATTAATTGGATAATCATAGTTAGTTTAACTACAAAAAGCCACAAAGTTGTAACTTAAAGCATTCAGCTAAGTTCAAGTCTATACAATCACACCTTTTAATTATAAAAAAATTCATCTAGAGAAGTATAAAAATGTCAATAAAATTAGAAGGGTTTGCAACTTTTTTTGTTATATTGATAATGTTGTTTATCAATACTACTATTAAAATAACTAATGCATCAACTACTTACAATGTTGGAGATAGTGATGGTTGGAAATTAGGTGTTAGCAACTGGCCTGATGGCAAGAATTTCAAAGCTGGTGATATACTTGGTATGAAATTAGTATCCTTATTGATCCCTCTTCTTTCACTTTTTAAATTTTTTGTTATTGATTTAAGGAGAAGAAAATTTTACTTTTTAATTTGTTAAAGGAGTTTTGTTGTCGGAATTCTTATTTTTAGTTAAATTAATTTAGCAAACGAGATAGTCAGAGCCTAGTTGGACATTAAAAAAAAATTCTAAAAAGAATTCCAAAACATTGTTTGCTTGTATATCGGACTGATTTTTTAAAAATTTGAAGATGTGTTTCAAGTTTCAAAAAGTGGTTTAATCAATTTTTCAAGTGAACTTTTTTTTTGCCCACAGAAGTTCTACTTTTTCTCCAAATGAAATATATATTCAAACACAACTTTAATTTTTAAATATTATTTTTAACTTTAAAAAATATCACCTTTTTTTACATCCAAACACATCTACGTAGTATATTTATTATATATAAAACATACAAATTGTGTATGTTAGATTTAATAGGAGTTTATGTAGTATTTAACACTTCATGACTTTAATAACTCTTTTTTTTTGTGCAGTATTCAATTATCCTAAAGGTGTTCACAATGTGGTGATAGTGAACAAGGCAAACTATGATAATTGTAAATCTTCAGGGAAAATATTTAATTCTGGAAATGATAAAGTAACCCTTAAAAAGGGCACAACTTATTTTATTTGTGGTATTGCTGGTCATTGTGATGGTGGCCAAAAGATTGCAGTTACTGCTAATTAAATAAATAAATAAATACTATCTTTTTTCCTTGTTATTTTGATCTATCTCTTCTTTTCTATATTTGACAGAAAAAATGTAATTAGAAGTAACAAAGGTTTGGACCATAAAGTCGATCTTATAACGTAAAGTTGTATTTTATTAGACATGTTTAATTTGGTTATTGTATAACACTTAAAAGTCTGAATATTTAGAGTGTGTTTGGCAGTAGTGGAACTAAAAATTTTACTTGGGAGTTCAAAGTATAAAGAAATAAATATATGGAGAAATTAATAATTCAATATATATATATATATATATATATATATATATATATATATATATATATATATATAATATTAACTTTGTGTATATAATATAATTTTTCGTCAAAGGGAAGATGAATCTCCTTCCATCCACTTGCTTCCACCCCTGGTGTTCGGTACAAAAGAAAATATTTTCCATGAAAAAAAAAATCTTAGGAAATATTTTTAGAAAAACAAGTCGATTTTTTTTTTTGTATTCGGCACGTAAGGAAAAAATATTGTTCTAAAAGTAAAATTATTTTTCCTCAAATAATTATACTAGTTTTTTTTTTCCATTCAAGTACTCCACAAATTAAAAACACATAAACATTGTATATCATCGGTACTTCAGAGTACAATTATTAGCTAGAATGAAATAAGACAATAAAGTTTTAGCAAGTGTAGCTAGAATTGGCGCAAATTAATTAGCGGTAACAGCAGCCTTGACACCATTTGCACAGTGTGGTCCGATGGTACAAATGAAGAATGATGTCCCTTGTGCAAGGGTTATTTTGTCGTCTCCAGAACTGAAAACTTGTCCTCCAGCACCATTGCAAGAGTCAAATCCTGCTTTGTCCACTTTTACGACATTGTGCACTCCAACCGGATATTTAAACTCTGTGTTTTAAAAAAAAAAATACACACAGTACAAAAACACTTTAATTGCGTTTTTTCATTATTATAATAGTAAAATCATCTATAAATCCTTACCAATAACATCGTCAGTCTTGAAAGTCTTGCCATTTGGCCAACCATTCAATTTGAAACCCCAACCATTAGCATCACCAGCAGGAAATGTAGCTGCATTTGAAATGTTGGTTTGAAGCAAGATGCAAAGCATCATAGCAAAGGCAACAATTGTGACTTTGTTTCCTCCAGACATTTTGAAAATGGATATATTAACTAGATATATGCAAAAAGGATTAGAATAAAGGCTCTTAGTGTTGTTGTGCCAATTGAGTAAGAATTTAGGCCTTTATATAGTGAACTTCTTCTACAATTGAACTCACAATTCACTGGATTTGGACAAAAAAATTAACAATCTTCCAAAATAATAATCTTAGAAAAAAAATTCTGTTGGATAATCTTGGAAGATTTTATAGTAACAAACTTAAAGAATCTCCATTTTTACAGTGACTCAATAACATTTTACAAAAGAAGAAAGGGAAAAAATTGCGAATTTCCAAAGATGCAAAAATGACAAGGATATGATTTGCATTTGGACTATACATGCAAATCTTTAATTATTGAAGGGACAAGAGAATTCACATAAGGGGAAATACATAATTAAATTCCTAATATTGTCCATTTTTGTTCATTATATTTACAACCTTTCTATTAACAACCAATTACTCCCTCTTTTTGTCCCAAGAAGATGCTGTTGAACCTATTGTGTATGATCAAATGCTATGCATTTAATATTAATGTATTGATCTATATTATCGGTATAATTTTTAATATGTAATAGCAAATAATTAATTATTATTCTAATTAAATTTTTGTGATTCAAAAGATATTGATACTATATTATTAATTAATATGCATCATAATAAAGTACCTGTCCTGGTGGACAATTATATTGTAGCTAGTTCTTGCACACTAGTATGTCGAATAAAAATAGTTTTTAATTTGTAATCTACTTTATAACGTTATCAGAGTGTACATGGACGAAGCTAGAAGCCCGAATACGAATTCAGTCGAACTCAATAGTTATGTTCAAATTGTATATTAATATTTTTTAAAATATTAAATATGTATAAATATTAAATTTAGAACCTCGCTCTAATATGTTACTCCACCCATAGGCCATAGCAATATATAAGAATATCATCTCTTTATTTACAATGGTTAACATAGTCTGAACTTGAGAATTGAGATTAGTGAAATAATTTACTAATTAGAAACTATAGAGTCAGCAAGACTTGAACCTGCGTCTTCCAAGTCATCATTTTTAATTATAATTAGGGTTCAAAAATCCTTCGAAAAAATTGAGTCAAGTTGGACAAGTCATAACTTTTGAATTAATTTTAGTTCAAAACTCAATCAATTTCAATCCGTCCAAATTTAATTCGATCCTTCCATTAAACACCACTAATTAATATCATATTAAAATAGTTGTTAAAGCTAAAAATGACTCTATCGGACAAAAAAATGCTTCTTGGTTCTTTGGTTAAGTGTTTATTAAAGATTATATTAAAGAGGTCGAGGTTCGAATGAGCCAAGACTAATCTTTATCTACAATATATGATAATAAATATTTATTTTCTTTCTGATAAATATTAACACCATTTATGAAAAAATCTGCATATGATGTTTATCAAAATATTATAGTTTGAACATTGTAAAGTTGAAAGGAAAATATAATACAAGTATTTTTCATTATAGTTCAATGCCTACAATTTTCAAAATATATTACTAGTATTTTTTATAAGAGACATTTTTTTCTGAGTTCAAAAGGAGACTTAAAAATAAAAAATAAAAAATAAAAAAATTGCAAATATACCTAACAGCGAACAAGAATCTTTTTGATCAAGACCTGCAATAAAAACAAATGTTTGTTCATTTGTATTCAAGTTTGAATCACTTGTGTTTGCTCAATGCTTATTCATATCAAATCATGATATACCTTACGAAGCGCTTTACTCTTAATTTGAAACTTTTCAACACAAAAATATTTTTTCATTTATTGTAAATTTCATTGTGTATTATGAAAGTCTAGTAGAATTGCAAATCAAATTGATTTTATTCCTTTTACAAAATTAGTATATTTCTTAAGTAGGTGTTGGATTGTACTCTTTAATTCATCAATGTTGTGACAAAGGAAGAATAAAATGACAAAATAATTATGCTAGTCTTTTATTTCATTCAAAGTACTCCACGAACAAAACTCATCTATATGGACCATGAAATAAAACATTGTATATCATTGATACTCGAAAGTACAATTGTAAGAATGAAATAAGACTACTACATTTCGGTACATATAGTTTGAAGTAAATTAATTGGCGGTAACAACAACCTTGACACCATTAGAACAATGTGGTCCGATGGTACAAATGAAATACGATGTCCCCTTTGCAAGTGTTATTTTGTCGTCTCCTGAACTGGAAACTTGTCCTCCAGCACCATTGCAAGAGTCATACCCTGCCTTGCTCACTTTCACCACATTGTGCACTCCAACAGGGTATTTAAATTCTGTATAAAATAAATAAAGGAAAATGACATGTATAGTTGCGCTTTTAATTTCCATTATTATTTGAATAAAAAATCAGCTTATAAATCCTTACCAATAACATCGCCAGCCTTGAAAGTCTTGCCGTTAGGCCAGCCATTCATGCTGAAACCCCAACCATTAGCATCACCAGCAGGAAATGTAGCTGCATTTGAGATGTTGGTTTGAAGCAAGATGCAAAGCATCATAGCAAAGGCAATAATTGTGATTTTGTTTCCTCCAGACATTTTGAGAATGAAGGCTCTTAGTGTTGATGTGCCAATTGAGTAAGAAATGTAGGCCTTTATATAGGGAATTTCTTGTACAATTGAATTCATTATTAATTGAATTTGAAAAATCTACTGCTTTTATTGTTATTATCTGTAAATAATTAATAATCTCTTCAGATCATAATATTAATTGGGAGATTTTATTGTAACAAACTTAAAAGGAATTCTAATTTGGATTTTATCATAATAATGTAAGAACAAAATTTTATTGGGTTGGGCTGACATGAGGGATACGTCTACGCACCTTTAACACACTTCAGCCCAAAATTTTATTGGGTTGGGCTTACACTTTTTTTGAATTACTTCTAAAAAACTTTAAAGAGATTTTTACGCTGCAGAATATATGTTACATAGTTAATTATAAAAATGACACAATTTTTACATTCTTTCATAAGTAACAGCTTTTATATCACTTTTAGCACATACATGAAAATCTGCATAATTATTAATAAAATAAATATTTAAAAAAAGTTGCACAAAATTAGAAACTCATATTTATACCTTCTTTATGTAATCAAATTCTCTCTCTTGTAATCAAATAATACATTCTTTTATTGTCCCCTTATAATCAATAATGTATTTATGGCATATTTATGAGACTTTAATTGCTGGAAGATTGCTTGCCTTGTTGAAAAAAATTCATTGTCAAATGCCAATTCTTCTAACAAATTGCTAATTGAAAATTAAAATTAATTCATGCTATATATATATATATATCTATCTATTTACATCTACACTATATTAAAAGTGTGAAAGACCTTATAATGTGATTTGAACTTTTTGCCCTTCATTAAAAGACTTTACAATAGACAAAATTGTCATTTACTATTTTTTAAAATTTATTATTTAATTATTTGATAAAAATAAAATTCACATGACAAAAAAGGGAAAAAAAAAAGAACAAGTTGTTTAATGAAATGTGGTAGTGGTGTAGAAGGACAAGGAAACAATTATGGAAAGAAATATGAGTTTTGTAGTAAAAAAGTTCGTGAGTCTGAAAACAAAAAAATTATGGAAAATGATATGAATTTTGTAGGTATGTTTAGTAAAAAAGAAATCGTGAGTTTGACAAGGAAAAATTTATGGAAAAAAATATGAGTTTTGTAAGTATGTCCTAATATGTAGGAATTTTTTGTATGAGTTTAGTTTATTTAGAACTCATGCTATTCTATTGTTTTGGTATATAATTTATGAAAAAAAATAAAAATATTCCATATTTAGGTAATTCTTTTTTTGGAGGAAAAGGTTTGAACTTTTATAAACTGAGAATAATTTCTACAACAATACAATAACATCACAATGTAGTCCTCGAGCGAAATCATGTTTAGGGGGTGATTATTCTCCAAATAGTTTTGTTTTTTGTTTTTATTTTTTTATTTCTTATATCAATCATATGTCGGTCAATTGACCAAATCAATTTAATATATTATAAGTCTTTTATAATTTTTCTTTGTTATCGTTGTTTGAGATTTCTTTATCAGCTTCCGCATGATGCTTTTTTTCTATCCCAACAACATGCTCATAATTTTAGTTGAATCGTATTTTAAGGTTACATCAAAAGTTTGAAATCTCAGATGATGCAGTTCGTGTGAACATTATTATACTTCTTTTGGGATTTAAAAGAAATGAACAAAAATGTATTAAAAAAAAAAAAGGTGAACAAGAGACAATTGTGTAGCTTTAACCAAATTCAATTTACATTATTAATTTATTGTCTAATATGTAGATGTTGGTTATGCAATATGTAAAAAGAATAAATTAAAATTATCTTCTCATGATCTATGATATGCTCCTTTTTTTTTTGAGTATGTAATTATATAAATTAATATTATTTATAACTTCTATTATAAATCTTTCAAAGTACGTAATTTTATTAATTAAATACTCCCTTCGTTTCAATTCGTTTGACCTATTTTGACTTGGCACGAAGTTTAAGAAAGTAATTTTTTTTTTAAACTTGTGGTCTTAAATTAAAGATATGTCAATATATTAAAATATCTTTTAATCTTGTGGTCTTGAATATGTCATGTGAAAAATTGAAATTAAAGAGTTTCTAAAAAAGGAAAGAGACATTCTTTTTAAAACGGATTAAAAAGAAAAGTAGGTCAAACAAATTGAAACGGAGGAAGTATTTTCAAAGAACACTTTTACGTTTCCTTTAGCGTAAGACATAACTTTTTATTTTAAAGAGGAATATATGTAAAATTACAGAAACATATCATTAAATACACTTATTATGTGATTTAAATTTTTTTGTTCTTTATTAAAAAAAATCGCAATAGATAAATTATTATTTTTACTTTTTTCCTCCAATTATTATCATTTAATTTTATTATTCATAAATACTAATATAATATTACAACAATAATAGTAATATTATATTTCAAAAAAACTGCAAAGTTTCTTTTGGGCAAAAAAAAATGAAGAAGTTTATTTTTGGCAAAATATAACCGCCGCCACTCTTAAACATGTTTTAATTTGCAGAATTTGCAACTACCATTATTTTCTCTCTATATATATGGAGAGAATTTTAAATAGTTAGGACATTATAAATAATTAGAATTTTACCTTGTATAAATCAGATATCTTTATTTAAATTTTTTTATTTTAATTTGTAGAGATTATGAGATTTGCTCTCCATAAAAGGTGAGTCCTTAACCCTTTTTTTAATTCGTAGGTAAACATAGGGAGAAAAATAAATAAGGAAGAGTCTAATTGGAAAAGGAACTAAAAGTGACAAATTTGAGGAAAAAATCGCTAGGTAAATAGAGGAAAATAAATAAATAAATAAGAGTTTTATGTCTAAAAAAAATTAAATGTGATCGAAATTTTTAGTAGAGAAAAAATAATCCTACTTACATTCCCTTTTTAAAAAAGTTTTGTACTTTATAATATAACATATACATTAAAAATTATTTTTATATACATTTATTATTAATTTACGTGATACACGCGCAAAGTGCGTACACTAAACTAGTATATATATGTGTGTGTGAGAGAGAGACATAATATAAATATTTGTGCTGAGTATTTCACATATATAATGATATTATTTGATATAATACACATATATAAATAATTTGTCATATATATTGCTTTTATATATAAAATAAATTAGTTACATACTTTAAATATTATATTTATAGTATTCTTTTAAATTATACTTAATATATATTGCTACTATATCATTTAAATTTATATATTGCTACTATGTCATTTAAATTTGTAGTATCACTTAAATATATAATTTATATTCATCAATATTTTAATATATATTAGTTATAATAACATTATATTTACAGTATTATTTTAAATATTTCAAATTTGTTGTATACTGCTAATATGAATTTATTACATATATTGTTGACATAAAAATATATATTCATCCAAATCACAAGTTAAAATAACGTGTATTAATCAAACTTGAATTTCAAAAGAATAAAACAAGTATTTTGTATAGAAACAAAATAAAAAAGAAAAGTAATAGAAAGAAAAGGAACAATTGTCCATTTTCATCATTTTCTAATTTTTAGGCTTAGAAAAAGGCACAAGTTAAGCAACCATTTTTTTTAGTTCTTTTAATAAGTTAGTGAAGACGAAAAAGGAAATTTGTTTAGTTTTTAGTTTTTGCTAAATATGTAACTATTTTTTTGCCATTATTGATATTTTGAAAATAAGGCTAAAACATTACAATATATTTTATAAGATTGTGTAGTTATGTAAAGATCTCAATTTTAAATTCTTTACTCTTTAACTTTGGGCACTGAAGTTGCATTCTTCAATGATGGAATAATAGAAATGAATAATAAGAAAAAAAGAATAAAATAATTTTAGTATTTTACCCACATAGGTGTTTGTGTAAAAGTCAATTGGATTAATGGGACAATTATAGAGATACATGAAATACAACTCATATTTATAATAATTCATAATGTTTTTTACTTTCGAAATATAACAATAAAAGATTCCATAATACATAAACCTCCAATAACATTCATAAAATTATAAATTTTAAAGATTTGAGGTTGTAGATTATGTGGACCGTTTCTTACTTGTTTTAGTTGGTTACTATACGTTGAAAGTTGAATCATGAATCAATCACTTATTAGTATTATTTTTGAAGTCGAACTGTTGTATGTCGTTAGTTCAAAATTGCGGTTGAATTTTTCTATCAAATTGAATCACCTTTCGACAATAGTTCCTGAAAACGTCTGAATAAAGGTGGAACTTGTGATTAAGTAATTAAAAGGTGATGAACTAGAGTCAGTCACCATTGATGAAACTTCGAAGCTAAGATTCGCAAAGTCATATTTTTTTTTATTGTGTGTTAGTCCAAAAGCTTACGAACATCTTGAGGATCTTATATCTAGAGTTTCGAGATGATTTGGTGTAAATTTGGGGAGGTTTTGGATTGGATTTCATATTGAATTTCGAAGTTAAAGAAGTGTGATCTCATGTATGCCATTTGCATATCATATGTAGTCTCTTGTATGTCATATGTATATCACTTATATATCATAGATATATCACTTCACGTGTATGTCATGCCTATTGATGCATATGACATACGTAGAATATATACTAGATATACGCATGACATACATAGTCATCTTCTTTGCAAATTTGACTTCAATTTTTTAAATATCAAAATCAATTTGAATCAGTTCCAAATGTACCAAACTTTATAATCAACTCCTCCAAAGTATTTATAATAAGATCGAGTAATACTCAATTATGATACCATTGTGTCTTGGTTGCATCGAGTGTATAATTAGAACCTCTAAATTCCCTGTCATAAATTCCCTGTCATGTATCACTCAAAAGTATTACTTAAGTTAGATAATTGTTTGAAAGTATCTATAAAAATATAATTAGTGCATCTAAACCGTATTAAATTCGCTAAGTTAATTCTTCAAGTCCAATAACATTTCTAAAATTAAAATCCAAACATTTTTTGTAGTAATAATCATTGAAACAAACAAATAAGTAACACACATGTAATGAACATATAATCAATATTAATTAATATGATAATTTGTTTTCACCTAAGCATTTATGCTGGGTCCTATTTGAAAAGGAAAAAAAAAAGTCGTGTGTTCACATCTAAAGTCTAACTTTTCATTATATTCGTGTAATCTACATTGAATGGCTAAAAAGGAATTATTATTAGGGTAACTTATATAAATTCCACAATAATAGGAGCTAATTACTCCTCTCTCACTATTTTTAAAACTAGTTTAGTGTACGTGCGTTGCACGTGTGTATCGCAATAATATAAAAAATTGCATACAAAAAGACAATAGAGTATATAATATTGCAATTGAGGCCGGTGAAGCTCTTCACCACTCACATATTTAAATCATTATCTAATATGATTAGTGTACGTGTGTTGCATTATGTATTACGTTAATCAATAAAAATATATGTGAAACAAACATATCTTTGAAAAATAAAAGTCAGAATAAAAACTACAATAAAATAATACGATAATCGAGATATCAGAACAATACAATTAAACCTAACCTTCATGAAAAATCCTCATAACCCGATCAAGCACATCTACCACCTGTATTAAGCAGAAAAACAACATCTGGTAACAAAATAAAAACTACAACAAAATAATACGATAATTCAGATATCAAAACAATACGGTTAAACCTAATCTCTACACAAAAATTCCTCAAAGTCTGACCAAACATTCATCTATCACCTATATTAAGTAGATAAAATAACAGTAAGAAGAAGAACAACATTATAAGGTCCTTCACACTTTAAATATATATATATATATATATATATATATATATATATATATAATTTTTTCTCCTAGAACAGTTTTTGAAAGAATAGTCGTCGTAAACCTAAATAAAATGAGACATTAATAAAAATAATATTAATTGATCAGTTAAAAGAAATTCTAATCCTAAACCTAAACTCCTAAAGTTATGCTTAAATCTAAATACTAATAACATAATCGTATAAATAACAAATTTAACTAAATAAAGAGAGACAATTAATATAAATAATATTAATTAATTTATCAAAAGGAATCCTAAACCTAAACTGATGTTTAAAGCTAAAAAACATAGTCGTATAAATATATATTTAATGAATTCTATAAATTTAGACTTCTTGTTATATATTAATAATAATAATTGGAGAAAAATAGTAAAAAGACGATTTTGTCTAAAGGAGAGACTTTTAATGAAGGGCAAAAAGTTCAAATCACATTATAAGGTGCTTCACACTTTTAATATAGTATAGATAGATTACATAATATACCGTTTAAATACATCACTACAGGCTTAGATACATCGCTACATGCATCCACACAATAATGATACATTGCTACAGATATCCACACCACTCAGATATATCGCTACAGACATCCAGATCATAATTTTATCTCAGATACATCGCATAAGGCATGTATTCGCTGTCCGGATACATGGTTTAATCTCAGATACACCGCATCCGCATATATCTGAGGGATTACAGTATGTATCGCATGTATCTGAGAGGTTATAACATGTATCGTCATGTATCTGAGGGGTTACACATGTATCCACATGTATTTGATACACGCGATGTATCTGAGCAGCTTTTTAATAAGATGTGATATATTAAGTAATTAAAATAAATAGTGGTATGGTAAGGATGTTTGTCTCTTTATGTAATTTTTCCTTAGTATTATAACACTACTCCTTCCTTCCGATATTAGTTGGTCACTTTCCTTTTACGCGCATCTTAAGAAATCATAAATAAGAATGTAATTTTGCTAATTCACCCTTAAGAAACTTCTTTGGAACTTTACAAACAAGTGTGAACACTTTCAAAAATAATTAAATGCAAGGGTAACATGAGAAAAATTTAATTAATGCTTTCTTGATTTAGTAAGGTGACCAACTAATATGAGACAACTATTTTTAATATAGTGGTCAACTGATATAAGACGGAAATTAGTGCCACTATAAATAACCACAATATTTCTAACTCAATGTATTCAACTAAGTTTCAAGTCTTAAAACTCTGAAATTCCATTTAGAGATTTAGTAGAAAAATGTCAGGATTTTCATTTTTTCTGGTTATATTTATGGTGTTATTTACCATCCAAATGACAAATGCAACTACTTATAATGTAGGCGATGATGCCGGTTGGGATATGGGCGTTAGCGGCTGGGAAAAGGGCAAGCATTCCAAGGCCGGCGACGTGCTTGGTATGTAAACTAGCAATCGTCATAGCAGTTTTATTGTTGAAATCCTTTTAAAATAAGTTAGATCGTAGAATCACTTATTTATCAAAACGAGATTAATTAATTGTTTATGTCAAACTAGTTAGGTATCTATCTAGTATTAAATGCTTCATGGGTCTAACATTTTCTTTTTTTGTTATGCAGTATTCAGCTATCCAAAA
This sequence comes from Jaltomata sinuosa, assembly GCA_003996215.1. Classification (NCBI taxonomy): domain Eukaryota; kingdom Viridiplantae; phylum Streptophyta; class Magnoliopsida; order Solanales; family Solanaceae; genus Jaltomata; species Jaltomata sinuosa. The sequence goes on along the minus strand of QJPP01007525.1, from coordinate 2,102,787 downwards.
GTATTCACAATGTAGTGATAGTGAACGAGGCGAACTATGATTCTTGTACACCAACAGGGAAAACATTGGCTTCTAGAAATGACAAAGTAACCCTTGCTAAGGGAACAACTTATTTCATTTGTGGTATGCCTACTCATTGTAATTTTGACCAAAAAATTGCAGTTACTGCTAATTAAATATGTTGTTATCTTCTCATTGTTTTGATCTATTCTCCATTTCTATATTTAGGAGGAGAATACATGTAAGTGTCAAATAACTAGACCATGATTACAATCTTGTGACATGAGTTCATAATTTGTTAATGACATTTTAGTTATATCGATCTTAAAGTCTGAATATTTTCTTATTAGGGGTCAGATGGTTGGATTGAGTTGAATTTGAATATATCGAGATGGAATAAGTTAATAAATGAATTGAGTTAAAATTGACTCAAAAGTTACTTGGACGAAAATAAATTAGGTTGAGCTAAAGATGGGCTGATGACCCGACCAACTTGACCAAAAATGTTTTGAAGGATTTTTGAACGCTAATTAAAAAGAATGCGCTAATTAAAAAGAATGTTTTTGCTTCTAGTAGATAGCAATGTTGTATGGATACTTTTCTACACAATAAAAAATGTCCAATTTTATCATCTTCTATTGAAAATAATTTAGATGGAAAAGGGTCTAATATACCCTTCAAGTATTGAAGATGGTCCTAAAATACCATTCTTTCACATTTGGGTTCTAAAATACCCTTACCATCCACCTACGGGCTCTACTTTACCCTTTCACTTAACATAAACTTTAAAAATAATAATTAGTAATTTCATTTAATACGTGACAGTTTCTGATTGGTTGGAATTTAAATTAATTAAAAACTTAATAATTCCCAAACCTAATCCGCATCCCGCATAAAATAACCCTATGTCTAGTTAATAAATCCATTCCTAAAATGTCTGGAGGAAACAAAGTCATAATTGTTGCCTTTGCTATGATGCTTTGCATCTTGCTTCAAACCAACATTTCAAATGGAGCTACATTTGCTGCTGGTGATGCTAATGGTTGGGGTTTCAGCATGAATGGTTGGCCTAATGGCAAGACTTTCAAGGCCGGCGATGTTATTGGTAAGGATTTATAAACTGATTTTTTATTCAAATAATAAAGGAAATTAAAAGCGCAACTATTCATGATATTTTGCTTATTTATTTTATACAAAGTTTAAATATCCAATTGGAGTGCACAATGTGGTGAAATTGAGCAAGGCAGGGTATGACTCTTGCAGTGGTGCTGGAGGACAAGTTTCCAGTTCAGGAGACGACAAAATAACACTTGCAGAGGGGGCGTCGTATTTCATTTGTACCATTGAACCACATTGTTCTAATGGTGTCAAGGTTGTTGTTACTGCTAATTAATTCACTTTAAATTGTACGTAGCGAAATGTACTAATCCCCTATATCATTCTTGTAATTCTACTTTCGAGTATCAATGATATAAAATATTCTATTGCATGATCCTTATATATACATGAGGTCAGTTTTATTTAAGAACACACCAATATCTGGTGTATTATGTGTCCCATATATTGGTCAAATCTTTTTTTGTCAAAATTCTTTTGAGTTATCAAATTAGAATTTCTTTGGAAACACTATCAATGTTTTCCTTTTATTCTCGATAGTTCCATTTACACACAAAAAACGAAGATTTATAAAGTTTATGACCGTTACTTCATCAGATTACAATATAATGGTGCAGATTCTCCAAGTGACATTGCAAAAAGTTATGTAAGACATTGCCTATTACAAAACCTTCATTCTAATTAATCCCTTCAAACACATTTCTAGCTAATTCAAAAATCATTCTTAAGAGCCATAAAATGTATGGAGTAAACATGATCAAATTTTTCCTAGCCATAATGATATGTGTCCTGCTCAAAATCATTACTTCAAATGGAGATACTTTTTCTGTTGGTGGCATCAATGGTTGGGGCTTGAATATGAATGGATGGCCTAATGGCAAGACTTTCAGTGTTGGTGATGTCGTTGGTAAGGAGGAATCATATACTCTAATGAAAAAGAATTACGTTTATTTCACTTTGTTTTTCTTAGATTATATTAACCTAAAAGATTGGTTCGATTATTAGCACAAACGACTTTACTTGAAGTAGTGATGGAAAATGTGTGGATGTTTTTTTTTCTTTTTTCGAAAATGCAGAGTTTAAGTATAAAGTTGGAATGTTCAATGTGGTGATAGTGAACAAAGATGGATTCAACTCTTGCAACGCTATTGGAGGAGAAGTGCTTAGTTCAGGAGACGATGAAGTATTAGTTCCAAAGGGGACAACTTATTTCATTTGTAGTCTCGAAAATCATTGTGCTAATGGTGTTAAGGTTGCTGTCATCGGCAATTGATTTACTAATAAATAATATAAAATTCACTTGCCAAAATTTTACAGTCTCATTATATTCTAACAATTGTAATATTTGAGTACTAGTATAACTTTTTATTTTAATTATATAATTTATAGATGTCCTTTGTTTGTTAAGTACTTGTCATTCATTTTACTTTGTTATAAAAGTAAAAAATTAAGGACAGCCCGGTACACAAAGTATTCCGTATTAACGAGGTTCAAGAAAGAGTCATACCTCAAGAGGTGTGATATAGACAGCGTGATGAATATACATTGATGGACATATGTTGATTCTGTATTCTGCTACTCCCTTAATTAGAAATTCTCTAAAAACAAGAGTAGTCAAAATATAACGTGAAGCAAAAGATTCAAACCAATGAAACATGACAGTTTCTAACTTCTAAGTCGTACAACTCTTAACGTAAAAGGAATTTGGTCATACTTTCCAAACAAATTTGTAAATCTTGAAGTCTTACTAGTTTTCAACCAGTTATATACATTCAGGATATACAATTTTGTGAATTGTATACTCCAAAGATATACAATATACAAAAATGCGCTGTGCAACTTTTTGAGCGAATAACATACATGGTCATACATGGTCTTACAAGTTTTCTTTTGTACAAACTTTTTATTCATTAACTCTACTTTTTTTAATTTTTTTTTTGTTTCAATAGTCTCTTTTAAGAAGTGTCAAGTAAGAGCCTGTTTGGATTTGCTTAAAAAAAAGAGTAGCTTTTAAGCAATGTGATTAAAAGCTGAAAATAAGTGCTTATAAATAAGTAGATAAGTGTTTGAATAAAAAGTGCTGAAATTGAAAAAAAAGCTGTTAATGTGTTTGGTAAACAAGTGTTGTTAAACACTTTTTTGTTGTTGGAGAAAAGGAAAGGTGGAGAAAGGGATGAGAATGAGAGAAAAAGAGAGTATTTTCATATTTTTAGGGCTGAAAAGTGAGGGTAGTGTTGGAATTTGGAAAAATAAGGGATAAAAGGGTAAATGTATTGGTCAAACTTAAAAAGAATTTTAAGCTAAAAGCAAAAAGTTGGGGGTTTCAACTTTTAGCTTTTAGCTTTTTTGAATCAGTTTTTAGCTTTTTTTAATTGTTTTTCTATTTTATCAAACACTCAACTAATCTAAAAAAGAGATTAAAATCTTATCCAAACAGGCTCTAAGCTGACAGGGCTAATAGGCCCAATGGTTGTTGGGCTTCATTTTGCCAAATTGGGCCCCCAAAACCCTGCTAACCCTGTGTTTCTCCACTTTATAACCCTCTCACCATCTCAAAACCCTAGCAGCAAGAACTCAGTAACAGCAGCAGAAGGAGCAGACCGCCATTATCTTGCCTTAAGGTACAAACCCTAACCAATTCCTCTGTATCATACAAGTTCATCTATATATTTATTAGGCATTTTCTCACTCGCAGTTACATTTCTGTGAAATAATTTCAGGAACAGGTAATTCGATTGAGTAGAAAATGTCGTGCGGAGAAGTTGCTTGTACCTATGCTTGTTTGATCCTCCATGATGAGGACATCCCCATCACTGTATGTATCTTTGCCTTGATGTTATACGGATCTGTTTTTATCATGTTGTGAAGTATTGATTTTGGTTTTGGTTTTGGTTTGGTTGTTAATAGGCGGAGAAGATTTCTGCTATTTTAAAAGCAGCAAATGTTTCCGTCGAGCCTTACTGGCCTCTCTTGTTCTCCAAGCTTGCCGAGAAGAGAAACATCTCAGATCTCATCATGAACGTTGGTGCCGGCGGCGGTGGTGCCGCTGTCGTTGCCGCCCCCGTCGGTGGTGCCGCCGCTGGTGGTGGTGCTGCAGCTGCTCCTGCTGCTGAGGAGAAGAAGGTAACGAACTGTTTTAGTTTTTTTTTCTTTATTCTTATTTTGTTGAACCACTAGTTGCATATTTATAACTGAGTTTGATTGTTTGTTTGTTGAATGTGTACAGGAGGAGCCAAAGGAAGAAAGTGATGACGATATGGGATTCAGTTTGTTCGATTAGAAGCTACTGTTAGTATGATCTGTTCTTTTGTTTCCAAAATATTGGTTAAAGTTTTTAGTTTTGATGTTTGAGATATTCGGAAAGTGTAAGAGTACATGTAATCCGGAGGAGGTTATGGACTCCTTTTGTGCTAGTTTTGAGCAATTTTTGTCATTTTAATTAAATGTTCGTCCCTACTGCGAAATTTTATGTCTGTTTTATTAGATTCTCAGTGCTGTTTAACTTATTTCTTGACAATCAAAAAAGGACTTTTAGTTTTATATAAAAGAATTGATATGCCTTTGGGGATGAAACATGAAATATTCTCTGTTATTTTAGATTTAATCTCTTTGTTTTTAGACACTGAGATTTGGGGATGTAAGATTTTGTGTCACAGTAGTTTGATTTTAAGTTATTTGGTGAAGCAGCTTCATTGATCCCTTCTGGTTGAAGGGATGTTGAGCTGGAAATGTATTCCATTCTTATATGATGTGCATTTGAACGAACTCTCTGTTAAGTTTGGATAAGTTGTTCAGTAGATACTGTAGTAGATAGCAAAATTATGACATGGGATAAGTTGTTATAGGGAGTAGTTATGTGCAATTAGTGTATATGAGCTTTGTTGTAGTCTTGTATATTTGATACCATAGAGCCTCAACGGTGTATGTTTAGATCAATGTGAGTTGGATGCCTCTAGGTTGCTTGGGCGACTAGTTATAATAGCCTCCAGATCTTCCTTCACGTTATTAGGCCTACTACTCTACCTTCCCCTGATCTTTTTATTATTACATCAAACTGAAAATTTTTGGTTTTTAAATATTTCCAACGCAATGACCTATTTGAGCCAAGAACCATCTTCAGCACGGAGTAAAGAAAAATGATTCACTGTTGGATTCTAAATTCTCTCTTAAATGGTTGTAGTTTGTTATCTTACATGGACATGTATGTCTTTAGAAGTGATGGTCCTATAGAAATAGCTATAAAAGTAGTGTGGTGGGACTCTATTTCTATAGTCGAAACTCGAAAGTCTTCATTTGCATAAAACCTCAAACTACAGATTTGAGTCTGGAGTAAAGTGTACATCTCTTGGGTAATGAAGAAGAATCCAAATGTTACTGTGTGCCATGCTTGTGATAAAAATGATACTTCTGATAGTATTTGTTATCCGCCCATTGGCTTCCTTTTGCACTATACCTACTACCTCATTTCTCTCTCTACTACCTAGAAATCTATGCTTGAATGCCTAGCCAGGAGCAGCTTCGTATGCTATTAGCATTGAAGGTTGTACTCTAGCTTGCTCTGAGCTGGTAAGACTTAGTCCAACACATCTCTCAGTGTCCAGAGTTATTTAATTTTATTGATACACGTTCCAGAGATGGCTACTTGAATCCTTTCAAAAAAATTTCCAGCAAATCATGTTCTAGAATTGTATGCTTGAATCAATTTAAAATTTTCAGGACATTTAAATGTTCCCTTTTGCTTTGTTTGATGCTCTTTTCCCATTTTACTCGTAGACAGTAATAAATAGGGGTCCCCAAGGCTTGCGTCAATAATTTTAAAAAATACTTGAAAAATGCAAGCTTCTTAAGTCGAGATCGAACGGAAACTATAGCATCACAGTTGGTTGCTCAGTGGCGTAGCCGCCTCCTTTCGATTGATGTGCCGTGACTGTCATTTGTTGGCTGTAAGTTGATCTTCTTAAGAGAGTCTCTTCCTGTTTCTAGCAAATGCATGGCAAGTTTAAAATCACTTTTACACCCTGTAAAACCAATTAACTTCACCACCTTTTAGACGTTTGTGAACAAAAACCATCAGAAGCCAACCAACACTGGTGTATCTTATCCGTCGCAGTTCTAGACAGTAAAGTTGATGCCGTTGATAAAAACTGAGTAGGCTTTCACGAGCTTATAACAAAAGGTCCTGTTCTTTCTGGAAAATAAAAATTATTGGTGCAAGTGAATGTGATCCCCCAAACTACAATTCCCTCAGCTTTAGAGGCATTGCTTGTGTTCTTGTCAGCACTAAAAACATATCCCAAACTTCTCGTCCCACCGGCCAGCTCATGGAAATAGACTGACTACCGGAGATATTCATGTTACTTCGTCAGCACTGGTTATAAAAGAATATTAATACTGATTTCCAATTGTTAGCTCAGACAGATGGGGAACATTCTGAAAAGGCACAGGTTTATCCATGTCAAATGTATGTAAAAGATAAGACACTAGAATTGGAGCATCAACCTCCAGACACTTGAACATTTTAACAATATCATTTCCATGAACTTCAAACTTGGAAGTGGATCAGTAAATATCAAATTCTGTAAACAGTTATTAGCATCTATAACACGGACTTGATCGAGACCCGTAATTGCAAATTCAATCCAGCGATCAATTTCAGTAGAAACTAATCCAACAAGATGGATTAAACATAAATAACATTAAGATGCCTCTAATTGTTCGAAAATATTCATCACTGCAATGTACACCACCATATAGAACCACATAAGACAACAATTTGTACTAAGTTGTATTATAGTTTAAAAAGTAAAACTGTTTCCTGCAACAGAATTGAGAACTCTTTATTTCCACATTGCCCGTCTTCTGATCGTCCAAAAGCTGTGTCTTCTCAATGTTCTCGTCGTCAATCTTGGCTCGATTTATCACTGTTTTGTTTAGTCCTTGGATTCGTCCGTTACAATTGATTCCACTACTAGATCAAAGTAACTGATTTAATATCATGTATCCCATGGTTGTAGATGTAAAAATCAGAAGAAACTCTAAATAATCGACTAGGACTCTATCCATAAAAGAAATACTGTATTATATTATTTCTGCTTTTCCTAATTACTAATTCCCCTATAGGAAATGGAAATTTCACGTGAAACGTATAAACATTCATCCTAAGGAAAACGAGACCTTAATTAATTAGATTCAACAAAATAGAATGATTATTTGATTTGACACTGTTTTTCAGTAGCAATTCAGCATTATTGGTTAAAATACTTTAGCCAGAAGGATGTACAAAATACTACTAGCAGTAAAAACAAACAAGAAATTAAATTAATAGCAACCAAGACTACCCATTAAACAGAACCAAACTAAAGTATAATTATCCCACAGCTAGCCAACCACACATATCTGCAGTGTAAGAAATTTATCTACTATATCAAATGAGCTAGCTAGAGATTGAAACAAATTTCTACAAACACAATCTTGAGTTAGGATTGGCAGACATTTTATTTAGTTACATGATTCACCAGCAGTTACTTAACTTGAGAACAGTTAGTTAGCTTACTCTCTTAATGTCAGTAGAGGTAGAGTTCTTTAACAAATTAAACAACAAAAGCAATGGGGTTGACCATACCATGTATATATTCACACAGACAGCTATGCCAAAAATAGTTATACAAACATTAGTGATAACACCTTAATTATAGTATATTTTATCATAACTAGGATCAAATTAAATCACTTTTCTTTCAAGGTATAACAAACCAAGATGCAAAAAATAGTGCAAATGAGGCACCCAAGAGGTTTGTTCTATCAGTCAATATGAAATAGTGAAAATCGTAGGAGATCAGAGTTCAAATTCCAGTAAGTAAAAAGTGCTAGGAGGTACCAAACATGAAACATATATATCTGATGAAATAATCGAGGTGCACGTAAATTAATTCCAACATTATTTCTATCAGAAAAGAAGAAGAGAGGGATTGAGTTAAGCAACATACAAGTGAAATTATAGGGTGGTTGGCTAGCTAGCTGTGGCATCTGTGAGCGTTTCTGAAAGAGAAATTTTGCAGAGCTAGTTTGGCACTATGGCCCCCTCCTCATAATTAATCTCTTGGCAAGGGAGGTGGACAGAATGCCAAAATGTCTCTACACTGTTCCTGTTACTCATAAGAAACTCTACAAAAAGGAAGAGAAGAGTACACTATTCAAGAAAATCCCTTGATGATTGATCAATGACTTTCCAGCACATATATAGTTATATATAGTCGTAGAGTCCGATCCATAATTTGAAGTTTATGAGTTCCCGCAACAACGTCAAGTTAATATTGCAATAATACAATAAAATATTTATAGATATTTAGTGAATATATTAATATATAGTATAGAATTTAGGCTCTAGATTCAACTCTGACTTTGATTTTGTATCCTTTTTGTTGAAAGAAATTAAGAAAAGAAAAGGAGAAAGTGGGTGCATCATGCATTAGCGTGCATGGTGGTTGTACGACTTAGTGGAGGGTAAAAGGGAAAAGTTCACAAGTAAAAAAGTGTTGTTTTTTTCTTCTTCTTCTTTACCTCATTTCCCATGTTAAAGTTTGAGAAGCTCCTAGTTCTTTGCTTCAGTATTCTTGTACTTTATGGACAGAGTTGCCCTTGCTTCTTCCTTTTTTTCAAGTGATCAAGCATGGATGTATTGTACATGAATATTGGAAAGTGACTTTTGATTGTCCATGATGATGATGATTCTGATAGCTGTAACTATATGATTTGGTTTTTGACTTTTGCAGCAATAAAAAGGAGAGTGCAATATGGGGCTGGCCTTTGTCTCCCATTTACTTGGTAATCACCATTGTCAACTCACATCAATTCAACCCTTTTTAACATTTCAATTTTTCTCACCCCCACAAGACAGAGCTAGGGGCTCATCCGAATCTTCTTATTAACCCGTATATAATAATATAAAGGTTAAAATTATGTTATATGTATTTATAGATATCGGATTTCCTTTAACTTTTTTCGTGTTTTTACTTGTTTATATTTTAAAATTTCTTGATAAAAATTCTGACTCACACAGCCTCCAACCATCCTCATATACCATCAGCTTTTTGCTCCATAACGTGTTAAGGGGTTTTTAATCTATAAATGGGAGAGAGAGAGTGTTTGTTGAAATGATAATTAATTGGGGACAAAAAGACCGACGAAGAAATGTTTTTATATGTTAACATATGATGCCATTTTTGGGTATTACTTTTACATCTAAACTCTAAACTAATTTAAGTGTATGTTGTGTCACATATTTTCAGCTATCAAATGATACATACTTATGCCAAAATATGAAAAAGAAAGAAAGTCGTCTCTGTATTCACAAATATTTTGTGACAAAATGTAGAAGGGTTGAGTTGCGTAATAACAGATTCATAGGTCAATAAATCCGTTGTAAAGTACTATGCGTCTAATCTAATATATGCACGCCTAATATGTGTACCTTAATTGAACATTTTTTGTAGAGTGAATTTTGACTAACATGGGTGAGATCCATTCATGAATTCACATGCATTTTTTCAAAGCATTTACACTGCCTCCATTCTAAGTTAAAGTTATTGTCTTTTTTGCTAAAGTACTATATATGGTTGTTTTAATTAAGTACGTAGCTTTTCTTTCTGAATGTAAAAATTATCTTTCTCATATTTACGGTAATTGGGCGGGTTGAGTTAAATTTGAGCTGGTCAAACTTAAACAGGTTAGACGAGTTGGGTTTGATTTTGCCACTCCTAATATTTACACACATTCAACAATTGTTTTAGTTAAAATAACAGCTAATTAAATGAAAACTCGCATGGGATATAGATATATTCAATCATTAGAGTATATCTTTTTAAGATGGAGATATATTTTGCAAACAATTTCGCATACTAGAGTAGGTAATTGAGAGTCATTTCACATATTCTTCATATTAGTTGTCGTATTAATCTGGGAGTTTCTTGTTATTTCATTTCTATTACTATTTAATATTTTTTATACTTTGATTACCGTATTATTTTGTTGTAGTATCTGCTCCCCTTTTTTAGTATGCTTTGTCATGCTTTTTTTAGCATTTTGTTTTGGCTTCTTCATTCTCCGGGTTTTCTTTTTTCGAACTGCTTTGTAATGCTTTTACTTGAGCCGAGGATCTATCGAAAACAACCTCTCTACCTCCCAAGGTACATAGGGGTAAGGTCAATGTACACACTACCCTTCCCTGACCTCACTTGTGAAATTACACCGAGTATTTTGAGGTGTTATAAAGAACTAAAGAGAAATATCCACAACAAGCATCCGTTATCGTCCAGCGGTTAGGATATCTGGCTTTCACCCAGGAGACCCGGGTTCGATTCCCGGTAACGGAAATTTTTTTTAATGGTTTTTTCTGACTCAAATATATTACGATTATTACTCTTTCAAATAAGGGAAAAATAAGAGAGAAAAAAAAGATTATATCATTACATCTAAATTTTATCTCCTGTTTCAATAACTGATCTCTTTTTGGACAAATGAACACACTTGTGCAGTTGCAGACTTGCAGTAAGCCAATAAAAACATTAAATCCGTCCTCGCATTTAGTGTGTTGTGAGTTACCGTGCTCTATCTAGAATCGACCATGTTAGAAGTTTTATCCAAAGGTCTTGCAAGAAAATAGGATTTCATATTGAGCTCGTGTGATTTTATTCCCTTACTCCAATGTGTGATTTTGTTCTATAAATAAGCCAAAAAAAGAGAATTAAAGTGTTTGAACACAATATTTTAAAATTCATTCAGATCATGGTATCACAATAGATATTAACATTTGAATTTTAAGAACTTCGATTAGTATTTTTCAGAAAAAAAGTTGAAAAAGACATATTTCTCCTCATCTTTACTCCAACCACCAATTCACATTCTGTTTCTGTTGATTAATTCTGATATTTAGTAGCGTAAACCTCCACAATGTGGATTAGGGGCAATTAGAGAGTTTATATGTAAAGACAACAAATAAGCAAATCAGGATGGTAATGTATGAGAGTGGACTGAGATTAATCTGAATCAAACTCAATCATGCTATTTCTTCAGTACAATATTTACTTATAAAAATAACTTGAGAAGGAAAAAAACATATTAACAGGATTGAGATTGAGGAAATAGTTGTTTGTCATTTGGTGCATTTGCAGGACAGTTGAGTTCCAACAGCACTTTTGAGTCTGCATTTACATGTTGATTATATCTCCAAGAGAAGTGGGGGAATTGAAAGCAACTTCTACTAGATCATTGAATCAGATATATACTGAGCAATCACAAAAGCTTAAGCTGAAGATCAGTAATTCCGTTTACCAGAACCAGCTCTCCGTCGAGCCTTCCTCTTCTTGCTCTTAGGAGCAGTAAGCTTGGAAATAGAGCGAATTTTTGGAGCCGGTTGATCATCCAGGGGAAGATCTGGATCTGGAACACTAGCTGGGATGGTAACCTTCTGGACATGCTCTAAAACCAGAGGCTTTTCCGCAGAATGAATCTTGAATTCCTCAAAGTTACTCATCTCTTCCTTCATTCTTTGATTGTAGATTAGAACCCCATCTTCAGGCTGCACATGTGAAAGATGATTGATGAATTCAACACATCAACAATTGAATGGCAACAAGTTTTAGGTCATCATAATACCATATGAAGAATATTCATGATCTAAAATACAAGCTTTCTGCAAGTTTGCCACAGTGGATAAAAATCAGATCTTTCTCACTTTCAGGTAAAATAGACATTAGCTTCCAAGCACCAATCTTTTCCAAGGCAATAAGTATTGAGAGTTTTGACTGTTTTTATGAGCGAACAAACGATTTAACCACCAACTATTACTATTATAAATCAATGAGTTAACTAACTTAAAGCAGGAAGTAACAATGACAAGGAGAGAGAAAGCACTCAGAGAAATAGAACATAAAATGAAAGCTAAAAGAGAAAAAATAAAAGCACACCCCACCATTTTGCCAACCTAATTTGGAAACCACGACATTCTTTTTGAAGGGTTAATGATATATGATGAATCATAGGCGCATACAGAGACACAGAACAGCAATAAATGAAGAATAGTGTCACATTGAAGTACTCACATTGGTGTTTGTATCCAAAAGTAAGGTACGGTCTGTGCTTTCAATCACATCAGGGACGCTCACTGCTTTTCCATGCCTTGAAGCTGCACTGTCAGGCATAACCATATTATACTCAGATATCAGCTGTGATACAACATCACATGATCCTGCTGGCATTTTGACTTGATTGTCTTGAAGAAGGGCAGAACTTTGAGTAGAGCTGCCCAAAGCATGACATGGTAGAAGAGATTTCAAGTCATCAGTGCTTGAGAACATCCCATTCTCACTTGTTACCTTGTCAAGTCTAGTTTTAAGCTGGATAACTTGTGACTGAAGAACCCCAATCTTGCGGAGTATTTTCTCCAGAGTATCACCATCAGCAGGCTGTTGGTGCAAGTCATCTTGAATCTCATCATCAGCATTGATCTTGTCAGAGCAGATGGCTACAGAATTAAGAAGTGGAATGATTTAATTCTTCAAACAATCAGAAGAAAACTAGCCGAAGAACTAAGCACATGCAGCAGGTGGAATTTGTATAGGATTACATTTACAAAAGAAAACTACTATTATTATAGACTAGGGGTGTGTCCGGTACGAAGGAAAATGTATTCCACAGAAGTAGGTGGTTTTCTTATGGGTTAACGGAAAACATTTTCGGAAAATATCTTCTAGTGTTTGGTTGGTAAGGGTGTTGGCACTGATTTTTGAAATAAGGACGTTTAGGTTTGACTAATAAGATAGAAAGGGGTAAGCCAAAACTTTCTAATCTTGATACAGTTCCAACAGGCCTATTCTTTGACTCTCCTATAGTGTATGGTATATTCTTTCCATCTTCCTACTGGGATAGATATTCTAACAACAAACTACCTAGCTTACTTAGCTAGTTGGCAGCTCCGCATCGTGAACTGCATCGGGAAAGGGCATCAATGTTTTCCAGTGTTAGTGTTTAATTGTAAGGAGAAAAATAGCTTCCTAAAAATGTATAGTTTCCATGAAGTTCCCTAACATGACATAAATAATTTCCTGTGCACCTCCACGACCCTCCAATCCCCAACCCTAAACCTAATATTAACATGAAAGCACCATTTGATTTTAGAGCACAAACAGAAGTCTCCACCTCTCTATCTTTGAATTTCCTAAAATCGAGCTTCAACCACTCTCTTACTCAATTCTTTAGTCTACTTATTTCTATTTCAATTTATGTTGTTTGTTCCCTGTTTTTAACTGAAAAATACATTCTCTCTGCTCAGTGCTCAACAAAAGTTAGATGTATGTCTAACCTGTCATCGGACCACTACTTCAAATGCTCATTGACTGCATGCCTTTTTCCTATATTTCCCAAATCTCACACCCCAAACTTCATCAAGGGACTCTAGTGCCAGCTCTGGCATCTCGATGCTCTTGGAAAATGACTTCCTTAAGCATGCCAAGGGAGTTATTTTCCAGCTTTTTAAGGAAAATGTAATCTTAGGGAAAATGTTTTCTCAAACAAATTAGCCAACCAAATGTGAAAAACTTGAAACACTTTCTGGAAAATGTTTAACTTCATGCCAAACAGACCATAGATCAAGTTCAAAGATGAGATGGATATACACTTAATGGGGGGTCAAAATGAATCAATTAATCAGCCATGCCTTAATCCAAACTAACTAGTGTTGGCCATATGAATTCCTTGCATCCAGTTCCATTCCATTGTATTTGGGTCTATTTCATTCCAATACTAAATAAGCTATCCTTTATGTCAATTAAGGAGTTTTCTAAAACTATAGTTCTTATCACTTATCCCTACAATAACATACAAGTTTCTACGAGACCTAAAAAGATTCTTGACAAACACAGAGCATAATGCAAGTGTAACAGCTAATCTTAATCTCAACTAACCATTATCACCTATATTATCCCTATGCTTCCATTTTGTTCTGTCCTTAACTAAGTCCGCAATTTTTTTGTAGTTTTGGGCCAATCTGCGCTGTGCTGGTCCGGATCAGGGGTCGAAAAAACCTTTAGCTAGTTTCATCAATTAACACAATAATTAACAAATAGCAAGCATCACGTCAATTAACAGAATATTGGAGCGAACGCCAGAACATTAGGAACCCACAAAAAGCACTAGACTATGCGTCCTGATGATTAACCAGGCCAGGTTATTATGCATGTGCCAAGTCTCATACAATGCTAATCAAAGTTACAAAAAAACACTAGCGGAATTATGTGGTCACACATGGAATAGGTTTGGAGACAAACTCTGGAGTCAAAAGGGTTCAGGTTGAGTAGGACGAAGACAGAATATTTGGAGTGCAATTTTAGCGGCATGTCTCAGGAATCCGGTGTGGAAGTGAGGCTCGATATGCATGCCATCCAGAGGAGAGGTAGCTTCAAGTACCTTGGGTCTATTATCCAAGGAGATGGGGAGATTGACGAGGATGTTACCCATCGTATTGGTACAGGGTGGATGAAATAGAGGCTCGCATCCGGAGTCTTGTGTGATAAGAAGGTGCCTACTAGACTGAAAGGCAAGTTTTACCGAGTAGTAGTTAGACCGGCTATGTTGTACGGAGCGGAGTGTTGGCCAGTCAAGAACTCTCACGTTCAGAAGATGAAGGTAGCGGAGATGAGGATGTTGCGATGAATGTGTGGGTTTACTAGGAGGGATAGGATTAGGAATGAGGATATCCGAGACAAGGTTGGAGTGTCTTCAGTAGAGCACAAGATGCGAGAAGTGAGGTTGAGGTGGTTCGGGCATGTGAACAGGAGATGCATGGAGGCCCCGGTGAGGAGGTGTGGGAGATTGGCTATGGATGGTTTCAAGAGAGGTAGAGGTAGACCGAAGAAATATTGCAGAGAGGTGATTAGACAAGAAGCCTATTTTTAGACTGTTTTGTCTTGAGCCGGGGGTCTATCGGAAACAGCCTCTCTACCTCACCTCTGAGGTAGTGGTATGGACTGCGTACACTCTACCCTCCCCAGACCCCACGCTGTGGGAATACACTGGGTATGTTGTTGTTGTTGTTGTAGGTGATTAGACAAGATTTGGCGCAGTTGCGGCTTACCGAGGACATGACCTTAGATAGGAAGGTGTGGAGGGCTCGGATTAGGGTAGACGGTTAGTAGGTAGGTCTGCTTCTTACTAGTAGGTAGGTTTGCTGTGTCTTGTTGCACTAGTTAGTAGTTGTAGGTCTGCTCTTGTAGTTTCTTATTCTTCGGTTTTTGCTGTTTTCTAGTGTTTCATGTGGTTCGGGTATAGTACTATTTTGTTATAGTATATTTCGGTGATTACATGTTGTCTTATTTACTGTGTATATCTCTTGTACTTTTATTTCGACCTCTTATGGTCCTTTTTGGTCTTGAGCCGGGGGTCTATCGGAAACAACCTCTTTACTTCATCTGAGGTAAAGGTATGGTCTGCATACATTCTACCTCCCCACACCCCACTTTGTGGGAATACACTGGGTATGTTGTTGTTGTTGTTACATGGAATAGGGGTTTAACACTCTTAGAGCATGTTTGGTGTGAGGGAGAAGATAAAATAATCCCGGGAAAAAAATTTAGTGCCTCTTAATTTCTTGTTTGGTTACAAAGCGTGGGATAACTTAACCTAGGATTAATATTTAGTGATGGGATAAGTTATCCCTACCTTTGGGTGGAATAACAATACTGGGATAATTTATCCCAACGTAAAATAGTTAAAATGACAAAAATACCCCCTCAAATCTTTTTTATACATCACTTTTCACATCCTTTAAATAAGATGAAGGTTATTTTTGTAAACAAGCAACTTATTCTTAGAATTATCCGATGCATATTATTTTTAATACAACAAACCAAACACTCAATAAGAAATAATACCAGGACAACTTATCCCAGGATAACTAATCCCATCATAACTTGTCTTCAAACCAAACGACCCCTTAAGGTTATCACTAGGATTCACACTCGTGTATTGCAATTAAGAGCATTGCAAAGATGACAACCAAGCCAATGACACTGCTTAAAGAATGTGACCACAAGTTACTGTCCCTAAAAACACACTCTTTATTATTTATCATTATTGTTAATATTCTATCTGGAATCTTTACACTTGTTTCACATCTTCTTATCATTGTACTCTCATATCTTAACAAATTTAAGGATGAGTACATAATAATCAAATAAGTAGATATACAAAATGGATAGAGGAGTGTTATTCTCTCAAGTTTTATGAAAGCAAGTGGTACATCTAGCGTGACTTGGAGATTTAGAGCAGAGGAAAACCAATGTATAGCCTTCCTTGAAGTAAGAGCCTAAGGCTAGGCCTTTTTATGTCATATGTGATGGTATTATAGCCAAGTTGATCTTTTATCAGCATCAACCAGATATTGCCACTAATTTTACTCCAACAAGAGCATTCTTCACATGCATGCACATATCTGTCACCTAAAGTGCTGTCAACCATACGTGTGTCACTCGTCTGAAAACTCAGTCACTCATTTCACTTATGTTAGCTTGCTTTGTTATCCTTTATTTTAGGAATCTTAGCTTAGTTGCTATTGCTCCCTTACTACTAATCAGATTATTCCGATTTAACTTCCGTCTTAACCAACCAGCATGCTGTAACCTAACTAAATGACTATGCGCAGGGGCGGAGCCAGGTAGGGGTAAGGGGATTTGTCCTTTGGTGGAAAATTACACTATTATCTGGTTAAAATTATTTTTATGTATATCTAGTAGATGTTGAATCCCATTTGGCTTCTTCATGTGTTTACTTAGCTTATTCATATTCTGAACCTCCTTAGCGAAAATCCTAACTCAGCCACTGACTATGCTGAGCCACCACCCAACCTCTCACACCAAGCAATCTTGTACCTGTCAATGAAAGTACTAACTAATTCTAACTGCACAATGGAAGTAAAATAGGACTTGTGGCATATTGACAGAATTAGAGGTCACAAGTAACTTAGCAATTAGGGATCAACTTCACCAACAATGTCAGAAACACAAAAAAGGAAAAGTACTAACTGAACTGGAAAACTTCAATCTTTAACATCTCCCTGAAACATTAAAGAAACTTGCACTCGAGAAATAATTATAAATTCTTAATCAAACAGCAGGTGCCTTGCACAAGAAGTCACAATTCCGTACAGTCCAAACATAGCCTCTGGTGTGTGTGCAATAGCCATTAATAAAAGACTTGAATAGAAACAACATATGCATTTTTTTTGATAAGGTAGATATTATAGGAACATATGCATTGCTACCGCCTACCGTTTTGATGTTATCAGATTATTTTCCACCGAGAAGCAACAAAGAACCACAACAACTGCAACTCAAAATTAAGAAAAGTATGCGTTCAAACCTATTTTGTCCAACTCATTGTCCAGAAAAGAACCATCAGCACTTGACTTTCTTTTTTCTGCAAGTCACAAATACAAATTCATGATTTGCAAATGAAAATGTGAAAATAGGCTAAAGGATAATGAAGGGAAATATTACCAAAGAAAGAAAACAAGGGATGATGAGACATATAAGCTGCTATATCCAATGTGTCTTCAGTTCTTCTTCTCTTCTTTCTCTTCACAACCTTATCTCTTAAATTATTACAAGAAAATGGAAGTGACTTTGAACCTAAATCTTCCAATTGAACACTTCCCATTTGCAGCTTCATCTGGTGGTTGTAATCCCGCATTTGTTTCTCATATTTCCGACTTTGAGACTGAAGCAGATGGAGTTTCAACTCAATCAACTTGCATCGCTGCCTAAGAGGTTGTATAAATTCTCTCCAATGAGGGGTCACCTTTTTCCTCCTAAAGGACAAAAAAAGGAACATGTTAAGGTTTCTGTAGATATTTTCTTACTCTAGAAAAGGCACAAAACCCTTCGGGAGGATCAGATGGTTTGGCTTGGGACTTCCATTATGGAGGTCTCAAGTTCGAAAACTCTTGCCTGTGACAGCAGGGGGTTGACCTTCTGGGTCGAGCTCATCACACGGGACTTGCCTAGTGCGGTTTACCTCTTCTGTGTGGTTTAAGAGCTATTGCACAGAAGCGGGGTTTACCCTGTGCGCACCCAAAGGTAGCGGTTGCAGGTTTCCTTGTCATTAAAAAAAGGCACAAAACACCACAAAGGACTACACTATCCCTAAGCCAATGTTGAATCTGACACAAACTGTCACATAAGTCAAGGATGAGATGATTAGCCTGTTCTGTTTGTGAACAAGAAACTCAAGTTACTCAACAGCTAGTTCATGGTCAGACTAGGTTGAACAACTACCCAAGGGGGTAGCCTGGCGGTTCAAGATCAGAATAACGACCTTATGAACCTGGTTCAAATGGCAACACAATATGAATTCTTTCTATATGCTGAAACCTTGGTGGCAGAGTTAGCCGATATCTATACTGAATGGTCGCAAATACCAAGTGTATTAGTCGAGGGCTGGCCCGACCACCACCATTATCCGAAAACGAAAAACACCTTTGTTGAACAACTAAATCATGCATAGATAATTCTTCGTAGCAAACCAATCCTTTAATGTAACAAGAAAATTGACTCTAATAGATGTATCAATCCCACACATGACTGGCCTGCATGTCTACTGGCAAAATTTTGCAACCAGAGCACATTTTTAACAGTTACCACTCACTCTCATCCACTCATTGATTTCAGAGTTTATCACTCTCTTCTATGTAACTTTTGCCACTCCAGGTTTTGTTGGAGTTACAGGACAGATAGAGCAGCAATTACCATCTTCCTCTCCCTGACAGGAATTACTTTTTATTGACTTATCATTCTCATGTCAGACAATACTCTTATCTCTTTTTCTCAACCTAAATTACACGCCCAAACAATGAGTGACAAACAAATAACCCACCCCAATTCCAGAAAACTGTTACTAGGCATGATGGCAATTTTCTCAATTAGCTCGACATTATCACCAATAAGGTCATTAAGGTCTAAAAGTAACAGCTATGGTATCCAAAAAAAAATATACTCATTAAATCATCTTTAAGTTTATTTTATATCATGCAATAAAAAATAAAGATATGCAACTTTTTCTACAGGATTTAGCAAAGCTGAAAATGCTATGTTGACATTTGAAGTTCCCCCACTGGCACAATGTCCAGAAAGAGAGCTTGAGTTCTGCAATCAGTTTCATTTTCTAATGGATAAAGCGATGAACTATAACGCTTATTAATATATGAAGCATCAAAATTCAGAGGGAGAAACAGTGAATCACTTGCTACTACATGCAATTTTGTATGGCGAATTTGGTGCATGTTTCTCAATCTTTATGGGGTCCATTGGGTCATGCCAGCAAATGTTAAACAACTTCTGAGCTGTTGGCAGAGGTAAGGAATGAGTAAGGAGGAAAAGAAGATCTGTAAGGTCATTCCTCTTTGCATTATATGGAGAATCTGGCTCGAGAGGAACGAACAAAAGATGCTTTAGGGGAATGAGGAGAATTTTTCTGTTGTAAAATATATATATGTATCCAAAATTAAAAAAAGGAATTGGTGTAATGCAGATTTTTCTGCTGATAGCCACATAATGCTAGAGTTCTTGGAATCATTACGGCTTTGAAGTATTCATATCCAGCAAATCTTTTTGTACTATGTCTTAGTACCATCTTGGAACTGCGCTTTTAGACATAAAATTTACCTTTATTAATCACAAATATGAAGCATAAAAATTCAAAGCATCAGAAACCAAACTGCACACTACAGGAAAAAGAAGGCTATCCAATAAATAAAGACCAAGGAGAAGTAATACATACGTCATCCTAAATATGTCACCAAATCCACTAAATGCTAGTTCTGATGTAGCATCACCATTGTATTCTGATGTACACTCGGTATCATTCATAGTTGTGCAATTCTCTGCTTCAGAAATAATACTCTCAAAAGAACTTGAACTTTCTGTCAGCTCTTCCCCATCTGATTGAACTAGCACATTATCAGCAGGATCTGCACATTCTGTTATATCAATTTCATCGTCCTCACTGCCATGGACTTCCTTTACTTGTTCAACCAAGGAGGTATGGTCCTCATAGTTGCTAGCACAATTTACATAACTAGCTTCAAGTTCTTTAGAATCACTTCCATTCTGCTTCTTTGCCGAAGCCTCTAAAATCATGTCTGTATTTTGCTTGTTCTCTAATTCAGGTCCCATTTTGCAATATCTTACAATTCAACCCATTCTCAGCACAATGAGAGAAAATATGTGCACACAACCTGCCATGGAAGGGGAAATTGCTAATGAGAAACTCCAAGACAAAATACACAAGATTTACTTGCTTTTGCAGTCAATCCATCTTCGCAGGGTTGACCCTTTATTATTTCCAAAAATAATGAATTATAAAGACGATCCTTTATTGTTTCAAAAAGATAATGAAGTAAAAAGAAAATATTTGCTTTGGACATCGCCAAAACTGAAAGTATCGCTTCAGGTTTTCAGATGGCATTCACTGGAACATATTATCAATAAGTTAAAGGCAGCATCAAGCACCAAGTAGTGCTAGTTTTTTAAAACTGTTTTTTTATTTTGAAACTAAAAGTAGAGTTCAAAATCTCTACATGGATTTGCACTCTAAGGTACGGCCTAGCAAATGACGAAGTTGGAATAAAAACCATGGGATGTAAGGTTTCCAATAAATAAAAAGCCATGTACTATAATTTTCCTATCTGCCTTACTAGTCGAAGGATGCAAACATCTGGAAGAGCTATCTAGTGCTACCAGCACCTTTGTCCTGCTGAGAAGATACCACTACCCAGCTGGTTGGCCCGGCCACCACCTTAGTTTTAAAAAAATCTCTACAATCAAACAAAAAACCGAGAGATTCAACAGTACCCAGTACAACAACAACAACCCAGTATAGTCCCAAACGCGAGGTCTGGGGAGGGTAGAGTATACACAAACCTTACCACTACCTCGAGGAGGTAGAGAGACTGTTTCCAGAAGACCCTCGGCTCGAGTAACGAACATCAACAATACCCAGTACAATTCTGACTAATATCACCAAACCCAACATTCCCAAAAAATCCAGGATCTGCAAATTAAAACTAAGTTTTTGATTTCTCCTTTTCCCCCTTTTAATCTATTAACACATTTTTCTTCAATATTCATGGAATATCGGGAAAAAAAATTGTGTTAATTTGGAAATTCTCCTAAAACATAACAGAAGAACTTCCGAAAAACACAGCACCCATAGTGGTCGGAACGGACTTCATAGCGTTTTCTTTACTCATCAGGAAACCCAATTCAACAAATGATCATTTATTTCAAGAAAGTAAATAAAAGTACCGAAACTTCAAAAACCCAATTCCAAAATTGTATGAAAAGGTGAAGAAAAGTAATCTTACATACCACTGTAGAAGAAACAGAAGAATTTCCCAAGATCCGATTATCAAAGAAACAGTCCGATTCAAAAGCTTTCTACAGTCCGATTCCCAGGATTCTTCGTCGAAGTGAGAGAGGGTACTCTGGACCGGGTCAGGGGGTGGGGGGTACAGACACAGAGACGTGTTTCAGTATCTGTCGAATACTTGGGGAAGAAGCAGAAGCTCATTCCTTCACAGGAAACAGTCTTTACTTTTTATTTTATAATATTATATTATCACTTACTTGGAGTAGTTACTATTTTGCTGATTTGGTATTTTTGGAAACTTTTTATTTAATTGAGTAGTAAAACATATGCTAGTATTTTTTTCCTTTTTCTTGTTAAAGCCTAAGGTAATATGATACGGTCAGCATTCCAAAGTTTCATGACTGTTATAGTGAAGTATTATTATATGTGTATATTGATATGGGTATTTATATTTCATTTAATTATTATAAATAAAAAATTATAACATTAAAAAGAATATAAATATAAAAAAGGTAAATATTCGGAGTTTTTCCTTCTGAAGTTATGACCATTGACCGTTATGATTAACGGTCATCATTTAAAAATATTTTTTTTTTTTTTATATTTGTACTTGAGATTTACTACGTGCATGACATTAATGACGATTATGATAAATATTTTAATATTTTATGTTATACATAATAGTTTATTTTTAATAAAATATTATTGAGTACGAGTGTATGAGTGTTACAGAGGGTAATGTAGAAAAAATGTATTGTTATAATGAATATCATTATTGTTATAGGCAGAATATTGTTATAGAAAATAAATATAATATGAAAAAATTAATTCTGAAGAAAAACAGGTTATTATAGTGAAACGTCATTATAAAGAATAACCGTTATAACGAGGTTTGACAGTAATTACTAATAGATTTACATGCAAAGAAGGCCAAACACTTATCCGGCCCCTTAAACTTATCTGAACTTTTCATTTAGACACTTGAACTTTGCCTTATTCCAATTGAACACAAAACTATACACAAAGTTTGTTCCTATTAGACACAATATGCTGACTAGGCAGAAACTAAAACATGCCCACTATCTGTCCCCATTTAGTTTCTACCTAGTCAGCATATTGAGTATAATAGGAATAAACTTGTGTATAATTTTGTGTTCAATTGAAATAAGACAAAGTTATCTAAATAAAAAGTTCAGATAAGTTTAAAGGGCCGGATAAGTGTTTGGCCTGCAAAGAAATTAGCATAAACATCCAAAATAACATGCCAAAAAAAATATTTGGCTTACTCAATTTATTTGCATTTATATACCTCTTATGATACGAAATATAACTTCCTCGGTTCTTATTTCTCATTTAGTTGTCACGACTCATGCATACTAAAAATAATTATTTTCAAATATTTGTTAATTTAAAAAATAAAAAAATAATCGATTTTTTTTTTTATCTTGGCCCTTAGCATTATTTAGCCTAGAATTAAGTGGAATCTAAATAAATAATATTTTTACACAATATTTTCCTCCAAAACTTGTCAACAACATACTCAGTGAATCTCACAAGTGAAGTTTGGGAAGGATAGAGTGTACGCAGACCTTACCACTACCTTGTGGGAGGTAGAGAGGCTATTTTCTGAAAGACCCTCGGCTTAAGTGTAGCCCCTCCAAAACTTGTCAATAGAAATTATCCAATGCTATCATATTGACAGGAACAGATGTACTAAAAAAGAAACAAAAATGAAACATACCAACTGGACATTAACTATTAACACATGTTTTAACATTATACAACAGAAAATAAAGAGAGTTCTCCCACAAGAAGAGAGTTTATTAAGGAAAGAACACTTGAGTGTCTTTCTCAACCACCTAAAAGACTTGAACTAACAGCACAAAGTCCTAATCTTCAACCAGATTCTTGAAACAGTATGTCATCAAGGCATACCATCCAAAAAGAAGAAGAAAAAAGGAGAGCAGACCAACCGGAAACGCCCATCCAATCATCAAAAATCCGAAGCAAAGCACCACAATGAAAGGCACAAATGATCTAAAAATTGACCACCCATCGACCCACTGCCCCTTGGACATTATAAGAAGTCCAACGTTAATCATGTTCCAATACATTGATCCTCCATAGGATAGCCGGTTCAGGCAATTAGCAGCGAATGAGTGGCCGTTGCAACGGAATATATTGAAGGTTCTGCACTCAAAGTTGCGTCTAGTCAACTGAACAGCATCATCCCAACTTATTGCTGTCCCAAATTCAGCGTGTTGATAACTCTGCTTGCATGAGTGTCCACCAAAGTCGCGAGCGAAACAGCACTGTTTAAGCATAACAAAGTTGATAAATAGAGTTACCAAAACCTGTTTGTAAATTTTTATTAGTCACTGAAGAGATGCTACTGCAAGCGCACCATTTAACTTTTCTTGCTACTTTCTCTTTATGGGGATGGGATGGGATTTTGGAATGGATAAAAGCAGTCATGGGCACATACCTGCTGTCTGTCTACCTGATAGTATTTGGCCACAGCTCCGTATAAGAGCTGACCAACATGAATCATGCTATCTCCAGAAAAATCTACAATGGTACCATCCTCCCTGCATATGGCAACATGTCCCACAAAAGGTGCAAGCCAAGAAACCACAGGGAGAGGAGTCCAAACAAGGCAACAAGGGAACTTTTGGGTGCTTGGATCAATTTCGTTCAGTGGCCATAAGTCATGCTGAATTCCTCGCGAAGCATTATCCCTCGCATACCTAGGATTTACATCCATCTCAGGAGATCTTCTTGGAAGCATATGGCTATGTACACTTTCGTCGTTCCTAGCACTTCAAACTCAATTGACAGCTTTGGACACAGAAGAATGAGATTCCCTGTCGAATAGGAAAAGGAACATCATCTCATTACACCCTCTAGGCAAAAACAAGAGCTATATTCTTACACTAAAGGCTAAGCCTGGCCAGCAGTCACTATTAACAATGGAGTCTCAGCCGTTACAATTCAGAAAAGGAATGATGATTCAGAATACAGTCCTAAACTAAATGCTGAAGTGTAAGACAGTAAAATTAAGAATTACTCGACACAAAGAATAAACAATATCAACATTTGCTACTTAGCGGCTCCGACTCAGGAGCATAGCCACTTCTTACAGTCCAAAATAGCCAGAATAAGAGCTCAAGCTATATGAAACAGATCTTCTACCTGGATATATCCTCTTCTTTTTTTCCTGGATATATCCATGTATAAGTACATGAAAGATATTTGACAAGTCATCTCAGGTGTAATATCTGGAAAATCACATTATTCAGAAAGCTTCTGCATATACACGTGCACTTTATTCTGTGTTTCAACACTCTTTTTAAGTTCAATATACAAATATGACTTAATTTCAAATATAAAAGAATTCAATTGACCACAATGCTTCACAATAAGATATCAGGAGACACATCAAGAATAGTCATTGGAGCACCGAAGAGGTAGCAACTTCTAAGGTTTCTTGGACTGATGTCAAGAAACAATTGTGACAGGTTAATATACCCCTGAAAATCTTACCATAGTTGTAACCGAGCCAAGACAAGCTTTAAGCTACTTGAGCTCACCTTAGTCCAGCTCAACTCAACTAACTTTCATGACTAGTAGACCCAATATTCATATACATGTTTCACTGGGTGCACCACAAATTA
The DNA here is from genome assembly GCA_003996215.1 of Jaltomata sinuosa. Taxonomy (NCBI): domain Eukaryota; kingdom Viridiplantae; phylum Streptophyta; class Magnoliopsida; order Solanales; family Solanaceae; genus Jaltomata; species Jaltomata sinuosa. Next base: position 2,077,582 of record QJPP01007525.1, on the reverse strand, counting down.
TAGCATATGAACTAGAGCAACATTTTATGTCATTTTGACCCTTTAGCTTTACATATATTCATATTATTCTTTGAGCCCTTTATAGGTGCAGGATATCAAATATACACCGCTACCTATAAGTTTTCCCTTTCCTCTATCAGCTGACAGGACCCTTATTTCACCGGTTTTTCCCTAATAAACATTGCTGCGGCAATCAACTTCTGCCCACCTATGTCCTATCAGTTTCAACCCTTAATCATGCCCTCCATAATTCATAACTCTATCTGCTACCGACTAAAAACACCGCAAATCTAGAAAAAAAATCCCACCAGCATTTTGTAACACAATGAAAGTAACATCAGGCTGTAGCTTGAAGCCCCCCAGTTGGTAGTTGATATTATCACCAAATCAGTTTAAAAAGCAATATTTTCACAGGCCAATTACACTCATGCATCAATGATGCGTCGGATAAGACTTGGAATTATAGCAATTAAAACTCCAGCACTGTCGCAGGCAGTTCCTTTACCCATTTTATGTCACAATGAAAAACATTAATTTATGCACTAGAAGTTGATACACAAATTCTTTAGCCTACTGATGAAGCTTGAGCCGAGAACCTATCAATGAACAGAAAGGTTTTTGAGCTTAGAAGTTTTTATTTTCTATCAAATAATAGTAGTTTATAAGAAAAAAACCAATAATTACCCATCTTTTCCATGTAGCACCAAATACCATCTTCTGCATCATGTGAATTAGAAAATTCCAATCCAAATGATCATATGCTTATATCTAACTTACACAAAATTCCAAGTTGTTGAGTTCTTTGCCTGGACTCCACACACTCAGTTGCTATCAAAATTGCATCCCTAATTTGTCTGCCTTTTATAAATGTCATATGTTGCCTATCCACAAGATCCATGTATGAATCTTTTTAGTCTTTCTGCTAATAATTTGGCGTGATCTTGTAAACCCCCTACCAAACTAATAGGTTTGAAATCATTCAGTTCAACAGCTTCCATCTTCTTAGGAATTAGAGCCACAAAGGTGGCATTGATGCTCCTTCCGAAAATTCCTTATGAAAATTATCCCTTTCTTCAGTAAGATGGAGTAGGTGATCAGTGTACCCACTTACTCGCTCGCGAAAGAGAAGAATAGATCCATTGGCGGGGGTGACTAACTGTGGTCCGGTTGTCGCCCTAAGGTTATGATCCGTTGGATGAAACCAACCTGGATCCACTTTCCTCCAAGAGCCATACCGATTGAGAAGGAGAGGAAGTTGAAAACATTGAAAAAAGCCATGGAAATGCCATCTGGCTTTGGTGCTTTATCTCCTATACAAGCTTTTATGCTTTCCAAGATCTCGTGTTTCAAAAGTTGCCCTTAGAAAGTTCGTTTCTTCTTCTCCAATCGTGGGACAATTCCCATGTCTAATTATGGTCTCCAATCTTCTGTCTCAATGTATAACTTCTCATAGTAGGCAACAATCTCTTTCTGCACCTCTTCGTGTTCAGATTAAGATTTCACCTCTAAGTTTCAATTTGTCAATTTTGTTGGTTCTTCTGTGAGCATTTGCGTTCCGTGGAAGATATTTGTGTTTTGTCCCCTTGCTTTAACCATGTTGCCCTGACCTCTATGACATGTTTAAGACCGAAATCGTAAAGGGCATTTTGGTACATCTACATATCTTTAGGCGACAAATCATTACAAGTTGGTATTGTTTATGTAGAGACATGGAAAGTATAGTGCGAACGACCTATTGCTTTATGTTAAATTAGGTCTTGGGCCTAACTCACACCAACAAAGCTAGCTCAAAGGGAGGAGGATTGCCCAAGCCTTATAAGGAGACCAATTACCCATTCCATATCTGATTTGGGACTCTTAACACTCCCCCGCACGCCCAGACCTAGTTAACTGGAGCATGGACAATATAATATGGGGGCCCAACAACGGCGAACAAAGAATTGAAGAGTCTAGCTCTAATACCATGTTAAATTAGGGCTTGGGCCTAACTCACACCCCAAAAGCTAGCTCAAAGAGAGGAGGATTGCCCAAGCCTTATAAGGAGACTAATTACCCATTCCATAACCGATGTGGGACTCTTAACAATTATGATACATCTGCATCGGGATGTACGTATTAAAATTATCTCCAAAATTGGTTCACTTCACCATGTTTGGTTTAGAAAAGTTCTAGCAATTTTAGGTAAGGATCATAATGTTACGAAATTGAGCTAACAAGGAAAAAGAATCTCATCTTTTTGGATTTTTCAACATTAGTGGAAAAAGTACTCTTCCGCAAAATGGTTCATTTCTTCTAATTATAGAAAGACTATGATGGTCAATTGTAAAAGAAGGCATAACAGGAAAGTACATAAGGCATAAGTTTAACGAAAACCATATAGGATTGGGAACAAGATGAGGTTAATTAGTTCCTCCAGAAAATTTACAACACCTCAATAGGGAGAGAAGGATTAACAATATGTTATGTAGGGTGTTCAGGAAAAAGCATTCACGGTTGTGACAATAGCACATGGAAGCTATTGAAAGAAAGAAAAGGAGGTGCAGAAGAATGTTTTGGATACCAAGATGCCAATGATTTCTTTCCTTGTTGATAATGAGGGACGAGATGTTAATGGCGACTAAGTAAGGGAACCCAACAAATAGTTACGAGTTGGTATTGCTCATGTGGAAAACATGAGATGATACTAAGCACCCTGTATTGCAATTAGTCTCATATCATAATCATGGAACCTTGTTTTGGGTGATAAGAGCAAGACAAGCATAGCTCTATCTCCACAACTGGTTCCCTATGGTTGGTTTTTGTTATAAAAAATAAAAAGTCAACCCATTTAGTCTATTCAAGAAGTTTTAATTTTAAGTAAAATAGAATAATAAATCCTAAATTATATATGATTATAAGTACTTACTAAGCAATACATTGATGTGGGAATCTTTGAGATTCATTCAATCTCTAATAACTTTTTCTCATTGTTAACATTGTGGGATGCTATGTAAACAGTTAACATAAGGGAGGCGACAAACCATTACAAGTTGGTGTTGCTTATGTAAAAGACATGGAGAATATAGTGAAGACGACCTATTGCTTTGTAGCCTCATATAACAATTACGACATATCTGTGTCGCAGCGAACATATTAAGATTTTTTCCAAAATAGGTCCCACTTCACCATGTTTGGTTTTTTTTAAAAAAAATCTAGCCATTTTAGGTAAAGATCATGTTATGAAATAAGGAAAAAAGATTCTCCTCTTTTTGGGATTTTTCAACTATTAAGAGCCCCACATCGTAAGGGATGGGCAATTGGTCTCCTTATATGGACTTGGACAATCCTCACCCTATGAGCTAGCTTTTGGGGTTGAGTTAGGCCCAAGATCTATTTCTTTACATGGTATCAGAGCCAAGTTCATCCTCATCTGGGCTCCCGGTCCACGTCCAGTTGGGCCCTGGGCGTGAAGCGGGTATTAGAGTGGGTGAAAATCCCACATTGGTTGGGGAATGGACTGATCTGCTTATATGGACCTGAGTAATCCTTCCCTCACGAGCTAGCTTTTGGGGTTGAGTTAGGCCCAGGTATCATATCTTTATATCAACGTTAGTGGAAAAGAAAAGTTTAGTACAAGATATTCTCTTCCACAAAATGGTTAATTTGTTCTAATTATATAGAGAAACAATAATGGTTAATTATTTAAGGAAGTACATAAGACATTAGATTCACAAGAACCATATAGGATTAGGAATAAGATAGGGTTGAGGAGTTTCAAAAAAAAAATTATGACACCTCAATAGGGTAGAAAAGGATAGACAAGAAGATAAGAAGGGTGCCTACGGAAAATCATTCACAGTTACGACAATAACACTTTTTAAAAAAAAATGGGGGTAGGGGAAAGGAAAATGGAGGAGGGGATTACAAGGTGGAGAATCGAATCCTCACCAACAAGGTGAAAATCCAGGTAGTCAACCAACTGAGCTACTAAGATCCCTCACGACAATAGCACTTGGAGCTATTTAAAAAAAAGAAAAAGGAGGTGTTGAAGAATCTTGAGTACCAAGATAGCTAAAAGAAGTAGCGTTCTTTCCTTGTTGATAATATGGAGTGAAATGGTAATGGCGGCTAACTTAAGGAAATCCGAAAAATTGTTATGAGTTGGTATTGATCTGGAGAAAAGTATGGAGAAGATACTAAGCACCCCGTATTGCATTTAGGGGTGGGTGTTCGGTATTCGGTTCACTTTTCCAAAGTTCAGTTTCGGAAGACGGTAATTCGAAAATCGTAATTGAAAGTAGATACCAAATAACGAACTTTCATCATTTGGTCCAATACAGTAAATCAAACTTCAATACAGTAATTCGATAATTACGTATTGAAGGAAATGATATTTTGACTTGGCTAGCCACTAGAGGGGTGATTTTGATAGCCGAAAATCTTAGAAAGAGGAAGGTTGTCTCCGTTAGTTGGTGCTACATATGCAAGAAGAAGGGTGAGGACGTGGATCACCTTCTTCTTCTACATTGCGGGCTTACCATGAGATTATGGTGGGAAATGTTTAGATGGTTTCGCACTCCTTGGGTAATGCCAAGAACGGTGAAAGATCTGATGCTTAGTTGGAAGAGCGGGAGAAAGAGGAGAAGACAACGGGCTTGGAACTTAGTTCCGATTGCGTTAATGTGGGTATTTTGGAGAGAGAGAAATAGGAGAGTTTTTGAAGGTATAGAGTCGAGTTTTTTGCAGTTGAAGAGTAGTCTCCGCTCCCATATTTTCTTTTGGTGTAAACAGAAAGTCCCTTATTGTTTAGAGGATTGGGTGGAGTTTGTTAGAGTATCATATTTTGTAGAGTCTTGATCTTTTGATATAACCTTTGTATACGGCTGTTTTGGTGATGATTATGAATGAAATACTTTTACTTGATCAAGAAAAAGGAAAAGATATTTTGACAAGATGTGTTCAAAATTTATCCAACATTTGACATTTTAGCTTTTAGAGAAATCACATATAGAGGTTAGATCTCCGCTCTCAAGCCCTAACATTACGAATTTGGAGTCACAAATCAATCAAGGCATCCAAATCACTCGTTAATGTTACCCATATATATGGTAAACAATTCATACCCGCAAGCTTAAAAGTAAATAGTCAAAGTTATCAAACTTAGGTTCTTGGTGAATTTGGTTAGATCAATTAACTATGATATGCTTCGAGAATACTTAGGGTTAGGATAATAATAATAACTTATTATTATTATTCACACGTGGTAAGTGAACATCTGACATGACAATTGTTACCACAAACAGAAGGAGACACGGGATCTTTAGTGGGTGTTCGATATTTCCAAAGTTTGATTTTGTAAGTCAATAATCGGCAATTAGAAGTAAATACCAAATACCAAACTTTCTAAGTTTGGTCCGATACAGTAAATCAAACTTCGGTAATTCGGTTTGTGGTGATTTATGCCCACCCCTAATTGCATTGTAGTCTCGTATCACAATCATGGAACCTTGTTTTGGATGATGAGAGCAAGACAAACATAGCTCTATCTCCGCGTCCGATTTCATATGGTTGGTTTGTGTTGTACCAAAAAAAAAATGTCTGCCCATTTTAGTTGAAGATCTTCTAAGAAATATAGGTAACATGAAAGGCAAACTTTATCCTTTTTGGATTTTCAGCAATAAGAGTTTTCCTTTTGTTTTTATCAAGTAAATAAATTTCATTAATGAATGGGCCAAAAAAAAAAGTGTCCCTATACAAGAAGTATACCAAAAGAGTAGAAAACCTACAAAAAGATATGGTTCTCTGTGAAAGACACCCAATCTTATATACAATATAGGACTTCATGGGTGCACCAAAAGAAAATAAGGGATAGAAGGTTACTCATCAATGGAACAAAACTCGTCTCTACCCCTTCAAAAGCTTTTTTGTTTCTTTCTCTCCAAATAACCCACAAGATTGCTAGTGGAGCAATATTCCATGACATGCGCCTTCTGCTCCTTCTCCCACAAGAGCATTAACTCTTATACAGTTCTTGGAGTAACCCATAAGATACCAAACCAACTAAATATTTTGCACCATAATCTCGAAGCTAGAACAATAAAGAAGGAGGTGATCCACATCTTCACCAGTCTCCTTGCACATGAAGCACCAACTAACACAAACGGCCTTCCTCTTCTTACGATTTAGAAAAACAAATGGTACGAACAAAATATATCCATTTGTAAAATGGTCAATCTCTCATAATAATAAATAAATTATGGTGGCTAATTATTTTAAAAGGGTTGATATTGTCGTTCAAGATTAGTGAAAAGATAAGAATGAGGAGTTCCTATATAAAAATATATGATACTTCAATAAGGAGGGAAGCAATAGACAAGATAATTGAGGAGCTAGGGGGGAATCATTCGCAATGAGATCAAGCTAGATAGAGCTATTAGGATAGGCAAAGAGGGAGGTGTGAGAGCACATTTGACTACAATACCAAGAAAGTAGCTTTTTCTCTCTGTTGGCAAGGAAGGATGCTAATTCTCCTTGTTAGTAATGATGGATGCTATGGTAACAACTATTAACTTGAGGAAAGGAAGCAACGGCTACGACTCACGAGTTGGTGTTGTTTATGTAAAAGGATCGAAAACATATATATCACACACTATTTCATTGTTGTCTCATATCAACTCATGTAACCTTTTGTGCTTTTCTTTTATATATTTGTGGTATTCGAACCACCTTGCACACATCTCAACTAATCCATCCGGCATCTTTCCCAACCCACAAGCACAAATTGCTAAGATAATCATGCTCATTAAGGTTGGAACAATGGGCACACAAAGTGTTGTATGGAATTCAAACTTGAGTCATCCACCTCAAGAAATGTGTGCTTCCTGTTTAATATCATGGTGTTTCCAAGAAGATGGGAAATAGTGTTAAGCTGGGATTACACAAGATTGACGGAGAGAGGAAAGGCAGCTTGGAGAACTACACTATTGCATCCTTTGAGACTTCCTTTTTTTCCTTTTGGTTGATAAGTGTGTCCTTATAGATTAATTGGATAGAAAGAAATAGAAGGTTGTTTAAGATGGTAAGAATGATGTGAAAAAGTTATAACTTGTTTCTTCTCAGGCACACTATAGGTGTAAGAATTCCCTCTTGTATAGATAGTTGAGTTGACTTAATATTATTAATGAATTTTTTTACCTGATCAAAAAAAAAGTTTGAGTTAACTTGATAGATGAAAATAGTTGAGTCATACACCCAATTTAAACATTTGTTTTGTATTGTATTGGTGTGTCATTAATGAAATACTTACATTTCTCAGAAGATATAGATATAATTGCTTCATTAAGTATTAACCTATACTACACCCCTAAAAAAGGAAAGCCGTAACAAGTATTAGATGCACCCCGGAAAAAACTTATCTATCGTACATTCCCGTACCGTACTTACCTACTTTTGTCAGTTCTGCATAGGAAAAAATTTTATAGGCAAAGATCAATCTACTTTGGAAATTCTGAAAGCAACAAGAAGAAATATGAAGATGAAACCCATTACATTAATTATGACCGGAGTCCAATTTATACAAAATGGTTCTATAAAGATTCAACTATTAACATAGGTTCTTTACTGAATTACTTTTTTTTTCTTTGGAAATGGTAAGTTTTCCTTCTTACTATATTACTCCAAGCAATTTCATAAAATTCACATAACTTTAACATCTGTTGGCAAATTAAATATCAAGTCACTCAAAAACCCTTCTAAGTAAAACTCACAAAGAAAAGAGAAAAACACTTTTCAGCTGATACCTCTCCCTAGCCCATGTAGTTAAACAACATAGCTGCAGAAATCCATTCATGCAAATGTCAATGAAGAACAAGAAAAAGAACTATCAAGAGGGGGAAGGGGGCGAATAAAGGCATTAGCACCAGTACTCTCGTAAATTAGATTCTAACAACAGACTGCCAGAAAGAGAAAGTCAACACTTCTTCTGAAACATCTAAAAAAAGGTCTAACTGGTTGACATTGTATTAAAGGCTAATTTACAATTAGTTCAAGCTATTGTCCAATCCTTTCACTAATTTTGAGCAATGATTGATATTTTCAGACTTGGATGCTAACCCAATTCAAGAAAATGAGTACACTCCTTCCTAAGGTATCCAAGGACAAAGAGTATTCGAGATGGATTTCAGGACCTAAATTCCAGGGTAGAAATGCAGATACATTTGCAGTAACATAAGGGGCAAAAGAAAGTAAAGAACAATTATCGACCTTAGTGTGTCTTCTTGGCAAACCAAGATGCAATCTTGAGAATTCCAAAGTCACCTATGTACAGAAAAACCAACACACAGTTAACAAACTTTAACCAAAAAAGATCAAATTGATCCAATGTAAGTGCATTGGATAACGTAAATCAATTAACAAAAAAGGGAAAGATGAAAGAACCCTGGAAACTACAGAGTTTAACAAGCCAAAAACCACAATGAAGAGGCACAATCATCAACTTAGATATCAACGAAGCGTTACAGTTATGACTCATGAGAAAGGGGAAGGCCCAACTAAGAAAGACTAGAAAACAAGAGTAAGTACTGGTCAGATTTTGTTGTCCACTTGTCAATTTTTTCTGTTTCTCCTTTATGTCCACTTCTGTCTTTTAGTTTACCAAGAAGAAGACAAGCGAAAAGTGGAGAGATGCATGAACTGAACTAATATACAGATCAAATTTTGGCCATTTATATATGCCACGCGCTGGAGGCTCAACTAAGAATTCTAGTCACAATGGACCAAGATTTGGGCACGGCCAAACAGACTAGTTTCGTTGGGTTTATACAACACTTTGTAATTACACAGCATAGTAAATTCGAAAACTTAGACTGTCTTTAATGATATACTTTTTTATCAGAAAAGATAGATATAATTGCATAATTACTTCTTCCAGTTTACAAGTAGGAAAAAATTAATAGGTAAAGTCGTAAAGACCAGTCTGCTTCAATATTCCTGAAGGCAACAAGAAACATGAAGATGAACTCCATAAAATGTAATTTATGTCCATGATTACATTTATGATCCATAATGAAATTCACGAGGAATGGTTCTTTAAAAGAGAATGACTAATAAGATCCTTCTTACTGCATTAGTCCAAGCAATTTGATCTCTTTTTCTCTCTAACAGTTCACATTACTTCAACATCTGGTGGCAAATAAATATCAATCACATCTTATGCAAAAACAATTCCCAGTATAGGACACAAAGAAACGAGAAAAGCACTTTTGGGCAAGGACTTGCTGAAAACAGATCTCCCTAGCTCATCTAGTTAACAGAGTAGCTGCATAGATCCCTTCATGCCAATTTCACAGAAGAAAAAGAAAAAGAACTAACAAGGGAGAGGAGGGGCAATCAAACACATTAGCACCACTAAACTAGAAATTTTAGATTCTAACAAAAGACTTCCAGGAAGAAAAAATTCAGCATATCTTCTCAAACATCTAATATATTAAATAAGCACAACATGTGGGCATTGTATTAAAGGCTAATTTACAATTAGCTCAAGCTATTTCCCAAGTCTTCCATTAATTCTTAGCAATGATTGGCCTCTGCAAACTTGAACACTCTGACCCAATTCAAGAAAATGAGTTCACTCCCTTGAGTCCTTCCTAATGTAGCCGAGGACAAAAACTATTCAAGAAAATGGCTTTCAGAACTACAACAACAGCATGCCCAAAGTAATCCCACAAGTGGGGTTTGGGGAGGGTAGGATGTGCGTAGACCTTACCTCTACCTTTGTGCGGTAGAGAGGTTATTTCGCAAAGTAAGAGGAAAAAAGAGACAACAAAATAACAATTGCAGCAACAGATATTAATACACATTGGAGAAAAAAAATTGCACGATACCTAAATCACACAACTAGAAGTACAACAACACTCGCCTACTATCCTTCTACCCTAATCCTCGACCTCCATGTCTTCGGGTCATGTCCTCAGTCATCTGAAGTTATACCATGTCCTGTCTAATCATCTTCCCCCTTCTTTTTCAAGCTACCTCTACCTTTCCTAACTCCTGTTATAGCCAACCTCTCACACCTACTCGTTGGCGCATCCTCGCATCTCCTCTTCAATGCACAAACCATCTCAACCTTATAACTTCATTCTTAATCATATATTCATCTGGCTTTGCAGAACTAACTTCCAGAAAGGCAAGAAAAATGCAGATGAATTAGCAGAAACATAAGGGGGCAAAAAACTACTACTAATAAAAATCGATGACAACCTTAATGTATCTTCTCAGCAAGCCACGGCGCCATCTTCAGAATTCCAATCACCTACGTACAGAAAAACCAACACCCAGATACCAAAATTTAACAAAAAACAAAGATCAAATGAAGAAATTTAAGTGCATTGAGTAATGAAAAATCAAGAAAGGAGAAAAAGGGGGAACAACCTACAGAGTACAAACTAAGCCAAGAAACACAATGGTGAAGTAGATAATCAACAACTTTAGATATCGATGAAGCGGTTACATTTCGGAAGATCCGACAAAACAAGAAGCTGGTAGAAAACAAGAGTAAATGCCGGACAGATTGGTTTTTTGTCCCTTTTTTTTTCTTACGAAGAAGAAGACAAGGGAACGGTGGAGAGATGCATGAATATGACATTGCCATTTACATATGTCAAGCGGCGGCGAATTCATGATGGTATTGATGAGTTCAGTATCCAGCAAACTGTACTTTGTTTCTTCCTTCTTCCTTCTTCCTTCTTTCTTTTTCGGTTTCTCATGTTTCTGTGTGTTCATATTTGGGGCTTCATTACATTTATATTGGGCATACGAAAAGAGTTGAGAAAATGACAAAAACGGTCCCTTATGTTTGAGGATACATTCAAAATAGTCTCTTAAAGTATATACTTGATGAGTTTGGTCCTTTAAGTTTGCTACAAGTTAACAAAAATGGTACCTTATGTTTAAGGGTGGACTCAACATAGTCCTTTAAGTATGCACTACAAATTTTGATCCTTTGAATTTCTCAAAATTTAACACTTTTAATTTTCAGTAAAATATTTATCAAACACTTTCCTTTAGAAATGATGGGAGCTATTAAATCCTAAATATGCAATACAAGAAATTACACTAGACACAAGAAAGATATTAAAAAAATTAACAAAAATAACACCTTAAAAAGCGACACACTTGACATTAAAAATAAACTAAAAATAGTAGAAATACAAAAATTACCACTACTGTAAAAAACAAAAAACGCGAACAAAACCAAGAAACACTATCAGAAAGCCTGTTTTATTTTTATTTTTACTTTTTAACGAAAACTGATAGATTTTCATCGTTTATTTTCGCACAAAAATACATAAAAACTATATTAAAAGAAGATGAAATCCTTTTAGAAAAAACAATAAATGTCCATCTGTTAAGTGATTATATTTTTTATTTATTCTGAAAAAATAAAATTGAGGAGTCTGCAATCTTTATTTTTTGTGTATAGCATTTATAGCAATTTCATTAAAAATGAGGAAATTAGAAGAGCTTCAAGATTCTATTCTACATAGCCACAACTTTATTAACAATGAATGTAGCCTGCTAAAATAGTTTTTAAAAATAAATCAACAAGAATTGAATGTGCGTCCCAGAGAAAAATCTAACTTTAATCATTGGCACCTTGAGCCCCAATGTTGCTTTGGGTACCACAGTTAATATTTATATTAATCCTTATACATATATACAGAGTTTCAGCGGAGACATTCCGGTATCGTGGCACCCTCACCCTTCTACATAATCAGCCTCTGCATCTTCACTCACATCCCTACCCGCTTCCTACCTCATATAAGATGCAGAAAAAAAATAGAAAACCTACTTATTTCCTGAAAAAATTAACTCAAAATATCCAAAATAAGCATTATTTGATAATATAAAAAAAATAAAGCGAGTTAAATTATACTCAATAATATAAAATGAATAAATTAACTTCAAGTTACCTTCACCTTGTTGATTAACTACCTAATTTTTTTACCTTATTGGTGAAATCTCGATACCACCTTGTAATTTTCTCCCCCATTTTTCCTCTCCCTACCTTCATTAAGAAAACATTAAAAAAAAAAAAAAAGGTTACATAGACTTGATTTCATCTTTACATAATTTGTCGGTTGGAAGTTGTAACAAGAAGCCTCCGTTATCGTCCAGCGGTTAGGATATCTGGCTTTCACCCAGGGGACCCGGGTTCGATTCCCGGTAACGGAAACTTTTTGTTTTGTCTTTCCATATATTGTACAATGACAAAATAAAGTGAGTAACTTTATATGTGGCGGGAAGCAAAAGAAGATTAGATGCGTGAGAAAATTCTTATCCACTCATGGACAAAATTGAACAAACATTTAATTTTTTTAGCCAACAATGGCTATTCTTTGTCTGTGTTCATCTTCTTCAGTTACACTTGACGAAATCTCCACCTTTATTCATTCTTTCCCACCAAATCCAAATCTCTCATCTAATCTTCTTCTTGCTTCTCCGAGAAGAAGACCATTATTCGATCATTTTCCGCCCGTCAATTATGTACCGGAATCTTTGAAATGGAGGGCAAGGATTTCCTTCTTTCCTTTTTTCTCCACCAAAATCGAAGACACGGAGAGTATTAAGCTGGAGCTTCTCGAAGCCATAGCCCCACTTGATCGCGGTGCTGAGGCTACCCCTGAAGACCAAAAGCTTGTTGATCAGGTGGGTTACCTTGTTTAACAATCTGTGTTTTTTGAATTTTTCGTGGATATTGTAGTTTCAGATGTTGTTGAAGTTGAAAATTTGTTATTTTGGAGTTAATTGCAGTGATAAAGTTAATTAAGTAAAGATTATAGACGAGGGGTTCACACAATTCAATTTGCTATTTTAGAAAAGTAGGCGTTTGGGTTTCACACAATTCAATTTGCTACTAAACCCATGTGCTTGGCTCGAAAAAGAATCTGGTCACAGGTGAGGGGATTATTGCAAACGTAACATAATTAAATTAAAAATTCTTATATCTATCAATTTAAGCTTAATTGGTTCACACAATTTGATGAGAATGATATCACATCGGATCGAGACGAGATCCCGGGACTCTTTATATGGCTTGGACGATCCTCTTCTCTTTGAGCTAAGTTTTTGGGCTGAGTTATACCCAAGATCCATTTAACATAACCCACTAGGTCCTGTGTGGGCCCCTAGACCATGCGGGGTTGTGAATATATACCTGGTCCATGATTGTGCACGCTCCAGCCTGGACAGTGTCTTGGCGTGAGGGGGTGATGAGAATGATCCACATCAGATCGCAACGAGATTGCGAATCTCTTTAAATGGCTTGGGCAATACTCCTCTTTTTGAGAGTACCCAAAATCATTATGTATTATGGACATAATGATTGCAATGAGTATAATTGGTGAAGTTGTCTTTGATATTCTCATTCAGTAAATTGAATTGTGGTGGTGGTGGTTGAGAATTGCTGGCTGATAGAGAGAAGCTTTTTGGTTCCTATTTTTCTTCTGGTGCATTACCAGCGTAATGTGTATGCAGATTGCAAGCAAACTTGAGGCAGCTAATAAAGTGAAGGAGCCCCTGAAGTCAAGCTTATTGAATGGAAAGTGGGAGCTTTTGTACACTACATCTCAATCAATTCTACAAACCAAGGTCGGGCCTCATCTTATCTTTCTTCTGCACATTTCCAGAAGCTAATTAGAAGCTCCTGCTCATTTATCTGTTGGTTTTAGATTCATATTAGTGATATTAGTAGTAAAAATAAAACATTAGGTGTACATAGAAAGGGAAAAAACATCAGTAGTTAATCACTTCTAGTCTTCTCCCGTTTTGTTCTTTTGTCATAATTTAACTCCATAGGTTATTGCCCATGGGTTGACAAATTTTGAAGCAGTTTCTTGGCTTTCACTAATCTTCTTCTGACTAGACTAAATGAGATAAGCAAAGGATGATGTCTACATCTAGTCTTGCTTCTTCTTCATGTGATATCACTTCCTATAATTGTTTTAGGTATAATCAGATTCAAGTTTACAATCTCCTTTTCTCGTCTTTTGTTCTCATTTTTAGTTTAAAAAATAATGTTGGTTTGTTTAGCATGTTATAACTTAAGTACATTGATATTTAGCCTCAAGAAATAGGGTCATATGCTCCAATGAATGAGAAGAACTTAGATAGATGCAGCACTTCATTTCCACTTTCCTTCTCCTCCAACTTCTTAAATTACAGTGGAATATTAGGAGGGATTCTATTTTCTGGTGCTTCCTCCACTTTCTGCATTCATCATCAAAATGATATGGTTGATTATAATTATGATAGGGGTCTTCTGTGCTTGATAATCAATACACCGTCCTTACTTTCAGTTTGCTCCATTATTAATGAAGATTTATCATGCTCTTCTGATGATCAAACTGTTAGAAAAATAATCTTATATTTCAAAAGGTAGTGTTATTTTCTAGCAATGGTAAAACACCATTAATATTTCATAACCGTTTCAATTGAGGTAGCCTTTAATACCTTTGACTTCAATTACCTTTATGGCATTTGTTAGCCATTAAACTTTGGTCAAATTTTCCTCTTTAATTTCCCAAACGTTCTTGTTTCTTTATGACTAAATTGCCTTAATGGCATTGCTTTAATGCCTTCATTTGTCTGTTGGCATATGTATATTGTTGTGCTATATATATGGGAAGAGATACATATATTCCTTAATCTTCTTCTATTATTAGAGAGGGTAAGATCAAGAACATTCTTCCTCCTATATTCATTTGCTGGGTTTTATATTATGTAATCTTTGTTAGATTCTGGCTCCTAGTTTAATACTAGATGAGCTTGTTGAATCCTGGGGGATACACCTATACCGGGTGAAATATCCTTAAGGACAGTGCCATTGGCATGCCTCAAGCTTTGGAGAGTTCCTACAAATGTTCGTGATGAAGAGTTCCTACAAGTGTTCGAGATGAATATTTTCCAAGAATTTCCAACACAAACAAGGAATAAAAGAATGCTTCAAATATCAAGCATAATAAGTGATGCTTTCTATTTTCAGTGACGTCACAAAAGTTGCCTTTAATGTATTTTCTGTCTTTGTTTGAGAGTGTTGAATGATTGATTTCTTTTCTCTTTTCCTTCTGTTTTGTAAATGTTGGTTTTAGATCACACTTATCAATTTGTTTTCTCAACTCCAATCATCAATATTATGCTACAGATGTAGTCTAAAGTGACATATGATAACAAACTTCTAGAAAGGAAAAATTAAAGAAGGCAGCAACTTACATTGAGTTATTGTCTTCTGAGCTTATGACCAGTATTCTGTTGTGTAATTTCTTTATTTGATGTGCTTCATTCCTAACTGTAGTGACAAGGGTCTTGTTTGTTTATTACTGTGGCAGAGGCCCAAATTCTTAAGAGCCAATGGAGAAATTTACCAGGCTATCAATGCAGATACATTGAGGGCTCAGAATATTGAAACATGGCCATTTTTCAATCAGGTTCCTTTTGATCTCATTGAGAAATATTAAAGAATCACCTGTCTTTCTTTTTTGATGTGAAATATTATCCTATTTAATCTGTAACTTGTGAAAAATCTATCTGTTTCTCCGGTACTTAGATTGTTTGATCTCAGTACTAGTATGTGATTTTGCTATAACTTATTAGCTGTTGGAGCTGCTTCTTTTAGTAGAATTTTGTTTCTAAAAGGTGATGTACAAACTGATGCTCGATTTCAAATTTTCAATGCAGATAGATATCATAGGCTGTTCTTGAAAGTTGAAAAATTAAGTTTTTCATCATGATGAGATTCTCATTGTCCTGGATTGTAAGAGAAAAACTTAGACATATATTTAAGAAAGGGTCAATTATAAAAAGAAAATGCGACATTTTGATTTTGCAATAAGTTGAGGTCAGTTTTCTAATGCATCTGCAGGCCACTGCCGATTTAGTTCCTCTTAATGCAAGGAGAGTTGCTGTAAAATTTGACTCTTTCAAGATAGCTGGTCTGGTAGGTAACATTCATTTGGAAAGAAAATTTAATTAGCCTGCGTTTTAGTGTTTATTCATTAAGCAACAAAATGTTTCCTCTTCTACTTCGATATCAACAGGGAGAACCATACTGCATATTATATTACTACTCCCTTTACCTGTCTGTCTACTGCTTGGTTCAGGGAAATTGGCAAAAAACATTAAACAAAATGTATAAAGCCTTACTTGTTAACTTTTCATGGATCAATCTTTCTTCTGGCTGGCAGATACCCATAAAAAATCGTGGAAGTGGCCGTGGTCAACTTGAAATCACATACCTGGATGAAGAACTAAGGTAAAGAAGAAGAACCCACTGAATTCAATTGTATAAAGGCCATCGCTTCTCTTATTCGCCATGAATCTGCTCTTTACTTTTCTTTGGCATGTAAAAGTGAACTATGGTACATCTGGTGCTTTCTGGCGGCTAATTGGACAACTGTATCGTGAAAATAAAAGCAATATATTTAAAATGGAAACACAGTTGTTAAGTCGGCATTATTGTTTTAAAGTTAACTATGGTCCTCTACGTGACTTCTCCCCATCCTCTCAAACACGATAGGTTCCATCACCTTCTATATCTGGTTTATTTGTCATCTACTTCCTTGTCATGTTTAATTTTGTTTTTCATGCAACATCATTTGTTACAGGATATCAAGGGGCAACCAAGGAAACCTGTTTATTCTAAGAATGGTGGATCCATCATATAGAGTCCCTCTTTAAGCATGGTTCCTGTGGATAGTGATTGCCTCAAGCAGTCGCTCTTAGAACCATTTCAGTAGTATTTCAGCTCATTGCTGGAAACAAGATATACATATGAAGCATACAGGCTTGATCAGATCTGCGGTCAGCAATAATAAAGATATTCTTCATTGTACAGCTAAACAGCATAGTCCAAGTGAGTTTGCTTGACATCTTTACTGAGCTATGATCGGCCATCATAAGAGCAAATAAACTCATGCCTTGTAGTTAGGTCAAGCAAGAACTTTTGGATCGGTATCTACTATAATGCATCATAACTATGAGATTTACAATTCTTCTTTTATTTTCTTACCATTGACTAGGATTTAATACTCTTTATTTTCTACTTGACTTTGTTAACTAAAGGTTCTAACTCTACCCTGGTTTATTCAAAGCAGCAGCAAAAGAGTAGGTTTCATATTGTTTCAGTTCTTTACCATTTAGTTGATACCAATGTTAATTGATATGAATGGATGACCCTAGTCTAAATTAAGTTTAAAATTTCTAGATACTTACTCGTTTTCAGATTTATATTCAAACCAAATCAAAACGGCGGTATGTTAAGAAATGGACTTTAGCAAACTCAAATTCCAAAGTTAGTTCATGAGATGAGGATTATCTAATAAATCATATAAGAAAGGAAATTAGTTCATCCCACACAAATGTGGAATCATGATAAAGAAAAATGGATACTGAGCCTAATTTAACTTGAAAAGCTAGTTTACGAGATGAAAATAATTCAAAATTATATAAGAAAGGAAATTAATCCATCCCATGTCAATGCGAGACATTAACACAATACACCATTTGATTGGTTTTCAAGTTCAACCTACCAATAATGTTAGGACTCGAGAAATAGTCTACTTCAAAGCGGCAAGGAGGGCTACGCTTTGTAGGTGGGCATCACTATTTATCATGTCAAGATGGAATTTCGATTTGTTTTTGAAGGTGATCATAAAAATTTGAGAAAAAACGGGTATACATTTGAGAAAGAAAAATTGTTCGAGTGGATCAAGGAGATGCTTGTGCTCCAATTCGAGCCAAGGACCCAATTCTTAAGATTCAAGATATAACTTACGACAGTTTTGAATCTCGCCGAGCTGATACAGAATATCTGATTTTAGAATTTGATGCAATCAAACTATACCCTATTTCAAAGTTATCACTAAACAACAGTAAACATAAAAAGTACGACGATTAATCAACAATCTTCTCCAAATATTATATCATTTATATCTCGTCAAACGCACAAAAACCATTTATATCTCATCAAAAACACAAAAGGAAGTAAATAGAGACAGAGAGCTCAAATTTCAACAAAAACAAAAAAATATTAGGTGATATCAGATAGAATTATCAAGTAAATGTGTTGACAGAAGCTATCGGATGCTCATTGAAATACTTTAGTCTAAATTAGCCTAAAATCACAAACAGATAAAACACCACCATAAAAAATATTATTATTATTATTATTATTGTTATTGTTATTATTATTATATTATTATTATTATTATTATCACTTTTTCTATTTCAATTTGTTTGTCCTATTTTAATTTGAAATTGAGTTTAACAAATTAAAGAATACTTTTGAATCTTGTGATTTTAAATTAAAGATATACCAAAGATATCAAAATATTCTTTAATCTTGTAGTCTTAAACATGTCCACAAAAAGTTACTAAAAAGAAAAAGTCGTAAAACAAATTAAAACAGCAGTAGTACTATATTGGAGTCGGTTGATACGCGAACTAAATTATTCTGAAAGAATTTGATATTAAATTCATATCATCAACTAAATATGATATAAATTCAAGAGTAAATGCATCAGGACCCCCCTAAAGTTGGTCGACATTTGGAAGTAGACACCTAAACTTTACGGGGGTCCTATTACACCACTCAACTAACTATATCGTTCTAAATACCCCATTTTGACCCATTTTCTCACCAGCTTTGTTCTCACGTTTGGCAGGCGCGTGACTGAAGGAAATTGCAGCAACAAACCAATTAAAAAATGCCACGTGGCATGGTTAATTTAAATCCTTTCTTTATATTAAGACACTCATCTTCTCAACCTCCCAAAAACTCCATTTCTAGCTTTGGAGAAGCTTCTCCAAAAAAAAATTCTCTCATCATCAACGAAATCAGATACAAAAGGTAAGAAAGTTCCATATGTGTCCTTTAGTAGCTTTAATTTCTTGTTGTTTTGTTTAAAATATCTGAAATCAAGCGATTAGGTTATAGGGAAACTACTGTTACAATGTCAAATGCAAGCTTGAATCGCATTTGTAATGACGAGAATGATCCAATGTTGCGTATGAGAATGCGTTGCAAACATGGCGACTTACTTCCAATGCAGACTTCATGGTCGGACGATAACCCAGCTAGAAGATTTTGGTCCTGTCCACGCTATCGTGTATGTTCGATACAAATTTCTTCAATTATTTTCTGTTTCAGTTAAATTGATTTGTTTGTGGCCTATTTTAGGAGAAGTCATGCAAGTTCTTTAGATGGAGGGATCCTGAAGAGATTGATATGCGATCCAAAGCAGTTATTCTCAAATTGGCGAATAGAATTAAGGAGTTGGAAGGAGCATTAGCATTTTATGAAAGTAGGGACAATATGATGAAAGATAGTGATGATAAGGTGATCAGGGAGACGAAGAAGACAAAATGTTGCAGTTGGAAACTAATCTTGTTGATTGCCATCGTGTTTGTTCTTGTTTTAGGCATTACCAAAAAAGTGAAGCATGACCAATGTAATTGCGTGCACCTACAATTGTCATAGTTGTCCTATTTACATCTAGTTTTGTATTTTTGTTTGGTTGTGTAAGGCTTATGGAACCTTATTTGTATCTCTTTGGATTACGTCAGTGGAATATCTATCTTTTGTGTCTATCTTTTGTGCTTTAACCACATTTCATTGGCAACTACAATTCTATTAGATCAAAAGTGATATTGTAGAGTTTGGTACAGTACTGTTAACAGTAGCAAAATCAAAATGAGTTTGGTACCTAATACATCCCCCTAAACTGGCAAAAAATAGCAACAGTTGCACCAAAAAATATCACAGCAATAACACCAAGAAATAGCAAAAGATGCACTACTTCCATGGGACATGGGTCTTTCGAGTTGAACTGCTTTGATTTTCATTGTTAGCAACAGCTGCAGACATTGTTTGAACTCTTTTTTCACCCCTCATTTTTTCAAGTCTGTTAGTGGAAATGGCTGACTTTCCCTTCCATTTCATTCCATGGCGTGGCTTAGAGCCAATATCTCCAGTAACTTCATCAGCCCTCCTTGTTGGTATTGTACCAATGTCAATAACTCTTCTACTTGGCATTCCAGGCTGTTCAAACAAGTCACAAATATTAGACAACTCTAGCAAATGCTAACCAACATAAACTAAATAATTCAACCAAATTGTAATTCTTTACTTACATTAAGAGTGGTAGAACCATCATCACCTTGAAATATTCCAAACCCCACTATCCTTGGCCTTTTAAAAGGTCTTGTTGCTCCACCACTAGGGCCCTCATTCTCTTGTCTTTCTTGATGCAACCCCCTTCCTCTGCCTCTTCCCCTTCCCTTTCCTCTTCCTTCCCCTTGTTGAGGCATCCCTCTTCCTCTCCCCCCTCTTGCTCTACTACTTTCATCATTTGTTGTGACCTATTTTTGAAAATATAATACATTAGTATATATTCAAATAAATCAAAAAATAATTTTTATATATTTACCTGTGACTGGGTAGAAGGTCCAGCAGATTGACTTGAACCTCTTTGAATAAGAGGACATCCTCTTTTATTATGTCCTTTTGTATGACAATTGCTACAAGTCATAACAACACCATTCTTGCTAAGCCTTCCAGTTTTTTTGCTTTCATTAGCCTCCTTCCTTCTAACTTTTCTTGGCCTTCCAGGCAACTTCTTGATTTCTGGTGGCTTTACTCTTGGATTATTAGATACTGGCCACATTTTCATATTGTTCATTGGCTGAATAAAATGATCATAAGTGCTGAGGTAGGTATCCTTGTGATAACAGCTGGCAACATAATTAATTGGCTCAAGTTCTCTGTAATGCAGGGCAGCAACAGCATGAGGACAAGGTATGCCCCTAAGCTGTCAAGATCTACAACTACAACTGCGCCTAATAATGTCTACTGTGTGTGTAAATCCTTTGTGTTGTATCTCAAATCCCCTTTCTCCATTCCAAGACAAGTTGCATTGCATTGACCTTTGAATGTTGTCTTGTAAAATCTTCAAAGCCATGGGGGAAATATCAGTGATCCATGTACTTGAGAACTCTCTTAACTGACCAATTCTTGTCATCATCTTTACCCTAATCTCCTCAAGCATTGTAATAATTGTTTTGTATCTTGCACTCAATATCCATGCATTAAAACTTTCTGCCATGTTGTTATCCACAACATCACATTTACTATGTTCTTGAAAGTACCTTTTGCACCATCTTTCTAGATTGAAATATAGAAGATCATCCAAGCAATCCCTTCCCAACAACTTCATATCATCTATGTAGTCCCTTAATTCACCTTCAAAAGTGGATTTTGCAATCTTCCAGAATAATCTTCTTCTTTCTATTCCCTTCCATAATTTGGACCAGTTTGCAAGAATGTGCCTAGCACACATTCTGTGTTCAACAAGTGGCATTAACTCTTTTACTGCAATTTCCAATCCCTACCAAAGCAACACAAATAAATAGATATTTATTAAGCTACATAGCTAAAGAAAAATAAATAGACAATCAAATAGTAATTAAGAATGCAGAAATATACCTTTTGCATATCAGTAATCAAGGTTAGTTCATGTCCTTGTCCAAGATCAAGGTCATTCTGTAGTAGAGTCAAAAACCATCTCCAAGTAAACTGATTCTCAACCTCAACAACTGCCCAAGCAATTGGCAGCATTTGATTATTCCCATCTCTGCAAACAGCCACCAATAACTGACCTTTGCACACTCCTTTGAGAAAACACCCATCCAAACCAATGCACCTTCTAGCACCTCCAAAGAATGATTTCTTTAAAGCATGAAAGCACACATAAAACCCTTCAAAGATTTTCTCTCCAGTTTCTACTGTTTCTCCAACTTTAACAACACAAGTGCTACCTGGATTGACTCTTAAAAGTTCATCTCTGTAATCAAAAATTCTACCATACTCAAGAATGTGATCACCCCTGATCTCTTCTAAAACTCTAGTCCTAGCTCTTCTCACTGTTGTCTTTCCAACATGAATACCCAATTCCTTTCTAATAATCTTCTGGAAGTCCACAATCCTAATGTTTGGCTGCTCAGTTATTCTATCTTTGTATTTAGTGGCCAAATACTTTGAATTGCAAAGATAGTTGAAAGTTGAAGTCAAACATATATGAATAGGATTGTAATTTTTAACCACAAAATCACCAGTTGGGCTATCAAAACTTGCCACCAATAACCATGGACAAGTCTTTTTGCAGCATCTCACTCTAACTCTTTTAGGCTCATTCACATATTTTTCAATTTGAATTTTTTCTTGAATTGCATATCTGGTCACTGCTTTCCTAAACTCTTCTACACTTGCAAACACCAAACCAGTTTCCCAAACAATCTTCTCACAACTTGCATCAAACACAACTCTGTTCTTGGTCTTTTTTCTAACAGTTTCATGCACTACCTGGTCAACTTCTTCACCATCTCCCCAACCTGTTTCTTCCTCAAATTCAAAGCTAGGAGCTTCATCACTTAGATAATAAGGTTCATCACCTCCTAGCTTACCAAGTAAGCTATCCCTATTGTCAATAATTGTCTCATCATACCCTATATCTGGCCCTTTTTCACAATTATGAACCTGTTCATCAGTTGTGCCCCTAGGTCTCCTATTTGACCTATTGAAATACCTTTTGCTTGTCCTGATGTCCCTAAACTCTTGATGTACATCACTATCAAGGCTACTTTCTTCACTAGTATCCTCTTCACTTGAATCTTCACCTATTATAGGCTCATCAGGATGAGTAGAAGGTTGAATAGGAGGGTTGGAAGGTTCAGTAGCAGAAGAAGAAGCCTGGCCAGTAAGATTGGTAGGTTCAGTAGGAGAAGGAGGCTGAGTATGAGGACTAGAAAGAGAGTTGGAAGGATGAATATTAGGGTTAGAAGACACATCCTCATTAAAAGAGGTAAAAGATTCCTCACCTACCCCACTTACACCATCAAAAGACACACTAGTGTCCATCACATGGGGGACATACTCCAATGCCAATTGGTCAACAACTGGCTCATCAACTCCATGAGAAACATAAACATCCATACTATCCCCATTTTTAAACATAGAGACAATGTCACAAATAACCTTATCACACTTAATTTCAACTAAAAAACCATCCATAGGATTCTTAACAAAGAAAGAACAGTCTGTTGTATATCCTAGTTCCTTTATGTAGTCTCTTAACTCAAAGTAGGACATTCTATCAACATCAATATCTAGATATTCAGTAATTGATCCACCAATATAATCAGCTGGGGGACCAAAATCAATTACACCCCCATGATACCACCTCATAGTTATGAGGATAAAAGCCATAGTAAAGTCCTGAAATAGTAATACCAAACATATTTCAACCACACAAAATCAGACGAAAGTTCAAAGTCAAAACAGTCCAACCCTAACACTATGTTACGCATGAAAATCTAACACTTTAAGGCACAACAAAATAATAACGAGACAACAATCAAGAACATTACTAACATTTTTCCACAGAACTACAAAGATGTCAATCACTACTACACGAACTAAAATAATCTTTTTATATGAAAAATCATGATGTTTTTCTACAGATCACTACTAAGATGCTTTTCCCCAAAAAATCACTACTACATGAAAACAATCACTATAAAGATGCTTTTCCCTAAAAAATAACTACTACATGAAATTTTTTTGGACATTTTTACAAAAACTAAGAAATCGTGAAGAACCCTAACCTGTAAGTTTTCACTACTTTGTTTACTATGTAATTTCTTAGTTTTCGACACCACGATCTCAGCAATTGACAAAGATAATCAGAAACCCTAACAATCCCTTAGCTTTTTTACTTTTCTGATCTTGATCGTTTAGAGAGAGAAGAGTAAATAGAAATATGTAGAAAGTTTAAAGGTTAAAGAACTCAAAGTTAAAAGAGGCGGGTCAGGGTTAAAAGAGGCGGGTCAGGGTTAAACCCGACTTATTAATGGGTGAGACACACGCGCCAAACGTGAGAACAAAGCTGGTGAGAAAATGGGGTATTTAGAACGATATAGTTAGTTGAGTGGTGTAATAGGACCCCCGTAAAGTTTAGGTGTCTACTTCCAAATGTCGACCAACTTTAGGGGGGTCCTGATGCATTTACTCTAAATTCAATAACTAACTTAATGATGATATATGATATATCTCACCTTGGCCATGGCACCAAATGACCCCTATTTGTTAAGACAAGAAGAGTAAAGTAAAGAAAAAAGAATCTTTGATTGAAACGACGGGCAAAGAACAAAACCCAAAAACAGTTGATTCGGTTTCCCCGACAAAATCACAGAGTTTCATGTTCCAAAACTGACAAATTTACAGAGCACAGGGAAAATCACATCACTTTGTTGTTGTTGTACATATAAACTCAAAAAAATCATCAGTATACAAAAACAGGGCATCTACGTATGGATGAAAGGGATACAAATACATATGAAACGTTTTACCCATCAACCATCTTCTTCTTCCTCACAACCTAACAACAAATCAATGGCCGCTTCACTATCTTCCCTTTTCCTCTCAAACCCTCGTCCTTTTCGCCCTCCTCTAAACCCTAAATCTAATCCCCATCTCGTTTTTCCACTTCGTACCCTCAATTTCTCCGCCAATTCTACCCCACCCCCACCTAACCCCAATGCAAAACAACCCACCAGCAAAGAACCGCCGTTGCCTCCTCCGCCTGTGGGGGCGGAGAAGAAGTCGTTTGCGGTGGCGACCGGTGAACTTTTTCTTGGTATTGCTTCACGAGTTTTGAGGCGTGGGAATAGTTTAGTTAATGGATGGAATGAGGAGCCGGCGGGGGGTGTGACTATGTTTAAGGATGATGAAGAGAGTGAATCCTACTTTTTGAAAAGGAGGAAGGAAGGGATAGCGTCGGTAGTGGAGGACCCGGTTCAGCCGGAGGTTGTGTGGGAGCAGACGGAGAAGGATGTGGAAGCTGAGAAGAACCTCAAGACGGTGACTAGCCCTGGGTTTAGCTTCTCTGCTGCTGGACTTTTGTTTCCCTATCATCTTGGGGTTGCTAAGCTTCTCATTGAGAAAGGTTATATCAAGGTTAGACCCACTCTTCATTATAATTAGTATCCGATTGTTGCATAATACTTATGCTCTTTATTTAAACTTGGTTAATCTAATACTTTGAGAACTTAATAAGTTGCTATGGACCTTCTTGTTTTTTCAAGTTAAGTATTTCGTTGAGCTTTTCCCATGATTATTCAAGCAGCTTGATTTGCTAATAAGCTTATTGTGTGAGAGGATTACAGCTTGTTTGGATGGTTGTTACCTATTGCATTGTGTTGTGTTGTTAGTTTAAATACAATGTGTTAAATCCGTCGTTATGTGAAAGTCCCATTTTGTGTAATGACCAATTTGGTGTGATCGCGTTGTTACCTTATTTTTTTTCCTTACTCTGTCTTTACTTATTATCTAATAATTCTATTTTATCTTTACCCTACCTTTTTATACTAGCTTCGTTCTTTATCATACTTTTTGTGTAGGTTTATCCTTCAAATTGTTGATGTGTGAGATTATGTAACGACACGAAACGATACATTACAATCTATCCAAACGTTGTATTCATCAAAACAATACAATACTATATAATACAACATAATATGATACATTATGAAACAATATGTAACAACCATCCAAACAGAGTGTAAGGGCAAGAAGTTAAGAAAAATCTTATACTGGACATTAACCCACTTACCCACTGGTGGGAGGGTCTTGGTTGATTTTTTATTTTTTTTGGGTTACAAATTAGAATTACAAAGACGTCTTTTCACAGTCCGACATATTTCTTCTTTCCCAGGAGACAACACCACTAGCTGGTTCTTCTGCTGGTGCAATTGTCTGTGCAGTGGTTGCTTCTGGTGCCAGTATGCAAGAAGCTCTGGATGCTACTAAAATATTAGCTCAAGATTGTCGGCTCAGAGGGACAGCATTTCGCCTTGGGGTAAGTGTCATAACAGAATTTCTTAATTGTGCAAGCTATAAAAATCATACTCATTCATAATTATGTGATAATTGATAGGGTTGATCTCAGTCAAATTCTATGAAACATGTTTAAGCTATAAATCATAGTCTTTTGTCAAAATATAATAGATCAATTGAAACTTTTTAATGTGTTTGGCTCAATCACAGTGTGTGAATTGGGTATATAAGAGTAAAAAACTTAAAGTGGCAGGTGTATAGCTATTTTAATCATGACTTGATTTGTCCACTTAAAATTGTGATCTCTTATTTGGAGACAGAATGCAGATGTTTCTATCTCATCGGAAAATAACTTGGCGTGGTTAAATGCTTATTTTTTGTCATTGAGATTTTCTAGAGTATTGTTCTTGAGGACTAGTA
This sequence comes from Jaltomata sinuosa, assembly GCA_003996215.1. Classification (NCBI taxonomy): domain Eukaryota; kingdom Viridiplantae; phylum Streptophyta; class Magnoliopsida; order Solanales; family Solanaceae; genus Jaltomata; species Jaltomata sinuosa. The sequence continues at coordinate 2,051,241 of QJPP01007525.1, read as the reverse complement.
TTTAGCTTTTTGGTATTTAAATGTTAAAGCATCTAAAAATGTCTTTCTGTACCAGGCTGTTCTTAGAGAAGTTCTTGAGAATTTTCTTCCAGATGATGCTCATATTAGGTGCAATGGAAGAGTTCGTGGTAAGTGTAGACGAACTTTTGTTCATGCTAGCTGATATTTTGAAGTTATTCTGAAATATAATATGGTTTCTTTGAGTTGAGAATGATGTAGTCATTTCATCTCAGTTGCTGTAACACAGATACTCTGGAGGCCCAGAGGCTTATTGGTTGATCAGTTTGATTCTAGGGAAGATCTTATCAATGCTGTCTTTACTTCTTCTTTTATCCCAGGGTACATATTCTTTCTGGCTTTATTAGCTCTTCACTTTTTGCTCACACTGTAATCTAAATCTTCAAAGTATCATGAATCACAGATATCTTGCTCCAAGACCAGCCACACTTTTCAGGAATAGACTGTGTATTGATGGGGGGCTGACACTGTTTATGCCACCGACTTCTGCTGCTCAGACGGTAACTTTTCAAGAAATTAGTTAAATAGGCCGGCTAAATTGGACATGTCCAGTCATTTTTGCTATTGTATGTCCTGTGCATTGAAATAATTTTGAAGAGGAAAAGCATTTCATATCACTGAGACACTGACTTGCACTTCTAAAGAAAAATGCTGCCTGTGACTTTGACGAAAGTTTTTTTTTTTTTTTTTTTTAAAAAAAAAGGTGGGGGTGGCTGAAAACCTTGTATGTTCACCTGACTTCACTCTATATTGTAGAGAGTGACGCTAACTCAATCCAACCCATTAAGAGATATTTATATGACCACCTATACATTTATGTAATTTGACGCAATCGAACCCATCAAGTCATCTGATAACTAAGCTGTCAACTGAAGCCTTGTGTGCGGCCCTGAAATTAGTTCGGAGTTGCTAATATACACATTATGGTCTACTGCAAATTAGTAGTCTTTCCTGTTTAATAATTTATCTGAAATCAGAATGCATTTTCCCTGTCCTCTTACTCTCCTAATGTAGCCTAAAACTATTAGCAGTAAATTTGCATATCTTGCTGGGTTGCTGGTTACCTTTAATTCTTAAGATTTTATCTGCATGTTTGATATGTAACCTACTTATGTTTAGTCTTCTGCACAAATTTAATTTCCTTCTTGTGTTTTCCTTTCGCTGTGTGTGCCGATACTGTACTTTCCCAGTCTTCATCCTGTTGCTTTTCCTCCCCTGTTACATTTTCCAGCATTTATTTGCAACAGTTCATGATCTTTTTTTCAAAAACGGTGGGTATTCGGGTCAGCTTGTGCCTCGACTATTCCATCAGTACCTGCTACCTCATGCGGGCACAGGTACCAAGTAATATACCGCCAAGGTTTAGGCATGGGAAGTAATCACCTTGTGTGTTTTTTTGTCTCCACTGCGACATGAACCCTGGTCTCCAAGGTTAGCGCCCATTTCATTCACCATGGTACCACACCCTTGGGTGCTAAGAATTCTTAAGCTTTTTACTTGCTAGTTCTACAATAGAAACAGTGATGACCTGTCAGGATATTGATTTCTGTTCATATGATTCCTGGAAGTAGACAGGTAGTTAACAACTGATTGGTTGTATCCAGGTGCGCGTTTGTGCTTTTCCAGCCGGTCGTTTAGGATTGCAAGGAATTGGGATAAGTCCTGACTGCAACCCTGAAAATAGGGCCACTCCTCGCCAGGTACTTGAACATCATCCTACAAGTCAATTGCCAGTTTTTTCTAATGATAGACCAATAACAAGTTCTCTCTCATCTACTTTTGGCCACAATTTGCAGCTTCTCAATTGGGCACTCGAGCCAGCAGAAGATGATGTTCTTGATAAGCTCTTTGAACTAGGTTATGCGGATGCAGCTGTGTGGGCCCAAGAGAACCCGGTTGAGGATTTAGTTCGAGATGACAGTTCTTCCATAGGCAGCAGTCTTGTAGAATAGCTTTATAAGGATTGATTTAGTTCAAGAGTGTATGAGATCGAGATGATACACAGACGTTGCAATAATCAGCTCATTAAACCTGCAAATAAGATTTGTCTCTAGGGTACACTTCAACAGTGATGGAGCTTGTTGCTTTAACCAAGGAGCTGATACTGAGGAGAACGAAGAGGGTTCGAAACTGGTGCTAGCAGCAAGGTTTTGTATAAATAACCATATTGCTAAGATGTAAATTGTATACGAGGGGTAACAAAAGGATGCACAGGATTTTGATATGGCTATACCATTTACTGATAGGAAAGTAAGCAGAAGCAGCCCACAATTTTCTCTGATTTTATGGAGACTCTAGTCATTTTCAGTTACAAATTGCTGTAGAGAGAGGAATTTTGGTGTCTTGAATATTCCATTTTGAAGTGAATATCGTTGTAAGATACATATTTGTGATATTCTGTAATATTTGCAAGATTTATATCATAATGTATTCCTTTGCTAGACATGAGTTTGTATTTGCTCATAGTTTAAAGAAAGTTTCTTTAATTATTAACAAGACGTTGGATTCTCTGCATAAAAACAAAAAAAAATGCTCATATTTCATTTGTGTATGCAGTTCCAAAGCTTTAAGATACTTTCTGTTGAGAGCAAAAAAAAGGAAAAGAACAAACCCAAGCAGGATTTAAAGAGGATTAAAAAAGAAATGGAGATGCGGGGTATCGATCCCCGTACCTCTCGCATGCGAAGCGAGCGCTCTACCATCTGAGCTACATGCCCATGTATTACTTCCATTCCAAATGTATTATAATATTGTCTATCTCAATTAATGTATTTATATTTAATAATAATTTTATTTAAAAATGCGATGATTTATAATTACATAATTATTTATGATTTATTTTGGATCACAAGTTCTAAATTTTTTTTTGTTTCTAAAATTTCGTGCCCAATCAAATATCTTCACATAAATTGGTACAAAAGAGTATAACAATTCGCCTAATCTTTTTAACAAACAATGAATGGAAGAGGATTACCCTACTGTAGTGCTTTCCTTGTATAATTCTATTTCTAACAAAAGTGATGCTCTTACAAGACAGAGAACAATGATGTGTGCTAAGTGTCCTTGAGACTACGTAGGAGAGATTCAAGTTCAACAACGTGGAAAATGAAGTACACCAATTGAGAATAAAGAAAATTTGATTAAATAATATACCACATCCACATGTGAATCATATGGAGCTGTACTTTCAAGTTTATATATTCAACCAGATGATTTTATTTACACTTTAAACTAGACCCCTTGTGACTTGTGAGAGATACCAAAATCAAGCTTGGCATGGAAATAGCTCAATCTATTTATAAACAAAGGTTATAAATAGCTAAATCAATCAAACTTAATTGCTTTAGCTGCAAAGAGCAATGACATAATAACAGAGAAATATCTTTCGTCCTTGATTGCATATTGTTTATCGAAAAAAATCGGCATTTTGGTTAATTATAAAAACGGAGAAGGGCCTAAATTACCCTTCAAGTATTGGAAATGGTACAAATATACCCTCCTTCCACCTTTGGACTCTAAAATGTCCTTTTCATCCACTTTTGGGCTCTAAAATACCCTTCTCATCCACCTTTGGGCCCTATTTTGCCCTTTCACTTAACAAACCCTTTAGAAAAAATGATTAGGATTTTGAAACTTTTTAAACTATATCAAACTTTCATTTTTTAAACTTTTTAAATTTCAAATTGTAACTTAAGTTTGAAACATTTAAAAATTGAAATATATAAAAAATACTTGTATTAAATTGAAGACAATAATTAAAAAAAACTAAGGCGAATAGCCTATAATTTTATTCATAAAAATTAAATAATACAATCTGTATTACAAATATTAGAAGAGGACCTAATCTAGGCAGCCACCTTCTAGGAAGGGTTCTGTTTGAATTAGGCCTCGAACTATCATACTAATATTTGAATCCTTTAAAATAGTCTTGACGTAGAGTTTCTAACAATTCTCTGGTAACATTTTCTGGAAGTGGTTGTTGTGCTTGATCCTCTAATGCATCCATGCCGTCTTCACTAGAATTTACCAAAATATTATCTATATCATATTCAAATTGGGCAGGTAAACTAGGACACCCATAATTCCTTCGCTCGTCATTGATCCAATCTCTAAACAATACCGATATCTCCAAGCTGTCTGATGCTAATGAATACCTATGCTCCCCAATTTGATATCTTGCTGCACTAAAAGCGCCCTCCGAAGCTACTGAAGATGCTTGAATAGCTAGCAAATCTCGAACCACCGGTTGAAGTTTTAGAAATGACCTGCCGCGAGTCTTCCACCATTCCAAAAGTTGAGGTTTGCCTTGTGCATCCTTAATGCTTTCCATTCCCTGATTAAGATATTCATCAAAATCATTCATTTCATTAGAAGTAAGACCAAGATAATTTTCCATCATATCATCAATATCATCTTCATTTGAATATCTACGCGTAGAAGTTGAAGGTTCTACATTACGTACTTCATCATTTATTCTACTAGAATTATACAAGTCATACAATTTTCTAGCTTCAATTCTTATGCTATCTTTAACATCGGACAAACTAGGTATTTTGTCCTCTTCGGCAACTTCGTCACCTTGGATACTTTGCTGATATATAATCTCTAAAATATTTAAATTTGAATATATTCTTTCAACCATTCGTGCTGCACCTATTTCTTTGTAAGTTGGGTTTAATAAACAAGCAGTTAAATAAATTTGAGGAATATGAATAAAATATTTTCTAAATTTTTTAATCATTGCATTAATAGAATCTTTAAACCGTGGAATATTTTTGTATTGAAAAAATTTATCAGAAATAGTACATATATTTGGTAAAACTGAACAAATAGTTGGATAATAAAGTCCAGATATTTATTTTGTAGCTAAATAAAAAACTTTTGAAAATTCTTTAAGTTCATATACTTCATTCCAATCAGTATCAGTAATTCTATAATCATTATCTGAATTGTGAGCATTCCAAACCATTTGTAAAGGCTTTCTATATTCATAAGCAACTTTAAGCATTTCATATAAAGAATTCCATCTAGTAGACACTGTTTTTAAAATTTTTCTAGGGGGGAGTTCTAATTCACGACATCGATTTTCAAACTCTACACGTCTAGACTTTACTTGACATTTAAAAATAAAATGGCATGCAGCTTCACATTTTATACAACCATATTATACATTGCTATACCATCTCTAACAATTAAATTAGGAAAAATGTCTCAAAACACACATAAACTATGGTCGGAATTGTTGTTACACACTCTAACTTTGCAGAGGTCCTATGACCCCCCAGGACTATTTTATAGTGTAATAATTAGGGTATTATCAGCTTAGCTTGATCACTAAATCACTCAAACTAAAGTAAGTGCTTTCACACGCTATCAAAAAGAGGGGTCCGTTCTCATTAATGTTAATTTATCTTCCATTAACCCTAGAATTTTCTTAAAACTCTCTAACTTTATCTTCATGATTATTGATCAAATAACACAAATCATTCCAATTTCATGTTATTTTTACTTTCAATCTACTATTTTAAAGTTGTTGCTTATACGTGTGTTCACTTGCATGTCCATTTATGCTAATAATACCCACGATATTACACTATAAAATAGTTCAGGGGGGGTCATAGGACCCTCACAAAGTTAGAGTGTGTAACAGCAATTTCAGCCATAGTTTAGGTGTGTCTCGAGCTATTTTCCCATTAAATTGTATGTGTGTGCAGCACACCTAATATGAAAACCGTCATTATAAATAGGGCAAATTGTCGATTTTAGTTTATCAACATCATTTGTATTATTAGAAGCATTATCAAGGGTGACACTAATTACTTTATTACAAATTCTATAAAATTGTAAAACATCTATAATAGTTTGAGCTATGTAACTACCGGTTTTCAGCATTTCACAACATTTATAACCTAAAATTCTTTTTTGCATGTTCCAATTTTCATCAATCCACTGACCAGTAATAGTGAAATAACCATTACCATTAGGACTACGACCCATATCAGAAGTGATAGTCATTCTACAAGTATTATAGTTAAATAAACAACGTAGATATTGTACATGTTGTCCTTGATAATCAAAAATAATTTTTTTAATAGTATTTCTTGAAAAAACTGTGAAAGAAGGATTATACACTATTTGAATATAATGAACAAAATCGGGATTTTCAGCAAAACTAAAAGGCAAGCCACAAAGAACAATCATTTTAGCTAATTCTCCAAGATCTTTTTCTCTACTATAACTGCGATGTTTAGTAGGGCCAGAAACATTAGAAGGGTTTAACTGTGTTTGGATCATGTTAGAGGCCCCTACTCCTACAGATGCATCGGGAAGGGGAGTACCATATTTTATTGCATCGGCTATAGCCTGAGCTTGCAAAAATTCATTCTTACAACATCCCAACAAATGATTTCTTAAATGTCCCGTCTCACCCGACTTTCCCATAGTTTTATGATTCAAAATATATTTACATATTTTACAAATAGCTTGAGTTTTATCCTCACTTTGAGTCATAAATTGTCACACAACAGATTTTTTTAGGAGTTCAGCCTTTGGCTTAAACCTAGTAGGATGTACAGGGGGAGTGAAAGTGGGAGCGGGAGCAGGAGTGAGACTAGTAGCCGTAGGCGGCTCTGTTTCATCATCATCATAAGTATCATTACCATCATATTCATTATCATATTCTACTTCTTCATCTAGTTCTTCATTAAAATTACCAAACCTTGTCTGTAAAGATTCATGATCTAATTGAGTATTGCTATCAATATTAAAAGGAGTTTCATCAACATGTGTAAAATTATCCGTATTTATTCTTAATTGAGGCTGTTGTCTAGTTTTAGATTTGGATTTAGAAGAACTACCGACTTTAGTTTTTCCGGTTATTGCATTAGTCAACCTACCAAAAAGTATTTTTTTACCTTGGCCGACATTTTTATTACCGGATTCCATATTAAAATATTAAAAGTAAGCAAATAAATAAATACAAAAATTAAATGCAAAAAAATAAATAAGTAAAGAGATGAAAGTTGGAACGAATGTACCAAACGTATGCGTAAAAACAGACGTGTATAACCAAAAGCTGAAATTGATAGATGAAACTTGAAGCTTGAAAATTGCTCCAAAATAATCCAACAAATAAAATTAACAATTTAATAGAGACTATTAGAGAATAGAGAGTAGAAGGGTAGAAGATTGAGAGTTGAGAGAGTAGATGAAGAAGAAAAAATTTTGTGTAGTAAATAATGAAGGGGTGGGGTTTTTATAGTTAAAATTTAGGACTAAAATATATTTTTAAAAACTTTGAGGTATTAAAAAAAGTTTGGGGGGTAGGGGAGTGTTTTGGCTCAAATAGTCGTTGGGTGGGGCCAACTGGCTGTTGCCAACGGTTACTTAATTAAAAAAAAATAAAAAATAAAAAATTGATTTCCCGCCCGGATCGAACCAGACCGTACCGGACCGGGATGATCCGGTAAATTTCTTTCTTCCGTCCCGTTACCCCTACCGGCTAGTGCCTACACCGGACGGAACTGGAGTCCACCGGACCGGAACCGGACCGGTTGCGGACCGGAACGGACCGGAACCGATACCGGCACCTACCGATTCCGTTGCCAGTCATACTCCCCATCCCCTCAAATCGTGACAAGCACTCCTTCGATCCCGATTTTATTCTGAATCACGGTCCAATTCATTTCTTTTACTAGACCTAATTTTTTCTCAATACGCATATATTTACTCTTTTTTTTAAAAAATTTAGATGCATATATAATGTTACATACACCGATTTGCAGTTAAAATCATCTTAAAAATCCATTGATAGCTTCGCTCATATAATCGTTGGCCATTTAGGCAAAGCTTTATCATGGTGACTTTAATTTGTGAGAAACAGAACTATTATGAGATTATATAGACAAGATTGGAAGTTAGGGGACCAAATTTGAGTTTTCAGAACTTCAAGTGTTCAAAGAAGTTATAAATAAGTGAAATTATCTGTTCCCCAATATTAGGGGTGTAGATGGACCGGGTTGGTTCGGATTTTTCAAATACCAAATCAAATCATTAGTATCGAATTTTTAAATTTATCAACCAAACCAAACTAATAAAAGTCGGGTTTTCCAATCTCGGATTTTTTCGCCTTTTTTTTATTTTCTCGGATTTTTTTGAGTTTTTTTCGGTAAAGCCTTCATACAAACATATAATTAACTTGTGCTTCAAATATTTCTTTAGTCCGAGCAAAATACAAATATCTAAGGTATTTCTTAAAAAAATACACAAAATATATTCACTTTATTTGGAATTTATGAAGTGAGTGATGGCAATAAAATATTCAACCAAAAAAATAATAAAATCGCATAGAATAAATATTGCATATTAATAAGTTATAATAAAAATAATCATAATTTAAAAGTATTAAGTCTAATAAGTATTAACTATATGACTAAATATTAAATAGAAAAATAAATTAGTTTATGTATTTTTGTAAAATTAAAGAATAAATATCTAACATGATTGTCATTTCTAGTGTTGGATTGAATAATCTTTTGTTAACATTCATATTGATTTGAGCTTTATTTGAGTTACTAATATCTATGAGTTATAAAAAGACTAATTGGACCATTTAAAATTCTAAGTTTAAACTTGAAATAATATGTTGAAAGATAAAAACTATAAAAAAGTTGAAGAAATATTTATAAATTACATCACAATAAATATTTTTATGTATAAAATATTTTTAAAAGTAGTATACATTAATATCGGGTTGGTTCGATTCGATTTGACTTTTTTTAGTTAAAATCAAACCAAACCAATTATAGTCATTTTTTTTTCAATACCAAACCAAGTCAAACCAAACCGTCAGTCGAGTTTTTTTGTGGTTTGGTTCAGTTTGCGGTTCGATTTTGTACATCCTTACCCAATACAATTAGGGTTGTTCACGGTTTGGTTAAAACCCAAACCAAACCGCAAACCAAACCAAATCGATGAAAAAAACTGATATTTGATTTGGTTTTGAATTTTAAAAATCGACATTATTTGGTTTGGTTATGATTTTACTAAAAAAAAAAGCAAAAATAACCAAGCCGAACTGATAAATTATATATACAAATTTTATAATTATTTATATATTATTCATAAATAAAATATAATTATTTTATTACATTTTAATCATGAACTTAACTTTCAGGAAATTACATGGAGTGTCCTCAAGAGTGAGTGGTCTTCAATTTATGCCCTCATAAGAAAAGTCTATAAAAAATACCCTTCCTTCCTTTTTATGTATAGAACATATACATTTTTGTCCCTCTACTCCATAACTCTCCATGTTCATTTGTCTCTCAACTTTTAATTTTCATTTTTTTTTATCTTTTTGATTTGTTATCTTTTTTCGTTTTTTTCTTTTTTCTCAATTTTTTTTTAATTCTCGTTTTCTTTTTTCTCAACCTTTATTTTCTTTTTTTTTTCTTTTTTTCTCTTAACTTTTTTTTTGTTCTTTTTTTCTCAAACTTTTTTTTCTTCTTTTTTTTTCTCTTTTTTTTCCTCTTTTTTCTTTTTTTTTCTCAACTTTTATTTTTTTGCTTTTTTTTTATCTTTTTTTTTCCTTTTCTCTTTTTTTTCTCTTTTTTTCTTTTTTCTTAACCTCTATTATTTTTTGCTAATGAACAAAAAAAGTTGGATAATCCGCAAAGAAGATCTTCTTTCTTTGAAATCGAAGTAAACTTAAGAGCGTGCTTTGTTGTTTGGAAGTCCTTTGGAACAAGTCTTGCCTCTAAGACAAATGTTATAGAACATCTCATAAATCAAGACATAAGATAGTGTCAAGCCTTGCTCGTGGGGCATAACTTGTTGTTTGAAAAATTCTTGAGCTAAATCTTACCTCTAAGGCAAGATTTATAGAGCATCTCATAAATTAAGACACAATGAAGTAGTGTTAACTCTTGCCCATGGGGCATAACTTGTTTTTTGGGAGACCCTTGGGCTAAGTCTTGCCTCTAAGGCAAACTTTATAGAGCACCTCATGATCAAGACATAATGTGCTAGTGTCAACTCTTGCCAATGAGGCGTAACTTGTTGTTTGAAATTTGAGCTAAGTTTTGCCTCTAAGGCAAGAGTTATAGAGCATCACATAAATCAAGACACAATGTGGTAGTGTCAACTCTTGCCCATGGGGCGTAATTTGTTATTTGAAAGTCCTTGGGCTAAGTCTTGCCTCTTAGGCAAGCGTTATAGAGTATCCCATAAATCAAACACAATATGATAGTGTCAACTCTTGCCCATGGGGCGTAACTTGTTGTTTGAAAGTCCTTGGGCTAAGTCTTGTCTCTAAGGCAAGAGTTATAGAATGTCTCATAAATCAAGACACAATGAGGTAGTGTCAAGTCTTGTTCGTGGGGCGTAACTTGTTGTTTGAAAATCCTTGAGCTAAGTCTTGCCTCTAAGGCAAGAGTTATAGAGTATCTCATAATTTTAGACATAATGAAGTAGTGTGAACTCTTGCCCATGGAGCGTAACTTGTATTTTTTGAGAGGTCCTTGGGCTAAGTCTTGCCTCTGAGGCAAGTGTTATAAAACATCTCATAAATCAAGACACAATATACTAGTGTCAAGTCTTGCTCATGGGCGTAATTTGTTGTTTGGAGGTCTTTGGGCTAAGTCTTGCCTCTAAAGCAAGAGTTATAGAACATCTCATAAAAAAAATAAAGGTAAAAAAAATGATTAAAAAAAAAGAGAAGAGAAAAATTAAAACCCAAAGAAAAAATAAAAAAATAGAAGTTGAGAGAAAAAAATAAAAATTGAGAAAAAAAGAAAAAAACGAAGAAAAAAAAGACAACAAAAAATAAAGGTTGAGAAAAAAAAAGGAGAAAAAAATAGAATTGAAAGGAGAAAGGAAAAAAAAAGATTGAGAAAAAAGAAAAAAACGTAGAAGAAAGAATAAAACAAAAATAAAGGTAAAGAAAAAAAAAGAAAAGAAAAAAGAAAAAATAGAAATAGAAAAAAGAAAATAGAGAAAAAGAAATATGTATAAAAGTTGAGAGACAAATGAGCATTGAGAGTTATTTAAAAATATTTGAAGTGTAGAGGGGCAAAAAAGTAGTTGTTCTATACATAAAAACAAGGAAAGTTATTTTTGTAAGACCATTTTTATGGGGGGCAAAAATGCAAAGCCACTCCTTTTAAAGGGCATTTGTGTAGTTGTCCTCTTAACTTTATCATATTATAATTACTCAAACCCAATACTTTAGCCCAAATCCAACAACCCACAACTTCAAGCCCAATACTTTAATCTTTGAGTGTCTAAGTTCTAATAGTAAGATCTCACTTTTCATTTTAATTTTAAAATAATGTGCAGCAAATCAAATGCTTATTATTGTATTTTGGGTTCTTTTCATAATACTAATTAATGCATTAGAATTTAGAGGATTATTGTCTCATTTTCTTGATAATTGTTTCCCACAAAATATTTATTTGTGATTTTTATCCTATAGATAGTACTACTAATTTTGGCATTTGGTTCACAAATTCAAGAGATAAAATTATTGTTTGCAATGCCAAACAAGATAGGCTTGTTAAAGATATTTTCTTAGTTGGTGTTATTAGCACTTGTATCTAGGCAAACTTTTTAGCCATTGTCATTTTTATACAATTATCAATTTATCATTAGTTAGAATCATAAATCGATCCAAACCAACAAGAATCAAATCGATGGTTATTTTTTTATTTAGTTTGGTTTGATTTTATAAATTCAAAAATTAACTAAATTGATTTGGTTTTGATTTTGACCAAAAATCAACCGACCGTGAATACCCCTAAATACAATAAGCAACAATCTTTGACCTGCCAAACTTGAGCCGGAAAGCAGACCGTACGATTCATTATTAATTATTTCGACGTCAAATTGAAACAAGAAAAACAACCAAAGATCACTGTCTTCTCCAAAAAAACAAAAACAAAAAACTCAAAAAATCATATTCATCTTTAATGGTTCTTGAAAATCCAAGAAGATGCACAGCAAACTTGTTGCAGGAGTAGAATTAACAGCTTTTTGTGGACTCCCTCAACGCCGTCATCATCCATTCTTGTCCAAGACTCTTTGCTGCACCAACAATTCATCTTCTTCTTCTTCTTCTTCATCGTCGGAACATAAGTTCAGGTTCAATATTGGGGGTGATAGGAAGTGGAAGTTCAAAGATATTGATACCAGTAAGTTTTACCAATTTCTTCAGTTTCTTTGTTCTCGCTTTTTATGCCTTTTCATGTACTAGCGGTTTTAATTTAATAGCTTGCATCAAGATTCAAAATTCAAGATTCAAGATTCGTTTAGTTAGGTCCAACTTCTTTTTAGTTTGGTTTGGGACTTTCTATGTCAGTTAAGAGTAAGTGGGAGATTCAGAAAACCTATAGAACAGAGCCAATCCATATTAGTTTGAGATTGAGGCGTAGTTATCCATTGATAGAATTCAAGATTCATTTCATTGAATAGCCAAGGTGGTGTCAAAGGAGTTATATTGTGCTTGATAGAGATGGCAAATCCAAACAACAACATACCCAGTGTAATCCCACAAGTGGGGTTTGGGTAGGTCAGGATGTATGCAGACCTTACCCTTACCTTTATTGGGTAGAGAGGCTGTTTCCGATTGATGGCTACAAATATTTAAAATTTGCACCCTAGTCTTAGTCTTACACAAGTGTCAAATTAGTTAAAACCCTTAAGACTTCTTTCAAGAGTTTGAAATTGAAAAGGAGATGAAGGATTGAGCTTTTGTATGCAACATAATAGTTCTATATCTACAAGTACAATGCATGATGAAGATAGGAAGTGGTGGAAGAGGGAGGCAGAAGAAAATGGAGTTGGGAGGGAAAAGGATATGGAGGAGAATGCAGGGAGCAAACTGGGAAGATGAAGAGGTATAGTTAGATTTTTTCAAGGATAAGGATATTGGAGCATATTGTTCTCACTGAAGGTTGTCCCACCCAAGTTATTTCAAGCGAGTGGGAGTTTAGGGTGGGATCGGTGGTAGCAAAGTCTCCCAACCTCACTGCTTCCAGGGAGCAAAATGAAAGCTTCTTACTAAATCATAGTATCAGTTAATTAATGGATGATGAATATTCTCCAAAACATTTGCAAAAGCTGAAGTCAACTACACTTTTAAGCCCTGGTTCCACATGCCTGAGAATACCATTCCTGTTAGGTTACCAAGTAAACAATGATCAAATTGGTTATTCAGTTTTCCAACAAGTAGCACTCTGAGATTATTAAGTCTTGCTCTGTTATATTCACCTCCTTTTACAGGTACAGTTCAAGAATCAGTAAATCACTGGCTGTCAAAGACACAGAACTTTTGGAATGAAGTCACTTCACCACTTGTGAAAACTGTAAATGATAAAAGAACCAGTATTCATGATGATGCTCAAGATACGGAGGAAGTATTCATGGCTGAACAGACTGTTGATAGCCAAACACCGAATGGTGATCTTTCTGTTGCTGCCATTCTTTCCATTGAGCAATTTAGCAGGTAAGATACATTTTATGGTCTCATATAATTGGAACCACCTATTTCTGCATCAAAACTGCTTGATTTTATGTGTGTCTATCTTTGAAGTGCCTGCTGTAAATATTTTTTGGCTTCTTATATGTTATGATGAATATCCTGCCAAAAAGCAGGCCCATAGTAGATTTAAGGTAATTTCGGACATCTTCTCATATCAACAAGTCCTCCTCTTTATGTCTGCTGAGCATGTGCTAGAAACTTATTTGTACAGAAGAGTAATATTTTCCTAAAAGATGTTCCACATAGTTATTTGCCAATTTTTTTCCTGAGTTGATGAACCCTTAAATGGTCATTTTAGGCACTTAACTAGACAAGTCAGTAACAGGACATACTCCTAAAATGTTTCAGTATGAAAAGTTTGTCAGTGAACCTGCTCTTGAAACTAAATTTGTTTTTAAAGAACTCTCTCTATCTTTGGTAGGTTCTAGAGATGTCTCTTAGAAAGTTAGGCATTTTCTCCGAGGTTTTCTTCAGGGGCATGGACTCTTGGGAAAGTCCTCTCTGCCCATTTTAGCATTGCTATCTATGTTGACAAAGAGTGATTTTAGGAGACAATTCATTCAGATAAAGTCTTTTAGGAATGTACTTAAGCTAATTAATGAAATGTTCTGAATAGGTAAAAATTATAGAAGAAATATCTGGAATATGGTAGGGGCAGTCTATATATTATAAGGAAATAAGGGAGGCTTAAAACCATGGAGTGTGGAGGGTGGTTGTCTCAAAATACCTGCATTCTCTTGAAATTCATGCAAAGTTAACTAATAAAAGAACATAATAGAGGTAGAGTATTCACATAGGCTATACCGACTGCTTGAGATAAAGATTTGGTCAGTGTTGGTACATTTATATTTGGTTTGGTGCCGGTCAGGAGTTTGTTTAGTTTGGTTAGAGATTAATATGTCTGCTTAGGGATGAGTGATGTTTAGAGAACCTTTAGTTTTAGAAAACTCTTTCTTCTTTTATGACCGAGAAATCCATCTGGGGTCCACCCTTTAGAACCAAGCACAACCTTTGGAACTCGGGGATAATGGGCTCACCTGTCTCTAATTTTAGAAAAACCTTAATTGTCCTAAAAGAAAGTTAGTGGTATTAGAATGAAATGTGCCTAAAATGAAACACCGTTGGATAGGAGGATCCATGTAACTGACTGGCTCGGTTGGATTGAGGGTAGTTGTATTGCTATTGTAGAGAGGGGGAAATGGAGTGGGGAGAGTTTAATTGGTTTAAGGAAGAAATCCAACAAAGTTAATTTTTTTTATCATGATATGGTGAAACATGTGTTTTAATACTCTTGGAGTTAGGTGATGCAAAAATCTTTTTGACATTTTTGCACATCCTTGTCCTTGCAACCTCCACTCCTTCTTTTAGGTAGTTATTCTTGTAATTGGCTGTTAAAATTGTGGACGTGAGCTTACAGTGTTTCTACATGTGGTTAGCTTCAATGCCCAACAAACCAATGATGACTAAATATATGTTCTTTAAATTAAAATTTGGACTTGTATATGACATATGATAGATATGCAGGATGAACGGATTGACTGGGCAGAAAATGCAGAAGATATTCAAAGCACTTGTTCCTGAATCTGTTCATAGTGATGCTCGCAGTTTGGTTGAATACTGCTGCTTTAGGTTTCTGTCAAAGGATACTTCTGTCCTTCATCCTTGCCTGAAGGTTTGCTGGCTTAACTACGTGTTTCCTTTCTAGTCTTTCATCAGCTTTTCTTTTCTTATGAGCATAACATGTATTCTTTTCCTTTATGAAACTGAAGTTCTTTTTTTGATCAAGTATGAAACTGAAGTTCTTTTCGGAGCTAGAAGCCTTATCTGCAGCTTGCTCCTCTATCCCACCCCCTCCAATCCTATTAAGGAGAGCCCAATTTTCCATTTATTAGCTTTAAAGTATCATGAAAAGTTTCTTGTATGGCTGAGCCCTATTCCTCGAGTGGTCTCTGCGTGTTGATAATCTACAGAAGACAAACCCAAACTGAAGAATAGAACATGTTAATTTTAGATGAGTTGAAGTATCTTTGTGAACCTGTTAGTCATCATCTCTTTTGATGTTGGATGTTGACTGTTTTTATTCTACTTTTGGTTTTACTTTATAAAAAAGAATTTCAATATCTTGCTGGATACTGTGTTTTTATGATGAAGAACTAAATTTTGCTGTTCCGTTGATTCTGCACAATGTTAAAGTTGCAGTCTAGGATCAGTAAATATTGGTTTGAACCTTTTAGATTATGAAAGAGAAGAAGTAAAACAATGATAGAACCCTTGAAATCTCTACTAGGTCCTCTAGGAATAGGAATTCTTCCTGTTAGTTAGTTTTTCTTTCCATGCCTGAAGTCTCTCTACAATTTTGAATAAAAGAATAGAAACTCAATATTTTCAGATAGGGATGAGTGGTAAAAGTTAAGATTTATCTCTACTCATTTATTAATATTTTCAGATGTGATTGCAGGAACCTGCATTCCAGAGACTGATTTTCGTAACTATGCTTGCCTGGGAGCAACCATATAGGAGCAGAGGAGACTTCCGAGTTAAATTTGCAGAGAAGCATTCTCTCCAGGTTCTTTCTCCGCTCTTTACATCTCACAGATGATAGGTTGTACGTGACGTGGCCACTTTAAGGGTAGGTTGTTGGCTTTAGGCTGTTAGTGTTAAGCTGTTAGTCTAACTGTAGATGCATTTTCAAAGACAGCTGATGGATAGATAAGATATCATCACTAACAATTTTATAACATCTTATATCTCTCTCCTGATGATCTGCCAAAGAAGATAAATTTCGGGTGATTAGTATTTGCTAGAACTAATAAGGTCAGTTGATACCATCTTTTCAACTCGGCATATATTCTGTCTTTTCTTTCTGTTTTTTGTTTTCTTTTTCTTTTCTCAGTTTGTTCTTGTGGTGTGGAAGGAGGGTAGAGGATTCTTTATATGCCAACCTTCTCTATTCTTGTCAATGGTTTGTTTATTTCAGTGAAGATGCCTATTATATTTAATCAATTAAGCTGAGGTTTGCTGGTGGTGCTCCCTAGGTTTTTAACGTGGATTTGATAGATTGGGACACTGCCAACAATATGTTCTTTTGAACAGGAGAGATGTGAAAAAGTCTTTTTTTCCCTTTGTGCAGTCAGATTAAGCTCGACTGTTGAAGTTATAACAAACTTCCCACTTAACAGAGTATAATTTTTGGAGGCTGCTTGTTGTTTTCCAAGAATAATCTCAAACATTTAAAGCTATGACTGAAACAGTGAATAGTTTATGGGTAAATGTGCTGTAAACTGGTGGATGATAAAATCCCTTTTCAGTGATAATAGTGCATTTAGGGGTGAGTAAACTGGAAATGCTTGACATAGTACTCCCTCCGTTTCAATTTGTTTGGCCTACTTTCCTTTTTAGTCGGTTTAAAAAAGAAGGCCTCTTTCCCTTTTTAGAAACTTTTTAATTCCAACTTTCCACATGGCATATTCAAGACCACAAGATTAAAGAATATTTTAATACATTTGACATATCTTTAATTTAAGACCAAAAGTTTCAAAAGTCTTCTTTATTTTCTTAAACTCCGTGCCAAGTCAAAATAGGCCAAATAAATTAAAATGGAGGGAGTATTAAATATGAAAGTGAAGATGTAGTTACTAGATTCCCTTCTATCTCTGGGTCATTTTTTGGGGCTGGTGTAAGGAGAGTCGGAGTCTTGGGCTTACTACCATTTCGTTTTGTACAAGCTCTTGGAAGACCTTGCATTGTATACTGGATAATTCATTTCTTTTTTCTAAACCATTTTGTATCTTTGAAGGATATATAGGGTGGATACCCCTTGGTGGCAATATCAACGACGATTGTATATTTATCTATTAAAATTTACAAAAGAAATTGCTGAGAATGAATAAGATTTAGGAAAGGAGAGGCTGGAGGTGGATGCTGTGAGGAGCAAAATCCTCTTGTTCTCAGTCATATTTAGTGCAGACCTCACTTTTGCTTTCCATGTATACTAATTTGCTTCCATGACGATCAAAATAAAAAGTTCTCCCTAATCTGCTGGGATATTAATATTTTCAAGCTTGGAAAGGTGGCTTCTCCATTATTCATATGTTATATTTGTTCTCAACTAAGCGTTTCATGATTGTACTTCACTGAAAGTTCTTTACTATGAACACAAATATATGAGTCAAGCCTCTTCGTGTTTGAGGAAGACTAATTTATTTTTCTAGGTTATTGCATGTACTTCTGTTGCTATAACCTAAATAGATCTGTTTCTCCTGAAGCTAAAGAGGAGACTAGTTGGAGAAGAGGCTTTTGTTCGTATTGCTCCTGCTGTTGCTGGTATAGCTGATTGGACAACAGCACACAACCTTTTCAAAGCTCTTGCTGGTAATGATCGGGGCATCTCATTTACCTCATGGTCCACATACATCTGTGAACTTCTCAAGTGAGCATCCTCTCTTTTGAGTACAAAAGTTTCTTCTAGTATGTTATGTGAATGTGATTGCGCAATTCAAATTTATGGTCGTTTTTTTTGAGTCAATTTTTCTTTTGAGTCAATCAAATTTGTGGTCGATTATCAGCTCACATACACAAAACATCGTAATTCATAAAGAATATCTGGTTTACTAATTTGACAAATCAAACGTAGGAGTTCTTGACAATACGTACTCCTGTTCACTTTTGCATCCTGAAATTTAAATTGTTACAATCCCATAAGAGTTTGAGTAACTATTTCTTTTTTTTAATAAAATATCAAATCCATGTAAAAAATATGCCAGAAAATTATTCCACTTGACTATGAGAAGTAAACTTATCACATAAAACTGAGTAGGGCAAGTATTTAGCATTCACATGAATACAAAAGCTTCTGAATATTCATATGTGAAATCTCCTGCAATTTCTTTGATTTTCTTAACACTCTAGTTGTTTTTTGTATGATGATGACATGAGTTGAACTTAAATGGAGAAACATGGCCGGTGAGGATTCAAATAGCCGACCCTGACTTGTTTGCGAATGAGGAGTAGTTGTTGTCTTAAAATTCTAGTTGTTTGGGTTTATTAGTATTTGGAGTAGTTCTATCCTTTTCAGTAATGGGGAAAAATTTGTTATTAATTTTGATTTCTATTTATGAAGAGAACTCTTGACTAAGCTTGAAATCTGGAAGTCACTAATATAATTGATCTGATGTTTCTTTTCTTATTTTAGAGTGCATGAAGGACGGAAGTCATACCAGTTTCAAGGTCTCTCCCAGCTCCATAATGAGGGAATCTTGTGTGTTGCTTCCGGTGGAAAACACCCTGTTCTTAAATGGGAGAATAATGTGGCATGGCCTGGAAAACTAATTTTGACTGATAGGGCCCTTTACTTTGAGGTACTCATTAATAATTATATACTCCACAGAACTGTGTAAAGGTCTCATGAGATGTCCTAACCCATCAGTGTTGATGGAAATATCTTTCTTGTAATGCAATTTCTTCATTGTTGAGTGTAAACTTTAGTTGGTAGTTCCTATTAAGCCATGAAAATTGAGGCAAATGGATAATGATATTCGTTTGATTTGGCTAGTTGAACCGTTTGCACATGATATACTGTATAATCGATTCTCGTGTCTTGCAGGCAGTTGGCTTGATGGGAAAAAGAAATACATCAAGATTGGATCTTACAGGAGAAGGTTCACTCATAAAGAGAACAAGAGTTGGGCCTCTGGGCTTTGACTTTCTAGATTCTGCTGTATCTGTCACTTCGGGTCCTCAGTGAGTAAGCTTCTCCAACCAATCCCATGTGGACTATATCATTTCCTTTCTGTTTTACTTTGGACAGAACTTTTGTTGGCATCTCCCAAGCCTTAGGTAGAGCCTCAAATTAGGCCCACAACTTCATGACAGTACATACATTTAATGGCCACCTGTCATTTGTTTCAGGTTCTTAAAGATACATATATACAAAGTTCCATCCTTAGAACAAATAACTTTCCAAAAGTTAGTGCTCACTTTTAGACTTCTACCTGTTTTATCACATCTAGGATAGACCATTGTCATTATCTGATAGAGACAAAAGAAGGGATTCCCTGTGTGAACCATTATTTTCTATAGTGAGCAAGAAGATCCATATTAAGAGGAGGAACCAGTTCATCTAATCTTACCTTGAATCATAACAGAATTTGACCTCTCTTTTGCTTCATTTGAGAAGTACGAACCTGATTATATGACATAAATATATGAAAATATTATTTAGGATATTTCACTTGAACAAAGCAAACAAGATTTAAGTCTTGCCTTGTGTTTATCACAAAACATTCTAACTCCGCACCTTAAATGTTTTTCTTTTAAACCCTTGAGTGAATTCATTCTGTTATACATGTTACTTGAATGAAAGAGACTAATCTAGGAGTTCAAACATTTAGTAAAATCTAAGCACAAGTCCGTAGGGAAAATTTCAAAGTTCAGTTTCTCTTAATTTTTTTCAAAGCTTGCTTGAACTTATAGATATACCATGCAGGAATTAATGCCTAGTAGATCAAGGAAACTGACTTGATTCTTGACTAACCTATCAAGAAAGTACTTCCGTGTATTTTAGCGAACGAACTAACTTTTCCCGGTCGTCCGAAACTTGATTACTCATGCAAATTTGGCATTATTAAAATACTGTACTCCTGAAGTCATCATAACTATTTTGTGTGTATGGTTGAGTGTTGCATGTAAAACAAACATGCTACTCTATGCTGATGGAAAGGGAATGGTTAGATTGTGATTGGGGCTGTTTTTTTTTCTCCTTTTTAATGTGTTTTTAAATGTTATATTATTCCTTATAGTATTTTACTGATAATAGAGGTATGCTCTTCACTACATCATAACTAGGGGTGACAAAATTAGCCCATGAAAACATTGACCCGCCCAACCCGCTCACATTTATTACCTTCTCCCATTTTGACCCGCCCAATTCAGCCCATCTAAAAGTTGGGTTAATATGTAGCCTAAATTGTCCCATGAGAAACCTTGTCAAAATATTTTATGGAGGGCATTTTTTATTTGATATGTTATATATAGACATAATGAACAAAAATGTCTTATGTAATTAAACAAATTATAAGAAAACAAACAAAGAAACTAAGTGGGAGTTTGACCATGAAAACCCAAAACTTTTCACTTTCTTTGGAATTTTTAGAGTTGGAGTTGGAGTTGAAGTTGTGTTTGGCCATACCTTTTTGGAAAGACTTTTTAAAATTTAATGTGTTTAAATAACTAAAAAGTGAACTAGTAAGATGAAAAAAAGTGAAAACAACCTTTTAGGTGTTTTCATTTTTCCAAATACAACTTCAAGTTGTATTTGGAATTTTTATGGCCAAACACGATTTTATGAATAAAGTGAAATAATTTTCCGGAAAATAGTGAAAAATTCTCATGGCCAAACACCCACTAAAATTTAGTAAGAGTTGGGCGGATTGGGCTATATGTACCATCATTTCAGCCTAAGTAACATTTGGGTGAGTTAGTGACCCGCCCATTTGACACCCCTAATCCTAACTTCAAGTTTCACATATCCATGCCAATCTCGAAAGTAAGTACGATAACAAATCACCAAAATTTTCATATGACTAACTACTAAATTGCATCTGATCTGAATCGTTATATCTCTCGATTTATCTTATTAGGTACTTTTTCAAAGTCATTTCGGCTTTGGGGACAGGCAAATTTCATGCTTTGATTGGAGCCTAGATTTGCATGTTAGACTTGTTGATCCTAAAGTCATTTGTCCTTCCCCGTGTTTGTAGTTGACTATGCAGGTCCTCTGACTGGGAGTAAAGTTTCACAAAAATTCTTTGCTATTCGTTTATTTTCCTTCCATAGCTTGTTTGGATGTCAAGTTCTCCCTGCAACATCCTTCTGGAGAGTTAGTGATCATTTAATTTATGTGCTCTTATTTTGAATTTTCTTGTGTTTCATGTTTTGATTAAGAATGGGATGTTGCTATATGAAATATCCAACTTTTTTATTTTAGCTGATAAAAATTGCTTGTTAATATATCATGTTATAATTTATTGTACTCATATCAGGTCGGATACATGGGTATTAGAGTTTGTCGACTTTGGAGGAGAAATGAGACGGGATGTGTGGTATGCATGCATCAGTGAAGTAATTGCCTTATACAAATTCATACGAGAATTTGGACCCGAGGAAGGTGATCAATCAGTATACAATGTCTATGGTTCCCAGAAAGGGAAGGCAAGAGCAATTTCGTATGCTACCAATGCTGTTAAGAGAGTTCAGGCTCTTCAATATGCTCGAAAGCTCTTGGAGGAACCAACTAAATTGGTTCAGTTCTCATATTTGCAAAATGCACCTTATGGTGACGTTGTATTACAAACTCTAGCAGTTAATTGTTGGGGTGGACCATTGATTGCAAAAGTGACTGATCAAGAGTATCAATCAGGGGGATCATCTAGATCCACGAATGATGCATCTGAAAGTAGTAGTTATGTGTTTGACATAGATGGAAGTGTGTACCTGCAGAAGTGGATGAAGTCTCCATCATGGGCTTCTAGTGCTTCACTTGCTTTTTGGAAGAACCCCCGATCGAAACGGGGGATAGTTTTCAGTAAAAATCTTGTTGTCGCTGATACGAATTTGATGGAAAAAGCAGCATTGATATGTAGAGATAAATATCAAGTAGTTGAGAAAACGCAAGCCACAATTGACGCTGCAATGATTGAAGGGATACCTAGTAACATTGACCTTTTTAAGGTTATTTTGTCCCTTTCCTTTTCTGCCTTTTTTGTCCGCAATTTTTTCTTACTTTTGGATTGATTAGTCTGCATTTACACATCTCGTAACTCCAGATAATTAAACAACCTTTTGTAAAAATGATCATGCGTTTAAGCATGTAAATGCTCGGTTATAGTTAGGGCAATAAGCATGTTATATTTTGCAAGATTGCTATTCTGAAAGGACGTGCACTAAAATTAGAAATTTTTGAGAAAATAGAAAGACAGAGAAATTTAACCAAGGTATGAAGGAAACTTTTAATATTCTTCAAATGTAAGCTCAGACTTGGTTTAGAATTTGCCTCTTTGTTGCCTGGAGTTTAGTGTTAAGAGGTATTTCATTGTTTGTGATCCATCTAGGTCCTCATTTTGCTTATTTTCCTATTATGTATACGAGACATACTGGGTACCTACACTAAGCATCAAGAATCAATAAGTATAAACATGCCCTGCAGTACTTGTTTTTTCAGTACAACAACCATCACTTATAGTTGCTTAGGATTAATTGAGACTTTTGCTATTTGTTTTTGCCAAGATAGGCAGAAATGTTGATACTATCTTGTGCTCGACAAAATTATAGAAGCCTCACCGTACCCAAAGGCGTGGCCTAGTGGTCGATGAAGTTAGAACAAAGACCAGGGGAGGTCAGGGTTCAAATTTCAAAGAGAAAAAAGACGTTAGGTGACTTCCCATTGCTAAAGTCTTGGTGGACAGAGTTACCCAATACCTGTATTATGGGAAGATACCGTTAGCCAGTGAAATAATGAAGGTGCGCGCAAGCTGGTCGAGACGCAACCTTTATAAAGTTTTAAAAAATAATTCTAGAAGTCTCACTAGTTATAGCTATTATTACTGTTTGTGGATGATGTATTTGTGGTTATGGCTTAAAATCAGGCAGCTTTTCTTTGTTTTCTTTTGAACTGAAATTTCAAGGACTTTACTTCGCTTGGATTGGGTGTTAAACCATGGCGACACAATATCTAGCCAGGGTAACGTTTCCCTTCAAGAAGAAAAAAGGGAAAAAATTCAACCATGATTTGGAAAAGGAAAAAGAGAAAGGGAAAAAGACCCACCATGATTTGCTAAAGAAAAGAAAACAACCTTAGAAGCTCGTACTAGATTTAAGAGGTAAGTACAAATCAATGGTCTTAAGTTGTGGATATTTTGAGCCTCAACCAAACTAGATGAATTTGACTTGACTCTCTCATAATTGGCTTATGGCCTGGGAGTCGGTACTGTTTGGAAACACTAGACTAAAGACTTCCTTTGGCACATGTCCTCCTAAAATAGGATGAGTTGTCATTATTACAGTAATCTGGCATTTTACATAGTGACTGTGGAAGAGGACTGGACTCGGAGCTTAATGTGAAAGGGATGTGGCACTTTACTCTGTATCTATTGAGAATATTCAAATCTGATCGGTTTGTGCTACTAATGATATTGTTTTTTTTTTGTTTCTTTCTTGAAAGAAATTGGCTAGAACATCTTGTTATGTTCTGTGGTTTTACAAGTTCAGCCTTGTTGTATTTTGTCTCTGTTTTTCTCACTACAAGGTAAATTCTTTCATCGGCAATTGGCTATAAACTTTTCTCTATTTTGACAAGAACTGATACTATACCATACCCAGTGTAATCCCACAAGTGGGGTCTGGGGAGGGTAGGATGTACGCAGACCTTACCCTACGTCCCTACCTTTGTGGTGTAGAGAGGTTGTTTCTGATAGACCCTCGGCTCAAAAGAAGTGTAATAAAAGCAATATAGACAAGAAAATAATGACAACAGAATCGCAAGATAAACCAAGCAAACGAAGTAACAGTAGAATTGAAGAATAGGGTACTATGTGAATATTAGGTATGACTACTAAATAAGGAGAAGATGAGAAGAGGAGACTATTTCCTTGCCTCTTCCTCGTAAAAGTTCTACCCTAATCCTCGACCTCCAAACCTTCCTATCTAGAGTCATGTCCTTTAAGTTGGAGATGCGTCATGTCCTGTCTAATCACCTCCCTTCCGTTCTTCTTAGGCCTACCTCTACCACTCCTAAAACCCGTTATAGCCAAACCCTCGCACCTCTAACTGGTGCCTCTGCACACCTCCTTTTCACATGCCCGAACCACCTCAACCTCGTTTCCCTCATTTTGTCCGCCACGGAAGCTACTCCCACCTTGTCCTGTATAACTTCGTTCCTAATCATATCTCTCATAGTATGCCCGCACATCCACCTAAGTATCCTCATCTCTGCTACCACTTCATCTTCTGAATGTAGGCGTTCTTGACGGGCCAACGCTCTGCCTCATACAACAGTGTAGGTCTAACCACCACTCTGTAGAACATACCTCTAAGCCTTGGTGGCACATTCTTATCACAGAGTATCACGGACGCGAGCCCTCATTTCACCATCCCACTCTAATACGATGAGCGACATCATCGCCAATCTCCCCGTTTCCTTGAATTATAGACCCAAGATACTTGAAACTTCCTCTCTTGGGTATGACTTGTGTATCGATCTTCACTTCCACCTCCGCTTCATGCGTAAAGACACTGAACTTACATTTTATATTTTTAGGTACTCGATTTTAGTCCGGCTTAACCTGAAACCTTTATATTCTAGAGTTTGTCTCCAAACTTCCAGCCTATCGTTAACTCCACTGCGTTTCTTGTCGATTAATACTATGAGCCTGTTTGGATTAGCTTATTCATAAGTTAGAAATCCTAGCTTATGGCTTTTGGCTTATAAGTCATAAGGCATAAGCCCATCCAAACAGGCTTTATGTCATCTGCCGTCTGCGAATAACATACACCACGGCACATCCCCTTGAATGCCGCGTCATTTCGTCCATCACTAAGGCTAATAGAAAGGGGTTAAGGGTTGATCCCTGGTGCAACCTCATCATGATAGGGAAGTGTTCAGAGTCACTTTCCACTGTTCTTAACCGAGTCCTGACAAGAACTGATACTGTTTGCTGTTTTTCTTGTAAGAATTGGCTACAAAGCTTAAATCTGTGGTTTTACAAGTTCAGCCTTGTTGTATGTTGTCTGTGTTTTTTCTAATTATACAAGTTTATTCTTTTATCAGTAATATTGATTATTAATATTCTTTCCCTTTCTTGGCAGGAACTTTTGTTTCCTTTAACAGTTATGGTTAAAAACTTTGAGAAACTTAGGCATTGGGAGGATCCCTTATTAACTGCCTCTTCTCTTGTACTCGTATATACGATTATATTCAGGTAAAGTGCATTGTTGCATGTCGAGAAGCTTACTGGCATCGGCCATCAGTATCTGGTTTGCCTGTACACCTTAATGTTTGAGACGTGGAAGCATTTTATTGAAAACGTATATGACCTCTAAGTCCAAATGAATATTTGCTTGTTCTGGAGAAAACTTCCCGTGAATAAAAATTTCATTACTGGTCTGTATGATTTTTATCTTTTCTGGAACCATATGAACTTGCGATCTCCTGGGCTTGTTGCTATCTTGCACTGAACTTTTATGTTAGATTTGTCGTAATTAAAGAGACCGTTTAAGTTACAAATGGTTTTCACAGCTTTGTCATCTAAAATTAAGCAGCTTCTGAAAACCATATTCATATACCATTCTGAAGAGTGAAGAGTTCCTTTTGCAGGTTGCGGAGGTTCATGTGAAATGCTACATTGTATTGTACTCTTAAATTTCGCCCATCCCCGTGTGCATTTGGAAAAATACTACATTGTATAAGTTTCAAATACTGTGTTATTTTTGAGGATTATGTACAATGTTCAAGAACCTAACTAAACTGTTTATATTTATAATATCTTTACCTGACACTTAATAAAATGAAAAGAAAAGAAGGATAATGTACAATGGCAGGGAGTGGCACATGAATTAGGATGGATCATGGTAATTCGTTGCTGACTGTGTTAAATTAATTACTTCTGTTTTTTAGCATGCTCCTGAAGTTATTCTTTGTGTGGTTAGTTATCTGTCTTAATTACATTGAGTGTCTTGACACTCGGTTTTCTGGAACAGGAATATGCTATCTTATATTTTACCAGCAATGTTGATGGGCTTGGCTGCTGGCATGTTATTACTTAAGGGGCTCAAGGAACAAGGCCGGCTTGGAAGATATTTTGGAAAAGTAACCATACGTGATCAACCACCATCAAACACACTACAGAAAATTATTGCAGTTAAAGAGGCCTTACGCGAAGTTGAAAAGTATCTGCAGAGCTTGAATGTGTCGCTGCTCAAGATTCGAGCAATTATTCTTGCTGGCCAACCTCAGGTACTTCCATTCTAACCCAGGTTGCACCGAAAACAGGTCTCTATCTCTTTCAGTGGCCAAAGGAAGAACTGAAAAATATTGCCACTGCTATGCTTAAGATGTGTGCTACCAACATGCCACTCCCTGATAAGGACCGCTAAGAATAGCTTAGGAGTGTGAAACTTCTTAATAACCCCAGCAAGAGTAGATGCCTTCAATTATTTGATTCAGCATAGCTACTTTGAAAAGATATTAGATCGAGTAGATAGATTATGTGACCTCTCTCAATTCCCTCCTTAATAGCAGAGACATCAATCAGTTGTTTCCCTCAAAAAAAATTGGTGGACAATCAGTTGTTTCTCATTCTATCTCTGTAATGAAGTAAATATTATTCTATTAAATTAGTCGATTTGTTAAATTGGTTCAAATCCCACAGAAGAAATCCTATGTGAATTTTTCCCATTTACCAAAGTCTTGGTAGGCAGAGTTACCTATGGTCGGAGGTAGCAAAGGATCCAGTTGAGTAGTTGAGGTGTCCACATGCTAGCCTGCACACAACAGTTACCAAACAAAAGAAAAGAAAAAATCTGTTGCTAAATCTTTAACTCTTTTCTGTGGTTTTAGCATACTAATTAGTGAGTACTCGAACTCTAAAGGTTCTTTTCTCTTTAAAACCATATCATTCTTGATGGGCATTAGTGAAAATACAGCAGACCCCTTGTCCAGCTCCACTCATCATCACAAGAACCTTCCTCATCCCCAACTACTTGCAGCAGCTCTATCCCTAGTGCCAACTACTCACAACTCCCATCACCTATTCAATGCCAATAACCCTCTTGTCACATCCCCCTGCTTACCCTTATTTTGATCTAAGTTGTGTGGATTCTTCACTTTCGATGCCGCACCTGTGTCGGATTCTCCCAAAATACACTACTTTTGGAGAATCCGACACACAATCCTTGACATTTTTGAAGAGTCCGAGCAACATAGATTCTGATAATGTCTATTTCCTCTTCCATCTTCAATTTTTGGAGGGACAACTAGAAAGATAAAGAGAAAGCTATTAAGTTATAAGCCCCCCCCCCCCCCCCCCCCCCCCCCCAAAAAAAAAAAAAAAAAAAAAAAATCCTAAAAAAACAAGGAGGAGGTAGGATAGGTCACTAGCCATTCATATTTATCTCAAGTATTTGACTAGAAGTGCAAGAAAGGAAGAATGAATTTAATGTTTAAACTTGGTAAATGAGGGCCCAAAATTGAGATTTTGCACTTTAATTTAAATTGAATCCTTTTTTCTTGAGAGACCAGAAGTTGCATTTATATAAGGAGACTTGTTGCTTCTTCCACTATAGTAGCACTTAACTTGGGCCTTATCTCCTTTTAGAAACTTGTCTGGGGTCAATTCCTGCTCCCCCACCCTGGTTTCGAACTTCATCACATTTGAGATCATGAACACTCAAAATTCCCCGAGCCCCTAACCTGCACCACCTCTAACAATTAGTTGTTCCTCTTTTGAAAATTTTCGGTTATGTTGGATCTCTTTTAATTGTTTTAGGGGCTCAGTTGTGCATGTTCTTAGTTTGATGAGATTATGCCCAAACCGTTTCTCTCTGTGTATGGTTTAGTTTGAGTAATTATTTTAGGGGCTCAATTTATTCTTAATGCTGACTCTACTATGTATACTTGCACCTCAGGATTATAGTGTTGAATTTTATCTAGTATTCCGTATTTTTTAACTTAATTGAGTTAATTTCATAATCTTTGTCAGATTACGATGGAAGTCGCTCTGGCTCTACTATTTGGTGCAACCATTCTCTTAATTGTTCCATTCAAGTACATAGCTGCTTTCTTTATTTTTGATGCATTCACCCGAGAACTCACATTCCGAAGGCAAATGGTTTTGAGATTCATGAGCTTTCTGAAGGAGCGGTGGGAAACAGTGCCTGCCACCCCAGTTGTTGTACTACCATTCGAGGATGATGAGTCCGATGCACCAAACCAAAGAAGGGAGTCCAGCGATGATGTAGTAAAACCAGAGAAACAGTTGAAGCAGTAGGTTATTGTATATCTTCTTTTAGGTAACTTTCTTTTCCTTTTTTCTTTATAGTTGGTGGTTACAGCAGGTGTGACGGGTCAAAGATTGAAGCAGAAACAGTTTTTTGCCCTTAAAAACAGTATCATTTGAGGTGGGATTTCATAATTTAGCTTCTTGGAACATAAGTGATAAAAATGTGATTGATTTTGTATGAATGTCTTCTGAAAAGGAGGAAGAGTATAAGTACGTCATATTGTTGTTTTCGTCGATGGCCTTCTTAAGATTCTTTTGGCTGAAGATGGCCTTTCTTTAAGAATAATATCCCAAGACATACAGTTTTGCTGAGAATTTGAAGCTTATGCACTTGGGTAAATGGCCAAAGTTTGATGTTTTCACACTTGTGAACAAAATTTCAAAAGACAAGGAAATGCAATCAAAATCCTAAATGAATGAGAAAAGTAAATGTAGTTGCTAACAGGTGCTCAAAAAGATGTGAATCTGTACAATATTTTGTCAAAACATCACTCCTCCAAGACTAATCACTGTTGTCAATCCAACCATCAGTATATGCCTTGTTTTAAAGAGTGACTTCAATCCATATGCTCCATTACAAGTCACATTTTGGCCATGATTTGTGCACTGTGTCTGGTTCCTGTAATCCAACACAGAATCTTAAATCAGCAAAAGGACATCCAAGTGTAGTCTTAACTGTCAATGAAGAGGGATCATAAGTCATAGCTATTGAAGACTCTGGATCGAAATTTGAATCCAAACAAGGGCAAAAAAATGCTCGGTGATCTCTTCGATCTGTCTAAGTCTTGCTGGACAGAGTTATCCTATACTTGTGTTGGTGGAATAGTCAGAGTGCGCGTGAAATGGGCATGACTCAATTGTTATTAAAGCAAAGATTTATAACAGAGAAGTTGTAGAATTGTTTACCTTGAAGAACAAAATGAGACAACATAGTCAGTAGAAGAGCAAGTGATGATACTAGTTGGGTCATCAAAGGCAAAGCTATAAGCCACAGGGCATGCTGTCTTGAAAATCCTTGAATAGTTTGTAGGAAAACATGAAACTGGACTACTAAATGTACCCCGGCAGCAATATTCATCGGTGTCGAAGACGTTACACGCGCTCCGGCAGGCGATCGTCTTGCCATCCGACTTGAGAGCTAGCTCAGAAGGGCAATTTGGCCTGAGATCACTGTCACAGCCAACATAACTGCAGTTTCCTTTGCCATTTACAGGTTTTACTACTATAGGCAAGTTGAACCCATCCACAAGGCTAACATCGTAAAAATCAGTATCTCCAAGGGTAAATTCGGCAATTGAAGCTGGAGGCTGACCCGGTTCACTACATTTTAGACCGGTACCACACCTACCGGTTTGGCACGTACCGTTGTCGTTCTTGTCAAAGTCACACCCGGTTCGACCCCATATACGGCCACTCCACCCGGCCGGGGCGTTAAAGACGGCAGATTGGCCTTGTTTCAGTTCAAAACCATCTCCGCTGAAATTGTTTTTAGGTGTAATTCCAGGCCATACTGTCTCTTTGCAGTTGTTTATAATCGTAATATTTGTACACTCGGACAATTTTACCCCTGTCACACTAAATTGTGTCAAAACTCAAAACAAAAAGATTAAAAAGAAAATTACAATCCTTGCTTGAGAATGGACACAAGAAAAGATCCTAGTGCTACTTTTTATAAGCAAGAAACTTATAATTTTCAAGACTTTGGACCAATTTAGCCAAATACAATATCATTATACACAATTTCAGGAGAGAGTAAATATGGTATTCAATCCTTCTACGATTCTACACTATGTCGTGAAGGGTTGAGGAGCTCACTAAGTGAGCTACCTCGCTAACTTCTTTCTGTCTTATTAGAAAGCGAAAGAAGGAGAGATAGAAAAAGAGTTGTGTTACCTAAGGCAATAGCAAGCAACAAGAGAAACCAAACATTGGAAGATGAAGTGAAGTGGGAAGCCATGAATATGCAACTACTAACTAATGATAATTGTGCCTTGTGAGTTAAAAAGAAGTGAGTACATATATGTATATGAAGAAAAAAAGTTGAGTGAAGAGAAGAATACGTGCCGAAGAGAGTGAACATTAGAGGAATAAGGCTTCCTTTCTTCTTCCTTAAATCAACTTATTCCTTACCTCCGACCATTTTTTTGACACTTAATGTGTTCCTTACAATTGTCTCTTACTAGTGAGCTATTTATATACTTTTATATTCAAGATTAACATAAAAGTGTAAGAATCGTCATGGCTAAATTTCCTTTATTAATACATATTAATTTAGAGTAGGAAGTAAAGCGTTAAAACCATCTAAATCCAAACATGTATACAAGCCCGAATTATGATAACAGGTTGATATGCTAGGAAGTAAAGCTTTATAGCTCCTAGTCCCAAACTCATGGACAAGCCGAATTGTGATAATAAGTTGATACCGCTAATGAACAATATCTAGTTGAACATACGAAAATTAAAATGGAAAACTATTAAAGCAAGAAATCTAGTAATGTTCAGCAAACAAAAAGGTGAATTTTGCCCAATCAATTTCCATCATTCAACAAAATATGTGACAGACAAATTCAGCTACTCTAAAATGAGAAAAATAGCTTATGGTAACTAAAAGTGCAAACTATTTTGTGATCTTTCAATCTTGATTCGAGTCCCGGGGAATAGAAAAACTTTTGATAAGGAGCGTTTTACTCTTTTAATCCAAAAGCCATGTATATATATAGTTTCGTGTCAAAGCTAAGATGAAAAATTATTTCCAAAATTTACCCTTTGACCCCGTGCACAGCGGAAACTTAATCATGACAGCTTATTCTTGTTAACATCTTTCCTCTTGTTTGCATAATTCTTGGAATGAAAATCAAGGAAGAGTGCCAAAAGGGAAGCATTGAAAACTGCATTGAAGCACCATCCATGGATCCCGGAGCAACCCGACCCGGTAAAGTGATAGTACAACATCAAACCCGAAATCAGGAAACTGAAAATGAATTGGATAATCTGACAGTTAGTGACCAATCTCTTCCACCATGGACGAAATCCCAGTGTACAGAGAAAGTAATAAGCGTACATTAGCACATGAACTGAAGCATTGGTAACAAGCGCCACTGGAAACAGAGTCTGTGAGGAAGAAAGCCACAAATAACACATGACGACCACCACCGCGTGGTGGTACACGTGGAGGAATGACAGCCGTCTAGATCGAGACCCACTTAGAATGATCAAAAGGGTGTCTAGAAATTCAAGAATCTTGGAGAAATAGAAGGTGTAAGCCCAGAAGAAGACGGGTCCACGTGGAGGTGTTTGATTCGCCGGGAAGCAGATTACCCAAGTCCAGTCCTTTTGGGGCATTTGGTGGAAGGCGGAGAGGGAGCAACCGACGGCCATGATTAGGGAGAGAAAGCAGAGGAAGAGGTTGTGGACGGCGGAGATGAGGCGGAGGGAGGAAGGGGAGAGTGTAGGGAGAAGAGGGTAATTGTGGAAAGTGAAAGTGAGAGTGAGGTAAGTGAGGACAGTGAGAAAGAGGAAAAGAGGTGATGAACCGAATGTGGAGGTTTGGTTCCATTGGAAATTGGTGATGGTTGGATGATTGATGAGCCAGTAGTCAATGGAGGTATAGAGAGTTTCCATTTCTGCCGCCGTACGCCGGCGACAATGGAGGTATTTCCTTATCTGTTTGGAAAAGGAAAGTTGAGATGATAAAGGAAGAGATAATGTCTATTGATGTCATCCGACAAAGTCAACTGGGAAATTTGAGTCTTGTCTGTTTCTTTTTGGGTAAAGGGATGTGATGTGAGGCATCTATAACGACACCTCATCCCTAATTGTTCCACCAATTACTTTTCACTTGGTTAAAATTCGTTTGAGTCCAAGGTCTATCGAAAACAATCTCTGAGGTATAGTCAGCATACACATTACTTTCTCTAAATTCCACTTGTACCTCGGGTATATTGTTGTTGAATTTAGAATATTTATACTAAAAAAAAAGAAGGAAACAGAAGGCTCCCATTGTTGGAAAAAAACAAAAAGAATAAAGGCTCCAGTGCATTTTAATATTAAACAGAATAATAACAATAATATTAACTTCTTGCAAACAATCTGCAACTTTTATGCAAATAAAAAACTGTCTGAACGTAGAGTTACCAATTCACTCCTGCTGTAGAAGTTGTACATGGTTGGAGTAGGAAAAACACAACCACAAACTGTGAAAATGACCAAATTCTAATCCCCTAGAACACTACTACTCAGGCAAGGTGATCCCTGTCCAACAAGAAAACATGATCCTCATAGAACGTAAAAAAGAACAGTTAAAAGATAAAAGAGTGTATCCATGAAACTATAAGCATATGAAGGATAAAAAGATTGATAAGCAGTGGACCTACTACGCTAGCCATTGAAAAGACTTGCAAACTTCAATCTTTAAATCTTTGTACTCAATTTACTAAAATCTAGAAAGGAATGAGGAGAAACACTGAGAAGCAGCTTCCGCAGCATCCCAAGTTAAATCACCTCCCGCTGTAGTGGACAATTCCAATGATCGTAATCATACCCGCAAGGCTGCAACGCAGCTCTCTTTGCTTGGTAATTGATGTTTTAGACCAAAACTCCTCCTCCAAGACTTGGGTTTGGAAAACTAGAGCAATACATGGTACTATTATCAACTACCTGGGCTCAACTTGCTACCTTTTTCCTGACTATTCTTTTTCTTCGAGCCTTGGGAGCTGATGTTTCACCCTCAGTCGTTGAGTCACTCTGACCTTGTTTGATACCCAGAAGCCCAAGCCCCGAAACAATGGAATTCTTGGAGATGAACCATTTTGAAGATGACTGCTCAAGCCCTCCTTCGGTAGGCCTACTGTATGCCTTCAAGACATCATCTGAATGAGCCAGTGGATCCACCTCCACACCAAGCCAAGCTAGCCTTGATGTCTCTCCTACTTGAACATTCAAAGCTCTGCATGAAATGAAATATTATTAAAACTGGAAAAGATCAAAGCAATAAACACCAGTATGATTACTAGATCAACTATATTGCATAATATATCCTGATCTCCAATCCAAGAGATCGCATATAATTTCACCTAGTCTTGGGATACAGGTGGTAAAAATCTTTTATAAAGATAAAATTTGTTCTTAAGTACTGCAGCGGAAGAATTCAAAAGATACTATACTGATAGCAACTAAATAGGGAAACACAACCAACTTTTACTAATAGCAGTAACTAAATTTTTTGTGTCAGTATGAAAAGAGGAAAAGGAAATGGAAAATGAAAAATGAAAACTAAGTTGCCTGAGTAAGCTACCAAAACATGAAATTGATTTGATAAAACTGAGTTTGCATAAGCTACCATCTACTAAGCAGCTAAATACCTCATGGCAGTGCTGAAGACGAGAGCCACCCCAATAACATCAAAGTAGTTAAAAACAGCTCTGTCAAATCCATTCAACAGTTGATAACGCAGGTTTGCATATACACCAAGGAAGGCCCCATAACCGAGTGCATTACTACTCACAGATGGGATAGACACTGATAACCTGGTGGATGGTAAACAGAAGCCATCAGCAATGGACATACCTTACATTTCCCTTATATGAAAAATTAGATCAAACAAAAGTCCAACTGTATAAATAAATGGTCAATATGCCCAAAAAATTGCTTACCTTCCCTCCTTTTTACTGGCAAGAAGATTTGATAGTGCCCCCTGCACAGCTCCTGCACTGAGCCCTAGCATACACAACTCCGCAGCCTTATAGAAAAAGGAATGAGTTCTCTTCTGCAAGTCAAATTCTCTTAAAGGGTAACTCTTTTCAAAGATATTGTTCGGCAGCTTCTGTAACGTGTTCTGCAAATCGTAGCGGAAAGTATTCCCATAGGATTGACAAGGAGCAAGCGTCCAAAAAACAGCAGCATTACAAGCCGTTGCAGTTAGGACGTTAAGAAGAGCAAGATCCCACTCCTGCTTAATCCTAGATCAAAGTAAAATAGAACATGTGCATCAAGTCAATCCTCTTATATTGTGTTTTACCAACAATTAGCATTTATGAACCGAGTAAGGATGCCCAAAATGTGGAAGAAAGCCAAACCCCCCACACCCCCCAAAAAAGTATATATTGACCATACCTTTCTTTACGGTTTTTGACCTCCCACCACACTGAGCAACCAATTGTTATTGCCTGATCCAGAAGCAGTTTGTTTAAAAAAGCTGGATCTGCAATCTTCCTGTCACAGAGAGACAATCCAGAAAAAAAAAATGTCACTTCAATATGCGGTAAAAACTTGAATACTTAGACATTATTTAGACAGCAAAACAATTGACAACAAAAATCTGAAAAGCTTAGATGACATAGCCTAAGGTGTCAAACTGCCCCATGGATTTACAGAGCTTTCAACTTTGGGGCTGATATAGCCAGAGCAACTTTCATCCTGCAGAGTTATACATCTTATATGTTTTGCTGGTGCGATTTGATCTTCATGGAAAATCGGCACTGTCAATTTCCTTCGAGTTTTTGAAGGATAAAACAAGACTGCTGCTCCCTTCACGCAGCAGATCAAACCCAAAAAACTTAAAGTAAATGATCAATGCTGCCAACTCATCTCATTTCAAAATAGAAAACCCATAACATAACCACATTTTGGCCGCAGAAGTATAGAGAAAGAAATTTCCTTTTTCAGCTTTGCGCTCTCACTTATTAATGTAGTGTAGCTGTTCCATTGAATGTTTGGGGCTAATGAGTAATAACATTAACTGCTCTGTTTCACTAAAAATTCTGATCTTGAACAAGCGTAACAAGTCTTGGAAGATGAGTGCTCATAATAAGAGGCTATAAATATGTGAATGCTTGGCGAGCCAGTAGTCAATGGCGGAGTAGAGAGTTCCCATTTCTGCAGCCAAACACTAGCGACAATGAGGGTGATGGAGCTCTGAGACTGAGTTACCTTATCTGTTTCGAAGTTGAGATGATAACAACGAGATAATGCTATAGAGGTGAGGGGATAGATGTCTTTTGGTGTTATCCGACAAGTCAACTTGGAAATCCAACTCTTGTTTCTTTTGGGGTAGGGGATATGAGGCGTCTAGAGCGACACGTCATCCCTTCAAACAAATGGTTTCATTTTCTTTTTTCCTTTTTGCCAATTATGGTACCCAATAAAATTAGAACAATTGAATTACAACCACCAACCAACTTTTCCAGTCTTCTTTTTCCTTTTTAATTTTTTTTTATTTATCAGTGGTTAAAAAATTTATACAAGCTTTCAACCTTGTGGAAAGCTATAGCTGGAGCAACTTTCAATCTGAAGAGTTTTTATATCTTATAGGGTTTGGTGGTGTGATTTGAATTCATGGAAAATTAGCACTATCAATATCATACAAGTTTTTAAAAGATAAAACAAGACTGCTCCTCCTTCTGAAGCAGATCAAACCCAAAAACTAGAAGTGATGATCAATGCTGCCAACCATGTCATTTCAAAATAGAAATCCCATAAGGAAACAAATTTTGGCTGCAGAAGTATGGAGAAAGAAATTCCTTTTTCAGCTTTGCGTTCTTAGTTATTATTGTGGTGTAGCTGTTTCATGGAAAGGTGGGGCTAATGAGTAAAAACGGCTCTGTTCACTAAAAAATACAATCATGATCTTGAACAAGTGCGACAAGCCTTGGAAAATGAGTTCTCAAAAGAGCCTGTGAAGCTAATACAATAATGATTTGATGACTGCAACGCTAATAAACATACTTGAAGACGCAAGATATTTCGAGAGGATCTTAACTTTTTTATAAGAACGAAAGGATCTTAATATAAACAGACAGAATAACTACTCTGAACAGCAATGATATTTCTGACATGCCACTACATACTGTTTATCAACCAGACAGATTTTTGTCTAAAATATTTGTACCGACATTACCTGCCATTGAATGCCCTGGATAATCCTTCAGGAAGTAACCGAGAAATAAATCTAGCCATGGTGGGCCTAGCATTGTAAGCAAGAAATCTCACCACTTGGGCAGAGCTGACTAATCCCTGGATGAAAAAGCAGAAACTAAAGTTAGACACAGAAATAACCCGACCAAACGAGCCTACTGCATAGAGTAATTTACCATTTCATAGGCTTGCCGAAGTCCAGGTGGTAAATCCATCATTGTCTTCTGCCACTCGTTCAGCACGGCATCAACAAATTTACGATCAAACAACTGGGCAACATGG
This sequence comes from Jaltomata sinuosa, assembly GCA_003996215.1. Taxonomy (NCBI): domain Eukaryota; kingdom Viridiplantae; phylum Streptophyta; class Magnoliopsida; order Solanales; family Solanaceae; genus Jaltomata; species Jaltomata sinuosa. The sequence continues at coordinate 2,014,443 of QJPP01007525.1, read as the reverse complement.
AAAAATTGTGAGTGACATAACACTGTTACAATAAATCCAGAATTAAGCAGAAGCAGTTTTCAACTTGCAGAGGCCTCTTACTTCCTGCAGTAACATTCGTCTCCTAAAGAGCCCACCCTCATCTCCCTCATCCCCATCATCGAAATCATCAAAGTAATCGTCATCATCACCATCATCATCACCTCCATCACCACCGCCGTGATTTAGATTCTTCCCCATATTTCCACCTCCTCCGCCAGTTGAAAGCTGTGATGTGGCGAAATTATTAGCAAATTTGCTCAACCAAGTGTTTACTAATAGTAGCACAAGGTTAACAATGAAGCTTAAGATCATGAGAGAGAGCGAGAGAGAGAGAATGCATTGTTCTCGACATAGTTGGATTAGAATGCTAATATCTTATATAGTAGCAGAAGCAACCATTTCACATCATATATGCCGAACTAAAAAGTGCATTCAACTTTTTCTTTTTTCAATTTTTCCTTCATTGAAAAGGAAAGATGCTAAAGGCAGAAAAATAGCAACTAGATGCTTTGGTAAGGCGCATACACACATCTCAAATCTAGCAAGCAACTTCAGAATTATGTATTCTTGGCCCGCACGTTGCCACTTTAGTGATACCAGACTCAATTTTAACACTTAGCATTTAAGTGTTTGCGGTTTGTTAGATCTGGCCAGACCTTTGTCAATCGATTGTAAATAGCAATAACAAGGGGTGAATAGAAACAACTATAGTCAGCTACAACGTTGTTCTATAAATATGGCAGCGTCCTTCAACCTTCGTTAGGAATATCGAAGATACACCTAAGCATCAAGAGAATAGCTAAAAGAACAGAAGTTCCAGCTCCATTTCTATGGCTAAGCGTCAACCAGTTAAATCCTGAATAGCATTGTTTTTCGAAAAACATCCCTTAGTGATCGAAAGAACCTTCTCCTTGCTCCAAGAATAAAGAAAATGACGAGCCTGAGACCAGGCAGGCAATTACTAAAACTCTATACCGATCAATCAACTAAGCCTCAACACTCAAGCTAGTTGGAGAATGTCAAAAACTCCAGAACTCCCTAGATTTCAAATACTCAAATTTTTGACATTAACTTCTACTTCAAAAGAACCTCACTGCCTCTAACTTTAAGTCTTATTTCTTAGGAAGATCCTTCTCAACTACCATTAGGAATCAGCAGAAGCTATGATCAAATATTTGGGTATTAGCATAAATACATGACAAGTGCAAATTGATTCAGTTAGACAGGTAGAGAACACTATGCTCACAAGGAAAAGATGATACCTTGAGCAGAAAAAATACAACATATAAATCAGAAAAACGAAAGCAGGTAATTCTCGAGAAAGATGAGACTGTTCCAGTCAATACCTGGGAAGCTATATAAGAAAACGCCTAGCAAAAGCAGCTAGAGAAGGAACAAAACTGTGTTTAACTTCCGTATTTTCTCAAAATGCTTAGAAATATTTTCTCAGTAAAGGAAAACAAGAACTAACCTCAGGACTAGACTTGGTCTGCTGCTTCTGGGACAAATCAAGCTTGGATTTTTCCAGAGTAACCGAACCAAGGGAACCATATTTTCCACCCTTCATCACCGGCGCATACATGACCGAATTAGAAGAAGACGCCGGATAATCAAGCGCAGGTGACCCTTGAAAGCAGCGTTCCAAACCGCCAATTGGGTTTCCATCCACTGCCGGCGACGCTGTAGCCTTGATTAAGCTGATTTTACAAACTTTGGAGGCTCTAACTGGGCGGCAGAGTAAAGGGGGCAACAAGGGTTTTGAGGAATGTTTGATTTGGGTGTTGATAGGCATGACTTGTGATGTTTGGAATACTACTAGAGACATTCTTGATTTTTCCTTGTTTTTTTAGGGTGGAAAGAGAATTTATGGATAGATTTTCATGGAGGAACGGAAACTCTGAGAGAGAGGCTCTGCAGAGAGAGGGAAAGGGTAAGGTTAAGAAGATGAAGGGGAAATATAGGTAAGCCGACTACTACGAGACAAACCCAATCCAGAGTTGCCACTTGCTTTTCCTCTAAACCCCAAAACTCAAAATGCTACTAATAAATCACTTGACAATAGTACAATACTTCCTCTCTTCCAAATTTTTTTGTCCTACTTTACTTTTTAATCCATTTTAAAAAAAAATATTTCTTCCTTCTTTTTCTTTAACAACTTTTTAATTTTCACTTTTCGCGTGAAATGTTTAAGACCATAAGATTTGCATATCTTTAATTTAAGACCATAAGATTCGATAAGCAAAACTATACTCAACCACCTACTAACTTTCTACCCTAATCCATGTCCTCCATAATCTCTTATCTAAGGTCATGTTCTCGGTAAGTTGTACCTGCACATATTCTGTCTAATCACCCCACCGTAGTACTTCTTCAACCTAACATTGTCTCTCTTGAAACCATCCATAGTCAATCTCTCACCCCTCCGTAGTACTTCTTCAACCTAACTTTGTCTCTCTTGAAACCATCCATAGTCAATCTCTCACCCCTCCGCACTGGGGGCATTCATGCATCTCATCTTCACATGCCCGAAGCCCCGAACCATTTGAGCTTCGTATATCTTTATTTCTAATCTTATCTCTCCTAGTATACTCACACATTCACCTCAGCAACCTCATTTCCGCAACTTTCATCTTTTGAACGTGAGTTTTTGACTGATCAATACTCCACTCCATACAACATAGTCGGTCTAATCACTACTCTTTTGGACTTGCCTTTAAGTTTTGGTGGCACCTTCTTGTTACACAAGATTCCGGATGCGAGCCTCATTTCATCCACCCTGGATCAAAACGATGTGTGATATCATCATCAATTTCCCCATTACCTTGGATAATAGACCCAAGAAACTTAAAACTTTCTTTCTTTTGGATAGCCTAGATATCAAGCCTCGCTTCTACTCCAGCCTCACAAGTTACGTCACTGAATTTGCACTACAAGTATTTAGTCTTGGTCCTGCTCAACTTGAGAATCTAGGGTTTGTCTTCATACCTCCAACTTAGCAATAACTCCGTCGCGAGTTTCATCAATCAAAACTATGTCATCTATAAATAATATACACTATGACACCTCCCTTTAGATTTGTCGCGTCAATACATCTATCACCAAGAAAAATAAATGAGCTAGAAGAAAGGAAGATAAGGTTTTCTTCTTCTTTGTTACTTGACTAGTTTTAAGCTTTACAATATTTTTTTCATACAACACGTGCCCAAGGAGAAAAGGAAGAAGAAAAGAAGCATCTTGAAAAAAGATCTTTTTCATGTATTGAAATTAGAACAGCATTACTGTTGCCAATACGTTTGTCTTAACTCTTATACTTTACTTATGGCAGGAGGAGTCATGAAGGATTAAGAAAACTGCAGAGAAATATCCTTCCACAGGACAAAGAATCTCTCCATGCAAAGCATTTCCAAAAAGCCATCTTTTCTCTTCTTTCCCTTCTCTTCTTGAGATCATCTATAAAAAAGCCTTTGCATTTCTGTCTAATTTGTCAATTCTGTAGCCCATATTATCTTCCTTCTTTTCTTCACATAAAGAACATGTCATTGATCCCTCGTCCTCGCCCTCGCCCTCGCCCTCGAGTTATTGTCAATGGAGTCCAGAGAATGAGAACGTACCATTACTACTGGTGCAGACATTGCCAAAGATCCATTAGGACAACTTCAGCCAATCCATTTGAAATTTTATGTCCTCATTGTTTTCGCCAAGTTTACTATGAACTTGATGTTACAAGTCCTAGGCTTGTGCTTTCTGATGTCACAAGGCTACAACCACAACCTTCCTCGAATTCTCGCCTTCTTGATGCATTGGCACTGATGATTGATCCATCAATTAGGCAACAAAACAACGATGGTGATGAAAATCATCGGAGAACAAGACAACGTGCTCATGTCATTCTCCAATTTATTGGCCCTGATGATCAACCTATTAGGCCTGTCTCTCCTCACGAGAACGCGTTTTCTTTGCCATCGATTCAAGAATTGACTCAGAACGATAGGCCAGGGCCACCTCCAGCACCATCTTCAGCAATCGATGCATTGCCAAGAATTGTGCTCACACCAAACCATTTGGAAAATGACTCTGTTTGTCCTGTTTGCAAGGATGAGTTTGAAGTTGGGATAGAAGTTATAGAGTTACCTTGCAAGCATTTTTACCATTCTGAATGCATTGTTCCATGGCTTAGAATCCATAATACTTGTCCGGTTTGTCGGTATCAGCTGCAAGGATTCTCAAACAATGAGGACCAAAATGGTTACACAAATGAATTTAATGAACAAGAAGAAGAGGACATTCAGAATCCTCTAATTTGGGGTTGGACTCAGCTCATCTCTCTTTGGCCTTTTAGTTTGATGTCAAGTTGGAGACACAGATACTTTAACACTTTTGAGACTACATCTTCAGATTTTCCTAGAGGTCAGATATTGCTAATACTTTATTTTCCGAGTTTAACTTATATACACTGACTAACAGGTGGCCTAAGTGATAATAACATGGAATATAAGTCAAGGTTATCTGCTACAACATTACGATACACTTACAGTTATTTAGTTCTGATTAATTCCATCAACCCCTTCACAAGAAAGGCAGAAAATGAGACTTACAATGATCTAATTTTTCACTAAAGAATATTGTATTTGATTTTTGTACAGAGAGATCTTGGTGGAATACTTGGATTTTCCCTTGATAATGGTTGCTGCTGAATTGGTTCCTTATTTTATTTAGAAACAGTACAGAGTAGTTTGCTTTTATCATTCTTTACTTCAATAGGAACTAAGCAGGTATGTTGACAAAACTTTATCTTTCTGAATCTGATGGATGGAAATTATCTGAAAATGGGTTCAAAACACGAGATTCATAAGGTATGCACACATCCTTCCCTCTCAGTTTAATTTAGTAATTTCGTAATACTTAGGTAAAATCAAATGATTCTTTCATTATAAAAAGACAGTTTAATAACCTTAATGTAAACGAAAGTTGAATAACTATCTATGAAATTAACCCTTTACTAATGGCTTCTAGATTTCAAGGACATCATATTTCGACTATCAAAGTGATGGAATTATTTTCAGCCACAAATACGCAAGAAAAAAATGAAAAAGGATGAAAGAAGAAATGGAGAGAGAGAAGCCCTATTTCAAACTGGACCATGTTTAATGTGACTTTATGGACCAAAAACTTTCTATTTGTCCTTCATGGACAAAATTACATGACTATCAACAACCTCAAATTCAAAATCTAAGTATATTTTAGAATGATGATGATACCACTAACAAGCAAATTCGCTTGTTGTGGTTGGTGAAGGAATGATAAACGAATTCCATGTAAAAAAGCTAGTGTTCTACTAGTAGGACTTCGGTTATTTGTTTGTCTTACTTCATTTTTTAGTCGATTTAAAAAATATACATCTTCTTCCTTTTTTTAGTTTTGTCGCTTGATATTTTGCTGTCATTTCTTCTTCTTTTCCAAATAACGATGGTTTATCATAAACAACTTCTCTACCTCACAAAGGTAGGGATAAAATCTGCTTACATGTTATCATTCTCATAGCCGACTTGTGAAATTACATTGAATATGTTGTTATTGTTATATGTTTAAAATAACAAAATTAAAAGACATTTTTATACATCATATATGTGTACAATGTATTTTATGTATTCGTTAGGTTCTCCAATTTCAATCCCCCACCGCCCCAAACCCACCACGAAATAAAACTATAGCGGAGGCATTTGCAATTATGACAAACTAGGAGGGACGTTAGAGCAATTAACACGATTTGCCAGTCGTTAAAATAGTGGGTATTCGGTTCGGGTTTAGAATTATACGGAGCCAAATGGAAATGGCGGGTTGGGCATCTCTTCCATTCAATTCCAAGTTTCCACACAGAGTATCCATATGGGGTCCCACAACCACCACCCACCTCATCACCAACGCCGCCGCTCTCCGCCTCGGCAACTTCCTCCACCGCCGTCTTCAATCCTCTATCAAGGTACCTTTCTTGATCTTGAGTTTCTTATGAATTTGCGAATGTTGCGTGACAAATTGATCCAAATGAAAGGAAGAGAACAATGAGAAATACTACATATAACTTGTGCAACAATTGACCTCATATTCCTTTCTTAAATATGTTGATCGCCCTATTCGAGATACATTGCAGGATTTCTTTAGTAGGTTAGTTACTTTGTTCTACTCTTGAATGTTTCATTAATCTAATTTCGTCAGCGCATAGCATAATTAGACTTCTGGGTTTTGGTTATTCTGTAGGAAAAGAGACTATGGGTGTATTCGGTACGAAGGAAAATGTTTTGAAAATATTTTTTAGGTGTTCGGTACATAAATAAAAAATATTATCCTAAAAGCATTTATATATATAATTTGAATAAATACTACTATGGAGTTAGGGTGGGGGTAGGGGTGGGGATGGTGGGGATGGAGGCTATGGGGTGTGGGGTGTAGGGGGTTGGGGAGAACATGATCAATGTGGAATATCGCTTGTAGAACTTATTTTTCCTACTTGCACTAGGAAAGTCATTTACCTCATTTTTAAGCAACTTATCTTCCCAGAGAAAATATTTTCCAAAATTGTTGACCAACCGAACATAAAAAAATTGGAAAACACCTCCATACCAAAATCACCCTATAACTCAGCTATCAGACCATCCTTTTCTCCCAAACTTTTTTTTTGCAATTTCACATCTCTTTGTTCTGGTAAAGGAACCGAAAGGTTTTCTTTTGTGGCAGTGGCATTGTTCACACGGTTACTGAAGAATAACTCCTATATCCTGACATAAATTGTTTTGAAGTAATTGAAATGCAAAATCTTTGGCCTGTGTCATGATTGCTAACATGCTGTATTGCTTATGAGAAACTTGGGAAAGAGTGACAGGAATTCATTAGCAATACTTTGATCTGTTACAGTCAATAACCTACAACTTCATTCTCAAATTAGCTGGGGTTGGATGTATAAATCTGCTATATCCACTAGAGGACTCATCATAATTTGATTGTGTTTGTTGTCCATCAACTGCCAGAACCCTCATCTTTTATGTGGGTCTGAGAAAATGACTGCAAAGCTTAAGGGTCGTGAGCGAATGAACTAGGCATCGTCCGTTCTAGTGGTGAGAGTCCTTCCTTCGGATGTTGAATGGTCTGGTTAACTGGTCCTGTTGTGCATAGTCAGATCTGCTTTGATGTGGTACAAGTCTCCTTATCCTAGCAATATCATGAAATTCTGGAAATGCCAAGATCTTAACCACTATTTTTCTTGCTGCACAGCGTATTTTTTGTCATATTCATGGGCCTATATTGAAGGATGCATGGCATAAATGGACCCTTCATGTTACTGGATTCAATATCCTTCAATGGTCTCAGGATGTCTTCTCTGCCGAAGACATGAGCTTATTATTCTTCAGTGCTGATGAAAGTAGAAGGAAATTCAAAAGATTTCAGAAGTCATACTCAAAGTCATCTAGATCATTCTTTTCCAGTGAAAGGAAATGGACCAACATATTCCTTGCACTTAACATATTGTACGTTTTGTATTCTTAACCAAAACAATGTGAATATTATGATTTTTTTAATCTTGGATTAATGTTTATATAAGTCAATTCAATCCTTTTTCCCTTTAGCCACTCAGAATGAAGGAAAAAATAAAAGCAGAAAAAGGCAACTTTCAAGTTATGGTGTTGATTGGTATAAGGGACAAAGAGCTATGTTACAAAGAGAAAATAACAGTTTTATCTAAATTACTGCAGAATATATATTGCACAAGTTGCAACAGACGGCAAGCTTTTATTTTGGGGAGCTAAGGTTAGACTGAATTAAATATGTACAATAGCTGACTTATTATTTTCCATATCAACAATGTTCTTCGTGTGGTTGATTGATATGTGTTGCAGATTAACAGTCTCATTGATAAAGGGCAACTATGGAGGCTGATTACTTCGTCATTCTTGCATACAAACATAGTGCATCTCATGGTCTGACTTCACTCATGTTTTCCCTGGATTCCTAAATCCATCTTGTATTAAGGTTTTGAAGCAGATGTGGCTTCTTTCAGGTTAATTGTTATTCCTTGAATTCTGTTGGGCCTGGTGTTGAAAAAGTTAGTGGCCCTAGAAGATATGTTGCTCTGTACTTGACGTCTGCAATTGCAAGTAATGACACTTCACCACATATGACATTTTTATTTCATAAGAAAATAACTCCTATTATATGGTGATTCTGATTATATTTTCTGAAAGAAATCAGGTTCAGCTATGAGTTACTGGCTTAGTAAGGCACCTGCAGTTGGTGCCTCGGGAGCAATTTTTGGATTAGTAAGTTATGCTATTCTTTTGAACTTTTAGTGGACTTGCTAGTTGGTGTATGCAACTGGGGTTGTCATTTCGTGATTTCTTGTCCCTTAAGTTATCCAACTCCTTGATAATTAAATGTATACACTTCTGTGGGCCCATTATATATGTAGTTCTTCGCAACAGACTTTATGTGTAAATATCATTTCCGTTTTACTGGGAAAATCAACTTGCCTTCAAGTTGTTTGTAGTTCAGGAAAAATTAGACTTCTTAAGTTTCAATTATCGTAGTATGTATCTTGGGATACTGAAGTTATATTTCTGGCCAATACAAGGAATCTATCTACGTATGGAGCTTTCCGAACAGCAGTTGAGGAAATTAAAGAATTGGACTTATTTCTTTTTCATTTATCAGGTTAAGAAATACTGATTTCCACGTTTTTATGTCATTACCAGGTTGGATCTTTTGCAGTGTTTGTTTTGAGACATAGAGGCATGGTCAAAGACACTGACGGGGATCTTCGATACATAGCAAATGTGATTGTTCTAAATATGGTAAAGCACTTTATTCCCTATTCAGCTCAATGCCCTTTTGTTGGCATTCACCAAGCTGAGTAATAGGGGGAATATCTTATTATTAAGCATATTCTCCAAATTTGCATGTTCTTGTGATCTTTCATAGGGTGAAGATGCTATTAGTGGTTTAAGGAATGAAAAGTAATCATAAAGGCTGCTCATATCTGTGCTCACTGCTCAGTACAATAATACTTACACGTCTACTGATTGATAAGTATCAAGTTTGATCCCTTTTCTGATTTTTTATTTTTTCCTATCTTTCCTATGCTGGCAACCATTTTCCTTGCAGGCTATTGGACTATTGACCAAAGGGATCGACAACTGGGGACATGTTAGTAATATCTAATTTTGCCATCATGTTCTTGATTGCTTTTATCACATTACTTTTTATTAGCCTGCTTTTTTCTCTTTATGCATCTTCCCCATCTTCTCTTTCTCTTTGTTGCTTTCTTAAATTTCTGGTGAGAGAAAAGAACAAAAAACAAAAAAGATCAGGATTTTTTTTTCTTTCAGCAGGATCATTGCCTGTAATGTTTCCCTTTATCCTTTGTAAAGCCTTAAGAGCTTTGTTTTCGAGAATGCATAGTCTCTGTGGTTTTTCATGTTCCGACAAAGGTTTATTTATCTCGTGAAAGGTGGCTTCCACTTGTTGTAGAGCATTCTGCGAGTTTTTTCATTTTATTTTTTGATACCAAGAAATCTGTCTAGAGCCAATCCTTAGGACCAACCTCAGCCTTCTGTGAGGTTTTACCAAATCTGTATCAAAAAATAAGGAAGTAGTATGGGAAGATATTTCGTTCCTCTCTGGTTACATCCTTCTCTTTTGGGCCGACAACTGTGGTGTTTGGGCCAGCTTGTGTGCACCTCAACTGGTCACATTCTTCCCTTCTTCTTTGTACTTCCTCCTCTACCTCTCTTTTTGTTTGGCTTTTGTTTTTTGTGCCCTTTCACTTTGTTTTAAATGCTGTAGAAGCGTTTAATAATTACATACATACATCCAAGTCAAATAACTGCTTTACATTGGGCATATGTTTTAATGGTTGGGCTGACTTACCAATTCTTCTCTCGTGAACATTTCAGCTTGGAGGTTTAATAGGAGGAGCTGCTACATCATGGCTTCTTGGCCCAGCGTGGAAGATTCAATCCATCTCCAGTGAAGGACAACGAGTTTTTGCTGACACGGCACCAATTTTCTCTCTGATTCGAACTAAAAGGGACAAGTCATAATCCCTACTGTTCAACTGCTAGTGTGCCCGCTGACTGACTCAAGCCTTGAGCACCTGCAGTTTTACTGATTTTCCCAATACATATGCAAATGTTGCATCTATATATTCATACACTTGTGGTTGATTAATGATCCAGTTCACAGGTCTGTGCTGTGTATAGTTTGCCTTGTGTGTACAGGGAATATGTGACCAGAAAAAGCGTAAAAAGCAAATTAGAGGTCATACATCTCTTCGCCTCACATTCATTAACTGCTGATATGCTGCTGTATTGCACGTCAGTTAATCTGTCATTATTTGGGTTTTCAGGCAGATGTCAAGAGGTTCTTGGTAATCTGATTTAGCCATTTAGGTGGTTCTGTTGGTGTGTATCTAATGTATACTTTAGTTTATGATCGCCTGGCCCATTTGTAGAATAACCCAGTTGGTAAATGTTTAACATTTTGTTGATTTTTTTTTTAATTCAAATTTCAATCCTTTATTCTTATTCTTAGTTAAATGTGGAATGGGGATCCATTTTTCTTCCGTATCCGAGGTACTTCTTTGGTAACAATGGAGTTGTTGAAATTTGTTATGAACTTACTTATGTTACCACATAACGTTGAGAGGGTCGGCTTCTGAATTAAGCCAAACCAACCAACAAATATTGACTTTGTATTACCTTGCGCTGAGAATCTTTCGTCCTAACCTCCAACACAACTTTCCTTTTAATAGTTGTACGATACTACAGCATGCCCCAATCAGCATTTTCTCCGGTGCTTTGGTTTAGTTGTAATTTTGAACATTCGCATACAAAAGCCGGATATTTAAGAGGAGAAAAGTAAAGGGATGGCTCCATTATCCACCAAGTTTCAAACCATGCACTAGCTGGCCCTTTAAAGATTTCTCTGCGATCCCAGAAACAAAGAACGTTGTTACCAATCAGCATTTTGCAACATACTATAATATTATAAAGTGCCAAAAGGCTGATATTTTTATCTGATTAAAGCTTAGCACATCAAAAGCAGCTAATTACAGTTTTAAGTAAGAATATACATCATGTAAACCAAATATTTGCTCCTTTGCAGAATTTTTGCAGCTTGTTCAAGAAGAACCAACACATCTTACGACTGGTATCTCCTTGAAAACCTGCAGATGAGCATGTATTTGAAACTGTTGTTTTCTTGAGTAGTCATTCCCTTCGGGAGAAACATCTTTTTAACTGTCATCGTGTGATGTCATTGTGTCAAACAGAGGCCTGCCACCTTTTGGCTTTGACCTGTGATTTCTTCTGTTCATATAAGGTTAACATGACTTGCCATGGTAACCACAATCTAATTGGCGAAAGATGCTACAATCCTAGTCAAATAAAGTTGTTTGTTGCTAAATATACTTCTCGCTTCTTCTTTGAATATGGGAAAATCTTGTAGAATGAGAAACAGGATATAGTCATCACATCCAACCAAGGATATGAAGTACTGCCAATCCAAATAACCAGAACAAGCAGAGCTCCTTGTAAGAAAAGCCAGGTGCAAAAGCTGCAAGAAAGAAACCGAAACAAACAGATAATGAGCAGCACAAGAATATCATATATTCCTACAATAATATATCCCAAGGTCCATGGCGACATGGTTGCCATGAAAGAGCTTCCTCCTTTTTCACTTTATTTCTTGTTACCTCCAGAGAGCAGGATATGCTATAGCTAAGAAAGATCCTAAAGAAACAACTTAAAGTACCAATTTCCTTATGTTCTTTATCCATTCCAAGCAATTGATAGATGCTACCCATTAGGTAATAACATGTCAAAATGACAATGAAGAATAAATCACTGAGATTACACAAATATAAATATCACATGGAGAGGAGAAACTTACATGATGATGAAAATGAGATTGAGGAAGACATTTGTGGAGAATGACCAGGAGACAGCTTCAACCTGGGACTTGATTTTGGAGGATAAGTCGGAGCATGTAATGATGGGCTTGCTGTCAAAGAAGAAGGTGGATTAGCTATGGGAGATGGAGAGCTGCTGGGCTCTTTTCCACGAGCTGGGCCACAGTGATGCCTAGCATGTGAGCGTAATCTATGACAGTTGGACAAGGGAGCTGGAGATGGAGATGAAGAAACAGCCGGTGATGGGAATGCTGATGGCCACAAAGGTTCATTTGGAGCAGGAGCAGGAGCGGGAGTTGGAGCAGGAGGAAGAGTTGGCGGGTCAGTGTGAACAGTACGGTTTAGAAAGGAAGATAAACGTACTTGCTTCACTTTACCAAAAACAGAGTTATCAAGGCCAAGATTAGATGTAGGAACAGATCCCATAATTATTTGAGCCAATTGTTTTAACCTCTGAGGTTGTAAACTCCCAAGGTCTGAATATACTGAAGCTTCAACTATAACTGGGGGATCTTTAGTAGAGCCAATTTTATTTGATATCTGTAGAAAAACACGCTGACAGAAATAAAGGAGAAAAATAAGTCAGATCTGACAGTCAAAAATACAAATATACTATGGTAAACAGCATGAACGAAAAGCAGCCAGCAATGCCTGCACCCACTTTAATATTTCCCATACAAGGAAAGAAGAAAAATAAGACAGGGAAAAGCAGCAAACAGAAAATTATTGATGTCACAAACATGAAAACATACCAACTTGCCCATGGGGGTTATATAACTTTGACATCACATCACTAGAGGGTGGCAGATAGTTATTGTTTAACTATGAATTATATATAACTAATATATAACTATGGCATGAGTAGCAATAGGTACTTTCATGCGGTTTTATCCATGGCCAAATGTCTATAAAATATTCAGTAAATCTTCCTCACGTTCACCATGTACTTTTCCATCTCATTCGGCAATATTGAACTGCTTATGACAGCCTAAGAAAAGGAAAAACATGTCTAAAACCTCCTCACAACAGATCACACAAATTTCTGACAGGGAAATCCAATTAAAACCAGATATACCAAGATTCGTGACATATATCCAACAAAGCTTTGTTACTTGACAACCAACGATCTCTTTATTCACCATTTAGGCAAGAAACTTCCAACACAAGCGTTGTGCATCATTATATTCCTTTTAGCATCAATTAGGAATGGTACATTCAAATAAGTGAATAACACCCAACAAATAGCTAGAAGAATTTAAATAAGGAATATAACTCTTTTTCTTTGTACCAACTCATCTATACTTGAGTAGGTTATTTATAATGTGAGGAGGGGAATTGTCAGAGAGAGAAGAAAATGAAGGAGTATTGTCGAAAAAAAAATATCCACTCAACTGTTAAAACATAGCTGGACAAAAATATGACATTTGGAAGCAAAACTTAAAGAACTGATTCTAAAAGATAAGAGAGAACAGGTTAAAAAACCCTAAAGTATAATGGCTTTCATAATCGAACTATGCCATTACCCCTGAACTACAATGCTTCCTATTTAAAAATTCCTGCAGTGCCAAATGGCATGGGGGTGGTTTCACTCTCTTTATGACGTGTGACAGCTAAAAATTAGTCTATGAACAGCCATGTGGCATTTTTCCTTTATTTTTATTTTTTGTTTTCTTTCTTCTCTTCTTATTAATTTCTTTATTTCTTTTTTCTTCTTCAAAATTCTACATCTTTTGCTGATAAGAGTAAACCTAGTTGAAATCCATAACCCCAAAATAACAGCAACAACAAAAAGATTAATTAAAAAATAAACAGAGTTGCAAATCATGACATAATTTAATTAACAATGGTAAACTCGGTTATAATAACATAACCTTAAAATACCAGCAACACCAAAAAAAATCTATCTATATATAAAAAGAGAAGCAAAACATTCCTAGGTTGACAAGTGTCAACACCAGAAAAATCTCATTTAAAGAAAAAAAATCTATATTTTATCTAAATAATATGTTGAACAAAAGCGATCATCTCAATACTATGATTGATTCTGTTTGAGTCAAAATATCTTCTAAATTCAAATGAAGATAACTTACTATCGCATTATTCTTTTGTCGTTATGAAAAATCAAAACAAAAAATTATCTCATATGAAACAATTTCTAAACAAACATCAATTTACAAATGAATCACTTTATGATCTTCATGATGACGATGATGAACTACCAAATAAGTCAGAAAAATAGAAATAAAAAAGTTTTTAGATTCATTTAATTATAAAGTATTATTAAATAATATTTAAATTCAGATATTTATAGCACAAACTATATATTTATGACATTTGGGTTTCAGCGAAAAGATATTCAATAATTATATAATTTTTTTATTTAATCATATGAAATTTTTAATGTTGGATAGTTGCATTCAGATAAGACAATATTTTTTCAATATCGTTAAAAGGTATGATCTAACGGGCTTACACAAATCAGTTCAAACTTTGATATGATTAATAAGTGATAATAAACTCTGCGCAACGCGTGGGTACGAAAGCTAGTTAACATAAAATTACTAAACGTAGAAAAAATTCCTATTTGTTCTTTCTTCTTCTCTTATCCAAATAGAATTTAATCAACATTAATAAAACCACTTGAAAACCCATAAATCTAAAATAACAGTAAGACCAAACAATTAGCATAAAAGAAACAAAGTTTGAAATATTAAAACCTTCCAAGGAAAAATTTCAAAAAAAAAACTCTTATCTTTTTCAAAAACTCCAATTTCAATAAGCCCTAATTTATTAAAAAGCTTTATGTAAAAAAACTAAATTTTTCAATAATTCATCCCTTCTACCAATCGGACCCTATAAATTTGTTTAGAATCTGAAGTTGGTTTTTGTTTGTTTAGTTTTAGGATTTTTGTCTAGGGGTAATAAATAGGAAAAATCAAAGATCAAACGGTACCCCAATAATTTAGGTATGTAAGTTGCAAACAGGTAACAAGTTTTGGGAGAGGGGTTTTATTCTAAAGAAAATGCAACACATCATGCCACGTGGTTTAAGTTGACACGTGTATGGCATGTGAAATACACTTATTATCTCAGTTTCCTTGGTGGGGGGTAAATGCAGATTGTAGTACAAGGGGTAATAGCAACACTCCATAGTTTAAGGTTGCAAAACGTGAATAGTTCACGGGGAAACTTCCCTTGGAAGGAAATATAAAATCCAAAAGCAAGTGCACCATACACCAAAAGAAAAATCATAAAACAACACTGCCACTGCACATGTTTTTTATAGTTTGTTTTTCACAAAAATGAACCATGAACTGCTTTGTTGAGTTGAGATAGGTAGCATAACAGTAATGAAAGAATCAAGATTGAGGTGATTCCTAAGCCATGAAAAAGGACTAAAGAGCCTGTTTGGATTGGCTTATTTTAAGTGCTTTTAAGCACTTTTAGAGTGTTTGGGTAAATTGAAAAAGCACTTGATTTTAAGCTAAAATGACAAAAATAAGTCAAAAGCCATAAGTTAGGATTTCTAACTTATGGCTTATAAGTCAAAAGCTAAGAGTCAATCCAAACACCCTCTAAGCTAGACCAAAGAGGATGTAGAGGTAGATAAAAGCATGGTCAGAAAGCTCTACATAAATGTGGGTGCATTCTTGCCTAGATTCCAAAAGCAGACCAATCTAAAGTATGCCCAAGTCTCAACTTAAGAAGCCTCCAAAATCTAACCCTCCCCACTCATCCAGAAATGTCAATTCAAAAACAAAAAGAGATTAGTAGATATTATCATATACCTCATTCCGACTGAGACGTAAGCCAAATATCAGTTGTTTCTTCAGCTCAATAAAATTTCCCCTTATTTCATCAATAGAACTGTGGAGAGTAAAATTGAAGAGGACATCAGGTAGGTTCCAAATGGGTTGGGGCTCGGGCATCACAGTGATTCCACCAGGAAACTTCAAAACCTCAAATGAAGATGGTTGTCCAAATACTGAGGAAGTTAATGTCAAATTGGTATCTCGAAGATACAGTTCCAATAAAGCAGACTTCAGCAGACTTAAGGACACAGGAGTGCTAGAAGAATCAACTGGATCCGGAAGAAAACCAAATATTATGTTAGTCTGGTTAGCCACACCTGCTGCGTGCACGGAAAGGACGGAAACCTGCAAATTCCCATTGTCAAGATGACTTGCACTCTACTGAAAAGAGACAGCATTGATAAACTATGATTTGAATTTTGAGGAAGGTTGCAAACCTTCATGTTAGGGATAGCAATCTCTTCCAAAATATCATACTCCAGTCTCGCAATGTGGGGAACAAGATCTGAAACTGGCTTCTCCAATCTGAAGTATGCTTGAGTAGTAGCTGAAAATAAAGGAACACAGCAACACCAAGACCAAAGGATGAGTTTAAATACCAAAGGCAATAATAAGTAAATGAATGGGAAATCAGTCTCCACAGCTGACAAGATCTGAAAGGTCACCAACTCTTAGGAGATTATCCACATCAAATAACACGTAAGTTCTAAAGGACATTATCCTTCATCTGGTAAATTAAATGGAAAAAACAGCAGCATGAAAGATTGAACACAGACGTTCAACGTACTGCCTAGATCACTATAATCAACAGAGACACGAGCAAAGGAGAAGAGGGTTTCCACTTTCAGTTAGAATTCCACTAGCCAAGGAAAGCACTAAGGTAATCTAGGGCTTGCTATTAACTACACAGGGTGCCAAAATTCTGCAGAAAGGAATAAGTTTGTGAAGCAAGATCTTACAACAGCACTTCCTGGCTACAACCAAATTGTTCATGAGAAGCTCCCCAGAGGAAAAAAAAAAAACAAATTGTATTTACTGCTGCCAGAAAGAAAGAAACTAGGATCTCAGTTTACTAAAGCTAGATGATATAGGGACCAAACTATCAGTATTTCCATCTCCTTTACCCTTTTTCCATTGAATGCATCCCATCATAAAGCATCACCAAAAATCCTAAGCTTCTAACCCCCGGCTCAAGAGCAAGGACGAAGAGATAAAACTGCACCTGAGCCGTCGCAATCATAATGCATACTAACATAGAACAATCAAGTCTAACAAAATTAGAACTCTGTGAAGCAGCAAACCAGCACTAATCTTGAGAAACGAAAACAAGGCCTCTACATGTATAAGCCTAATAAAACCAAAACCATCCTGCTACTCAAACAGTCAACGATTGTACAACAATCAACCACTCAACTACAACTTAATCCAAAACTAACTGGAATCAGGTATATGAATCCTCTTCTATTTGGGCTGCTTCAATGTTAGAGATGTTTGAAAATTCTCAACCATTTCAATATTAGGCATCTAATTGAGAAAATTACAGCATATCAAAAAGATAAAATCACCAGACTCAATACATTTTCTCCCTGTTTATGCAAAACAAGAACAAAAACCCAGATAAACCCACAATCCTAATTCATCGACAAACCCTAACTGCACAGCAAACTAAAAAAAGAAATCTGAAATTATTATTATGATGAAACCCTAGAGGAAGTCAAACTGACCGGCATGCTTGATCGCGTCTTTAGCGTCAAACCCAGGTATCCTAGAATGATGTGGAAGGATCCAGAAGAGGGCAGAGAGGAAAAGGGCAATAGTCAGTAGCAAAACGGCGATACACTTGAAACTGAAGTGTAAGCCGATTCTTGAACATATCTGATAGAAGGTTCTAGAACCAACCCCATCGTTGTTCTGCTGCTGCACTGGCAGTCTCTGTCCTTGCAATTTCCCCATGTCCAGAGCATCTGTAATCCGTGTTTCTCTCTCTCTAGACTCTATAGGACTTTCAACTACTCAGTTTTTCCCCCTTTCTCTCTCTCTAGGAAATTTCTGAGTCTATAAAAGCTGGATTGACAACTGGGTCTATTCAAAGCCAAGTGTTCATGGTGAACTGTGAATTTCTTTAATACAAATTACAACAGTACAAATGCCATTACACTTTACTCCACTACGCTAAAGAGGGCAATTTTTTATTGGATTAGAAAAAAAAACGAATAGAATTGAATGATTCGGCAAACCAAGCGTTGGGTAGAAGCAAAGGTGAAAAAGAAAGGAAGAAAGAGAAAGTGACAAAGGAGTGGATGGGGGTTCTTGATTAAAAAAATAAATTAATTAAGTTCATTTTATATTATTTGCCTTTTAATATTTCGCACGCTTTTTAATAAATTGACACTTTTCTTTTCAATTTCTCGTTCGGGTAAGGTCTCTCTCACAAGATTTTAGTGGAAGTACACTGAATATATTGTTATTATTGTATTCGGTGTTCGATATTCGATACCCATATTAGAGTCCAACTAATTCGAATTCATACTTTATAATGAACGATGGGGGAAAGCGCTCTCCATCAATAATTTTTTCATATCCAAGACTGAAAACTAATACATCTAATTTAGGAAGAATCAACCCGCACCATATCATTTGGTGGTAATAAATTGACACTCCATTAATTGAATTTCGAAAGGAAAGTAATTTAAGTATTTCTTAGTTTTCAAATGTATCAAATTTTCGGAACAAATTCAATTTGTTAAAAAGATAAATAATGTGAGAGGGAGGAAGGTAATATTGTATTATAAACTTAACTAAGGAATTACAAGTTGAAAAATCGAACTCTTATCAATGGGTTGAAAGTTCACACAGTTAATCAATTAAACTATTAAGATTTCTCTCAATTAAGTGTTACAAGTTCGAGCAAAACAACTAATTTTATTTATTTATTACCCTTTATTCTCTATCCCATTTTTTTCCTTCTTTTTGACAATGACTTTATTATTCTTTCTTTACAAATTACATGTGTGCTTTTTGTAATTTTATTTATTTCTCTTCTTGAGAGTTACTCAAGATGATATGGGGAATCATTGAACTTTTATGATTTGCTTAATGGCATGAAAAAGGGTTAGCCATTTTCATGCACACACTTGGAACTTGATGATTTGTGTAATCTGTGAGTAATTTTATGATTATATATTCTATATATGGCAATGACTTTAAACATAGATAATGAAATTAATAATCAAATTCTGATTGGACAATCATTATTCATCACATTGCTTTGATGATAATATTTGATAATTTTATGAGGTTAATATATAGTTGAAAAGGTCATTTCATTCATTTCAAGAAATTAGCCCTGCGACGAGCATAAATTATACAATAATATAAATAAAAGTGTATAAATAATATAACTAGTAAGATGACTAAAGTTTATTTTTGCGTTTCTATTCGTACCTCCTAAGCACTTAAAAGTATATTTTGTGTTTAGTTCGTTATTACTAATGTTTTTTATTATCTTATATATTAAATATCTTAACTAAATTTTGAAATAGATAATCACGTCTCACACAAGGTTAAGAGGATACCTAATATTTTTCATTCAAATTAAATGAACCTCCTAATCAGTAATTTAAAGTTGGTTGATACTCTATTAAGGAATCAATATTCCAATTAAGTAATTCTTTTTTCTTTTCCTTGGAATTAAAGAATTATTTGAAGTCATAAGTAAAATAAGTTAGATGACCTAGCACATCTAAAAGAATAAGATATTAATTAAGCGTCAACTTTAAATTAAAATAAATAAGAACTCTCAAACCCCCTTCCTTCATTTCCAAACTTAGTAATATTGTTACGTGAAGTAGATGTGAAAAAATTTTGGTGGTCAATTTTTATTTTTATTTTTATTTTTCAATTTCTCAGTCGATGTTTCGTCATCAACATTGGAGATGATTAATCATATTAGCATCGCGTAAGATTTATTTAAGAGAAAAGAGCTATCTACTAGGACTTTTTGCATAGTAATCTGAGATATCATTAACGAAGCAATCTTATCTATCTCATCACAACTCTTGTTAGTATGATGGTCAACTTGGTTACGTTTAGCCCATAGTGCTCCTTAGACATTTGATGATTTAATAATTAAAAATGGTGTTTAGAATCGTAATACTTTTTTGTTAGGTTGGTTTAGGACCTATGCACGTTTGTTTGTTAAAAAAAAAATACACACGAATAAAAGAATATTCCATGGACTGGTTTGGTTAAATGTTCGGTTCACCAAAAGAATAAGGTATCATCTGATATATCCAAATTAAAATAAGATATACTCAAACTATACTGTGTTTGGTTAATATAATAAAAGAAAATAGGACATGGTCATAGTCATGCTAATAATCCATGTTATATGTAATTTGAATATAAAAGCATGAATTGCCATTAATTATTATTAATCAAACTAACTAGATAACTTAATAGTCCATCTAGCTTAAATTTAGAAAAACGTATTCAAATTTTTCTGGTTGATCAAAAAAATTGAGAAATATTTTCTCTAGGAAAATAAGTTCATTAAAAATGATTTCCCACTTCATCCCCCCCACCCCCACCCCCATCACCTCCCACCCTGACCCCCCATTTCTCCACCTCCACCTCTTACATTATTTATTTAAATTATGTACAAATACTTTTAGAATAATATTATTTTTTCTTATGTATCAAACACGAAAAAATAAGTAAGTTACCACTTATTTTCTTAAAAAAACATTTTCCTTCCTACCAAACACACCCTAAGAATACATCTTTACTAGCAGGAGACTAGTATTATTTCTGGATTGTTAATCACTTAATCTTATGTCCCTTTTAATATTAATGTAGTAAAATAAACCTTGATCCTCAATACTGAAATAATAAATTATAATATTAATGTAGTTTTAATTTTGTAAAATAATATTAATATTATTAAAATAAATTTTTGAGTGAACAATTTATATGCATTAAATGCAATATATTATTCCATCTTTCAAGCGTCATGTACAACTTATCTTGTCCTACACATATAAAAGGGTGTGATCAATTAAGGTAAAATTTATGATATTTAAAATAAATAAATTAGTATTACTTGTAACTCAGTAGGCTTTTGTTTAAATCAAATGACATCCAGCTTCATATTATAGAACTGTTAATTAATATCAATAGTTGATATCTAAATTTACAAAAATACTTAATCATTTACCTAATCAAAGAACACCATTGAATTAACTTATTACCTAATCTGACATTCAGTTCATAGAATGCAGTGAAACAGGAGCCCTTTAGAACCAGATTATGAGATGAACACAGGGCAACCTATTAACTTCACCAATTGGAGCCAATAAATTATATGCTATTTGTAAAAATTATGTTTTAATTTCACTTAAAAATAATATTAAAGATGGTAAAAAAGGTATAAAAATTATACTTTTAAGAAAAATTATATATTAGAACTTTGAATTAAATAACACAAATATTCATGCAAAATAAATAAACGTTTTACAATAACTTCCAAGATAATATATTGCAAATAAATGGATAATGTCTTATTAACTAGAATTTATCATTAGTTTTAAATAATAATATTAGTATATTACTATGTGAAGTTAAAGGCTTTATGTCTTGTAAAAATATTACACTAAAACAATTAATATGAAAGAACCAAAAAGGAACCTCCAAATTATTATTATCGTTGTGTGTATATGTATGTATTTAAGATGTCTTGTTAAAATATGGGTTTAGGTCACTAATTTTACTGAGACGCCCTTGAAATAATCATCAGATATTTGAGGAGATAACCTGGGAAAGGGAGAGTTGCGGTAAGAGATATTATTTGAATGTAATGTTAGAATATTTGTCAAGATCACAAGATTTCTTCAATAACTGTCGTTCTAAAATATTCTCCTCAATAGTAACAACTCTCTTTGATAGTTTTGATAATATAATATATCATTAACTCGTTAATTTTCTGTGTATATATCACAAATTATAAATCAACTTGTTAAAAATAATAACAATCTATATTTTAGAACAAATAGGACCAAGCACTCCAACATTTTTATAAGTATTATTTACATTAAAATTCCATAACTAACTCATCCAATGAACGAATAATTTACAATATAAAGGTTTGTTCTACCAAAAAATGAGGTAAAACTTATTCTGATCAAAACATTAATTTTTTTAAATTAAACCATGCACTTAGACTTTCATCTTCTATGGTGTTTGGGGGAGAAAGGGATGACTTATACAAAACTAAAAAAATATTAGAAAATAATTATTAATTATGTTGCATCTTAAAGAGCTAGAAAATGACATTTAAACTATCTAGAATCTCTAATTAAAGTTTAATATTAGGTCATAAAATCAATTGAGTGACCCCTCAAATAACTAGAGATAAACACCATGAGAAAATTTGTCAGAAAGCTTATGTTTATTTGGATTACAAACTTTGAAAGTGATAAATAATGTTCGTTCATGATAAATGGTAGAAAATTTATATAGAAAGAGAAATTATGGTAAATTAACAGAGATAAATTAAAAATTACGTCTAGCTAGAAAAGTGATTTATAATTACCCAAAATCCTCAAGATTCAATATATGTTTACGTAAATATTGAAACTAATGATCTGTATAGGTGGCTGAGTTAGTGATTTTAGCCCAAATATTTGTATACAACACAAAATTTTAATTTTTTTTAATTTACCTAAAAACATAGTATTATGTTTCACTAGAATAAAATGAATTTGAGTAGAACATATTATGTTACTCGCGTTGTATCACTTTTCAAAGCTTTTAATTTGTTTATTCAATTGATGTTGAAAATAGTAAACAATATCTGCACAACATAAATTAGAAAGTCTAAGCTAACGTTTGATCTAGATTTTAAAAATTTATTTTCAAAGATACGATTGACCATAGATTTTGAATCAGATTATGAAAATCTGTCTTAAAAGAAAAAATCAAATTTCAAAAAAATTTCGAGAGAAATTTCACTTTCAGTCACAAAAGTTCATTTTATTTTCAAACACAATGTCAAGTTTCAAAAACCACAACTTCAAAACTCAAAATTTTAAGTTTCACATTTTAACTTCAAAATCTATGTTCGGGAGCTAAATAAAAGCAAAATTATGGTAGATTGATGGAAATAAATCTAAAATTAAGGAAAGTGATCTCAAATTGCCCCAAAACCTCGAGAATTAACGTGTTTATTTAAGAATAAAAATAAATGATCTGTACGGGCGACTCAAACTAGTGAGATCAATCCAAATATTCATGCACATATAAGCGCAAAATTCTAAAAAATCCTACAAACGTACTATTATTTTTTTGGCTAGAATAACGTGAATGAAATAAAAAGCGTAGATAAATAATACTCCTATATATGTATGACAAAATTTTAATTTCAAGTGGAACATATTTTGGGGGAAGAAGACAATATTTTCTGAAATAAAGGGAAGATAATATACACATGGTATAAGATTTAGGACTTTAGGGTAAATTTAATAAGTAAAACGTGGAGTTAAGGGGGGCGCTATTTCAAAAAATAGGCTCATAAACGGTCCAAAATTTCAAAAACGAAGCGGGTCAATTTGTATTTTTTTGCATGCATGAAAAAAAAACCACTCCCTCTCTCTCTCTCTCTCTCTAAAAACTGAAACTTTTTGAATTTTGAAAAGAGCTCCCAGCCCTCCATATATACCCGCGCCTTCACCATTTTTTCACCTCCCTCTCTCTCTCTTTCTCTCTTGAAAAAGCTTAAATCTGAGCATCTTCTTCATTGGAGTAAACCTAAATCTCTACTGAATTCTTCTTCATTGTAAGCTTCTCTTTTTCTTGATTCTAAGATTTATCGATTCAATCTTTTTGTTTCATGAACATACATTTTGTTGTTGTTGTTGTTAATTGTTCGTTATTGATGTGTTTCTTTACATGGGTCATCATTAATTTCTGCTCCTGATTTGTGTGTTCCCTCAGCCCCCAGCTGGTGTTGGCAGATTGAAGCTTTGGGCAGTGGTGCAGGTGCATTTGCTGACTTCATCGGAGAAAGCCTAAAACTCGACTGTTGTAAGCTTTTGTTTTCTTAATTCTACTATTTATCGATTTGATTTGTCAATGTGGTTATTTAAAGATTTAATCTTTTTGTTTCATGAGCATACATTTCTTTATTGATGTTTAGTAATCTGATAAAATTCCTTTTAATTGTTTGTTATCGATGCATTTCCTTACATGGGTCATCCTTAATTTGTGTGCTCCCTCAACCCCAAGCTGGTATTAGCGGATTTGCCTTGGGCAGTAGATCTAGGTGCATTTGCTGTCTTTATAGGTGAAATACATGTGTTTTATATTAAATCTGCATCTATGGCCGCAAAACACCAATGGGTGCACAACCATGGGTTGAATGTATAGTTGTCCCTGTATATGTTATGTTAATTAAGATAGCTTTTGACTATAGATTGTAGGTTTTGAAAATTTAGATTTTCAAAATTGGATCTTTAAATATTTTCAAGTTCCCAAAATTGGTCTTAGCCCCTTTTTAGGACTCCCACTCTCAAAATTTCTAATTTACCTTAAAAAACATGTTATTTTTTCACTAGAATAAAATGAATATGAGTAGAACATATAATTTTACACGAGTTATATCACTTTTCAAAGCTTTAGTTTATTCGATTGACCTTGAAAATAGTAAATAATAGTTGCACAACGTAATCTAGAAAGTCTAAATTAAAACAAAATTACTATTGGTTGACGGAGATAAGTCTATGATTAAGGAAAGTAATCTCAAATCACCCAAAATCTTCAAGAAACAGCGTGTTTATTAAGAATGGAAATAAATAATCCATATGGGCGGCTCAAACTAGTGAGATCAATCCAAATATTCATGAACGTACTACGTATAAGCATAAGCTTCTAAAAACGTAGTTAACCCTAAATATGTATTATTTTTTGTTAGAATAAATTGAATCTGAATTAAACAAAATGATTATATTTTGGATTAAGCCAGGGTTGAAGGCACTATTGATTAATTGAAACATAGGGAGTAATAATTAAGCTGTGGCTATTGGCTAATGTAGTATTTGTGTTCCAATGTGGTCATTTCTCCATATTCATGGATTTGTTTTAGCATATGACATTTCAGTTCTTTTTAATTTCAGTTAGGCCGTGTAGTCTGTAGATATTTGTTTTGGCTTACTCAACATAGATTTAGCTAAAAATGCAATCTTTTTACTATATGTACTTTTGTGCACCTAATTCTTCTTTTCTTCCCCTCATAGCCTATCTACTATTAGTATTTGTTAGCTAATGATGATTATGTTTGTTTTGTTCTTTTTCTTGTCAAGCTTTTTTAACAGATGAAATTTCTAAACCTTATGTAATCTATCATGCTTAAAATTTTGATGTTCCTTTTTTTTTGTTATGATTTGTATCTGACCATAGCCTGATATCTGTACCCAGAAAAATGGACTCTTTGCCTGATGCCATTGTCCCGTGCATCTTAATCCATGTAACCAATGCAAAAGATGTGGCTTCTGCTTCTTGTGTATCAAAGAGATGGAAGGAGTCAATTCCTTATCTCAACAGGCTTGTCTTCACTCGTAATGTTTTTGACAACCTTAAGAATGGCTCTCCTGATGACGTTATTGGGCACATGGTTTCATCAATTAATCAGTTGGAAGAACTTGTTGTGTACTGCCCTTTTACTGGTTCTGGCCTAGCGTCATGGTTGTCATTGGCAGGACATTCTCTACGGAAGCTTGAGCTAAAGTTGGATGACAACCTCGTTGATTTGAACTCTTGCTCCAGGAAGTTGGACAGTATTGGGGCAGCAGCACTGAATTTGGAATCTCTGAAACTTTGGGGTGTGAATATGACCCAATGCCCAAAATGGCACACTTTCCATAAGCTTAGAAATCTTGAAATAGTTGGTACAGTAACGGATGATGTTAACCTCCATGCTGCATTAATGGCTTGCCCCAATTTGAGTAACCTGTTGCTCCTTGGTTGTGATGGACTGAATAATGTCTTTATTGATCTTCCTCAGCTGGAGGTATGCAACCTTGATTTCAATGGCTTAGGTAACTGCTCCCTTACTGTCAATTCTCCGAAACTTCAGCATCTGGAAGTGCAAGGCTGTAGTTGGATCAGAGTCCTTGAGACTCAATTTCTCAGGAACCTTTCCATTTCTAATACTTCAGGTACTGAAAAATTCCATTTTAAAAAAAATACTATTTTAGTGCTCTACTTGCAAACAGCATCATAAACAACCAACTTTTATTGTAGGACGGGTTATCGGTGTTGATTTTGGAAAGCTTGTGGCACTTGAGTCAATGGAGATGAGAGGAGTTCAATGGGGTTGGAATGCCATAAGCAAAATGCTTCAATTGGCATGTGAAGTCAAGCATCTCTTCATGAAGGTGGAATTCACCGGGGATTCTGATGCTCTTCAGCCATTTCCTGAGATTGACATTGTTGATTTCTTTAACAGTCATCCCAAGCTAATGAAATTTGACATCCACGGTGCCATGTTTGCTGCTCTTTGCCAGAGAAACAGTTTGAAAAATGTGAGTCTACTGTTTCTCCTTGCTCAACGAATCCTCATGGTGCACGTAACACGTTGTTTAGCTAGTTTATGACATTTGAAATCTTGGATGTTTGCAGGTTGACTCCAGATTTATGATCCCTTGCCTTGAGGAGGTTGTTGTCACCGTGAGATCGCCACTAAATGCTGAACAAAAGATGAGTACTCTAGAATCTTTAATCAACTATGGAAAGAAGCTGAAGAAGATGAGAATAAAAATTCTTCAGATGAAGAGCAGCCATAGCAGTACAGATGATTTTTTTGAGGAGATCTGCAGATTCACAAGGATGAATCGCAGGATCGTTTCAATTGAATAATGATTGAAAATTTATTCCCCTTGGAGCAGGGGAATCTTAGTGGCTTGGTGAGGGTTCGATTCCTCACCTTATAATCCCGTCCCCTATCCCCATTTTTTTTTTTTAAAAAAAATTCTTGGACCATTTACTTCAAAGTTCCTAAACATTTGTACTTTGATTTTTATGCCTTTTAAATTTTATAATAAGACTTTGAAACTCAGATGTCTTGCATTTTTAAGCCAGATTAGAGGCTTAAACTCATAAGCACTTCAAGAAAGTCAAAGATGAGTTTCTTTGGTTAGATGAGATGCTTGCTTTTCTGGAAGTTGAGATATGCTTAATCTTCAGTTCTTGGCATGTCATTGCAAAAGCTTGCCTTTGCCAATTACATGTTAAATATTGTTAGGTTTCAAAATTGCCAATTTATCAATCATTTTGCTATAGATAAGTTCATTTTGGAAAGCAAAAGGATAAATTCTTCTATGTTATTGGAGATGTGTAGCTTCAATCAATCATCATGGCAAAACCATGGAAGATTATAACCTATACCTTATTGCCAGGGGAGTTGAAATCTACTAGGCATATGTCACAAGGAATTGGTTAGGTAGGTTATTCAATTTTTTTTGTCTTGTGTTCTTTTTACGAGAGGTTTTTGAAAATATTATTTTCTTTTATTTAATTGGTAAGTGGTCAAGAGATCTCATTTACTCTGATTTTCTTTTTGGTATAAGAATGAATTATTAATGTAAAATTTTGTGACTGATTATGTATCACCCCCTTCACTTATAGGATAATTTATGTGGAGTATTACTTTATGAGAATATAATATGGAATAAAAATGTATGTATGAGTAATAAGTGATTAAGAGCACCTAAATTAATTAAATACCCTCAAATTATAAAGCATAAACAAATTTGTTAACCAATTGACTCATTACCCATACACGAAATACTGTAATTACAAATCCTCTTTGAACCAGGTAAGATAGTAATACAAGTGGAGTTGGGCATAGTACGGTAGACCGTAGATATCATCATACTGAAATCAAAAATTTTGATATCGTAATTTTGATATAATGATATTTGGTATGCATTTTCTTTAATATTCAGTATTTATAAAAAAGTTGCAATACCAAATACCATGGCAAAATATATAGTTTGATATACACTTTATATTGAAATGTCTTTTTTGTGCAATTGATTAACTAAGGGAATTGATTATACTTTCTTTTGAATATTTTCATCTGTGTAAGGTGTTAGAATGATATAATTAAGATGTTTTCTGAAAAGCCGAAGTCATAATTCTTTATTATATGAATATATGTAAGTTGAAATTAAAAACACTATGATCACTGATTTACCATACCGTCAAATACCAAAATAGCTCCTAGTTGTCTTAGAAGCAATCTCAACCATAGAGATATATCGTGAAATCAAGAGGCGGATCCAGAATTTAAATTGGAAAAATTACATAAAAGAACAAACATCCCTACCATATTTACTAATTCTCCCACTACTTTATTTTAATTACTTACTATACAACATCTTATCAAAAATTCGTCCAGATACATCGCGTGTATCAAATATATGTGGCTACATGTGTAACCCCTCAGATACATGCGATACATGCTTTAATCCGTCAGATACACGCGGATGCGATGTATCTGAGATTAAACCATGTATCTGGACAGCGGATACATGCCTTATGTGATGTATCCGAGATAAAATTATGTATCTGAGTGGTGTGGATGCCTGTAGCGATGTACCTAAGCGGTATATTATGTAATTTTGAAAGTTGTGGGAGATGAACCCGTAGCCAAAAGGCTACATCCGCCCCTACAAGTATCACCGGAGGAAAAAGTATAGCGAATACTGTACTGTAATGATGAAGTGAAGAACAAATGAAAGGGCAGGTAAGTAGCAGAAAGTAATTCAAGTGTACACTCAAATCTAAGGCTTCAATGAAACCCTTGCCTTCATTATCTGATGCAGGAAAAGTTAGATCCACTAATATCAGATAGTAAAAAAAAATTCTGCTTCATAAAAAGTGCCAAATGATGCTAGTACTAAGATTTTATCTGCCATATGGAATGTGATTTCAACTAAAGAAACTCTAAATTAGCTTCTTCTTTTGGAAATATCGCTTCAGATACAAAATTTGTAAAACCGCTGCCAGGACACACACTCCCAAGGATGCGATACTAAAGCTAGCCACCCGCGTATTAGTTATTTCACTAACGGACCGCATCTCAGCTTCTCTGAAAGGACACAAGGAAGATGGTATTATAGGTGAAAGAACAAGAGCAAGTAAGTAAACCAAAAGCATTGCATCCATAAGCATATTATAAAAAATACCTGGTCTTTAAGTAAATCAAATTTTCATGAATAGCCTCCACAGCTCCCTCAAGCTTTCTCAGCTCAAGTTCAATACCCTACTAGAGGCAGAAAGTTGAGAAAAATTTCTAGAGCTTTCAGAAAAGATCTATTTATCTACTTATCAGGAAAAGAAAAGTAAAGAATAGCCAAAGTATGATCTTTTACCGATGTATCAATTGTACAGAAAGAGATAACAACTACATAACCCAAGCTTAAACAAGTTATAATACTCCTATGTTTTGTCAGAATTTTCTATTCCTAAGCTAAACCGTCCTGCTCTTGGACGAGTCATTGAGTTCAACTTCCATCACGAAATGTAGCTTCCACGAAGCTTTTCTCCTGAATGGTTTATAAGGTGACAATTCTGACCTTCACAATAAAATCATACTTAATTGCTAAGGCTTGATTAGTTAAACCTTGAACAATCCTAGGTCACAAAGTCCACCAACTCCACCCTCACAAAAGGAGAATATTCATTTGTCCAACCACTTACCAACTCCAGAAAACAATAAGCAAAGACACAAAGGAATTAATGAACTCAAACCTCAGCATAAGGTCATGAATTTAACCTTATATGCTCAGGACAGCCATTGTATAAATGGTTCATAAACAAGTGGGTCTTCTACCAACAAAGGCAAAGTGCTCAAAAGCACATAGAGGGCAGTCCGGTAAACAAAGCTCCCGCTTTACGCAGGGTCCGGAAAGGACCAGACTACGTCGGGATTGTGGGGAAGGATAAACAAACAAACAAACAACATAATTTCTCTTGGCTGTTCAATTGACTGTGAGAGTATAAATCAGATTACTTATTGCCCATTAACTATCTTACTCGAAGTAAGAATCATCCTTGTACTCCCTCTGTCCTAAAATAAAGATGTCATATAGAATAGGCCAATACTTATTTTCCTTCAGACTGTGGACAATAAGAGGTTTTATTATTTGACGCTTTCTGTCCCTGCCTCTCCATGATTTCAAATCCAAGTGACATCCCTCTTTAAAGAACTCTAGATTCATGTTTTACTCGTTAGTAAAACATGCTTCAAATTCATAGCTTTTAGTCCCCCTTTGTCCCTTGAGAGTCCGTACTTTCTTCAAATTAGCATGCGTTAGTTTCAGACAATTATGTTACAAACAAAGATCAAAATCTGAAAGGACAACAAAATCAGGTCTCACCTCTATCTTCTCCTTTCTGGCAACTGATTCCCAATCCTTGGCAGCAATTCCAGTTTTCCAGTCAAGGCCAACATTTAAGCTCCCACCTCCTGGATTATGACCATCTTCAATCCAGAAACAAGCTAGATAGTTTCCAGCCTCAGTTGTTGTGAAGGCAAACTGACCATGTGTCGTGTTCTCCTTGTGATGAAGGGTGTTCCCAAATGGTGAGGAGACCTGCACAAGTAATAACATGCCATAAGATTCACTACAACAGCAGAAATGACGAAATATGATATATCAGACACAACATTTCCCGTAAATTTGTACAGATGTTCTAGCCAACAAAAGGACGATAAACTATTTCAGCAAAACCAAGTAAAGAAACTTGAGTCTAGAGAAAACACTAGCAATACCACCTTAAATTTAAAATAACTCCCAATGTATGTGTGTGTGAGAGAGACTGAGAGAGAGAGCCCTTCGGGGCACAAGCCCATGTGCTTTAATATTTATTATCAATTAAGCAGAACAATCAGGGATATACAAACAAAATACACTACCCATCTTATGAGTGATGCTTTGTATCATTGGACCTGTCTAGACTTCAGTAGTACAATAGAACAAGAAGGTGAAGCAGCAGAGAAACATAGACAACTAAACTAAGAATACTATAATCATAAAGTGTTTAAGCTGTTCTACGCAATCAAAGACAATGTTCGGACAAAACTTATTCGAGTACAACCATCAATTTACTTAGTTATGGGAGAGCAGGGTAGTTTAAAGTGTGACTATTGAAATATTTGCAGGCTTGACAAGGAATCTCTCCCATAATGCTAACTTACACATACATTTTCCTCCACTTTCTCCATGCAAATATATCTCCTTCCCTCTCCTCGTAATACACATTGACCCAATAAAAACCCTGCATGAACATGACACAGGGTGCCAGGAAAAGAAGATATACATTGTGGTCATCTTCTGTCTTTTATCTTTTGTCAAAAGCCTGAAGACTTAATCTGCCTACAGTATGGCTTTGAAAATCTGCATCCTTGTCATCAGATAACTTTTTTTTGAACTTGGTAACTTTGTATTATATCACAAGACCTTGTCATCAGATAACTTAAGAGACTCAACTTTGACAATTTAACTATTTAAATCACTACTTTATAAGCAGGTTTCCTATTCTATGAACTAGAAAAAGGATTTTATATTGTATTTGTATCAATAAAGATGATAATGCTTTTTCATTCTTTTGAAGGAACAAAGAACATATCAGCATCAAATAGGTAAAGTTGTCATCTTATATATACTAACTAATCACACTCCTATCAATAACCTTTAGCAACTTGGCGTCCACTTCTCAAATAAGTTTGAATTACACTAAAGCCTCCTAAACTTAGACAGTCTAACTTTCTCTCCTTGGACTAGAATTTTGTAACAGATAGAAACCTAAGAAGCATGCCCAATTTATTTGCTGTTGTTGAAAATAATAATTCAAAGTTGGAGTAGGAATTTCAAGTTGTTTAGGATTTGATTTTTGGTATTTATTTAATTCATGTCTAGTTAGGATTTGTTTGTCCTAGTTTATATTGGAATATATTTCCTAGTCCTAATTTAATGCTTTCTAGTATTATAAATAGGAATGTCATATTACATAATTTCATGTAAGGAGAATTATTTGAGTTCATAAATAAAATATTTTCCATCAAATTGGTATCAGAGCGAGGTTAAAAAGGGGTGTTCATCTTGGCGGATTTAGTTCTAGCCACAAGCTACTTGACGGTAATGAAGAATTTTGTTTGAGAATTTTTATCGGAGTGTTACTCCGTGCGGAGATAAAGATTTAATGGAGGAGATTGGAGATAGAAATTCAATCTGTTGAAAATTATGTGAAGAAGGTGGAGCAAATTTATTTTGTCAGAAATTCAGGTCAAGGGGGAGAATTATTGGGTGTTAGCCCTGATTTTCTAACCATAATTGGTTATTCCTTTTTGTAAAAGGAAAGCACAAATCTTCCATATTGGCTAGTCCTTTTCCTTGTAGGAAGGTTTATGACTCTATAAATAGAGGCTCATTCTTCCTAACTTGGTAGCATCCACAATGTAGTCTTAAGGGTTTGAGAGTTTTGTTTAGGGGGAGAATTTGTGAGACACAAGTGTTGCAATGTCACTTGTGTGAACCTCCTTTGTATTCAGAGTGAATTTTGTGAGGTTGTTTCTCTCGATATGTTGTACTCTCTTTTATATAGTGGATTGCTCATCTCCTGTTGTGGATGTAGGTCGATTGACCGAACCACGTTAAATTATTGTGTCTCTTATGGTATATTTCTCGTTTGTCTTCTTACTTTGTGTCTTTCGAGGATTGCTTCGCTAGCTTCCGCATGACACCTGATTATTTTGGTCCCAACAAGAATCCTCCCCTCATGAGCTAGCTTTTAGGGTTGAGTTAGGCCCAAGATCCATTTCTCACATGGTATCAGAGCCGGGCCCATCCCAAATCTTTGTTCACCGATGTTGGGCCCCCATATTATATTGTTCACGCTCCAGTTAACGATGTCTGGGCGTGCGGGGAGTGTTAAGAGTCCCACATCGGAAAAGAGATGGGCAATTGGTCTCCTTATATGGACTTGGACAATCCTCCCCTCATGAGCTAGCTTTTGGGGTTGAGTTAGGCCCAAGATCCATTTCTCACAGCTGTGAATTTCACCCAAAATGGTTAATGTAACAGATTTAAAGAGCATTCCGAACATTACGGAGAATTGAGATATTTTAGTATTTTCTAATGGTCTACTTTATAGCAGATGAATAGGTATAAGTTAAATGTAACTGTATCAAATACATGGTCAAGTTGAGAGGAGTTTATGCAGTTCACTCTCAACAATCAAGTAGGTTAAGCAAGGAGCCCATAAAGGCGGGCTGCAGATGTGTTTTGTGTCATGTGGGAGCCTGCTTAAGAAAATGTTGTAAAAAACTGGTGTGTGTGAGAGAGGGAGGGAGAGGGGGTGGGAGGTGGGGAGTATGTGTTCTTGAATTAATTTTCAGAAAAAATAAAAGAGAAAATACTTAAAAAGTGAAAAGTCAGGGAGCGACAGCCCTGTCTGCCCCCTAGCTTCGCCCTTGGAATCCATGACAAGTCTTCAATCTTAAAACCTTTAAGATTGATGTAGAATCTAGAGCCTAAGCTGATATTATCATGTGACCAGCTAAAGCACAAGGCTACAATAAAAATTCAGCTAGAAATTGGACTAAGCTTATAGGGTGAAATAACTAGCCGTGCTAAGTACAACGGACATTGCTTCTCCATTCGAGCAAATTGAATCTTATGATGATGCAGAAGCAAGAGAAGAACCAGCATCAATTTCAGGGGCATCATATCATTGGCCAAAGCCAAATACAAGTGTCTGATCCACCTGGGTACCAAGTTCCTTGTTATGGAGCCTATCTAATACCTATTGTATGTGAGGTGCCAATGCAGAAGCCTAGTGCAATAATTCATGGGAGGAAAAATCTCGAAAAGATGTAACCATTGGGTGTTGGTCCCAAAATTAGCAACTGGTCATACCAAATGTCTAGTTTTCCAAATGCCACTTGTGCTAGCTATATCACATTGTATGGTAGGATTACTAGCAAACTCTTCATAAGACTGAGTTTGATGTCAAAGTGATTATACTAAACATCTTGGGCCTCTACTCTGGACCAGAGACATTCTATCAAGTTTTCTTTACAAAGCTCCTACACATGGGACTTCTTTTTTACTTAATTAACAGACTTATTAATAGAGAAGGTGCTTTTGGTGCTTTACTGCTTAATCTTGTAAGGACTAATAATTCCCCTTATTGAAGGTCTTTTACCTTTGTCATAAACAGTACCTTTAGATCATTATTCAACAGACAATAATTTGAATGCACCTTATAGAAATCTATCACATAATATACCACAACATATGCATATGTTTCCATTATTTTCTCACATTAACTTAGTTTAGAGTAACTAATTCTACTATTGATAGGTGGAATAGGTTAAACAGAAGTGCAAGCAATCTGACGTCTTTATTCTATACCTCAACAAGCTAAGTGAAATATTAACATTGAATTCTTCACAAAATGATTTCTGTCAGTCCTTTTTACTGTACTTAAGAACAAGTAAGACCTAAAACATTATCCAAATCTAACGGACTATAATGCCTAATGAAATGAATTCTCTGGAGTAAAAAGTAAGATTGTCAAATCAACAAAACAATCTTCTTGACAACTTGGCAAGGACCTAAAACATTATCCAAATCGTAATTTATTTGCAAACACTAGTCCATCTACTGGGTCTATGCACCATAAATGGACAAAGTAAATAACACTAGCACACTTGACCAGAAAAATAATATCTTTTCCAAAAATCCAAAACATCTCATTATTCCAGCTGATAAGAAAAAAGGAATCAGTTGAAAATCAGTCAGTTTAAACTATACTCCCAACTTAAGAAACACCAGTCCTTATCCTAAGTCTTAACACATATCTAAAATTCTTTCATGCCTAATTACCAACAACAACAACAACAACAACAACAACAAAAAACTCAGTATAATCACACAAGTGGGATCTGGGGAGTAGTTTGTATGCAGAACTTTCCCCCTAATTCTATCATGTTTAATTAGTAATTACCAACAACAACAAAAAAAAAAAACCAGGGTAATCCCACAAGTGGGGTCTGGGGAGTAGTGTGTATGCAGACCTTAAGTCTACCTTGAAAGTTAGAGATGTTGTTTCTGATAGACCCTCGGCTCGCATTACAAAGAAGATCATTCCTAATTACCTAAATCTTAAGCTAAAACTAATAAAATCCCAGGTTCAAATTCCACCCTCTGCCTAAGATTTGGTGGGCAAATTGACCTGACACTTGTGAATTACTAATACAAACTGAAAAAAGGAAAAAAAATAAAATAATGAGTATGGGGATACCTTGACGGAAAGGGTGGGGTTGGGATGGTTATGATCATCGGAGATGGCATAGTAATCAGCCAAAACGACGACGTTGTTGTGAAGTTCTTCAGAAACACACTTAGTTCCAGTGGGCGGTACAGTCAACCATATAGCTTGTCCCTTGTGCAATAAAGAGAGTACCATCAACAGCAACAACAACACCCAACTACTTATCTCACCCATCATTCACTTTCGGATGTTCAACAATGGAATCTTGGAAAATCGGACAAGGAGATCGATCGATCTCTCCCTCTCTTCGTCTTTTCTATTTTATTAATTATGTAATTATTACACTCTCTCTCTTTTGGATGAACATATGTGGGCATCATTAGCCCATTGGGCCTTATTTAGTTATTAGCAAATCCATGGGCCTCTTTGATTTTAACCGTCGAAAATGCACCACTGCCAAAAGAAAATTTTAAAAAATAGTTTCATGTATACCGCATGTATATGCTATATATATATATATATATGTAATGTATATATAATATATATACAAGTATACTGCTAAAATAATTAAAAAAAAATAGCCATGATATATACCGCGTGTATACCAAATGACCATTTCGAGTAAGAACCTTAGTCGAATTGCCATTTTAGATAGTAATGATAAGCGGGCTGTGAAAAAATTAACACAAACCATTTTATCTTTTACTTTAACCATTTTGCCTATAATTATTGAAAAATTAATCTAAATAGCAGCAAATCCAATTGCTTAAATTAAAAAATAGACGACGGATGTATAATATATACATGATCGTGTAAAATTTATGTATATCAACTAGAAAATATAAATAATAAATTTGCTCGGCTATTCGTGTAAAGATCTCAATTAATTACTTAACATTTAATTATAAAAAAATTGGAAAAAAAGAAGTATTAACCTAAATAGCCTAAAAGTAGCTAACGAATATATCTTCCTATATAAGAAGCCACGGTTGTGGCACCTGCTTCAGGACATGGACGACATGCCTGCTTCAGCGAACCTCGCTCCAAAAGTTTTTATACTCTTCTCTCTTTTAATTTATTTGTCTTACGTTAAGAGTATTATAAATCACAATAATTAGCAACTTATTATATATTTGAAAATTATATTAAAAGTATTATAAATCACAATAAAAAATTTATATTAAAAGTATTATAAATCACAATAATTAACAATTTGATCTTCTCTCCGGAAAATTTTATACTCTTCTCCATTTTAATTTATTTGTCTTACGTTAAAAGTATTATAAATCACAATAATTAACAACTTATTATATATTTGAAAATTACATTAAAAATATTATAAATTACAATAAAAAAATTACATTAAAAGTATTATAAATCACAATAATTAACAACTTGAAATATTCTTTTGAAAATTGCATTAAAAGTATTATAAATCACAATAAAAAATTATATTAAAAGTATTATAAATCACAATAATTAACAACTTAAAATATTCTTATAAAATAAGAATATTTCAAATTGATCTAAATAAAATGATAATGTATATATATATATCTAAATTAGACATATCTTATAATTTTCGAGTATTAACATTGGGCCCTTGCGTAACACAATATTTTGTATCTAGTAATTTATATACAATATGAAAAGGTAAACAATACATTCGACCGACAATTTACATAAAAATAATCCCTAAAAAAATGTAAGTCAAGATAATAACATCTGAAGGTCAACCAATAATTCTCAGCTAAGTTACAGATGCATGTGTTCACAAGTTTAAATGTTATTTACCTAATTAATAAAAATGATCAAGAAGTCTGTCAAATTTACCT
The DNA here is from genome assembly GCA_003996215.1 of Jaltomata sinuosa. Classification (NCBI taxonomy): domain Eukaryota; kingdom Viridiplantae; phylum Streptophyta; class Magnoliopsida; order Solanales; family Solanaceae; genus Jaltomata; species Jaltomata sinuosa. The sequence continues at coordinate 1,977,484 of QJPP01007525.1, read as the reverse complement.
TTAGATCTAAAATATTTATTGTACAATTTGATGCATTAATACTTCAATTCTAATTTGAAATATAGAATTATTTCAAGTTTGAAAAACCATCGGGGGTATTTTAGGTGAATTAAAAGTTTTCACTTGTAAAATTCAGCTTTATTTTCCAAGTGAAATTTATTTCCAAAAATGCTCGTGTTGAAGCAGAAATAGAAAAAAGTAATTTTTGCAAGTCAAAAAAAATATTCAAACGATATATTTAATTTGTTATATTAATATAGGGTGAAAATCGTTTACACTCCCGAACTTTGCTTTAAAAATCAAACACCTCCCTCAACTTTGAACAATAATCATTCTCCCCCCTTTATACTAATTGATTTTTCAAAATGCCTATTTTGCCCTTGTATTATCAACCTTTATGTCTTTTTTTTTAAAAAAACTTCTTTGTAATCACAATTTTTATTTTTTAAAATCTATATAACATATTTTTTATAAAAAAAATACATATTCTTTTTTAGATTAAAAATTGAAAAGTGAGAAATACTAATTGAATATATAAGTTAATGACGTTTCATAATGAAATAAATGAGCGAAATAATAAAAACTTATTAATAATAATCAAAACTCTAATATCTAATTATACAAGTAAACATAACATGTAATTATAACTTTATAAATATATTTCAATGAATGTAAGGCAAAAATAATTAAATATATATATATATATATATATATGACAAATTAAATGATTGTTGTTTATAAATTTTAAATTATAATCTAGAAAATATTTCATTATTGATAATCAAAACTCGTTTATCTGTATAGACATTAGAGAATAACATAGAGAGAATTAAAGCATGCATCTATATACATAATTACATATATATACATACATGCCTGTTTAGCCATAAGAAGTTTTCACTATTTTTTGAAAAATTATTTCACTTTATTAAAAAAATATTGTTTGGCCATAAATTTTTTAAATACAACTTGAAGTTGTATTTGAAAAAGTGAAAACACTAGTGGGCGTTTGGCCTTGAAAATAAAAAACTTTTCACTTTATTTGGAATTTTTGAAGTTGGAGTTGGAATTGTGTTTGTTCATGCCTTTTTTGGAAAGAATTTTTAGAATTTATGCATATAATATAAAAATACCAATCATAAAAAAATAACATTAAATTTTATGATTAGTTTGTAAAAGGATTATTTTATTAAAAATGTTAATGAATTTAACTAAAAATGGTAAATACCTAGGACAAGAAAAATAAATATATATTATAATATAAAAAGATATTACATAAATAGAAAATTAAAATGTTAAGGGTAAAATAGACATTGAATAGGATAAAGGGGGGAGAATGATTATTGTTCAAAATTGAGAAGCATGTTTGATTTTTAAAGCAAAGTTCGGGGGTGTAAACGATTTTCACCCTATTAATATATGCTGATTTGTTTTCCAACACTATTTTCTTTTGTTACACTAACACTGGTGTTTAATTCTTTCTCCATTAATCAATATTTGGTACACTATATGTCATTTGCAAGTTAATTAATTGAAATGCATTTAATGTGTGACAGATCCAAAGACCTAAGATCTGCCTTGCAGTCATGTGAGTTTGCACTGGGAATAGATTTTTGAAATTATTAAAATAAAATTATAAATCAAATTAAAAAAAAAACTGAATTATTATAAAAGCGAACACCTAAATTATGAATTCAAAGTGCAAAAGATATACTAATATATACCGTAAATTTTTAATTAGATAGTCAGTTTTTTTTTTGTTGCTCAAAATCAAAATCAAATCAAATTATATGTCAAAAAGTATTGATTTGTTCCTTTGATTTTCGAATTTGATTCCATCTTTTGATTTTCTGTGAACATCCCCAATCTAGAGACACATTTCTAAATCTTAACCATGAAATTTAACATATGTCATGTGCCCTCAATCCAAATAAAAGCTTGAAAATAATGGAAAGAAAAGAAATAATAAAAATCGAATCCCATGATATATACACTTTTAACTTGCGGTGCATATTTTTTTCCTTTAATTTCTTTTACTGCATGTTTCTCCCAATCTTTTAATAATATGATATGTTTTTCTTTTAAATCAGGGGCGGCCCAAGCACATTAATGACCTAAGACGAAAATCAAATGGAGGTCTTGAATTTTTAAGAAAAGATAATATATTTCTTATAAAGTTTACTTTTAAAATTTCTTGAGATGGAAAGTTGTTAATTATTTTTTTATAATCAATTTTTTCTAATAATTCTTTTTCAATTAATAATACAACCTATGTATTTAATCTTTTTTAAGACATAGTACTCTAGATATATCAAACTTCTTCGAATAATTTTTTCTTATAAAAACCTATAATCTATTATTACCAAAAAAATGAGGCCCCTCATATTTGGGGGCCTAAGGTGATCGCCTTTTTGTTAAAAGGGTAGAGCCGCCCCTGTTTTAAACAGACTAGCAATTTTCATTATTCAAACGATCAAATCAGCCTGCTTTATACTTTCTTCGTTCCTAAATAAGTGATCTTTTTAGCTTGGGCACACCCCTTAAAAAACTAGTCATCCCTAGAAAATAAAAAGTAATTTTTACTAACTTATCCTTAATAAATACCTTGAAAAAGATGTAACTCTTTAATAATTTCTTGGTTTTTAAAACTCTTTTTATTTAAAGAAGGATAAAATTGGAAGAATATCATTAATATCTTGTTGATTATTTAAAAGATCACTTATTTTAAAATAAAATAAAAAGAATAAAAGATCATTTATTTAGTAAGGGGAAGTAGTTTTTTGGTAGATGTGTTTTTTTGAAATAGGGATCTATCGTTTTATTAGGGAAACATAACAAATCCTCTCCAATTCCTGTGGAACTTGCTTAACTATTAATGAAGGAAATTAAGTATAGCCATGGGATTAATTGAATATCTTTTTTCTTTGCTCCCTATATAAGTAGATAATATCTCACATCTAAAATATCAACCAATATTACAAAAAAAATAAAAAAATATTCATAAAGCTTAATTTTTCAGGGTCATCTCTGGTCATTAAAGGTTCATTTTTTTATTTATTTTTGTTGAATTTAAATAAAAAAGAGAGATTATTTTTGTAAATAATTAGTTATTACGTGTTTAGTTTGAACTGTTAAAGTTGAGTAGTACTAAAGTTCATTTTTTATTTGTTTTTGTTGCATTTCAATTTGTTTATTTGGTTTTGACTTAACAAGGAATTTTAAAAAATAAATAAGACTTTTGAATCTTATGATCTTAAATTAAAGATTTGTAAAGAGTACCAAAATGTCATTTAACTTGTGATCTTAAATATGTTATGTGAAAAGTTGAAATTAAGGAGTTTCTAAAAAAGGAAAGACACATTCTTTTTTAAACATACTACAAACACAAGTAAGACAAAACACCCCCTTTAACACCCCTATAACTTTTATTTTAATCGAAACTTCAATAAACTACACTTTGGTCCTAACTGTACACTATAAGTACCTCTCCACCCTTTCACTATTTCTCACAAATTCATCTACTCTCCCATCTCTATTGTCTCGTTCTCTCTTCTACCATAATCTCTCAAACCCCGTAGCTCAATGGAATCACACTGCATTGCACAGTTTCTCCAAGGAGTACTCCATATCTATATTGATTAATTAGGTACAGGCTGCACTAATGATCATATTATAGATAATTAATATTACTAATATTATTGCTTTTAATCATGTAGTTCTTATCGAGAAGATACTCAGAGTTCTGCCAAATGTGAAGAAGCTCTACTTGCTAATTAGAGCTCCAGATTCAAAATTCAGCTAAACAACATTTCAATAACGAGGTATATATATACTACCAAACTACTTACTATATGATCGTATAAATAAAGTATATTAGTAAATGACAGAGTCAGGATTTTCAGGTTATAAAGACGGAGAAGTTGGGTGGCAACAACCTACATGGATTTATAGAAGACAAGTTTTTCCCAGTTGCAGGTAATATAGCTTGTGATAGTCTCGGGATAAATTCTGAGCTGAAAAATCTGATGTTTAGAGAAATTGACATAATTGTATACTCTGCTGCAACAGCTAGATTTGATGAAAGGTAGTGTTAGTTACGGATCAATACTACTAGTAACATTATCTTTTTCCTTAATTAAAACGAAAAAAAGATTAATTTTACTGATATATATCAACACGCGCTTTTTTGCAGATATGATACTGCAATAAGGGGTGCCATGACTGTTGTCAAATTTTCCAAGCAGTGTACAAAACTAAAGATGCTTCTCCATGTAAGCACAGGTATATGTGCTTAACCAAATTTCATTATCATGTGACTTCTATGGGCATAAATTAAAGACTAGCCGTACGTTCTTTTCAGCCTATGTTTGTGGGGAAAAGGAAGGACTGATACTAGAGAAGCCATTGAACTATGGTGAGACGCTTAATGGACTTAGACATACAAGTGGAGAGAATGTTGGTAGAAGAGGCAAAAAGACCTTCAAGATATGAATGCCACTGAAAAAGAAGTTACATTAGCTATGAGAGTTCTAGTTATTGAGAGGTAAACGATTCATAAAATCAATCTATCTCATTGATACTATCCTATTTGCACCAATATAATTATATATGATTCTTCAGGGAAAGGCTACATGGATGGCCAAACACATGCTCATTCAAAAAAGCAATGGGAGAGATGCTTTTGGGACACCTCATGGAGGATCTCCAACTCATAATTCTACGACCAACAATTATATTAAGTACCTACAAGGAGCCATTCCCTGGATGGATTGAAGGATCGAGGTAATAACTATATATTGTTTCTGTTTATGCATGCACACATGAAAATTAAAGAAGAGTTAGTCTTATTTGTAAAAAACAATATATATAATCTGCTTCTTCCTTCCCCCAGAACCATGGACACCTTCATTGTTGGCTATGGTAAAGGAAAACAGAATGTCGCAATGGGTGATAGACAATCAATAATGGATGCGGTACGTGAGTCATGTGTATAGTGTAATGTCATAATGAAATATGCAAATTTGCATCAGTTGGTCTTAATTAGTTCATCTACGTACACTTACTTGGAGTTCCTAAGTATTTACACTAATTCCTTGATGCCATCTTGGAATTTCGCCTAGATTCCAACTGATATGGTTGTGAACTCAGTCATCGCGGCTATGGTAGCCCATCAAAATCCATCTTCCCATACACTTGTTTACCATATTAGCTCCTCTAAGAGGAATCAACTAAAAATTTGTGATATTATACAATTCTCCGCCGATTACTTCAAGAAGAATCCATGGATAGACGAAAGAGGAAAGCCAGTCAAAGTGAAGAAATTTCATGCACTGGAAAGCATGGATAGCCATCACAAATACATATATAGCAATCCACTACATGCCGTCATTAAAGGTTAGTTTTCATAGTCATGTCTTCTTAAATAAACTGTAAATTTACGCCTTTTTGGCTTCAGTTGGCCATAAAGTGGGACAGTACTAGCGTGGATTATATGTGCTTATAGATGCATTTATTAGAAATATATAAATTTCAACATTTCTAACATAGAACACTAATAAGTTAGACCAAGAGCCTCCTTGGCTGAAAATCAGTTTGGTATAAACTAGAAAACTGGAAAAGGGAAAGATCCTGATATGCAAGAGAGATGTATAGAAAAAGAATACGGAGACTTATATGAATGTTGTTATGCACTTCAACATTGATGGCCTACCACTGATCAAGTTTATAGTTTTAAAAGGTTTCAGATATTAAAGTGGACAAACTTGATACTTTGTCGAGATTTGCAAGCCCTGCACACAAACTTAGAAAGAAGGATCAATCACGTCATTCGACTAGCTGAACTCTACAAACCTTACACATTCTTCAAAGGAATGTGAGTTTATTATTTGATGTTCCTTCCTTTCATCTTCTTTAATTCCATGTTCAATTTGATTTACATAGCTCAATATTTGAACTAAGATCTGTCAACTTTTAAATGTTTGATATACTACTAGAAACTAAATTTATCAAACTTAAAGCTGTTCAAAATTGATATTCTAACACCATTCATGCTTGATTTTTACCAGTTTCGATGATACCAATGCTGAAATGTTTCGAATGGCAACAAGAGAAAGTAATGGAGATGATACATTTAATTTTGATCCAACAACTATTCAATGGGAAAAATACTTTAAGGAAACTCATATTCCGGGATTAGTGAAGTACATTTTCTAAGAAAGAAGAACTATATATGAATAAAGGAGGCTGATATGCTACTCTGCTTCCAAATGGAAAGCTGCTTAAGTTCCATTATGTTGTTTTTCTTAAGTGACTATGTTAGTTCAAGAAAATATTGGCAGCACTAATTCTAAATAAAGGAGGCTGATGTGCTGACAATTACAACATACATAAGGTACTGCCTTTATAAGAAGAATCTAGCTTTTATATACGATCCAAGATTTTATAATTTATACAATGTCATTCCATTTTTCATTTTTTTCTGGTTCTGTTGATAGTGTATGCTAATCCATATTTGATGAATCTTTCCTTTTCTCAGCGTGGGCGAAAAATCGCTTCAACTAACTAGAAAACTAAAGAAATTTTGTTCCAAAGATGTGATATTTATTATGCATTTATAATTCACTAAAAGTTCAAAAGTTAAAGAACATGAAGTTTACACACAATTTAGCAAGTGTAGTCCAGATGTATCAAGAAGGATGAACCTTGTTAGAGTGAGAAGAAATGGCTTTAATAGCAGATTTCATTGAAGCACCAGCAGAGTTAACAGCACTTTCAATATACTTTTTGGCAGCAATTGTAGCCACTTTCTCCATAGTCTTTCCCATATTTCTAGCTCTTTCAGCAACACCCACAAGGCTATCATACTCAGATTTAGCCATCTGATTCATTTCCTCTTCGAAACGGCGGAATTCATCCATGGCATCTTCCATTGCAGTGTTAAGATGATCCTCTGCTTCTTTCATGTAATTCTCAGCTTCTTCAACTTCCTTTTGTTGATCCAATTCCATAGCTGCCCAAGCCTTGTAAGCCTCTACTTCGAAGAGCTTCATCAGATCATCTTCTATGGTGTATGGATCGAAGTTCTTGTCACAGAGAGCCTGGTCCGAAAGAATGGCGAATTGAGCAAAAAGAGACTCCATTTTTTTTTCTGAATTCTGGAATGGAGAAAAATGGGGTGAAGGAATTTATTGATTCTTTTGGATTTGATGATTGGAAAAGTATATAGAAACAGGAACACCAATTTGGTAAAGGAATGGTAGATGAGGGCCACACCAACGGTTAAGTTGAATTTTATCAACTCGTACCTTTTTCCTACTTCTCTTTCTTTTTTTCTTTTTTAATATATATGGTGGAGTCGTAATAACCTTTTCATTCTTAATCGTAAGTTTCAAGTTCGAGCCTTGAATATTGAGTCCTTTTTCAAAAGAAGCACTATACCTCCACTAGTAATGAACATTGTGTGTGTGAAACAAAAAGATAAAGAGTAAATTTGTTAATAATGAAAATGTCTGAGAGGTGGTGAAGTGGGCCAAAAGTGTTGCATTTTTGTCAAAGCCATCAATCCTCGTCCTATAATTATGCTTATTCGAAGTGGCCAATTACATCACAAATTTATTATTTACGGACAGAAAATTGAAATCGAATAAATGCTAGTGGCCCCAATCTCTTGTCAACATTAGGTCACACTCTTGTAGACTGAATCATTGAATAGTTAACATTTTGACGGGAAAAGAAAGAGATAATTAGGGCCCTAAACACATCGGCCAACTAGTTTAACAAAATATGTAGAGAGTACATAGATTGTGTATATTTTATATTAGATATATAATATACACTTATAATATTTATGTGGTGTATATTTCGGCCATGTAGTTTTCTTGGATTCAAAAGTTCTCAGTTATGGCATTTGAATCACATCAACAGAAATTGCTTCTCTTCTTATCAGTAAATTCAGATACGTACTTATTCTTCAATTTTAAAAAATTGGAAAAGGGACTCCAAGCCCCTACCACATAGACTAGAAATGAAAATGTTTTTCTAGTAACTCATGGTATCATAAAATTACCAAGTATAACCACTTGAACAGAGATGTAAATAACTCATGGATGCTTCTTGAAGAATTTCTTGACATAGACATCCTCAGGTAGACTGATGGGTCTCAGTTTCTTCTCGGCACGAGGGAATGTTGCCGGTGGAGTCCTGTGAGATTTAACTTGGTATGTTGTTGTTGTTGTATTGGATGTCAGCAAAGCAAAAGATAAAAGGATATGAGATTACGATAAATCTAAACAATTTCCTTCAAAACACTACTTGACACGAATTGCTTTTCAAAATCTCACAAGAAGCAAAACTAGAGAAATATGTAAACTAGATCAATTTTTACCATATCAAGACGACACCAAATAAACATTAACATAGAGACCAAAACTGATTATCGGACTTGGTCCCAACTAATGGACTTTTGCCAGAGACAAGAGGATTGATGGAGAATAGGTTTTACGGTTACATTGGGTAATTTTGTCGAGGAATTGACACACAAGTACAAGTCTTAGATAAAATTAGCATCTTTTAACCCAAAAATGTTTGACAAATTTTAAGCCTAAAAGTATTGGCACTATATAGCCAAATAGGAGAGAGAATATCTTTATTTTTTGTTTCACGTAAAACTAAATACTTTAAATTAGGAATCCACTTTTTCCCCTTATATCCTAAAATTAAGGATCCATTCGTTCATCACAGTTACTTTTTATTTGGAGTAAGTATTAACTAAAATATCAATTATATTATTTTCCTTATTTCACCTTGAATATCTCTACAACTAGGAATTCAATTATTTTATTTGTTGAAATCTTTTTCATATTAATAAAAATAATTGTCTTTAACTTTATATCTTCATATCATAATTTGTATAAAATTCATTTTGCATACTATTGTCTTCACATATTATACACATGTATACGGGCCAATAGATACTAATGTATATCAAATTATTAGGTGAATACACCAATGGATAACAATGAAAATAAATGTAAGCAATTGTTGGGTGAATACGAACCAATGTATACCAATGCAAAATTATAAAGATACAAATGTACACTAATTTATTAGATGAATACAAATCAAGTACGTCAATTTATTAGATGAATATATATCAATATATACAAATTTATTAGATGAGTACAAATCAATGTATACAATTATTAGGTGAGTATGAATGAACGTATACCAATGTAAAATTATAAATATATTAATTAAGCAAATGTATACTAATTTATTAGATGAATACAATTCATTGTATATATTAATGTATACAAATTTATTAGATGAACATAAATTAATGTATATCAATTTATTAGGTGAATACGAACTAATTAATATCAATACAAATAAATGTATACAAAGTTATTACTTATTAGGTGAATACGAAAATTGAAATTAAAGCGACAACGAGCGAAAGAAGAGAAATATTAAAAAAGTTATTTTATATATGGCTAAGAAAGCACAGAAGAAGGCAATAAATTAAAAATAGCCAACTAAAAAATATATAACCAAAAAAACCTATTTTTTTTTGGTAGGAAAGCCACAATCAACTTAAATAAAATGATAATGATATATCCCATAAAATGGATTACAGGAATTCTTTTATATCCACTTACCACTTGAATAATAACGAAACATAATTCAACAAAAATCTCATACTTTAAGAAATTGAAATTGGGGGTTATAATGCGAAGTTTAGGAAAGCATTTTTTTTTTAATTTTAGCACTTGATGATATAATCAATGGTTGTTTGAAGTTCGTGGCAGACCTGAAAAACAAGTCTAACTATTCGAGATTTTTTAGGGAAAAACATACTGAAAAATTATTCAAATTTTCGTTGGATTCGATTTTCGTAATTAAAAAAAATCATATGTATATGGAGTAATGGAGAAATGGAAGAGTATTTAGAACACAAGAAGAAGAAAGATAAGAGAGTTGAAATAAAGAGAGAGAAATAAAAAGAAAAATGAAAGGAAAAGATAAATACGTATTTGACATATTTGGAAAAAAAAAAGGAAAAATATCTGAAATATAAAAGTTGGCTATGAAATAGCCGAATAAATGAAAAAAAGACCATTATTTGCCAAAAAGGAAAATTGGGCTATTTATTGCCAAATTTATCTTAAGGTTGTCACGTGGTGTCATTTTTTCAATTTTGTCTATTCTTTGGGCCGGAGATACATATAGGTAAAATTTCATAAATAACTATAGTTTGTTAAATTATTCAGGGCTCATAGCTTAAGTTTCTTAATTATAAAGTGTAGCTAATTTCAAGTTCTAAAATCAGCCCTCGATTTGTATATAAACACTTATATACGTATATATCATAAAAATAGTTTCCTAAAATCAGTTAGAAAAATCTTTTTAAAATGAAAATCTCCATAAATCATGCATCTTTTACTCTCATTAATATTCTATCTTCATAATTGACTGATACAGCTGAAAAATCTCAGATACAAATAACCTATTTGTATATACGCGTGTCATATACAGTTATATGTGAATGGTGATTTGAGCTATTATTGACAAGTTTGAAGAGAGAATATATGGTAAATAAAGATGCCCATGATTTATGTTGTTTTCCATTTTTAGGTAATATACGTTTCCTTCCCCCCAAAATTTATATGTTGCCCAAAATAATAACTACTTGTTCTAAACTATACCTATAAAATGTAATTATGTAAAAGTTAACTCATATCTCGTAATTAAGTCCTTCAATATTCTATGTCCCATAATTTTTCCATATATATATTTCGTGGGCTCATCGGACTTGGTCCCTACTAATGGACTTTTGCCAGAATTATTATTTTGTGCTTCTAATATAATAACTAATACAATATACATTATGTGACGATAATTAATAAATGATATAGATACAAAATATCGACTTATAACTAATTTAATAAGTACAAAACTTGAAATAAGATGACTACATACAATCAATTATTTAAGAAAAAATGTATAAAAATAATGATAGCGATTTCGATAATAAGATATGTAATTTTAAAAGGAAATTTATAAAAAGTGATAACGATGATACCAATAGTAATAATAATAGTAGTAAGAAATAGTAGTAGTAGTAACAATAATAATCGTAATAATAATAATACTCCTATATTGTTCTGATAAAGGCAGTAACATATATACGTACAAGGAGAAACTCAATCTTTGAGTTCAGTTTGCTGGTGTCTAGTTATCAATCATATGTGAAACAACAATAGTAGTCCTTCAATATTATTACATATAATACTCGAATAGCATCAAAAGAATATAATTACATATAATACTACTAATATTTTCTTGAACAGTGTAGTCTGTTATAACACCACATAATAGAATTTAAGCTGTAACGCAGCTTTTTATTTGGAAGTAGAGAACCAATCATTTATTCACATAATTCTGCTTTCTTAGAAAATGTACTTCACTAATCCCGGAATGTGAGTTTCCTTGAAGTATTTTTCCAATTGAATGGTTGTTGGATCAAAATTAAATGTATCATCTGCATTACTTTCTCTTGTTACCATTCGCAACATTTCAGCATTGGTATCATCGAAACTGATAAAAATCAGCATAAATGGTGTTAGAATATCAATTTGCAACAGCTTTAAGTTTGATAAATTTAGTTTCTAGTAGTATATCAAACATTAAAAAGTTGACAGATGTTAGTTCAAACATTAAGGTATCTAAATCAAATTGAACATAGAATTGAAGAAGAAGAAGAAGAAGAAAGGAAGGGACATCAAATAATAAACTCACATTCCTTTGGATAACGTGTAAGGTTTGTAGAGTTCAGCTATTCGAACGGTGTAATTTATCCTTCTTTGTAAGTTTGTGTGCAGGTCTTGCAAATGTTGGCAAAGTATCAAGTTTGCCCACTTCAATATCTGAAACATGCATGTTAAAACTATAAACTTGGCCAGTGGTATGTTGATGTATGTATATGTCAACATTCATAAACACCTCTGTATTCTTTTTCTATTCATCGCTCTTGCATATCATGAGTTTTCTAGTTTAATTAAGAAGACATTACTATGCAAAACTAACCTGTAATGACGGCATGTAGTGGGTTGTTATGTATTTGTGAAGGCTATCCATGCTTTCCAGTACGAGATATTTCTTCACTTTGACTGGCTTTCCTCTTTCATCAATCCATGGATTCTTCTTAAAGTAATCAGTGAAATATCGTATAATATCACCAATGTTTAGTTGATTCCTCTTAGAGGAGCTAATATGGTAAACAGTTGTATGGGAAGATGGATTTTGATGGGCTACCATAGCCGCGATGACTGAGTTCACAACCATATCAGCTGGAATCTAGGCAAAATTGCAAGATGGCATTAGGGAATTCGTAAATGCTTAGGAACTCAAAATGTACAAACTGATTAGTACCAGCTGACATAAGGTATACACTATATACACATGACTGACTCACATACCACATCTGCTATGGATTCTCTGTTACCCATTGCAACTTCCTGTTTTCCTTTACCATAGCCAACAATGAACGTGTCGATGGTTCTGTGGGAAGCAAGAAGCAGATTATATTGGTTTACTAATTACTCTTCTTTAATTTACATTTGTGCATAAATGATATATAATTATTGCCTCAATCCTTCAATCCATCCAGGGAACGGCTCCTTGTAGGTGCTTAATATAATTGATGGACGTAGAATGATAAGTTGGAGATCCTCCTTGAGGTGTCCCAGGAGCATCTCTCCCATTGCTTTTGTGAATGAGTATGTGTTTGGCCATCCATGTAGCCTTGCCCTGAAGAATCATATACAAATACACTTGTCTTGAGTGAATCCTATAAAAGAATAGGATATATATTTGTATCAATGAGATAGATTGATTTTATGAGTCATTTACCTCTCAATACCTAGAACTCTCATAGCTAAAGTTACTTCTTTTTCAGTGGCATTCATAACTTGAAGGTCCTTTAGTGCATTCTCTACCAACTTTCGCTCCACTTGTATGTCTAAGTGAGAGCTTCCATTAAGCGTCTCACTGTAGTTCAATGGTTTCTCTAGTATCAATCCTTCCTTTTCCCCACAAACATAGGCTGAAAAGAACAACCAGTCTTTAATTTATGCTAAAGTCAATAGGCCCAAATCAAAGAAGTCACATGATAATGAAATTTGGTTAAGCACATATACGATGGAGCTGACCTGTGCTTACATGGAGAAGCTTCTTTACTTTTGAACACTGCTTGGAAAATTTGACAACATTCATGGCACCCAGTACATTGGTCCTAAATGCAGTATCATATCTGCAAAGAGGCGCGTTGATATCTATCAGTAAAATTAATCTTTAATTAAGGAAAAAATAACGTTACTAGTATTGATCTGTAACTAACACTACCTTTCATCAAATCTAGTTGTTGCAGCAGAGTTTACAATTATGTCAATTTCTCTGCACATCTCATCTTTCAGCTCAGAATTTATCCCGAGACTATCACAAGCTATATCCCCAGGAACTGGGAAAACCTTGTCTTCTATAAAGGCATGTAAGTTATTGGTACCCCCCAACTTCTCCCTTAGAACAATGAAAAGATCTGTTTTTACAACCTGCAGTTGAAACATCATATTGAACAGTGAACTCTGATAATCTTGAATTCTCATGTGCTGGCTATTGTTTCTACATATATACAATCATATAGAAGTAGTAGTTTGGTAGTACCTCGTTGTTAAAGCGTTCTTTGGCTGAATTTGAATCTGGAGCTCTTATTAGCAAGTATAGCTTCTTCACATTTGGTTGAACTCTGAGTATCTTCTCGGTGAGAACTACAAGAATTTACAATAAAAGCTAATGTTATTCACAAAGCACTATTAGTGCAGAGAGACAGAGAGAGATAGAGAAAAGTACTCTTTGCTAGGTAGCCCGTTGCACCAGTGATGAAAATGCTCTTGCCCTCGAGAAACTGCTCAATGCAGCACGATTCCATTGATGTAGAATGTGAGCTAGAGGTGGAGGAAATTAACAGGATTAAATTCATGCTGTAAATATTTATACATTTAGCTATTATCAGGTTGCAAGTACTGGAAAACTATGTATTGCAGGAAAAAAGTTATACTGGAATTAACAAAGTATTGCATTTTGCACATATACAAAATCACCTGGATTTTCAGTTAGATACCAATATATCAACCAGAAAGTAATGTAGCTTATCTGTGCATGCAGTAGCAATTGTAGTCATGTCCAAATATTTATACCCAAATGGCTAAGAGTAGTTTAGTCAGATCCTACCAAAAGTTTGGCAAGTCATTAATTCCATCTCCCACCATTGCAACAATTCTTCCAAGATCATGTTGATTAGTAGTAATTAATTAAGAAGAAATAAAAACCAGTGTAACAAAAAGAGACTATTATTATTGGAAAACTTAATCAGCAGATAATCTTTTTAGAAAGCTAACTAATTATAGTACACAGGGGTAATTAAAGTAATTAGAGATATTGTTGGATGTAAGAATCATTGAGGAATGTATATTTGCTAGTGTTAAATTCACAGAGTTAATATCTTAAAAGACCACTCAACTTTGGGAATTTATCCAACAAAGTCATTGAACTTTATTTTGTATCAATAAAATCACTCAACTAATTTATCATTAAAAAAAATTAACATGGCAAAATAAATTATTTTTATGTCATATAAATATAAACCCCATAAATAATTAAAATTAAAGAAAACTCATTAAGAAACTTTTACGGGCGAACTTAATTAGTAAAACAAATATTATGATATTACTATATATTTAAAACTTATATAATATATAATAATGAGTGTTTTCCTGCCAAACAAAGCGAAAATAGAGTAGCCACCAATATTCTAATTTGATACAAATCTTGCACACACTCTATGATTAATTGGGCACAAAAATTATTTATCGCCACTTACCTGCGTTATGAAAAGGCTTAAAATCGCAAGAAGCCATTTTTGAAAACAATGTGAACTTAGTTAAAAATGGAAAGCGAATAAATAATACCAATTAGTTAAAAATTAAGATCTAAGTATTATCACTAAACTACATTAAGTTTGGTAAGGACAAGTGTTAGATTTGGAAAACCTCTCATTTTAGGGATATAAAATCCTTTTAACGTTTTCCCCCTTTAGTAAAATAAAGTAGGTTAGTTAGTTCTTATGTTTTTCTTTTTAAATATTTGTTAGTAGGGTAATTAAATTTTAAAAAAGAGTATGTAAGTAATTTAATTTTTTGATTTAAGACTTACCAGTTTTATAATAATATAGATATAGGTCATTATGACGGGGTTGTGGTAGACATGTCAATAATTACTTTTCTAATTATTGGTATAAAACTATAAATATACATGTTCTCTTTAAAAACGTTAATATTTTAAATTATTAAGAGTCTTTAGGGTACGAAATATACAGTAATACAGTCAAATCTCTCTATAACGTCCTAATACAGTCAAAACTCTCTATAACGTCCCCTCGTTATAACCGCATTTCACTATAACGCCTTGATTTTCTTCGAAACGGATTTTCCATGTTACATTTTACTTCTCTATAACAACGTTCTACCTATAATAGCAATGTCGCTCATTATAGTAGTACATTCCCTATAGCTAAAACTCTAATACAATGTGCTGGAATTTCAAACAATAATTGAGAATGCAAAGAAGATACTCTCTCCATTTCAATTTGTTTGACATATTTTGACTTGATACGAAATTTAAGAAAATAAAGAAGACTTTTAAATCTTGTGGTCTTAAATTAAAAATATGACAAATGTACCAAAATGTCCTTTAATCTTGTGGTCTTAAACATGTCATGTGTAAAGTTGAAATTAAATAATTGCTAAAACAAGAAAAAAGTCATTCTTTCTAAAACGGACTAAAAAGAAAAGTAGGTTAAACAAATTGAAATTATAAAAAGGAGAATTGTGTTTGCTTTCGAGCAAAGCATAGAGCACAAATAAGAATAAGGTTGATTTTATGGATGGTGACTTAACTTCATTTTATTTCTAAACTAGATGTGAAAAGGTCCGTTTATGGGCCCAACATTATTATATTAGATTGTATTATAGTTATTTAATTATTTTTAAAAAAATTAATCATAAAAACTTTTAGCGCACAACATAGTATGACAATAAGGATTACACTTTACAATTTTTTAAATTTATATAAATTAAATAATAACTATTATCAATTTTAACTTGATAGGAATTATAATGATTCAATAAAGTTGTTAAAATTATATTTTATATAACTCATTTAATTTAAATGACATTGACTGGTGATAAAAGTAATAAGTATTTAAATATAATTTTACATAAATTTACATATTTTAAATATTTTTAATAAGAAAATAGATAATCTTCTTTGCCTAATATAGTACTATGTAAGTAAAACTAAATAACATAATGTATTTTAAGGAGATACGAACTATTTTATTTACATAAATCTATCATATATTAATTTTTATAATGAAACAACATAAAAGATACAAAAAATAATTTTTAAGATAATTTATTAATAGTTGAAAATTACTCAAGAGAAAATGAAGTACAAATAATATATATTTAAATGAGTTATATCATATACATTATTAGTGTAAAGAAGTTTTACACTAAAAATTAATTAATTTACTGTAATATGTAATTTATCTTATTTAAAAAATTTATAATCTTACATTTTATGAAGAATTATCTATTGATATCTTTATATGATCTGATAGTAAAAAATTCTTATAGGAATATTACTTCAAATAAATTATCACGTTAATTAAACATATAAAGTATAGTATCTTAATACAATATGAAAAGAACTTATCGCTTTTTTTAAGGTTTAACAAATTATATTTTATAATTACCTTTAAACGTATGAAAGTCAGTAATTATTTGTGTAAATAAAATTGAATTCTACATCTTTGTAGATATTTCTATTTTAATAAAATAAAATTAAAAATTTCACACCATAAAAAAGTATAAATTTAATATCCCATTAAAATAGATTTAATTATTACTAATATACAAATCATTTAAGAAAAACTTATACTTGAAAATATAAAGTCAATGTTAGATGTCACATTATTAGGACACACTTGATATTTAGGAAAAGATGCTTTGATTATTTTGTCATTATGAATTTAGATCCTTCTTAACACATCTTTCCCTATTTCTTCAATTTGGACTACACACTTGCTAAATTGTGTGTAAGTTTAGCTCTTGAATTTTAGTGGATTATAAATACATAATAAGTATCAGATCCTTGGAATAAATTTTCTTTAGTTGTTTTCTAATTTAGTTGAAGCAATTTTGCGCTTCCAGTTGCCACGGTGCAAAAAAAGAAGAAGAAAGATTCATCAAATGTAGGATCAATGAAACAAAAAAACAAATTGAAAAATAAAATGACATTGTATAAACTCATGTAGCTCAGTAGCTGTATTGTTCTGATAAAGGCAGTAACATATATACGTACAAGGAAAAACTCAACCTTTGAGTTCAGTTTGCTGGTGTCTAGTTATCAATCATATGTGAAACAGCAAAACTAGTCCTTCAATATTGTTACATATAATACTCGAATAGCATCAAGAAAATATAATTACATATGATACTGCTGATATTTTCTTGAACTGAGGTAGTCACATAATAGAATTTAAGCTGCAACACAGCTTTTTATTTGGAAGTAGAGAACCTCCTTTATTCACATAATTCTGCTTTCTTAGAAAATGTACTTCACTAATCCAGGAGTGTGAGTTTCCTTGCAGTATTTTTCCCATGGAATGGTTGTTGGATCAAAATTAAATGCATCATCTGCATTACTTTCTCTTGTTACCATTCGCAATATTTCAGCATTGGTATCATCGAAACTGGTAAGAATCAGCAGGAATGGTGTTAGAGAATATCAATTTGGAACAACTTTAAATTTGATTAACTAGTTTTCAGTACATAGTATATCAAACATGAACAAGTTGACAGATGTTCGTTCAAACATCGAGGAGTCTAAATCATTATGAACATGGAATTAAGAGGAAGAAAGGAAGGGACGTCAAATAATTAACTCACATTCCTTTGAAGAACCCATAAGGTTTGTAGAGTTCAGCTAGTCGAATGGCAAGATTGATCCTTCTTTGTAAGTTTGTATGTTGGGCTTGCAAAAGTTGGCAAAGTATCAAGTTTGCCCACTTTAATATCTGAAGCATCTTACAAACATAAACTTAGGTAGTGGTAGGCCACCAATGCCGAAGTGCATATGTCAACATTCATAAACACCTCTGTATTCTTTTTCTATACATCGCTCTTGCATATCAAGATCTTTTCCTCTGTTAGTTAATATATATCATGAGTTTCTAACTTATTTAAGAAGACATTACTATGCAAAGCTAACCTTTAATGATGGCATGTAGTGGATTGCTATGTATTTGTGAAGGCTATCCATGCTATCCAGTAACAGGAAGTTCTTCACTTTGACTGGCTTTCCTCTTTCGTCAATCCATGGATTCTTCTTGAAGTAATCAGCGGCAATTCGTATAAAATCAGCTATTTTGAGTTGATTCCTCCTAGAGGAGCTAATATGGTAAACAACTGTATGGGAAGATGGATTTTGATGGGCTACCATAGCCGCAATGACTGAGTTCACAACCATATCGGCTGGAATCTAGGCAAAATGCAAGATGGCATTAAGGAATTAGTAAATAATTAGGAAATTGAAGTGTACGTAGATGAACTGATTAGTACCAGCTGACATAAAGTATACACTATATATACACATGAATGACTCACATACCACATCTGCTATGGATTCTCTGTCACCCATTGCAAATTCCTGTTTTCCTTTACCATAGCCAACAATGAACGTGTCGATGGTTCTGTGGGAAGGAAGAAGCAGATTATATTGGTTTACTAATTACTCTTCTTTAATTTCCATGTGTGCATAAATGGTACTATACAATTATTACCTTGATCCTTCAATCCATCCAGGGAACGGCTCCTTGTAGGTGCTTAATATAATTGATGGCCGTAGAATGATAAGTTGGAGATCCTCCTTGAGGTGTCCCAGGAGCATCTCTCCCATTGATTTTGTGAATGAGTATGTGTTTGGCCATCCATGTAGCCTTGCCCTGAAGAATCATATATATATACACTTGTCTTGAGTGAACCCTATAAAAGAATAGGATATATATATTTGTATTAATGAGATAGATTGATTTTATGAATCATTTACCTCTCAATACCTAGAACTCTCATAGCTAAAGTTACTTCTTTTTCAGTGGCATTCCTATCTTGAAGGTCCTTTAGGGCCTCCTCTACCAACTTTCTCTCCACTTGTATGTCTAAGTTGGAGCTTCCATTAAGCGTCTCGCCATATTTCAATGGCTTCTCTAGTATCAAACCTTCCTTTTCCCCACAAACATAGGCTGAAAACAACGGCCAGTCTTCCGTTTATACTAAAGTCAATAGGCCCAAATCAAAGAAGTCACATGATAATGAATTTTGGTTAAGCACATATATGATGGAGCTGACCTGTGCTTACGTGGAGAAGCTTCTTTACTTTTGAACACTGTTTGGAAAAATTGACAACATTCATGGCACCCACTACATTGGTCCTTAATGCAGTATCATATCTGCAAAAAGGCGCGTTGATATCAGTAATATTAATCTTTTTTCATTTTAATTAAGGAAAAAATAATGTTACTAGTATTCATCTGTACTAACACTACCTTTCATCAAATCTAGTAGTTGCAGCAGAGTTTACAATTATGTCAATTTCTCTGAACATCAGATCTTTCAGCTCAGAATTTATCCCCAAATTATCACAAGTTATGTCCCCAGGAATTGGGAAAACCTTGTCTTCTACAAAGCCATGTAGGTTGTTGGCACCCCCCAACATCTCCCTTAGAACACTGAACAGATCCGTCTTTATAACCTGCAGTTAAAACATCATATTGAGCAGTGAACTCTGACAATCTTGAATTCTCATGTGCTGGCTATTATATCTACATATAGGAGTAGTAGTTTGGACGTATAGTAGTACCTCGGTTATTAAAGCGTTCTTTGGCTGAATTTGAATCTGGAGCTCTTATTAGCAAGTAGAGCTTCTTCACATTTGGTTGGACTCTGAGTATCTTCTCGGAGAGAACTACAAGAATTTACAATCGAAGCTAATATTATTGACAAAGCACTATTAGTGCAGAGAGACATAGAGAGATAGAGAAAGTAGTACTCTTTGCTAGGTAGCCTGTTGCACCAGTGATGAAAATGGTTTTTCCCTCGAGAAACGGCTCAACGCAGCACGATTCCATTGATGGAGAATGTGAGCTAGATGTGAAGGAAATTAACAGGATTAAATTCATATATACTGTAAATATATGTACATTAGATATTATTATCAGGTTGCAAGTACATGAAAATTAACTATGTATTGCAGGGAAAAGATTATACTGGAATTAACTAAGTATTGCATTTTCACATATACAAAATCACCTGGATTTTCAATTAGATACCAATATATCAAGCAGAAAGTAATGTAGCCTATCTGTGCATGCAGTAGCAATTGTAGTCCTGTCCAAATATTTATAGTGAATTACCAAGGTCGTATCTTGAGATAGACAGTGCTCCCTACCAAAGGCTATTTTCATATTCAGGGCTCAAACCCGAGACCTCTAGTTAAGGGTGGAAGAGTATTTATCACTCCACCAAAACGTTTGGTGGCCGCCGGACTAGTTTTAGTTAGGTGCAGCTCAATAATGGAGCTAGCTAGTGGCCTAAATTTAAATTAAAACATCTTAAACTTATCTAATTAAATTTCACTTATCTTTATTTGAATTTTATTCTTCAGTCTTTTTGAGATGCAAAATTTATCAATTTAGTTACTATTTTGGTTATTAATCAAGCTCTTCTAGAGTTGTACTAAATTCTTTTTCCAATTTGACCATATAGCCGATCAATTCAATCTTTCACATTGTTGATCCTCTTAGTAAGATTTTATCATTTTCTTAATCTTGAAAAGATTCTTTTAGTTGAGGTTACTGTTATGAAATCTGCTAATATTATCCTATTAATGAGTAATATAAGTATTAACTATTAAGAGAATAAGTATTGTTATCTGATCGAGTATATTCATTAACGTATTACTATGTCTTACTTATAACAATTTCTCTTAACACCTTTAATTACGTTAAAGAAGTTGAAAAGCCAATGGCAAAGAGATGGTTACTCTTTCCGTTCGCTTTTACTTGTCCATAATAAACAACGGGAGAATTGACACGTTCATACAATTCTCATTCATAGTTGAAAAAATTAGACAAAATGTTCATTGCGTCAAAATTTCTTACCCAAATAACTTAATTATTAATTAGTATTACAAAAATTGGTCATTCGGCCACTTTATATTGCTAGCAAAGTGCATTTTGTCCCACCGCTTACTTTCTTCTTCTCTTCTTCCTTCACATTTGCAACACTTCCTTCTTCTTCTTCGTTGTTTTCCTTCTTCCTTCCTTCTTCTTCTTTTTCCATGTTTAGCTATTAAGCTTCTTCAAAGCTCGATTTTAAATTCTGACGTGCCACAAACGTGAATCATTTCGAGTGAACAATATATTAAAAGACTTAAAACATCGAGAGGAGCTCATATCTAAGATTTGGGACTGTTTAGAGGAGATTTGAGCTGGATGTCCATTGAAATCCGTCATTCATGAGCTTCGAAGCTCAAATTTTAAAATTTGACTTTTCGAAAACGTGAATCGTTTCGGGTAAATAATTTATCAAAAGACTTGATACATCAAGAGAAACTCATATCTAATATTTGGAATCGTTTAGAGGAGATTTTGAGTTGGTCGAGATTGAAAAAATAAATGTATATGTAAATATTGTATAAACAACTCATATGAATGTATATACATCTCTGATATATAGTTATACATGATATATATATATATATATGTAAGAATTGTATAAACAACGTATATGGATATATATACATCTCTGGTGCATAGTTATACATCATATACACACAATTATATACTATTTATACAATATCAATACATTAATATGAAATCGAATCGCATTGAAATATTTCTTATTGATTCCTGTCAAACAGGAACAATTGGAATAGAGGATTCATATCTTTTGTTTTTTTCTTAAAAAAAAATATACATATAATTATTTTGTTGATTTTTTTTGGTCACATATACAGTTGTGTAAGAAGCCCTTTATAATTGGTATATTTTTGACCCACTTTTCTGTTGAGCAATTTAAGCCAAAAAAATATTGGGATTCTTTAGCCATATTTACTACTCCATATCTATTACGCAATGTCTATTTTTGTACAATTTTAACATCAAAGTAATTACATTAAAATACGTAACTAAAAATATTTGATAATTTCAGAGGCTTTCTTTCCGTATTGACTTTATAAAACTAACATTTCTTATAGTTTGCGGTTAATTTTATTTCCTTATAACAATTTTTTTTAACCTTTTCAAATTAATGCAAAATAATTACCATATGACCAAAGGTACACATATTTATGGAAAATTATATACAGTTTAATGCATTAGAAGGTCAGATATATGGCTAAGAGTAGTTTAGGCAGATCCTACCAAAAATTTGGCCCTTAAGAAGTACATTTTGAAATATTCAAAACACAAATTGTTTAATTTCTATAATATCAGAAAAAGTATTACTAAATACTCAAATGATTTCGATATATCGTTCCATCATTAATATTTAAATTTTAAACTCACTTCTCATTACAAATAATAGTCAAACAGATATAATGAGAATTTGTTGACGTGAATTGTAGTAATATTCTTGAATTGTGTTTTATTAATATCATCTGAATCATAAGAATTTAGTTGAATTATATTTTATTAATTAATACGGGAAATCGTGGGTTCCGTCGAGCTTCTCATAGAAATACAAAAACGTATCGCCCACTTCCTACCATCTGGCGGTTTGCGCTTTTCAAATATGATGCAATTTTAATAATTTGATTCGTTTATATCTTTAATTAAATATGGACACCACCTGCATAAAATCTTGCATACATCTCTTAATATGTCATTATATTATTAGCTTAAAATACTTCACTTTTAAGTTTTTTAAATAACAGAATAAGGCTGAATTCAACTATCCAGTGCTAAATCTCTAATAAAACTTCTGAAATATTAAGGACAATGGATAAACTGTGATAAATCAATAATATTTAAAGCAAAAATACTACTGAGCAGGAAAAATATGATATTTTTCCATTATATAGAAGCGGCCAGAAGCAGGTAAAAGTCGACATGCCTGTTTTTGGTTGATGGCATTTTGGTCATTTTTGTACTTTCTTGGTTCTAATTTGTTTGTCTTACTTTTTTTTTTAAATATGTTATATATTTGAAAATTACGTAAAAAGTACTATAAATCATAATAATTAACAACTTAAAATATTTATTAAAAAAAAGGTATAAAAATTGGGTCGACTCTCAAAATTATATCATTGTCACATAAATTGGGACAGATGAAGTAACATATATTATTTGAAATGATGTAAAAATATTATAAATTATAATATTTAACAATTTTAAATATTTGAAAGACATAACAAATTTGATTGGCTCTCGAAATTCTATAGTGTCACGTAAATTGAGATAAAGGGTATATTATGTAGAAATGACATAAAAATTATTATAACTCACAATAATTAACAACTTAAAATATTTAAAAAACATATAAAAAATTTAATTGACTCTCCAAATTTTATTTGTGTCATAAATTAAAACATAGAAAATAATATATATTGTGCCCGTGATGACATAAAATTTTGTATCTAAGTTATGAGAGAGATAGGACAAATTCAAAGGAATAACATGGGGTTGTATCTAAGACTTTCTATAATAGTTGGAAGATCAAAGAAGAAAATGCTAAATTTTTCTACTATATATAAGCGACGAAGAGGGACGAACATGGCAGTTATTAGTTGTACCAAAAGAATGGTAAACTGTACCATAAAAGTGGGGCCCACACCTGTTTCTTTCAATATAGCCTCATCTCCTCAATATAGTCCCTTTTTCTTTATTATTTATTTTCCATTTTTGTTGGAGGATATTTTTTGGAATTTCAGTAATTTTTTAAAAATATATATATATTACATATTTAAAAATTACGTAAAAATACTATAAATTACAATAATTAACAATTTCAAATATTTAAAAGACATGTAAAAATTTAATTGACTCTCAAAATTTTATTAGTGCCATATAAATTGGGACAAATTAAATACAAATAAAAACGTAAGGACTTATCAACCAAAAAGAGCAATTGAAACACAACAATTGATAGGTATATGCATGTGGCTAATAGGAGAAGACAAAGTAATTGGATGGGTGCAACTTTGTGGTATAACTTATATTTTACAAAAAGTGCTATAAATTGCAATAGTTAACAATTTAAAATATTTATAAGACATGAAAAATTTGATCGACTCTGAAATTTTATCAACGCCACATAAATTAGAGCAGAGGGAGTAATATATATTACTTAAAAATTATGTAAAAAATACTATAAGCGGTGAAGAGGGACGAACACGGCTTCACATAATTGTACAAAAAAAAATAAGAATTGTACTGCATTTTTTGACCTATAGTAACTGGATGACTTTGATCTATTTGATTGGAAGTTAAATTAATTACTTTGCCCTTTTCTCATGAACACTATGTTGTACTTCTTCTTAGGTAAACACACATTAGATAGATAGGGCACACTTTCTCTATCATCATTTTTAATTTAGAGAACTAAAGTATAATTAATTAAAACAATTCATTTTATGTTACAATTAAATTATTAAAAATATTTTTTCTAAATTATTTGTCAATTTACGAAATCAAGATATAATTTTTTTTTTTATGCTTATAATTAAGTTAAAGTGTAAATAAGTTTGGAAAGTTTCAAAAATGTTTATTCTTGGGTAAATTAGTAAAATCTTTTTATTTATGATTTTTTAAGGGGCGTGTAAAGAAGAAAGTAGACAACTAATATGAGACGAAGGGAGTATCATTTAGTCTTTTTTTAGCTATTTTTTTTTAGAAATATCCCTCAATATTTCGCTTTACAACACTGATCTTCATTGTGATCTATGATATTAGATTTCCTTTACTTATTTTGATTTTTTAAAAATAATTTTAACTCATTTTCATTAATGTAAAAATATAAATATGTTATCCTTAATATTATACTCATTTTTTGAATTTCATAAATACCTTTTTAATTAATAAAATATTTATTCTTGCAGCATCAAATAGTTGAATTACAAATATAATATCTAAGAGTTTGATACGTAGCTTCAAATGGTTACAAATAAATTAATAAGGAAATAAATATAACTTCATAAATCACAACAAGAATTGAATTATAAATATAGAATCTACGAGCTTGATATGGTTCGTGGATTGAAATTATTACAAAAAAATCAAGATAAGGAGATAAATGTAATTTCATAAATTACAAAGGAGACGAGTGTTGTGAAGAAAAAATTGGAGAAAAGTATTTAAAATTAGTACACTATATCTTAATATATTTTATTAACCAGATTAGCTATTTTAAAGTATCATATCATATATTTGGTACTAAATATAAAATTTTATGTGAAATTTATTTTTAGTTAACTTGGCAAAATTGAATGATTTTTATGCGATAGTTTTTTTAAAAAAATAACTTTTGTATAGTAAACTTTAAAGTAAAATGATATTTATGTGATAAAAAAAATAATTTAATTTTTGTGTGATAAACTCAAAATTATATTACCACTGATTTTGTCTTATATATCTTCTTTGACCTTTAAGAATTTGTCGATATTCTTCTAACCCCTCCATCCAAGAAGTTTACAGTGCCATCAAATCGTAGTGTGTTAAAAAATTTTAATCCTCCTGATTTATTTTATATTAAAAATATTATTCAAAATTATTTATAAACACTTTAATTATTGAAAGATTTAAATATATTAAAAAGTTAAATTAATTATATCGGGCCCGTGCATTGCACGGGCGTTCTTTACTAGTATTTATATAAAAGAAAGAGTTAGACTAAGGGTGTGTTCGGTATGGAGGAAAATATGTCTAAGGAAATATTTTCCTTGAAATTTTTTTTCTAGGAAAATAAGTTATTTCTTGCTTATTTTTTTGTGTTCGGTATACAAGTAAGAATTTTTTTTTAAAAGCATTTGTATATATTTAACACAAAACAATGAAAACGAATAGGGTAAGGGGGATGGGGAAAGAAAAACATTATATACTTTTTAAAAAACCAAATTTAAAATATATAAATTTTTTTAAATCTTTTGGAGGGGTTGGTGTAGGGGATAGGGGTAAAAAAAAATTTAAAAAAATTAACTTTTTTGGGGGGTAGGGGGGTGGGGTGGGGTTGGAGGGTAGGGGGTAGGGATGGGATAAGAAAAGAAATTTAAGTTTTTTTAAAAAAATATTTTTTTTTTGGGGGGTGGAGGGTGGGATGGGTCGGTTGGTTGGTAGGGGGTGGGGGTGGGGGTGGGAGTAAGAAAAAAATTTGATTTTTTTAAGAAAATTAATTTAAAAAATTCATTTTTTTGGGGGGAGGGGGTGTGCTGGTAGGGCGTGGGGTTGGGGTGGTGTAAGAAAAGAAATTTAATTTTTTTTTAAAAATAATTTTTTAGGGGTGTGGGGGTAGGGGATAGGGGGGTTAGAAAAGAAATTTGTAATTCTTTTTTAAAATAAATTTTAAATTTTTTTTTTGGGGAGGGGAGAGGAGGGCTGCTGGTAGGGCGTGTGGTAAGATTTTTTTTTTTTGTTAAATATTAAATTTTTTAAAAAAAAATTAAATTTTTTTGGGGTGTGATAGGGGGTAGGGGTGGGGTAAGGGGTAAAGAAATTTGTAATTTAAATAAATTTAAAAAATTATATTTTTAGAGGGGGGGGGGGAGGGAGAGGGGCTAGTAGGAGGATCTAATATACGCCTACATGGACTTCTTTTAAAATAAAAAATTAAAAAAATGAATTTAAATATAATTTTTCATATTTATTAGACGAAAATGGTATATTTAGGTTATTTATATGACAGTAAGTATATATGTGAGCCAATTTGGTAACAAAGAGTATATCAATTCCTTTTTCCTATACAAAAACTAATCAAATAAAAGAAATTAAAAGTAAAAAATTGCTTTAACCTTCTTTCCAACTTATATAACGTAACTTTTGTTGTATTGAATATGAATAGGAAATTGTTATGCATAATTTTATTAGGAAAAAAATTAGCTTTATGACTTAATTATGATAATTTTTTTTGCTAATTTAAACATTTATTTATGAATCTTAAATATAGTGATTGATTGAGATTTTTTTTTAAAAAAAGTTGTCACTGACTTAATTAGAGAGATAAAAGAGCTCCTAAAGTCTAGCTAAATGTAGATATATAAATTTATGTTATTTTATTGGATAATGTTGGCCAAAGAGAGGCCCGAGAGAGTGTGTGTCTCTCTCTCTACATGTGTGTTCACGGTTTGATTTGGATCAATTTTTAAATAAAATAAAAATCAAATTTATTTAGTAGACTTTTAAATTATTAAACTAAATCAAATCAAATATAATAGACATTTATCAATTTAATTATTATCGATTTTGGTTTGATTATTCTATTTTTAACTATACATAAATATGTATTCTTTCCTTCTTCTTTTTAATTTTCTACTATTATTTCTTGACATTAAACAACCAAATAAAGCAATATTTTTTTATTAGGTAAATGTAATATATCCTTTCATTAAAATATACTCATAGCAAGTCAAATATATTTAATTATGTCGTGTCTAAGTTAGAATTGGAGGCTTTTTAGGTGAATGCACTAATTAAGTATAACATAATTTTGTGTAGGCTAGAACACTACAAAGCTAAAGATTCTTAAATACACCGGAAAAAATGTAACTAAACTTTGTGAATTTCACGGTGATTTTGATCTACTTTTAAAAGCTACATGTAAGTTAGAGCCAGAATAAACCTGTAAATGAAACTTGCACATGTTCAAAAAAACTAGAATAACCATCGGTACAAATAAATCAATTCTACTTAAACACAAATCGGACATGCTTCACTTCAGAACTGATAGCACAATTACAAATCAAATAATTTTTTTTATGAGAAAATATAAAATATTAAAATTATTCATAAAAATCAATATATTATGTATATATATAATTATAAATAAATTGTATATTCTTCGTTTAGGTTTATTCTTCGATTTCTTTTTAACTAAATTAAAACCAAATCAAATATTGTAATTTTTAAAATTTTAAAATTTTAAAATCAAACCAAACCCAAACTCAAAAAAGTATCGTTTTATTTCATCGATTTGATGTGATTTTCTAATTGAATCGATTTTTAATCAAACCATGAACACTCATGCATAAGTGGTGCAGTAAACACCCACTTTAAATAGGGGTTTAAATTAATTAACTTAAACCCATTGGAGTTTGTAAAATGTAATTAGGCAACTTTAAACGAGCAACACTAAAAGAGGTTTGGCGCCAATATAATTCTCTCTCTGTGTAAATTTAAATGTACAACATAATTGGAACAACAGAGATTGAAGCAAAACATAAAGTGGTAATTAGTCTTTTTAATTCCTATATTAATCTTATTTACTATGAACACCTAGGGGTTCTCCTTCATCCAATACCTTTATATATATATATATATCTATTTTCCTTCTCCATAATATATATCAATCTCTTCGTCTCATAAAAAATACTAATGGAAGATGTTTACTCCATAGTTCATTATTGGCTAGTTGGGCACCCAATTATAAGTCAATTTGAGTTTAAGCATGGACAAACTTTTGGTGCCACCTTGTTATTTCCCTTACTCTCAATGTTTCTCTACTTGTCTTTCACTATACTATCGCTATGTTTCCCATCACTCCTCCCCACCGTGTCCGCCGCCACCCTCCGTCGTATCACCGCCACCCACAGCCTCATCCTTTGTATCCTCTCGCTTATCATGGCCGCCGGCTGTGTCATCTCGGTCCTCCACGAGATGGCTGCCGACGTCCATGATTGGAATTGGACCATATGTTATAACAAGTTAAATTACAAAAATACCCTTCCTCGAGGACCGATCTTTTTTTGGGGCTACGTGTTTTATCTTTCCAAGATTCTTGAATTTTTAGACACCCTTTTGATCCTACTAAGTAGCTCTAGATCTCGACGGCTCTCGTTCCTCCACGTGTACCACCATGCATTGGTGCCACTCATGTGTTATGTTGGTGTTTCAACTGGCCAGTCCATGTTGCATGAATGCTTCGGTTCACGTATTAATGTACGCTTATTATTTCCTGTCTGCTATTGGAAAAAGGCCAAGGTGGAAGAAATCGGTGACTGATGTACAAATTGGGCAGTTCATGTTTGGCTTTGTGTGTTTTGGGGCAGTGATGTATTATCACTTGACTAGTAAGTTTGGGTGCTCTGGAATTGATGTTTGGTTCTTCACTTTCAGTTTTAATGTTTCACTTTTGGCACTTTTTCTCAACTTTCACTTCAAGACATATGACAACAAGTCCAAGAAACCATGAAGATCAAGAAGCTGGATAAAATTCACATAAGTATATATATGTTGTGACTTGTGAGTGTGGTTTGGTTATAAATTAATCATGACTGGAGTATTGTATTGTTTTACTTCTATAGGGCTTGGAAATTAATTAGTGAAATCTCATAAATATATACGTAAATAAAAGGGTGCTTGTATTGGGGTGAAGTTTATGAAGGTTGTTTGAAAAAGTTATACTTCAATAAATAAAGAGTGCATATATATATATATATATACACGTTGTTCAGTATATGGGCGGATGTATATATAGTATTGGTTACGATTTCACGTAAATTTAATAGCTTTTGTAATTTGTCCAGCTAGATTTTGTATAGATATGTATATTTATAATATATTAAGAACCCATCAAATATCTACAAATACTCGAGGTCACTAGCTAGCACTTGAAGTAAACACATCTTGTTTAGTAGGAGTTCTCTCTATAGGGCAGTAACTGATCATATGTCACAAGGAGAGATTTAATTTAATTTCATAAAATATGATTTTTAATTTATTATAATAAATAGAAATATGAGACAACAGGATTGTGGATAAATGAAGCCAAACAATGAAGTTCCATTTTTGCATGTTTTTCTTACTTATAAAGTACAAAAAAACGTTGAGAACCATTTTGATCAAAAGAGATCTTTAGATTGTGGTATAATGAATTCATAAATTGGAAGAGAAATAAAAGAGAGGACCATTTTACTAAATGGTTGTCCCAATAAAAGACAACCGGCAAAAATTTCTGAAATATTAAGAAGGGATCTTTACACAAATGGCCGATCAAATTTATTGTTTACTTTTTCTTTAGATGATATACATAAATTATATATTCATTATACACGAATATATTCAACGGCTATTTGTGATTTAAAGAGTTGGATGAACGACTATTTATGTTGGAGGAACTTTCACAAACATCAAATAGTAGGAACTTAATCATGCCTTCATAACTACAAACCTAATTACAATCCGTAACAACATTTTCAATAGCAATTATATAATGTCGGTATACAAATACAAATAGAGTTGAGTTGAATTCTCGACATACAAATATAATCCTTATATATTTTATGGAATCTCGGCATACAAATACAAATTGTTGCTATATCGAAGGCCCAAAAGACATTTGAGAAATTAGGGCCTAATATGGAAGGGCCAAAAGACATGAATGGACAAAAAATGAAAGCCCAAGGAATGGGGAGAATCTGAAGAAAGCATATCGGTGCCATTCATTTCAAGATTGAGGTGGCCCACTGATTAAATCACACAAAAGAAAAAAAAAGAAAAAAAGGGTTTTGTTGATTATCGAACAAGATCCATCTGTCATTTTTATCTATTATCTATCTGTGTCACTCACAAAAACCCTTTGATTTCGTGTACCCTCAAATCTCTTCAACCTTACTCAACCCCCAAGATAACCCCCACCTTTTTCCCTTCTCTCTCTCTTTTTGTAGCCATGTCTGAGGTATTCAATTTCATACCTTCTTGATTATGTTATGACATTCAAATCAAATCTTGTTTTGTATTAAAGATTGGATTTTTTCAATTTGGGGTTTTGAGATTTTTGGTGGGTTTGTGGGGATTGCTTTTGTTTTGGGCAAAGTATATGGTTTCTTGATATTTTTATGTTTTTAGCTTTCTGGGTATTTGTTTTTCATATTCATCTGTTTGATTTTTTTCAGGGAGACAAGGTTTTGCCGACTGCATCAAAAGGTATATTTCGTCACTATTCTGGTTGATTGATGTAATACTGAATCTGTAAATTGTAATGGTGCATATTTTGTATGTGGATTTTGGTATAAGTTCAATTCTTGAATGATGAGGTTCCACGAGGGTAATTGTTGACCTAATGGACAAGTGTGGTGAGATGGGATGAAGTGGGATGATTACATTGACATGAGCTATTTTTGTTATTTAATCAAATTGACTTGTGTTGGGGAATGGTACTTGTAGTGATTTTCGTCTTGATAAAAGTACTATGATTAGATATGCCAATGAAGAAGCAATCATGTGTAAAGTAGGTCCATTTGGATGCTGTAGAATCAAGCAAAAAGTGTGCCACTGATAATTGATTAAAAGGCACATAGACAAACTGAGTTAATTGTATGATTTTTTTAATCAGTTAATTGGTGCATATGACTTATCCAAAAAGGTGAGTATGACCAGATATTATTCATGCCTGTAATCAGCAATGCCTCTGTTCAAACTGGTTTAGGTCGACTATAATATGCATGTGTGCACTTTCATGTATCTGTTGGTCAGGATCAGGATGCCAGACATAATACTTGTAGTTGTCTGAATGTTGGTTCTTGCTAAAATTTGATATCATTTTCTGCCTGCTGTCTATCATTGTTTCGGCACATCATTTTGTCTAGATTTTGTGTATTTTTATATTTTCTCATGACACTTGAATTATCACATTACTGGTATTTTGAGCTTTGCAGCTTCTTGTACCTCCTACCCAAGATGAAACTCTACAGCATCATGAGTGCTCTAGATAGTTGTCTTGCTTGTGAGTTCTTTCTGTTAGAAAAAGAAATTGCTATGTGGAACACACAGTTTGAAGAAAGTTCAATTTTCTTTTTCAGATGAGAAGGCTGGGGCAGCTGAGAATAAAAAGTCTTCTGAGTCTTCCTCCACGGAAGCACCATCAGCTACTGCTGCGGCTGGAGCTGGGGTCCAAAATCCCTTTGATTTCTCAGCCATGTCTGGACTACTTAATGTACATACACATTTCTATGCAGAATAAAAGTTTTGTTGTGTTTCAAATATTTTTAATAGTAAAACTAATTACATATTTAAGGTTGAACGCATGGTATTTGAGATGTGAAAGTACAAATAGATTACAAACTACTTTGATGCCAAAACGAAGCTCCAGCACTTGGTGATAGCCTATTAAAATTATATTTAGTAATGCAAAATAGAAAAAAGTCAATTGACCATCAACTTGCACCTAATAATACTTTAAATTTTACTGCTTTTTCTTGTCATTTTCTTTTTGTTGATTGATAAACTTTGAATTATTTGTATAGTGTCTTTTGGTTTATTCTGCCCTTTAATGCTGTGGCTGGTGTAGGACCCAAGTATCAAAGAACTAGCAGAACAGATAGCAAAAGACCCTGCATTTAATCAGATGGCAGAGCAGCTGCAAAAGACCTTTCAAGGTGCAGCAGTGGAAGAAAGTGTCCCCAACTTTGATAACCAACAATACTACTCTACAATGCAACAGGTTATGCAAAATCCACAGTTTATGACCATGGCTGAGCGGCTTGGTAATGCATTGATGCAGGTATCTTTTCGCTTCATGTTGTATGAGCCACTGGATTTCATAATGAGAAATGATTCTTCTTTGAGTGATTGGTACATGATTTCCTTACTTTTTTTTTACTTCAGGATCCATCCATGTCTGGCATGCTTGAGAGTTTGTCAAACCCTGCTCAGAAGGAGCAACTTGAAGAACGGATGGCACGCATTAAAGAAGATCCATCACTGAAACCAATCTTGGAAGAGATAGAGAGCGGAGGACCAGCTGCAATGATGAGGTCACATCTCCTATTTGTTCTGATTTAGGATGAGCTAGCTATTCTCTCCTCACTTCTGGTTAACCAGAACTTAGTGATATCTTATACTTTGTTAAGCATAGGCTTCACTAGCTAATTTATATGAATCTATCCAACATTCCAACCTGTGCAGAATGTATTCAAAACTTTTTCCTTGTCATATTTTGACTTCTAAAATGAACAGACTGCCACAAATACTAATTTTGCAGGAAAGCTTTTCGTCTCCAATGGTAAGGTGATAAAATGAACATGTAATAGTTTAATTTGCTAAGCTTCTGGCTTGAGGTGTATCTGTGGGGGTTTGGTGTGAGACATCTGGTTGGTAGAAACACAGTGCTTCCTGATATTTAGAAATTAAGAGAACAATTCCTTCTCATAAAAGAATTTCCTTTTGATTGATCTATCTGCAGCAGCAGAGACAGGAAAAAGTTTGCAGGGGTCCTATTTGTTTGTTTGGTGAGAAAAAGAAAAAAAGTTATGTGCTCTATAGGCACTTTATATTGCAAATTTTCTGTACTTCTCTACCTTTACACAAGTAAATCACATATAAACAACTGTAGCTTTACTGAATTTTATGTTCTGCACTTTGGTCCTTAATCTTTATTATCTTTAGATTTTTCTGGGGGTATTTTACCTTTTCTGTTGGGGTAATACAACTGTAATGGTTGATTTTTTTCCTTCCCCTTTTCAGGTATTGGAATGATCAAGATGTTCTGAAGAAGATTGGTGAAGCAATGGGTTTTGCTGCTGCAGGAGAGGGTGCTACCTCTTCCGAAATACCTCGGGCAGATGAAACAGAAGAGGCAAATGAAGATGAATCTATTGTTCATCAGTGTGCTAGTGTTGGTGATGCAGAGGTGCTTTTTAAGTTCAACTTCCTTTTGCTGTTGGGGATTAAACGTAGGGATGTGGTAGTTTTATTTTTGCAATTTTGTTCAGAAACCTTTACTTGTTCAAAATTCCTTCCCCTTGTCTGAAATTACCCTGCTGTCAACTCTGTGCATGCAAGATAAGTTCCTTAAATACACTGTGATCCCTTTGATGTGAACATTAGTAGTACACTTTGGTGAATAGCACATTGTCTTATTTTTCTCCTTGCTTTTATTATGAACCATCCTGTTCATTTTTTCTTATATCATCAAGCAATCTTGTGTCAGTATGCCTATATTTTCCTTTTCCTTAAAATTGAGTTATACCTATGATCACATTAGAGACTTCAATATTGTCCATCTAAATACATAATTGATTTAATTTGAATTTTAGGGCTTGAAGGCTGCACTAGCTGCTGGTGCTGACAAAGATGAAGAAGATTCAGAAGGAAGGACAGCATTGCATTTTGCTTGTGGATACGGCGAGGTAAGGAGTTGATCGATATGATCTTCATTTAGTACCTTCAGTATATTCATGTACACAAATATGTCTCAGTTTCCCATTTATATATTTCCTGCTTTCTAGGTGATCCTATTTGGCTTTGTTATGGACTATCAAAGTTTCGAAGCTTCCTTTCAGGGGAATAAATTGTTTCTAAAAGCACCAATTACTTCTCCCTCAGAATTTGTGTACTTTGGAACTCTTCTATATTTTACTTTTTCGTTTATTCTGGCCATTTTTATTATTCTGAAAGCTTCCATATGCCCTGATGAAATCCGACCCTCAAACTTACCTTTTCACTTTGATGGTATAGTTTCTTTTCGGCTTGTTTACACTTAGCAATTTAGTCTGAACAGAAGCAGTTTTGCCAATTTTAGAAGTTAAGCTGTAGTGGTGTGTAGCCACACTTGATGGCATGGGTTTGGTATAGAGTTACCATATATTGTTTCTTTTCCTTATAAAACTGTCTTGGTAAGCGCTCTTTTTGCTTCAGATTCAGAGTGACGGAGCATTATATACTTTTTCTGGTTTAATTTTACCTTACTAAAAAAAAACATTATATACTTTTCTGAGTTGGGGTGAGGGGCACAATAACCGTATCATTTTACCAGCACTAGTCAATCAGAAAAAAGAATATGAAAAAATTCAACATCCACATTGTCGAGATAGGAGGTTTAAGGTTTTGATTACATGTTATTTGAGAGTATTATCATTGAAATAAGCCAACGTTTCATCAAATTTCTTCAGAGTTAAAGTGGCCTTTTATTTTATTTCAGGTGAAGTGTGCTCAGATCCTTGTTGAAGCTGGGGCAAAGGTTGATGCTTTGGACAAGAACAAGAATACTGCTCTTCACTATGCTGCTGGATATGGTAGGAAGGAATGTGTAGCACTGCTGCTAGAGAATGGAGCCGCCGTGTATGTTTTGCTTTTCTATTCCTGCTGATATCATTTTCGCCCCACACGTCTCATTATGCTTTATTTTCTCGTCCGATATACTAGATCTGATGAAACATTATATGCTTAACACATGCAAGTCGAAGTGAAAGCCTTTCTCTTTTCTTCTATTTGTGCAGAACTCTTCAAAACTTAGACGGAAAGACGCCAATTGATGTTGCCAAACTGAACAACCAGCAGGATGTCCTAAAGCTGCTTGAGAAGGATGCATTTCTGTGAACTGGCATGGATGTTGGGTCATGTACAATTGAAACTTTTGGATGTCACAGAGTGATTATCTTTGCCAGTGTGTAATTTTATTGTTTTTCTAAGATTGCCCGTTCAAAGAATTTCCTCTGGATGTTTTGTATTTGTAAACATCTTTTGCTACCATGTTAAATTAACCGTCAACTATTTTTTTTCGAGCTGATATAGTTGGCTTTGTCGTCTCTGCCTGCGTACACGCCACTCTTTTCAGATTCCACTTGTGGGATCATACTGGTATGTTGTAGTAGGCTTTGTTTGGCTGGTGTAATAGAGAAATTGACACCAGCCCAAGAGAGCTTTGTGGTGGGGTGTGGGTGCCATAGGGGTAGGGATGATAATACATTTTTCTTATCATGGTAGTGTTTGAGTCAATTTATGCTCACTCAATTATTTTATTTGATACAATCTTAATAATTTTGCTCATCAAAACTAGAAGAGCCGAGAAAAAAAAATCATCTAACCATTTGTAAATTTGTATTTGCTGCAAGTTCAAGATTTTGACCCAAATTGGGTTCAGCATTTTGCCTTTGAATTTTTTTAAAATTACACTTTTATGTAGTGACAAAGATCAATGTCTTTTATTAACCAAAGAAAAGATCAAACTAGCAAACTGTTGAACCCATCAAAACTATTAACGGATATGGTGGAATAACTAAAAATATCTCATCCTTAATTGAAAAATTCTTAAGTTGGAACATTTTAGGGTAAAATAGCCAAAATTCCCTCCTAACTAATGTATCCTTAAGGAGTTAAATTAGCTCAGCATTCATTTCTTTATCATGGTATCAAGACACATTCTAATATTGTGTATCGATGTTGACTCCATATTAAACTGCTCACGGTCCAACGCTAAGTATGAGGTGAAGTGTTGAAAAGTCTAGTAGCAAATAAAAAAGAGTTGGACTTGAACAATACTTTTCTCGTGATTTAATTTTCGGGGATTGTCGGATTAGGGATTATTTTGCCCAATAATTCAAAGGTGTTAAGTATTTTTCTTCTTAATTTTTTTCAATTTACTTTTAATTGCGAACACGAAAACCTTTTCGTTTGGTATTAGTGATAGTCATCGCTCATCTTCTTTAACAAGCGACTCCATTCATCTCTCTGTGTATTTTGCTTTGTACAAGAAAACCGAACAAACACCCATTTGGGGTTTATCTCTCTCTCTTCTTCTTGTCTATTCTTCACTTCGTTCCATTTTTTAGGGTTTATTTACCCGGGGAAAGATCCATCTTTTCTTTCTTGTAACAGGTAATTTTCAGCTTTCACTTTACCCGAATATCTGTATATGCCCTTTTCAATTGATTATTATTTTTACTGTATTGAGTTTGATACTTTTAGTTTTTCCTTTGGCCTAAGGTTATACACTTGTTTTGGGCAGGTGGATTTTGATTCTTGTTATTATTGTTTCGGTTTCGTCTGAAGTTATACTCGTGTTTGGAATTGTTGTTGGGGTGTGTATTTTTGTTGGCATATGCTCTTGGAATTGTTTAGGTGGGTTCTGACTCTACTTATTGCAGGTGAATTTGTCGTCTTTTTTTTTTTTTTTTTAATATAGCTGGTTGAGGAAGAGATGGGTAGAGGTAGGGATAGGGATATTTCAAGGTCTAGATCGAGGTCGCCGGCGCATAGGAGGAGTTATTCACGGTCACCCTCGCCTGTGGTGCGCAGACATAGCCGCAGAAGCCGGAGAGATAGAAGCCGGTCCCCTTATTCTTATAGCAGGTGATACCCATTTTGCTTAAATTCATCTATAGATTTGACATATATGGATTTTCTCCTTATGTTAATGTCTCTGATTTGTATGTTTTATGTACAAGGATTTGTTGTTTTATTCTAATAATAAAGCTCACATGTGTTTGCTGATTCACTTACAGTTTGTTCAGGCAATGTGTACGTGTTTGATTCTTGAAAACTATTGGTTTTTATCTACCGTTTATTGGATGGACTTGCTGCGTTGCTCAAAAAGGATTTTAGGATTTCGTAGTGACAACTTTGGTCTAACATGTGGCGGTATTTATGATTGATCATTTTTGCTTGTATTTTAAAGACTTTAAGAAGAACTTCTAGTGACTGGTGCATTCGTGTAGCACTAAGTTGTCCACCTACCGTCGGGTGATAAATAAGTTCCACAACGTTAACCCTTCTTTTGACAAAATGCCTCAATTTTCATTTCATTTGTTCAATTTCCTTCATTGGATATCTAGCTCTGTTCTCAAGCGGGGAGATAGGGGGTGCAGATGTGTTTCGTGTTTCTGCTGCCACTATTGACTTCATTTTGTTCAGATTGGTATTTGCTCATCAAAATCCACTAGCCTTCTATTTTATGAGTTAGTGGATTTGTACAAATCAAGTTATGTACTTGTCGAATTGACTTGTTGCTGCTACTAAGATTTTTCCAAAACCATGATCACCATAGTTAAAATCTTTGTGGTTCTCGGCGTAATGTGATTTATTGTAAGCTGGTTCTTGCGCTGTTCAGCTGCAAATTTTAGTCTTCGGTCAGACTGCAATTCTGAAGATAATGCATGATCCTAATGAGTAGAGTTAATAAATAGAAACCTAAATGTAATACCGGTGCAAGCTATGTTCTTCAGTGAGGAATTAAAAGAAGTAATTGCTTCCCTTCATGGGAAGCAAGCAGGTCATGGGTGCCGGTGAGTGTCCATTGGTTGCTCGATTGTGATATTAGCTGTTCCTATGATAAAAGACGGAGCTCGAGTTTATTCTTTGCAATTCATGAGGTAACTGTACATGCTTTAGTATCTAATTGATTTGGAGGACTGGTTAGTATGTCTGGGGATTTTCATGTTATCTGGTGCCAATATATGTTGTTGCTTAAATGTTAATCATTGTTATACAGAAAACGAAGTCGTTCATTGTCCCCAAGGCGCCGCAAAAGTCGTTCTCCAGCCACCAGACGTCATAAGAGTCGCTCGCCAAGGAACCATAGGAGACAGAGAAGTAGGAGTACCTCATTGTCTCCTATTGGTAAATCACCTGTTTCAAGTATCGGACCAAAAGAGCAAAAGGATATCAGTGAAAAAAATAGACTTGATGAAGAGGAGAAGAAAAGGTACTGCTGTATTTGTAAAGCTTTTCATTTTCTGTAGCTATTTCTGTCTTGTATTTTCCCTTTCCATCTCTTTCTCATCTTAGAGCAAGCTATGGTTTTGCTTTGAGTATCCACCTATAGAGTTAAGAGTTCCTTTATACACTCTTTCAACTTTTAAGTATACACCTCTAGTTTCTGTATTGTTTTCCTGAAATCAACCGTGAATAAATGGAAATTTTGTTTTGAAATGCTTACACTGAGGACACAGGAGGGGTTTTTTCTGATTAGTTCTAATGGACTGACCTTTGGAGATTACAGATCAGAATGTCAGTTTGTTAATTGATTTTTTTTTTGTTATGAGCCTGATGATGAGGTAGATGTAGGATCGGATGGTGGAAATTGTGGCGCTTTACTCCACTGCCTGAAAATAAAAGGATTTTTATTGTTCATGGAAAGCTCTGCTCTAAAATAAACCTTGTCTGCGAGTGTTGAGTGGTAGATATTTGTAGCATGTGGCCAACTTGAATTGTTGTTGTGTAATACGTGTATCTACTGTCTAATGTAGCAAGATATTGTAAAGCTTGTATCCTTCTAATTCAACATAAAGGCAGTAATATTCCTCCCAGAGTAAAAGAATTTCGTGAATCAATACCCCCAAAAAATGAAGATGTAAAATTAAGTACTTCTTGCCTGAGCTCTTTAGCTATGCCTAATGATCTGGGTTTCATTACGCTCTTCTTCTTGCCTTTTTATTTCTCTCATCATAGGTAAATGGCTATAGGGTTGATGGAGTTGAATCTGTCTATGTTGCAAGTGGATTCCAAGTTGCTATAGTACATGTTATAAGGCAGTATAATGCAAAGAATGCAGCTGGATCACCAAGTATCAAAACAAACATACAGCAAGAGTGCTGCATGTAATAAGTTATGCCTTTTAATTGGTTCAGCTTTTGCTAAATTATTTAAGACTGATAAAAGAAAGAGAGTAAGACAACCTTGACACCTTGATCTTTGTTTGGTTATTCTGCTGTGCTGCGTATGAGTGATCTTAGCGGTCCTTCATTACATCAACAGATGTGGTAGCTGTAAGGACAAATGTTACATGTATTTGCTAAAACATGATATTTTCATACCCAGCCTCACAAAAGTTAATAGGACAGGCATAATCATGAATGTGCTCGGTAATAAGGAACATTTGACTAGATTTAGTTTGGCCATTATTTTGGGTAGGTAGATGATGGTTCGTAGCTATTTGCTTCAAACGTCTTGTCAATTTCAAGTTGGCTTGAAACAAGTTTCTGTACTCCTGTTATGCTCTAATCTGAATCTTGAACAGTATCTTGTGACTCAAGCATTGGTCTCAGGCTTCTTTTTGTCACAATTTCTGACTTTTTAAGCTGACATGTTGGCAATTTTGGTCATCTATTTGAGAAGTAGAAACTTTTCTGTTTACAGTTCTACTTTTGCCATAAAGCTTCAGGTATTTTGGTGATTAGCTTTAAAAATTGCTACAGGTTATTTGACATTCTTCTCCACAGGCTTATTTGAAGGAAGTTACTGCTATATTCCACTTATTAATTTTGATGATCAATTGGGTGCGTCGTTTATCTACTGTTCACCAGTTTTGATTCTCATTTGTTTGGACAGAATTCAGGTAGAGGTATGCTATAAAGCATTAACATGTATATTTAGTGCATATGTCAACATGGAGGTCAGTCTGTTGTTCCTTTAGTTATACATTAAGGAGGAAAAGAGGCAATACTTCGCAAGTTAGTTCATCCTTTATTTTATGAATCTGGGGAACATAAAAGGAGTCTTTGCTCTCTGCATCAATGTTTATTCCGTGTCTAATTTTTGCTCCTTTTCTCTCAGGCGTCAAGAAGAAGCAGAACTGAAATTAATAGAAGAAGAAACTGCAAAAAGAGTTGAAGATGCAATTAAGAGAAAAGTTGATGAAAGCTTGAACACAGGGGAGATCAAGCTTGAAATTCAAAGGCGACTAGAAGAAGGTAGAAAGAAACTTGTCAATGAAGTTGCTGCTCAACTTGAAAAAGAGAAGGAATCTGCTCTTATTGAGTCAAAACAAAAGGAGGCAAGTTATTTTTGCTTTGATAATATCTGGTTCCCCGAAGAGAGCCTTGGCGTAATTGGTAAAGTTGTTGTCATGTGGTCAAGGGTTCGAGCTGTGGAAACAGCCTCTTGCAGAAATGCAGGGTAAGACTGCATACAATAGACCATTGTGGTTCGGCCCTTCCCTGGACCCCGCACATAGCGGGAGCTTAGTGCACTAGACTGCCCTTTTTTAATATCTGGCTCCTCCATGTCCTAGTCTTTTTTTCTATATAGGCACTTAGCATGTTTTGTACCCTGGATAATAAATTTCATGTTCTCTGAGTCATAGTTTCTGTTGCAATGTTTGTGCTTCCGAGATGGTGTCTAGATGTTCATCCTGTTATAAAAGAAAGTAGTGCACTTATTTTGATGGTTCTTCATTTCATCTATCATGAGCCTATAATGTTTAGACTGCTAATAATCCCATTATAAAAGAAATGATTAAAACACCACAGGATGCTACAAAGAGGGGAAGTGGACTGGGGAAGGCTGGTGACAGCATGATTTGACCCAATTGTTTTGCCATAATCATGGTTTTAGTTTTCTTGAACTTATACTAGCCCTGCTCGGTCCCCACATTCTTCGTTGGAATTTAATTCGTATTGACAATGAAAAGGGACTCTTTTTTTATTGTTCATGTAGGAACAAGCTCGAAAAGAGAAAGAAGAGTTGGAAAGAATGCTTGAAGAGAAGAGGCGAAAGGTGGAAGAAGCTCAGAGAAGAGAAGCTTTGGAGCAGCAAATGAAAGAAGAGCAGCGTTATAGGGAACTGGAAGAGCTTCAAAGACAGAAAGAAGAGGCTTTGCGAAGGAAGAAACAGCAAGAGGAGGAAGAGCGTGCAAAACAAATGAAATTGTTGGGCAAGAACAAATCCAGGCCTAAGTTGTCGTTTGCATTGGGTTTGAAATGATTTAATGACTTTGCCTTGTCATCATTATCATGGTCATGATCTTGTTGATCATCAAAAGGCAATTGGTTTTTCATTAGAGGTTGGGAAAACCAAGTTTTGTTGGATACTTCCTTTTTCCTTCTCTTTACGGTCCTCCATTTTTTCTGTAATGTGAAGTACTTGCTGAGTATATTTCCTTGGTCGTACTTGGCTAATCAATGTACTGTTTGATGTAATTTAAGGACAATATTTCTAGCAAGTTGTGATATTGTTGTTGTAGTTTACCAATTAGGCTGGTTGCCTGCGTTTCTTCAGTATCTTTCCTTATTTACCTGATACAATGGTTAAACTTGTTACAATACAGAGAATCTAAAACGGAAAGAAAATGTGTAAATATTTGCTTTAAGATTTGTGTATAGATCACAATTTGTTGCTGTATAAACTGTCAGCAGTGCTTGATATCATTGTAGATAAGTTTGGTGAGGACCAGCCAAAACGGGTTGAATGAGATAAATGGGTTCTATTGTTCAACTCTGCCCAAAAATGCGTTCAACTTTTACTTGGTTCTAATTTTTATTTTTTTTCTTATAAGTTGTTTAATTATTGAACAAAGCTAATAAAGATATTATAGCTATATATAACATATCAAAAAAAATAAAGTTTATTTAACATGTTTTCAAAAAGTAACTTAGTTTTCATCTACAAAATATATACAATCTAGTAAAAACATATAATTGACATAAAATATTGTTGTATGTATTTGGATTGACTTTTTTTCAGTGACTTATAAGCTAAAAGTAAGTAGCAATCAACTTTTGGCTTTTAGCTTCTTCTTTTTTTGTGGTACTTTTTAAACTTAAAGTAAAGAGTTTAAAATTAATTTGTCTTTGTCAAACACCTCAAAAAATAAAAAAAAAATGCTTAAAAACCAAAAGCACTTGAAAATAAGTCAATCCAAACACCCTCTTACAAATAACATTACATACAACATACAAAATACATAGACCTATTGTTCTCTTTCTCTTCAAGTTTCGATCAAAATTGACTCCAATCTTCATCAGACTACCCTCATAATTGACATAGGATATTCTCAATCATTTGCAACTACATTCAATCTAAACAAATAATATTTTTCCAGAATCTGATATTCGAATTGAATTTGGAACTCTTTAATACCTGTCAATAGAGCTTTTAGGGCCGGTTTGGAAAGCTACCCTCGTAATTGGATTTGGTGTAATTGGGTGTAATTACACAGTCTGAAATGTTTGGTTGACCAAGTAATCACTTGGTCAACAGGTAATTGAGTGTAATTGGCAGGGGGTAATTACACTCTCCAATTCACAGGGGAGCTGTGAATTGCTGGTAATTACATGGTGTAATTACAAGCTGATTACTTTCTAATTTCGTCCTTTTATTTCTATTTTTATTTTTTCGTTTTAATTTATTTTCTTATTTCTATTATTTTAAATTCTTTTTTATTTTTATCATTTTAATAATTTTAAAAAATATATTTGTTATTTTATATTATTTATATTTTATTTCCTTCTCATTTCCAAATATTTACTTCTTGTGATTCCATGTAATTGTTCGTATTATCTATTTTATATTTATTTCATGTTTATTTTTTTCATTTAACATAATTTAGTTAGTATTCTAATTTTTAAATTAAAGTAGAATTCATTGTTGAATAAGGTTATATACTTAAGTTTTTCTTTTCTTTTGAATCATATTTAGATACGTCATTTTGAAATTTGAC
Organism: Jaltomata sinuosa; assembly: GCA_003996215.1. NCBI lineage: Eukaryota > Viridiplantae > Streptophyta > Magnoliopsida > Solanales > Solanaceae > Jaltomata > Jaltomata sinuosa. Next base: position 1,933,949 of record QJPP01007525.1, on the reverse strand, counting down.
ATAAGAGTATTATGTTAACCTTTTTGTTTTGAATTTTGAACTTATGTTATATTTTCAGTTCCAATTTATTTGTTTTACTAGTATTGGCTTGATATTTCACATTGCAAGTCATTCATTTTTTAATTAAAATTGATAGATTATCTTTTTGTCAAATATTTTAATAATTTTATGACATTATATTTATAAATATTAATCTTTTTTGTTAAACATGCATTTCATGATGTTCTTAAAAATCATGTAATTTAAGTTTTTATGATTAATTTAATTAAATTATACTAATTTGAAAAATATAAATTAATTATTTTTTTAATAATATTAGTTAAGAATATATATTTATTAATTAATATATTTTAAAAGATAATATATATATATATTAAAAAAATTAAATTTAATATCATTTATAAAGGCCCTTATTTATTTAGTATTAATTTTTAGTTTTTGATAATTAGCTTTTATTTTAAAATTTTAATATAACCATGTGATTACACTTGTGCAACCAAACAGTACACTTATAATTACATTGTAATTACATTGTGACAACCAAACAGGCCGTTGTAATTACTAGGCTGGTAATTACTACCGTAATAATTACACCAATTACAATTAGCAGGTGGCTTTCCAAACAGAACCTTAATGAAATTTACGACTTGGTATATTTGGTGAGAAAGATCAGAGGGGGAGAGATTAGAGCCTAAAATTAAATGAGGAAGATTGAAATATAATCCCTCACCCTTTCTATTATTTTATAGTTAATAAAATACTTGTTATATCTATAATTAAGTGTAAGTATCCTATTAAGTCATATAGTTAGAACTTAATAATAACTTACTGGTGCTGAATTTCCTTACAAGGAACCAAGTGAGACAGCATAATGGGTCTTTTCAACCAAGACACACATGCACAACAGCTCGAGAAGAACACCAATGACCAAAACTCCTATTATAATTTTACACCAATGCATATCTGAGGTAGTGGTATGGACTGCGTACACTTTATCCTCCCCAGAAGCTACTTTGTGGGAATATACAAGGTATGTTGTTGTTGTTGTGTATTTGTAAGAAAACACCAAGTACATAATTCAGCCCAATTTACTTAAGATTGAGACATTATAATAATAATTATTAATTATTGTTGGTAATATATACTCCTGTCAACCCCAACACTGACTCAGCTCGGAGCGAGTTTGCATATTAAGTAAATAAAAAAAAGAATACAAATCCAATTGAAAATAATGTTTCTACCTTCACAGAGTAAGGATACGATTGCGTACACACCACTTCTCCCATACCCATTTATAAGATTACGCTAGATATGCTATTTTTTGTTATGCAAATCCAAATCGGACGATTAAATATAGATGATACAATTTTGTATCCTTCTTTATCTCTCGAAAAATCATTTTAGTGAAAAATTCATGTTGGGTCGAATTCGAACGAAATTATATCTTCCACAATGAAATTTGATACGTGGTATAGCTTCACAATAATTCTCCAAAACTTCTTCCTAATTTCCCGAAATGAAAAATTGAGCAGCTACCGAAGATTCCATATTGACATAATTTTATATTTATAAACTAGCTAAGTTATATCAATCAATTCTCCTTTTACCATTAACATGATTTCTCATAAGCTCCATCAAATACAAAAACAGAATACTTATTTGGTAATAGAATTGATACTTTTGACAATTTATTAATTTCTAGCTTATGAGTCCTAATTTTATTACTTACTATTTTTAAATTGTTTTTTATACTTTTTGAAATTGTTGTGAAGAGGAATTAAATGTTGAGTAGTGAGCTGTCATAAAAAAAGTCTGGCAAAAAGAGAGCGACACCTCTTATCATTAACTCATTATTACTCTATTTGGGTCCCACCCTTTCTTGTCTGGTCTTTAACTTGGGCCCCACTTTTTCCTCATTTGCGGGACCCACAGTTTTAACTAGTCTCTGAATTCTAAAACGGTAGGTTGTTGGTGTGGGTACAACCTGTATTTAATTCGGGTCAAGATGTGGCCCGGCGCGTGCGTTCCAAGTGCGAGTGGTATTAAATTAGTGAAGTGTTGGGGTTTTGATAGAATCGTAATTGGATTTTGGAGTTCCGGGTCCTCCGGCACCGCTGACAAAACCCGAATCATTTTTTTTTTTTTGGGAGTGAAAAATAAATTCTGCATATTTTTAAAAATAATAATAATTAAAAAGAAGTATTGGAGAATGGAGATTGCTTGTTTTTGTGGAATAGCAGATGCAGAAGAGCTTACGTATTGACACTTTCTAATTCAAGAATTATATTATGCTTCTTTTTACATGTTGAAAAGGAAATATCATTGTATTTTGACCTTCCCTCTTCTCCAAAAAAAAAATATATGTTTATTTTGTCTCTTTTGTTTTTATTTTACAAAAAAATTCAACCAAAAAAAAAGTTAAAACAAAGAAGGGAAATTAAAGATGCAATGTAGCAAAATAATCAACAACTTATTTGAATGTAGGGTCTTTCGAAAATAATTTTTTTACCTCTACAAGTTAGGAATAACGACAATTTCTTTACACTGGATATATCGTCGTTATTGCTAATGTTATTTCCCTTATCTAGGGCTTGCTAAGGTTTTGCTCTAGCTTTAGTTTGGTGGGTATTATATTATATCACTTAAACTTCATTGTTAACTTTAGGGTCAAGGAGAGTTCTCTACTCTATTCTACAAATGGTGGGGATAATCATTTTCTGTGATAATATTTCACTATAATAATCATGTTCTTTCTTTGTGAAACTAGTTTTTCATGTTATGTTATATTGTATGTTTTCTATATCTACATTTTTACTGTAGCAATCAAAGAATATCGCAACAAATAATACTGTTATCGAGAGATTTGACTGCATGGTACTCAAAATACATCTAAAGTATTCTGATTTTTCGAGTTTCATACCTGAACTAATAGGTGTGCGACTTTTCTACCTGACCTATCACCAACTATATATTAAAACACACCTCAACTATCAATTGTTCCCTTTTCCTACCTGAAATATCACCACCGTTCAGGTAGGAAAAGGGAACAACTGATAGTTGAGATGTGTTTTGATAAATAGCTGGTGATAGGTCATGTAGAAAAATCAAACACCTGATAGCTAGTTTAGGTATATGAAACTTGAAAAATTCGGATATTTTAAATGTATTTTTAACTCTTTCACTCTTTTCTTTTTTGAATTTGGTGTCCAATCAAACACCTATATATAAATTGGGACGAAGGGAGTATCTTTTAAGAATCTGCCTACATTTCAGAAGATGACAATGTCATGACTCATCCACACATTCAAAGAACAGTTAAATGGAAGTCAGGAGATTAAGCTACTGAAAATAAATAAAATTTGAAAAAAGAGATGCATAAATGTTTGCAACAAAACATCAGTGAAAAAACTTATTATATTTTTATTAGTCATTTTAAAATCTACTGTTACAAGAAGAAAAATAAATAGAGGAATAGTAATTCTGAAACCAGAATTCTCTCATATTTTACTTATAATGAGTTTGACCTTTAAATTCTGTTATTATTGAACCTAGGTTTTGCAAATTAGGAATAATGGATAGGAGTTTATTATTTATTAAAATTGTTTTTAGTAATTTTTACATAGTTTGACACATGTCAAAGGGGAAAGCAAGGAGGAATTTCATTTTGGAAAGGAAACAAGGATAGTTCCAAATGAAGGACCTTGGGGAAAGCAAGGAGGGCTTATCGATCATTTTCAAGATCTAATTCCAATTTTTTCTTATATAGTGAAAACGCCTTACATGAAGTTTTACGCTTAGGGAGAAAGTGACCAGCCCTTAAACCCAAAAAAAAAGGAGTCTCTAACTTCTTTCTCTTATTTTTTTTATGCATTTCATTTTTATTTGGCCCGCTTCAAACAAAATGAGAAAAAAGGATCCAATCAATCGCATAGTTTTTCTTTCCCCGATCTCCTTTTGAAGGAGAGGCCTTCACATTCTTAATCCGGTAGGATCGAACGGCTTTCTTTGCCCCAATTTAGCGAATTGCATCTCGGTGAAAACACTTATCGAGCCTCTATTTATAGAATGCCAGAGTAATCTCGCCATGCATCAGAAATTGGATGACATGCACAATTCTTACTAGTTCTCCGCACAACTTTTGTGCAGTTGAAGACTATCATACATGTTTAATAGAAAAACTGGTTGACTACCTGGCGGAGCAAATAAAAAATCCCAAAATCACACAGCTTGTATGAACAAACAAATTTTGCACATCTAACTTACGTAAAAAAGATTTCATATTATATGCCAATAAATTTGTGTAATTTACGTACTCTGTGTCATCGAAAACGCTGGGTTGTATTGAGACCAAGGGCTTAGCTAGAGGGATGGAAAGGGGGGTTCAACAAGCTAAGTCTCCCTTCGTAGAAAAAATATTGTATATACAAGGTCAATTTCTTTATATATATATTTATAAAATAGATTTTGAACCCTCTTGAGAATATCATGCCTCCACCACATGATTGAACCCGTAGCGAACATGTTATATTCACCTCTGACAGGGTGAATTTAGGCTTAAATTTGGTGCACATGAATCCATGGTCTCACTATTAAACTGGTATTTATGTTTTGTTTTTTTAAAAATTGATCTAATAATATTATTTGTTGGGCTCATTCTTCAAAAAGACAGAATAGTGCACTTAATTGGTTAAATGTTTGAGTTATTTAATTATAGGAATAGAGATCAATTTTCATTTAATAATTTACTTTTTTTAAAGTAATGCACCATATTCTAAAATTTTTAAATCGGCCTCTGACCTCGAACTATTAGGTGTAAATTTTACCAACTTTATTGCTACCTAACTATTTTTTCTCATTTACATAGTTCATGTGACAAAAGATAAAGATAAATAATTGTGGTGGGGTAATGGGATATAGAAGCATACAAAAAATAGAGCCGAGAAAAGTGTGTTGTTTTCTACAAAATAGGGTGGCAAAGGAATTAAATAGAAGCACCACCCACCCATATATATACTCTCTCCAATCCATTTTACTTGCCATGTTTTTCTTTACACACTAAAATATTAATTTTCACCCCATTAACGTATTTCCTTATCTAGTGAGTAAGGATAAAGATGAATACAAATACTCTATTTATTTTAATTTGTTTGATTTTTTTAGTCTATTGAAAAAATAATGACCCTTTTCACTTTTCAGCAACTATTTAATTTCAACATTCCACATGGTATATTTAAGAGCACAAGTTTAAAAAATATTTTGGTACATTTGATATATTTTTTTACTTAAAATTACAAGATTCAAATTTTTTTTAATTTTTAAACTCCGTACCAAGTCAAAATAGACTAAACAAATTAAAATAATTTAGCAATTAATTATATCTAGATTTTCTAAAATAACAATTACTCGTTATCTTGGTAAGCACGACAACTAAAACAGACGGAAATGAGTACTCCATCCGTACCATTTTACTTGTCATGAAATAGAGAGATATTAATATAGTATAAAAGAAAGAAGTAAGTATTAAATTGTGAAGAGTAATAAATAAGAATATCTACTTAAAAGGCGTGTAAACAAAAAATGTGACAAATAACGCGGAGGAGGAGTATTAATTTCCTTGCCTTAAATGACTAGGTAGGAGCGTTACAAACACGAACAACCAACAAGCGTTAGCAATAAAACCTACCACATATATTATTTTTTTAAAAAAAAAAATGGAAAGTGAGGTGTGATGAGGGTGTATCTCCCCCTATAAATTAGCAGTGTTGGGGTTCCTTTTCTCCGTAGGGTTTTTGAGTACCTAATCATCATCTCTCTCTCTTTTTCTCAAAGCCTCTCAAAGGCTGTGAAAAATAGGGTTAGGGTTATAGTGTGTTAGGTATGAAGGAGAAAAAAGTATATGTATGTGGTGAGTTTGAGGGGAATGTTGTCTGGCTCGACACAATTACTCTCTTATCTCCTTGTGTTTTTATTCATCATCGTCAAGATTAATTAATGATGACGAATAAACACAACAAAGTTATAAAAGGGAGTGAAGGCGTCGGACCAGGCTTCATTCCTCTCAAACAATATTCTGCTACTAAACGAAAACACTTAAAGTAATTTTTTCACCTATATATGTGACCCTTTTTGTTGTCTTGGCTATTTCTTTTTTAATTATGGTTTTCGTGTGTTTGTTCACCTAATAAAATTAATCTTGTTAATGGGATTGTTGTCAAATTCTCTGTTTTTTTTTTTGTTTTATAGGTGTTCGGCCGGTTTCTCTCTACCAATCTAGGGTTTTCTTCGAAAAAAAAGACATGAAAATTACATATATGTACCTTTGTGATTGTTAAGGTTTTTGGTGCCAGATTTTGATCACCATTGAAAGTCACTGCTGCTGCTGCATCTTAATTCTGGAGAAGGTGCTGTTTGATTTGAAAATAGACTCCAGAGTTTAGACACAGAGACATGTATTTTGCTGGCTAAATTAAAAATTATGGTGACACAATGTTCAATGTTGTACTCTTTTAGTAATTAATTAATATGTAATCAGCAGTGATGTAATTATTTAATTTTTGTCTATTCTTGTTATATCTGTGTGTCTCTCATATGAGTCATGTAATAGGAGCGTAATACTATAATTTATTTATTTTTTTGTAAAATACTAGTAGTATCAGAAGAGCTTAAATGAAGCGATATGGTTTATTCATGGACTTGGACCTTAACTTGTTTGAGATTGAAGCCTAGTTAATTATGAGTATAATTTAGTACTCCCTCCTTTTCAATTTGTTACTATTTTGACAGTTAAATAATATTTTCTTTAACCATAAATTGTTAAAATATTTTGTAAATATTTTTAAATTGTTAACTATTATGACTTATAGTTATTTATGTAGCTTCTACATTTGTAAATTTTATTTTTAAGAAAATAAATATTCTATGTCCGAATGCACATCAACATTAGTTTGACCCCATACTCCAAACAAGTCAAAAAAATTAAAACACATTGAGTAGCTATATATATATATATCTCAGAGAAGAGAGAAAGGGATAAATTTAACATGTTAGTTGATAATAACAATAACATATCTAGTAAAATCTCACAAAGTGGGGTTCGAAAAGAATAGAGTGTACGCAAACCTTAATTACTTGTATCTTGTAAAGATAGGTGAGAAGGGAGGAAGGGATAAATTTAACATGTTGGTGAGGAGTAGTTGATAATAACGATAACATACCCAGTAAAATCTCACAAAGTGTGATATGGGAAGGGTAAAATGTACGCAGACCTTAATTACTTCTATCTCGTAAAGATAGAAAAACCGTTTTCAAAATACCCTCGCCTCTGAGTAGTTGATAAGATGAGTATGTGTTGGTATATATGATTAGTGAAAGGCTTCACTTAAAGTAAAGAAAGATGGAGTAATTCCAAATTCTGTGTTTCAACAGATTAGGTTTTTATGTATACTTTCTTTGAACAAAAACAAAACATCCCTATATATATAGCTAGCTATACCCCCTATACTCTGTTCCCCTACCCTTTCTTTCATCAGCAATTTTTCAAACTTGATAGGAAATTAATAAAATCAATCTATTTTCCTGTCTGACAAACATACTCAATTTAAACTCACTCATCGATAAACAACAAGTAGAAAGAGCTGCACGAAACAAAAATATATATGCACTACATTGTATTCACTTGATTTGCCCTTTGCTTAGTGAGTTCAAATACTACTCCCTAAATCTCTATTTATGTGGCATTGTATTTCGAGATTCGAATTTTTAAATTTTGAAAGTGAATTCCGACATAGAAGTTTTAAGATTTATGAAATAAAATTGACATATTGAAAACTACGTAAAAAGTACTATAAATCGCAATAATTAATAACTTGAAATATTTAAAAGACATAGATAAATTCCGGTCAAAGAAAAAATTGGTTGATTCTCGAAATTCAGAACTGTGCCACGTAAATTGGGACGGAAGGAGTATCGTTCAATCTGTTTGTCCTATTTTTCTTTTTACTCTATTTCAAGAAGAATGTCTTGACTTTTTCGACAACTCCTTAATTCTAACTTTTCACCTGATATGTTTAAGATCACAAGATTAAAGAACATTTTCGTACATTCACATAGTATCGTTTAAAACCACAAGATTCAAAAGTCTTCTTTAATTTTTTAAACTCCATACCAAATTAAATTCAAACAAATAAATTAAAATGGAGGGAATATAGCTGTTCAAGTCAGATCACATTGGCAACATCTATATATTAATGTTCAAATGCTAGCGTGTAAAAAGAATTTTATACAACCAGGCCACTTATAAATACATAATTAAGTTACTTTTTATGTTAAACATTACTTTTTCTTCATTCCAAAATAAGTGTCGCTTTAGCAAAATAAAAATGTCCCAAAATAACTATCGCTTTAAAATTCAAGATAAGAAATATCTAGTAATGATTTTCAACTATACCATTGCAGTATTTAAATAAGTACTACCTCTTCTTTAATAATGCTCAATTCTCAATAAACATATAATAAATTTGGTAACTTCGCAAACTATAACTTCTATTTATTATTTTTCTTAATGGACGTGAAATAAGTTAAAATACGATACTGATTTTAAAAGGGAGGGAGTAATTGATAATAAGTTTAACTTTTGTACACTAACACAAGTCACTTGTGAGGTAATTATTACATGTACAATTATAAGTTTGGTAATGTGATAATATTATTAGAAATAAAAGTTTTTTTCACTCTGAATTAGTGGAAAATTTGTGCTATAGATCTTGATTTTCCCACTCATTTCTCATCGAACCAGCTCGCTAAAAAAATTCATGGTGAAAAACAGATTCTCAATGAAATAGCTGAAAACTTCCTAATTTTTCCATATCTATTTTTCCTTTTCCTACTGATTCAATCAAAATATCTGTGGGAATAGCCACTGAACATTTTTCAGTGAAAAAATATTAATTTTTTTTAGTAGTGTAACTAACATGCTACGTATAATAAGTTAAATGATTTAAATTATATACGCCGACAATATCAAAATATCTTTAATATAAAACGGTGTAATATACTCTATGACATCAATTCTTTGTGAATTTGAACTTAACACGAAATCATGTATACGTGAAGATGAATAGTATAATAAGTTGAATAAATTTGTATTCAAACTTAAGTTGGATATTGTAGTATTGAATATTGTTGGGAAAAGGAGCGTTTCTGAATTGACTGAAGGAGTGGTGAGCGTTGGCGTTAGTAATAAATGATCCAAATGCTCAACTTATCAGCTTTAATGCTTTTACTTATTTATTATTGCATCACCTATTTAATTCTTTTGCCATGTTACGAGGATGAACAAGGTGCCACAGCTACTATGGTCTTTGTCTGGATGAATGAAATTTAAAAAAAAAAGAATTCTTAATTTGTGGGGGCTGGGGTGTTTGTGTAACTGATAAAAATCAGTAACAGTCTTAATTTAATGGCTAATATATATGGTTGTTGGATTTGGAAGCATTGAATTAGTGCATTGAAGATGATGATGTTTATTTTAAGGAGGGGTCTCTCTTTTTAAGTTTTTGAAAAGATAAAAAGATTCTGCTTGACTTCCACATAGGTTTTTGCGAAAAACAACGTAACATGATGCTTTTGCTACTAATGTCCAACCATATATGTACTGAAACCAACGTTTATATGATGCTCATATATATGACTAAATTAAGCTACCTACATTTAATTTGAATATATACTGGGGTTCAGGGTCGTCTCAATAAGATTGGGGGTCTAAAGTCAAACTTTATAAAGAAGTCTTTTATATATATATATATATATATATATATATATATATCAAATAACGATAACAATAATAATATATCCAGTATAATTCTACAAGTCAGGTATGAGGAGTGTAGGATATACACAAACCTTATGCAGTAAGAATGTAACCAATGCAAATTTTCAATAATTAAAAAGTATAATATAAACTTTGAATAATAAAACATGATTCAAGAATGTGAGAAGTTGATATAATGATATTAAAATAGTGTTGCGTTGAATTTGATAAGTTGATATAATGATATCGAAATAGTGTTGTGTTGAATTTAATAAGTTGATATAATGATATCGAAATAGTGTTGTGCTACTTCAATATAATAATAACTTGTTGCAATGTTTGAAATTTAAAGAAGACATACAAGCAAATTTGATCTTTTTAGACAATAATAGATTTTGCATAATCCAGAAGGTTTTACCGTTTGGGAGACTTCAGAATATTCAGTAATAAGAGAATAAAAATAGTGAAAAGGGGCAATGAAAAAGGTAAATATAAGAATAATAATGCGGGTTCATGTTAGTCGTCAGCATATAAATGAGGCAACAAAATAAGTAGCCACGTAGAAAGGATACTACAATTACCTAAACACTATTCTATTTCTCAATTATTACAATGATCCCTACATTAAATAAGATAAAAATTATTGTATTTTCTATCCAAAAATTTCTTTTTAAATTTAACGGTACATGAGATTTTTTTTAACTATATATATCTTTAGAAAAAATGAGGGCCCAAAAAACTTGGAGCCCCCCCAAGCGGTTGCTTTAGTTGCCTTATGATCGAGCCGGCACGACTAGGGTTCTTACACAAAGCATATATTATATGATTTTTACATGAGTCGTATTATACTACTCCTCCGTTGTCAATTTGACTAATCTTTGAAATTAAATTGAATTATATTGATTTGATACTTGAATTTAAAATCTAGTTAAAAAATTATACGAAAAATACAGTAAGTTACAATCTTATATGTTAATACAATGAAAAATACATCTTAAAATGTTGATCAAAGTTCGTGCAGTTTCACTCTTGAAAAGTGAAATAGGACAAGTAAAAAAAAATGAATGGACTGGGTAATAATTTTTCTTGAGCCGAAAATCTATCAGTAAGATCTGTACACACCCCATCCTTCCCCCAGATCCCACTTGTGACAAAGTCACACTCCACTTGTAAAATTATACTAAATATATTGTTATTATTGTATCATACTTAGCCACCACATAAGCTAATAAAAGCACACTGAAAATACTCAAAAGATTTTGTAATCTTCAGTATGGCATTACATGTTTATAACATCATGTCACTAAAGATTACACATAAATGTTAAAATTAAGGGTTTTCAAATGTAAAAGAGTACCAATTTTTCGAGTGGCGGAGAAAAGGAAATATTGTCACATGTAGCTTTTTAGATAGCGTCAGCCGTAACTACTACCCAATCAAATAATAATATACTTTGGACAATGTCTTGTGATCTTGTTAAAGTTGAACTTTTGGTCATTGGTTAACCGTATTGACCGACGCCTCAAAATCTTTAGTAAAAAAGAAGAGAAAAAAATGAATATCATTTGAAAGAAATAAGGTATAAGAGGAATGCAAACTACTTGTGTTTCTGAACTGATGGAGAAACAAAAGAATGCTGTCCTACCATATTAAAACAGTTACTCATTATGTATACGCTGTCCACCCACAATTCTTGGAATCCTCAATCATCTTTACAATTTGGTAAGATTAAAGAAACATTTTCCCATTGAAATAGAACAAATTAGAATCCATCATCCATATGACGAAACAGGAAGATTTGAAGCAAGAAGCTTAAAGCTAAAATCTTCAAGATAAATTAAAACTGGAGACCCCTTTTGGCTACAAAACTGTTGGATTAAGTCAACTGTACAAAAAAACTATACGGTACATTAAGAATGGAACACTCGACTGGTGATAAAATTGCTCTTCAAATGAATCATGAAAAGGCTTTTTATCCATCCAGCTCTAACCAGGAAAACTGGAGAGCCTCTCAGCTGGACAGCAAAAAAATATTTGCAAGATAATCATTATACTTTTCATGGTTCAGCGGGGAACACTTTCTCCAAGAAATTGAGGAAACGTTTCGAATAAATCTTGGGTTCGATTGCAGAGATCGACATGGGATCAAACTGCAACGATTTGTAGGTGTGCTCCAGTTTCTTTTTCATGTTGTACTCTTGCAGTATATCGATTATTCCGAGATATAGAACAACATCATATACCTCAAAGAGTTCAACTTGGACTGATGCTGACTCATCCTGCATGACTTTTTGGTTTGCTTGGGCTGGCATGTTTACACCTAATTGTACCCTTAACCTGTAAAAACTGAAAGCTGTTAGACACTAGGTGAATTCTGCTGGACAGCAAATTACATGATAATGGACTTCTCATTTCCCTGGATGATACTGACCAAGGTATATGAATCTGAGAAAACATTTCATGCTTGTAAAAAAAATTCACTCACTCACACCAAAATGTAAAGGATTTTACTAGGACACTTCGCATCAAAGATCATTGCATAGAAAGAGTGAAATATTTGACAAGTGCGTGCAGAGGAAAAAAAACACGTCTACCCCATCTCTCTTTTGTTTCTTTCTGCACTTAGTCTGGAGTGTTCTGCCACATTTCTTTAAGCACACAATAATCCCTTTTATCAATCATACCAATAGGATAAACCTTAACATCATAAATGCAGCATGGTGTGATACCAACATTTCTAGTGGTTTCCTTGAAGTCAGAATTCTGCTATGCAGTACAAGCTAGCAAAGATGACGGACAGTCACATAGCCCATCTGGTGCTCTTCTTTCTATTCTCCACGGATCTGACTCCTTCCTCTGTAATTCTTATTGCGCAGCTTTTTTAGTTCATTGACTCTCCCGGAAATCATAATATGGTCTTCTCTCTTCTTTCACCATTTTGCCATCCTCCCTCTTGCTCGTCGTATTTTGTATTTTAACCTATTCTATGTTCCTGCTATTGTTCTGCATTTCTTCCAATCATCTATCCACCTCTCTCTGTACATTTCCTTGTCTTCTTCTTTCTCTACCATTCACCTGCGGCTTAAAACTTTCATGGTAGATTTTCTTCCTTCCTTGTATTTCTGACTTTTCCATTTCTTAACAAGTACTCTCTCCGTTCCTAAATAAGTGATCTTTTAGCCTTTTCATTTTGTTCCTAAATAACTGGTGTTTTAGATAATCAAGAAGACATTAATGATGTTCTTCCAATTTTACCCTTCTCTAAATAAAGGAAGTTTTACATAACCAAAAAACTATTAAAGAGTTGCATCTTTTTTAAGGTATTTATTAAGGATAAGTTAGTAAAAACACTTTTTGTTTTCTAGGAACGAGTAGTTCCTTAAAGGTGTGCCCAAGCTAAAAAGATCACTTATTTAGGAAAGGAGGGAGTAACACATATAGATTCTCACGATTTTCTCTGCTTATCTCTATCTTCTTTCCCAAGGAATCTGTTTGGGTTCCTCTATTTCTTTTATCTATTCCGGCACCTCTCAGAAGATCCTACCGCTTGTAAATTTTGTGTTTTAGTTAGTCGTGCTGTGACAGTCCACTAATTTAGAGAAGACTAGAGATTAATGCATGCATATAGAAATAAATATTTGTCAGCATACTTCTGATGATGGAAATGCATCCATGTCATTCCTAAACAAAGGATAAGAAGCAGGTAAGGTTACCTTCCAGTACCAGGCAAAAGAAGATCAACCTCCTGGTCACCAACGGACATGGCTCTCAGTGTACTTCCTCTTATATGAGGACCTGGTGTAACACTGACAGAATTGGGTTCATGAGTTACTAAAATCAAACCCCTTGGTGGAATTGAGAGCTCCCCTTGAGATATCCCACCTTAATGCATTGAAATAAGAAGTCAATAAGCATCGGAGTAACTAGAAAAAAGATGTCATTAAGCATAAAGAACGAAGATTTAAGAAGAGAAGTTGATCACCAATTTCACAATCCCCCAGCCCATCAAGATAAATTGATACAGAAATGAGAAAAGACATGAAGAGGATAAATGGGAACTGACCCAGAAAATAGAGCAGTAACAATTCATACAGGCTTATACCTCTCATTGGGTAGTCCCAAAGAACGAAAGGACCAGAAAGTAAGAGGAGTAGGCACAAGAAAGGTGCTGCATAACATGGACTTAGTGGGAGACCAAGAAAAATCATTACAAAAGAGGGATGGAATTCCAAAGATGACAATTTCAGTTCGGAAACAATACCAGACAAGAACTCTGCTACTATACTGTACAAGAGTGATAATTCAGCTGTATTAGCAGCTGGACGGCTACAACGGAATAACCGAATCATGCCAAGAAACCTCAAGTCAAGACATAAGCACCTTAAAATGCACGTCAGATATGCCATGGCATCGTGTCATAACAGTTCCTATTGTATGATATTAGAGTAGCAGGAATTCAGCACCCAGACCATCCAAGGGTCTTTTACTAATCAATTTACCAAGTCTATCTCTCAAGTAACAATGACTGAACCAAGTTAGAAATGATGAAGATACTTTATTTTAGTGAGTAGACTCACTTTTTTATGAGAATTCACAACTACCTATATAGCGACTAATATTCAAATGGCACATCTATTAATGCATCAAATCACTATCTAAGAAAAACATGGTAGCTTTCAATCAAGAATGAATTCTTCTTTGACCACCATCTCTCACAGTGCTTGGAAGTGTTTATCTAAATATTTGTCTTATATAGGAAAACAAGAATTAATGTTTGATGCTGGACAGAAAATTGATGAAGTCGATCCTCAAGACAAAAATAGAGAGTACGTCCATCTATAGTAAGGACCTCCAGATGTTTAAGAAGCATGACAAATACTACTTTACTAATTTACTGTTACGGAAGTTTTGGAATACAAGAAGTGAAGCTTCCAAAATAAGACTGGAAGTACAACTATTTTAAGTGACAGGGCGTGACAGGGCCATTTACAACATAACAGAATTCTATTTGCAGCAGACTGGGGAATGCTCGTTGAGTTGAGTTGGTGGCGACGTCCATAAGAAAGGGATATGGGTGAAAGAAACTAAGAGATACAACCATTTTGATGATTACAAAATGACAGTGTCGTGATAATCTTAAAATGTATTAACCTTATTCCTTTATTATAGCAGTTGACCATCAAGAAAGAGAAAAATAAAATACACTGGAAAATCAGAAATACTGTTCATCTGAGATAACACCGTAATGAAGAATGAAGATTAAACCAAGCAATAAATTTTGCAAGATAGATTTTACCTTCAACGTGATCAGGATTAGTTACAACTTTGTGCAGAGAATCAGGTGGCTCTAAAAGAGATATTAGATTCTCAGGAGCTCTAAAATGTAATCCCAATAGAAGGCTATAGTCTATAATGTTCTGAGATTCCAAAAATCTGCAGTCCAAAGATAATTGTCTGCAAATAGAGAAAAGAGAGAGCTTTAGTTGATCAAAAAGAGAGAGGGGAGGGGGGCTACTTGAAAGCGCTAAACTTTCTGTAACCAACAAAACAGGAATTAATAAGGAAAAGAAATTCATAGTCCTGCATAAACTTATCCACGACATTAATGATGGCCATAGAAGCGTAGGGAAAAAGGAGATAAGAGGTGATAAATTACATATGTACACGACACTTGCTGGGCGCCAAAATAAAGTTCTCTTTTCCTTTTACAAAACTAATAATACGAACTGGTCTTCGAGAACAACACATACTCTTGGCTACCAATAGAAATTCAATCAATCCACTACTGTCAATAAAGCTAGATTCAGGTCTAAGTCGTTATTAATAAGACTTTAAGAGGATTCATCATAATTTGACCCATTTTTACGCAATTACGCTGACTCAAACCTACTACAATCTTCCTCCTTAACCGGGACTCGGAAAGGACTAGCTTTGTGAACTAACTGGAGTTTAACTACAGATATCCCATTTGCGAAAAATAATCAAAGTCCACCATCCTAAACATATTAGTTTTGGTTTACGGTAGTAGTTTTAAATTATTGGTTCCATCTTCAAAAGCTTCAGTAGTCAACCATCACGTAGAGACTACAATGAATAAGAATTTTTAATTCAAAACTGAAGGGGGGAAAGCAAACAAAGACTTACTTGAAAAGTGCCTCACGTAATAACTTGTCCATATGAAACTCATATGTTAAATCAAGGTCTTTTAATGTAGTCGTCTCATCAACCCGATCTTTCTTCGTAAATCTCCCGTGAGAAGAACCTTTTAAATCATACCGGCGATGTATTCTCAATTCAGTACAAAACATATTCCCCATGACTACAAAGCGTACCTGAGAATGAAATAAGTAAATCTCGACCTGAATGATATGAGGAACATGCAGAGCAGCAAAGTACAGTAGGACTTACGCCTGATCACTAACCTTTTTTCCACGTTTCAATGATATCCTGTGCACCCCAAAAACTTTTGTTATGAGTGTGTTGTCATGTTCCTTTACATGTTTATAGTAATCAGGAAGCATCTTGAGTAGAACCTGCATGATGTTAAGATAATCCATTTTAACAACCTTTCAGTAAACTCTCAGTTTCATGATTACTTTGCTCATTTTTATCAAATTAACTGCAAGTACATCTTCTGCATGTTGGTGACAATAAAGAACTTAACATTAACCAGAAACAGTAGTACTCTTGATAGGAAACAACACTGTTCAGAATGTTTTCATTTCACCACCCATTTGACCTATCACACCATAGAATGTGAAATTGGCAAGGAGAACATCAATAGTTCTATTATTTGTCACCAGTAACCAAGTCAGACTCACTTGCAGAAACTGAGTTTAGGGTGAGAGCATCCACATTTTTTTTGTCCACACTTGAGTTCTGTTGCTTATCAAAAAAAGAGGAAGGGAGAATAACATCCACACTTATGCTATGTTTGATTGAGGTGCTAAAATAGAAGTGGAAGGCTTGGGTTGCCTTCCAGAAGAGCTTTTTAAATTTGTTCAAAACCGGATAGAGTGAAAGGATCACTTTCTTCCTTTCCAGAGGTACTGAACAACCTGTAGATGATCATACTACCTAGGAGAAGAACAGATAGTTTCTCCCTCATTTCCCCTAGCCTTCCCCTCTCAAGATCTAAACATAGTGCCATAGGCACCCTAAAAAAAATGAGCAGGCTGGTGAACGCCCCCCTCCCTCTTCCCCTTCTCTCTCTTCCAAGTCAATGTAGAGAATTTTTCAGGAATTAGGATGAAGGAGGTAAATGTAGATAGGGGAAGAATCGGACACACGTGTAATTTTAAAACGGGAATCATGATCTTGGCTTGACATAAAGAGTTGCATCTAATTTCAAAATGTAAGGGCAATATCTTGCTGAATTTTGAGTTAGTAAGAAGATCGCAGATATGTAAATGTTGGAACAGCAAGCGAAAGAGAAAAGCTAAAACAGTTTAGTATGTATGTTTCTTGTGCAAACCTTGAGCTCAGACTTCTTTAAAGTCTTGATCACAAATCTATCATCACGAGAAAGATAGAAAAGGCTGCCACTCTTTCCAGGAGATGAAAGCTCTCTCAGACCATCATCACCACAGATGGACATCATATAGTCTGCAGCATCCAGCTTGAACAACTCTCTTAAATATCTGAATATGACATTTTACGGTCATAGAAGTCAGTCAAAATCTACAGTAACTCGTCTAGAGCAATAAGAACAAAGAAGCCCTGTAAAAGCTTTATGTTATATGGTGAAAGTAAAATATGAATTTTCAAGGGTGGCAAATCCATATACTTTTACACTTGTTAGGATATGGATGGGGCGGCAGGAAATTAAAGACACGTGAAACAAATACACTATGCTAAATCATAAAATGAAAAATCATGGAAGCAACTTTCAGGATGAAACAATCCAGAAAGGGTGAATAGCCAGAAGCAGAGCCCAATTTTTTTAATGTTTTTTTCTTTTTCTTTTTTGAGGGGGAGCCTTGGCGTAACGGGTAAAGTTGTTGCCATGTAACCATGAGGTCACGGGTTTGAGCCGTAGAAACAGCCTCTTGCAGAAATGCAGGGTAAGGCTGCGTACAATAGACCCTTGTGGTCCGTCCCTTCCCAGGACCCCGCGCATAGCGGGAGCTTAGTGCACAGGGCTGCCCTTCTTTTTTTTCTTTTTTGGTTAGGAGGATGGGGAGCATAGGGCAAGGGATAGCGAAGGATATGCAGCAAACGATATGTAAAGATTAGTAGTGATTTAAAGCAGCTTGCTTTGAAGATAGAGAAGTGCCCTCAGGTTCTGCAAAATTTGTTGATGAGAGGGTTTTACCAATTATCAAAACACATGTTACATGTAAATGATGACAACTAAAAACCATTTAAGAAAAACTTTTTCTAACAGGAACCTTTTTTACATGATTTTATCAAACCAAGTAGAACAAGTCCCTAATCCCTCCTAGTAGTTAAGCAACTAATCACCTTCATGCCACAGCCTAGTTTGCCAAGTTATATAGCAGCTTACTGAAGTAGTCAGTTTCCTATCAAAGAGCTATTAATGGTCTACTCCAAAACTGTAGTTTGCTCCCACACAGAAAGTCTCCATAGTGGAAGAGCGTATCAATAGGAAACTACCAAGTAGCAGATATAAAATAAATTTGCAAATACCTGAAAACCATGGGACAATAATCCTTCCAATAAAAATCAACGGAATGATGTGAAGGTGTAAATTGGGAGCCCTTCCTGGGAAAGTACATTTTGATTCTTGCCTGATCTCCAAAGTCCGATTGTCTCACTTCACGGATAGGCACAGGAGTGATCTTACCAACAGAATACCTATAATTTCAAATGCCAAATAAACAAATAGTTCTATGGTACCACGTGGGTCCTACAACTCCAATTATCAATAAGAAAGGACCATGATGTATGCTTACCTTATACCAAGTTGCAAATTAAGCATCAGATAGTAGCTCTTACGGCCTTCCAGGAAGTCCACACACGACTTCCTTTTTACTTCTTTTGCATGAAATTTACACTGTTGTTTACTTTTGCGAGATAGTCTACTAATATTTATAATCCTTTCTTTGATAAGGACTCCCTGCGTGTATTCCCTTTCATAAGCTACAGACCCTGTTTCAAGAAATTCAGTTCTGTCATCAAGAGAGCTTTGAGATAATACACTTGATGAATCACAGGTCATCATGTCTCTACTGGAATCACCAAGGGCTATGTCTTCCCGCTGTGATGTAGTCCTCTGCGATATGCTCCCTGAACTTTTAAGTAAACTATAGGAGATTCTCTCTGAAAAACTACGCTTCACTTTAGGTTTCACAGACTCTGAATTATGTGACAGCTGCCTTTTCCTTTTCTCATCATATCTATCGCTGCACTTTCTCAGAAAGCGATGCTTACTTCCAGCAGGATAAAACATTCCATGTCCATCTTTTAGCCCTTTAGTCCACACCCCAAAGTAGTAACTTCCATCAGCAAATCGGTAACAGCCTGACCCATGTCTTAAACCATTCAACCAACATCCATCAAAAAGATCTCCATCGAACCATTTCATAACACCTCTACCGCTCATTGTTCCATCTTTCCAGTTCCCAATATACATGTTGCCATTACTCCATGCATATCGGCCACTGCCTTCGCGTACTCCCTCTTTCCAACAACCATCATAAATATCAGAATTCTGATACTGCTTTCTTCCTATTCCATGCTGGGTATTCATCCTCCAAACACCTCTGTATATTGAGCCATCAGATCCACTAAATACTCCAAAACCATGGAGGTAACCTCCAGAGAACTCACCTTCATATGAAGCTCCAGAAGGCCAAACAAACCGTCCTTCTCCAGTCATTTTTCCTTCTTCCCAACAACCATCATAAACAGATCCATCTGACCAAGTGTATTTACCTTTTCCATGAGGAAGCATCCCTTTGAAACTACCCACATAAGCATCTCCATTGGAGAAGACCATTTCAGTGATGCTGCATACAGAATTAAGAAATTAAGTACTCAATAAAAAGCTATGTGGGAGACACATAAAAGTTCCTGCTAAAAGAACCAGTACTACTTGCTTATAAATGGACTGATTAAGGGCTCCAATGTGTAAGTACCTTCCACTATCCTCCATGGCCAGTAGTAATCACCCTGACTTGTTCAAAGTTCCTTAGTGATAGTCCATGAACCCATCTAAGGTGCCTCTCTGTAAGTGAAATAATCTGGTGAGCAACTTCAATGATTCTTATACCTCATTAAGCACATTGTCGTGCAATGACAAGAACAATAGCATAAAAAGCATCCATTTCAATTAGCATAAAGTGCACCTATACCCCTAACCACTTTACAGATCTAGTTGATAGCACTTGTTATTCAGTAGATTTTTTTTCATCAGTTAATTCCCTTTTTTTTTTGAGAAGCACTCTAAAGAGTAAAAGTTTTATGATGAGCAAATTACGACATAATATATGCGCTGCAAGTATAGTTGGCATAAGAAGAGAAGTTGAGGTGGGATTAGACGAGTCTTAGGTCCATATTAGCTACGACTCTTTTAAATTTTATTTAGGATCTGTATACTAGTAGACAATACAAAGAAATTCTCATGTTAGAGAACTTAAATTATTGAATACTGGATTGAGACGGGGTCTAAATGGAGCGGCATGGATAGTGAGAATACATGTAGCCGACCCAACTAACTTGGGATTGAGGCATAATTGTTGTTGTTGTTATTTGCTTTTTCCAAGTAAGTTTGTCATTCAACAGATAATAGCACTAAACCATCTGCTGCACATGCCAACGGAAGGGTAGAAGAGAGAAGAAAAGAAAATAGCAGAACCTTTCCACATATTATCTTATCTAGTTGCTGTTCATCACTTTTTGCTGCCTGGTTACTGTGAAGGATAAATGAGATCAAACGCTTCTATTTTAAGAGTATTTATTTAAACAAGTTATCATTAACTGAAACTCTTAGTGTTCGCTCACAGCAGAGAAGGAATTTAGAGTTTCTCAAAGTAAACCTTGGGAATTGGCCTCTAACTAGAAGTGTAAATACTCGAGCAAGAGGTCTCCAAAGCGAGCAGCAGTGGTGAAGATCAAATAAATTGTATTCTCCTAAAGTTAGATGCTGATGGAGATACCGCACATATTCTACCTGGTGGGGTGCACATGTAACTTGGACAGTCATTAGATCATTCTAAGTCGAGATTGCAATTGGAGTATCTCAAAGTAAACCTTGGGGTTTTAGTGAAGTTCTAGAAATCTCTGTTGAGAACTTCAATTGATCATCATTATCCCTATTAAACTACTTGAAATGGTAAAATTAACAAACCAGCACCGAAGTTCTTACCAGCTTCCATTTTAAACTAATAATAATTTTTAAAAAAAAAATATAACCAGCTTCTCACCCAAAGCAATTACAAGGAAAACATTTCTGTGTAGCAAGATCTAAAGCTCAGATTGGAAAAAGGATAGAGAAACAAAACCAAACACTGATGCTGGAGAGAATCTTTTCTTGTTAAAAGATAAAGAAGTTCATATATGAAAAACTCTAGTTTTATTACACCATAGGCAGACTTACATCAGTTTACTGCCACGTCATGGTGGAAGTTCCATTCCTAGTTTATTGCTTGACCTCCAGTAAAATGAATATGTTATGCGACACTTCTTTACATATTCAAGTGGTATATTCTGAAGGAAATTCGAGTAAAACAACCTATTACCAATTTTAAAAACTTCAAAAATCATGTATAACACATTTAAGTATAGAAAGTTTGTCATGCTTAGATCACATTGTTAATAGAAGGATATGTCATTTTATCCAAGCAGAATCCTTGAAACATTTGATTCATGCCCAGATTCCAGAAAGGAGCTGTCAATCTTGAAACACAATGTTATCCTTCAGTAAGTTGTTAAGTAAAAGCTAGAAGCTATGGCATAAGTGATGGAATCGCATAATTTACTTCATTGTTCTGAAACATTGGTCCATTTATCTCCCTATATAATTAGCATCCCATGAAAACCATACAGTCATCCATTGTACAGACACTTCAAGAACCACAAAATATCATTTAGAGGATAATCTACAAAATAATATCGACATGGCAAGTAATTTTTCGAAAATGCAGATTCTCATACCAGGATTAAAATTGCCTTCAACACCAGGCAGTACTTCAGAATAACCTGACAACAACAGACTACTACTATTCAATCAACTTGTACATAACTCGTTCTGTAGAAATTGGAACCAAACAGAAGAATTTTGACAGCATTTTTGCTCCTAAACTTCTCTCTATAGGAATTTGATCAATCTAAACTTCCCTGCAAACTTACAATTATATTAACAGTTGAAATCAAATTAAATCCTCAACAATATCTCCTCTGTTCAATGAGCAGCTGCAAAATGAGTGTCTCAGATACACCACAAGCATTCAACTAATCCAACGAAGTCATCAATAGACTCAATGAAGAAACTATATAATTAATTTACTCATTAAACATAGCACATCAAATTCACATCATCTGAGATCGCAAAATAACTCATTATTTAAATCAAACACTGTTCATGATAGTAGAAATGCACGAAATTAAGCATCAAATATCGATAAACTCACCCGGAAACACCGAAACGATCGCCGTATGACTACAAATCTTCAGGTACCAAAATTTCAACCAAAAAAAAGTTCAAATCGATAGCTAAACTGGAAAGCGATTTCGAATTGACAGTTCAACTTCTTCCTTGAAAACAACCGCCAAAAGTTCACCAACTTTTTTTACGTTACCTACAAAACAATAAAAGGCTCTTTCTATCAAGCTCTGCAAATGACCTGAAGAGATTTCTGTTTGTACTTTCTTTTTTGGATTTTCAGTTGATGGACAGCAGCGTGAAAAGGAGATAACCCAGAAAATATTTATAGTGAGGTGTCAAGTGGGTTGCGTGTCGTCCGTGCAAGGGATGTCTCCACGTGTTCCAATCCTAGTGGTGGATTATGAGAAGTAGCATGGAGTGAGTTGTAGGTGATTATGAACGTTAAACTGCTTATCACGTAAAGCATAAAATTGTGTGAATTTAAGAATTTAAAATATTGAAAAATTGAAGAGAGAAGAGATTTTTTAATTTATTTACTAATTAAAAAAGGGATTTGATTCCTTCATCTGAACGAACAGCGCAGATGACTTGGAATTATGGAATCTTTGTTTGCTCTATGTTGAGGTTCACACGAATTCACGTGGGAATTTATTAATTACCTAATTTTCTCCAATACTTTTTTATAAGTATTACTTAGCATCAAAGCAAAAATATTATACTACTATTATTAGAAGTGTTAAATATTTTTAATTAATTTTAAAGTATTTTTTAACTCTAAGAGACTAATATATAGTTTTTTATGCAACAATTGTATTTTAAACTTTTGATCCTTGAACTCCCAATCTGCTCTTCCTCCTCTTCTTCTTCTTCTTTTTTTCGGGGGGGAGGGAGAGGGGGGGGGGGTCAATCGTTACTCCTCACCCTGATATTGGTAGTATAAGTCTTGGATGAACTGAAGAGTTCATTCAAAATCCTTCATCAATCAATTTCTCGCGGTAACCTCCTTCGGTTCTGTTCGCAGATCAGAAACATTTCTTGGCTGCGAGTTACGAAAAACAAAATTAATTTATTCATGCACAAACTATGATAAAATACTTAAATAGTACATTTTAACGAATATTATCTTTCACTAAAAAGATATGATCTTCATTTGAAATTCGTACTATGGTGCTTCTTCTTTTTAACTTTTTTTTTTTTGGTCAGGTTTATTGGATGGTGATAAAAGGCTTCTACTTTTTTTTTGTTTTTGTAAAACCTCTGGAATGGCTGGTTCTTTTGGCTTGGCATGAGAGAAGGGACGGAAGGATAGTGATTTAATTAATTGAATTTCATTCGTCGAAAATTACAAGTACTATGTAAATAAGGTAAAAATAATTTTTTACAATATAAATATGAAGTGTAAGTTATTGAGTGAAAAAAAATTATTCGAATTCCTGAGTTTGGCACTTGATGAGACCAAATATTGTCCAAGCAAATAAAAACAACTTGAAATGTAATATCATAAGGTGCTCTTTTGTTGATTTATTTGGCTTTTTTCTCCTTTTGGTCGATGGAAGTGCGTCAACATCAACCGAGGTAATAGTGACATGAGTTGTTTACACATTAAAAGGGTAGTTTATTTAGCAACATGACTAGGTAATAATTTGTTTTTTTTCATTTTTTGTTTACACATTTAAAGGGTAGTTTATTTAGCAACATGACTAGGTAATAATTGTTTGTTATTTTCATTTTTCTCTCTTTTATTTTGATTGGGTTATAAAAGAATATAAGTTTGTTAGGTGCCACTCTCTTTCAACAAATATTTTAGGTGGTGTTTCTTTCGATTAATGAATATAAGATAGATTAGTACAGGTCTTTTTAGGTGGATATGACAAAACTCTAGTATTGGTTAACACATCTTCAATCAAAACTAAAGGGGTACAGCTAGCTAAATTTGAATTATTATTTTTTCAATTAATACTGTATCAACTGACATATACTATCAATAATTCAATATGCTATTGCTTCCCTTGTTACTTTTAAGACAAAATAGAGTGACATAAAATTTTGGGCTAGTACTTACTGGACAATGCATGTGAATCTACAATGTTCTATGTTTTTAACTCGACGACTTTAAGATGAATCCAAGTACTTTTCAAATATGAAATGAAGACAAACGAACTATCTTTTTTTTCCCTTTTTGGTAGAAGTTGGCTAGGGGTTTGGTCTAATCATTCAGTATTCAAATTTTGTTGACGGATTATAATGGATTCAAATTATGTTGTGCATTATCCATCGAAATGTTTCTCTATTTTCCTAATGCAAACTTGAGAGACTTGTAGTTAAGCGTAATTAATTTCACTACTATGCAAATATATGCATTTTTGAATTTAACTTATGATTCCCACATTGGCAATTCGGTGCTCACAAGTTTTAAAAAAAAAAAAACTTTTTAAAATTATGCGTCCAGCCAAACACTGTCACATAAATAGAAATGGAAGGAGTATTACATACAGCGGCGAAACTGGCGAGCCCTAGAAATCGTCAGGTAGATCAAAGCGCTTTCCGATTGACAGTAATTAGAGCTTCTTCTTCTTCCTGTTTGTATGTTTTTTTGGATTTTCAGTTGAGGGAGAGTAACCTGAAAAAGGTATTTATACTGACCTGTGAGTTGTAGGGCAGCGTTAACCTGCTACCCACGTAAAGTACCAAATAGTGGGTACCTATATTTGGGAATTAAAATTTCTCAATTTTGCGTAATTAATTGGAACATGAATATGATATGATTTCTCTTTCTTTCTGAACCAACAACTCACATCACTTGGAATTAATTATGGAATCTCTGGTTGCTCTATGTTCAGGTTCACACCAATTTTAAGTAACACTATTCTTTTTTTCCAAAATAATACTAGTATTATTTAAAGCTATGTTGTTCGAACTCTTTAAAAATGTCATTGGCTGTGTGTCAGATCCGACATGGGTGCGGCAACATTTTAGAAAGTCCGAGCAACTTAGATTTAAAGTGTTAAATGAACTTTTTTGTTACTTTTAAAATTAGTTTTATGTATTTTAAACTCTAAAACTATAACATATAGCTTTTTATGTATTAAATTGTATGTTAAATATTAAGAAATTGATGTTTAAATTTACATATAATATTAGATATATTGATCCTTGAACTCCCATGCACTCTACTCTTTCTTTCTTTTTCTTTTTTATTTTTGTTTGGGTGCAGGGAGAAGGGATTAATTTATTCATGCACAAACTATGATAACAATACTAAAATAATACATTTTAACTAATATTATCTTTCACTAAAAAGATATGGTCTTCCTTTGGAATATTGATTCTTTGAAATTCGTACTATGGTGCTTCTTCTTTTCTTTTTTGTTGGATGTTGTATAAAAGCTTTAATCTTTCTTTTCCCTTGTTTGCTTAATTAATTTTATGATTAGGGTGTGTTCGGTACGAAGAAAAATATGTTTTAATTTTTTATGTTCGATTGGTCACAACTTTTATAAGATATTCTCATTAGGAAAATAAGTTCTTTAAAATAATGAAAATGACTTTCTTAGTGAAAGTAAAAAAAAAAACAAGTTTCATTAGTGATATTTTCACATTAATTATATCCCTCCACCCTATAATACACACCTCATTTTCACTCCACCGTGCATGCCATGGATATTGAGACCACCCATATGATGTTGTCAAATATTGTCGTCCAAGCAAATAATTAAACAACTTGAAATTTAAATAATATGATCATGAGGTGCTCTTTTATTCATTTATTTCTTTGGCTTTTTTCTCTTTTTGGTTATTGGAAGTGTGTCAATATCAACCGAGATATTTATATACATAGTGACAATTCTTTACACGTTAAAAGGGTAGTTTATTAGCAACATGACTAGGTAACAAATTTTATTTTCATTTTTCTCTCTTTTGTTTTGGTTGGATTATAAAAGAGTATAAGTTTGTTAGGTGCCTCTCTCTTTCAACAAATATGTTAGGTTGTGTTTCTTTCAATTCATGAATATATACTCCTAGTTGACATTTTATTATGTGGTACATGACTTCTTCTTTTTGTAAAAATGTGTCTTAATGGACATGCATGGATTACTATAATTATCTAATAGAAACGATTAGATAATTATGATGGAAACGAACTATGATCGTCTGAGGTCTCAGCTGGAGACAAAAAAACACTAGGTGATTCTTCCCATCTGTTCTAGTCTTGGTGGACAGAGTTATCTGCTACATGCTGCTGGTGGGAGGTGGGAGGTGACAGGTATCCCGTGGATTTAGTTGAGGTGTGTGAAAACTGACCCAGACATCATGATCATCATAAAAAAAATTATGATGGAAAGGATTGACGTAAATGTTTTGGCTCCTTCTGGGGACAATGCATGAGATGAACAATCTCCTATGTTTTCCAACTGGAGATTGATTAAGTGAATCCTAGTACTTTTCAAATATGAAATGGAGATGTTTTTGGTAAGTAGTTGGGTGGGAGGGGCCTAGTCTAGCGAAAAATGCTTTAGATATTTTGAGTTTCTTTTTCTGGTCTAATCCTTCAATATTCAATATTCGTTGATCGACTAATACGGATTCACATTATGTTTATACACTGTTGAAATGTTTCTTTATTCTGCCATCACGAACCAGAGACCTCTAATTAAAGAGGAATCTTATCTTATCTCTTAGTAGTGGGGTTATATCAACTAGACGTATCTTTGATTGACTTATTGTGAATTGTGATTCCCATATTGGCAATTACATAGTATTTAGCCAACAATCAACCTTTGGAAATAGATTCTAAATGGTAAAGGAGGAAAGATGATGAGACAAATCATATAATGTAAACTCCATCTATTACCATCCTTTTAGTCGACACAATTAATTCCATTTGGCACAAAAAGAAAAAAAGGTTAATCATGAGGTGATTAAACATGTTCCCCAATAATTAATTAAATGCTTCATAAGGGGATTTTTTTTTTAATGAAGAGTTTGTTTTTTTTATTTTGTTTTTTTATTTTTTTATTTTTTATATTTTTATTTTTTTAATGAAGAGTGAAAGAAGTTGTAAAAGTATGTTCCAATTGTAAAGCAACTTTCATTGTCTAATAGAAACACAAAAGCAACGATTTAGAGAGCAGCCAAGGGTGTGGCAAGTAAGCCAACGATATAGAGGTCTGTAACTATCTTTACAATCCCCTTGCGTTGCAGAGTTTTTGTCTTTTAACGATAAAAGACATAACTAAATTACAATTCCACCTATTTATTGTTCTGATTTCAGAAATTATTGTATCTATCTCAAATTTCTCAATACATTTTGATCAAAATACCCAAAATCGATTGACCACATATGGTACAGGTGCGGCGCCGAGAGCGAATGAGCCCGCACAACCTAAGAACAAATGTAATGCTACACTAACTATTTGTGACTTCTGCGGTTGGAAGAAGTCGACTTCCCCAGAGGAGGGAATTCATCTTCATTGGAGAAGACCTTATTTTCACTTTTTGCAATAAATTCATGTTTGTCATTTTTACCATCTTTCAAGAGATGCCGATTTCTTGAGTTGGCCAATGATGATGGAGGAACAAGACGTTCGATTCCTACAAACTCAGGGTCAGGAGTATACCTATATGGCAATTTACTCACATCCATCTTGCGGAAAGTGATGGAAATTCTGCAACAACAACAAATAATAATAAGCCAATGGTGATATAAGTGAGATAGACAAGAAAATTGCATAAATGTTATGGAAATAATGTAGGTGTTTGGCTATAGATTCTAAATATTTTTCACTTTATTTAGAATTTATGGAGTTCAAAGTTGCAAATGGAGTTGTATTTGATTGACAAAAAGGTTGCTCGGATTGTAAGCATCCTTGACCTCCAACCCTTACGTTGTAGGTTCGAATCACCAAGAGAGCAAGAAGGTGGAAGCTCCAGAGGAGGGGTAAGTAAAAAAGTTGTGTTTGATTATACTTTTTGCAAAGAAAAATTGGAATAATGTTTGTGCTATAATGTACTTAAATACAACTTCAAAAGTGAAAAATGAGTTGAAAAATCAGTCATAAGTTGTTTTCCAAATTTAAAATACAACTTCAAATTGAATTTGGAATTTTCATGATCAAACTTTTTTCAAATGAAGTGGAAAATTATTCTGGAAAAAACTGAATTATGTTTCTGGCCAAAAGGGTAAAATTTGTGCAAAAAAAAAAAAAACATGTCTGTGTAGAGGCAGAACATATTTTTTGAACAACTATTAATGATTTTTTTTGTTGTTGACACTTTGTGAATCTTTTGTGAGTAGAAGAAGAATTATACTTTGAGCAAATCCTTGTTGGAAAAAAACAAAAAAACAAACATATATCTCTTGGAAAAAACTTTTTGCATTAAAAAGTTGTTCATGGAAAAATGCATCCCATACATAAGAAAAAAGGAAATAGGACAACCTTTTAGCTGGAACACCAGGCACACAATGTTTAGCAACATCAGCTCCATTACCATTGAGAATGAGCACTGACCTGCATGACAACACAAGGGAAAACTTAGAGGAAAAATGTACATATTTCATATGTGAGAAGGCAGTGCAGAGACCGAATTGTATATACAGTATTAAAATTTAACAAACCAAAAGGAATGTGGTGATGGCGTACCCGAGAGGAAGAGGTAAGGAGAAAGGACCAGAGAACTCTCCAGGATTAACAATCTTTAAGCTTGTGCCAAAGAGTATGTTACATTCTGACAAGAAAGACACTGTGCAGAAAGGTCGAACAAAGTCGTGATGGTCAATATGAGGAGGAATGCAATCACCCTCATCATAAATATTCACGATACAACTATCGGGTACACAGGACGTAGGCAAAACATGCCATCTAACCATTCTCCTAATCATGTTCTTGAATAAAGGAGGCAATGGATCCACTTCTTCATTTCTAACAATGCCCGGTGGATTACCCTTTTTGTCCTGTTAAGGAGGGTAAGTAGGGTCAGTGGATAAAAAGGAGGATTAGTGGATAAAAGGTTGAGATAAAACTGAAAAGGATTAGCCATGTATCTCAAAAAATCAATCAAGGAACTCTTACCACAGCATAATTATAACAACAACCAAATTGTATGGTCACACGCCCCTTTCCTCGCATCCACTTTCTTGGTTCAGAATATGTTCGTGCTGCAAAATGTTAGGATTAGAAATTATAGTAGCTCTCCAAACATTCTTCGTGTTTTGTAGCTATTACTCTAGATGGAAACAGAAATAAATAACCATACTGAAAAACAGAATTCAGAAAACAAAACTGAACGAAAATTACCTCTAAGCTCTCGATTCTGTCCCATTCTCTGAAGTTTGTAAACAAGTTCGACTATCTCCTTTTGCTCATCAGGATTGAAAACATTAGTGTGAAGCTCAAGCCCTTTAAGCACATTTATTTCCTTTCCATCAACTTTCTCATAATAAACAAAATCCTTTCGCCTGCCAACTTGGCCAAATCTAATTAACTCTTTCTGATCCTCCGATAAATCATTCCCTATGACTGATCTACTAGGTCCATCATTTAGTTTAATCTCAAAATTTGAATGATCAAACACTGGTTGTTTGTTGTTCACTGGTGTAGACAAGACGCTAACAAATCGCTTTGACCTTCCTGAGTAAGTTGATTCGCCAACTCGTGGAGAGGGTGTATGAGCATCAGCATTCAGCTTTCTCTTTGGTGAAACTGCATCATCAGATGAATCCCCCTGCAACAATTCTGCAGAACTTTCTGCAACATTAACATTTGATAATGACATTTCATCTAACCTTCCTACAAAGTTAAAAGTACATTGTGTGATATTTGAATATAGTAGTGCAAGTACCAAAAGATAAATCAAAACGGCAGTCCTATTTTACCAAAAAAAATGAAAGGAGAAAAAAGAAACTGAATATAGCAATTCTCAATTCCCTCATTCAGTCAATCCGCCCTTATCTCTCCTTGTTTTTCTTTGCAAATGACATGTCTCCCCCTTTTTCTATGTTTCTTTCTTTCTCTATTTTTTCATGTTTCTCTCTCTTTCTTTCTTTTTACTTTTCATTGCTTTGCTTACAAATTCAAATTCAAAGCCATTTTAATTCAACTAAAAGAAGATTGGCTGGAGAGATGTTTTGTAAATCTCCATCTCATAGAAAAAGAGCTTTCAGATCTGAAATCGAAAAAGGTTCAATCGCAAACTGACGTACTTCTAGTATCTTTCTTTTTTTGTGTGTGTGTGTTGTTATTATGTTAAACTTGTTAATATTGAGTTACAACAAAATAAAAACTTTTTTTTTCGGCTAGATAATGTTACAGCTGGGCTGTACGTGTAAGAAGCCCGGAAAGTTGGCAAACTGTTGTAACTAAAGCCATAGTCTTAACTCATTTAGGTTTCAGGTTTCTTCTGTTCAAAAGAGGCAAAGACTAAGACTTTGCCATAATCCACAGATTCCTTAATATATAAGCTTCAATCCCATTGTTTTCTGGAAAACCTATCCACTTCACAAGGGTAAAACTAGATTCAGATTGGTCCGCCTATATCTTTAGTGGGGCAAGAGCTTAGAGGAATAAGAATTGGGTGAATTCATGGCCGGAGATTTTTAGCCGATGGTCGCCGGAGCCACGGGATTTCAAGGCTATGTTAAACAAGTTATCGCGTGACGAAATTCTTGAAGTTTTGTCCGAAGGGCTATGTTCTTACTATGAACATGTCATAGAGGGTCGTATAAACGATCTTAATCAAAGTAAGCAATTCTAATTATTCTCTTTTCTATAACCTAGCACTACGTCCAAAACATTCCCTAAATTCAAATCATTGTATCTGTCTCGAATTTCTCTATCTGAAAAATCCTTATCTATACTTTAAATCGAATTATTCAGAAATTTAACTTCTAGAGTGAATCTGAACTTCCCTTAAAAACCTCCCCTACCTAGGAGTTTATCAAAAAAAAAAAAAATCCCTAAATTCAAAATAATCTCATGAGGACATCTTCGTATCTTCTGAGACTACAGAATTACAGGGAAAAAAATCCATTCTTGAAATTAAAATCAAATCAAATAAAAAAACATTGATAAATCAAAAAACAGAATAATTGTAATTTTGCTTACTTTGATTGAGATCGTTTATACGACCCTCGATGATATGTTCACAGTAAGAACACAACCCATCAGACAAAACTTCAAGAATTTCGTCACGGGATAATTTCTTCAACATAGCCTTAAAATCCCTCTTCTCCGGCGACCATCGGCTAAAATTTCCGGCCATCAATTCACCCCAATTCTTGTTTCTCCGACCAATTTGAATCTAATTTTTACCCTTATGGAGTTGATAGTTTTTTTCCAGAAAAAAAAAATGGGATTGAAGCTATAAAGTTAAGGAATATATGGAGATTATGACAAAGTCTTTAGTCTTTGCCTCTTTTGGACAGGAAAAACCTGAAACCTAAATGAGTTGGGACTATGTATGTTTTTAGTAACAACTACTGTACTTGCCACTTTTCTGGGCTTCTTGCACAAATCTATGTAACAGCCCAGCGTAACACAATCTAGTCTAGATTTTAAAAAGGGTTTTGTTTGTTGTAGCTCAATTATTAGCAACTTTGCTATAAAAAAAAAAGGTTTAGTGTCACTACTTCACTTTATTTCTCTACTTGCTTTAGTAATGACTCTTTTTTAATTCCACTTAATTTCCATTAAAAACTAAAATCAGCGTGTTATAATTGTTAATATAATTTCATTTTAGATCAAACGCATACATAATCGACTTACATACTCTCATATTTTTTCGCTCTTAATCAGATTTAATCTTCATTTTTTCTGTATGAAATTCATCAAAAGAAGGAACACATCATTAGCCTTCGACAATCTATTACCATAAAATTTTGTAATTAAATTTATACTATGGCAATATAATTAAATTGGGCAATATATATATATATATATATATATATATACACACACACAACTACGTATAACAATGTAGATATAATTATTACACGTATTTATATTGCAGAAATATTTTTCAACTACCATTAGATCTCCATTTTAACACCATAATCACCACGCACAAACACATACACATAAAAAAAAAAAAAGAAGATAAAAGTACGTCAATCTGCGATCGAACCTTTTTGATTTCAGATTAAAAAAACTTTTTCTCTGAGATAAAGGTTTACAAACATTTGTCCGGTCAATCTTCTTTGAGATGCACTAAAAAGGCTTTAAATTAGATTTGAAAGTAAAACAATGAAAGAAAAAAGAAAGAAAGAAAGAAAGACATAAGAAGGAGAGTGAACATGAAAAATAGAGAAAGGAAGCAACATAGAAAGAGGGGAAGATATCACCGTATGTCTATAATTGAGTCCTAGAATTTGACGGCGGGTCATTTGCAAAGAAATTTCAGATCTAAAAAATCTTTTTTCTCTGAGATGAAGGTTTACAAACATTTGTCCGGTCAATCTTCTTTGAGATGAACTAAAAAGGCTTTAAATTTAGATTTGTAAGCGAAACAAGGAAAAGAAAAAAGAAAGAAAGACATAAGAAAGAGAGAGAAACATGAAAAAATGGAGAAAGAAAGAACCATAGAAAGAGGGAAAAATCCTTGTTTTTCACACACACACAACTACGTATATATATATACACACACACACAACTACGTATAACAATGCAGATATAATTATTACACGTATTTATATTGCAGAAATATTTTTCAACAACCATTAGATCTCCATTTTAACACCATAATCACCACGCACAAACACATACACATAACAAAAAAAAAAACAAGAAGATAAAAGTACGTCAATTTGCGATCGAACCTTTTTGATTTCAGATTTTTTTTCTCTGAGATAGAAGTTTACAAACATTTGTCCGGTCAATCTTCGTTGAGATGCACTAAAAAGGCTTTAAATTAGATTTGTAAGTAAAACAAGGAAAGAAAAAAGAAAGAAAGAAAGACATAAGAAAGAGAGTGAAACATGAAAAATAGAGAAAGGAAACAACATAGAAAGAGGGGAAGATATCACCGCATGTCCATGATTGAGTTCTAGAATTTGACGGCGGGTCATTTGCAAAGAAATTTCAAATCTAAAAAATCTTTTTTCTCTGAGATGGAGGTTTACAAACATTTATCCGGTCAATCTTCTTTGAGATGAACTAAAAAGGCTTTAAATTTTAGATTTGTAAGCGAAACAAGGAAAAGAAAAAAGAAAGAAAGACATAAGAAAGAGAGAGAAACATGAAAAAATGGAGAAAGAAAGAACCATAGAAAGAGGGAAAAATATTGTTGCCTGTCCAAGATTGAGTCTTGGGATTTGACGGCGGGTCATTTGCGAAGAAGTGCAAAAAGAGATAGGGCAGATAGAGTCTTGGGATTTGACGGAGGGTCATTTGAGAAGAAGTACAAAAAGAGATAAGGCGGATTGACTGTAAAAAGGAATTGAGAATTAAAAATGAAGCCGCGAGAGAGAGAAAAAGAGAAAGTGAAAACTAGATTTAAAGAAAAATTGGTTTATATAATTGGGCTAAAAGGAGCAATAAATAATAATTGTGTCAATTTTAGTAAACTAAATGGTCAAGTGGTCTTGAGTCGTAACTACCACATCTTTTTACAAAACAAGTGCAAAAACACTTATCAATCTGTTAGTTAAAAGATTGAATTGAAAGAAACAAACAAGGAAGAAAAAGAGATAATTATGGCCCAGGATCATTCGGCCATAATTAGATCTTCTTGTATATATATATTTATTTTTTTGTATTCGTGTGTGGTGATTATAGTGTTAAAATGGAGATGTATTGACAGTTAAATTTATTTTTGTCATATAAATGTACATTATAAGTGTATGTGTGTGTATATATATATATATATATATATATATATATATATATATACATATTTTCTAGTAATGTATTCCTTTAATTTCTGAAATATACATAATAGGCATATATACACCATTATACATGGTTTTATATATATATATATATATATATATATATATATATGTGTGTGTGTGTGTGTGTGTGTGTGTGTGTGTGTGTGTGTGTGTGTGTGTGTATAAAATATTATATATACAATGTATAATGTTATACAATGTATAAAGGCGTTGACAAATTTTTATAGCAATGAATTGTTGAAGGCTAGTAATGTATTCCTTTTCTTTCTGAAATATACACAATAGGCATATATACAGCATTATAATGTTATACAATGTATAAAGGTGTTGGTGGTTTAATGACAAAATTTTATAGTAATGAATTGTTAAAGCTAGTAATGTATTCCTGTTCTTTTTGAAGTGTATATACAGTGTTATATATAGTTATACAATATATACATATATATACAATATATACATATAACACATATATAAAAGTGTAATGGTAGTTGAAGCTTTAAAGAGAATATTTCATTTCTTTTATCATCGTCTTCGATCTTCACCACATTTGTAAGCTTTCATTGATACTTTAATAGTTGTTATTCAACATTTTTTTTTCATTTGACCAAGTATCATATGAAAATCTAGGTGTTAAAAGGAAATTGTAAATGTAGTTTAAACATTTTTCGAGCCTTTTTTGTATAATTAAACAAAAAGCGCTCTTTAGATGGTTAATGGGCGTTTGATAGGATGTGTTAAAAGAAATAATATACGTATTAGATATGATATTGTTTAATCCTTTATTTGATAAAATTATTAGTTATATATAACTAATACATGTATAGCTAATATATATCAAATCATGATATTAGTAATATTAGAATTTTAATACATAAGTGTGACTAAATATAAAAAATATCCTAAAATCCCTCCAATTTTTTTTAAATACTTTTCATGCTTTTCAGAGAAATTGTAGAGACAAAGAAAATGATACTAATGGAGAGTTTGAAATTATGTCAGATGATTCTGGTGTTAGGTTGGTTGAAACTAAAACAACAATGAATATGGCTGATTTTTTTCATCTTAAGAAAAAGAAAAATGAAGCTCAGCTTGTCTTTTGGGAGAGGATATTTATGAACCAAATTTCTTTGAGTATTTTTTAATCTCGTTTATTTTCTTGATTTTCATGTTCTATATTTATATTAGAGATAGGCATAAATATCAAAAAAATAAAAAATCGAATCAAATCGAACTAATTCGATATTTTAATTCGATTCTATACTGATATTCGAATTTAGAATATCAGTATTTTAATTTTTCGATATAATAACGCTAATAATACTATAATAAAAAACTAAAAAGACAATTATGATTTAGTTTATATTTTATGTTTGGACATCTATTGATATACTTTTTAAATATTGTGTTTTAATATTTTATTCGTGACTTATATTAGAAAGAATGTTTAATTCATTCAATATTATTACTTCACCTTGTATATAATTTTTATTTTTTTCAACATGCAATATAACTTTGATTATGTTATTAATTATTAACATAATCGAATAGACAAACCGAAAAAAATCAAATCGAATAGAGAAAAATTGAACCAAACTAAATTTATTTTGGCTCAAATTGAGTTGCACTTTTACAAAATCAAAAATTAAAAAACGAAATCAAATAATACAAAATCAAATCAAAAACCGAATGCATACCGTATGTGCCGCAGTACCGGATATAGATAAATATCTAACTAATCATTACACCAATTAATAGCTACGACGTTGACCCTCGTAATTAAAATCTTGTGATATCAATTACTATTAAATCATACACGTGCTTTACACCAACCAAGCTACAAAGTCTCATCATTTTAATTACTCCTTGTGTTCCATATTAATTACTCATTATACTAAAAATAGTTGTTCCATATTAATTGACCACCTTATTAAATAAAGAAAAGTATTCATTAAATTTTTTTTATATTCCTCTTACAATTATTTTTTTTTTAAAGTGTTTACATTTGTTTGTAAAGTTTCAAAGAAATTTTTTAAAGGATAAATTAATAAAATAAGCTTCTTATTTATTATTTCTTAATATACGTGTAAAAAAATGTGTGCAAATAAAATGGAACGGAGAAAGTAATTAATATACATATGGCCAGGACGTCGGGCCCCACCTCTTATTATTCGAATCCATGCTATGTCACGACTTAGGTTAAATTATAAAATAATTTGTCAAAGATCTGATCGTATATATGAAGTTCTAGACAAAAGATTGATCCTAACTGTCGTATCAAGATAAATTCATTTTTTTTATTAAACTGTCATTTCATTAATTAAAAAAAAGACAATATCTATTTTTATAGTATAATATACTATTTCGTTTTAATTTATTTGTCTTATATTTTTAAAAAAATATTTTTTCCTTTTGACATACTTAATTATAAATTTTCAAATGACATATTTAGGACTACAAAATTAAAGAACATTTTGATACATTCTACGTATCATTAGTTAAAATTACAAGATTTAAAAGTTTTTTTTGTTTTATAAAACTCCACATGTCAAATTAAAATCAGACAAATAATTAAAAGAAAGAGAATATATTATTGTGTACATATATAACTTATTTTATCTATGATTAGTTGAGTACACGCATAATAATTATAACTTGTATACACCGGAAATATGAATAAAAAAATTATCAGCACTTTATATTAAATCACTGAATACAAAGACATGTTAAGTATATGTACAACAATTACTTGTATCATGATGTAAACTGATTTGATTGTTTATATGATCACGCAATCTTTGAAAATGGTATAACAAAATTATTTTTCTTCAATTTATAACAAAAAAGAGTTTATTATTGTTATATCACACCAAATATATTCTTAGCTAGAAAAATTGATAAATTCACTCTTTCTGATCCTAAGCTCCTCACATTCTCTCTTATATATATTAATAATAATCAACGAAAGTTCGTTGCTGAAAAAGAAGCAATAAGAATATGAGGGGAAAACCTAATATTTTGTTTCCATATTTTTTTTCTTTAAAATTCTTTAATATCTAATACGTATCCCACCAAGTTGATATCCACCACTATTAACTAATTATTCAGATCTAAACATAACAATTGTTGTATATATGGAATTTTAAAAAAAGTAAAACTAACAAAAGATTTTTATAAAATTAATTTTAAAAAATATTAATAAGGGGTAAGTTAGTCACATTGTAATTTTTTTATATTAATAATTACAGGTTAAAAAATCAAAATAAGAAAGATAGACGTAACATCGTAAATCACATAATTTTAATCTCTAAGTAAAATTATGAAATTCCTGAATGAAAACATAAAATATTCATTTCGTTTTAATTTACTTATTTTTTAATCCGTTTCAAAAAAAATATTATTTTTTTGACAATTCTTTAATTTCAATTACAGTGCACACTATAATACGTGCCTTTATAATATGAAACATTTGATTTATTGTTTCCATCTGTTTTGAATGTGATTTTGTTGTTGTGTAGGTATTTTTTTTCCAAATGCTGCTAAGAAGAAGGTTACAAAGGAGATTGCGGGACAAAAATCGCACCACTATTTTCAGTATGTAAATAGTATAGCATGTACATAGTTTTTAAATACGTAATGTAAATTATATAATGCAGTTATGGATGTAAATAATATAACACGTCAGTCATGTAATATTTACGTGTAAATAATATTTGCGGATTAGCTAACAAAAACATCCACTGGAGATTGCTTGCATTTATTTTATTTATAATTTTTTGTCGATAAATAAATAATCTTAAACATATAATGATTTCCGGAAGAGTGTAACTATTCAAGAAATAAAATAGCTAACATTTATGTACTTTTTGTATGATTTTCAAATATACAAATTTTATTTTAATGATTCAAAAGTACTATGGGCTGATATATTTACGAATCCAAAATGTTTTTTAGAAAATTATAGTAAAAGAAAAAATGATTTAACTATCTAAATAATACATCTTCACATAAAATAAGACGGAAATGAATACTTAATATCCTCAACAAAAAATGTAATCAAATAATATATTATTTGCGTCTTATTGCAATTTCTAGATTTACAGCTATAGATGAATAATGGTCCTTTTGCTGCCGTTCGTCATTAATTAGAATAATAATGAAAAACGGCATGGCTAATTATAATAAGTGATACTTTATCATTCCTTATATGACATTAAAAAATAAAAATAAAAACAACGATATATATGACGAATGTTCAACGTATAATATCATCAAAAGATGTGGTACAATGAATGAGACTATTCCTCCTTTAATAAGAGGTCTTGGTTTTCAGTCTTGAGTATATGGAATTAAAATTCGTCGAAAGCGCTTTCTCTGAAGGAGCCTTACGCGACACGAATCTAAGTTAATCGAATTCCAATACATGTTTTAGACACCAAATAAAAGGAAAAAAGAAGAAAAAGACTAATGTTCAACATGACAACCTCAACCTTCCAGACTCTTCTCGAAAAATCATGCATATCTACAGACTTTTTTTCAACTAAACTTTTAGATTTCACTCCATATATTTACCTAATTCAATGAGTAAATAATAAATATGCTTAATTAACCATAGATTTGCCATCTTGTTAAGGGAAAAGAATTAAAAATATTCTTCTATCATATGATATACGGAAATGAAAACTCGTATAAATTTAAAAATAATAAAGATAAGTACGAAATAAAAACTCATATAAATATAAATACATCGAATATGCTGAAACTCATGGAAATTAAAACAAAAAATCGTTTCAACATCAAAACTCAAAACTAACTACACTGCAAAAAGTAAAAATTAACAAAAATAATTAGAGAGGAAACATACTACAAAAAAGAATTGTGAATTTCCAATAGATGTTCATGTAGAAACGCCGTTAAAAATATGGAATTTCTAAAGTCCGTCGAAAACATTTTCGATAAGCAAATTTCGAACGGATTTCATCATAAATTCGCATTATTTTGTTTTTAGTGGTCCATTTTACTTCCGTTAAAACTTAAAAACTATTACTCCATTGAATTAGATTGAATTTATATAGATGGAAGATTCAAGAGGAAATTAAATTTCAAACTCATTACTCACCCTATGCCTTAGGAGCCACTGGTGACTTTCCTATAAATAATAATAGCCTGTTTGACCAAACTTTTAAAATCAGCTTATTTTGAAAAGTGTTTTTTCATAAGCGCTTTTCAAAAAAGTATTTTTGATGAGAAATAGTTTGTGTTTGACCAATATTTTTAAAAAGCACTTTTGAGCAGCAATTAGTTATTGACCAAACTTTTTAAAAGTGTTTTTAAGTATATTTTTCTCAAAAGTTTTTTTCAAAAAAGTGCTTTCACGAAGAAGCTACTTTTTTCAACTTCTGCTATCCCCTAAAAATACTTATTTTTTCCCAAAAGTTTGGCCAAACACCTCATTTTTTTTTAAAATAAGCACTTTTGAGAAAAAATAATCACTTTTGGAGAAAAATAAGTTTGGCCAAAATGTTATAAGTCCTTGTGAAATATTCATTGAAACACTACTAAAAAATTACTATTTTTCCATAGAAATTTTCCACCACAGATATTTTAAAGCTTAGAAGGCAAGGGCATTATTAATTATTACTCGTACCAAGTCTGTGGTCTCTATAAATAGAACGAGACAGCCTCTGAAGAATGTATGAGCATACAACAATATTTACCTTAAAAAGTCTTTTTGGTATATAGTTTGAGTTTGTGTTTTCAGAAAGAAAAAAAATATCGATGGATTTAATATTGGCATCGAAAAAAGCAGACAAAACAATAGTTGAAGTTGAAGGAGTTGGTGGATACTACACTTGGTCAAGTAGCCAGTTTCCTATTCTTAGCCAGAAAAAACTTGCTGCTGGATTATTAGTTCTTCAGCCTCGTGGATTTGCTTTACCTCACTATGCTGATTCCTCAAAAATTGCTTATGTTTGTGAAGGTATTGACATACATATATATATATATTTTCATACTTATATAGTAGTTTGTTGCAGTCCCACATCGGTGGGATCAGAGAGGTTCTTGATCTCGTTATATGATCTTGGATAATCCTCCTCTTATGAGAGCTAGCTTTCGGAGTTGAGTATTTAGAATCAAGATCCATTTCTTTATCAGTAATGGTGTTTGAAGAGATATATGCGGATCTAAAATTTAAATATGGTTGGATTCAACCTTTAAATGTGGTATTCGAATTACTTCGAAGAGATATATACATCTATGTTTTCCGTAAAGAAAAATTGGGTTCAGTTATACTCCATCCGCCTTTAATTTGTATTCAAATCAATTTATATGTATCTCAATTATTTCATCGGGTACTTGTTAGTTATCTCTCAGCAACAAAATGTATGTACATTTTACCTGTTAATTATTGCTACAACCATATCTACTGTCTACATTTATATTTCTTTTTTTTCACAGGTGAATGCATTGCTGGACTGATATCACCAGAAGATTTAAAAGAAGAAGTTATAAAAATACAAAAAGGGGATACCCTACCAGTTACCGTAGGAGTAACTTCATGGTGGTACAATGGTGGTGACTCTAAACTCAAAATAATTTTCTTGGGCGAATCTGGTGAATACACACCTGGAGAATACTGTTATTTCTTTTTAACTGGAGCCGCTGGTATTCTTAACGGATTCTCTAATGAATTAATCTCTAAAACATTTCACATGACCAAAAATGAATCTGAAAAACTCATAAAAGACCAAAGTGGTTTAAATCTCTTAATTAAGATAAATGAAGGTACAAAAATGCCAGTCCCATGCAACATCGCGAAACACAAGTTGGTTTTCGATTTGGATGGTGCTAAGCCTTGTGTTGAGGTGAAAAGTGGTGGATTTTTATCTTCAGTAAGTGTTAGGGATTTAACGTTGCTTGGAGACATTGGATTAAGCGCGAATCGCGTAGTTTTGGAAGGGGGTGCTATACTTGGTCCGCTTTTTACAGCGGATTCGTCTGTTCATTTGAGTTATATTACCAAAGGAAGTGGACGTGTTGTAATTGTTGGACTTTTTGGTAAGGTTGTGTTGGATACTAAAGTGGAGGAAGGTGATTTGTTCTTTGAACCAAAATTCTTTCCGTTTGTTGTTGAATCTGATGAAGGAGGAATTGAGTTTTTCTCCGTGAAAACGTCGTCAAAGTAAGTACTCCTATGATCATTTACCTATGATAATTACTATACTTACGTCTTGGGGCTAACGTGAGATCTACTCAAGGACCTTAGACAGTTAACTTATAATATATTACTATATATATTTGCAGGCAAATATATGGAGAATTATCAGGTGGGAAAAAGTCAATTTGGGAAGCAGCATCTTCATCAGTTGTAGAGGCCTCTCTGAATTTGACTCCAGATTTGACTAAGTCATTCAAGTCCAAGATTGCTAAGGGTGCAGTGATTGCCCCACCTTCAACTATTTAAGGAGTAATTGTTACTACTTGTTAGACATTTGAGATATATGTTTAACAAGTGTATATTATAATTATATAATGTGTAATTCTATGCTTGATCAAAATAAGATGGATGATGAAGTAGATGTACACTATTCTACTTGGGGTTATAGTCCACATATGTAAAAGATGGGAGCTTTTGTTTTAGCTTTTCCTCTGCTGTGTGCTAGCGTGTGTATATGGATGTTTTCTGAAGAATAAAAGGAAAATGATTTTGGTTACTTCTAATTTTGTATGTCCAATTGTTGGTTCATGTTTACATCCTGTTAAATCAGTGTCCTTGAGGCAAATTATACATTTTATTGATAAGCTTTAATTGTAACCCTTTGTATACTAGTATAATATTATATTAAATATGCCAATAGTAATGTGGCACCTAATTAAGAGTAAACAAATCACTTTCAATGAAAATTCATATTGAATTGATTAGTCGGATCAATATTGGAAAATTGGAAATGTCATAATTTGAACAGAAAATGCAACGAAGAATGAAATGAATGGAGATGAACACTTTCATACAGCTTCCACAAAGACAATGTTGAGAATCCTCTTGCAACCATTGTACCAAAACTCAATTCCGCCATCTACTTACGCACCCATTTTCCAGTACTTGATTGGCAAGAATTTACTCAAACTTGGCCATCAAGTTCATGCTCACATGGCCGTGAGAGGGATTTCTCCCAATGGATTAGTCGCTGCCAAAATGGTAGCCATGTATGCCAGCTCCGGTGAACTCGACTCCGCCTCACGTATTTTCGATAATGCCACTGAACCCTCTTCGCTTCTCTACAATGCCATTATCCGAGCACTCACACTTTATGGGATTACCGAAAGAACAATACACCTTTTCTTCCAAATGCACTCCTCAGGCTTGCGTGGTGACAATTTTACCTATCCCTTTGTTTTAAAATCATGTGCTGATTTGTGTTATGTTTGGTTAGGGAAGAGTGTTCATAGCTTGATTTTGAGGTGTGGGTTGCTGTTTGATATCTATGTAGGCACTTCTTTGATTGATATGTATGTTAAGTGTGGTGATTTGATTGACGCTCGTAAACTGTTTGATGAAATGCCTGTGAGAGATGTATCGACTTGGAATGTATTGATTGCTGGGTACATGAAGGATGGGTTATTCAAATATGCTGAGGAATTGTTTGATGAAATGCCAACTAGGAATATTGTGTCGTGGACAGCTATGATTTCTGGATATGCTCAGAATGGTTTAGCTGATAAGGCGTTGCAATTGTTTGATAAAATGTTGGATCGTGATTCGGAGGTGAGGCCGAATTGGGTGACGATTATGAGTGTCTTACCTGCTTGTGCACACTCGGCTGAACTAGATCGTGGGAGGAAGATACATAGTTTTGCTAGAGAGACGGGATTGGAGAAGAATCCTTCAGTGCAAACAGCTCTTATAGGGATGTATGCTAAATGTGGAAGCTTGGTTGATGCTCGTTTGTGTTTCGATCAGATAAACCCGAAGGAGAAGAAGTTGGTTGCTTGGAATACAATGATTGCTGCTTACGCATCCCATGGTTGTGGGCAGGAAGCTGTTTCAACGTTTGAGGATATGTTACGAGCTGGTATACAGCCTGATGGAATCACATTTACAGGCTTGTTATCAGGTTGCAGCCACTCAGGTCTTGTGGATGTTGGGCTGAGATATTTCGATTGTATGAGTTCAGTTTACTTTGTGGAGACTAGACATGACCATTATGCTTGTGTGGTTGATCTTCTTGGCCGTGCTGGACGATTGGTGGAAGCATATAATCTCATTTCTCAAATGCCAATGGCAGCAGGACCAAGCATTTGGGGTTCCTTATTAGCTGCTGGTCGAAGCCATCGCAACTTAGAAATTGCAGAATTAGCAGCTAAAAAGTTATTTATCTTGGAACCAGACAACAGTGGGAATTACATTGTACTCTCAAATATGTATGCAGAAGCTGGAATGTGGGAGGAGGTGAATGACTTAAGGTTCCAACTGAAATCACAACGTATTATGAAGAGTCCTGGATGTAGTTGGATTGAATTTGACAGGAAGGCCCATTTGTTCCTTGGAGGAGATACATCTCATCCACAGGCAGAGCAAATATACATGTTTCTGGAGGCACTGCCCGCCAAGATAAAAGCAGCTGGTTACATGCCAGATACTACTTTTGCTTTGCATGATGTGAG
The DNA here is from genome assembly GCA_003996215.1 of Jaltomata sinuosa. Classification (NCBI taxonomy): domain Eukaryota; kingdom Viridiplantae; phylum Streptophyta; class Magnoliopsida; order Solanales; family Solanaceae; genus Jaltomata; species Jaltomata sinuosa. The sequence goes on along the minus strand of QJPP01007525.1, from coordinate 1,890,026 downwards.
TGAAGAGGAGAAAGAGCAAAACCTAAGTAGTCATAGTGAGAGGCTGGCAATTGCCTTTGGCATTCTTAATACAAGTCCAGGTACAGTTCTCCGAGTGACAAAGAATCTTAGAATCTGCGGAGACTGTCATACTGCTATAAAACTTATCTCTAAGATATATGAAAGAGAGATCATTGTAAGGGATGTGAATCGGTTTCATCATTTCAAAGATGGTTCCTGTTCCTGCAGAGACTACTGGTGACTAAACATGAAGATGTTAATCCTACCTCTAATTTAAGGTCAATTAATAAACTCAGATTGGAAATTCCTGAAGTTTCTACGCATGACCATCTCCAAGACTACCAACTGTACTTTCAGCTTTGTTCACTGTCCAGGCCTTGGAGGAAATTATTAAACCCAGTGGCATTGAATGTTTATTTGTAGACTAGCTGTTTCCTCATTGAACTATCACCCGATTGGTGAATGACAAGCCTCAAAATGATGGGAATTTTGTTTTATGGAGATTTTTTATGTTAAGGGTGAAGTATCCTTCCAGGTGGGATGTTGTTCCCTTGGTTTACTTTCCTCAATGAAGACTTTGTAATGATCAACTTTTGTAGAAGCAATTTATAATCCCACAACATGACTGGGAATAATCAAGTTTGGAATCTCCACTGTTGCTGAGAAACCAGTATTGGGAACTTGTTTTGAGGATGCCATTCACCACTGCAGGGAAGCAAAACACAACAATAAACTGTTAGACCTGGTATGGCCTTGCGGTATAGTAATGCTCTTGGTTACCTCGAAATATAGAGAATTTGAATGTCCCTGAGTCAATTTGTTGACCAAGATATCGTACTTATAGCATGTACATCATATTCAACAACTCTTCAAAGTGAAGAAGATTTGACAAATGGAATGTCCATCAAGTTGAGCGAAATATGAGAATGTATGTCATAGGAATTGAATTATGTTAAGGTTCTTACTTTGGACTGTCATTTATTTATAAACGAGGTTATTCCCCTGACATATTCAGCAATTGTAATTTGTACCTGAGTTGTTATTCTTTTCCTTGGGTGCTTTTGTATTACGATCAGTTTCACCTGCCCCAAAAACTAGGATGTGCATTGTAGCTAATGGCTCATTCCTAAAAAAAACTAGTAGTATAATTTAATCAAATGGATTGAATTGGAAAACTGGTTTCCTTGTAAGAAGACTCTGTTTATCATTGAAAAAAATTGCTCCTTTTAGTTATAGGCTTATAGCTGTATAAGCTTAGTGGGAATTTTGAACCACTGAGAGATAAGGGGAAAAAAGAATTATGGGGTGAGAGAGGCTCGAACTCTCGACCTCAGGATCACTCAGAAGCTATGAGACCTACGCGCTAGCCAACTGCGCCACCACCCCGTTGTTATTATGTACAATTAACAAGATATACATTAACAAAACCTTTTCCCAAAGACGACACAAGTCGACCCTAATAAGGTTCTTGAAAGTGTGATTCAATGATAACAGATAGAAACACACTATATGTGATTTCTTTGAGAGGAGAAGCAGAGTAACAGTTACTCCACAAGAAATTGAAACTAGTAGAGTCTGTTCAACTCAGTGTTTTTGTCAATACTTACATTAGTCATAAGGTGACCTATCATTATATTGTGTTAGAATTAAGTCCGGGGAGCGTTTACTCCGTGCTGGCTTAGTAGCCACACCAGAATGGTGGAAGCTAAACCTTATTCTGTTGTTCCTCCAGTCCAATGTAAATTTGCTGGCCATTAAACAAGTTTACCAAGATAAGCAAAATAATGTCCAAAATTTTGCTGTTCTTATGCCACCAACCACTTAATAAAGGTTAAATAGTTATCTTTCTTAACTTCGGATGTTTTCTGGTGTTGATCCGCATGTGTTCTTTTGCCTCCCTCACGATTTGATGGCTTGGCAGAAAAACGGGGATAGGCAATCTGACCATTGCATGTTTAATACAAGTAATGTGAAGTCGGATGAGCACCATAGAACCACCACTGATACAGTACAAGCTTCAGCAAGAACTAAAGGACTAAGCTATAAGCGACTGTTATGCATTCTGCTGGGCGCTGGCAAGGCTCACGGCCCAGACATAATCTACATGGCACTAAACTTCTTTTATACTGTAACACGTAATTTGTATACATTGATGAAAAAAGTAGAATCTTTCTTTTTAATGGACGGGGAAGTACCACGGTAGTTGTTTCCGACACTTGTTTTAGCCTTTTTTTCCCTGTTTATAGTAAAGTAAAAGAGTTTGTGTCAATGAAATGACAAGCAGTCCCCCCTCCTCAATGGGATTCCTCAACTGCGACACTTGTATAAGTACAAGTGTGACTATCCACTGCTGCTCCATTTTCTTTTGTTTTACTCCAAGATATTCTCCAACTTTGAAATAAACTGATCCTGTAGGAGGAGAGTGAAATGGAATCATGTAATGACAATGGCAAGCTGGAAGTGAGGATTCAGAGAGAGAGGCAACTTTACCTATTAGTTTCAATGTCCCTTTTCGCAAGCATTAAAGTCAAGAAGACAGGCACCATTGCAGCACATAAATGTTTGAGCGTGTGGCCACTCACAATATGATGAGTCCAGTTGTAGATTGGCTTATCAGCTGCTTCTTCAATCTTTGCTAAAAGATAAAATCCTGCATTATGCAGAAAAATCTCATTTCATATGCTGCAGGAATGAGATCACAGAACCCAAAGGACAAAAGAAATCAAACCTGCAGCCCACAGCCAATAAGTGGAATGTGTGTACATTGGAGGTAGCAAAATAGCCATGAGTGGGATGGCTAGGCATGGTACAAATTGCACTGCCGCATAAGGACGGAGATCATCAAAGAACCTTTCAGAAGGAAAATATACAATTCGCAACAGTTTTAGCTAAAAAACCCAAAGGATCTCAAGGAAAAAGCTCGAGTTATTTACTACTGATCTACACCATCCACTCCCCTCTAGCACGCTTAGAAATTGAACATGCAAGAAAGAGAAAAATCACATCCAACATTTTATAATTTTGGATAAATAAAAACGGGGACTCAATTCAATAATCTTCCTAATCTTAGCTCCGGCCTTTTACCAAGCTGAAACTCAAGGAGGATAGCTGGTTCCTCTTAAAGACACCTTCCTTAGCTCTATAATCTTACAATTGCAAGGACAACATGATTGCAGAGAGTAGTTCATTTATTTTTTTTGGAAAGCTGGAAGAGGCAAAGGAGTTGAACAGAGGAGTAGATTCTCCCTTATGGAAAGGGAAAAAAGCAGGTAAATTCTCAGTAAAGGAATGCTATAATGTCCTGACCAACTCAGTAACAGGAACTTGGAAACAAATATGGAAAGGGAAACCTCTGAAAGTGGCTTGCTTACTTGGATAATCACATATGATTCACTGTCTTATACTACCCTTATGCACCCATTGACATAGGGACTTCAGTACGTGCAGTAGATATAACTTATGCAAAAGCTGCAATGAGAACTTTAAGAATATAATTTCGCATTGTTCTTTCAAGTGGCAGTTATGGTGTTTGTTTCTGAACCTTTTGGTGTCATGGTGAGTGATGAGTAAGGATGCTAGGCACCCCAGTAAGTTGGCATGGACAGAATATAAGGAAACCATTGAAATCATGACGGTGCCCTTATGCACTCTATGGATCATCTGGAAAGGAAATACAAGTGTTCTGAAGGAAGATCTGAAGCTAAACAAAGAGTAAAATATAGAGGCTTCCAATTTTTGGTATTTGGTTTCAATGCAAAGTATATATGATTTTGACCGTCTGATGAACTTCATAACACTTAACATAGTCGGTAGTCTACTAGTATGTAATTTTGTAATACACCCACTTGGTGTTGCTTTTCTGAGTAATGTAATTGTCTAACTTATCTAAAGAAAGAACGAAAAGAAGGAACGCAGAAGGAGAGGACCCTAGGAGCATATTATATCCAAGGATACACTTTACAATTCTTCAACTTTTTCTTTTTCTTTTTTCTTTAAACAGTGACTCTTTTGGGGTGGGAGGTGGTTGGTGGGGGGGGAGGAGGGAGGAGCTTATTAGCCATTGTTGAATAAGAAGCTCACCTCCAATACATGATACTAATTACACCGGTGAGAAGCAATGGAATGAGAGACACAGTTCCCTTTCTCTCATCTATTCTTTCAATAATAAAGATACCAATGATGGACGTAAATGCAACAGTCATCTGCAACAGTAAGAGATGAGGTGTCAAATATAGGCATACAGAAGAAAATTTAATAAATAACAGCTTGCACCTAACATTTAGTACTTAGATAACCTACTGGCAATCTGTCCCACACAAGACTAGCATCATTTGGCTTGAGATGATAGTATGCGGACCCAAAAGCAACAGCTGCCACACCAATATAGAAGCAAGTCCAACCCCAAAGCTCTCCTTGCAAGCTTTCGATGCATATGTCAAATGGAATTAACTTCAAGTACTGGACATATAAACTAGAATGCAGAATCACTAATTCAAAGCCTTAACCATCAGCAAACCAGATATATCTCAACAGTTTACCTCAGCTTGAAATAGTTACCATGATGGCAAAGTACAAGACCTATCAGACCGACCACAAGGAAAGGGAAATTTGAGACCACATTCAGTGCATTGGGAATCCCTACATAAGAGAACAAAGGCATGAAAAACTGCAGCAGCAAATTCTAAATGCAAATATACCTCCCACTAGCCAAGCAAAATGAACCGCTGACATGAAAACAGGACCGGCAACATTTAGTTCACAATTAAAGGTAAATCTGATTTTACATATTGTGCATACAAACTAAGGTGAATTTCTGTCATCATGGAATTCAAACTTGTTAACTTTCACTGCATTGAAGAGCAAAGAGACATAATATTTGCTATTTTAGCTTAAAAATTACCAAATCCGAGTGGACACTAGTAAGATAAATCCGATAATATAACCAAGAGCACTCAATTTGTGTCGCAGAGTTACATAGTGGACACAGGGGAAAAAAGGAAAATAAGTGTAGGGACAAGGGAGGAGATTTTACCGAAGGATAGTTCACATTCGTCATTCAGTTGAAACATACGCAATTGGGGCTTATCGGCAGAAACGAATCAATTTAGATAGTCCCATCTAAGTTCACTATGAACCTTTAGGTACTTTTTATGAGAACTATGGACACTATCTAATAGTAAGAAGTCTAAAACAAATTCTTTTTCTATCCATTCAAACCATTATTGGTCATATTGCTCTTTATCAAGAAATCAAAGAAGCTATCCAGGGGTTTTCTCGAGCCTATCCATATAGTACCAACGTAATTGTATAATACCAGTGGGACTTCGGACTCTCCTATTCAGCTAGGTCCATAGTTCCAGAATTTATACCCAAACTTAGATCGATGAACAGAAGTTTTGCAGTCATAGTCTCAAACCCATTGTACAAATCTACTCAGCGGAATATGGGGGTACTTATGGCAAAACGGAGATTCATACTCCATTGATTTGTCCCGAGGTGCGAAGGCAATAATTTGGCAAAACGCAAATCCTATATCAACTAGTTGCGACATTGGATGACACCGATTAGGATTGTCGATATTTTGAGGCCCAAAAGATATTAGAAAGAAAAAAGGTTAGTCAAATGGATTAGGTGTCCATGATATTTTACTTGTGATTTCCTTTCACACAAATCTTCAATAGAACTTCCAGTAATAGAGAATGAAAGATTGGTACTGTATAAATAACGTTGAGATGAGATGGTAAGCGAGGTTACTGTTATTATCACTAGTCTATTTTAGAGCAACTCTAGTTTGAAGTTATTTATCCTAGTACCTCTCATTGAGTAACACTTAAACATTAAAGGCGAGAGCACAACATTAAATTCATGTACCTGAGTATTAAACTTTTCAAATTCACTATGATCATCCATATAAGAATGGGTAAACATCAATTGCCAAATAGCAGGAGCTAAGAGTACAGTGTACACTATGCTCCAGTGAAAAATCAGATGAGGAAAAATCAGCATATAACAGAGAGAAGCATTCTGCTGCGTGCGTTGTCCCCCCTGAGTATCTACTAGAAACTTCTTCATTTTCTCTGAATTAATTTAATCATGTTGTCACAAGCCAATCTCAGAAGTCAACTCCCATTAAAAAAATCATCATTATTTCGGCATGAGATTGGATCACAGCGGAACAGATACAAAACCAATTGAAAAGATAAACATGTTATTGCCATTCATCATTCAGAACTAAAATTAAAACAGCTCGTATACAGACACACTTCCCAAACAGATCCTCCTACATCTATACATAAACACTGGTTTATCAAGAATAGGCAAGAAAAGCACTTTGAATTGTTGATTAATCGTCAGAGATGTAGAACTAAAACATTTTTTAAATACGGAACTATATAAATAAGGGAGAAAACTCCATGAAAGGAAAATTAATGATTCATATAAATCCCTTAGTGGAAAATGTCCCGAAGAAATCCAACGAGTAACTAATAATCCTGTTATACAGAACAAAAGTAATGAGCTACCATGTTGTTAAAAGCGAAAACATTTAACCATATTTAGACACTGATATAAGTTCAAGACTCCGGAGTAACTAGTGAACCAAAAAAATAAAAAGCAACAACAACCAATTCATAAATCGAACTCTTAACAGTATCGCAAACTGAAAAGCTAAAGATCGAAAATATTAAAGAGAGAAAAATCATATAATTAATATTTAATGATGCGTATACCTAGAAACTTGCGTTGATCGGCAAAATTATGATATTCTTGAGACTGAGGAATTGCTGGAGTAACAATCATGAGTACTATGAAGCAGACGATTGCAACTCCCCATGCCCACACACTTCTCCTCCTCATTTTTTTTTGCCCTAATTGTGATGAAGCTCAACCTCAAGCTCTGCTCACAGAAATACTTTTGAGTTTTTTCTGGTTATCTTTTTTTCAATGGAAGGAAACTTCCTCGCTAAGTCGTTTCACTTTCAGAAACGGATTTTTTTCTGCTTAGTCCATGTGACATGTGAGTTTTTGAGATCTCCATGTGACGTGTGAGTTTTGAGATCTTCTTGTTAAAGACTGTTTGGATAGGATTAAAATTGGTGGAATTCATCGGTCATCTTTTAAAGTTGGCACGATTTTTAATTTAGACACCTTAAATAAGAATTGTTCATTTTAAATACCTTATATAGTATTTTGTTATGTCATTTTGACACTTTTTGCTGACAGGGCGTAGCGAGTTTAATAGACTCATTACCTGCGCGTGAGAGGTTAATTTTAGCCCATTTTTATTTTATTCTTTCTTCTTCTTCCTCATTTTTCTGCCATCATTTTCTTAAACTTAAACTGCTTCAAAGGTGAAAAGTGTTGAGAGAGATTTTAGAGTTAGATACGCATCTCCATGTGTAGTAGATTTGATGGTTAAATTGGTGCTAAATTTTATTGTTAAATCGGGATAGTTCAAAATCGTGAGTAAGATTAATACTCACAACTACTTGCTAATGTCTCAAAGTCTTGCAACTATTTCCTTTAATTTAACCCCCAGAATCTTTTTTGCAATCAAACTCCTTTTTAACTATACTTTGAATATGAAATAGGAATTATCTCTCACTCAAATGCTTAATTTATAGGAAAAAGTATTAATAGACACAATCTTAAAAAATTTCTATAACGAGTAGAGAGTTTGGGTATGACAAAGAAGACGAAAGGGCTGGGGTTGATCGCATTGGAGAAGACGACTGTGTGTGTGGTGGTGGCGGAGGATGGGGGTGAAGGGGGAGGGTTCTGCAAAGTAGATTTTTAAAAGTGTTTATATTCCCCTTTTATAATTATTTGTGCATAAATGTCAAGTGTCAACGATTTATTGGCTAATTTTTTATTTTACTCAAAATTCATTATTTTAAAATTATTTTGGAGAGAAATGACAAATGTCCTTATTTTATTCAACGCCTTTACACGTCATTAGCGAGTGTAGCACACACACATTGTACATATTGCTAACTAGTAAATTTGCACCGCGCTTCGCGCGGTTATAAAAGTCGATAGTTAGCAGATTTCGAACAAAGTCATAAGTTAATATTTTGATCCAAATGAAATTATAAAATTACGAAAATTCATATAAGATACAAAATAAAAATAAATTGTAGAAAGAACATATATATAAATAAATAATGGGTGAAAATCATTTACACCCCTTAACTTTGCTTTAAAAATCAAATACCCCCCTCAACTTTAAACAATAATCATTCCCCCCCCCCCTCCCCCCCCTTATCCTATACAATGTCTATTTTACCCTTAAAATTTTCATTTTTTCATTTATGTAATATCTTTTTATGTAATATATATATTTATTTTTCTAACCTAGGTATTTATCATTTTTAGTTAAATTCATTAACATTATTAATAAAATAATTCTTTTATAAATTAATTACAAAATCTAATGTTATTTTTTATGATTGATATTTTTATATTATATGCATTAATGGGCGTTTGGCCATGGAAATAAAAAAAAATCACTTAATTTGAAATTTTTAGAGTTGGAGTTGTGTTTAGTCATACCTTTTTGAAAGACTTTTTAGAATTTAAAGTGTTAAATATAACTAAAAAGTGAAAAAGTAAGATAGAAAAAAAAAATGAAAACAAGTATTTATGTGTTTTCACTTTCCAAATACAACTTCAAATTGTATTTGAAATTTTTATGTCCAAACAACACTTTTTGAATAAAGTAAAATAATATTCCAAAAAATAGTGAAAAATTCTTATGGCCAAACGGGGCCTAAGCACGTATATATAAATATATAGTTATGTACATAGATGCATGTTTTAATTCTCTCTCTCTTAATTTCTAATGTCTATTCAGATAAATGAGTTTTGGTTATCAATAATGAAATATTTTTTAAATTATAATTTAAAATTTATAAACAACAATCATTTAATTTGTTATAAATATACCTCTATTTTTAATTATTTTTGCATTACATTCAGTGAAATATATTTATAAAGTTATAATTATCCGTTATTTTTACTTTATAATTAAACATTAGAGTTTTGATTATTATTAATAAATTTATTTTTTATATTTGCTTATTTATTTTATTATGGAAGGTCATTGACTTATATACTCAATTAATATTTCTCATTTTTCTTTTTGTCATCTAAAAAATAATAATATTTTTTTATAGAAAATATGTTATATAGATTTTAAAAAATAATTTGTGATTATAAAGAAGTTTTTTTAGAAAAGATATAAAGGTTGATAATATAAGGGTAAAATAGGCATTTTGAAAAGTTAATTAGGATAAAGGGGGGAGAATGATTATTGTTTAAAGTTGAGGGAGGTGTTTGATTTTTAAAGCAAAGTTCGGGGGTGTAAACGATTTTTACCCAACCTGTATCTGTTAAAGTGGACTCTAATTACTATGAATATTTCAAGAGTTAGAATTTTGTCTAATAATTCATAGAGAAAATACATAAAGTCACCCCTAAAGTTGGACGTGATTTGTAAGTAGACACTTTAAGTTTGTGGGGGTCCTATTACCCCACAAAACTTGTTAAGACCATTATAAATACCCCTTTTGACTCATTTTTTTATCAGTTTTGAACTCAATAATATCGCGTGGATACACTTTTGTTTAATATATTATTTTCTCTTTAATTTATTTAACCCATTTAATAAAAATCGAGTTAAAACTGACCCGCTTCACTTTAGACCCATCCCATCGTCATCTTCTGGAACACACCCACTTTTTCTTCTTCTTTTTTCCTGTTTATCTTCTTGCTTTTCTTTTCCTCTTATCTTTTTCCTTCATAATTTTTTAAATCTCTTCCTTCTTGAGACTATTTCTTGATACTTAATTGTTCTGTCTATTTTTAACTTTTAATTTTTTTGTTGGAGTTATTATCTATTCTTTTTTAGTTATTAACTACAAGATCCCATTTTAATGGAGTTTCGATTACTGTAGTAATTTTAATTTTCAAATTAAAATTTGTACTTGGCTATTATAATAATATAGATAACTTGATTTCATAAATTTTAAACAAAATAAGAAGAAATTAAAGATAATACATGAAAATTTCTTATCTTTTTAATCTGACTTAGTTGAGGAGGAGCCAATTTCAAAACTCTAACAAGCTTCTCCAACGGCGTTAATGGAGAATTGGGGAAGAAGAGAAGATGGGTTGATTTGTAAAACATTAATTATTACACGTGACATTTTTTAATTGGTTTGTGGGGGGTTATTATTCATTTCATGCGCCTCTGTTGCGTGAGAACACGACTTGTGAGAAAATGGGTCAAAGGGGATATTTATAATGGTCTTAACAAGTTTTGTGGAGTAATAGGACCCCCGCAAACTTAAAGTGTCTACTTAAAAATCACGTCCAACTTTTGAGGGGACTTTATGCATTTTCTCTAATTCATAACATAGTAAGCATACAAGGAACGAGCCACTAAAGAAACATCATCATATTTAGGGGTATACAAAATCGAATCGCAAATCGAATCAAACCATAAATCGAATCAAATCACAAAAATAACCCGACTAATGGTTTGGTTTGACTTGATTTGATATTGAAAAAAAAACCCGATAATAATTGATTTGGTTTGAGTTTAACTAAAAAAAAGTAAAATCGAACCGAACCAACCCGATATTACGTGTATATTATTTTTTAAAATATTTTATACATGAAGATATTTATTGTGATGTAATTTATAAACATTTCTTAAACTTTTTCATAGTTTTTATCTGTCAACATATTATTTCAAGTTTAAACTTAGAATTTTTAAATGGTCTAATAAGTTTTTATAACTCATAGGTATTAGTAACTCAAATAAAGCTCAAATCAATACTAATGCTAACAAAAAATTATTCAATTTAACACTAGGAATGACAATCATGTTTGATATCTATTCTTTAATTTTGATAAATACATAAACTAATTTTATTTTTCTAGTTAATATTTAGTCATGTAGTTAATACTTATTAAACTTATTTTAGCATGACTTAATACTGTTAAATTATGATTATTTTTATTATGACTTATTAATATGCAATATTTATTCTATGCGATTTCATTATTGTTTTGGTTGAATATTTTACTGTCATCACTCATTTATATTTTGTGTTATTTTTTTTAAAAATACCTTAGATAATTGTATCTTGCTAGGACTAAAGAAATATTTGAAGCACAAGTTAATTATATGTTTGTATGAAGTCTTTACCGAAAAAATCTGAAAACCCCGAGGAAATCGAAATAACCCAAAAAAACTCGAAGTTGGAAAATCCGACTTTTATTGATTTGATTTGGTTTATAAATTTAAAAATCCGACACTAATGATTTGGTTTGATTTTTAAAATGTCCGAACCAACCCAGTTCAGGTACACCCCTAATCATATCAATGTTACTTATTATACATCTGTTAGTAACAATAGAAATTATGTTGGAAAGACTCGTTACTGAATCATTATAAAATGAGAAAATCTCAGAAGCATGAGAGTAGATATATGTCTAAGTCTAGTGCTTTGAGACCTGTCTTATTTCAGTGACAAAATAGGCGATTGCTCCAAGACGACAATTGAAGGAGAAATTGTAAGACGACTTTCTTTCTCAGTGAGTGCATTTGGCACTGCGTTTTGCTCAATGTATGCATGTTAGATCAACCAACTCGTGAATAAAGTACATGCAATTAGTATGTAATTGATTGATGATGTTGAGTTATGTGATGATATCACGTGCATCAATATTTATATGAAATTGGTTGGATTGGTCAGGACAGGTGAGAATGACACGAACTACATTTGTGAATGAGTTATCACGTAGCAGACGTATTGCATGCATCCTTAATTTCAAAGATGTTCAAAGTTTGTATTTGTATTGAAACAACGAAATAAGATATGATTTGTATTTTTTCAGTTTGAGCATGACAAATAAAGCGTATTGAGGTAGAAGTTAAGCTAATTTTGGAGATACACCTGAGTAGGCAGATTGTCATGGCTACAAAGACAAATGAAATAATGATTTTTTTAAAAATTGTCAAACGCCAAAATTCATTTAAAATCGAGTGTGCATAATTTGGAATGTTGAAGTGAATAATACAAAATTTAATAGAGAACTTGTTGTTTCGTGCAAGAATCCGAACAGTGAAATATATCCTTATGCATGTATTAGATTTACTAATATACTCTACCAAACGACCCCTAAGAAGTAGTGTTTTTATACTAGTATTAATACAACATTCGTACAAGTAATATGAAGTTCAAAATTATTTTTTTTAGAAACTCTAGAAATATTTACTTAAACCATTTCTTTAGAAAAATCATTAAAAACCCAATTTTGAAGAAAACATTTATTTCGCTACCAAATCAAGTTGACGCATGCCGACGACGTTCCCGGCAATGTAGACAAGCAAAGCCCCGTCAGCACACAGCCCCACAATAGAAATTCACAATATTCCCCCTTCCGTTCTCTCTGTCTGCAATATATAAATCAAAACCCTCAACTCCCGCCGCAGGGTTTCTCTCCTCCACAGCCGCCTTCACCTTCCACCTCCCTACAGAAAATCTCCAACACTCCATAGGGATCGAAGAGAGAGAGAGAGAGAGAGAGAGAGAGAGAGAGAGAGAGAGAGAGAGAGCGAGTTTAACCATGGCGCAGTCACTGGAGCTGTTATTGATTCAATTTCTTATGCCTGACAATGACGCCAGACGACAAGCAGAGGACCAAATAAAGCGTCTTGCAAAGGATCCTCAAGTGGTTCCATCACTGATTCACCATCTCCGCACCGCTAAAACGCCTAATGTTCGTCAGCTTGCGGCGGTACTCCTACGTAAGAAGATCACTGGACACTGGGCTAAGTTGTCTCCTCAAGTCCGTCAGCTCGTAAAACAGTCCCTAATTGAGAGCATCACCATGGAACACAGGTCCTTTGGTTCATTTCTCTCACTTTTTAGTTCCAGTGCAGTAATTTGACTGAGCGCTGTGCACGACACATTTTGCTATTTATTGATGATCAGTATTGTAACTTTATTTGTCGCAACTAATTTTCTAGGCTCTCTATCCATATTTTTCAAAAAGCACTGCGTTATTACTTTATAAACTCTGCTGGATTAGAATGAACTGAGTGTTCGTACAATTCTTCAATTCTTTTTGAGTAATTCGGTTTGCTCTTATCTGATCAACATATAGAGTATAGCACATGTAATGTTAACCGTATACAAGGTTTTGCAGAACTAAGAGGCTTTTTGTTGAGCTTTTAATTCATTTTGAAAGAGATTTTATTTTGACTGATGAAGTCAATTTTGTTAACTGATTATTCTCATAATAATGGATGGAAGAATCACTGATTTTTCAAGCAAGCTAATTGAAATAGAGTTGTACTTTCTGTGGTAATTTACTCAATGATGCATATGTGTGAGGAAAAAATTAGATCACGCGACCTTTACATTTTCCTCTCTTTTTTTCTTTTCTTTTCTGGAGGTGCGTTGAATTGCCTTACTTATAAGGTGTTATTAGGCCTCTAATGGAAGCTTGGAAAGATGAAATTTTGCCTGCAAATCATACTGATTTAATGTGATGCTCATTTTTCAGCCCTCCGGTGAGGCGAGCTAGCGCAAATGTAATTAGTATTGTTGCAAAATATGCGGTTCCAGCTGGAGAGTGGTCAGATTTGTTGCCATATTTGTTTCAGTGCAGTCAAAGTGCACAAGAAGATCACAGAGAGGTATCCTATACTTGATCGCCATCACATGTTTTAGTTGGATGAACACTTGATATGGTCCCTTTCTTTTCAATTACTGCAATGTAGCTTCTGGGTTGGCATAAATGAAAAGCTTCATACATGCTACCCAAAAATGTTGATTGCTGTTTGCCAATAAAATTCCTTGTGATTGCTAGATTTTATCATTCTTAGTCTATTATAGAAGTCTGATAATACCCTTATGTTACAATTTCCATTAACCATTTGTAAATGTCATGTGTAAGTGTAAACACCCCTACCCTCTGGAAAATAGTACTTAATTTTCCCCTCACACTGCGCATGCAACTTCATTTTGAAAATTCAAAGTGTTTGGCTGTTTCAACATACTGGTAGCTTTTGTCTGAATTCAAGTAACACTGAGGTAGAATGCATGTTAAACCTTTGTCAGTTCCTTTTTTGTCTTTCCTAATGAGGATCAGTTGATAAAATAAGCCAATAAAATAAAACTGTCAACGTAATTTTTTCATGAAAAGGTGAGGAACTGTCAGTATTGTCACTACATCTTAAAACAGTCTGAAAGAATTGGTTCAGCTCAAGTTTATATGTTTTGAATTCAATCTGCCATGATCAAGGTTTCTTAATTAAAAATTGTCTGCGCTAGCCATTTAACTGCTTATGTAACCTCTTTTGGAGTGAATAATGTCCTCATCTATAAAACACGAGCATCAGTTAATTGTTAATCCATATAAAGAAAATGTCGCTGTCGTCAATCTTCCCCTCCCTTTGGATTGGGATAATGATGCCCTCTGTTCCATCTTCTGCAATTGCATGTAGGATTACTTATTTTAGTGGACTAATGGGTTGTTTCATTGTTTCGATGATGCAAGGTGGCTTTAATTCTTTTCAGTTCCTTGACTGAAACTATTGGGAATTCCTTTCAACCATATTTTGCTGATTTGCAATCGTTGCTGCTCAAGTGCCTTCAAGACGAAACAAGTAATCGTGTCAGAGTTGCAGCTCTCAAGTAATGTTTGTTTGAAAACTGCTGAATTTCTTAACCCAGAAACTACATATTATAATTCTTAACCGCAAGTGGTATCAAATCATGTTAACAGGGCAGTTGGATCTTTTCTGGAGTTTACTCATGATGAGGCAGAAGTGGTGAGTATGTTTTGTTCATTATGCCATCTTATGGCTCATGCAGCTTCCATGTTTCAAATTATTGTAAAGTTTTTTTTTTTAAAAAATAAATATTGTTAGAGCAAACTTGGTGTAGAGACTGACATTGAGTGAAATTGTTGGGATCACATGAATTCTTTTGAGTCTTGAGAATAATTAACGATGCTTGTTAGTTTGTAAATATCTTAACTGCCATCTTATCCTGAAAATGTGTCTGCTCCGGTTTCCTGCCTGCAGATCAAGTTTCGCGAGTTTATCCCTAGCATTTTGAATGTGTCAAGGCAGTGCCTTGCTTCAGGCGATGAAGATGTTGCTGTGCTTGCTTTTGAAATATTTGATGAGCTAATAGAATCTCCGGCACCTCTACTTGGGGATTCCGTTAAAGCAATAGTTCAGTTTTCTCTTGAAGTTTGCTCAAGTCCAAATTTGGAGTCGAACACACGCCATCAGGTAGGAACATGATATGGTTACAGCTTAGTCAAACTGTTGGTACTTGGATGTTGTGATGCTTGCATACTATTTTTGCCTGTTCGACGTCTGTTACTGGTTCTTAAGTGTTTTACTTTGAATTGTTGGTTCATTTTTCAGGCTATTCAAATAATCTCGTGGCTAGCAAAGTACAAGTCAAATTCTCTTAAAAAGTACAAGCTAGTAACACCAATTTTGCAAGTTATGTGTCCATTGCTTGCCGAGTCTACAGACAGAAATGAAGATGATGATCTTGCTCCAGACCGAGCTGCTGCAGAAGTAATTGATACCATGGCTCTGAATTTATCTAAACATGTATTCGCACCTGTTCTTGAGTTTGCTTCTTTAAGCAGTCAAAGTCCAAATGGGAAGTTCCGGGAAGCTTCGGTTACTGCTTTAGGTGTCATATCTGAGGGTTGTTTGGAACTTATGAAGAATAAACTGGAACCCATTCTACATATTGTTTTGGGGTCTCTTAGAGATCCTGAACAAATGGTGAGAGGAGCTGCTTCCTTTGCCTTGGGCCAATTTGCTGAGTATCTGCAGCCCGAGATAGTTTCTCACTATGAAAGTGTCCTGCCATGCATTTTAAATGCTGTGGAGGATGTATCTGATGAAGTTAAGGTGCGAACAGGCTAAGATATAGTTAAGTCCTTCCCCTGGTGACTATCTCTTCAAAAATGGTTTCTTTCCTGTGCAGGAGAAGTCTTACTATGCATTGGCTGCATTTTGTGAGAACATGGGCGAAGAAATTCTTCCTTTCCTGGATCCTTTGATGGTAAAGTTACTTGGTGCTCTCCAAAGTAGCCCTCGTAATTTGCAGGAAACTTGCATGGTAAGGGTCTTTTCAGATGCTTAAAAATAGCTTTTTCTCTAGGCTGAAGTTGCGTCACCTTGTGACACCTATTTTCTCCTTCTATTGCAGTCTGCTATTGGTTCAG
Source organism: Jaltomata sinuosa (assembly GCA_003996215.1). Taxonomy (NCBI): domain Eukaryota; kingdom Viridiplantae; phylum Streptophyta; class Magnoliopsida; order Solanales; family Solanaceae; genus Jaltomata; species Jaltomata sinuosa. The sequence goes on along the minus strand of QJPP01007525.1, from coordinate 1,873,751 downwards.
TTGCATCTGCTGCTGAACAAGCATTTGTCCCCTATGCTGAAAGAGTTCTAGAGTTGATGAAAGTTTTCATGGTGCTTACAAATGATGAAGACCTCCTTTCACGAGCTAGGGCTACTGAATTGGTTGGGATAGTTGCTATGTCTGTTGGAAGGACAAGCATGGAACCAGTTTTGCCGCCTTTCATTGAAGCTGCAATTTCAGTGAGAATCTTTATAAGAGAATCTTTATAAGCTCTCACATGTAGGGTTGCTTTCAAATTTACAAAAAATTCTTGATAGGTTTTTAATCTTTTGATGCTATCAGGGTTTTGGATTGGAGTTTAGCGAGCTTCGGGAATACACTCATGGTTTCTTTAGCAATATAGCGGAAATTTTAGATGAAGGATTTGCTCAGGTACCACTGATGTTTTGGATCTTTATACATTACACGCTATTTTTTCTTCTATAACTTCCTTTTTTTGAAACAGTACCTTCCACATGTCGTTCCTTTGGCATTCACCTCCTGCAACCTAGATGATGGTTCTGCTATTGATATTGATGATTCCGATGAAGATGAAAATGTTCATGGATTTGGTGGTGTGTCATCTGATGATGAAGCGCATGATGAACCTAGGGTTCGTAATATCAGTATAAGAACTGGTGTATTAGATGAAAAGGCAGCTGCAACTCAAGCCCTTGGCTTATTTGCTTTACATACAAAGAGTTTTTACGCGCCGTATCCTTTTCTCAACAATACATACAAATACTTATCTTGTATGACTTTGATGCTAATGGTTTTCTGGATTCCTTAATGTAACTCAAGTTACTTGGAAGAGTCACTGAAGATTTTAGTGAGGCATTCTAGCTATTTCCATGAGGACGTTCGAATGCAAGCCATTATTTCTCTCAAATGTGAGTAGTAATGGGCTGCTTTCTCTGTTGATCTCATCTTAATGTTAGCACTAGCATTTTGCTGGTTGAATGCTGGACCTGGGGTATATATGTTTGTGTGTTGTATAACATGTATGTGTTATTAGACACTTGATTTTGAATATCTATATGCGATTAAGTTTACAGGGTTTATAAATATCTGATACTAGTTTTAAATACTATGGTAATTTATAAGATGATGCCATTTTATTTTCAAAATTACTAGTGCAAGCTAAAGCTAGTCCATAAGCGCTCTTTTCTGGATCTCTTTGATTGCAGATATTCTGATAACTACACAAGCAGCATTGCAAGGTCATAATGTGAGTAATGAATCCATCTCCGTCCATCATTGTTGTATTTAGTTTATCATTTATAATTGCAAGCAGTTGATGCTTTTTGTCGAGTGGTCTTTCTCAATGGATTTTTGACAGCTGTAAAGTTGTAATGATGCATCTGCTGTGATAATTTATGAGTTCCATGTTTGTTGTGGTCAATCTGCTGCAGATTTGGGTGAATTATCAGTTATTCTTACGTAGTGCTAGAGGTTATGTGCTGTAAGCCTGATACACAACATATTTTTTGTGTGTTTTTTTCGACGGGCTCTTCTCTGAGTTAATCTGAGCTTGCATAGATTTCTCCTTGCTAGTCCTGCATTAAATCTGAGGGAGTATCCAGGTTACAAAATTTTGGTAGAGAAACTACGAGGCTCAACAAAGATCCTAGGAATATATATGTGGTTAGTTTGTATTGTTAGAATGCTCCATTTTCTTGACAGCACTGTCTTGCAAGTCCTTTACATCAAAAACATATCTATGTATGATTCAATTTCCTCATATGTAGACAGATTGCCGAATATTCTCATTTGCAGTAATGTAACCATATCCCTTGGCTGTAGTCTTGTTCAGTTTTGAAGCTAGATTTATGTAAGATATTTTTGTAAATATCATCACTTTTTGACCTAAACTTGAAAAAGAGATGGAAAGCTACATTCCCTGAGAGGGGAACCATTACATCGTGCAACTTCCTGGAGTTTCTAAACAGTGATTTCCACATAAGAAATGCAAATTCTCTTTTAGTAGATGAAACTTCAAGAAATGCTTTCCCCCTCAAAGTAAATGTAGAAATTGAGGTATTACATGGCTACTTTTTGTGGCAATACTATTAAATATGCAGTGATACTGTTAAAGCTTGTAGTAATGCACAGCAAGTCCTGGATAGAAACGAGCATCTGAAAACTCATTTAGTATATAGGTTGAGCCATTGAAGTAATTGTGCTGCCTTAGGCTGAAGTTCACAGATTTTACGATTTAATTACTATGTTTATTTAAGCTTTCAATGAAATTAGTGATGTATGATAATATCTCTGATGTTAATGACTGCTTCATCTCTTTTTTTCCCTCTTTGGCAGGAGGGAATGACAAAGATAAAGGAAGTTCTTGGTATGATTTATCTTCTTCGTGTCAGTCATATAGTCTGTGGTACAAATCTATCATCTCAGTGTCTAAAAATGTTTCGCTTTGCAGATACTGTGATGAAAATTTATATAAAGACAATGAATGAAGATGACGACAAAGAAGTTGTTGCGCAAGCTTGTATGGCTGTTGCTGACATCATGAAGGATTTTGGTTACATGGCTGTTGAGCCCTGTAAGTGTGCACATTTTGGTTCCTTCAGGTTCTCCAGTCATAAAAAATAGATTCAGAATTAACTTGTTTTTCCCGTCTTGATAGATATCACTCAGCTTGTGGAGGCAACTGTAGTTCTGTTACGTGAGCAGTCTGCTTGTCAGCTCGTAGAATCAGATAGTGAAGCTGATGATGACGACACTGAACATGACGAAGTGCTAATGGATGCTGTTTCTGATCTCCTCCCTGCATTTGCAAAGGCCATGGGTTCCCATTTTGCTCCAATCTTTTCAAAGCTGTTCGAACCTTTGATGAAATTTGCAGTGAGTTTGGGGATGCTCCCCCCTACAATTTCTTTTTGTCAACTCTTCATGTTTTTCTGTCCTTTGCCTCAGAGAGTAGCTTTAGTCGCAGAGTTTCATGTCATAACCCCTGCAATTGCAGAAAGCATCACGCCCACCTCAAGATCGGACCATGGTCGTTGCGACCCTTGCAGAAGTTGCTCAACACATGGGTGCTCCTATTGGTGGCTATATTGATGTAAAATTTAGAAAACTAGTTAATTGGTTCTTTTCTTCTCCTCTCCAATACACACACACACACTGTTTGATAGTTCTGCAACTGAATTGGGGAATATTTATCATGCTTCAGACTGTGATGTCCCTGGTACTTAAAGAATTAGCTTCAGCAGATGCTACAAACCGAAGGAATGCAGCATTTTGTGTTGGCGAGTTGTGCAAAAATGGTGGTGATGCTGCTTTGAAGTATGCCTTCGCTTGCACACCTTGTTTGTCTATCTACTTCTGTTCCTAATATATGTTCTGAGTTTGTGGGGCTGTAGCCACTGATTTATTTACCATTTACCTTCTTTGTTGGTACACCTAAATCTGATTTATTCACTTTATTCTAGATATTATGGGGATTCCTTACGGGGCCTTTATCCATTATTTGGCGAAGCTGAGCCAGATAATGCGGTGAGGGACAATGCTGCTGGTGCGGTGGCAAGGATGATAATGGTTCATCCGGAGACAATCCCACTGAATCAGGTGTAGAATCTGACCTTTCTATTGTTTTTTGGCTTTGAAGGTTTCCCTCTATTTGCTATGGTCGTTATATGTTGTACTTTCTTTAGGTGCTACCTGTTTTCTTGAAAGTTCTTCCTCTAAAAGAAGATCATGAAGAATCCATGGCAGTCTACAGTTGCATATGCAATCTTGTTTTGTCGTCTAACTCTCAGGTATTTTCATGTCTCATCTTATCTGTCACGTTGATATACTTTTCTTGAGCCGTGGGACTATAGGAAACAGCCTCTCTACCTTCATAAGGTAGGGGTAAGGCTGTGTAAACACCACCCTCTCCAGACCCCACTTGTGGGATTACACTGGGTATGTTGTATCTTTTCTGTCACGTTAATTATCATTCTTGTTTCCTTTATGTTTTCATCTTCTGTGGAATGTAATATTATACACGTCTTTACTTCTGTTTGTTTTGTGAATATGCAGATCCTAGCTTTGGTTCCGGAGTTGGTAAATGTTTTTGCCCAGGTTGCCATGTCACCTGTTGAAACCCCTGAAGTCAAGGCTCATGTGGGAAGAGCATTTTCTCACCTAATTTCTGTTTATGGTCATCAAATGCAGCCTCTTCTGAGTAATCTTTCACCTGCACATGCTAATGCCCTTGCAACTATTGCACCTCAGAGCTGACATGTAAAGTGCCTTTGAGAAGAGCAAGTTTTATATCTTATTTTTTGGACATGCATCCATGGTGGAAGAGCAGCTAATTAGGCTGATTGCGTCCAGGTATAGTCTTATCTAGACCATTGCTATCATTCTTCATTGCAACTAAAGATGCAACATACATGTCAAGTAATGCCATCTCGACCGGCAATTCATTTTTCATTATTTTAATGCAATTATCTTTATGCAAAAACAAACCTGAGATATCTGTAGTTCCTTGCTCAACTGTAGTATTATCATCTGCCTTACTGGTGATTTGTTTTGATTTGCATTCGGTTGATCTATTTATGTTTTCTTGTAGCGTGATTTGTTCACTTTATTGAAAAAAATGTTTTATTTGAGTATGAATGTATTAACAGTTTTTGCACTTGTTCGCCTCTTGTGTTCTAAAACATTCCCCCCAAAACAACTTCATGCTTAATATAGTCTGCCTCTACATATCCAACTGAAGTTGTAATGACGATTGAAAACAAGTTTGCTTTGATATTGTGTCCACTATGCATCGTTACCCTCGTAATTTCTTCAGCTGAAGTTTAATAGACTTTTACGTGTACTGTTCCATTCTTTTTTTCTCCATTCTTTTTATGTTCCATACTTCGAACAAGGCATAAATGGATACTTAGTTCTGTTTTCTTTGTCTGTCGAAGGTAATTTACTCAAAATTTTGCAATTTTTGTTATTTTGCAGGTTTGCGTTTTATTTTTGGTCAGGTGTCAAAGTTTTCCATGGAGATGCAATATCTTCCATTTTGACACAGAAGAGTGTATTTCTTTCTTACTTTCAGCGTGATGTGATGGAGGAGAGGGGTGGGATTTGTTAGCCATTTATAGATTGTTTTATTTATTTATTATAAGGTGTCAGAAAGAAACTAGGAAAGAAAGGGCTGCTGGAAGTTATGTTGTGTGAGGTTTCTTATATACATAGTTCTTTTTCGGAAAAACTTCAGTGTGTATATCCACAATTCTTTGATGTTTAAGGTGGGGTTGCTGTATAATTTATGACTTGCTATATTGTTTGGAAGATTATAAGTCAATTCTTTTAGATCTTTTGGACTGAATTTGCTAAGTAAGCCTCTATATGAGATGTGGCTCATGGCTCTGCTGATTGATTTTTCTCTCTTTTCCTTTTCCTGTTTTAGTTGTATGTAAATCATCATGAATCTTGGTGGTGTTTAGGATAAATAATTCTTTCCCTGTACCCCAGACCCAACCACCACACCAACAAAAAAAAGAAAAAAGAATCATTTGTTTAATTGAGAATATGAAGTTGTATAGTATATGTTTGGTCATATTGATTCACCTTTTGTTATTTCAAAACGTTCATTATGAAATCTTTTTGTAGGAGACTCTTCGGATACCACCTAAGTAGAGAGTCCCTCTGTGTAATAGCAATCGTATTTATATAATATCTATATATATTTTTATTTTGAATAAGAAAAAGAATTTTGGTGTTATGACAAATAATATGAAGTTGTATTTAGAAATTGTGTTATTCTTAGAAGTTTTATCAAAAGTTAAAATGATATCACACCAATGTTATATAACAAATAAAAATTCTAATGTGTTTCTTTTTACAAAGTATTAAAATTAACGTAGAAGGAAATCTATATTGATTAATGAAAATGAAGAACATGCCTAACCATCTGCTAACATTGTTTTTTAAATCAATAACTCTCAATATTTTCTTACTGGAAATAAAATCTAGACAATTGAAGTAGAAAGACAAAATTATAATTTTAGTATTTAAAAACAACAGAAGTAGCGAACTGGGAAAAGAAAAAAAAGGGTGCCGGTTAAAATTGATATTGTGTTGCTATAAAAAGTAAGTGGGTGGTGTCAAATTGTAAATGATTCCAGAGAGATGGCGTCTTGCTACGCTCCAAACTTGTTCTTTCCTTGTTCTTCATCATCCATTCTTGGTAATCATACTGAATTAACTTACCGGCCATACTTCAGTCACTATGCGTCACCGGCGAAGATTAATCGGCGGCTTTCTTTTTCTTCTGCTGCGCTGCCGTTCGACCTTTCTCCTCCTCCCATCGACCACGACCTACTAGTAAGTATGATAAATACCAAATTCTTACTTTCTTCAATGAACCCAACTTGTTTAATTCTTAGTGTTTTTCAGTTGGTAGTTCTTCATTCTTGAAAGTCAATTTTGTATAGTATGTGAAGGAAGATTGATTGTGGGCTTTTATCAAACCATAATGATTTCTTTCCAATTTATTTTATGTCATTGTCTTGTTCAATGTACTATCTTGCTGGGTAAAATTACTTGAATTATTTGGATAATGAATACTAAAGCTTGAAACACTTGAGTAAACTAGTGAACCTAACAATAAATGTCGTCCTACAATCCGAAGAGCCAATGCTAACCTTGGTCCGAGTTCCAGAAGAGGGGATATTGGGCGATTCTTCCCATTTATCAAAGTCTTGCGGAAAGACCACATGTTCACGTGCACCATAAACTACCTACTAAATTCGCCCCTTACAACAAGAGTACAAACTTACCCACTTTCAGAACCTCACCGAAGGAAACAAATTTTCTTTCTTAAAGAAAAACAAAAACAAATACTCCATGAAATAAAGAGGAGTTTGGGGGAGTGAGGGGTAGACATGGGTTGTTGGTAATGGGTGCCCCTCCAACCAATGCCTCCATTCACCCCCTGCTCGGAATGTCTCACTTCAGTAGTCAGTTAGACTTCAAAAACTTCTTTCTGAACAACGAGGATACAAGAAGGAAATGTTGTTATGTCTGTTAAATGTTTCCTGATGAACAAGTGAAGGATGAGAGTCACTGACCTGATGCTTCTACATGCTTTCATTCTTGGTCTCCTTAGAGTTGGCTTGTTTAACTTTTTCTTCTTTTGATTCCTGCAGGATACTATGACAGTTGCTGGGGCAAAGGTATCAGATGATGGGGTAATAGGAAAGTTCGATAATGACGAGGAGGCATTAGATGCTGTTGAGAATGGCGTTGTGGTGTGTACCTAGCTTGATTCAGGTTTTCTTGGTAATTTTAATTATTTCTTTTCCTATAAAAAAATTTCCTTGTCATATGAATTTCATCTGTTGATTAAAAGATTGTTGTGGTCTAATTTTTCCTATTATATGTTGTATATTTTACTGCGATATCTGGAATTAAACCTGGCTTTGTAAGGGAACCTGTATACTGCTCACTGCTCAGTTTAGTCTTGCAAAGTGTGACCTGATGGTATCATTCATTTTGTTTTAGGTTGTGGATCTTTCACACTATGGCAGGATAAGAGGTAAATCCATCCACAAATTTTCATACTGAAAATGATTCTGTTTTTCTTTTTTGAGCAAAAACTTTTAATCTGTGAATAATCTATTGACATTGAGGAATAGAGGTTAGGTTAGCTGCGTAATATATCTAAAAGTAAGTCCATCATCCACATTCATTTTCTAATAAAATAGTAACTTCTTCCCACCTTTGAGTTAAGCGATTCTGTGGAATGTGGTTTTATGCTTATTTCCTAGTGCAAGTCATGTGGATAATGGATGCGAAAATTACTTTTAACTCTTGTTCTCGTGCTAGTTATGTGTTATTGACTGACTGGAGTTTAGTTTTTCTACTTAGTTGGAAATATTTTTGAGGCTACTTCTTCATAGTTGTTGTTTCAGCAATCTCTCTGTCTTTTCATTTCAAACAGTTAGTGGAGACGACAGGGTTCAGTTTCTTCACAACCAAAGTACTGCCAACTTTGAAATTCTTCATGAAGGGCAGGTATTTACTTGATTTAGGCAACTCTGGGTTGATAAAAATAGCAAACTCCACTAGTGTTCTGATTTTATATTTCATGTCTGGGAATTGTAGGGATGTGACACTGTTTTTGTGACACCAACTGCTAGAACCATTGATATTGCCCATGCTTGGATTATGGTAACCCTTCATAGTTCCCTTGCTGAGAATTGGTTTCTTGTGTCCTTAGCTTTCATATGTTAGACTATTATTGAAGTGCATCTTACATTTCACAGAAAACGGCAATCACATTGGTGGTCTCTCCAGTGACCAGGGAAAGAATAACTGATATGCTTAAGAAGTATGTCTGGAACTGCCATGCTTTTTCTCTGGATTGCTCTCGCTCTTGCTTATCTATGCTTGAATAGTTTTTTGGGGCCTACCCAGTTGTTTTTACATTACTTACCTGCTGATTTAACAATATGTCATACTTCTATTGATAGGTACATATTCTTTGCAGACAAAGTTGAAATTCAAGATATTACCGAGCAAACGTCCTTGTTTGTACTAGTAGGGCCTACAAGTAACCAAGTAAGAACTGTGTCTAGTTAATCGTCGAACAAAGTGATAGTATTTGTTATCTTTTTGCTTCTCTTAAAAGCTAAAACTAACTTTTGTATGTAATGGTTTACCAACAGATAATGGAAGCTCTGAGTCTTGCTGACATAGTTGGACAGCCATATGGATCACATAAGCATTACAGTGTAATTGGATACTTCCCTCTCTGATTCATCTGCTGGACAATGTTAACTTTCTCGCATAATTTAGGTCACAGTATTCACCAAACTTTGCATCGTAAAGTAGATTCTGAATCAACCAAGTTAAATTTAATGTATTTCAAAAAATATGAACCTTAGACCTGTTTGGTTTAAATTATTTGATACTCCTAACCCATATTGTTTGATCTAATTACTATCTTAGTATGTGCAAGATATAACTTCTTTCCTCAAATTGCAAAGTCCAACAATATTGAAAAGTAAGATTTAAGATATCATGATATCACTTCCTATCATTTTGTATTTAATATGACTTCTTCATGCCCTTTTCCACATCTTCTCACCAATACTCTTAACACTATGTTGCTCGGACTCCTCGAAAATGTCATCGGGTGCGTGTCGGATCCTTCAAAAGTAGTGCATTTTTGGAGGATCCGCCACGGGTGCGGCAACATTTTTGGAAAGTCCGAGCAACTTAGCAGTCTAACATATGTTTACTAAACTGATGGGTATAATAAGTCATTCAAGCAATGTTCTCTTAAATTCCAATTAAGTACAAGTCAAACAAAAGGGATCAAAGTGAGCATTCAAATAAAAGAATTACTTATGATTGGTAATAGCTCTGACTATTGATTATCTTGTGAAGTAACTTAACAACTAGTTTGGTTACAAAACGATTTAATGTGAAGTGGTGATTAAATTGTGTCAAATAATCCAAACCTGAACAATGATTTCCAATGTTCTTCTCTTTTTCAAAGGAGACGCAATGCTTTTGAAAACATTGAAATGTTCAGATTTTTTTGGGCCTCTTTTCATTTTTAGTTCATGCATCAATTCACCAAATTCTCACTTGCATTATTAAGAAACATGAGTATCTATCCATTTAGTCGTCATTTCCAATTGCAATCTCTGAAGTCAACCTTGTGCTGCATTCATGATGGTTCTTGTATTGTCAGAATCAACCTTCTGAATATAGAATATTTCAGTTTCTCTGCCATTGGCAATATCTGCAATTAATGTCCTTTCTTACTACTGACTTCTCTCCTGTTTAGCTTCTGTTGGTGTAGTTGTTCTCATGTCCTATATGTTGTTAGATTGATTGCAATATCTTGCGCATATTGTCGTGCCTGAGTTTTCCAAGAAATAAGAGGTGTCACATTTTACTTTTTCTTATGAAATTCATTAACATGTGAAGGTAAATGGAATGCCAATAACTGTGGGAGTGGGAAATATTATCTCTGAAGAAGGTTATTCATTACTGATGTCTCCAGCCGCTGCTGAATCTGTCTGGAAAACTCTTCTAGGTCATGGTGCTATCCCAATGGGTTCTAATGCATGGGAAACTCTAAGGATACTTCAAGGTAATTGAAGACAATTTGGTTTTCTCTCTTTTTATTGTTAGTATTCCTGGTAATATCTTCGGTTGAGATCATGATTCCATTGTGTTCTGACCACCTGTTATGCTTTAGGTTCTTGTCCTCAAGTTTCGAGCAATCAACAGCCTGTCTGATGTTATTCCCAATATTGATACAGAAAGCTTTGTGTCTTAATTCATGCAGGAAGACCAGCTCCTGGTAAAGAGCTCACAGATGAGTTTAATGTTCTGGAGGCTAATCTGTGGAATGCTGTTTCTCTGAATAAAGGTTCATGGCTCCTATAATCTGTAGTTATGCTTCCTTCTGTTTATAGTTTCTCAAGCATGAGAAATTAATTTCAGGGTGTTACAAGGGCCAAGAAACCATTTCTAGGCTTGTAACTTACGATGGCATCAAGCAGAGACTGTGGGGAATACGTGTATCATCGCCTGTGGAACCTGGTAGCACTATCTCAGTCAATGGGAAAAAGGTTTGAGCTTTTCTAATTTTCCAATATATTGTTTCAGTCCCTATTGTGATAGCTACATTGTGACAAATTGGCACATTCACCCGTTGCATTGTTCTGTCTTGCAAATGAAATGCATCAAACAAAATTAATGCCTCATTTAGGAATTGTCTAAGACTACTATGATTGTGATGAATAGCAGCCACTACATGGCATGTTCATCTTGTCAAGTGCATTACTAAAATCAGATCCCCACTATTTTTCCTTATCTGTCCTAGTATGACCTTTTGGAAGGAATTGCCAGAATGATGGTGCTATGAACTTTGGCAGGTTGGCAAGGTGACTAGTTTCACAACTGGTAAACGAGCATCTCAGCCCCTCGGACTTGGCTATATTAAGAGGAAAGATGCTTCTGAGGGAGACAGTGTAATTATTGGTGATGCTGTTGAGGGTACAGTGGTGGAAGTGCCTTTTCTCGCTCGTCAAATCCCTCCATCCTAAAGCTGAATATAGACAGCTTGACCTCTGCTCTCTGTATCAGCAAATGTAGCATATGCGATATCATAACTTACCTTTGCCTCCAAAAAAAGGCTTAAATGTGTTAGCACATCGACAGCTAACATCTGCTATCTGATTTGAGTGCTTCTCCCGTTATTGGCACTATCAAAAGCTAGACGATAGCGCCTTTGAAAACCCCTTAAAGTTGCTTATCAGATCTTTTGAGCCGTTAACATTTTTGCTTCATTGAAGTTGTCATTATAGCCAACTGCTGGCCGCACTCCTGAAGAAAGGAAATCAGGGAGCTAAAGTGCTTTAACGCCTAGACGACACTATGGGAGTGAGTGGAAAAAAAGATTCAGATGTAATAGAAGAATATTACTCTATTTCCTTGAACTAGACATAAGTATCTGCATGTTGAAATTTGATTAATTGGCTATTGTCCTTCATTTGGTTCAGAATTAGCATCATATGATGCAACGTGATTCTGCTGAGCCCATGCAATCTAAGACTCAATTATTGAGAACTATCAACTTGACCTCTTCTGTTGCAATTGATTATTGATAAATGTAATGTGATAAACAAACTAGCTTGAGGCCATGGGAGAGAACTTCTCAAAGTTGACCAGAGTTAAATTATGATTTTAGTACAAGAGATGTTAGTTTATATCACGTACAAGGTTAATCATTTACACATATTCAAACATCATCGTTCCCCTCTTCCCGGATTTTGTCCTCCCGACTTCCCCAAGACCAATAGTATTCTTATACACTCTACCAAACGACCTCCTAATATAAATTCATCTTGGAAAAAGGTTAAAGTGAGGTATATTCTTTCTGAATAAAGGATAAGTTGTTTTCACTAGTACCTACTAGGCTAGCTGTAGAGTCTTCCATTGACCCATTTCCGCCATGATTCACGGTGGTTCAATAAAATATTTATTTTGTAGTTATGCACTGATATTGTAGTCTGTAGAGATTCTTTTTATAATATTTGTATAGTTTAATCTATTTCAGCAAATCTGTTAATAATTTTTATCAGGTTAACTTTTGATGTGTATCATAAAAACTCTTTAGCTACTAGTACCATTTATTTTGGCCCTTTTTCTCATTAATAATACCAGAAAATGATCAGATTTGTCCATATACTCTCAGAAAATAGTTATATGTGTCCCTTGTTACATTTTTTCAACAAAATTGCTACATGACATCTATGTGAATTTCTTTTCTCCAAATTTTAATACAGTCAGTATTTAAATTCTTTTAACCCGACCCAATAATTGCTGATGAGGTAAGAGAGGCAAAGGCATAAAGTCAAGACATCAAGACTGACCAGTTGCAGTGAGACCATAGAGAGAATAAAACAAAATGATGCGTTTCCTTGCAATTTCACGAGCAAAATAATCATCTCAAAATCATTTCCTTTTTGTCTTAAGAAAAAAAAAATAGGGAACAAATCAAACTAGAAAAAGAAAAAAAAAGAATGATAGACCATTAAAAGAATACAGGTGTTGCCAGTTTGACTTTAATTACTGAAAAAAATTAAGAAATCAACTTGAGATTATCATCATGTAATAGATCCTGTGTCATTGATGATTAATCATAAACTGTTTTGTTTGACTTTCAAGAAAATAATTAGTAGCAAAAACAAAAATTTAGCAAATAACTTGTTCCCTTTAATTTTAGTGATGACATCTAGCAAATATAACTAGAAAAAAATCTCTTACTAAACTTTGATGTTTCTACGAAATCACGTAAACATTTCTTTATTATCAACATTACGTTATCCCAAATTGTCATCTATTTCCTGATGCACGTTCCTATTTATTTCTTCCTTGTCAGTTACTGACTTTATTTCAAAATAAATAATTTTTGTGCCTTTTCGTTTTGTTTCAATGAATTTTCCCAATTTTATTTTTATTTAAATATTTTTTTAAAAGTCAGCCGCCTTTACAAAAACTTTTTAAGATTCATAAACAGAAAATGAACCTAAACCTTTGACTCTGGCACACCCTCTTGCACAACCCGACAACTACCAGACCAGATAGATCATCAATCATCAAAAACACTTTCTGGGCACATAATTCTGTGAACCATAAAGAAAAACACAAGAAACCCCATTAAAAATGGTTTCTTGATTCAAAAGATCCCATCTTTTTTTCTTTTCTTGGGTAGTTTCAAATACAAGTAAAGAAGTTAGGATGAAGGGTGACTTGTGGATTTTGTGTTTGTTGTTCTGTTTATTTTCTTGGGTAGTTTCAATTTCATCAGCTCAAAATAGTACTAACTCATCTGCAACTTGTCCTTTAGATTTTGGCTATGTACTGAGAGCCCCATGGTCCAGTTCTAACTGCAAAGTTCTGAATTCAACTCCTCAGCTTTCCAATGGTTCTGATATTCCCACATCAAGCAAAGGCCAGTGCTGCCAGAATCTTTTGTCCCTTTTTGGGGTTGCTATGGCACAACACCTTAAAGAAACTTCTCTTTTTCATTTACCCAATTTGGAAACTTCTGTTTCTTGCATTCAAGAATTCCAATCCAAGCTCAATTCTTTGTCTTTGCCTTCAAATCTTACCTCTTTTTGTTTTGACCCTTTTCAGTTTGTCATTACACCAAACATTTGTGCCTCAATTCAGACCATCCAAGATTGGAATAAAAAGCTGGGGCCTTCAACTGTTCTTGATTCTGGTTGTAAGTCTGATCTTGAGGATCTTACTGCCTGTGATGGTTGTGTAGCTGCTGGCTTTAATGTGCAGAAACAGTTAATTGCAATTGATGGTAATGCATCTCATTCGACTGATTGCTTTTACTTCACCATTTTGTATGCTGCTGGTATTGCCAATGAGTTTGGTCCTGAAAGTACTGGTGCCATGTCATGTATTTTTAGTATTGATTTGAAAAATAATAGTTCGTCAAGCAAACGACGTTTAGCGCTAATATTTGGGTTGGCTGGAGCTGGTGTGGCAGTATTATGCATGTCTTTGGTGTTGGGATTGTATATCTGGTGGAACAAAAGGTGGAGGAAAAATGATGATGTGGAAATGGAAGATACGGTGTCTAGGCGAAGAATGAGGCCTAATACTGCTGTTTGGTTCAAAACTCAGGATCTTGAAAAGGCAACAGATAATTTTTCCCAAAAGAATTTTATAGGGAGAGGTGGATTTGGAGTAGTTTATAAAGGAACTTTAGCAGATGGGACTAATGTTGCTGTCAAAAAGATTATAGAATCTGATTTCCAAGGAAATAATGAGTTTTGCAATGAGGTTGAGATTATTAGTAACTTGAAGCATCGTAATCTTGTATCACTTAGGGGGTGTTGTGTGACTGATGAAAATCGGATTGAAAGTGGGGAGAGTGAAAGATACCTCGTCTATGATTACATGCCCAATGGGAATCTTGAGGACCATTTATTTGCAGTAAATCAAGGTGGAATACTAAAGCAACCATTGACTTGGCCTCAGAGAAAAAACATAATTTTGGATGTGGCAAAAGGACTAGCTTATCTGCATTATGGGGTAAAGCCAGCAATTTATCACAGGGACATTAAAGCTACTAATATTCTATTAGATGAAGATATGAGAGCAAGAGTGGCTGACTTTGGGTTGGTTAAGCAAAGTAGAGAAGGACAGTCTCATCTTACCACCAGAGTGGCAGGAACGCATGGCTACTTAGCTCCTGAATATGCTCTCTACGGGCAATTGACTGAGAAGAGTGATGTTTATAGCTTTGGAGTTGTTGTTTTGGAAATAATGTGTGGAAGGAAGGTCCTTGATTTCTCTTCAGGATCGCCTCGTGCTTTTCTGATCACAGATTGGGCTTGGTCGAAGGTAAAAGCTGGAAAGGTAAATGAAGTTTTGGATACCATCCTAGTAAAGACTGAGGATTCAGTAAGTGCAAATCCAAGGGCTATAATGGTGAGATTTCTCCTTGTTGGAATATTATGCGCTCACGTGATGGTGGCCTTGAGGCCAACGATATTGGATGCACTGAAAATGTTAGAAGGAGATATTGAGGTTCCTGAAATTCCAGATAGACCAGCACCTCTTGGACAACCTTCATTTTATAATGCTAATGGTAACACATTCAGCATATCACCAGCCTTGAGTTGCTTGCGACTGCCTTCTGGAGACATGCTCAGGTGACAATATGAGGTTTTCTCATATTGCATTCTTTTCTTGCTTATTGAAATTGGGGAAAGCTAATGAAATTTCTGCTAGAGTTGAACCTGGGAACCGAGAGCCTTGGGAATTTTTTTGATCAAATAATATTAGCTCGGAGATTTCTGTTGTTTCTGATTTCCTGTCAACAGGGGACATACATAGAAATCTAAAGTGTAGAATGAAATGAGAAACAACATCTACTTGCACTCCAACTAAAAATATTAGGAGTACTTGGAGTTTGATACCAATTCAATGGAAGACAAAGATGTAAGTAATTGGAAAATAGAGTTGAAATCTTGGAAGATGTAAGAATTTTTTCCTTCTTTCATTTATTCCAACAGCCTCGAGCTTTTGACAATCTTCTTAGGCAAACAGAAGATTTTCTTTTGCTTTCCATTTCTTAAGTTAGGTATATCAGACTTTGTAAAAATTAGTAATAGCTGATATTCCTCTGTAATATAGCTAGAGCCATGGTGCCTTGTGATGTATGTTGCAGTCTGTAAGTTCATATATCTACATGTTTATGTTTCAAAGTTCTTGAGACAATAATTCTACCGGACTGTTTTCTTGCCAAGAAGACAGAGAGTGTTTAATGCCGGTAAAGGGTGAGTAAAATTTCAAACAGCCAACTATGCTGTGCTAATATCGTGTTCCTCTGAATTAATGTGGGATCTTGTACAAGTTTTATTAGTTCAAATTCAAGTAATGTGTAGTATTCAGCATTTTAAAGGTACTTCTTTTTAGTAGAAGTGCAAGCAGTGTCAAATTCAACATTTTAAAAGTACTTTCTTCTATTGTTGTAGTACTGAACATGGTTAGCAGAAGCACTTCTTTCTTCCATCGTTTTCTCTCTTGGGAAAAGTTGGCGTCGTGCTAGTTTATTCATAAGAAATTGTTGAGCAATGCAACTATAAATAACTCAAAAGCTGTTGTCATGAATTGAATTTCATTGGTCAACATTGTGCCTCTCTGAACTCTGTTTTGCAACTATTTACCAACTTATGCAAGAATTCAGGAAAAGGTTGCTAATGAAACATTGTATAAGCATTAGTTTCATATCCAAATTAAAAGATCAACTGTGTGTTTAGTTTAATAATTAGTCATATCAATAACTTTGCTTGTAGCTTTTTCTTTCTGCTTTTTCCTCATTCTCTCTGGAGACTAATTGTGAAACAAGTAAGAGAACAACAACAAGTGCTATGTACTCTTATTAATTTTCATATAAAGTTGTTCTTGTTGACATGCCTTGTTTTGACTTAAACTCGAATGCTGTTCTTCTAGATAGTCTCAATGAGGAGCCCTTTTTTTGCCATTTACAATGAATTTTTCTATGGAATCAACTGTAACTATATTTTATTGATGTACAAATAGTTCAACTTTTAAATGATTGAATTCTTAGGTTATCAACGACCAACCTGAAATTTTCTATACTTTTTCACTTGTCAACATATATGTTTAAAATGGTATATGATAAATCCGCTCATTCAATTGTAAACATATATGTTTTCTACTCAATTAAATTATTTGCCAATAATCGATCACTTGATATATATATAGGCTATATTACTATTTGGCCAAAATAATTAATTAATTAGATTATAATAAGGGACTTAACATTATTTAAACTTGAAATTAATCAGTTATTATATCATATGAGGACCCCATCAATTGGTCATGTGATCCAAAGAGTTTGAAAATAAGTAATGTTTCTCCTAGTAAATCCAATGAGTTTAAGAACAAGGTCTTAAAGCATACCTTTATTCCAAGGAAGTGCTCTGGATAACTATTACTTCTCAAACTTATTGAATCATGTCACCAATTGATGGGAACTCTCATTACTTTCACTCACAAAATTTTTTAAAAAAATTCAAATAAAAATCATGTCCAAACATAATTCTAAATTTCAAAATTAAAACTCAAACCTAAAAATAAAATTTTATTGAATATAAAAAAAGAGACATAAACGTAAAAAAAGAATTTCTTCAACTTTTAAATATAACGTTTAAATTTTAATTTTGCTATTTAAATATTGGGCCCATGCTTAGCACGGGCTATCCTTTACTAGTAGTTACATAACCTCTTCATTCATATATAGCAAAATATTTGTGTGTGTATATATATATATATATATATATATATAAACTTTCATCTATGAAAGACCAAAAACTTCCATTACTTTTATAAGTAAAAGTCTTGTAAAAAAATTACATAAACTAAATTAGTTTATTAGGGGGTCTAAGGAGAGTGGTTAAATCATCATGTTTTTCTCTGAGCCTTTCAAAAATTATACCCAAAAATTTGACAACCCCGCAAATGTGCATTTTCATTCGCTCTTTGTCCTCTCCAGGTCCCCGCAGTGATGCTCTATGTCATTTCTCAGGAAGAATACTTTGGGTGAAGGACGTTAACGATGGTGATTATAATGGTGTAGTGGTCAAGCCTGAATTCTTCTCATCATTCTCTTTTGCAGAGTGACATTTTTTTCTTACTTTTTACCATTTTTTGTGATCTATATATAAATAATAGAATAACATTGATCAATAATAATAAACGATGAAAAGTCTAGAAATAAATCAAATGGGTCAAGGCAACAGGAAACAACAAACACAACCAAACCCAACAAATCCATTTATAAGAATAAAAAAAACATATTATACAAAATGAATTTGTCAAAAATAGAGATTTGAAAAAATAAGAATTTTTGTCAATTCAAGAGAATAAGTTTTTAAAAGAAACGGGTGCAAGCAATTTACAAATTTATCGACAAAATACCTGAAAATAATGAAGTTTAAATTGAACAACGATTGAAGAGGAACTTGAAATTGAATAACGACTGAAGAGCGCGAGAAAGACGAAGACAACAATGATGATCAACGGGAGAAAGAAAGGAGAAGAGAAAGAGATTTAAGTGTACTTTAAGGAAAAGAGAAAGAGATTTAAATATATTTTAATAAATTCAAAATTTTGTCCCAAACTCTTTAAAATTATAAACAGAACTCTGAATCTCTCTTTTTGAACCTTAATATGTAAAAATAAAAAATAAATAAATTCAGTATCTATTTTGTCAATTGAGTTTTTAAAGTGTCCCTTTTATCAAATCTTCTTCAGTTATTATTGCATAAATTTATCAAATGAGGATAATGAAATTTAAATAGGGACTTTAAAGGCTTGTTTGGAAAGCTACATGAGAATTGATGTAATTACATAGTTTAGCCTATTTATTTGGTCAAATAATTATTTAGTTAGTAGTAAAAAATTTGAGAGGTGAGAATTGTTGATAATTACACGGTGTAATTATTTGTTCCTATTTTTCAATCTCTCCCACACCGGCACACGGCATGTTTTGGGATTGTTAAACTTTGTGGCCTATTAAACTACAAAAATATATCTCGCTTAACCAATGAACAGTTGCCATATCAGAAAATGAGCGTAGATATTTAGGAATTGCCTAAACTACCCCTCGTTTCCTTCCAACAAGACCGAGAAGTCCATGCCTTATATAAATTAGTCTCCCCTTTCCGATCGCAGGTGCAGATTTCCACAACATCGGACTATACTGAGCCCTAACACTTGTGTCACTTTACTTATTTAGGATTATTGTTGCTATTTTACATAAATGTTTCAATCTTGATTGTGGGATTTTCTTGAATGGCTTAATGAATCTGAAACATCCTGGTATTCATCAAGATTCAAGAATGGGGACTCGTTTCAGATTTGGGTTTTGGGTTGTGATCGCTGTAGCTTTTTGTATTTTCCTTTCTGGGCATTCAGTTTCTGCGGCGAATAGTAAACCCAAGAACGTTCAGGTTGCTCTCAGGGCTAAGTGGTCTGGTACCCCTATACTCTTGGAAGCCGGGTATGTATTCTTCACCATTCTTGAAATGTAGAAGTTGTATTGATTTTGATTGCCTTTTGCACTGTTCTTTTTGTGATAAGTGTCAATGACCAACTTTTCGAATGCATACTGGTTTTTCTGTATAAAGCAATTTGGGGAATGAACTGTTGCTGAGTTTCATATATGCATGTGTATCATTCTAAAATCTTGCTTAGGCTTGGTCAACAGAGAGTATTTTGTGTACTTTCAGTGCTTTTATGGGTACTCCTTGTCCTCTTGTTGATAATCATTCTTTCTCCTGTCAAGAAAAGTTTGCTGTTTCACTTTAGTAGATGTGCTGTTTCTATGAGTTCAGCATCTGCAGGATGTTACGAAGTTGTAGTTGTACTAGTATACAGAAACACTTTTGGAGAATAGAGGAGAGGCAAACTAGTATATTCAACTTGGCATCCCCCATGAAAATCAAGAAGGGTAACACCTCCGCTGTGTTATCTCTCCAAGAATGGCTTTCACTTTCATAGAACCTGTAACAATCTTTTGAATTCTGTTTACAGATTATTGGTATATCTGATCTTCAAGGCTGTCACCATGGAAGTTCTATCATGATCATGGATCTTGTCTTTGCATATCGAGCCTATTTCAGACATGATATATGCATACATATCTCATTACTTGTATTTCATTTTATCCATATGCCGTTGAGTAATGTCTAATTGTAGAAGGCATAAAGCAAAAACCTCATACTTGAATAAATGGTTTAGGGAAAGGATAATAATAAGAGAGGAAAAACCAAGTTGTACAGTCATCTAGTTTCTCCTCCTATGTGTAGGTTTGTCCGATAGAACCGAGTAAACTGCCTTGAAATTACCAGCTTCTCTTGGTGATCTGAACACTGTGAAGCACTGTATTGGGTAACATCTTTTATATTTAGCAAGTATTAGAGTGATGTCCATAGAGATCCAGGTAGAGTTGATAATGTAGGATCAAGGATGTTGATATACCAGTTATTTCCTTTTCGGTTGAGCACACTAGTTTGGAGCGTGGAGAAGTAGAGTTCTGTATTCGTTTTCTTATGTAGTGGTAGGTCTCAAGGAGTATGTGTAGTGTGAGATGTTTGAAATATTTAGTATTTCTGACATTGGTTCAGCCATTGGAGACCTGAGTTATGATAGTGTTTAAGGACATTGTTCCATGGGAAGTACTGCCAACTTTAATCTTAGGATATCACATGTTTAAAGAAAAGGAGGAAACAGATTGGGTGATGAATTGCAGAAGAAAAGCTCCGCACTTAGGTAAGTTAAAAAATGGATGCTTGCAGCAATTGAAATATTTTATTGTAAAAGAAACATGTCTAAAAATCAGGGTTATGTTCGAGTAATGAATAAAGGAGGAATTTACTATAAGAGAAAGGGATGCAGTGAAGTATAAATATCTTGGTTATTTGTATCATGCATGAACAAGTGCTTTCTCAGGCACATGAAAGAAATGTATGATTGTATGTACACATTAAGGATATCCATTTGGCGACATCCAACAGAATTGGAACAATATAGAGAAGATATGTAGTTATTTACCACATTGAGGATTCCTTCTCATGCCAAAACATACTCAACTAGTCTTCTCATGGGTTTCCTTGTAATAGGAGCAAACCCTGCCTTCCCCTTTTACAGTTTGTGATTTCTGCTCATGATGGACAGGGAGTTGCTATCAAAGGAATCTAAGGACCATTTTTGGGATTTTATCGAGTTATGGCTTCACTCTGCAGATGAAAATTCTGACTGCCGTACGGCCAAAGATTGCTTGAAGAGAATTATAAAATATGGGAGGTCTCTATTAAGTGAATCTTTGATAGCAATGTTTGAATTTTCTCTCACTCTTCGATCAGCATCTCCTAGGATAGTGCTTTATCGTCAATTGGCAGAGGAATCTCTTTCTTCTTTTCCACTTGCTGATGATACCAGCTCAAGCTTTCCTGATGGAGGAGTATTTCAGCAAAGTGATAATGCAAAGAACAAAAAGGTTAATCCTCTGCTTGTTGGTGAGAACCCAAAAAGTCCTGAAGGAAACTGTTGTTGGGTAGACACTGGTGGAAGACTATTTTCTGATGTTGCTGAGTTGCTATTGTGGCTGCAGAACCCCAAAGAAGTGTAAGTCTGTCTGAGTTTCTTTTCTCTTCACGAAACGTAAGGTGGTGTCGTTGATTATGTCCAGATGCATGTGAGCTCTATTGGCTAAATATTTTTGTATGCAGATCTCTCGATACATTGCACCCCGAGATTTTTGAGTTTGATCATGTCCATCCAGATTCAAATGTAAGAAGTCCGATAGCTATTTTATATGGTGCTCTGGGGACCTATTGCTTTGAACAATTTCATCGTACCTTGGCCAGTGCTGCCAGAGAGGTCAGCTACCATGCCTCTATAAGTTATCTCATCCTTTGTGCTTATTAGCTTTCTTTTGACCCTCCAGAATGCAATCAGAATGGCTGTGCACGATTTGGATCGTCTAGAATATTTTCTTTAAGTATATGAATACTATCCATGATTTGATGAAAACTCTTCAATATTCAACATCTCTTTTTTGGCTGCTCTTATCTAAAAGAAAAGAAACATCTCTTTTTATGATACATGCGTTTGCACCTTGAAAAGATAAAACTTAATTCTCCAATATAATTAAGTGATAAAAGACCCTGAAATAGTGTAAAAACTTGTTAGATGACAAAATATGTGTTTTTTTCTTTATCAGAGGTACCCTCACATAGTTTCCATCTTCATTAATTAAATACATCAAGGGCTGTAGAGGAAGTAAGGTAGAGCCTTAGTGGGTGCTCTTGGTCATCAATATGCTTCTTGTAAGAAAGAAGGAAAAAATAAGATTTGAGAATGAGTGATAGTGTTTGTAAGAAGTTTTAAAGAAGGAAAATGTGTAGCTACATCCCCTAAATTACACACTTCCAGGGATTCTAAATCTTTCCTCATTTATTGACGTGGACTCCAGCATATTTAAAGATTCTTTACACTTCCCTTCAAGTTGGAGTGTACATATTGTGTGCTCCTGGTTCGCTGTAAATTTACTGAATTGTGGACCATTGGGGTGATTCTGTAAGAGCACAATCTTTTGTCGAATAAAGTGACAGTCTACTTTTATATGCTTTGTTATTTCGTGAAAGACCGAAGTTGAGACAATGTGAAATGCTTCCTGATTGGCCACTGGGTACTTCTGTCTATAGCCCCGTACTTTTTTGGAATCAGCCAATGAATGAAGCATTGCAACGCTTTTCAGTATTCCTCATTATGACTTTTCTTTTATTTTCATTTTAATCAATTGAAACATTTGAATTTGTTTCCACTAGGTTTTACTTAATAAAATATTTGCTACAAAGAAGGGGGTTTGAAAGGTTCGGGCGGGGGTTGACTTATTCATTACCCTTGCCTATGAGACATATTCAGTGTTATCTCCATGTTCCTTACAACTAGAGAGAGAAAGTAAAAATTATTCATTTTGTCATCTCTGTCCATTTTTTGTGGCATTGAAGAAGATGTCAAAAGGTGTCATACTCTTCTCTACTCTCTTTGTTTTGATTCTTAATCAACCAGGGGAAATAGCCCCTCTCTCTGTTTTTGTACTCTCCCTCCTATTACTAAAACCAAAAATAGTTTTTTATTTTGTTCTAGTGCTGACTATCTAATAACTATCACAGGGGAAAATCTATTATGTCGTAAGACCTGTGTTACCTTCTGGATGTGAATCAAAAAGTACCCCCTGTGGAGCTCTTGGTACCAGAGACTCCTTGAACTTGGGTGGTTATGGTGTGGAACTAGCACTGAAAAATATGGAATACAAGGCTATGGATGACAGCACTGTAAAGAAAGGTAAGTTCTGTTGTGCACTCATCTGAATCATGCTATACTCGATGCAAGCAGTGGTATTGATGTGATAATCTCCAACATGGTTGTGGATGTAATTTTGCCAGCTTAGGATGTTTTACCACTCCCTATAGGATAATATTGCTTTTTCTAAAATGGGAAGACTGACACTGTTTTTTGAGACAGAGAAGACCGACACTGTTTTGTTTCTGGATCTTTTTCGCTTTCTCATACCAATTGTCGTGGTTGAGCTGAAATTGCTTGGATCAAGCCTCAAGGATAAAGTGACTGGATCCCTTAGATCTCATGATTTTCCCAAAAGAAAATCAACAGAAAGAAACTTCCTTTATTTTTATGATATCAAGGTTAAACTTGTCTTATTCTTTGTTCTTGCAATGAATCTCAGAGACTCAATTTTTTGTATATTTGTTTCCAGTTCTCTTAGATAGTGACTATACTTATGTTAAAAAGCAGTTCTCTGAGATTCATTGAGTCGGTGGATCCAAGGTGTGGAGCAAAACTTTGGGTTTTATAAGATCCACCGACTTAACTTCTTGAAGAAATTAGGAGTTAACCTAATTGTGATGCTGATCTCTCATCTAAAGTTACTGCTTTATTCACATTATATCTCAAGTATTTTTCTGTCCCATGTCCTTTGCTTCTTTTAGTACCTGATAGAAAAAATAAAATGTCCATGCTTCTTTTATCTTGTGTTTAGCAAAAAGTATCTAATTTCATCTATTGCTGCAGGGGTCACTCTTGAAGATCCTCACACTGAAGATCTTAGCCAAGAAGTCAGGGGATTTATATTCTCTAGGATTCTGGTTTGTATTATCAACTTTTCATATCTTAAACTGATAAATAAAGTTAAACAGAGTTTCTGTTGAAATTATTGCCTTAGAACATATACAGTAAATAGTAACACGATTAAAGCTATACAGTAAATGTACTTGTGATGACTTTATGGAAGTACTGTTCAAAAAAGAAATAACAATGTTGCCAATGAAAATGACGTCAACAAAATTTGCTGACAGCATAAAGAAGTTTTGGGTAGATAAGAAAGGATGATAACTATGTATGCTGACAAATAAAATAAAAGGAAAGAGTAGTGGTATTTTATCACCTTTTCCACTAAGATGATTTAGTGGAGAATATAGTGTTCATCTAGTTTGAAACTCTTAAAATCATAAGAAAAATATGCATCATAATGTTATTTTACTTGACCACTTAAATAATAATTCACTGAAGGACAAATAATGATAATAACACAGAGCTTATATTCTCCCTTTAAGTAAAAGAAATAATACGGTGGTGTGCTTGAGTGAATGGATCACCTTTGGTGAAGGTAAGTTTGGTAAAGTGCTGGCTGTTTGACACTGTTCCTCAAAAAGTTTTTCTCTTTGTGGTTTTATTGTATTTTTATTTCCCCATTTAGACTTGACTTGGTGAAGCTGTGCCGAATGAGAAGTCAGAGTACACAGTAACTCTCCGTCATTCGCTCTTCTCCCCCTCCCCCCTTACCATTCTATATCTTCCACCACTTTTTGACCTCTTATTTGAACAACGATGGAGGATAGAGATCTGCCTTTTACTGCTGATTTCTTCTCAATATGACAAAAATTATCTAAAGTCACCAACTTCGTCAAGAAAAAACTGCATTTCTACTCTACCGTACTTTATCCTACAATTTGCTCCTTAGTGAAGTCCGGTTGTCTTTCGTAGAAAACCATGTATTTTTTAAGGTTTTCTACTTTTTGGTATACTTCTTGTATACTGGCGCGTTTTGCCCTCTTTTAATGAAAATTAGTACTTTTATCAAAAAAAATCTTACACTTCGATCTTCCTCCCATGAAAGCACTATGTTAATAATGAAGGGCAGACTAAATGCAAACACTATAGCTGAGATGCAAACAAGACTTTTTTTAAATTCTACACTATGGTTCGTGCCTTGTGAGATTAGCTTTTAGAGTACAGTAAAAGCTCTTTTGGGTGGTTGTAATAGTTGTGTGCAATCCACCTTGCCTAGGCTGTAGTCATTGAAGAACCACTTCTGTCTTCTGATATCTGCAGGAGCGTAAACAGGAGTTAACATCTGAAATAATGGCTTTCAGGGATTATCTTCTATCATCAACAGTTTCTGATACACTTGATGTCTGGGAGTTAAAAGGTGATGATACTTTTATGAGCCTAGAACTTGACAATATTAGAAATTAAAGTTTTTTTTTTTGATTAAGCTAATCTTATGGTCACTCCCTTTGCGATGCCAAATATAAATAAACAGATTTAGGGCATCAAACTGCGCAGAGGATAGTTCACGCTGCTGATCCTTTGCAGTCAATGCAAGAAATTAATCAAAATTTTCCTAGTGTTGTCTCTTCTTTATCTCGGATGAAGGTAAAATATTTCAGTTAGCATATTTAGTATTCCTGTGGTAAATACTTTTTTCCAACTAATGTGACAATTGACATTTATTAGGATCTGATCATTTGATATGCTTTTAAATTTTATGCAGCTCAATGAATCTATCAAAGAGGAAATTGTTGCAAATCAGCGAATGATCCCACCTGGAAAGTCATTAATGGCCCTGAATGGTGCCTTAGTCAATATTGAAGATATTGACCTTTATCTGTAATGCTATAACTTGCTTCTAGGCCATCTTCCTCTATCTCCTCCGCCTCCCACCATTTATTTTCCATCTGCGTAATTCATTTCCTATAAAATCTGTTAATACGTTCTATTATTAAACTGTCAAGATACGGGGCGAAGAAAAATAGAAATGAATGTGTTCTGAATTTGGCCCTTTTGGACATAACTTTTTTTTGCCTTTTTTCAAGTTTTTTTCCTTTCAAAAACCGTTGAAAAGAAAGTTTTTCAAGTTTGAAATGCATGTCCAAACACAACTTCAACTTTCAAGTACCTTTTTCAACTCAACTTTAAATACTACTACTTTTTTCTCAAATATCACCTCCTGACGCCTACACTTAGAGTTGGGGACATGATTCGGCTGAACCGTCCTTTGTTACTATTATATGTGCTTCAACAAAGGTTCTCCGAGTGTTTTGTTATATGCTTAAGACTGATAACTTTTTTGACAGAATAGAAAATGTTGTTTGTAACTGATTCACTTCATAGTTTGCATCTGATTTTACTTGTAAAACTTTTCTTTATGATCGCCAAGGCGCTTCACTGTGAGAAGCCGGAGATCGCCCCTTTTCCTTTTGGTTGAGTTCAAGAACTTCTGAAATTTGTTTTCCAGGTTGGTTGACATGGTCCATCAGGAGTTATCATTAGCTGATCAATACTCTAAAATGAAGGTGCGAAGCTCTAGAACCTTCTCAAGGGCATGCCTTTTACAGATGCCCTGGGTTTTGACATTTTTTCTGGTTATCTGAGATTTTCTTCTGATGCAACCAGTGAGCAATTACCTGATTTACTGGGGTTGGGGTGAATTCCAGAATATACTGCAGAAACATCTCGCTAAGGAGACTAAAATGCTTTATATATTTTATACAGTATATTCTGTCATTTTGAAGAGAAGTCTATAATGCTTGAACCTTAACTATGGATGAAGTTTAGCTCATCATTTCAATTACAAAAGCTAGTGACCTAAGATGGCCATTATATTAAGTTGCCTCAGCTTCTTCTCGTGGAAGTATCCCCAGAACCTAGAACGTCATTGGAACTTTCTCATCAGTTGTGCATAAAATGTATATGATTGCAAGTTGTAGCAAATAGATCATTCAAACATGGAATCTCAACATGTAAGATGAAGTTTCTTGGTGCTTGATTTTGCAAACCCTAAAGTTTTCACTTGTCTTTTGCCTGTAGGCTGTGCATTGAATTGATGCTTATGTCTCAACCTTTATTATTTTTTATATCCCAATGTCTTTGGTGTTTTATTGTTTCGTGGTTGTTCTGTTAAGCAAAAGCCCATGCAGTAATTGTTGCTTGAGAATTTCAGATTCCTGTCAGCACCGTGAGGAAGCTCCTTTCAGCACTGCCCCCTTCTGAGTCCAGTACATTCCGTGTTGATTTTCGCTCAGATCATGTTCATTATCTCAATAACTTGGAGGTGGATGATATGTATAAACGTTGGCGGAGCAATTTAAATGAGGTACCTCGTTTCTTTGATCTCCTGATTGTGCTTTTCGGCATCACTTCATTAGCTTTTAATTTTCTAACTCTTTGCATCTTTCTGCTTTAGATCCTGATGCCAGTCTACCCTGGACAAATGCGTTACATCCGGAAGAACCTCTTCCATGCAGTTTATGTTTTGGACCCTGCCTCCATATGTGGGCTTGAGGCAAGCTCTATCATTTTGTGAACCTGAAAATCTTTTTTGTGCTCATTTGTTTTTTAGTTGGTTATGTTTTGTTGTCATCCAATCAATAGTGATAGAAGAATATGGGTTAACGGTTTCTCTACAATCTGCAGACAATTGACGCAGTTGTTTCAATGTTTGAGAATCATATTCCAATGAGATTTGGAGTGATATTGTACTCTGCAAAGTTAATCAAGGAGATTGAATCAAGTGGTGGTCAACTTCCCCTTTCTTATAGGGAGAAGGATAGTCCAAATCAGGAAGACCTCTCCAGTTTGGTAATTACTCAAATCTCGTCATAATAACTAGTAAATGGTTGAATAAGATTATTTGGACCTTTAACTCGTTGCTTTTCGTTCTTGGTATAAGCAAAGTGACTCAATGTTTACAAGTAAATACTTGGTTCTTTTGCATGACGCATTGTAGGATGGATTAGTTATGATGAAAGTACTTTCAGATTAACAGGCGTATAGTCAGGTTACATTTGCTTAGATCTCTATGCCTTATTTTCCCTACATATGGCGTAGAAGTTCAATGGAAATGTTCTCCTGATTAATTAATAAGTAGTGGATTTAGCCATGTAATAGTAACAGGATTGCTCTGTTTTTTCCACCTTCCTATATTTATACATATCATACTTGATATGCTGGATGTTGCATCTGCAACATACTTCTATAAGGTACTTGTCATTTGAACTAATAATATTCTACTACGTGCTATGCTGATTGGTAATCATGTAATTAAAAGCTCAAATGGCTAGCAACTTAGATAAGTATTTAATTGGACCTTACTCTAACAGCTTGGAGTATACATGCATGCATCTAGTTGTTTTTCTTTCACTGTCTTTCTTTTGTTCCATTTACAGTTCCTATTTCCCTTGAAGTTTCAATTTTGTTCTTGATGCTTATGAACTGATGAAAACTGTAATGTTTTTCACAGATTATTCGTCTTTTCATCTACATCAAGGAAAACCGAGGAATTGCAACAGCTTTCCAGTTCCTTAGCAACGTATGATTTCAATACTTTCTATTCAGTATACTGCCTATTAATGAATATGTTAGCTTGCAGTGGATGCCAAATGTGTAATACCATGTTACTATGTGAAGAGCTTCTCTTGAAGGTTAACACGTTGATGCATAAAGGGGAGCCTGATAAAAAGCCCCAAAAGCAAAATACTTGTTTGCCTTCTGAGGGGAGCCATTTTGTCTTAGCTATAATTGCCTATGACTATCTTTTAATCTTCCATGTAATTCTGCATGTTACCTATCTCTGTGTTTCCAGAAGTAATCTTTTGTGTTTTGTGAAATTCTTTCACCGTCTTCTTCTTTTATTAAGAAAAACTTGTATTTACTTATCAAAGAACAAAGGAAAACCTGATTTTATTGTGCAACTTTTATCATGACCTGCCATAGCATCGTGTCCTGTAGAGTTGTATAGCTAATCAGTTCCACTGCTCATCATGCCTCATAGGTGTTTTTATTCTACTCAGACATATTATTCTTTCTTCCTCACCGCAATGCCTTTGCTAGTGTAGATGATTGGTTTTCTTTTTTGTAGACATACATATTTTCGGGTGGGTTCTCTACTTTTTACATACTTCTCATATATAATTTGGAGCTTCCCCCACAATATCTATAGAGCATTGCTCCTCATAGAAAAATGCCTTTGCTAGTGTAAATTTTAGAACAACTATGTCTGGAGCATGTCTGATGAGGGGGAGTAATGGGGCTAGCTCCTTTTGTTTTTCCCTTTGATGCTTCGTTCTTCTGGAAAATGGTGGTGATTCATGTCAGAAGGTGTATGGGTTTCAACTTTAGAAAACTTTTTACTACTTTTACTTTGAGTTTTTCCTGTTGCTCCAGTAATGTTTTTGGTGTATTGTAAATATACACAGTTAAGTAACAGATTCACCTAGAAATGTAGGTAAACAAGTTGCGAATTGAGTCAGCTGCTGAAGATCCTCCTGAAGTACACCATGTTGAAGGGGCATTTGTGGAAACACTGCTGTAAGTCTACCATTTTCCAAGCGCCTAGTTCATTCTTCTGCTTGTTTTGTTGAGAGCTACATGCATTACAATGGCTTCTCGTTGCTAATTTCTTGAGTTGATTAAGATTGTTCCTTTCTTAATTTTTTTTTTGAAACTGGTAACTTTGTATATTTCTCGTAAAACAGTACTAAAACTGTACTGATCAATATTTACAACATGCACTTCAAATCCTACTATATTTTCCTAAATTGAGTTCTTAATTTGTGTTCCAGAACATTTACAACTAGTATCTTTTTGTAGACCTCAGGCTAAAACTCCTCCTCAAGAAACCTTACTGAAACTGGAGAAGGAGCATACTTTCAAAGAACTCTCCGAGGAAAGCTCTCTGTTTGTATTTAAGCTAGGTTTGGCTAAGAGGCAATGTTGCCTCTTGTTCAATGGGCTTGTACATGACCCTACTGAGGTATAATCCTATTTATGATCACAGATTCAAAGTATTGAAAAAATGGCTTAGTGTCTGACGTTCTTAACTTCAAAATTTGCATGTCTACTTATAGTTGCGCAACTAATTTTCCAGGTACATAAATGGTCTCAGTGATTGCCTCTTTTACCATTTTCTGAAGCTTGGTTCACTGGGAAAGGGAAAAAGAAAAATCTCCTAGACAAGTATTGCATATAGTAAAAGGAAAATGATCATGTTGGATAATTTCTTTAGGAAATAAGATTTTTTTTTTGAATGTCATGGTCTCATGAACTGTCCTTTTCTCCTTGTGCTTTAAGTTGCTCAAAGATAGATATGTTTCCAATAATATAGAATTTGCTTTTGAGAAAGGCTTAGGGAATGAGTTTTTCCATGGAGACCTGATATACAATATACTAATTGGCGAGTCATGTAAATTTGTTTCTAATTTTTCCTGTTACTAATTGATTTAAAAGCTGTGGAAGCTATATCAAGCCAAAATATTCATTCTCCATATACGTTGGTTATCTGTCTATTGAAGTTTATTTCTAGGAGGATGAGACTGTCCTGTAACATGATATGATATACCTGGAACTTCTACTGGCAGGACGCTCTTATGAATGCTATGAATGATGAGCTTCCTAAAATACAAGAACACGTTTATTTTGGGCATATAAACTCTCATACAGACATCCTGGACAAGTTTCTATCAGAGAGTGGTGTGCAGCGCTATAACCCACAGGTATAATTCTTTGTTCCCAAATTATGTTGCATTGGCTTTTGTGTTTAGTGCCTGAAATAATTGGGTACATTGTTGTCTCTCTGTTGACTTAGATTATAGCTGAAGGGAAAGTCAAACCGAGATTTGTATCTCTCTCTACTTTAATTCTAGCAGACAACTCATTTTTTAATGAAATCAGCTACTTACATTCTACAGAAAGTAAGCTATACTTGGCCTAACACGATTGTTTGATATGGAACATGTTTGAGTCTCTCTTTCATTTGCGTCGTCTTAACTTCTTTTCCAGCAATAGATGATTTGAAGCCTGTGACTCATCTTCTTGCTGTCAATATGGCATCAGAGAAAGGGATGAGATTGCTTCGTGAAGGAATACATTATCTGGTAGAGACCTTCATCATTTGTTATTTCTAAGTATTCTTGGTTACGGGAATTAAGTATTGGATTCTTCTGCAGATGGCGGGCACCACAACTGGACGCTTGGGAGTGCTGTTTAACTCTATTCAGGATCCTCATTCACCAAGCTTTCTTTTCATGAAAGTTTTCCAAATCACAGCCTCATCATATAGGTCTCTACTGATTCTGTTGGATCTTTTCTGTGGGCACTTCTTTTTCTTAATGGCTTCATTAAACTGTACTTTTTTCTTTCTTTATCTTGCTTTGAATGATGATTTACAGTCACAAGAAAGGCGCTCTGCAGTTCCTGGACCAAATTTGCTTGCTTTACCAACATGAATATATGCATGCATCTTCTGCGGGCACTGAAAATGGTGAGGCATTTATGGATAAGATCTTTGAACTGGCTAATTCAAATGAATTGTCCTCAAAAGGACTCAAGTCTGCTCTTTCTGGACTTTCTGATGAGACGTTGAAAATGCACTTGAATAAGGTACCTGACTTTTCCTGGCTTTAGTTAGTCTGTTCAACAACTCATCCAAGGCCGTTTTAGATCAAGATCAACTCATCGATGGCCTTGATTTTTATATTTAATCAAGCGTCCAACTCATGGGAACTGAACAATATATGAGAATAAATTCTGCGGGATAGAAGTTGCAAATGCTTAGGATGCCATTTGTATCTGCTTTTTTTGATAGTATCTTAGCTATGCTCATTTGAAATGCTTTGAAACATTTCCTGATAATTGTGTGGACAACACAGCAAAAATTGCTTTCGACCTACTTTATGGGTTAGCTGTCTCAATAACTAAATCCTTCTATCAACTGGAGTGCTTAAGTGTTTCACCTGTTAAGAAAACGTTTATCATTCGACCCCAGTTTCTCAGATGAGAGATCAACACTACCTATTAGATTTGTGAACTCTATGGTCAAAGCGTTCAGAGGGACACCAATCATACCAATATGAACTCTTAGTTTTAATTAGGTGCTATGCAGCTAAGGTATTGATAGATGCATGCTTGCTGAATAGGCTCTCCATTTATCCTTCATTTTTAATACATTTACAGGTGGGGAAGTTTTTGTTTGGACAAGTTGGCGTGGAGTATGGTGCCAATGCAGTTATTACAAATGGGAGAGTAAGTTTTACTTGTGTCAATTGCATTAATTTGAAATACGGATTATTATGGAATTTTTGTCCTCCAAGACTATTTTGATTTTTGAGATCCCATCCTCATGATCTTCAGAATGTTGGTGTTCTTTGAAGAGACATTCTTTTAATCAGTTTTTGATGAACATTTTATTGTTCTGTATTAACTCAATGGTCTTTGACCACTTTGATAGGTGATTAGCCTGGTTGACGACACAACATTCTTGAGCCATGATTTGCAACTTTTGGAGTCTCTGGAATTTAAGCAAAGAATAAAACATATAGTGGAAATAATTGAAGAAGTAGAGTGGGAGAACGTCGACCCTGATATCCTAACAAGGTTTGTGCTTCTGGGTTCTTCAGTGTTCCCTTTTCACTTTCTTCTCTACTGCTAATAGTGAACACCTACTTTACTGCTTATATAAGGAAAACATGAAAGTTGTTTTTTCAAGTTTGATACCCCTGTTTCCTTTCAAGAAACAAACTGCTTATCCCTTCATAAATATGCTGCTAATGTTTGCATATCTATAGTATATGCAATCCTGTATAATGGAGCTACCAGTTATTGAGTATTGTCTTCAAGTTCTGCAAACATCATCTTAAAACTGGGTTCCCCAGAAGTCAGATGATGGCCTCACAATCGACGACTGTTATTCACATATTTCTCAGTCTGTTATCCCACAACTGGTGTCTTTTAAAGCTTTATGCCACTGTTAGATGACACATTCCTGTGGCTGCTTTTAAGAAACTGGGCCTTCTTTTGTCAAGTTTTATACAAGGTGGGATATTGCAATTTCTATAGAGGCCTATCGTGTATCTTTTGTCAACTAGCCTTCTTAATGACTGGGTAATCTTAGTAGTCCAGTTCGTTGGCCACATGAACTTAACCTTATTGGTGAAAGTTTGATTACCTACCTCGTAATTCCCTCCTCCATTCCCCCTTTTCCTCTCCCCTTTATAAGATTTTTTTTTTTTAAAAAAAAGGCCTTCTTTTGATGACTTTGTACTTCGGGTCATATCAACAGAATTGTCTTTCCATCTAAAGTTTATTCTCTTTGACTGGTAGAATCATTCCTCAGGATTTGAATTTTTATGAACCATTCTAATGATTTTAATTTACTTTAATTTTTGGCCAACTACCAGCATAAGAATAAATATAGACCTTTGGTTTATGGACCTAGTTTATCATTCAACAGTTTCCCAGGGGTCATCTTTACTGAAGAAGCTAATTGTGCTTTTGTCATTTCTTCAATTTTAGGTTCTCCCCACTATTTTCTTCATTGTACTAATTTTTTTGTTATTGTAGTAAATTCATCAGTGACATTGTCATGTCCGTCTCATCTTCAATTGCTATGAGGGATCGAAATTCCGAAGGTGCTCGCTTTGAACTTCTGTCTGCAAAATACAGGTAACACATGGCAAATTCACTATTTTGTGAATACACTTTTTATGATGATGTGGATTTTTCTTCACTCCAAGAGTTATTATGTTATATTTCTCATACATTCAACCCCCCACCCCCGCCCCCAGCAGAAAAAAGGCCAAAAATTGACCCATTTCAAATAGTTCAAGGGAAAATTGACATATTTTTCCTTGTTTTGGAGTAACCGTTAGTAGGTAGAGTATTTTTGAGTCATTTGGCTAGTTGGAGGGCATTTTTGAGCTAGTTGACTATGACAAGGGAATTTTGAGCCAAAAACATAACGGAGGGTAAAGTTGACCTATTTGAAATAGTTCTGGGGTATTTTGGCCCTTTTCCCTTATCAAAATAATCAGGGATCTCAACTTAGTGAAGTTTTGCTTGTTACAGGTAACTCCGAACTCTTTTATAAGGAGACTTCTTATCTGTAGTTAATTCTATATTTAATAAGGATTTTCTTTGTGACTTGTTCTCTTTTCACATTACTATTTTATGGTAAAAATTTAAAGTAATAATTTTTAAAGTTAAAATAACCTTCTATGACATATGGACATATAATGTACTAGTCGCTAAAATATAAATTATTGAACAAATGTTTTATACAAAACAATTTATGCAAGTTATTTCAAATGCTTAAGAAGAAGTATAAGAACCGAAATGTTCTAGCGCACATGGGATGAATAACCAAAGGCGTTTGAGACATTTGCTCCTCATGGTCATCCGGGAGCTCTTAGAGTCTCCTCACCATTGCAAGTGCTGAGATGAGTCCCAGCTTCGCCTTTTAAAGCATTGAATTACAAGGACATATGACTTTGGTAGCATCTTTTCCTTGTGGTGGTCCACCTTGCATGTTTCTTGCAATTGAAATCATAGAAAGCAAGAAGATTAGTTAAAAATTTAAAGTAGGGACTGGAAGAAACAGAAACACTGAGCAGAAAGATGCTCCTCAGTTTGATTCTGTAAAACCAGGATATATTCTTCATAAATGCGTGAGTGCCATATTTCAGAAAGTGATGCTGCTGGGTAGTAAGATTATTCCTTTCTGTCACCAGTTATCTTGCCTACCTTTTGAATATGTTGATAAGCTGCTGTGAGCAAAATACCTATCTCTGCTCAAGTAGGCACGTTATAAACTGTTCTATCTTCTCACTAACGCAAGATGCAGCACCTCACTGTCATGTAACAATATTGTCTTTCTTCCTTGTGGCTCAAGTGGTATCTATCTAAAATTGTGGCATCAAGACCAGATTCTAGTTTCTTTACTTTTCTCTCGTCTTTGGGGTTTGACAAGGAGGCAGCTGGGCTCTCATGTTTAGTTAGCCTAAGCTTGAGCTTGCTTGAGGATTTTAAAATATCTGAACTTAAGAGTGTACATAAAATTGTGCAATGTGCTCGAAGTTCAGTCATGGTGTAAACATGCATCTATGTGTAGAAGATGCTTTATCAACTAAAAATATTCTGCATGTAAATAAGCCATGGACTTCATGTTGACTCCCTTTCCTGAAAAGACGAAGAACACTCTATTGGAAGATGCACAATTTTGGCTGATATGAATTCCTTTTTTATTTTGGAATTTCCATTAAAATAAATCAATGTTCTTAACGTTTTTTCTTGCAGCGCTGTTGTCTTAGAAAATGAAAGTTCCAGCATTCATATTGATGCTGTCATCGACCCCTTGAGCTCATCTGGTCAAAAGTTGTCTTCTCTTCTTCGGCTTGTGTCGAAGTCCATTCGGCCAAGCATGAGGCTTGTACTCAACCCCATGGTGAGTTTATATCCTTGAGTAGTATATGACAACCATTGAAAATGATCACTACTTTATTTATAACTCTCTGCACTTTCCCATGATTTGGTACTGGCAGTGGAACTGCCTCTGTGCTCTACAATTTATCACTTAAGGGGAGTCCTGAGCAGGGCTAATGGGGATTTTCGGGTCTGAAGACAGGTTTCTCCTTGGGCTTGGTCATATGAAAGATGCATGGCATCAGAGAAGAAGGAAAATTAGCCAACATTAGTGCAAGGTTCTGTAATCACATGGGGCGCGAGATAAAAATAAATGATAGGTTTTAAGCTCAACAACATAATGATGGTAAAAGGGAACATTTCGGCAAGAATTTACTTTTAATTTATTAGTTGAGGTTCGCTCAAGCGGTCCCGGACACCATTGTTATAAAAAAAAATACTTTTCATTCTGCAATCCTCTAGGTTTTTTTTTCTTCTAGATCTCTCATCCTTATTCACTAGTGAAGGGACCGAAAGACAGAGTCTAAACTGTTTCATATATCATCCACGTATGTGGTGAATGTCCAGGCAGAGGTTAGAAAGGAAAGGAAGTTGGATAGTTTCTCCTTGCTAGTGTTTGAGAAGATGAAACCCAGTTTGAAGCTACTGAAATTTTTAGGCAGTCGAATTGAGAGATGGCTGATTTTGAAAGGTAGGGGTAAGGTCTGCGTACATCTTACCCTCCCCAAACCCCACTCGTGGGATTACATTGGGAATGTTGTTGTTGTTGGCTGAATTAGAAGATGGTCTTTCAAACATTTTATATTCCTTTTGTAATTAGGATGCTCCAAATATGAAATGTTAGTACTCTGCCCATCTTGCTCTTGACAGTCAGAAGTGGATGGTGAGAGTTGCAATGGACCCTTCATTATTTAACTTGATCAGTTAGCAGGCTAAACAAATTGCAGTAACATTCAATCAAAAGTTGGTCTTTACAAATTTCTACTTAGTTTAGGTTTTAACTTGAATAATTTGCATTTCGTCTCCAAAATATTTTCATCGTAATGGGTTTGTTGGTAACCTCAGGCTTAGGAAGTTCACATTATCTTTTTTCCTTGCAGAGCTCACTGGTTGATCTTCCATTGAAGAACTACTACAGATATGTTATACCAACACTGGTATGTCAGAGCAACTTGTGTTTGCAAGTCCTTCAGTCATAATCTTTTTGATAAATTAGTTCTTCAGACATATTGTGCTCCCTGTCTCATTTTTGCTAATTTTGCAGGATGACTTTAGTAGTACAGATTACACCATTTATGGTCCCAAAGCTTTTTTTGCTAATATGCCGCCTTCTAAGACGCTAACTATGAATCTTGATGTTCCTGAGCCATGGCTTGTTGAGCCTGTTGTTGCTGTGTAAGTATTTCAAAAGATTATGGAACTTATACTAATGGCATATATGCCAGGCTACTTAGTGATGTCTAATTTCTGCCTAAACTTGCAGCCATGACCTAGATAATATGTTGCTTGAAAACCTAGGAGAAACTAGGACACTACAAGCAGTGTATGAACTTGAAGCACTAGTCCTAACAGGTACTTGGTTCTCCTCTATTTGATGTAATCGCTTCAGTAACCTGAGATATTTGCTAAAGAAGAATAATGCGATGGTTCCACTGCAAATGAGCTAATTCCGTAATTGTAACCTGAGATATTGGCTAAAGAAGAACAATGCCATGGTTCCAGTGCGAATGAGTTAATTGTTCTAGTTTCTAAACCATTTGATCAGGTCATTGCTCTGAGAAGGATCACGAGCCTCCTAGAGGTCTTCAGCTAATCCTAGGCACTAAAAGTACACCGCACTTGGTTGACACACTTGTCATGGCCAATTTGGGTTATTGGCAAATGAAAGCGTTTCCTGGAGTTTGGTACCTGCAGCTTGCTCCAGGTAGAAGCTCGGAGCTTTATGCTTTGAAAGACGACGGTGATGGTGGTCAGGAGACAACTTTGTCAAAGCGGATCATTATAGATGATTTGCGGGGTAAACTTGTTCACATGGAAGTGACTAAAAAAAAGGGCAAGGAACATGAGAAACTGTTGGTTTCTGCTTCTGATGATAGCCATTCACAAGAGAAGAAAAAGGTGATAACTCCCCTTTATTATTTTGTGAAACATTTCCCTTTACAGAAAGTTTTATTATGGGTCTGTAACTCTGAAATAATAAGCTGTAGGACTACCTATTTCTTGTTCGCAGGGAAATCAGAGCAGTTGGAATTCTAATATTCTTAAATGGGCTTCTGGATTTATCGGTGGCAGTGACCAATCAAAGAAGAGTAAAAACACTCCAGTGGTAATTCTTCAAATTTCACTCATCAAATATGTAGTAATCATACTCATGGGGTTATCTCGAGAAAGTGAATCATGATGGTTAAACAGTTTTCTTTTCCTTGTCAGGAGCAGGTAACCGGTGTTCGTCATGGGAAGACGATTAACATATTCTCTGTTGCTTCTGGACACTTGTGAGTTTTCTGTTTCGGATTCATCTTCTTTTTTTTTTCCCTGCATTTTGATGCTCCTTAGGGGGGTCTCTTCTAATACTTTTACTTTTTTCATTTCTTACAAGAAAAAGAACCCAAGAAAGAAACTAAATCTTATTGCCATGTTAATTTATTCTCACATCTTTTTCACTTCTAATGTTATATTGCATACCTACTTTCCTGATAATTTATGGATAGTTGTATAGTTTTGGTCAGACTTATATTTTTCTTATCCAAAAAGAAGTTTAGGTCAGACTTTAATATGCTCTCCCTAATTTCTCTGCTTCCTTTGTAGTTTCAGTGTCTAACAGCTTTAAGATGTACATTGCAGATATGAACGCTTCCTAAAAATTATGATACTAAGTGTTCTGAAGAATACTCAACGGCCAGTGAAGTTCTGGTTCATAAAAAACTATCTCTCTCCTCAGTTCAAGGTTCGCTAACTTGTGTTCTTCACCTTTAATTCTTTTTAGCAGCTTGTTTCAATCTATAAAGTTTACATGTTGAACTAATGAGATACTTTGTTCTTTTAGGATGTAATCCCGCATATGGCTCGAGAATATGGTTTTGAATATGAATTAATTACCTACAAATGGCCTACATGGCTGCACAAACAAAAGGAAAAACAAAGAATCATTTGGGCATATAAAATTCTGTTTCTTGATGTCATTTTCCCCCTGGCGTTGGAGAAGGTATTCATCTCCCACCCCCTCTTTTTTTAGAATTCAATACATTATCCCTACTAGGTCAAAGTTTTTTCTACTTGTGAGCTTGTAGTCGATTGAACTTCTGTAATGTGTTATCGTGCAGGTTATCTTTGTAGATGCAGACCAAATTGTAAGAACTGACATGGGAGAACTTTATGACATGGATTTGAAGGGACGGCCCCTTGCGTACACACCTTTCTGTGACAACAACAGGGAGATGGATGGCTATCGTTTTTGGAAACAAGTATTGGCATTTCTTCTATTATTTTATCACTCCTCTTTCTGCTCACTCATTTGTCCTTTTAACTAAGAACTGAACAACTCATCAGCTTGTTCAGGCTATTGCATTTACTGACTAAGCTGCTCACTAATGTTCTTTGTCTTTATTGAATAGGGTTTCTGGAAGGAGCATTTACGAGGAAGACCATATCATATTAGGTATCATTACCTCTTATATATTTAATCACATATATAATACTTGTAGTTATTTGAAAAATGAAGAAGCTTTCCATGGTGAATGCAATCTGCAGTGCTCTATATGTTGTTGATCTGCTTAAATTCCGGGAGACTGCTGCAGGAGATAATTTACGAGTCTTTTATGAGACCCTGAGCAAGGATCCAAACAGTCTTTCTAATCTGGATCAGGCAAGTCAATGTTTTCATGTGCAATCATCATATCATTCTATAACACTGGCTCATCATAAGTATCTCCTTTTTTTTTGTTTTGACTTACTTGAAGCAAGCATAATGTTTTGGTTTTGAGGTTACACAGTTTCTTTGCATTACTCTGTGCCTTCTGCAAGTGTACGCAATGGAAGTAAATTTTTTCATAATCAGTATCTTTCCATTTTGCATTTCTTCTTCATTTCAGAGTAGAGAACATAAGAAAATGGAGGAGATAGTTTAGCATTATTATCCTGACCTGCGGAGGCCTAAGATGCCTTTTTCCACTTGATTTATTTTGTTCAGCAACTTAAAACTAGTAATTCGCGCACTTCTGTTTTTATGCTTGCTATTGCATAGTGATTACAGTGGTTATATTCAGGACGTATTAATTGGTAAATTGAGGGGAACCTAGATCTGAAAAAAGTTATGTCAATGACAAGTTACACCATGCATATGTTAGGGTAAAGTTAGGAATCTGCCCAAGCATTTCAGGGAAGTTTCATATCAACATTACTTTCCTGATAAAATTTCTTTGCTGCTACATTTCAATATAAGTGGTTGAGACATTGCCTCCAAGCTTTTATGGTTTCCATAATATGATGATTATATTGCTCTTTACCTTTATATTGTGTTACTACTGACAAGAATCCTTGCATCTCAGGATCTTCCAAACTATGCTCAGCATACTGTACCCATCTTTTCACTCCCACAAGAATGGCTTTGGTGCGAGTCATGGTGTGGTAATGCAACAAAGTCCAAGGCAAAAACAATAGACCTCTGCAATAATCCCATGACTAAGGAACCCAAGCTCCAGGTAATTACTGAGCTGCCTCACTGTGTCGATGGTTTCATTATCGATAACCCAACATCTTCTTCTTGCAGTTTGTCCTTCATATCATTTGCTTCACTTTTTTCTTGTTTATCTTGTAGGGCGCCAAGAGGATAGTGGCAGAGTGGCCAGAACTTGACTACGAAGCAAGACGCGTTACTGCAAAGATCTTGGGTGAAGACTTTGATCCCCAAGACCAGGCAGCCTCTCCTGCCGAGACACAAAAAACCATTAGCGATACTCCATTAGAAGATGAGGAATCCAAGTCAGAACTGTAAATTTGATGCAAGGCAAGTATTCCTGGTGCTTTGACACCTTAGATGGGATAGATGTTATCTGTAGTCACTTTTTGGTGCATCTCAGCTACCTTGGTAAAAAGGCTAAGAGCTGAATTTGTTGGGAGTGTCTATTGAGGCAGAGACTCTGAAAAATGAATTAGTTAAGAAGGCTTAGATGCACATTTAGGTGCCAAAAGCATACCAACTATTATGAACCAATTTTGCCATTTGCCCCCCTTTAGTAGAGAGGACGCTGTAATATATGGATAGATAGTTACACAAGATACTTGATAAAGGACGCTGTAATATCTCCAATTTATCCTGCATTTTTTCACCGATGGGGCAGTTAGAAAACAACATTCAAGAACTTTTATTTTAGAAGGTTAGAACATTCTGCAGTTTTGATATGTAATACTGAGAGCAACTACATTCCAGTAACTTGAAAGGCCTGAGCAGCTAAATCACTCCAGCCCTCCCCAACTTATGTCAGTGGAATCGATAAGTAAATTGGAGTTGAACACACTTAAATTTTTGGCCTTTGTGGAGAAGTGTCTTGTGAATGTATCAGGTTGTTACTATGAGACTCTGTGATTATCATTCTTGAGTTTAACAAGTACACCCCAAAGTCGGCCACTGATAAACTTGATAACAAGAAGAGGAGATTGATTTATGGATGCAACACAGAGGGAAATTGTCATCATATTGGCTGACTGCGATTTGTGTAATGTGTCGTTCAAAAGATTTAAAATATACAGTACATGAAACAACACATTGTTAAACGGAAAAGAGCCGCCCGGTGCAATGAGTTCCCACTATGCTTGGGGCTTGGGGAAGGGTCGGATCGTAAGGGTCTATTCTACGCAGCCTTACCCTGCATTTTGTACAAGAAGTTGTTTCTACAACTCGAACTCGTGATCTCCTGGTCACTTGACAATAACTTTTACTGAAACACCAATTGTTTCACTTTTTTATGAGCACATGGCTGAGACCAAATCACCAAACTATAATACAATTTTATATTGTTTGTACCTTTAGATGGGGTCTTGAAAGACATGATACACATGTTTTTACCTTCCTCTTGCAATTGTAAGTTTCCTCCATCACCATCAACAAGCCTTTTGGATTAAGATAACTCATGATATCAAAATCAAGGTAGGGAGGGGACAGAGGGGGTCGGGTAAATAGGGGTTGTGGATTGAGACTCTGCATCAAAATAGACCACACTAATTCACTAGACTAGTCAAAATACTCATACTACACTGGTAATGGTCCCTTATTATATATGGATTGTGAGATCATTGCAATACATGGAATTTGTTTTACATCGTTTTCTTTTGTTTTTGGACCCCCAAAATATCCATAGCCGCTACCATTTAGGTGATTATCGGGTAAACATGCTCATGTGCAATAGCTCGTAAACCAAAGTATCCATAACATTGATTTAATTCTTTTCTTTATTTTTTTTTCTCAAGGAGGACATTCTTTTCTTCTAGGCTTGTGATGGTTGACAAATTTGTCTGTGTTGTTCCATTTTTGGCTAAGAGGTTCTTTACTTTGTCATGTATTGCTAGCAAAGGCAGATCTACACGTACCTTAAAGGTTTACGAGAATCCAACAATTTTTGTCCAAATACTGTATTATGTGTTAAGAAATCACTGAATATTTATAAATTTTTGATTGTGAACTCAATTATTATCATATATTAACTTGAAATTGTTGTAGAAATCTTAAAACTTCAAATTCTGGACCCATCTCTGTGGCTGCTCGTCTCTTAACCAAAAAATTTCGATCAGAATACGTCCTGAAATAAAATGTTACAATTGTCTAGTGAATAGAAATTAGGCGTGATGAGAATGTCGTGATTTAATCGGAGAATATATGCTATATTTTATCCCATACAACATGGATTGAAAGGCTAATATAGTATAATAAGTCATTTTTAAAGAAAAGAGAGTTGAAGTCAAAGTTATTATTCGGGTTCGAGCCCTGGGTATGGAGAAAATCCTGTTGGGAGCGCTACCCCCAAGTAAAGACATCATGTATATAAAGCCAAACTATAAATTAAACCTAATAAGTATTTTTTTTTCCTCCAATTAATTACTAATAAAACATCTACCCTATTAAAATAGTCTTTTTCCTATGAATTAATTAACATAAAGTCTTGAACATGTAACAACAATAACTACGAGTCTAGCATAAATTCAACAAGTGAAATCTGGGGAGGGTGGTGTGTAAGCAATCTTATAGGGGGAAAATACAATAATAAATGAAGAAGGTTGTTTGATTGAATATTCAATTGTTTATCTATAAAAATAAGAATCAATTTCCATTTAATATACTTTTTCCTCTTCTTTTTTTGTTTTGTTTAATA
This sequence comes from Jaltomata sinuosa, assembly GCA_003996215.1. NCBI lineage: Eukaryota > Viridiplantae > Streptophyta > Magnoliopsida > Solanales > Solanaceae > Jaltomata > Jaltomata sinuosa. Next base: position 1,831,248 of record QJPP01007525.1, on the reverse strand, counting down.
ATGCACCATATTTTAAAAATCCTAAATCTAAATATACGTAGCCATTAATTCATATCTCATCCAAAAACATATACCAATATTTGTCTTGTCCAAAGAAAAAGCCCTTACATGTCAACAAGAAATGCATTTTTGCTCATAAAATAATGTTAAATTACACTCTAGTACATTTGTGTCCATTTCTCGACAGAAAAGTGTGTTGAAGAGGGCCCTCCACTATACACTTATTTACATAATATAATATTGGACATAGTATCACATCTCTCCAACCATCTTGATTTATATTCAAGACCTTATCATAAATAAAAATCAATCAATAACACACTACCTAGCAGGTACTGCAATTTCTCACTAGGGTGTGTTCGGTAGCAGGGGAGAATATTTTCTCTAAAATATTTTGCAATCTTTTTTATGTTCAGTTGGTCAAATTTTTTGAAAAATAAATTTTTAGAAAAATAAGTTTCAAAAATGACATTCCGCATTGATTGTGTCTCCCATCTTCACCCTCACTCCCGTAGCCCCCATCTCCATGCCACCCCATCACCCTTACTCCACACTCACCTTCCATAATATTTATCTAAATTAGATACAAATACTTTTAAAATAATATTTTTTACTTACTTACCTACCTATAGCGAACAAAAACATTTCCCCACCCTAAGGCAATTTTATTTTCCATAGAATCAATTAAGGGTCCAATTTCACACTAAGGCAATTTCCTATAGCATCTTTCAAAGGTCACTTCTGACATAAATATTATATAGGACCACATATATATGGTCCACATTCCATTCTTTCCTCACACACACCACAATTTAAACAGCTTCTTTATATGTATGATCATCAACACTATTTACAACCAAAATAGTACTCTTTAGCTTCTCTCTTGCAATTATTCATCTAACTTTTATATCAAACCCCACAATTGTACTATCATTTTAGCTTTTTTGCTCATATAGATAGGTACATCTCTCTTTATTATTAACATCAATATGCAAATGAGCCATTCATACAACAACTTCACAAAAAACATGATTGTTGAAGATAGCCAGAAAGAGCAATTACATGGTGTGCAAGATGATAGCCATGGTAGTAGCAATTCAGGTACTACTTCAGATGATCTCAGTTTTAGGAACTTGTCAAAACTCATTCTCCCTCCTCTTGGTTCCAATGGTTACAACCAAAATCAAACTCAGGAGAAAGGCTTTATCATCACTCCTATGGATTCAAGATACAGGTTCGTAGACGAGTTTAACTTCTATATACTGACAGTAGTGATGAAATAGTACTAGTACTCCCTCCGTCTCCCAATTTATATGACATATAGTTCAGATTTCTTGAGTCAAACAAGAAAATCTTTGGTCGTGATTTATTCTTATTTTATGCCCTTTAAATATTTCAAATTATTAATTCTTGTAACTTATCATACTTTTATGTAAATTTTAAGTATGTAAATTATTTTTCAAAAACCTTCAAGGTATATAGTATGGACAAATTCATGGTCAAAATAAATAATTTTGACTCTCGAAATTGAAACTATTACTATATAAATTGGGATGGAAAAAGTAATATTTACACTTTCAGATCGCCTGGCTACCAGAGCCAGATTTATAAAACTCATTTTCTAGCCATAGTATATATCAATATGTTTTTATGACAACCCCAAGAATCTGTCCCTAAATGAATGAGAAAAAAGGGAGTGGAAATTTACCAAGTACTATGAAGAAAGAGAAGAGAAAAAAGGAAGGAAAGTTCTAGATTTTGTAAATAAAATTTCACTTTCTGCTGCATTTTCTAAGTCAGAAGTTGTACGTACCAGCTACGAGAAGCTTTTGTGTATGGAGTGTTATTCCTAAAAATAGAAATTTCTAGAGCTACGACTTACGTAGTTTAATCTTACTAAAATCTTTTTTTGACTCCAGATAAGGATCTATTCCAAGTTGCTTTAATTCATTCAGTTTTTCTTCTTCTTCTTCTTTTTTTTGCGAAACCATTATGGTGAAGGGTGAATTAATTAATTAAAATCGTCAGTATGGTAGTTAATTAATGTAACAAGGCTATTGTTGTTGTATACACCTGGGGGAGTAAATTCTTTTACTAATGACTGATATAACATTATCAAAATTAAACCTATCTATTTTATGTCTCCACTATAATTTTACTGAATATGTGAGATGGATATTGTGTAAATATGTAGGTGTTGGGAGACATTAATGGTAATAATGGTGGCATATTCTGCATGGGTATGTCCATTTGAGATAGCATTCATGCACTCGAATCCAAACAGAGCTCTATACATAACAGACAACGTTGTTGATCTCTTCTTTGCTGTTGATATCTTCTTGACTTTCTTTGTTGCCTATATTGATGCTACAACTCAACTTCTTGTACGTGACAGGAGAAAAATTGCTGTAAGGTACGTAACATATTTATACACTGACAAAAAAAAAAAAAAAATTATATTATCAGCATAAATGCTTGATATAATTACCTTATAAGTGCATCTGATGGTGTAATTTTACACTAACAATGCATGAAACTTTTTAATCATGCATTTTTGTTTGTCAAGTACAGGAAAAAGTTGGATGGACTCAAAAGTCTTAACCTAGCTACCAATTGTATCACCCACAAGGAAAAGCACTAACTAAAGTTAATTCAATCACTAGGGAAATAATTGATCCTTTATTTTAACCTCTTTAAGCAAATCAAAAGACTTTGTGGGTCAAAAATGACCAATCATATATAGATTTATTGCTATTAAGATCAAGTATGTGGTGTTCAAGATAATTCTTATTGCACACAGAATCTTGGCACTTTAATTTTTTTCTCTTTTCAGGGTTGAACTCTATGGAATCATGAAAAATAGAATATTTGAATATATCAAAATAGTGAGAGAGGTATAAAGCACAATCTAGAAAAATTGACCCGTCTTCTTTTCTTTTTTATTTTTTATTTTTTGGGTCAAAGAAATGTATAACATATTAAAGCAACGTGATTTTTTTTTAATTCTATAAAGGTTGATATTCTTGCATATCACGAATGAAATTTGTGATGGCAAGTAGATTTGATCCTCTAAAAGGAAATGTCTTTCTCATCTTTGCTAGAACGTTAGGTACATATTTGCCAATATTTGGTTGTAGTTCATCAATGATTAAAAGATGCCAAAATCTATATATATTCTTTTGTTCTCTGACTTGTTGACTTAATTAATATATTAGAAATTTAGAATTTCGTTGGATCCTCTTCCAACATCCCACACGCACCAAAACACAAATTAAATATATAAAAAGGATTAGGAATAAACAATTCACAACCCCCTTTTTGTTTCCACTTCGAGAATTTGGAATAATAATCTTTTGGCTATACAAGAGGAAAGGTGCACGAAAATATAAATATAAAAACGAATTCATTCTCCAGGCACTAAAAAAGAATATGAACCATGTGGCATATGCCAACAGTAAAAGTTTTTCACAATAGGTGGTATTGTCTATATCATAAGTTAAAAAGGCAACCAAACGTGGTGCAAAAAGATCATGTCATTAGAATTTCTTTCTATAAGTGAGTAGATAGCTAATATTAGGTCCGGAAATCACATTGTATATATATACTTAAATCTTTTTATATATATATAATAGATGTTGAATCGTAAATTTTCTTGGCTAATATGATGAAGATGATAATAATACAGATATCTATCAACATGGTTTATAATGGATGTGGCATCAACGATACCATTCGATCTTGTTGCCTTGTTGCTCACTGGCAAACACCAAGTTGGCGTTTCTTACTCTGTTCTAGGAATGCTCAGATTTTGGCGTCTTCGCAGGGTTAAACAATTTTTTACCAGGTCTCTGATTTTCTGTTATACTAGTAATTCAATATTGTTATTACTAAATTACTTAGATGGCACTTGACATTTCTTTTTTATTTATTGGCAGACTTGAAAAGGACATGAGATTCAGCTACTTTTGGGTCAGATGTGCCAGGCTTCTATTTGTAAGTACTTAAAAACAACGTAACTCCACGAGTGTTATAGAAAGAAAAACGAATTTCAACTGTTGAGTAGTTTCCCAAATTTGACCAAGTCACTGGCATGTAACAGGTAACACTATTAACAGTGCACTGTGCTGGATGCCTCTACTATTTACTAGCTGATAGATATCCACACCAAGGAGATACTTGGTTAGGAGCTATGAATCCAAATTACAAGGAGACAAGTCTTGTGATTAGGTACATTGCAGCTTTGTATTGGTCCATCACCACCATGACAACAGTTGGCTATGGTGACCTCCATGCTGTCAACACTCTGGAAATGGTCTTCATCATTTTCTACATGCTCTTCAATCTTGGCCTCACTTCTTATATAATTGGTAATATGACCAATTTAGTCGTCGAAGGAACTCGTCGCACCATGGAATTTGTAAGCTCCCGGTTTTTCTTTGCACTGTCAGCGTATATAACTGTTTGATCACTAAATAAAAATGTAGTGCACGTGAAATAAAATAAAAATTGAGATGTAAGTGATTATTTGTTATGGCATGTTGCAGAGAAATAGCATTGAAGCAGCATCGAATTTCGTGTGTCGAAATCACTTGCCTCCAAGATTAAAAGACCAAATATTGGCTTATATGTGTTTAAGATTCAGGGCAGAGAGCCTAAACCAGCAGGAATTGATTGAACAACTTCCCAAGACAATCTGCAAAAGCATCAGGCACCATTTATTTTTACCAACAGTGGAGAAGGTTTATCTTTTCAAAGGTGTCACAAGGGAAATTCTGTTACTTTTGGTAAGACATCACTTTTTAAAAAAAGCAGATGGTTTTATATGTATCTGTGTATAATTGTGTGGTCTAATTGATGAATCTGCAGGTTGCAGATATGAAGGCTGAGTACATACCTCCAAGAGAGGATGTAATAATGCAGAACGAATCGCCAGACGAGCTGTACATCATAGTGTCAGGGGAGGTGGAAATGATTGAGTCTGAAATGGAGAATGAGCAGACTGTTTGGACTTTCAAATCTGGAGATATGATTGGAGAAGTAGGGGCATTTTGTTGCAGACCTCAGAGCTACACGTATCGAACCAAGACACTTTCACAGCTCTTGAAGATAAGAACAAGTAATTTGATTGAAGCAATGAAAACCAGACAAGAAGATAATATCATCATGATCAAGAACTTCCTTCAGGTTAGTTTGCACTAACCTATGAAGATATTCCCACTGGCTAATTTAGAGCTAAATCTTGATATTGTGCCTATGTTACGGTAATTGCAGCGTCACAAGAAGCTCAAGGGCTTAAGGCTTGGAGATTTACTTCACGGATTTGGGGAAGCAAATGGTGACCCGAGCATGTATGTTAACTTGCTAACTGTTGCTAGTACAGGTAATGCTACTTTCCTTGATGAACTTCTCAAGGCAAAATTAGATCCTGATATCGGAGACGCCCAAGGAAGAACCCCACTGGTACGTCCCCTCGTGGACTGCATTTACTTGAAAAAGAAAGACTTTGTTCTCATTTACATGTTTGTGAAGCCGATAACATTAGTTTCTCTTTCACAGTTTATGACATTACGTTTCTCTTTCTGATGCATCAGCACATTGCAGCATCAAAAGGGCACGAAGAGTGTGTGATGGTGCTTCTTAGACATGGATGTAACATACACCTCCGAGGTAGTCATCCTCGATATATATTATTGTAAACTTCAGCAAGCTAGAATGTTTGACAGGACTAATTGGCTAAGCAATGTGTTGGTTGAACCATAAAATGCAGACATAAATGGTCACACCGCATTGTGGGAAGCTATAGCAGCAAAACACCATTCAACATTTCGTGTGTTGTACCATTGGGCTTCCGTCTCCGATCCCTATATTGCTGGTGACCTCTTATGCACAGCAGCTAGAAAAAATGACTTAACAGTGATGAAAGAACTCCTAAAACATGGATTACAAGTTGACTCAAAAGATCGCGATGGATCAACTGCTATTCATGTTGCATTGGAAGAAAATCTTGAAGACATGGTAAAGCTACTTCTAATGAATGGAGCTGAGATTAGTGATAAGTTAAAGTACAAGCTTTCTTCGATGAACCTAAGTGACATGCTGCAAAAACGAGAAGTAGGACACAGGGTTATGGTCCCCGACACAATGGATGAAGTTGCTCAAAAATGGCGCGAACAAGAGAAGTCGCACAACACGGAAAGTACTAGGGATCAAATGTCTTTTAGAGTTAGCATATACAGAGGCCATCCTGTGATCAGGAGAAGAACTCATTGCAGTGAACCTGGCAAATTAATTAGCCTTCCAAATTCACTTGCAGAGCTCAAGATCATTGCAGGTAAATTTACTTCTATGTAGTTTTCAGATCTTTCAAATCGAACAACATCATACGTCTGATAAAACGTTAAAACATGAAAAGAATTGGTAATATTATTGTTTGGAACTGCGACATAGTCGTTAATGTATTTACGTGTTGTACAGGTAAGAAATTTGGATTTGATGCAACAAATGCATCCGTGACGGATCAAGAAGGATCAGAAATTGACTCAATTGAAGTGATAAGAGATAATGACAAGCTATTTATAGTTGATAATCCAAGCTGTTTGTAGCAATACCTATTAATGACACTTAAAAAGTGTCTGTTAAAATGCATATATCACTAAAGAACTCAGAAAAGAAATGTATACATAGTGGACATACAGTCCTTTCTCATTTGTGTGGCATATTGAGCACTAAGTTATTAAAAGATCCAATCAGTTCTCCAGTGATGTATACTCAAACTTTTGCCTGATCTTATTGCAGTGGAAAATCCACTGATGGGATCAAAAGGTTGATATTATATATATGGTGTCGTCCATGACAAACTATAAACACTTTAGTGGATTTGAGTCCCACCCTTGACATGATATAACCCCACAATCCACATACTAAAAGTTAAAGATGATAAGAAAAAACTTAGTATTACTTCCTTCCATCAAATGTCAATCATCAGAATCTGAAAATCTTCTGGAGTTGTATCGATTCTCTTCCTATAGGATACACCATATTACTAGTAAAATAACTGTGCCTCAATCCCAATCAAGTTGAGTCGGTTATATGAATCTTCATTATACATTTAAGCTCATCTCAGTTCAATATCATATAACGCCTTGTATTATTTGGCTCTGACAAATCTTAATTTAACAGTTGGAAGCATACAAGAAGAAGCCTTCTTTTATCAAACTGGCAAACCAAATTGGAAGAAGCAAAGCCGTTGGTGTCAAAGGATAAAAGATGTACTCCTATCCCTTTTAAGTGTCTTTTTAGGGTGTGGTACATTCATTAAAAGAATCAACTAATTACATTAATTACATCCGTTATAATTATCTCATATTCCCTTTGTCTTTCATATGATTTTGTTTACTATACCTGCTGCTGCAATTCGCCTGCATACACTGGCTTACTGCAACCCCATAACATAAGTAATATCAGGTCTAGTGATAGTAAGATATCTAAGTTTTCCCACAAGCCTCTCAATAATCCCAACAAACAAATATAAAGTATAGCAGTTGAAAGACCTTTTGGAAAGTTATTCATACAATTTATTGTAGCAAGGGTAATTTGGAAAAAGAAAAAAATGATGCTTTCTTAATTTTTTGAAAATGTAAAAGGCTCAAAAATATTCCTAAGTATTGAAATTGCTTAAAATTACCTACTTTTCATCTAACACACCAAGATTAGGACAAAATGAGAAGAAATCACCCAGATCTGTATGATTTGAACCTGAGACCGCATGGTTCTAACTCACTTCGTTGACCTCTAGGTCACTCCCTTGAAGGCATAAAATGACATTTCCCATGGTTGTATAATTAATAACAAATTTAATAATACACTACAACAGTGTGATAAAATTCAAGTAAAGATACATATAATACAATAGGTAACAACCATCCAAACAAGTTGTTATTCTCCAAGCAACACTTCTAAATGTGCAAAACGCAAATTTCATACATACTAGATTCCTAAAGAGAGCGTTTATGACAGTGATTAAATCCAAACCAGACTCCATTAGGCAGAAACTTATCATATTTAAAGGTAATAGCAGGACGATCTGGACCGTACACTTTGACGCTCTCCGGTTTCCAGCCGTCGGATCCAACCCTCTTCAAGTTAAGGTAACAGATCTCATAAATACAGGGGCCATGGATCTGGAAAGTATCCGTAGAACAGCTCTCGAATATCTTCGAGGATGGATTATCTAGCCTCGGCGCGTGGACTTCAAAGCCATAAGAATCTCCAAAAGCAATACTGATTCTGTCTCGAGTATACTTAGGTGAAGAACAGCTTGTTTTGATTGTCAATGTGTATGGGCAACTCCTAGCAGTAGCAGCGCTCTGATTGGTTTCGATGACAATTTGGGGCTTTGTTGAAGTTGCAGTAGTAATTGATCTTGCTTGGGAGAAACTGAAGAAGAAAGCAGCTAAGCTGAGGAATTGGAGCACAAAGAGTCCACCACACATTTTCATCACCATTTAATTGTTTGATTACTCTCTATATGTGTTGATGAATTTTAATAGCCTCACCAATCACCACAGCCCCATTTTTTTTATTTTCTTTGTTTCACGCACGAAAGAGATTTCCATGCAACGTGGCTACTAAAAATATATAAAATAAACTAAATTTGGTCCTACTTTATATTCGATTTGATACGCAAACAAAATTCTGATTAGTGTTTCTTTTCTCCGTATTTTATTATTTTTGATGTTTTCATTATTTCTATTTTTCAAAAAGGAATTGTATTAATATGTGTTATTTTAGTCGAGATTTTCTCAAAAATAATTTCTCTATCTATTACAAAATAGAGGTAAACTATATCCTTTCCGGACTTAGTGAAATTTCACTAGCATGCTATTGTAGTTATATAGTACTCTATTAAATTTGAACTCTATAAGTAACCTAATACTTAAAATTCTGGCTCACCAAACAAAGTACTTGAACACCAATCACTAGACACGTGTCAGTTAATTCCACTCACACGTCAGTTAATTAATCAAGGTCCAAGTATATAGACAGCTACATTTTTTTCCTTTTTTTAATTAAATTACATAAAGTTTGGAGAAGATATTTTCTTTTCGCCTGGTCAACAGGTTGGGCCATAAATACTGGGGTGGTAAGCCCAACCAGTTGAGATTCTTTTGGCAGTTGTATTGGGCGAAGGCCGAAGTGCATAAACACCCGCTTTTTGGGGCTGTCATTTTATTATAAGAAAAATTTGTATATAGCTATAGTTTTGCTCTTTAATCATGAAACATAAGTATAGTTTGTGTATTTATAAATGAAAGCAATAATTTATTTTAAAATGTAGTAAATACAATGTACTCCCTCGTATATAATATCTTTGCTCAACTTATATCGCATGAATACAAGATCAAATTACATACACTTCAATACATTCTACAATCATTATCTCAAGAATGTCACACATACACTTTATATACATACAATATACATTTGTATGTTTCAGTATATGTATTATCACCAAAAAATCACTTGTATGTCATTATATGATACTTGTATTTATGAGATACACGAAATATGCACTTTATACACGTAGAATAAATACACTTTAGTTATATATTGCCAAATTTAGCCGGAGAAGAGATAGATATCTCGTCTATGTACTGAACACTTTATCTCGTCTTGTTAGTATGATTCATTTCCAGAAGCCTTTTAATCTTAGTGTCCAAATCACTCTCCACACAAGCTCATTTTGGTGCCCAACAGCTTCTGATCTGGCGGATGGGAGAGGGTGGAGAGGGGCAATGGCGATGAGGAGAGAAGAGTGAGAAAAAATCATGATAGCAAGGCCTGACAAGGCCACAATTCCTGACATTTTAGCATGAAGTTAAGACATACATAGGAATTGGACACCTCAACGGCCCACATGAAGTGTTTAAAATGAACAAGACTCAGTTGAGGTGTCTAAGTGAAAGTTGTTGCCACCTTTAGGGGATTGTCAATGAATTTTGCCTAGGAATTATAATATTTTGGCATGAGATGAACTTCCTCAAGTATTCTTCAATGGACCTGTCAATAATCAAGTGTCTCAACACATCTGCTGAAGTTCATCTATAAGCATATAAAATACTATTGCAAAGAAGGGCTAAAGGTACCTGAGAAACCAAAACAACCTTTATTTGGTGATAAATCAAGCTTTTTCTACAAAGTAGAATGACAAAACAGAGATTATTAAATCTTTTAAAATACATCAATTTTAGAACACAAATTTCATAGAGGAGTAGTGGAATACTACAGCCAACATATCCAGTGGCATATCAGCTACATGATTTTACGACAGTGATTAAATCCAAACCAGACTCCATTAGGCAGAAACCTATTATACTTGAATGTAATAGCAGGACGATCTGGACCGTACACCGTGACGCTCTCTGGTTTCCATCCGTCGGATCCAAGTCTCTTCAAGTTAAGGTAGCAGATCTCATAAATACAGGGGCCACGGATCTGGAAAGTATCCGTAGAGCATCTCTCGAATATCCTCGCCGATGGATTATCTAATCTCGGCGCGTAGACCTCAAAGCCGTAAGCATCTCCAAAAGCAATACTGATTCTGTCTCTGGTGTATTTAGTTGAAGAACAGCTCGTTTTGATTGTCAATGTGTATGAGCAACTCCTAGCAGTAACATCGCTCTGATTCGTCTCGATGAGAATTTGAGGTTTTGTTGAAGTTGAATCAGTAATTGATCTTGCTTGGGAGGAACTGAAGACGAAAGCAGCTAAGCTGAGGAGCAGGAGCACAAGGTACTGACCACCCATTTTCAGCACCAATCTAATTTTGATAAATTGTTTGATTATTGGTCTATACGTTGTTCAATTTTAATAGCCTCACCAATCACCAGCCCCATCTTTTTTTAATTTTTCACGCATTTGGCCTACTCCGTATCAATGAAAGAGATTACTACACAACGTGGCTGCTAAAAAATAAGATTTGGTTCCACTTGTTATAAATTATTCGATTTCAACTCTACAAGTTTGAATTATTTTTTTGGACATTTAAATAGATATCTTAAGTTATATTTTTTTATATAAATATAAAATCTCATTACTTGTGAAAATTATTTTTAAAAAATAATTCTTTTACAATTTCACCAAATGAATAAAATTATTACTCATAGATAAGATATCAAAATATTCTGAAACGCCGAATTAATAATCATATATCTTTGTGTTTCTACATATTACTTCCTATCGTCTCTTGTAGTTTTATCTTGTATTTTTACCCTGTATCATTGTTATGTCCTGTGTAGCCTATTTTTAGACTATTTTGTCTTGAGCCGGGGGTCTATCGGAAACAGCCTCTCTACCTCACCCCTGAGGTAGTGGTATGGACTGCGTACACTCTACCCTCCCCAGACCCCACGCTGTGGAAATACACTGGGTATGTTATTGTTGTTGTTGTTGTATATCTTTGTGTTTTTTTTATAAATAAATATTTTTGATTATACGTTATTACAAACTTTTGAAACACATAATTTGTAAAAATTCATTGGTCCAATAAATTAACAAGAACAACAACAACAAACCCATTTGTAAAGATTCATTGGCCCTTTTCCGTTTTTTTTATAATTAAAATAACTTAATTTTAATTAATTTTTTTACTGTTAATGAAATAATTTTTGTCATACAAATATTCAAGAGTATTTCAAACTACTAATTTAAAAGTTTTTTTTTTTTTTTTAAATTTTATGTCAAGTCAAATAACATCACATGAATCGGATGAAGGGAGTATAAATTCTAGCCCACCAAATAAAATATTTTACGTAAGATTTATTACTACAACGTGTCAGTTAATTGCACACACATGTCAGTTAATTAATCAAGGTCAAATATATTGACAGCTCTAACTTTTTTTTTCTTCTTAAAAAACAAAAAATTAAATTATAGTACATAGAAGGGTCAAATCTACCCTTGTACTATCGAAAATGATTTAAATATACCCCTCGTTATACTTTGGGTTCAAATATGCTCTTTCCGTTATACTATGAGTCCAAATATATCCCCATACTATTAGAAATAGTTTAAATATACCCCTTGTTATACTTTCAGTCCAAATATACCCCTCCTGATATACTTTAGGTCCAAATATATCCCTCCCATTAAACTTTTATGCTGATTTACCCTTATTTTTGACACTCACTCACTTAAACCATCTCAATTCCCTCTACTTTAAGTTCTTTTCTTTTCTTGCAGTCTTCTATTTTCTTTTCTTCTCTTTTTTAATGATCCGCTTCTTATGAATCCAACCTCTTTAAAGTCTTTGTTCTACCTATTGCTGAATACTTTTCAATTGACATTAATGATCCATTTATCAGATATTGAAATTTTTTCCTGCATTTATATATGGCAATCTTGCTTATCTGATTATTTCAAGTATAAGTTTTAACATATGATAATAGACCAAAAGATGATTGCAGAAAGAAAATATTTTTTCTTATATATCGAAACTTTAAATTTTTTCTGTAATGAAATTTATTCACCGTGAGGTCAAAAAATATTTAGATGACAGGAGTATAAATTATGAATATATGTGTTATTTTTTGTATGAATTGAGAGAGTGGGCTGGAGATGAATTAAATAGGTGAGTTTGCAAAGTGAATAGCGCAAATATTTACATTTGGTGATGATTTATTTTTATTTTGAAGCTCATCATCATGTGTCCATTTGTAAAAAAAAATAAAGGTAAATCGCCTTTATAAAAAAAAGGAGAGGAGGGGAGTTAAATCAGCATAAAAATATAATGAGAGGTATATTTGGATCCAAAATATATCTGGAGGGGTATATTTGGACCCAAAGTATAACGAAGGGTATATTTGAACCATTTCTAATAGTACAGGGGTATATTTGGACCTAAAGTATAACAGAAAGGGTATATTTGGACACAAAGTATAACGAAGAGTATATTTAAACCATTTCTGATAGTACAAGGGTATATTTGACCCTTTTCCGATTATAGTATAAAGTTTGGAGGAGATCTTTGAGGATATCCATCAAATGTTAACTTGTTGGGCCATAATTTTTTTCTGATCATACTGGGCCTGGTAAGCCCAACCTGTTAAGATTCTTTTTGCAATTGTATTTACATATTATTATAGTGCAATAGTACAATATTTAAATGGTTAAACTACCTAAAGAAACATACTTTCTTATCATATTTACTAACTCTCTCACTATTTTATTTTAATTACTTAATATACCACATGTTAATCAAAAAACCACTCGGATACATCGCCTCAGGTCGTGATACATCGCCTCACCTCGGATATATCTCACTCGATGTATCAAAGGTAAAATCAAAGAATGCCGATGTATCAGAGTGGTTTTGAGATGTATCCAATGGGATTCTGATGTATCCGAGTAGTTTGAGGATGTATCCCGAGGTGAGGCGATGTATCCCGAGGTGAGGCGATGTATTCCGAGATGAGGCGATGTATCCCGAGGTGAGGAATGTATCCAAGCGGAATTGAGGTGGAAAAGGGAGTAATTAGCCCCCAAAGATGTGTTTTAGGTAAGTTACCCTATTTAAATATCTATAATTAAATGTATCTAGCTTATGTAAGTATGTAATAAGTTGATAGCTAAAGAGAATTTCAGTTGCAATTTTTGTTCAAAATCAAATTCAAATCGTAAGTAGTCTAAACAACATTTATCCTAAATCTCTCTCAAAAATTAAATTATAAAGCGGTAAGATGAGAGAAGCAAAGTTGAGATAGTTCAGAGATGTGAAAAGGAGATGCAGAGATGTCCCAATTAATGAGAAGGTGTGAGAAATTGGCGATGGTGGGTTTAAGGAGAGGTAAAATGAGGCAGAAGAAGTATTGACGAGAGGTGATTAGACATGATATGACACATTTTCACTTTACCAAGAACATGACCTTACATAAGGGATATGGAGATCGCAGATTAGTTAGAGTAGACAGGTAGTTAGTAGTTGTGTGTTGTCTCGCTTTACGGTGGAATATATAGGGTTGGTGATAATTTGAAGCATCATATTTGTTTCTCCGTTCATACCAGTATTACTGATATTGTTCTCGTAGTTTTTTATTCTTCAATTTTTGTTATTATTTGTTGTTGTTTTGTACTTCGGTTATTATATTATTTTGTTGTTGTTATTATTCCTTTCCTTTAGCATGTTATGTAGTGTTTTCCTTATGTATTATCATGACTTCTTCACTTTCGTATTTTGTTTGTCCAAAACTGCTTTGAATTGTTTTTCTTTACTTTATTTGAGTCGAGGGTATATAAGAAACAACCTTTCTAGATTCATAAAGGTAAGAATAAGGTTTGTGTACATATTATTTCTTTAAGACCCCACTTATAAAATTACACTAAATTTATAGTTATTGTTGTTGCTGCTTAACATGATCCATAAAATACATATTTGGTACTCGTGGTAAAGTGACAAAATTTTGTATATTAAAGAAAATGATACATGCGTATTATTTATTAGTTTTAGCGACTACAAAGTACTACGGTAAAATTTGTTCTTCAGTGTGATGATGAGTGCTACTATGCAAGTTAGCGCGCAGCTGAACTTGTACAAGGTACTAGGACCAAAAGTTATTAAAATATAAAAGAGTTTATTAATTGATAGTATAAAAAAATTCTCATATTATACTACTTTCAACATTACAAATTCCTCTATTATCGATCGAGAAAGATAAATTGTCAATCTTTTCTTTTATCAAAGACGATCAGAAGGAGCTAATTAATTCAAAACTCTCTGGTAAAATAAGAATAGCCCTAAGTTCAACCCTTTTTTTAATGAAACTCTCTTGTAAAATAAGAATAGCCCTACGTTCAACCCTTTCTTTAATGAAAAGTTTGCTGTATAAAATTTTCTCATACTAATTACTCCCTCCATTCCATTTTATGTGGCATCTTTTGACTTGGCACGGTGTTTAAGAAAACAATAAAGATTTTGGAAACCTGTGGTCTAAAATGATCCTTGAATATTTGTGTGGTTGTAAATCATTGCATTAAGGGTAGAAAGAGAATTTTAAAATTAAATCTTTTCTAATAATAGTAAGGCGACATTCATTTTGGGACGGACTAAAAAGGAAAGGGTGCCACATAAAATGGGACGGGAGTTGTATGTTAACGTCGTAGCATAATCGACATTCAACTACATGTAGACTTCTGAGAATCGTAATCTAAACCATATTTTTAATGTTAATGGACCAATATAAGAATGTGATGAAAATAGAAAAGTATAACTAGAATGAAATAAATAGGATTATTACTACTACAAGTATATATGGATAAGAATGGAACACGAGGATGAGAAAAAAAAAACTCACCTCTTTGAAATATTATTCACGTGATAATTACTATAGAATATTGAACAACTCCAATATTAGTTGATCTACTAGTACTAGTACGTACCATATATATATTTGATTGGTGTAGAAATATCCATTATCCAATTACCCCCTCTGCCTGTTCTCTTGATTTGATTGATTTCAGCAGTGCTGTGCTGTGCTGCTCTGTCTTTTCTTTCCAAATCTTTTGAGCAATATAGCGCTGCTTATCTCCATCAAGATTGATTTTATGTTTACAAAATAGAAAGATAAAAAAAAAGAATCACAATGATTGTAGTAGTACTTGAGAGCCAGCCAGCTATAAGCTTCCATTTTTCATTGCATCTGTCTGTCTCTGATAATATATATCAACTGAATTCATCTCATTATTATGAGGAACTAGTCAAGGCCAATTAATGGGCCATGTTATGTACTGACTTCATTCAGACAAACAAAATAGAATTGTAGATTTATTGAAAACTGACAGTTCAAACTAGGGGAAATGGACTACATACCTAAAACTTGCACAGGTTAAATGTATCTTGAACCTGAGCCCGCGGATTCGAAATTCAAAGTTTATGAATTTCTCAAATATTTATAGATATAATGAATTTCTTAATGTTGGGTAACGCCAACATCCTGCCTATATGGCAAGGCCCACCAGGGGCTCGGGTGACCCGGGTCGGAGTCATGATCGAACCTGACGCTTGCTTGGTGAGCTTAGTTAAGAAATAAAGTTGCACCCTTGTTATCAGCTATATATAGCTTTTGACATGATGGTAAGTGTTTGATCCTAATACTTAATACATACACAAAATGTAGATATGCTCTATCTTGAACCCTGGAATAAGTGAATATCATTGCATAAGGGGATATCCTCTGCATATGTTTTTAGTGGGACAAGAAGCATCAGAAACAGGTTGAGAGAATAGACTCATTACCAATGCAAAAAGTACAATATAAGTATAACAAAGGACTTATCATAGCAAGAAATGATCAGTCTTGTACGTATATTTTAGATGACTTGATAGTGTGAATATTTTTTTACTTCGATATATACAAGTTGAATTAAATACCATAATACAATGTGTAAGATATGAGTACGTACGAACTAGTACAATACAAGATGTTATATATGGGGCCAATTTTAAGATTCCTAGAATGGTACTACTTTGAAAAGAACCTGTAGTTCAGACAGGTTACAGCCAATTTTCTGTTAACTAAACAGCCCTGTACCTTATTTGAGTCATTTTTAACAAGTACTAGGATTGAACCCAAGTATGGATTTAGTCATTTGTGGAAGGTTTTTTTTTTTCTTTCTTGTATTTGTATTTAGGTGTGGTCAAAATGAAGGAGAGTCTTGAAGCAATGGTAAAGTTATCTCGATGGCTCATAAGTCATGTGTTCAAGCTATGAAATCAGCCACTAGTATTTGTGTCACGGTAGGTTGCCTACTGTACACCCTTTTGGGATGGGGCCTTCCTTGGAAATGCCTGGTGTACCGAACTGTCCCTAATTATGGTTAAAATAGGAACCTTGCTCATTAAGTTTAGATAAATTCATATGTCAAATAAATACAATGATTGGACCAATTTTAAGTTTCCACTTCAAAAAGAAACTGTCATCAGACAGGTTAGAACAAAATTTCCTGTTTAATGGAACGGACATTTGTGCCTCAAGTGATTAAATTAATACTACGAGTTTGTAGGCTCTTAAGATTTGGTTCCATCCTAATGGTATATTGACCATCTTTTCTTTTGCAGTTAGTTTGATCTCTTCTTTGAAATTGAAATGGAAATTTTCTCAATGCAGTATTTGGAACTAATAATAAACTTATACTCCACTACTTTATAAAATAAAAGAAGGGGCATGCAGTCTGGTGCAAAAAGCATCCCCGCGTTAGCGGGGTCCTGAGAATTGATGACATCTTACAATAAGCCAACTATTCCACTTCATGTTCTTATCTCAAATAATTAGATGTAAGCTCTTTTCTACTACGTACTAATCTTGGTGGAGTTTCTTTCAATTTAATTGATTACAAATTGGAAATATTTGATTGACACAACTTTAGCAGTAATTTTTCAAAAACTCTTTTGGTCCCCTCCAAATTAAAATGCTATTCATAGTGGTGGCTTCGTTCAGTATAAACAATTGACCATAAATCAAACCCCTCACTTCTCTTTATCGGGAAAAACTTACTCACACTCAATGCTTATACAAAATCAATGAACCATAACACGTATCTTGACATGCATGTACATTTATGAATTAACTATGATTAATTAATGCTCTTATATATTATCACCTCAGTCCATTACTTAACAATATAGTAGTCAATTAATGTGTAGTGTCAACATCGAGTGTAAGTAAAATACTGATTATGAATTTTGTATCATTCAAATAAAAATAGGAAAAGGCTTTTGAGAATACAACTGTGAATGGTCGAAATAAAACCTGTTCGATATTATCTCAACTAATTTAGGTCCACAGTGATTTAATCCCAGATTACCCTACTTACATACTCCAGCAAATTAACATGTACATTATAATCGTGATGTCTAGATTTATTTACAAGTACCTATTATCTCTTCACCAATTTGCAGCATTATACAAAGCTCATTGTGGTGTCCAATCCTTCCCATGAAATATCCTATCATACTAAAAACTGAAATGATCTCTTCCCCTTTAAAGAATTGTACGTAGTTTGCTGGAACATCCTCTGTAGGACCCCCAAAAAAAGAACCTTATATCTACCTTTTAATTAAAAGGATCTTGATTAAATTTTCACCCCCCTAGCCGTAACGATTTTTTAGCTGTTTTCAGTGGATATTCAGTATATAACAACTGTATAATAATTATATGTTGATTATACACTGCATACTGGCTATAATTTATTAAAATAATATAGATTAAGATTATTTTATTATGATTTTTGTAGGATTACTGTGTTGTGTAAAACTCCGTTAACATTTGAAATCAAGCTTGATGAGTAGAAGGGCAGGATATTACATCACCAACTTTCTTGACCTTCCATCAGCCCCATACATGGTCTTGCGACTTTGTAGAGACCTGTATGTTTAATAAACAGTTGCCCGTTGCTATCAAGGCATAACATTCTATGGACTCTTTCTCACGTCCTGAAATAGTATGCCAACACACATCCTTTCTCCTTAGCCAACCAAAGTCTTCTGGTGGCAATAACTGTATTTCCCGTTAAAAGTAAACCGGTGACATTGGAATTGGATGGTCTTAAACAAACCTTCAAGATCAAAAGTTAAAACTTGTTAAGCGTGAAGTTTTACCTATAAGGCAAACAGGGTCAAAAGTTCAAAATCACCCAACTCCAAAGTCATTCCGATAAATACTCAAGTAAAAGGGTGACCATAGTGACACCAAACCTTAGGATAAAAAAGATTTCTAGGTGTGTGGATGGCCTTTTTTTCGTTGTTGCCCCACATGAGTTTTGAGTGGATTTGGAAACTGGAATTCCATTTTGCAATTCCAATACAAATTGCTTAGTCCCGTACTAGTCCTATATTTGACAAATTTCAATGTAGGAAACAAGCATGCATTCTTGAATATTCCCCCCATTTCAAAAACATGATCCCGGCTTTTGATGATTCATTTCTACTATACATCATTGATATACAAGAAAGTTTTGGGCTCTGCAAAAGTAATAATAATTGAAACCATTTGATGATGGAGCTATATGGTTCAAAGGGGTTCAATTAAATCACCTTCGTCAAATTATAATGTCCAAATAAGATAAATCAAATGTTTTTGTATGTATATAAATTATTGAATCCGCGTGATCTAAGGGAAGTTGTAGCAGCAAATGAGGCTCAGCAATTGTTTTAATTCACAAGTTAGAACCTAGTTATGACGACATTCTTGCATTATTTTGAATTCCATTGGTAAAATTTCTAAGCTCCATCACTAGCCACACGAATATAAGAAATATTTAATGAATGTTGGTTCTGATATCATGTGAAAGATACTAACATCTATGCAACCTTAAGGCAATGAATGAAGCACTCCGACACCGTCATAAATCCCATTTGATACTCTTACATAAGATATTACTACATCACCTCATGTTTCTACTTGATATAAGACTAGAATTCAAATTTCAATTTAAAAATGGAGTAGACTTGTTGGAAATTCACAAACTCCACCAACTCTTTTTCTCTTTTTAATTTGTTATGATATTGGTGGGGTTATTTTTTTGGAGTATTGCAGGGGACCCCAAGTTAATGTTAGCGGCAAGTTCGTGTATATTGAACTTAGAAGCAATATATTGCTTTTCATGAAATCTTTCCCAAAAAAGTATAATTTTAACTTGTAAAAAAATGAAAATCAGGGGGCCAGCATCTGTATATAATAATCTCAACTCTAAGACCTCATCATTAATATCTCCTTAAACTTCCCCATTATACAGCTAAATAACTTATCAAAAGAATAATTATCAATTAAATTAAATGGAGAAAAAGGTGAAAAGAAAAAAGAAGCACTCAATTCCAAGATTGAACCAAATCAAAATTGAAGGATGAGAAGAAAGAAAGAATAAGAAGTATCTCCAGTCAAAGTAGTCAAACTTTTACAGCCCAAGAAAACAAAATCTAGGGCCTCATAGAATAAAGAGCTATAATTCTCATATTTTAGAATACAACAACAATAACTGTGTCAGCCCCAAACAAGATCGACGATATGAATCTCATTTCTTCATTCGGGCTCATGTTATGTCATCAACATATTAACTCCGCCTACGTGAGCTTACTAAGTTTGTCGACAGAGGCAAAACTAGGAATTCAACTTTATGGGTTACGAATTTAAGAAGAACGACTTCAAATAGTAATAACTGAGCTCTAAATTTAATTTCTGAACATATTTAATGAATTTCTTAACACAAATACATTGTTTGAGCAAAACCAACTAGGTTCAGCCTAACTCGTATCTGGGCTTCTAACTCTGCCCTGATGGTCGGTCCCAAGCCCGTATAAAGTAGGGTTGTGATTTGTGATAGGCTGATAGCCAACATAAAACTTGTCAATTCATAATGAATCGTCATATTTAAGAACAAAAAAATAAAAATGAAAAAGCAGAAGATTTCTCCCTAATTATCATTTTGATGTGCAGACCCCCTTTTTGATTCTTGATTCTTGAAAGGTCTGCAGGCTAAATCTTTATGAATAGGAAAGTGTAATGCTGAAGGCCAACTCATGAACTTCTCATGTTTGCTTTTTTCATTTGGACTTGGGAATTCCCCTTTTTCCCTTTGCCTTTTTTTTTTCCCCCTTGCAGCATTTCTCTGCTTCCTTTAAATAATGAATATGGCAGATTCTCCAATCATCTCCTCCACTCTGTAGGAAACACACATTATTGCCCCCAACAACCAAATCCTTTTCACTATATAGACTCCTATCTCCTAACCCCCCCTTAAGCCTACTCACTTCCAATACACAATATATTCATCACCTTTTCTTCTCTTCTAACTTACCATCTTTTTTTTTGTTTTAATCTTCATGATGAGTCATTCTTCATCTACAACTTCTGTGAATGGCTTCTACAATTTCCTAACTAGAGGACTTGACAATCTTGATCACTTGTTCCTATCTCAAAACTTCATGTCTTTCCATTTTCTTCAACATGTTTTGTCATCTCTAAGGTCTTTTCATTCCCAATTGACATTACTTGTCCAAAAGTTGCATTTGCCTGTTGGAGAGAAATGGCTTGATGAGTACATGGATGAAAGTTCAAGACTTTGGGAAGCTTGCCATGTTCTCAAATCAGCAATCACCAGCATGGAGAATTATTACACTGCTGGTGCCAATTTTGCTTCTTCTCTTGATGATCACCACATTTTAAATCCCCTGCTTTCCCGCCAGGTTGTATTCTGTATCGAAATTGTGCGTTTTTTTCGCGTAAAGTTGCAATCTTTTTTTTACTAATTTCTTCTTGATCACAGGTTATTCGGGCTATAAATCGTTGTCAGAGAGAAATAGTAGTACTTGAAGAAGAAAACAAGAGCCTAATGGAAACAAGAATGCAGGATATATCATTGAGGTTCGACGAAAATGTCCTGATAGGATCAAAATTCAATGGATTCAGTGGCTTCAGAGGAGTACTTTATGCAATGAAGAATGTTAGCTCATTGCTATTGGTCATTCTGCTAAGTGGACTTGTATATTGTTGGCCACAAACAAGTTTCTACCAAAGTGGTGTTCATGAAGGGAACATGGTTTTTGGTACATCTTTTATGGTTTCAACTTCAAGATTGCATCAGAGAGTTGCAGCAGAAGTGAATCAGGCTGAAGGGCAACTACCCGGGATCCTACTTTTCGAGTATCGAAGAGCAAGAGTAGCCATGGCTGAGCTGAAAATGGAACTAGAAAGAGCCAAAGAATGTGGATTAGTATTGTCACAAGTTGACATCCATGATAAGATTGAAAATTTGAAAGATTGCTTTGGAATGTTGAAATGTGGGGCAGAAAGCATCATTGGACAACTTGATGACTTCTTTGATGAAATAGTTGAAGGAAGAAAGAAACTTTTGGACTTGTGCGCTCATAGGTAAAACACACAAACAAAAAAATGGTAGAAATATGTGTGCAACCATAGCCTTAGGAGATGGTAGAATTGTAACAATAACTTAGCGAGGTAGTTTGTTTATTTTTTTTCTTTTTTTAGATCTTAAAATGTCTTCTTTTTCCCCCTATTTTGCAGCTAAGTTTAGTCTTGAAAACTTTAGGAGGAAGTTTTCTCTATCAAGTAATGCATGAATATTATCCTCAAGGGAAAAAAAAAACCAGAATGTGATTCTTCCTTTGAATAAAAGTAACATTACTAAACAAGAAGAATATGTTGGATAAAGATAGCTTCCAGTGAAAAATAAAAGGAATTATATTTTATTTTTTTTAAATCCACTCAAGGTGTAGATTCTTCTCTTTATCATCAATATAACTACATCAAAGATAAGAATTGTCTGTTCTTGTTTTTACTGACAAATGCCAGCAGTCAGTCACTTCAGTGGAATAACATAAGAAGATTGATAAGAATCACTATTATCATATATATGCTACTTTTATTGTATATAAATATGCTGTTCATTCTTGATTCAACCAACATATTTTATCACTTCTAGAATATATATAATTTGTATTTACTTAACTCCCAATTCATACCACACATAAATGTTACTATCACCTATGACCTATCACATGTTTTTACACTTTAACTAACAATTTTGTTACTATGGTTAGACCTCACTTGGATTAGAGCATTCTATTATCAAAGGCGAATCCAGAATATAAACTTAACATGTTCTTAGCACTGGACATATCATACTTTTAAAATTATGAGTTCAGAATATAATGCTTATTAGTTAAAATTTTAGCAGTTTTTCACGTATGTATCTATGTCATGTGTCGAGAATATTAGGTTTAGTTGAATCTCTAATAAGCTATGTCCACCTCTATCTACAAATTTGTCAATTATTTTACCATTAGATCCAAAAATGTCCTCTCTCCTTAATTACCAAAAAAAATAAAAAAATAAGAGATGACCCACCCCCCACCCCCTCTGCTGCATCATTGATTTACAATGATGATTATGATTACAATTCAACTACTTAAAGGCCATTTATTCCCCAACCATACAAAGATGAAGATACATAAATGATTATCCCAACTAACACAATAAATTACTTGTTCAAAGGCAACATTTTGATGTGTTGAGGAAACATAGGAGCTGAAAGAATAATTTATTTAATATACTACTATGTTAGTAGGTGTTGTCTTAAAAATAAAAATTGAATTTATAATAGACAAGGTTAGAGCTAGGTTTAGGGTTACTGAAATTGGAAGATGCTTCTTCTCTCAATTGGAAAAGAATGTGATACCACCTAAATAAAGTAAATAAAAAAGGAATGATGCTTCCTGCCCACATGACAACTATTTTTAAGAAAATGACAGCTTCTTAATAATTTTAATGTTAATAACAGAGATTAGATACATCTTTTTAACTTTGTTTTGTCGGTTATAATCACAGCCAACAATCCCCTTTTTCTTGTAATTAAGTTTGTCTAATTCACATTAAAACTTGATGTGTTAGAACCTTGATTAATTAAGGATCTTAAAAGTAAAAAAAATCATGCTAAATCTTTGATTTATTAACAGCCTAAAAGTTGATGTGGGAAGAAAAAAAAGTTGTTCTTTTTAGCTTTTCTGATAAGGCAATTCAACGATTTTTCTTTTCAAACGAGACAGGTAACATGACTGGCACCAATTCAAACAGGGAAACAACAGAAACAGCTCGCAAAAGGTACTTGAAAAATAGTTTGCTAATTTAGGTCATATGAGCCAGGGGGTAGCCACAGCTACCGATTCGGCAGAATCAGTAGCTTTGATTCAAACTCTATATTTGCGTTAATATATACATATAATTAATTTAGAACTCGTATACTAAAAATTCCGGCCCCGTTAACAGAGGAAGGGGAAGAGGGTATACAGAAAGTAACCAAAGAGTGATAATTCTATCATTGAATTCTCTCATACTCTGAAAATGAAGTAGAAATTCAATGGAGAATCCTTCATGAGTTGTGTTAGTAAATTACTAATCATTCAAGTTGTGAAAAAAGTGATGGAGAAGTGGGCGGAGACAGAGGAATAGAGGAAGAGAAGGATCATGAGATTCCTGGGCTAGCAGCATTCATTTCTTTTCTCAAATTGAAAAAAAAAAAGCAGTTTTTATCTTTTAACTGTGGAAGCTTTTGTCTGATTCCCAGAAAAGGATCTTATTTTTTTACTCTTTTTTCAAGGAATTAAATGAAAGAAAACAATGAGAAGAGTACACTGTAGCATGTGTAGTAATTGATTGTTGTTATAATGTTAGTAGTAGTATATTGTTTGGTCGAATAAATGATGATGAGAAGAAAACAAGCAGCTCTCTGTGGGCTGTGGCTGCTGTCAACAGAGTCTATAACTCGTAGCACTGTACTTAGGGGTATATCTTCTTGTATCCTACCTCTGACATGTCACCTGTTCCCTCTGGCTGTGAAAAATGTGATTCCTCTACCCTTTTTCTTCTCTAATTATTATCTTCTTTACAACTAGCAACTCAGACTTGTTCCTTTCAACTATCCAAATCATGATTCTGGTTTCTCAACTTTTCACTTCTTTTTCCCAAAATCTCCAACCCCCAAACCCCAAGGGAGGGAAAAAGAACAACTTTCTTATCTTATGCTGTCTCTCTTTCTGCAATTGGTCTTACCCTTATTGGACAGTGTAAAGAAAGTTGCCAGACCTGGTCGACAAGTGGTTTTAAGTCTAGACAAATCAATTGTGCCAATTCCATTCCTGCATTAAACCATGGGCATTAGGGATTAGGCTTACCTTGAGTAGAATGCAATCCTATCAGAGGCAACGAGTGTCAAATGAGCTGAACATCTAGTAAATATTGTACTCATATCAGCATTTGATAGAACACACTCAATATATCACCAAGTACTTTACCTGATTATAGTAGAGACTGAAACGGGTGCTAATGCAAAGTGCTCTAACCCAGTAGTTCTGGCAGCCTGTGATGCAATACCACAGGACTCCACACTTAACATGGAAGGGGGACAATATAAAGACATAATGAACTGGGAATTTAAGCCATCATTTCAAACCTTCGCTTTCATTTTCCTTCGTTTTTGTTCTCTCATATGTAATGTACATTCAACCTTGTAACCTCTTCAATGAGAGAACTATAGAGTATATACAAGTTGAATATTAAAGGCATAATAATATAGGTACAACCAAGAATAAAGAGACCCAAAACGACAGTGTAGCAAAACAGCTATAGGAGAATGAATCAGGTCCCCCCGTGACATAATACTATTTAATTTACCAAACCCTCGACAAAAAATACTGACACTGGCCGTTACTCCAATTTACTATGGCAGTAGATAAGAACGCAAAACACTCAAACATGGCATATCATAACTTAATCCAGGCTTGCTAAGCACAAGGGGCGCACTTGAACACATCATATCAAGCCTACTCGATTACTAACCACGAGTTGGGAGCATCACTGTTCTCCCCATCCACAGCAAAGGTTGGTCAACGAATAAAGAAAGAATTCCTCCACCAGAACTAGATTTCCAGCTAGATTATACATCAAACCCAGGCATTGCAAACAGGGATGCAAAATTTTCAACACGTGTTCGTAACTCGATAACATCTTTATTGTTCTCAACGCCTTTCAGAAAAGTCTTTGCAAGCTTTCCATGTTCTCTCTGTATCGAATTTGTAATCTGTGCTGCCTTGAGGAGGAAATCTGCCATCGTCTCAAAATCATTCTCTATACAGCCTCGTGATGTCATAGCAGGGGTCCCTGCAGTTGGAACAAGAAAAATTGATTACACAAACAGCTTTTCAACTCCTAAAATTTGATATATGTGTCTTCACATCCAAACTTACCTATCCTCACACCTCCAGGGGTAATACTTCCATTATCATCAAAGACCATTACTTTGTTGAGAGTGATGTGACACAACTCGCAGACCTTCTCAAAATTCTTACCTGTAACATAGAAGCACTAAGATCAACACCAATACATTCAAAACAAGTCAACAACTGCAACCAATCAAATTGAAATAGGGTATCCTATCCCAGAGTCAGTAAGCAAGAAAATTGGCATGGGATGATCATATTATTTTAGAAGAGTATAACTGTATAAGTAAGCTAAATCAATACCTATAATAGCACAGTTGAGCAAGTGTGGTTGATTAAAGGCGTGATTCTAGGCACATTGTGTCGCTTATGGGCTGTCTTTAAAGAAAATAGCATCAAACAAATACTATAAATGACAGTGATATATTAATTGTCAAGAAATTTTATGGATGGAAATAACAAATTAGAAATTTTACAACACAAGTAGTCACTTGTATGAATTTGAAAATTGCTTACAAGTCAAAAAATCAACATTATTTTTAACTTTAGTATTTCTTTTCATATTACACTGCCTTCACAGAAGCTCGTGTTTTAGTTTCACATTGCTAGTAGACACAAGGAGCTTTTTAACATTTTCGCCTTTGATAATATTGAGTTAAGCAGTGTTATGCTAGTAGTTAACTCTCCTGGAATACCCACATCACAGGCCATTGAACAATAGTAAATGCTTTTTTTTATATGTAAAATTTCTCTACTTTCAGACAGTTATCTGCAACTATGCCAGGACTTGACTCTCCGAAAACCCACCTCACATGCCATTTAACAATTGTAGATGCTTCTTCACGTCAAAAGTGTATTTGCTAAGATCAAAAATATTTTTTTAATAGCAATTATAAGCTAAAAATACTACTATTTATTTTTTGCACATTGGTGTCCATGATCCTTATTGTGTTACTGCCATGTTAACTGCAACCAACTTTACTCTCAAATTTAAAGTACATGTCTTCATGTTCTGTTCAAAATGCCAAAGACAAGATAAAGTTCGAGTAGTAAGGAATGCACAAAAACAAGTCTGGTGCCTCCCACACGATCTCCATTTCCTAACAAACACACTTTTTGACTGTTCTTTTAGAAATCAACTCAAACTCAAACAGGACATTCAACTGAGCGGGACGGAATCAATATATGACAAACAGCCAAGATATCTCAGGCATCACAAGTAAGACTTGGGCGGATTAATTGCCTCTCGACAATCAGATCAGACTTTTAAAGAAATCTCAAGACCAAACCTAATGAGATATACTGCCGAAGTTGGATAAATGTTGATCCCAAGGTCATAGAATATACTGACTTCATCGAAGAAGAAATGTACAATTCAATTCAGTAGCAAAATTGGTAAAGAAGCCAAGACAGAAACGGTGATAGAGGAATTGACAGCAAAATGATAGGAATAAAACATGAACGAAGAAGAGAATGCAGTTCGCTTACCTCACTAGGATGAAAAGAAGAGGAGATGAATTATAGCCCAGTGCCTATGACCAAAAATGTCAAATGCCTTACAAAAGACTAGACTGGTTTTTTATTTTTCTTCTCAGCAGTATCTTAGTCCACTGTAGTGGAATGGTCACAAAGAAAGCATATAGCTGACCTAACTATTTGAGGCTGGAGGCTTAGTTGATTGACAATATCCTACTCCTCTGCCCCTTAATTTTCCAATTCATTCTTAAGATTCAAAAGAAATATCCAAATAGATGGGAGGAAGGAAAAAGTTGTTATAAGCCACAACAAATAAGCAGATTTCATGAATGAATTTCACCAGAGATAAATGACACAACTCAATGAACAAAATAAGACTGTGGCATGAGGTATTACATAAAAGATTTAGATACCTGTTAACCCAAGATTTCTTAGATCCCACAATATCATGTGATTGTCAGTCCCTCCAGTAACCAGTCTGCAGTTTCTTCTCAATAAAGCAGCTGCCAACGCCTGAGCGTTTCTCTTAACTTGTTGCATATAAGCCTTGTATTCAGGAGTAGCCACTTGCTTCAATGCTATGGCGAGGGCAGCAATATGGTTGTTGTGCGGTCCTCCTTGCAGTGCAGGAAAAACAGCAAAGTTTATCTTCTCCTCGAAATCATACTTATCACTGCCATCACCTTGATTCAAGAGCAGGCCTCTCTTTCTTGGCTTTGAACCTTTCCTATAAAAGATAATACCTCCCCTAGGACCTCGGAGACTTTTGTGAGTTGTTGAGGTAACTATATCACAATAATCAAACGGACTCGCGCATTCCTGCAGCGAAAACCATGCCACAGATTAGCAAGTTCGCTGAGTACAAATGCAATAAAAGCACAAACTACAAATCAACTATGAAAGGATTAGAGAGGAATTAATTCATACAACAAATAGCAGGCAGACGCTCAAGGCATGAGCTGACACCAAAAGTCAAAACATGTACTGATGAAGCAAGATTGACCAAGGATGACATGTCTAACATATTCCCGCAATTCTCCCCTTAGACATCCTATCTTTCCATTTAAAAACTATAACAAACTGTAAAAACTTTTATTTCTCCCAAAAGTCAAATATAATATTCTTAACCCTTCATCAAAAAATATATATATAAAACTCTAACAAAATGAACTCAGGACCAAACTCAAATGATTTAGACATCCTATCTTTCCATTTAAAAACTATAACAAACTGTAAAAACTTTTATTTCTCCCAAAAGTCAAATATAATATTCTTAACCCTTCATCAAAAAATAAATATATAAAACTCTAACAAAATGAACTCAGGACCAAACTCAAATGAAAATCATTTAACGATTTTACACCAACTTCCTTCAGATAAAGTGATAACAAATTTGAAGATGAACGGCCGTAACAAGTAAGGATAATTATAGCTCAGTTATTTTAGTTGGAGACGCAACACCCATACCCCAAGGGTATATATACACATGCGCGCGGACACACCACACACAAAAATAAAAAAGTAACCATAAAGTCAATGGTATATAGTAGTGTACTGAAATCAACAAGCAAGGCATTATCTTAAGAGCTCAAAATCGAGTGGCACATTATTGCTTTCCAGTCAAATTGCCTATTAATTCATCCAGCAAATAATAAAATGACAATATAGCTATAACAAGAATCCACAAACAAATCATGAATCAAAAAGGCGAGATTTCCCAAGCAGATAACTTCTACATTATGCAAGTGGTGCCCAATAAAGGTACCATAATGGGCAACTTGCTTCACTAAGCTGGCTGTTTTTCCTTTGAAGAGGTACATATGAATCAGTAAGCTCTAGTCAGTTGGCCTAATTAAAATAGTTAGAATCCAAAGGCTTCTATACATGGAACTTGACTGAAGCAAATGTTACTGGGTTGATCCTTCTTGCTTTCAAGCAAAACATCAGCAGTAAGCACTTTAGTCATTAAGAAGCAAATTAAGGTATAATGCATGAATGAAATGAATGAACATAGGATCTTGGCCTGTGAGCATTAGTAAAAATAATCAGACAGACAGAAAGATTACCTTTGCAGCAATGAGACCGCTAATTTGTGCCATATCGCACAACAAAACTGCACCACATTTGTCAGCAATCTGTCTAAACTTTGCATAATCCCATTCCCGGGGATACGAACTCCCCCCACATATAAGTATCTTAGGACGGAAATCAAGAGCCCTTTCCTCAAGCTTATCAAAATCTACATACCCAGTTTGGGGGTCAACCTTATAAGACAGAGACTCGAAGAAAATTGAAGCCCCTGAAACTTTCCTTCCATTAGGAAGATAATACCCATGGCTTGTGTTTCCGCCAGATGGTGTATCCAATCCCATTATCCGATCACCAGGCAGTAATAAACCAGTATAAACTGCAAAGTTTGCTGAAGTACATGAATATGGTTGCACATTCACACCCCAATTCTCCGGGTCAAGTCCAAAAGCAGTTAATGCACGCTTACAACATAACGTCTCAATTTCATCTATAAACTGATTACCACCATAATACCTTGCCCCCGGTGCTCCTTCCGAATACTTGTTTGTTAAATGGCTCCCTAATGCCTCCATCACAGCCTTGCATACAAAATTTTCAGAAGCAATCAGTTCAATCCCTTTATACTGCCTCTGCTTCTCCTTCTCCATTATCTCAAATATATCCGGGTCAGCTACCTGTAAACCCTGATTACCCCAAGCCCTAACCGCATTTCGTCGCGATTCTAGCCCTAGCAAATTCTCATTAGAACTCGTAACCCTAAAACTCTTCGAAGAGGAAGATGACGAAGTCGCATCAGTATCTCTCTTCCGCTTGATACACATGGAATGCCCTAAAATTCGAAACTCTTCTACATCCCTCTCCTCATCCACACCCTCTCCCCCCTCCTTCCCGTTCTCCTCCGTTTGCTTGTCCATCAGTTGAAGTGGAACCGGCGTAACCAGATGCGATTGGTCCTTAACCCTAGAATCGATCTGAAAAGCAATCGAATCATCGGCTATATGCGACCGATTAGGTACGCTCACCGCCGGCGAAGCATGAGTAATAAACCCTAACGACAGATTACTCGATTGAGATTGACTCAAATCCATCTTAATTGTAAAAAAAAAACAAATGAAAATCCGACAATTCTCAAAATGAAAACAAATATATAACCCTAACCGTCGGAGATTCTTAAGGACAAGAACAAGAGCGGCGGAAACAGTCGGAGTAGCAGTGCCGGTAGAATCGCATCGTCCAGATGAAAGCCTTAGAGATTTTTGTTGCTATGTGGAATGATATTTGTAGAGAAGGAAAACAGAGGGGGTGATAGAAATGCGTGGGGTTCTTTTGACGAAGACGGGAAAAATTCGAGGGGATGTACCTGGACGACTTTGCTCCTTTGATTCCGGTGACCAGCTTGTTACTTTAACCAAACCTTCACCCCGCGTTTTTGTTTTGTGTTCAATAAACTCCCAAGTAATTGGAATGTCTGATTAAGGTTCGTTTCGGACGAGTTTCAGGTTTTATATGGGCCGAATTGTGAGCCTCAGAAAGTTGGGCAAAGGCCCATTTTAGAAAGAGAAATAGATATGGTAAGGTCATTAGAAATTTAAATGGCCCAATTTTGGCCTAAATATCACTAAATATAATGGTGACGTTAGGAATTTTGCTAAGGGTATTCAAAATTTTAATATATATCTCAAAAAATATATTTTTTACTTGTATACACAGTATTATAATTTTTCGACGAAGGTTGTTCGAGTGACCACCCAGGAGTCAGTGTAGCTATGCCCCTGACTCAACATAGTGACAACTTATATATATATATATAATGTCTATATATATTATATAAAAACTAAATGTGAAGTGTATATGAAAAGTCTATTGATAAAAATATATACATTGTGTATATATATTATATAAAAAGTGAATATGAAATGCATATGGTGTATGAAAAATCTATGAATAAAAATGTATATATATTGTATGAAAAGTGAATATGAAGTGTATATGAAAAGTCTAGAGGTAAAGTTGTATATAATGTGTGTGTGTGTATATATATATATATATATATATATATATCGTACAAAAGTGAATATGAAAAGCCTACTGATAAAAATGTATATAATGGATACTGTGTAAATATTTGTATAAGAAAATGTATATATATTGTATAATAAATGTATATAGGTATAATATATGCATTGTGTCATTAGTATATAACATATATTTAAATATATAATTAGTGTGTGTATACTATAGATTGAGTATATATTGGTTGTAAATTTTTTACACACGAATTATAAAAATAAAAATAGGGGTGAAGAATTATAATGCATTGACTATCTCCATCATATGGGGGTATTTCAAAATTGAAAAAGAGTATTTGAAATTTGAGTAAACAGATTCATCAATTTGAATCTTCAAGTAGTATTATTGAGGTCATTACCAATGAGACAAGAAACATGATTTTAAAATGTTGTCCATTATTGAAGAGAGCTTCTTTGACTTTTGTGATTTGGGTTTCATAATCCTTGGATTGTTGGTTTGTGTCTTGTGAAGTAAAGCTTATGAAAGTGCCTCTACTTCTAACATACAAACTAAAAGTTTCGAATTACATTAGAGTAATTAAAGAAAATCACTGTTCATCCTTCGAGGTGAAAAAGAAAGAAAAAAGTCACGCGGTGACAAGTAATTGTTTTGGAGTTAATTAATTCAAATTTATGTCGAAAAGTCTCATTTTGGAATAATGTGCTCCTACTAAACGCCTCTTCATATTCATAGCTTTTGATTTAAGATAAAAGAATATTTGTCATTCGACTATAATTTTTGATGGTGCAGTAAACTTTGTTGTTATTTTGTTTCACAATTTTGGTTGGAACCAACAACTGTTAGTAACGTTTCTCAAACTTTAGGTGGCACAGTTAATATGCCA
This sequence comes from Jaltomata sinuosa, assembly GCA_003996215.1. Taxonomy (NCBI): domain Eukaryota; kingdom Viridiplantae; phylum Streptophyta; class Magnoliopsida; order Solanales; family Solanaceae; genus Jaltomata; species Jaltomata sinuosa. The sequence goes on along the minus strand of QJPP01007525.1, from coordinate 1,799,047 downwards.
TTGAACTTCAAAAATTTGCTCAAAAACATATTACTATATTTAATTAACTCCTGACATGCGAAAACTGACTTTGTACACAGAACCCACTTCTTTAATTTGGCCTAAACTTTGGTAATCTAATTATTAGGCATTGACAGTGACACATGCATATACGCACTACCACCCTTTACCCGAATTTACGTACATATACATTTTTGGGTTGATTTTGGTCACATTTTTTCTTCATTTCAATTTTTTTTAACAAAAAGAATAGTAATTTTTTGAGATAATAACTATTAATTGAATGATTAAAAAATCAACTCACAATTTTTATCAACACGTGCAAATATGCAATTATGAATAAACTACCGTATTTGTTTCCTAAATCATCGTTAAATTTTGTTTCACGAATTGTAACAAATATACCGTTAATTGATTACTTGATGATAAAGTGTAATTGGTTGCTTGATTATTAATCAAATGTTAGAATAATAAAAGAAGAAGTTACTTTTTTCCCGAAAGAGACTGGGGGATAAGTAACAAAACAGAAATGCCATATATTTTGCGTATATTTGTATGGATAGTATTTTATAACACGCAAAGATGGCCACGTACGTAGAAAGCGAGCTTAGGATATCGACATCCATGTGGGCCCCAACACTATGTAGACCCCACCATTTTCCTTTGGCCACCGTTAGCTTTTCCAACAATTTGCTTTGGAGTAGGCCCCACTAATTGACAATTTGATAATAACAATAGTACTTTATATGGTTGAAATTCCTCTTTTAAGTCGCTTTGGTACACGTGGTCAAAGCAGCCGAACTCTCCGTGGCTATCGTTAGGTTTGCATATAAATTTATTCCGAAATTATAATTTTGAGACTGATTTAACCCATTTTTCAGGCGAGACAATGATATTACTTTAATTTTTTTGAGAATCAAATAATTTAAATTTGATCATAAATTTAAGTATTAATTTTTCAAAATAAATTCATGTATTTAAAAATTTCATTTAAATTTCAAAATTTATCTCGCTATTAATTATATCTTCAATCAAATACTATTTTCCTTGGTGTTTTTAGCCTAGGGCACACCTCTCAAAAAATTACATATTTCAAAAAAATTAAGAGTTTTTTACTAATTTATCTTTAATAAATTTTTAAAAAAAGATGTAACTCTATAGTAATTTTTTAATTACGTAAAACTCTCTTTATTTAAAAAAATATTAAAATTAAAAGAATATTATTAATTTTTTTTAATCATCTAAAATATTACTTATTTAAAAATAAAAAAATATATCATACTATTTATTTAAAAATAAAAATATCCACCTTTTCAGTAACGGATAGCGGATGCAGTAGTTAGGGAAAGCGAGTCTAGCAGGTTTATTGTACTCGCGAGAGTGGGGATGATTACTTATCTGTATGGATGATAGTCTAAAGGAGAAAGTTTTCGTTTCCCGTTACGGCGAAGCGTCACGTCTCTCAAGTTGCTTCCTAGAGGCGTAGAGTAAATCCGAAAACTAGAGGTGGCTGAATTACCCTTGTGTCCTCACCATACTTTATTAATTACTCTTTTATATTTGTTCCTTTATTTATTTTGGAAGTGGGACTTTATGTACTAAATAAGCACATTACTGGAAAGTTGTTAACGCACTAGTGTACCAAAAAGTTAGATGATAATTGAGGTAACGAAAAAGTCTAAATAATACTCTCTTGTTTCAATTTATTTGACATACTTTCTATTTTAGTCTGTTTAAAAAAGAATAATTCTTTCCCTTTTTAGTAATTTTTTTAATTTCAATTTTCCACATGGCATGTTTAAGACCACAAGATTAAATGACATTTTGATACATTCCACATATCTTTAATTTAAAATCACAAGATTCAAAAGTCTTCTTTATTTTTTTAAACTCCATGCCAAGTCAAAATAGATCAATCAATTTGAAACGAAAAGAGTATAAAATATGTATATTCTAATTTTTTTTTCATCCAAAACTGTCATTTATTCATTACGAACATAACATATCCAAATGATCTTACAACATCATTCACAATCCAACTATCTAAACTAAAATTATTAAATAAATATAAAATATAAATATTTATTCTATGTATAATATATACAATCATATATAATTTATGCACAGCAGTTGAAAAAATAAACAGTAAATTCAATCGATTATTTGTTTAAAAATACCGTAAAAACTAAAAGGAAGAAGATCAAGATCCAACAATAACATATCTAATGTAATTTCATAACCGGAATTTAAAGAAGGTAGAGTGTACACATACCTTACCCCTATCTCGTGGAGGTAGAAAGAATGTTTCTAAAGATCTTTGCTCAAGTACAACGCAAATCAAGGTAATTATAAAAATGAAATTCATTAGTGAAGAAAAATATGACAATTAATAAGAAATGCAGTACAGATTGTTAAAAAGAAGAATAGTAACCACAATAATGCAGTCGCTGAAACACAATACACAACGGTGGTAACAACTAATACATATATTAAAAGTAAGAAACTACATGTAGTAATACTAATACCATGACAAGCATGATGTTCATACTCTCACCAAGCCTAATCTTGTCGAAAAGTGAGATAAAACTCAACTATCTATTAATTTTCTAACTTAATCTACGACCTCGATTCACACTCTCCTATTTAAAATCATGTCCTCAACAAGCTAAAGTTACGTTATGTCCTATTTAATTATCTTTTCCAATTATTTTTTCGACACCTCTACCTCTCATCATACCCTATATCCAACCTATCTCTTAATTCTAAGAATAATTAATGTTAAGGGTAAAGTTAAAAAAATTAATTATTTTTTTTTAAAATTTTTTAAATTGATAAGTACTTAGAAATAACTATTTTTAGTATACATGACATCTAAAAAGAAACCGAGGAAGTTTCACTTTGACTTTAAAAATTACAATATATAGCTAGAGCCTCTCACATGTAATCATTGACTTTGTAATTTTTTTTTGGTAATTAAAATGTTGAGGCTTCAAGTATAAGTTTACAATAAAAAAGAAAGAGAGAAACGAAATTGGACGGAAAAATTTGTGCTACAACTATTTCGATCCTTTATTCGTCACTGATATTGAAAACATTGAAGAATTTTTAATATCTATGGACCCAAAAAATTTGAATTTGTATCATCACAAATTTTAAACCCAAATCTAACAATCTACAATTGAAAGGATGGGGCAGGTGAATGGTGAAGTGGGATGGGATAGGGACCTAATTTGAGGTAAAACAAATAAGTGAAAGTAGATGGGTTTTTTTTTTTCTTTACTTTTTTTTTTTTTGATAAATGTTGATGAAAGAAAGAAGAAAGAAGATGAAGATGAAAAATGAGATGAGAAGTAGGCTATATTTTGCAATGTAACTTTGCTGGATGCACTTTTATTTAATTTTTTCATAAAAATAAAGTATTTAAAGAAAAGGACGTTTACCAAATCAACCCTAAAATACCACATGTGCTCGATTACTCCGTAGGCTAATGTTATGTACATATCTCATAATTAAGGCCAAATTCCTTTGTTTGAACAAACGCATGCACTTATCATGACACGAGTAGTTATATTTCCAATTGGTGTAATACAATTCTTAAATTTATTAAAAATTATTAATTACACACTTAAATTATGACTTGTTTAAATTAAACATCTAAACACATAATAAATTATTTTTATTAAATATTTTTGTTTAAATTTTAACTTTTTTTGTGCGTATTTTTAAACATGTAGTTACATTAATCAAATAAAATATATCATCTTATTTAATTATATATATTAACCTCAATGAAAAAATATTTAAATTTTTATGACTTATTGATACGAAACGTATAATTAAAGACACCATATTCTATTCCTCTATCTATAAATTGGGAAATCATGCAAATAAATTCTCTCTCTCTCTCTTTATGATTGGATATAGAATTTTAAAAAGAAAGTTTTTTATCATATAAGCCAAGTATACAAAAGATACCATTACTATGTCTTTACTTTAGAATTTAAAAATAATAATACTAATGACAATTTCGCTTGATCTCTCATCTTAATCTCGCATAAATAATTTTTTTTTTAATATTTATATCAGGTAAGTATTCAATAGACTTCGTCAATAATACTAAAATCAAACTAACTATCTGAAAGAATTTAAAGTATATAAAGACATTCATATCCTTTTAAAACTGGTATTTAAATACTCCCCCCTACATCATTTTATTTGGCCCATGTTTTATCTTATTAAATTAGTTTTATTACTTATATTTTGAAAATTTTAAATTAGGCTACTAATATTTTATTTTATTTAATAAAAAATATATTAAAAGTAAGTAATAAATTTACCTTGATTCGCTAAAATAAATAAATAATAAATATTTTTAGTAGAAGAATTCAGTAAAAATGAAAGGGGAAAGTAGAAACATAACATAAGCACTGACGTGAGCAAAACGTTAAAAAAGGAACTACGAGGGTTAAAACTGTAAAAGACCATACCTTGAATTCGGAGTACCGTTGCGGGACAAAATAATGACGTGGCAGCCTTTCTGGATAAGAAATCCACTAATATTCCAACACGCCTTTCCTTCATTTAGCACGCACTTGTATATTTCACACACAAAAGCAATCCCTTTTTTTTTTCTTTATAAATAAAAAAAGCAAACACCAAAAAGCTCCCAAATACATTTTACAAAAGAAAAAATAAAATCTATTCTCTCAAATCATCGCGACTTTTCTCGAAATTCAAATTTCAATTTCTTATAAATATTCCTGATATTTCTAATTTAAAGCGTTGTAAATTGTAATTATAATTTCCATAGATCAAAAGCTTGAAGTTTTGAGAAGTGATTTGATCGTTCGTTTTTTTGGAGTATTCTTTTTTTATTTTTGGGAAATAGAGATGGAAGTGGAGTCGCCGGAAAGAGGAAAAATAGGTGGAATAGCGATGGAAATTCCGGCGAGTGATGACGGAGCAACGATATGGTCGCCGCCGAGGGTTCCACCTAGGCTTCTTCAGAAGTTATCGGAGCCTAAAACTTCTCCTTCTACTGCTGAAGAAATTGAGGCTAAGCTTCGTGGCGCCGATCTTCGTCGGCAGGTGTTTAACTTTTTCCGATTAGCTTTTGATAGTCGATAATCATTACACGGAATTAATATTGATTCTTTTTTTGCTTCTACTTCCATGTCTTTTGTTAACTGTTATAGTAGTAATTTTTTTTTTTCATTTTTGAGCATGTTGTTTTTTGGTAATATATTAGTAAAGTGCATGATTAACTTTCAGATATTCTTCTAAAATTGGTAGGATCAGTTTTGTTTAAAGTCTGGTTTTGATTAAGTAGAACTTTCTTCCCTAAAATAAATTGTTTTATGTAGTGAAAGCTTTGCGTTTGTTGTAATTTTCTCTTGTTCGTACGGTTGTTTGTTGTGTTAGGTAAGAGGTGTGCGATTCTTTCCTTTATCTTACAGTTTTTGTTAGGTGATGAGGGAAAAAAAGCCATTTTCTGGTTTTTGTTCATCCCTTCTTTTACAATATTACTCAATTAAGCAATCAACTAAAGACTTCTTAAAAAAGATCAACTGAAGACTCAATCTTGAATTTGTTGTGATAAAAAAGTTATGTTCGGATATTTTCTTTAAAATACAATATTGATCATAGTTCCACTTATCTTGATATTTTACTAGTAATATGTTCCCTGTTTTACCTTTTCATTTTTTGGGGTGTGATATTTTAAGAACTACTTTTTTGATAAAGAATTTATTTTAACAACTTTTTTTAGTTGATCACATGCTAATTCCTGGTTAATTTTTTTATTTGTTGTGGTCCTAGAAGGTTTTTCATTAGCAGAAAGCACAGAGATGAAAAAGTTACATAATGATTTTCTGTCATGCTATTTGTTTATACTATTCTTTTTTTGGATAATCCTTCCATTAAAACTTGCAATTTGGTATCAAGCAGAAATTCTATGAGTATCTGTCGAGCAAAGCCAGGCCGAAGCCCAGAAGCCCCTCACAGCAGTCTCCAACTCATGGAGAAGATCTGGGACAGCGTCTTGAGGCTAAACTTCAGGCTGCCGAGGAGAAAAGGCAACTATTTCTTTTATATATTTTTGTACCTGAATCTAAACTTTTCATAATATTTGTTCTGAGTAAACTTTCTGCTGAAATCCTACTGTTCATTTTTGTGCATCTATGCATTCTTTTTAGATACACCTTGTTACAGAGGGGGTCTTTTGACAGTGCTCAGGGGTTTCCATTGAAAAATATAAAATATTTTGCCATGTGATTCATCATAATTATGCAGACCACTCTAAATTATTACATTTGCTGGTCTTTTAGCTTTCTCTATAGGCTTTTTCAGTTTGTCATTATTGCATGTGGGGCTGTGACATGTAACAGAATTATGTTCTCTTAGCCAGTTGTCTTAGAATTATTTTTCAGTTCGAAGTCATTTTGCCGAACTTTTCTATTAGTGTTAACTGTATTTCATTCATGATCCCTCCTCTCTGACGGGGTTAGGAATTTTTTTGTTAAATCACTGTGGATCTTCACTACTTGAGCTTTTTCTTTTCTGTTGATCGTTAAAGAATATCTGCTTGAGCTTGTTTATATTTCCATATGTACTAATAGCTTCTTAAGCAAACTATTCGAGTTAAAGAATCTTGTTTCTGGATTCAAATACTTGTACTAGTGCATTTAACCAATATGATCTAAATTAAAGATTCTTTCAAAGGGAAACACAAACACATCCCATACTCAATTACACTTGCCTAAAGAAAGTGAAAAGGAGATGAAAAGCAAAAGCAGGGGAAAAATATTACTTTGATTTGATGTATGAGCATAATCTCTATTGTTTGCCTGATTTTTATAATTAGTAGAGTTGAAGAACTATTTGACTTCGTGCAACTGTATGATTGTGCATGCCATGCTGCTAAATATTAATCTTTCACAATGTAATGCGTAAAATGACTGTTTTCATTTCATGTTTTAGTAGGTTATTCTGTGTGATTGTGCAAGCTTTCGACTTCTAAGTTCTCTTTATTCTTCGCAGGATGAGCATTCTAGCGAAGGCTAAGTTGCGTCTGGCAAAATTAGATGAGTTGAGGCAGGCAGCTAAAACTGGAGCAGAAATGCGCTTCAGACAGGAACGAGCTGAACTGGGTACAAAGGTGGAGTTGCGTGTTCAGCAGGCTGAGGTAAACAGGATGCTTCTCCTAAAAGCTAATCGCCAGAGGAGGGCCACACTGAGGGAGAGGACATCTCAATCATTACTACGCCGAATGGCTCGTGAGAGCAAGTATAAAGAGCGAGTGCGTGCCGCAATTTGTCAAAAGCGTGCAGCTGCTGAGAAGAAGAGGATGGGATTGCTAGAAGCCGAAAAGAGGAGGGCATGTGCTAGAGTCATGCAAGTGCGGAGTGTTGCGAAGTCCGTTTCTCACCAGGAAGAGGTCAAAAGAAGGGAAATGAAAATTAAAATAGAAGACAAGCTACAAAGGGTAACAACATATGCACTTGATTCAAGTTAAATAAATTTTAATGATTATGTCCTCTCTATAATGTGTGACACTATTTCTGTCACTTTGCAACTTGACAATGAACAGGCAAAGAGACAGAGAGAAGAATACTTGATGCAGAGAGGAAAATCACATTATTCTTTTTGTGACAGTTATGACAAGATACATGACCAGGCTGACCTGCTTTCAATGAAATTAGCAAGGTAAGGGAAGTTATAAACCCTCTTTCCTTACACAAACTGTCTTAATATAAGTGAGCTCATTTTCCTAGTTGCATGAAATTACTGTCAGTAAATAACATGTATGGAGGTGATGACATCTTGTAAGCTTCCTTTTGCAGGTGTTGGAAGCAGTTCCTTGCACGTGAAAAGACGACCTTCCATCTTGCAAAAGCTTATACTATGCTGAGTATTAATGAGAATACAGTTAAGGTAATGCCATTTGAGCAGCTAGCAATGAAGATTGAATCGCCTAATACACTACAGAGAGCGAAAGGCTTGCTCGATCGGCTTGAGCTTCGCTTCAAATTGTTGCGTGATGTTAACAGTGCCACAAGCACCTTTGGTTGGGGTGACATTGATCATCTTCTCAAGCGAGTAGCTACGCCCAAAAAGAAGGCTACACCAAGGAGATCTCTCCGCAGTGGTGGTGCAAAAAAGACAGTATCCAACTTACCAGCAGCCAAAACTACAGTCAAGTTGTCGAGGTATCCAGTTCGAATCGTGCTGTGTGCATATATGGTTCTAGGTCACCCTGATGCAGTGTTCAGTGGTAAAGGGGAGCGTGAGATTGCCCTGGCCAAATCTGCTGAAAAATTTGTCAGAGAGTTTGAACTGCTGGTTAGGATAATTTTGAATGGCTCCATCCAGACTCCTGATGGGGATTCTGATTGCCGATTTGCAAGGCGCAGGACCTTTAAGTCGCAACTCACAGAGTTTGATTCAGCATGGTGCTCTTACTTGAATAGCTTTGTGGTGTGGAAGGTTAGAGATGCCCAGTCTTTAGAGGAGGATTTGGTTAGAGCTGCTTGCCAGCTTGAACTCTCTATGATTCAAAAATGCCGAATGACTCCTGAGGGAGATGGTGCTGCTCTTACTCATGATCTGAAGGCTATCCAGAAACAGGTTTTTACCCCTAAATTTTCTTTTTTTGCATGAAGTTGTTATTCCTTTAATATCTTTAGATTCTTTATATTGGCATATTGCTCCGGCAAACTTTTGTTCTGTCAAAATGGTTCATTCTTATCAAGCGTAGTTTTTGAGACTTATCATTCCTGTCATGTAGGTGACAGAAGATCAGAGACTTCTCAGAGAAAAGGTGCTTAATATTAGTGGAGATGCTGGTACTGAACGGATGGATAGTGCAATTTCTGACACACGAAACAAATATTTCGAAGCTAAAGAAAATGGAAGTCCTGTGGGCTCTCCGATTATGCGTTCGGTATCTCCAAGCTCAACTGCTCTTGCAAGTGCCTCTTCTTCTCTTGGGGGTTCAAATAAAGGAGAAAATTTGCTTGAGGTGAGTGATCAGAAGCCAAACCGTGTGGTGCGCTCCTTATTTAGGGATGAACTACTTCCAAATGTCAGTTCTTCTGCCAACAACAGCGTGCAGTCATCCCGTAGTGACGAGGGATTGGAAATGGAGAATGAATTAATTGTGAACGAGTCTCTTCATGGTCAGCATCTTGAATTTGCTAAGTCTACAAAAGTTGCTGATAAATACGATAATAGTATAAAGGTAGGTGCATTCTTACATCTTGATTTACTAAACCAAAGCACATTTTGTTAGGCACCTGAAAACTGGAAGGTACAGTCGAAATTTTAATTGATTGTTCTGCTCTGATGACCTTTACAGGACAAAATTAGAGAAACAATGGAGAAGGCTTTCTGGGATAGTGTCATGGAATCCATGAAGGATGAACCTAGATATAACCGAGTTGTTGATCTAATGAGAGAAGCAAGAGATGAACTTTGTAGCTTGGCTCCTCAGAGCTGGAAACAAGAGATTAGTGAAGCTATAGATATAGACATTCTCTCTCAGGTACCTCCCTGATCATTAAGATCATATGTCTGATTCTTTTTACCTTATGATATGAGCAAGTTCTTTATCCGTCTAATAATTTGTCTTCCTTTTTTAGTTGTTGATCTCAGGCAAACTCGACATGGATTATCTTCAAAAGATCATGGATTTCACACTGGTCACTTTGCAGAAACTCTCCTCTCCAGCTAAGGAGGATGAGCTAAAAGCAAATAGTCAAAAGTTATCTAGAGAACTAGCTGATATATGTCGGGATGGGTCAGGGAATTCATTTATCCTGGCACTGGTCAGGGGTTTGCGTTTCGTACTGGAAGAGATACAGGTAAAACTCTTTCTGGACATCTTTCATTCTTTCCATGGTTTAACACATCACAACTATAAACTTTAAGCTTTATTAACTTTGTGGATAGTTCTGCTAGATGAGTATGTTGTTTCAAAATTACGTTAGATGATCAGGGATTGATATTGGTAAATGGTAATATATACTGAACTTTTTATTTTCTTGGGATATCTCTCTCCTCTCCCTTCCTCTCTTTCTATGCTGCAGAATCCGGGAGCCATAGATCATCTGTAAGATGATAAAATTATAGTATTTTCTTGAGTGTGAGTATATTCTATTCTGATACAGGGTGTACACTGTCAAGTGTCTGGTGTTTGAATTCATCTTGAAAGATTCTGCAGGGGGGCATGTCTTACCAATGATTCTCCTGTCATAATTGTTGTACCACTTTGCTTAACAAACAAGTCTTTAGACTAGAAATTTTCCATCAGCTATGTCTTTGAGAATGCTTGCGCTTCCAATTCTGCTTTCTCTGTATTTTCTTAACCCAGTACAAGGTGTTTGATGTTCCTCTTATTGTGCACAGCTGCTGAAACAAGAAATAAGCAAGGCAAAGATTAGAATGTTGGAACCGATTCTCAAGGGACCTGCAGCTTTTGCTTATTTAAGGAAAGCTTTCACCAAGCGTTACGGTCTTCCTTCTGTGGCTATGACTGCCTTACCCTTAACATGGCAGTGGCTTTTATCTGTCAAAGATTCCATGGACCAGGAATTGAATGAACACAAGGAGGCTCTATCAGGCCTGACAAGTGGACAGGATCGTTTCCTTCCTTCTGCCACCCTTAGAACTGGAGGAAGCTTTTCAGTTAAAATGAATAAAAACCATGCTTCACCTTCGACCTCTACAGGTTGGTTACCTCAGAGTCGGTCCCACCCTTTAAATTGCAAATGGCATTGGATTAATTTAGAGCATTCAACTGCCTGAACTGCCTGTATCTTTACCTGACTAGTGACTGTCTCTTCTTTTCAGAAGCTGTAGATGAATGCCAAGAATGCACAGGGGACAAAGTTGATTTATTTGCGAGGCTGGGATTGTTGAAGTTGGTAAATGCTGTATCTGGTTTGACGCAAGAAGGGTTGCCTGAAACTATGCAGCTGAACTTCTTTAGACTAAGGGCCATTCAAGCAAAAATCCAGAAGATCATCGTAATAGCTACCAGGTAACTTTTACTCTCTCTCATCCCCCCCCCCCCCCCCGCGGCGGAAAAGGAAGGCTCTGAGATGAGAAATGCTCTTATTTTGATATTTTGCTTGCCGTTTGATGATCAACTTATTGACTTGATTATGATTCTGCAGCATTCTAGTCCAACGACAGGTTCTTCAGAGTATGCAAATGGTATCAAGTACAGCAGACATGGATAAAATTGTTCAGGGAAGTGCCAAAGCACTTTCTGAGCTCCTCGACTCCAACAAAGATGCTGGTATTCAAGAGATCATAGAGACACTTGGCAAACCTTTAGAGCATGGCCACGATGGTACTGATGTGATGAAGCTTCAGCAGATCAAGGAGATCATGGCAAGGATGTTATCCAAGAGCCTGCAAGCTGGGGATGCTATCTTTGTACATGTAGCCCGGGCAATATATTTGGCTGGAAGGGGAGTTGTACTTGGGGGAACCGGTAGACATGGAAGAGAATTGGCTGAAATGGCTCTGCGGCAGGTGGGAGCAACTGTTCTAATTGACGAGATTGTGGAAGCTGCCTCTGCATTGGTTATGGCAGCGCGTGTGACGGTGAATGTTCATGGTCCTTGGTATGCACAGTTAGTAGATAATATCTGAAGGTATTTTACATTCTTTTGTATATAGCAGGGCTTGTAGCAGTTATTATTCCGTATCATGTAGCTGTGAATCTCATAGTCCCCCTAGATTGAAGGTTATTGTTATTGTAGTAATGTGACTGGAAACCTAGAGAATGTAGATATTTGCTGAAATAAGGGCCAAGTTAAACGCTTGTTTGTATATACATTTAAGTTTGAGAAATAATTTGAATGCACAGTGGATGAAAAAACCTGTACTGTGATGCACTACTAAAACAGAGCCTATGTTCCAGAAACACACCCTTCCATTAATTGGTGTAGATATTCTTCCGTTACTAATGAAGTTCTTCTGTTATGTTCTCTCAAAGGTGCTCAGAAGATAGCATTTGGAATGATCCATTCACCCTGCTTATAATGTGGTGCCTACTTTTAACTAACACCAAAAGATCAAATGTTGTGATTTCAAGGTGTGCGCAAATCTGCCACGGACACTGTTAAGAAATGAAAAACTTGAGTAGGCCCAAGAAAAGATACATTTGTCTCATACACGACACATATATTTTACATTCCGGAGGGGCTATAAATGCTTGGTGGGGGTTGTTGATTGACTTGTACGCAAGTGATATATTTTACATTCTAGAGGGGCTATAAATGCCTGATGGGATTGTTGTTTATTGACTTGACTTCATGCATTGTCATCCGGCGCTCCCATTTAAAATATGGCAAGGCAATGCCGTCATTGTATAGGTAGAGCTGATTGCGAAAAAAACTATTACTGAACCATACAAGTTCCCAATAACATCAATTGGATGATCAAATATTAAATTAACCAAGAGTATGCCATCTCATGACACTCTTACCTCTTAACTTGATCGATTGTGCAATGAATTACTACTCTTTTTCATTGTTGAAGACATTGGAGGAAACTACTTGACTTCAATCATGCAATATTTCGAGTGTAATACAATGGAGGACTTCAATCATGCAATCATGGTTGCTTTTGAAAGTCATTAGCTATATGGGGCTTCTTGATTTTTTGACCTAGTGAATTTCCCGATATGCTGCTCTCTTCTATTAGAACGATTGTTCCTTCCTCTTGGGGATCCTTTCTTTTCCCCTTGGACATAATTAGTGTAACCCTTGTTATCCCTATGTGGCGTATCGTATTTTACCTTTTTTTTCTTTCATTTGAGTTCCTTTGGGATTTTGTCTAAAACTATTTCAGAAGGCCATATAATATGAGATTAGTTTTTATCTAGAAAATATTGCCCCTATATTCAATAGCTGTAACGTCTCATTACAAGCTGTAGAGCACCCAAAGAAGCAAAATAAACCCGAACGATACCAGATCCCCCTCCACAACGACACTATGTTTGTTGTTGTACAACAACCCAATGTAGCAGGAGTAAAAAATAGAAAACTGGAAGCTAGTAAAAACAAAATCCTTGGAATCCAAGGATACAACAGTAAGAGCCTGCAGAACAGGTCTTGTTCAAGTAAGGTCGTAAACTCATTATTAATACAACACTCCGGTAGTTTCCTCACGAGTATATTCCATTCAGGCTTTCAGGCAAGAGCCAAGAATATATAAACCGAAATGGAAAGAGATCAACTAAATGAGTATATACACACTATACATCCTATCTGTACAGAATGGCAGGTAAAGGTAAGAGAACTGCATCACAGGCAAGACCATCTCAAACTTGCCAAAGCACACAACCATAAAAGCAGAGGCAAAATCTTTAGAAATCCAAAATCTTCAAGCTCCACAATGAGTTGACTACAAATATCTGCTTCCCCAGCTGTCAATGAGCAGCAAAATCAGCCTCGGCCATTTCCCTAACATGGCGGAAACGCCTTCGCCGAAGATGCAGCCCAACCAAATATAACACCGAGGATAGTGCAATGGCAGAGTAATCAAACACATCAATTACATTTTGACGGCCTGCAGTGAGATGGCAATAAACAAAAGGTCAATGCAAAGAGTAAATGCATCTTGAGGAGTTCACCAATAAAAACACCCAATAGCACCCCAGCATGCAGGCAGGGTGGAGAAAGAAAAGCTCTCAACCTAGCGGAGCTCTAACAGCAATTAAATAGAGGTGACAAGTCTAATAGTAAAGAGTAAAGACACCCAAAAAAAATGGATATCCTCAGCTTCTAATTTACCTTTCAGTAGCACCTCTCCCTGTAATGCAACAGACAGATTCATAGTTTATATATTTGTACTAAAAGACCAAGATTAAATCAAATTGCTCAAGTCTATTATTCTTCAAAATCTACACCCATCAAGTTCTCAACTAGCAGATGTGAGTACCTATTCTGAGAAAATCAAAGGGGCTGAGTGTGTAAAGGAGTCCAAGGAACATCTGCAAGAAATTATCTGCTTCAGCGGATAAGTTCAAGAAATGAGATTACAACAATATATTATAGAATAAAATGGCAAAGTAGATAAAGATAGTATATCAGAAAAGAAACCTATAACAAACATTTAAGGCCAGAAAATAATAAATTATATGAGAATTTGATGGTCACTTTTGAAAATAATTGAGGAAAAATATTGAGACTGTAGAGCTATAAAACCAAATACTACAGATAGCTGATTAAAGTAGCAACATAGCAGGCATTGCATTTAGCTGTCAGACAAACTTACAGCAAAAATTCGCAATTTGTTCAAATGAGCACCGGGTCTGTCAGGATTCATCATTTCATTAAACACTCTCTTCATGTAAAAGGGTAGTCCAAGAACCTTCTGCAGAAAATAGAATGAGAAGGTTAAAAACAAAGAAAATGTGCTGATCTGATATTACTTAATGGTGCACCAGTAATTATGTTTGCAAAAAGTGCAGGACCAGAAACCACTGAAAATATTGCTCTGCTATTATTTAAGGATTACCCGAAAGCAATCAGCACAAATCAGATCAATTCAATTGATACGACAAACATTGTCTGATTTCCTAATTGCATAATCACCTAATTCAATTGACAAGGATATTTATGACCTTTTTTTTCCAAGCACATGATCTTGAACTCGAAATTAATGGATTAAACAAGTAGATATTGTGCTTTGAGCTTGAAAGAACCAAAGGACAATGCACAAATAGATCCCAATCAAAAACATAGACACACAACGTCCAAATAGATAGTACAATCTGTGCTTTAAATTTAAGGATAACCCCATCTATGCAATCTAACATATGATAGAATAACATACGAGTCGAACGCACCAGCATGAGGCCATAAGTGCCACCTACAAAAAGGCGATTATACTTTCGAACTTTTTTCAAGAGCTCAATCACTTCAGCATCCTCCTGACTATACAATGATGCCTCAGGTGTCAAATCAGTAAGCTTCCTCGAACACATGGGGCAGTCACAAGGCTGAAGTGCGGCACCATAGTTCCAGTACTGCAAAATGCATCCTCCTACACACGGAGAAACCAAATTGTAAAGGATATGTTGACAGAAAAAAGTACCAAGGAAAAGCTTTGATCGAAACAACTTCAAGGCAAGCAACTGTGATGGTAGACTGGACAAGATGTGGCTTTTCATATTATCAAAAAAATACACACTTAAGAATGCAATTACTTTTTTCTCTACCAACATTCAAACAATTAACGCTAAACATATAAGGATACAGGAGAGGCTTGACACCTCACTCTCCAAGAGGATAGGAGACCAGGATTAGTAAAATTGAGATAACAGATCTCAACAGTGCTCAAGAAGATTCAAATATTTTCCTAATCAATAAGATGCCATAGGAAGGATAATTTCCTACCACACTTGCATCACATTATCATTATCTTCTCCTATCTAAACCTAGACATTGATAGAAGGGATTCCCAAATAAAATAGTGGATTTTAACCCTAACGTATTTCAGATTTCGACTTAATCACTGCAAAAGGTAGAGTGATCAAGTAAAAAATGATTCGACGTGAACTACACATCATTAAAGCCTCCTAATGAACCTAAAAAATTACGGGATTAAGCTGGGTTTCCAACTATATCTATATATTTTTTTATGTAATTTATAGTTTCATGTGGTGCTTTCACATTCTCCACCGTCGCTTTCCAAGGCGAGTTGCTAAATGTAATTGTAGTGTGAAAGGACCACTATCCACTAGCACCGCCTAGTAGTTAAGAAATTTCAGAAAAAGAGCAAAGAATATTCATCTGCACCATATAGCCCCAATTCATTCCCAAAATAACCGCACACAATCAATTTCATGGAGACAAATCACATCCTTGAGCTATTATAGCAAAATTATCACAATAAACATGGAAATGAACCAGAGATTTTAAGACGAGCTAAATGTTTTACCGCAGTACCAGTGGCCACAGGGACCTCGGCAAGGAACGACAAAATTGCCAAAGCAAATAGGACAACAATCATCAGTAGGAGGTTTCTCCGTCCTCAAAAACGCATTCTCTGTCTCAACAACCACAAGTCTCTTCGAAGATGCACCATCCAACTCCCTATGGCCATCATCCTCGGTACCGTCCTGCTCATCCTCTATCTCCGTGCCTGAAAACGACATCGTATCTACCTCATCCTCATCCTCCGGCGATTCGTATCCTATTTCTTCCTCCTCCTCGGTATTTATCACGGCGGCGGAGGAGGAGGAGGAGGCCGTTTCCTCTTCTCGTCCGTCACCGGAATCGGAAGCTAATTCGGAAAGCATAGCTGGAGAAGCTGTGTGATTAGGGATAGGGTTAGGGTTTTGATTAGGGTGAAGACGACGATTTCGTAGACGAAGACGATTAAGGAAGAACTTCATGATAGCAGAAATAATGGAAATGGAAACGTTTCCGTTTTAGAAAGTTTGTTTTTATATGCGGAAAATTTGATCCTAGTCGCACACTTTCCAGAAATGACCTCACTGCCCCGTCACTTTTCTGGTCTTATCCTCTTTCACGGTACATCATCTTTACGGTTCATCATCATTCATAAATACTTTTTACCCTTTAATAAAAAACAATATTTCTTAACCGCGTATTTAGAGTTTAAAGATTCGAAATGACCACTTAATCATTAAATTATTATATCTAGTTAAGAATTAATTAGCTAGATATTTTACAGTGTTTGTTTCTCAGTGTGTTTATAGGTATTTAGTTAATCTCAATTAAGAAAAAGTAAAAGTTGTCTATATTCTCCAACTTTGGCTTGATAAATTATCCCTTCGGCCTTCAGCTTTAAACAACAGACATAGACGGGTTTCAATTCTTCAATTTTCGGAGTATTCTTGCTAAAATATTTTCAAAATTTTATTTATGAGTTTGCCTAGGAACAAAGTTTACCCAAGATTATGTATTATTTCAATAATGAAAGTAGCATATTGAAGTTTAAACACGGGGAAGATGGTTAATCCGAAAATTGAGCAACCTTTTGTTCTTCGCTGCGCTTTTTGGATCTTTGAACATCCTCGCAGTTGGTGGGACTAACATATAAAGTGAGGCTTTTTCATAATGGCAGAAGTAAAAGTAGACTAAAATTCAAAAAAAAGAGGTCATTTGTGCAAATTATGAAATACTCAATGCCAAACTTGACACACTTTCCTTTCTTCTTTGGGGAGAATCAAGCAACCTTCTTGAGCTATTTTAAGCAACTAGAAAATGAGTGTGAATCCAAAGAAGCATCATAAAAGTAGCTCAGACTTGGTGCTTTAACCATGAATGTGGCAATCTCAATAAGCAGGTAACCATATATCATGCTGCAAATTTCTGAAATCTCGAAGAATTGGCGAGATACCACTTGACTACGAGCCTTCGTAATCACCTACTAAGTTCGAATATGAACCAAAAGGATCCTAAGCACTTCGTTAATTAGAGCTAAAGACTAATATGACCTATCAGTGGGAGCTACCTTTAAAACAACCTCCCATACAACCAAATTTTCTGCAGGGGGATCTCAGATTTTTTAGACAACAAACGTTGAGATATATTCACAGCAAGGACTTCCCAGTAAGCTGGCATAGGCTTTCAATCAGGCTGTACTGGTAGAACAGCCAACTGTCTCACACGACGACGAAGCACCCATCTACGGTATAGGCCAGCCAAAGAGAAAGTGGCCACCACAGCAATAGCACAGATGTCGAACAATCTCCAGATTCCCAGTCCTCCTACAAACAAGTAATTTATCAGCTTGTGTTCAAAATGCAGCAACATCCTATCAATGGCTGCATAAAGAAACAAGACCTGGAAAGTCCTAGAACAGTTTCTCCATAGACCAAACAAATAACGTAAACGAGATCAGTATAGTCTACTCTATTAAGTTGCATTCTGAAGATCAGCATGACCATACATTAATGGTATAATGATTCTAAAATCAGCGGGCCCTACAAAGGATGAGATTGTTCAGTATCTCATGGCTGCAGATAACCATAAAGCTAACATGCATGCCTTCCACCTAATAAAAGCTGCAAATACAAATCTTATTCTCTAATTGAGTATGACAAGTAGAATACCAGTAGGAATGAACTGAAGTTCCCAGCTACAGTAGATCCAACTCAGGAACAACTGCAGTAAACATAAAGAATTGACATCAAAGCAACCAATTGCGAAGAAAACATCTAAAGCATTAACAATTGGAAAAACAAACGATTTATAGCAAATTACTTCATAAAACAAGAAGCAATGTTCAAAAAGATAAGTGGTCTTTTGGTTTTGCACAGTACAGTACTTAAGTTCCCAATGTACACAATATTCCAGGGATTCCCCATATCACTGACAGCTTCGCAGAGGAATGCGTCCATAATTGTCCTAGGGTACTTCCTGAGAATCTGTGCTTCACCCAAACAGAGCACATCCAAAGTATATGATTATTTTCTCTTACAACGTAAGATTACTGAGTAATCATAATCATAAAAAAAAGCAACGAGATTGCATGGTAATTCAACCCTCCAGCACTTACATAAATATGCATAGACCTTTCCCACATAGTGTTGGAACAAGAATCCAGAAGTTATTGGAAGATTCCCAACCAACTCTTTAAGAAACTTACTGCAAGAATGCGCATCAAGTAATAGTTTAACCGGACTTGATCAGGATCCATCAGTGCGTCCATCAGCGCTCGAAGAATTCTCCTTGTTAAAAGTGGTAGTGCTAGTACTTTCTGCAGGAAAGAGAAAGAGAACATATAAAATCAGACTTATCAGAAACATATTACTCTGAAGTTTTAAAATGAAACAATAAGACCAATCAATTTGCTTCACTTCATCAATGAGTTCTTTCTGTAAAGAGTAAAACTTCCCTAATTCCATTATGGTGTATAGGCACAGTTGTAGCAATAAAGGTGTAAGCATCTATCTCCACCGCCCATCCCACCACCAATCACAAAAAAAAAAAAAAACTAATGACACTTGCTCTTCTAATTATACTTCCATAAGAACTAGTTTTCTTATATATTTCATTCAGTCTCTTTTCCTCTTATTAATTAATATGAGAAGATAAAAGTACCACAGAGAGACTTTCCAACAGAAGAATCCTCCACATGTGTCCTTCCATTCAGAGAACTTCACCTTTAAGGGCTAGCTCCTCCAAGACCTCAAATCATTGCTCAGGTAGTCTTATCTTCTCACGCACTCAAGAAACAAATTAACTAGTGTTTTACCATTATTTAGTTAAGCAGAAAATCACATAGCAGTTCTGGCTGTGAAGAAAGGTCAGTGACAATCATCTTTCATGAGGAACAAAATGCATGGGTGCAGCACCCAAATATTAACTGATTGTCAAAGATAACAATATTCACCCATGCTAGTAAACAACTTGCATCATAGGTAAGATATACTTCTTATACGCTTCACTTATATTCAACATACTTGTACTAGTCACCAAGAATACTGGAACAACCATGTAATTAGAGTAGCTCTTTTGGACTTGGGACCAGAAAGTGTTAGGAGTTGTCTGCATCAGATCTCTCTCCCTTTTGCTAAATGCCACTGTACCACATCAGAAAGAAGGGCATCACACTAAAAGGTTGATTCCGTAACGGCCTTTTATTTGTATCACTACCTGACCGCTTATTACCTCTTCCTGCTGAATAGTTAAATCTGCACCAACTTCAAGCAGAATTTCTAAGATGCACCTCCTTGTATCTAATTAAAGCCACTTAACTAAGGGTAATGCTACACAAGTTCCTACCATGTTATGCGATTATTTCATAACAGGGAAAGAAACAAAGATAGGTTGGTATTATAAAAGGATGAAGCGACATTCACAAACAGTAGGGTGACTAGTTTTGATACTGTTATAGAAAATATTACTGAAGGAGACATCAATGATATATACAGCAAATGTTGCGTAAAGGTCATGAATGCCATTGTCCATCTACTGCAGAATGGCAAAATAGTTGAATTCAAGTTGGCAGCTTTTGCATCATAGATCTTAAAATACCAAAGTTGTTCTCTATCACAAATGGCCCATCTTGAGAGCTTTAGATATGAGGACAGAACCTAATAAGATGCAACAATATAATAAAACTAACTCATGTTTATTGCGTAGAAAAGCCCATAATAAAATCTTGCAGCTTATTTGTACTTGTAGAAAGAAACAGTTTCAGTTTAAACCAGACATTATCATGTAATCTGCTCCGCCCATTAGACCTTCACAAAACAATAAATAGAGTTTTATGAGAACCGAAAAGGAAAAAGAACCCCCCCCCCTTCCCAGGGACGGATGTAGCATGAAAGCTACAGGTTCACGTGAACCCAATAGCTTTGGCCCATACCCTGTGTACTAAAAAGTTCATTACGCATATACATGTATTTCATTGTGAATACAATTAGTATTAAATTGTATATTAATTTTAAGTCGTTGTAGGAACCATAACCTTCAAATTCTAGATCGGCCTCTGCCCCTCCCATGTGAAGAGTCCCACATGGCCCTTTAAGGGATGGGTGGTCTCTTTAATATGATTTGGACAATCTTTGCCTCTTGAGCTAGCTTTTTGGGTTGAGTTAGGCCCAAGATCCATTTCTTAACATCCCCAAATAAGAAAGTAAGAGGTATACATTAGAAATGCACAACTGAGAATCGCATTGCAGAAATAGTGCTCTAAGATAGCAGCCTTACCAGAAAAACCCCATAAGCACCACCAATGTAGAGGTGATTGTACCGCCTAATCTTTTTAAGTAGTTCTACAACATCCTCTTCCTGTTGAACAAGTAATGATGCCTCCGGTACCAATTTACTTATGAGGCAACAGCATATAGGACACTTGCATCGCCGTAGTGTTGATCTGTAGTACCACAGCTGCAATATGCAACTTGCTGCGGAGCAAGGGAAAAGCAAATCATAATCTACACGGAACTTATATACTTTACGTGTGTGTTCACAGAGACAACTTTTCCCAATCAAAAAATGGTAATAGCATAATTATATGAAATCTTGTTTTTTGAGCCCATTTGGAGCAAGTTCTCAGTTAAGCAAGTTACAAAACAAAAGCAAAAAAGTGAAACTAGTTTAAAATGTTTTCTCCAATAAGAATTTTTTTCAAAAAAAAAGTAAAATAACATCCCCGCTTGTCCAAATTTCTTTTACAAATATCTTAGCTGGTCTTAATCACTTTCTTTTGTAAATCTCTCAACTCTTGAAGCCTCACAGCACTTCTTTTCGTCTACAAATATGAAGCCAATTTCGTTCATTTGTATATCAATTCGAAATTGAATAGTATATCAGTGTCTCTCTGTACTTATCTCTAGTGTATTTTACTTTATAGTCCTTATTTTATAGTAACATTTACAAATATCTTAGCTGGTCTTAATCACTTTCTTTATAAAACTCTCAACTTTTACACTACATCACTTGTTTTAATTGTTAACCCCTAACACACTAAAAAATATTAGGAAAGAAAATGTCGCCAATTCGTCAGACTCTGCATTAACTATATTATTTCACCTTACTCAACTAAACACGGAAAAAGAAAGCCATAAAATGATTTTCTAAAGCGGAAATTTTCCCACCTACAACATTTAATCTAATATTTTTTTGATGACCGTGGACCAGCATCAGGTTCCAAGTAACTTTGTCCACCCAGGCTATAACAAATGAGAAGAATCACCTAGTGTTTTTTTTAATCTCCCCCGGGGATTTGAACCTGAGACCTCATTACCTCATGGTTCTTTAACCCACTTTATCGACCACTAGCTCACACCCTTGGGTGCATTTAGTCGAAAAAATTACCCTACCAAAAGCACCGAAATTTTTTAAAAGAAAAGCAAACAGGTAACAGTAGTAGTAGTAGTAAGTAAAGAATGTTAGAAAGGTACCACAAAACCAGTGACCACAGTTGGTTTTACATGGAATGGAGAAATTGCCAAAGCAAATGGGACAACAGTCATCCTCTGGTGGCTTTTCACTTTCACTCCTTCTCTTTACACCTTCTTCCTCCTCCATTGAGCTAGAAATGCTAAGGATTTTCATAATCCACCTACTTTTTTCCAGAAAGAAAAATGTTTAACAGTCAGCTGATCTCATACCCCGATCAACTATACACAATTCAACAAAATAGTGACACTTGATGTTTTTGATCTTTAATTTCTTCAACACTTGCAAAAAAAAAAAAAAAAGGAGAGAGAGAGAGAGAGAAAGAGAGCTTTATTTTATATTTGTTTGTTGAAGAAAAGCAGAGTGAGTGAGTGAGGTGAGAGGTGGGGGATGACAGAGCAATAATGGCATAGAAAAATTTGAGAGGGCTACTCACCGCGAAATTACTTACATGGCACGTAATGCTATTGACACGTTGCTGATTCCTTTTCTCATAGTGGGTCCCATCCATTTTTCCTACTTTTGTCTTATTCTCCCGTTTTGGTTTCTCTTTGGATGCAGAGATAGCGTTACCATAATACTCCCTCCCTCCATTTTATTTGTCCACTTATTAAAGATAAATATTTAATAATACTTGTTCAATTTATAAAATTAATAGATAATTTTATGTTTAATTTTTAATTTATTTTTATCATTAATTATAGTTATTTTCATATTATATTTTTTAAAATATTGTATTTATTATATTTAAAAAGTAATATGATAAAATTATCATTCTATTTATAAGGACAAATATTATTGAACGGAGGAAGTATCTATTACTCTTTATTTTTAAACTAGATATGAGAGACTGTGCAAAGCACGGGACCAGTATATGTATTTTTCTGTCTCAATTTATGTCACAGATAAATTTGGAGAGTCAATTAAATTTTTATATGATTTTAAAATATTTTAAGTTGTTAATTATTGTGATTTGTAGTAGTTTTTATATAATTTTCTGATAATATATATTACTTTTTTTGTCCTAATTTATGTGTCGTTGATGTAATTTAGAGAGTCACAGTTTTTAGATATTTTATGATTCATAGTATTTTTCAAATAATATATGTTACTCCATCTGCTTCAATTTATGTGGCGTTGATAGAACTTTAAGAATCAATCAAATTTTTTATCTTTTTTAAATATCTTAAGTTGTTAATTATCATAATTTATAGTACTTTTTACATCATTTTCATATTACTTATTCTATCCCAATTTATGTGGCATTAATAAATTTCGAGAGTAAACCATTTTTTTTTATATTTTTAAATATTTTAAGTTATTAATTATTGTAATTTATAATACTTATTGTATAATTTTTAAATATATAAATTATTAGAAAAACTTTTTAAATTAATGTAATTCTACAAAAGATGAAAGGCAAAGTGGTTAATTTCGTGTATGACCCTAAGCTCTTCACATTCGTTCTATCCCAATTTATGTGGCATTAATAAATTTTGAGAGTTAACCAATTTTTTTATATATATTTTTAAATATTTTAAGTTGTTAATTATTATAATTTATAGCACTTATTGCGTAAAATTTTAAATATATAAATTATTAAAAAAAACTTTTTAAATTAATAAAAAATTATATATATATTTTTAAATATTTTAAGTTGTTAATTATTATAATTTATAATGCTTATTACGTAATTTTCAAATATATAAATTATTAAAAAAGACTTTTTAAATTAGTAGTTTTACAAACGAAGAAGGCAAAGTGCTCAATTTTTTTTCTGACCCTAAGCTCCTATATTTTTTAAATATTTTAAGTTGTTAATTATTATGATCTATAGTGCTTATTATATAATTTTCAAATATATAAATTATTAAAAAGACTTTTTAAATTAATGTAATTTTATAAAAAAAGAAGGGCAAACTGATCAATTTTCTTGGCGCAATATATGCTATTTTTTCTGTTCTAATTTATGTCACGCAAATAAATTTAGAGTCAATAAAAATTTTTTGTATGATTTTGAAATATTTTAAGTTGTTAATTATTGTGATTTATAATACTTTTTACATAATTTTCAGATAACATAAGTTACTTTTTATGCCCCGATTTATGTGACACTGATGAAATTTGGAGAGACAACCAAATCTTTCATACAGTTTTTATAGATATTTTAAGTTGTTAATTATTGTAATTTCTAGTACTTTCTACATAATTTTTAAATAATAAATATTACACCCTCTGCTTCAATTTATGTGACGTTGATAGAATTTTGAAAATCAATCAATTTTTTGTATGTCTTTTAAATATTTTAAGTTGTTAATTAGCGTGATATATAGTACTTTTTTATCATTCTCATGTTACTTTCTCTGTCTCAATTTATGTGACACTAATAAATTTTGAGAGTCAATTAAATTTTTAATATATTTTAAAAATATTTTAAATTGCTAATTGTTGTGATTTATAGTACTTTTACGTAATTTTTAAATAATATATGTTATTTCTGTGTCTAAATTTATATTACACAAAATTTGGAGATTCAACAAAAAAATTAAATGGTTCTTAAATAATTAAGTTATTAATTATTGTGATTTATAATACTATTTTGTAATTTTTATTTATAATATTTTTTATGTAATTTTCATTTGTCCCAATTTATATGGCACTTATAGAATCTCCAGAGTCGATTAAATTTTTTATATATATTTAAAATATTTTAAGTGTTAATTATTCTGATTTATAGTACTTTCTACGTAATTTTTAAATATATAACAAATATTGTAAGTTGTTAATTAAGTATTGTGATTTATAGTACTTTTTATCCAATTAACAAAAATTGATGTTTTTATTTTTTAAATTTCAATATTGTAAATCAATTTTGTCTTTTTTGCTCACACATGCTTTTTAATTGTACAAATACAAAAGCTTATAGTGAGATCCATAGCTTGAAAAGAAAGCAAAGATCATAGGCCTAAAATAAATATTAATAGTAATTTTTTAAAAGTAGAAGGGCAAAATGAGAATGAGGAGTTCTGACCCTAAGCTCCTCATTCCCATATCTATATATTAGTAATAAGTAGTGTTTTAATTTTTTAAATTTATTTTAAAATAAATAATATTTTAGACAATCAAAAAAGACATTATGATGTTCTATCAATTTTACCCATTTAACGAGAGTTTTATTATTCCGCTAGTACATTTTTTACAGGGTATTTATTAAAAGTAAATTATTGTCAAAACTAAAAATATCACTTATTTAAAATTAGAAGGAATATATAATAATTTTAAATTTATACACTAGGTTAACTTATGAAATACTCTATAACTTATATTTTATGGATAAAAGTTAAAACTCGTGTTTAATGGGCTACATACTAAATTCTAATTTTTACTTATAGGATTAAATTTTTAGTTAATTGTGCAAATTCATTACTAATTACTCATATATTATTTAATGTAGAATCAACATAAGAACCTATGTATGTCTCCATTTATGTGGTATTATTATTTTTTAATTTATTCTAAAATAAAATACTTATTTATTTTTAACAATAATATAATTTTAAAATAATAATTTATCTTTAATAACATGAGTTTTAATCATACAGATTTCTATAACTTATTTTACATTATAGATAATAGATTTCAAAAAAAAATTATTCTGTTTTTAAATTTCATGCCCAATCAAATACAATCGCATAAATTTAGTACGAAAGAGTAGTAAAACATAGACAAATATTGGTGCACTCCACGAATATAAAAATTAGAAACGTACAAAATTAAGATAAAAACTACTTATCCATTTCATATTTTGATTCCATCATTTTGGGATTAGCAGGTCTCTCTCGTAACTCGGAAGAATATTACTATCCCTTATTCAATTTGTTTGTCAATGTTTTTTAAGTTCATTTTTAAAAAAAAAATAATATCGCTTTATTTTTTTAACTATTTTTTAATTCTAATTTTGTTCATGACATGTTTAAGATCACAAAATAATAAGATATTTTGATATATTTTACATATACTTAGTTTAAGATTACAAACTTTTAAAGCCTTCTTTACTTTTAAATCAAATCAGACAAACAAATTGAAAGGAAGAAAATACGTATTTTTGAAATTTAAAATTGATTAATTAAACGACACGCTAATATTGTGATAATTTTAATTACAACAACAATAAAATACCCAATGTAATCTCATATTTCTTGAATGTAATATTACTTATTAGTACTTCGTTAAGTGATGACACCACATGATCCCAAAGATTACCTGGATTATTTTTACCTAATTTTATTTTAGTATAAAATTTAAGAAATTAAAGAGTTTTTTAAATTTTATAGTCTTAAATTAAAGATATGTATAATGTATCAAAATATTTTTTAAATTTTGTAATGTTAAGCATGTCACATTTAAAAATAAAATTAAAGAGTTGACGAAAAAAGAAAAAGACATTTTTTAAATAGACTAAAAGAAAAAATAAAACAAACAAATTAAAAGTAGCAGGGAACTGGCAGGAATACAATACGTATGAATTTGAATGAAATCTTCAAACACGTGCTCGCGAGCAATTTGCCCATTCAAAACAACCAACAAGCTAATTTTGATTAAAAGGTATGGCGATGTTAGTTCCTTTCTGCTGAATTACTACCATTTATTTGTCATGACCAACATTACAAAGATTGTGATTTCAATTTTTTGAATATATTTAACAAAATAAAATTCATACCGTACACGAGCCAACTGGCCAACACAAACATTAAAGCTTTAATAAAGAACAAATTATTACGGTTCAACGCCATTTAGCAATCAACTAATATAGAGAAAAGAGAATTATTATATACATTACGATGAGTCGATGATAACATCACTTCACAGCGAGATTAATTTAGCATCTCATAGTAGCTGGAACTTTAGCCTTGTTCCAGCAGCTCTGTTAACAGATAAACATTTCACCCCAATTAATAGAAAACAATGTGGTGATGATAAACTTCTCACCCATGTAAAATATGATGCTAACTCCAAACCATACTACCTGATGTTGATCATGAAATTCTTCTACCATTCTGATCAACTTTTGAAATAGGAAGCATTCACTAAGGCATCATAGTCTCATCGAAATCAATGTCACCGTCTATACATTCATCAAAATACCCGAGGTCCCTATAGTCAATAACCTCAGCATGTTCGTTCTGCTTCTTCAACACCCTTTTCTTAGTATGTCCAGAGCTTTCATTGAAGTACTCTTCATCTTTGGAGTTCCCGTTCTGTACATTGATGGAATTTCTCCTCTTTTTACCTGAATCAGAACTGTCATTGCCGCTTCTACTTGTCTTAGCTGACTTACTGTGATCCCTGATGGTAGCCTCAATGGTTTCCAACACTCTATCCCCATACTTGGTGATTTTTACCCTAAATTGCACCATCAAGCTCATTAAACATGAGGAACTACGGATGAAAACATTGTCTAACTTATTCTCTAACTTACTTGCCAATGCCATGGATGTCGAGTAGCTCATTTGTAGTTCTAGGTACTTTCTGGCCAATCTGCTGCAGGGTACCATCTCTAGAAAATTAACAAAAAGGAGAAACAATTTATCAGCTCCTGACAACAGGAAATAAGAAAAGTCAAATGGCAAGTTATACAGCTTAACTTTAGTCTATGATAACACATACATTTCTAAGCTATACAAAGTGTCAAATTTGTTTCCCTTTTGTATCCTTCAGAACAGAAGAATATTCAAATGAAGTACTATCATATAGATGAGAATGGCAACGAAAAAGCTAACTTACTGAAAGCCCAGCATAACCTGTGTTGTTGGTTACTCTCCTCTTTTGATAAGTTAGAATAGGTTGTGCAAATATGCAACATAGGCCGCCTAAATGCAAAGGGCTCTAGCACAAAATGCATATACACCAACTTTAAGAATACAGAACATCTTCTACCAGATTTTATATCACGGCACAATATGCCAATCATAAGCAATCCTTTTGAATGGGTTCTGAATTTCCTGTGCTTCTTTGATCAACTTTTTATATACTCCTATGGTTTAAGAGAACCAAACCGTAAGGCAGCGAAACAACAGGGCTCACTTGTATATCACATCTTTTAAAAGCCGGGAGAAATTCAAAAGTGCGACTTAAGTTCAACACCATTGCCCAAGTGAAGTACTAGCAACAAGAAGATGCTTAATGTCCTATTAGAGAAAAGGAAAAGAGGAAAATAAAAAGAGATTAAAAAAGCAGTTACCCAAATATATGGTGAGCCGCGACACCCTCTCCAGCTTCCTTAACGATAATATTACGAAGTTTCCGTAGAGCTGTATACACTTTCGCTGAAAGGATCTAAAGTAAACAAAAAGAATAAGGTGTGGCACAAAAACTTATTGATAAGGAAAGCACACCTACAACAAGGTGGTTGGATAGTCATATGTAATCTGAACGTACTGGATCACATGAAGATTGAGGTACACCAGAAGGGTCTGTCCTTGGAGGACTCTGCTTTCCTGATGTTAGTGAACCTTTTGCTGGAGTGGCTTCAGATTTACCCAGTTTAGATGCCTTCACAGATGAAGGGAACCTGTAACAACATCAAGTATATCATACTCCTTCTGTGTGTTGCATGTGACAATTTGATCAGGAACAGATGAAGATTTTGGTTTAGTTGCTTACTATACAAGTAGTCATAGAAAGCAGCACCCTTTAGAGACTGACTGTTCTACTTTATGTTTAGATTAGTTGATGTGTTATCTAATGATTTCTCTTTCAAACTTGTAATAGTACAAAAAAAATATGATTATTAGTAATATGTTTGCCAAAATTTAGCAACTTCGGAAAACGAAAATCACTACTCGTGGCACGTGGCAGAAGATAGAAAAAGACAATTTTCCCACCATCTAATGTCATTATATACATAGATTAACTGGATTAGTGATAGTCAATCACCAAAACACTAAATTATATCACAGACCGGGCAGGTAAAAAGAGAACCAAAATGTACATGCATAAGTTTGTCTTGATTATAATAAATTATGAGAAACCAGAAATGATTTCAATAACCAGAAGCCATCTTTATTTTGGCAATAAATAGATATTTGGTTTGCACTAACTCAAGAGAATTTCAATGAATAGCATGGACATTGATATGTAAAAGCCCCATTGATTGGTCTTATTCTACACTTCAGGAAAGCTCTTAGCCTCTGATGGTGAGGGCGCCAACACACAATGTGGGATGTACTACATTTTAAGCCCATTAAATAGTGTTGGGATCGCAAACAGCCGGGGGTCTACCGGAAACAGCTTCTCTACCTCACCTCTGAGGTAGTGTACGGACTGCGTACACTCTAGCCTCCCCAAACCCCACTTTGTGGGAATATACTGGGTATGTTGTTGTTGTAAATAGTGTTGGGATCTCCTACATTTTAAGCCCTTGAAATATATACCCTTCCTCTCCCATTGAATATGACACCATCTACACATCAAGGAGTTTAAGATATTAATTTAACTTGTGGTTGAAAAGTTACTTCACAGGAAACATCATATCAAAGTTTAAGAGCCAAATTGTTAAATGAATTAGAATGTTGAATGTTGTGGAAATCTGACATCCCCAAGTTGAATCATATGTATTAGGCCGGAGCAACTACATGGAAAAAGAAGATTCCTATTGTAAGTCATGCGTGAACCACATTCCTAATTGGAGTTTTCCGAAAACACAACATAAAGATTGGAATACAGTGAAAATGTTAATTGTTCCTGGCCATAGTTAAATCAAATTTACCAAATTTGGAAGTCTGGGAGAAAGCCAAAAAGATTTCAAGCTCAAAAAACACATCTTTAATTATTCTGCTAAGCCATGTTTCTGATTACTCAATTACTTAAATAGTAATAACTTTATCGTAATGGTAAGAAATGTGAAAAGAATTTGGTCACATCCAGTAACAAGGAAACAGATCACAAGCTAAATGTAAGCAACAAGAATGGAAGTGAACCTTAATCTCATAGTATGACCACCAGCAAATAGATTGTAGGCCTTTGATTCATTCACCTGAATAAAGATAACATTTTCAGTTTCTTAGGAAACCCTCAATGGTTAAGATTTAAAAGATGAATATCGGAGATAAAGAAAGACTAATTTCATGTGATATCTTAAAGACTGTTTTGTCTCTATTTTATCTTCAGTAAATTACCTTTAGGACTGATGAAACGGATCCATAAAGGTCACTCTTTTTAACATCCTCCACAAGAATATCTTCAGTAACAAGATGACGTAGCACACGGGATGCTTCACCCTTGGCTAGATGCTTTCCAGCTCCATGCAGACGCAAGGATTCATGTCTGTGTTTCTTCACCTATATTTTACACAATAGTAAAGGAGACCATATTAGCCAACGAGAAAAAAAGATATGAAATGAGAAGTTAACAGCTCGGACATACATATTGACTCAAGGAGCCCCTGTAGACTTCCAAAACATGGGCTGACGAGAACTTTTGTCCTATCATCTTCACCAATTCAACCTGACATGGCAGGCAAGATATCAATGTTTACTAAAACCAGCAACAGTCTAGTGTGTTTCAAGGAAGTGAATATCTTCTGTCAAATACAGCATTGAACAAACTAATTTTTTCCCTACTAATTGCTTTGCAACTTCAGTGACGTCTTTCTCAATACAGTTCTGAGTCGTGCAGCAATTATCACATGTTTTTCTGCAGTTGGTAGATTCAAATTTCTCTCCAAAGTGAATAAGCTGAAGAAGACGACGACAATCAACATCATTCTCACAGTAACTGACCTGAAAAAAGTGTTGAAAGACTTGAGCAAACTAACATTACAACAGTGAAGATCTCAGTGACTTATGAACAATAATCACATGCCATTCTTAGAAGATTTTCCACATTTGTCTCAAGGATCCTCCCTGAAGCTGCCACATTTGAACGGCCATATCCAGACCCAAAGGGACTCTGCTCTACGGTGCCTTGACTGATCATATGCTTGACTCGTATCTATTAAAAATTAAAAAAAGAAAAAGAATTGTTTAATAGAAAATAAAGTAGAGGAGATCAACACTCATAATACTTCGCTAATAGAAACAAGAAACATACTGGGACAGAGGCTCACATAATCACTATAACTGTAGTACAAAATACAGGAGGAAGGTAGACCATCTCTACCAGCACGACCACACTCCTATTGCACAATAACAGCAAAGTCAATTTTATACTCCATTGAACTGAATTTAACACACTAGTTGTTCGGAGAAGCAAAAGAAAGAACGAAAAATTAAAAGTGTTAGCAACCACCTGATGGTACCCTTCAATAGACTTTGGCAAAGAATGATGAATGACAAAACGGACATCTGGCTTGTTGATACCTGCAGTCATCATGTTAACACTGATTAGTTAACAGCACATCAACTTGAGAAAGCCATTTAAGTCTCAATCATACCCATTCCAAACGCAATAGTTGCACATATAATATTGATCTCATCTTTGCTCCACTGCTTCTGGATGTTAGCTCGTTGAGCACCATCCATGCTGCCATGATAAAATGCTGCTTTATGTCCGTATTCCTGCAAATTGAACATTCCCATAAGACAATTATAAACTCCAAAAAAAAAGGAATTATCTGTACTGGACAAGAAAAGAGAAAGTGAAAGGATCTTTGTTGGTCATCATCTATCTAGCTTTTAGAAAAAAACAGTGGTGAATCTATACGTAATTCAATCAAACAGTCACAAGCTCCTTGAACATACTGTTCCATAAGGAATAAAGGTTGCTGACTAAGTATTTGACAAAGCACTTTCTGTTTATGTAGAAATGAAATATACCGTAAAAAATAAATTACCATAGACAGCCCTAACTTATTGCTAGAAGTTTAAAGTACCTGAACATTAGAGCCACAGTGACAGATTTCTAATTTAGGATCATGGTTTATAAAATCAATGCAAGAAAAAACAAAACATTCTTCAATTGTAGATACAAACTAAAGAAACACCATTAAGAAAGAAGAAGCTTTTAAAGGAAGAGATTTCATAAGGTGATATCTAGATACTAACAAGCAACCACTCAAACTAGTACATGATTATTCCCACATCACAAGAGAAATGAATACAAACATCTTGTTTACATCATGCATTATACTATGTTTTAAGAAAGTTTTTGCTAGGAAACCAACAATAAAGAAATAGAGTGGCTTAATAAAGGTGGTAAACCTGCAGCTTTTCTGCTACTCTCTCACAATCCATTCTAGAAAGACAATAAATTATCCCGCATTGATCAAAATGATTGTTCCGTATAAAGTTGGCAATGTCTTCCAAACACTTCTTTGTCTTTGGGATAACGGTATATCTGCAACATTGACAAATTTCCACAATCATGTATATGTAAGGCCAAAAGTGGTAAGGTACCACTACACTTTCAGAATCATTTATTCACCTTAAATTTGGACGATTAAAGCTTTGTCGGAAAATAATACAGTTGGCAAGACCAAGAGCCTGAACAACATCTTCCTTGACACTTAATGTAGCAGTAGCAGTCAAGGCCAGAACAGGCACGGTTGGGAATTTTTGCTTCAGGATACCTAGACCCTGGATGACAACTGAAAAGTTTAGCATCCATCGGAAGTACCCCAACAAATATGACAGCACGAAAATGCTTGCAAGGACATTACCTGATAATCAGGCCTGAAATCATGTCCCCATTGGCTTACACAATGTGCTTCATCAATAACAATTCTAGCAAGTGATTCACGAGTATGTAGACTTTCCAAGTGTCTCAACAGAACATCACTTCTGCACTACCATACCAGTAATCTTTGAGTATTTCAAAATATAGTTTAGTATTAAGGATAAATTTTGTGCAGTAAGGAACACACTTTATGTTCCTAGGACCCTGGAGAATAATTACTAGAAACAGTACAAATTTTCTTTATCATGACTCCTGAAGGTTGACCTTTTGCATAACCAAGGAAAACTTAAAGAACTATTCATTTTACACCAAACAACTTATTTAGCTAGGTATTAAATCGTGTCATTGTCTCAAAGCCAGAATCCTAATTTCACTGTTGAGGCTCTATCAAATACAGGAGAAATGAATCAAGGGACTAACAGGTCGGTTTTGAGGGCCTGAGGCAGTGGCGACTCTGCATAATGTTGCACTTAGTCTAGCGTGAAATATAGTCCCCTTCATCCAGATGGTTCCCAAACAAATAATTATTGTGGGTAGTGCAATTAAATTGCTGAAGTATAACCTTGTTCAAAGCAGTAAAGCCAAGTTTCGAGAAGTAGCACTATCCGAATCATAGTACTTACATTGAGCAATCACAATTCATTCATAGTAGCTTATCCATCACACCTTCAGAAAGGTTTCAAGTTCTTCCTAAGGTCAGATGATGTGCCTCCAGTATGGAAGTTATTTTTCCTGCTAGCACCTCACTATTTCATAGTCTCACCAGAATAACAGATCAGCAGAGCAAATGAAGCCAGCTATATGATCCAAGAATCAATATTCCATTGAAATTGGGTATTATTTATAATTGCTAAGGAAGCTGAACCTTTTACTTATGGATTTCCTGAAGAACATTTACATGAGATTAGAAAAGTATTAGCAAGAGAATTTTGGTACTTGAGAGAATAGGAGTAGGCTTCTGAAAACCCTAAGAATATCAGGTATTCAGCCTGATCACCAAAAAGTTTGGAAAGGTTAAAAATATTCTCATCCAGCCCTGATCACCAAATAGATTCCTTCAAGGGTCTATTGTACCCAATATTAGTTTTAAATTTATATATACATATAAGCATTTTGGTGGACAATTAACAGGACTTTTGTGGCTGCAAAGTACAACAACCAGTAGTGATGTTTTCTCTATCATTCTACATTATTAGATGTTGCTCAGATTGCAACGGAAGTCTCAATTGGACGATGAAGAGTGGCTACCATTGTCTGTTGGATAAACTTGACTTGAAGAAGATCCATGACCAAGTGAATTGGACTTTGTTATTAATACTGATGAAAGATATGGGCTTCGAGAAAATTTGTAAAAATGGATCAGGTTCTGCATCATAACTGTCCAGTTCTCGCTGCTGATAAATGGTAGTCCAGAGGGTTTCTTTTCCCACTCAGAGAGGACTAAGCAAGAGGCTTCCAGTTAGGGAGGGTCCAAGTTGGATGATTAACATGGCATGCCCAAAGAATTGGATTCAAGGTTCCCCTGTGGTCACTGTCAGAGGAAATACGGCAACTAAAGTTTATACGCAAATTCACACCCATGTTTGTGGAACTGATCAGGAGATGCAAACTGATATGCCTAAGGATAATTCTGCATCAGTATGTATAGTAGTCCTCATGTGTGAAAAAGAACAGAGGACATGAATCATCTTCTGTTACACTGCAAGTTAGGAAATGTTTCTGAACCTGTTCTGGACAAAAACAGGTGATGTAAGAGCTGCTTGGTGTTGGCTAGGCAGAACGGTAGATAAAGAAACCATGAAGCTGTCTATTACTATTCCTACCCACATTTTTCAGGTAACATGGCTGGAGAAGATCAGAGATACTTTAGGGAAAAGGAAGAGCCTGTGAATAAGCTTATGTATAGATGCTTGTATTTTTTTCTTTTCTGATAAGTAAAATGCTTGTATCTTGTCTTTTTGGCATAATTTATTGAATGTACATGACATGAATACCTTGTTAGAATTCCTCTGTACCCTACATTTATAATGAAATTGACTTTGCACTCATTCATATTTTGCACCTACTAGCTGATTTAAAATGAAATCTTGCTTATTTTTTTCAGAAAAGAAGTTGCAGATTTTTTTCTTCATTTCATATTAGTAGGATTATGGCAAGGTTATTAAAAGATCTACTAAGGTTATAAAGTGGAATGGAGATGGACAAGGAAAATAAGAGTTTAAGGCTCAGTCATTCCAAGAATTTTGTACATGCTTTGCTGGAGATGAACCAAAGTCGTTTTGAGGGAAAAGACAGTCATTCAGACTGAAGTATAAAAGTTCATACTTTGGCTTTTTTGTGTGATATGCCAAATGCGTATGATTAAAACACTGAGATTTTCTTAGCACCATGCATTTACAAGCAGCTTGACCTTTTGCTTGTAAATATTCTGCACCATCTTGTAGGTCTTCAATGAAAAATACTTTTATCCACTAAATAGAAAAAAGGTACAAAAATGAGCAGATACAACCTTTAGCAAGGAATTTAAAGATTTGTATCAACTCCTAAATATCAGACTCTTCATTCAGAGAAGTTTAGCATAAGTTTCAAATGATACCAAATGAAATTACGAGCACGTACTTGGCAACTTTCTCTGGGGTAACATATAAAAATCTGTATTTGCAACCATCTGAATTGAGCTCTCTAAGTATCTCCTGTTGCTCAGTCCACTCCATGTTGGAACTAAGATAAGCAGCAGGTATGTTAACCTGCAATGAAAACATACCAAGAAAACACAGCATTAAGGTAGATTTCTTAGAAGCAGATGAAGTTATTATGGTCTCAACCATCATTACCTGCAGCAAATGCATTATCTGATCTTGGATGAGCGAAACAAGAGGTGAAATGACCAAAGTTATCCCAGGACAAATAAGAGCAGGAAGCTGCAGGAAGTAGGTCATGAATGTGAGAGTCCCAGCTGCCAAAAGTTCAAGTACCAAACCCAGTACACAATAGGTGGAATCTCCAGACGGCAAAACAAATTACATGCCTATGGCATAGGCTAGTATAATAAGAAATGTGCAATAGTAAACTGGAGCTCCCAAAAATATGTTTATCTTTTGAAATAGTTATATTAAAATAGCGGTAATAACAAAGTCCACATTTTGGGTACAAATTACCATGGCAAGAGAAAGAAGAATGTCGATATCAATAGTGGAACCACAAGGACAATAAAAGTTTCTAACAGTAGATAGCTCAATTCCATAATGATGGTGCACTTTTTCTACTTGATGCCTTTAATAGGCGTAACAGTTCATGAAGAAAGATTTACTCGAACACCTTTTTAGATAACTAAGCCAAGCTCAAGAATTACCCAAGCCGAGCTTGGCAAGAACACTTTTCACAAACATGTCTTTATTTCTTTGTATATACGCCTTTCAACATATAGAGGGGCATATCATCCTAAAAAATGGAATTTCCCCTAGTTTAACTCCCAACAGCATGACTACATGGCTTCACACTTCTTTGTCTCCTAGTGGCCAAGGACCCACCTACCCTTGTTGTTGATGGCTTCCACTAGACATTCTCTAGCCTCATCATGGTTGTATACTTCTCCCCTAGCAGTCACCAGGTTTTCAAGAAGACCACCACTGACGGAAACAACTTGCATTTCTCATCCTCTTCAGGC
This sequence comes from Jaltomata sinuosa, assembly GCA_003996215.1. NCBI lineage: Eukaryota > Viridiplantae > Streptophyta > Magnoliopsida > Solanales > Solanaceae > Jaltomata > Jaltomata sinuosa. The sequence goes on along the minus strand of QJPP01007525.1, from coordinate 1,762,807 downwards.
TTCAACAATTCTCCTAGCCCTCCCTCTTTCCATTTTGTACGGCTAAATCCATTAAAGAAACTGAATAAATACTTTTCTCATTACGTGAATATAGGAGTTCTTCAGCTGTGAACTACATATAATTCTTTTCTTGGAAAATAGGTACAATTTCACTAGGAATGGTTTTACTAAAAAGCGGTAGGTTACAAAACTTGAAAGAATTGTTGATTCCAAGCAGTGCGAAAATTTTACAGGCGATTTTGATCAATGAAATTCAAACAATTGAGCTCCAGAACAGGCTGAGCCTGAACATACAAAACAGGGGTGACTTGTTAACAGCTTTACACACATTCATACCAGCAGTCATAGAGCTAGCAAAATTACAACTTTTGTAGGAAATATGGAATGAGCACCTCGTGTGGTAGAAGAAATACTTTTGTCATTTGCAGTTACAATGGAAGAAAATTCAACATTTGATGCTATGACATGTGACAACCTTTAAGGCCATTATTGACAACTGGTTAAGTGGTAGATATCAGAGTTTATGTACAATCTTATGGCTTCTTAGCAAAATGAACCCAGAGGCCAGAAGTAAGCATAGCAAAGAAGGGTTGATGATTCTTCTGTTGTTTAATCACCTTCTGAAACTGGTACCATGCAACCCTCTAAATTTACAAGTGTACCAGATAATAGCATCGTAGATAGATTACATTTGTTTCACGATATAAACACCACTGGGAAAGGCCTCAAAAGCCATAAAATCGAATGTCTCACCTGATATGTCAGACTCTTGCCTCCTCCTGTTGGCATTAAAACAAATACATCATATCCGCTCATTGTTGCATTTATCACCTCTCTTTGATTAGGACGAAAAGAGTGATTTCCGAACACTTTTTTGTTATTGGCCTGACAATGGAAAATATGTTCAAATTCAACAATCAACTCCAGAAACATCTCATTCTTTCAGACACACTTAAATACACACCTCAAGCTTCTTTGTCCAAGGGAAATCTCGGGTACTCCACTTCTTGTCATTTGACCCATCAATATAGTTAACTTCAAGATACTTTGGGATGTATGGCTCTCTTTCCACCGGGGCTGTGGAAAGACCATATCCACCAGTCACATCAAATGAAAGTGATGATGACTTCCAGTTGTCAAAGTGATTGGACTCATTAAATCCACTAAACTGTGTGTCGAGTCTCGTAGGATTAATCCTGGAAGGGTATGAAGAAGGTGTTTGATACTGAAAGGCAGAAGGTGTTTGATACTGAAAGGTAGAAGTCAGTGTGGAAGCAGAACACTGTGACATCTTTCTTTCTTCATTGCCTGATAAAGTTTGAAGAAATTTTTCAAGATGCTGAATTTGCAGCTTCAGCTGTGACCTGAGAGTGTGCAAACGCAACCAGTTATAAGCTTCAATATTATCTAAAACCTTTGTCAAGGAAGAACAAATGTGCAGCACAGACAAGGCATAGTATGAGAAAATATCAAAATAGAAATAGAAAAGAATAATATAGGAGGACATACCGTTCTTGGCGAAGCATTTCAACCTGTTCTGAACTCAGGTCTGAAACATTGTCAAGAAGATCATTCGAAATCTCAATTAGCTTATCCTTCATCTCTTGTAAATGATCTAAGGCTCCAGGGCAAAGTCCTAGCTGTATTAATTGCAGAAATCAAGCATCAGAGTTAAGAAAATATCAGTAACTTTGAAACGAACATGATTGAGGCACGGAAACATTATTACCTTCAACCCATGGTTGCAGTTTAAGGACAATTCTGGTGGCAAATTTGTCTTCTCGGGTCCAGCCAAACTTGGAGAATTTGTAACTGGAGTAGTTGATGGAAACCTGGAGACAGAAGGCTGCGGCGTGCAGTTGGTCTGATAGTGTTCTACTATTTGGTCGACATCTATATTCTGAAAAAGGAATGTAGCATAACTTTTTTTTGATAAGGAATGTAGCAATTAGTGGAATATTGATTGTTTTCTCCTTTTTTTTCTTTTTCTATTTTTGGTTTTGGCATTACTTTAAAAGAAGCAAGGTAAATATCACTTGTTTTTTATCTGTTTTACCCAAAATATCAGCATATTCAAATTGTATCAAGTCTGCAATTCCTAGTTTCAAAAGTCAACAACCAATGATATGATATATCCTAGGGAAAGTGGGAAGTCTTTTCTGTTATATGCTTAAGCCACACCAAAAATTACCAGAAGAATGTCATCTTCTTCAGTTCCAGCAGCACAAGTGCTATGCGACTCCCTTGTCTTGCTTACACCAATTGCATGACTGCTGGATATTTCCTCTACGCCTCGAGCATGAGAATTATTAGCCACTGAAATTTCCACTCCATTCTGCCTGTTCACAACATTCCCTGTTTCTGCTACACCACTTGAATGTGGTGGGAAACAATTTCCTGCATACCTTGTCGAGTCACTGTTTTCACTATTTTCACCAACACCTTGATGCACTGGTCTGCACCTTGCAGGAGCACAGTTTCCATCAGATGCACGCGGGATCTGTGTGTGATGAGAGTGTTGTGAAAAAATATTGGCATCTTTTGTTAGTTGTAGAGTTTTCCCTGGTCTTGTGTAACTCTTTGGAGACAACTTGAGGCTGGTTAGAAGCTTCCAGGCCTGCCAAGAATTGGGAATCCAATATAAAAAGTGATTCTCTTAGCTGACCAAACAAAGATGCATGACTCAAACACAAAGAAATATTTCCTTCAGCATTTTATGCAAGGATTCCTCAAAAATGTGCTCATGAAGCTAGTGCCTACACAAATCCATTCTACAATTTGTAAAACAAATGAAAAGCAAACTAATAATATGGTCTCAATTAGTAATAGATGTATTGAGCACTGTCATGAATGAAATGGTTGGGAGGATCATAATATCTTGCAGACCCAAATGCACCTTTTCAGCTTCCAATTTTGTTACACTTCTGATTTGACAAGCCATTGACCTATAAAAATGACAATAAGCAATAGAATAAGAATAGAAGCATCCTTTAACTGATAAAGTACCGTAAAGAACATGGATACAATTAGTTTTTGGATAGTACCAACAAAAACTTACAAGTAATAGTACCAAGAAAAGAAAAAGAGAGAGAATTCCCCAGGAATTTGCTGAGTGATAACCTGGTGATGGATCTCAGTATGTTCAATAGAATGGGTCGCTGCTATACAGTTTGTGTCAATTACTCTTTGTGAACTTATCTTGAGAATGAAACTTTTCTGTGTGCTAGCATTAAGTACATCCAGCACAGTAGACCTTAGTTGTCCTAAAAAATTTGCATGTATAGTAATGGTGGAAAATACACAAATTTGAAAACACTGAAAACAATATGACTCTATAGCATGGTTTAAAGTTCAGCCACCCGATGGTTGATATCTTGTATGCATCAATCATGTACAGAAGTTATCTTCTTTGAAACGTTTTATGTAGAAAGAATGTGCAATCTTATGAGAAAACGAATCAGGTAATGATAGAGTGACATACCTGGCATTCATTTCTTCTCTGGCACAAGGTCTTTGTGTCGGTAGAGAGAAGAGGATGTTCGAACTCAAGAACTTATCTTGGCATGAAAAATTATCATGTGCAGTAGCATGCTGCGTCCAGTTGGCTTTTGGAAGCTTATCTTTAGACATGGAACCTCCAGCTGAATTAACCGCCCTGCATAGAGCATCCAATTTTAAATCATGAAAAAGACGCTCCAGCAAACTTCAAGAAACAAAAAAAGAAAAGGAAAAAGTAATTACATGAGCACATAAATTACAAGACACTAGCCTCGTCTGTTGTGTCTTGGGGCATGAATTAACATAATCAACTTACCTTATGGTCTAGCTCGCTGAAAACCGAAACCACACATAAAAACCTGTAAATGCCACCAAATTGTCCAGGAGATGAGCATGAAAAATCAGTCTGTAACCAACTGATTAAGGAAACCAATTACTCCCTCCATTTCAACTTGTTTGTCTTACTTTCTTTTTTAGTCCATTTCAAAAAGAATATTTATAACCTTTTTTGACAACTCTTTAATTTCAACTTTCAACTTTCTACATGACATGTTTAATAAAACACATTGTGGTATAATTTACACATTTTTGTTTAAGTCCACAAAATTCAAAAGTATTACGTACTAATATTTGCTTTCTTAAAATCCGCGTAAGTCAAAACCAAACAAACAAATTGTATGAGAGAGAGAGAGTATTATATATATAGCGCACAAAAACACACACACACACACGAACATGCATATATGGATAGCAAAATTATGTGAACATTGAAAATGTTGATAGATAATAATCGACAAAAGATGCATTGGTACTAACACTCCACTAATCATTAAGAACACTCGTCAGATGTGAAAGTTAACCGACAAATTGAGCAATTACTGAAACGGAGATCTCGAATTGAAGACTGGGGAAAAAAAATCGGATTGAAAAAAATAGGGTTATAAAATGTGAAGAATCGAACTGACCATTAAATATGAGAGTCACCGTCGTCGGCGAAAAGGAGTAGGCCTGTAAGTCACGATATTTGGGGGTGGAGAGAGAAAGGAAGAAATGAAGATAGAGGGTGAAAGAAATCTTCAAATTTCGAGACGCGGGATGGATTGGCGGGATAGTTTCACCAACGAGTTAGGGCTTGGCCCCATTCTGACGATATTCCCGTTTGGGCCGGTTTAACATACAATTTACATACACTTTATATACCACTTACATACATTATTGTTGTCTACATAAACTTATAAGTATATAGTTTGCATACAATTTGTAATGTCGTATGTATTTTTGTATGTCTCTTATATATATTTTGTATGTATGTCATCTTATATTCGATGCTCATTGGACATACAAATACCATATACCTAAAATACAAAATACATACACAATTTATTTATGCATGGGATTTAGAAAAAATAACATTGTTCTTCTGTATCTTCGATTTCAATTTGAAACTTCAACCTAAATCAACTCTAATTTTTACCATACTTTCTCGAAGTTGATATATAAACTCCAAACGATATTCCCAAACGTTTGCAAAAACACTCAATCCAATCAAGCAATATTTTTTTAAAAGTAAATTTTCGTTTTGAAGCTTTTAACAAAGTTTACAGTTTTATAATTGTTTCTTACCTCTATTATTTTAAAATGGAGGAATTTAATTACTTGATTAGACAAAAGTTTAGCAAAATTTGTTGTAGGAGTTCGCTTATGTCAATCGTGTTTCTATGTAATCACCTCTTCTGGTGGTCTTATTTTCAATCTAGTTTGAAAGACTTGGGTGTGCTTAGTGAGAAGGTGAGACCTTACTCACTTTGTATATAATTGATAAATATTATTTATTATGTTATGTAAATAAATGTGAAACTCTACCGTAGTGATAATTATATTTATTATTTAACATACATAAATTAAAAAATCCTAACATAAGTTAGAATTCTAGTAATCTACAAATTATCATTTATTGTACAAAATATTTTGCAACCAAACTAAATACAAGAATAGGTTATAGCCGTTAGTTGTTTTGATTGTATTATAAAAATCGTAGTTTTATATTATTTAACTTATTTGTTTTCTACATTTGTATAAACTTTTGATATTTAATGGCCAGTTCCAAAAGTTTTTGTAGGAGCATTTCTCCTAAATGGGCTCTACGCGATATGAATTTAAATTAATCGTGTTCCAATGAAGATATCAAACACCACACCAAATGAGAAAAAAAAATCAAAAAAATGAAAAGAAAATCTCGTGTGACCTCACGGGTAAAAATACCCGGACCCGTGGACTCTCCACTTTCCAAAAGCTTCATCCATCTCACATGGCGTATTTCTGCTCTCAGGTTCTATCCACTTCCTTCTTCACTCCCAAACCTCAGGTAAATTCTCATTCCTTCTCTTTCCACCCCAATATATTTACTAGGTCTGTGAAAAAAGCTACACTCGATCCTCATACGAATTTCAATTATTAGATTCCAGTGCTGTTGAGTCCCGGCGTAGCTTGCATCAAAACCTTTCATCAATATAAGTTTTCGCATCTCAAGGCAATGCAAGACGAAAAGGTTTCCACGTCAACGCTTTGCGATGAGTCCAAAGTTAGAGTTCCTCATGTTCTGACGGTTGCCGGCTCCGATTCCGGCGCCGGCGCCGGAATTCAAGCGGATATCAAGGCGTGTGCTGCTCGGGGAGTGTATTGCTCAACCGTGATCACTGCTGTTACTGCTCAAAACACCGTAGGGGTTCAGGTATTAATACTCTCCATGAAGTTACTGTCTGTTAGTACTACTAATATTTTGCTATTGTGTTCGCCTGTTGTGAATTTTGTTGTGGTTTATTCTAGGGTGTGAACATTGTGCCAGAGGATTTTGTGGCAGAGCAGTTGAGGTCTGTCCTTTCAGATATGCCTCCCAATGTTGTAAGTATATCATGTTAATGTCATAATGTTCACATGCATTTGATAAGGTTATTTTCAGTAAGGTATACATTGATTTGAGCAATTGAAGAGTGTAAAGTTCCACTCATTTATTGGATTATCAATAGTTATAGCCACATGGAAGTTAAGTTATGATGCTGCAAAACTGGAATATGAGTGTATATTATTTTTGGAGTATTTTTATGTTGCTAATTTGATGCTCTTAAAGTTAAGATTTTCCAGAACAGGTTCACTGGTGCTTAACTTTTATAATAGGATTATATTCCCTGTTTACTTCAAACTCTTTGCTTTTATGTGTCTTTCAGTGTTCTCATTGTAAACTGAATTAATCACCTTTTTTCAGTTGTATAAAACTACATTTTAAGAAATCTAAAGAAACATCCAAAGACCATGTTGCTTGCCATTAGCCCACGACATTGTTACAGAAAACGACATATTAAGAAAATCATAAGATCACAACTACCTAGCAATAACTGGTGTAGATAATTTAGGAAGAAAGGTTGGATGGCTGAAACTGAAAGTAATGTAAATAGAACATCCCTTATAAATGAAATCATTGGCTAATTTACTGGTTCTCTGAATTATCAAGACCTTTTTCTTCAGTGCTGCATATTGGTTAAATATCATGCTGCTATTCTTGTTTTTCAGTTTTCTTTTTTAGAAATCCAAATTAATATAAAGAATTAATTGGCTATTTGGTTCCTGGAACTAAGGGGATAAAAGAGAGTCCCATGTTTGGTTAGCTTTGGGGACGCTGGGATCTGATCGTGGAGGGGATTATAATCCTCTTTTATTGGATAATTTTATACCATGTGAGAGGTGGATAGAATGGCTGTTTTAACAACATTAGCCAACCTCTATACCTGACTCAAATGCTTTATTCAAGTCTTCTCAATTGTATATGTTGCACAACTAAATATACTACTTGATCCAGTAGTCAAGCTATACATGGGAAGAGTATACCAATCAATTTTTTAAAAAATGGAAAGAGTATACCAACATTATCAGGAATAAGCAATCTGCAATTTCCAATTAGTGTCTCAGTAGTCTATGTTGCGTTACAGCACTAAGATTGTCTTAGGTGAAAACAGGCATGCTTCCGTCAACTGGCATAGTGAAAACCCTCTGTCAAAGTCTGAAGGAATTCCCCGTACAAGGTACACAATATTTCTGTTCTGTTTTTGAAATTTCGATGACATTAACTATGCTGCTATCAAATGCTTGAAGACAGCCTTGGTGGTTGACCCTGTTATGGTATCCACAAGTGGACATACGTTAGCTGGTCCCTCTATTTTGGATAGCTTTAGGTATGTCACCCGAGAGTGATATTCTCTTTCCATGTCCTCCGTGTAAACTCAAATGTGGATTTATTGACTAACAATGTTTTATTGCTATATCTTCTGCTGCCATATTCATGATATATACAACAAGCTCTAAACTTCCTATACATGCATGCTATCTATTGGTATATTGTCGCATGCTTGGATTAAGCATGATACTCATTATGTCTTTAATTTCCACTGTTTTTGTGATTAATCTTGGAGCACAATAAGTGAAACTTCATTGATATATGTAATGATGTAATTTTTCACATTTATATGCTGTAAAATCGTGTGTAATCTTCTACATTTATTCTTTATGTTTCAACTCCTTGGATAATCATGTCTAATCATAACCTTTCATTTTCTGATAACAGGGAGGAGCTTCTTCCCATGGCTGATATAGTGACCCCAAATTTGAAAGAGGCGTCTGCTTTACTAGGCGGTGTGCCATTGGAAACAATTGCTGACATGCGTTCTGCTGCAAAAGCAATACATGACATTGGTCCAAGGTTAATTTTGAGACTTTTCTTTCAAATAGTGAAATTGATACCTTGACCTTGTACAACTTATGACCAAAGTCCATTTGATGTCCAAAAAAATTATCGAGCATAGCTCTCACTTACAAGAGAGAACTAAATACCTTTTAAATCATTCAAAACCATCATTTGCTGTACAATGTAGCATGACACCTTATGCATTTCCTCTACACAAATCCAACAAGCCCGTCATGCTCAATCTAGTATTATTGGTGAGTTTTTATGTAGAGGTGTGATATACATGAATTCTACAGTTGGCTTCCATGGAACAGAGCTTAGTACTTAATTGCATATGGTGCTTAGCACCGACACTTGCAGTTAGTCTTCATGTTCTGCTATTAGCTACAATGGCCAGGGTTCAACAACTTGGAGCGCTCATCCGTGATTGCCGGAAATATGAGGCCCAAGTTGTTGATGAGTCAACCAAAAGCATTATGAATCATTAGAACTATCATCCATTCAGTCATGTAGCAGGGAGTTATACACGTCTCATATCTGGCATCTGCATGTCGTGAAAATGAAAAACAAGATCTTCACTTTCTTCAACAAGAGAAGACTTCGAGGAGATCTTCTGTGAATGGATCTATGTCTACTTCATCTTGCTTGGAGGGAAAATTAACTTGAGAGCGAACTGAAACTGAATAAAATAAAACTTGTAGATGTGCTGATTATTTAATAATAGATTTGATAGGCTGTCTGTAAATTCCTTTTTGCACAGTAGGGTTCTTGGCTTATATGTTACCAGTTTCAAAAAAACAACAACCTTGTAGATGCTTCAAAAAGGAGTTTAGGGGCTCATTTTCTGGGTTCTCTAAACGGAGAGTAACTTCAATCCTTCTCCGGCTTCTCCTTGACTTGGGGCTATGAGAGTGGGAGAAGAATGGCCGGCATTTCGAACGGAAGGAAAATGCTATTTTTTACATATTTGAAGGATTAAAAATTGTTTACTACTTCGGCAATAAAGAAATAGAATAAAGTCCTACAAAGCTTATGCTCGTTTAGTTCAAGTTTCTCATACAAGTTCAGAGTGTAGTGCAATTAGGGAAGATCTACAAAAAGTAAAAATATAAACTAATGCAATTAGGGAAGGATGTGTATTGTGGATTCTCTTCTTTTTATTTTATGTCACAGCTGAGTCTCCACAAAGGACTTTGTGTTCTGATGTGTTAAAATCTCTTAATTTCTTGGACAGAAATGTACTTGTGAAAGGAGGCGATCTCCCTGCTTCCCTTGATGCCGTGGATGTGTTTTATGATGGTATGTCTAGTAATTTCTTGAGATCTTTGGAAATGAACTGTGTGCTTGTTTTTGTTCGTACGTGAAAGCTCATACATGTTATGGTCTTTTCAATTGATCCTAAAGGAAACAATTTCTATGAGTTTCGGTCCTCACGCATAATGACACCAAATACTCATGGAACTGGCTGCACTTTGGCTTCTACTGTTGCAGCTGAACTAGCAAAGGGTTCTCAAATGCTTTCTGCTGTTAAGGTAATTGACTGAGTATGCCAGCTGGATATATGCGAATCTATACATTGCTGCAAAACAGATTGTACATTGGCACAAGGTCAGGATTTTATGGTTTAAGGGAACTTGAAAGCTTTGGGATTTGTCAGGTCCGTTATGAGGTGGGCATAGACTAGACACTTAAGGTTCATCTTGTTGACCACATAAGAAAATAAAATCCAAGCATAAAATTCTGATTAACTAATACTGTAATACAACATTTAGTTTGCAGCATAAAACTCTGCATCAATAGTATAATCTCTGCATAAATAATACAATTTTAACCTCTGGTATAATTTGTAAAACTCTGCATAATAGCTGCAGCTTTTGGTTGCGTTATTAAGCTCCACATTGTTGTTAATGCCCACATAACTTGTGTGGGATTCTTTATATTCTTTATGCAGAATAAAAAGTGAAATAAGAATGTGTATCTAAACACAAAATATTCTTAATATGCTAGCTGTGCATAACAATATAGAAACCTCCATTATTATTCGCCTTATAGAAACCTTACATAATTTTTCACAGCATAACAATCTTTGCACTATAATTCCTAGTTAACTAGTCCACGATCCAAACAATCCCTTAAGTGTAAGTACAAACACCTTACAAACAACATTCTTTTGTTCTTTGTTTGCCTTCTCCTATTTGTACCTTTAATGAGGCAGTGGGAGATGGGGTCAGAGTACATCAAATAACTCTGACATCAGGTAGTCAATTCATCCTCCAACCATCTTCCTGTCTTTTAAATAATTGTGGGTCCGTGACAATCAAAAAGATTATTATTGGATTCTCTGTTGATTATGGAATTGCTCGTTGCTTCATTTGATTCGACTTATTTGCCAAATTATGCATCTTTTCTTTTATATATTTTCGGCATTTTCCAGGTAGCTAAACGCTATGTCGAAGCAGCCTTGTCTTATAGTAAGAACATTGCCATTGGAGGTGGGTGTCAAGGTCCTATGGATCATCTCTTGAAGCTTAAGAGTAACGTTCAGCGACGACCTTTTGATCCTTGTGATCTCTTTCTCTATGCTGTCACTGACTCCAGGATGAACAAAAAGTGGGGTCGTTCAATAGTTGATGCGGTAAAGGCTGCCATAGAAGGAGGTGCCTCCATTATTCAGCTGAGGTTTGTGGCTTCTTTGAAATTGGTTCACTTTCTTTCCATCTCTCATTCTTCCTTTGATTCCTCTGAGTAAGAAAGAACTGAGGACTGTATTTTACTAAACCTAGGAGAAATCAATTAGTAAATATTAGGATATCACAAGTTCTACATATCAATCCTCCTCCGAGTAAGGATTTCATGCTTAGGTTGCAGTAGCTTAGGTAATCTTTGGTTACATTCACTAAAGCCTCATCCTATTGTGTTGGACCAAAAGGGAGAGCTTTTAACAGACGTGAGAGAATTGACATCTTAACAGTGTTATATAGCATATAATCTAGTCTTCCATTAAAATCTTCATGCATGAAAAAAGAGAGGAAACCATGCATTTTTGAGCTCATAGAAATTAATAAGAAAATGGCTTAGAAGAAAAATGCCCCTTATTAAGCTCACGCAGAATAAATCTAAAACCACTGTAATCATACTGCAAAATAACTGTTGTTTCTAGTTGTAAAGAAATGGACATTTGACCCTAACCCAACTCCAAAAACTAGCTCATGATGGGAAGATTGTCCTAAACCATATAAGGAAACCACAACTCATTCCCTCAACTAATGTTGGACGGTCCCCCATAGCACACGCATGGCTGGATAACTGGAGTGTGGATAACATAATACGGGAGGTCCAACATTGAAAAACATAACAACAGGGATTGAGTGTCTTAACTTTGATACCGTCTGAAGAAATTGACCCTTTGGCCTTACTAACTTTAAAGCCTAGGTCATTAGAGGAGAATTGCCCAAGAGCATATAGGAGACTAAGACCCATTCTCTCAATTGATGTGGGCTGAACACAGTAAATAGCAAATAAACACAATTGACAATAACAATCAAAATGGCTGACTGATTTTAAATTGCATATTTGGCGGTCTTTTGCGGGAGAATCATTAACCTATTGACAATATCTCCTCAAACTTGAGAGGCATTTAAGTAATGCCCAATGGACTCCAGATCAAAGGGCTCCTCTCTTTTTTTAAAAAAACAAAAACTCTGCAAGATTTATCAGAAGTCAGAATTATGGATGATGCTATAAGCTACTCCCTCCATTTCAATTTATATGGCGTAGTTTAACTGAACATGGAATTTATGAAAGAAAAGGATACTTTTGATGTATGAATTATACCCTTTTCTATATATTTGCCACAACTAGAGCATTTTATTCTTAGATATCTTACCACCATTTTCAGTAGAATCATTGGATTTATATATTGATGTGGACTCTCGTGATTACAACTGCAGGGAAAAGGAGGTTGAAACTAGTGATTTTCTGGAAGCAGCAAAAACTTGTTTAAAAATCTGCCGAGTTCATGGTGTTCCTCTGCTGATTAATGACAGGATTGATGTAGCTCTTGCTAGTGATGCTGATGGTGTTCATATTGGGCAGTCTGACATGCCTGCTCATGTTGCACGGGCTCTTCTTGGGCCTGACAAAATCATTGGTGTATCATGCAAAACACCGGAGCAAGCTCAACAAGCATGGATAGATGGGGCTGATTACATTGGCTCTGGTGGTGTATATCCAACCAATACCAAAGAGAACAACAAGACAATTGGTTTGGATGGCCTAAAAACTGTGTGTCTGTCATCCAAATTACCAGTTGTAGCCATTGGCGGCATAGGCATATCCAATGCTCAGGCTGTAATGGCACTAGGGGTTCCAAACTTGAAAGGCGTTGCTGTTGTATCTGCTCTGTTTGATAGGGAATGTGTTTTGACTGAGACCAGAAAGTTACTTGAGGTGCTCAAGGAGTCAACCAAAGTAGCAAATTGAAAGAAATGCTGGAGACCACCACACACTCTCACAGGCAAAGCAACCTCAATTTTTGTTTCCAAATATTTCTTTATCAAATTTTTGAAAGTAAAGTTTGTGTCTAGAGAAGTAAATGCAGGCACCAGAATTTTGATATCCTTTCGTTGATGCTGTCCTAGAGAGGTTTATGATGTTCCATTCACCTTCTACAGTGGGAGGTTGAAACTAATGCAAATTCTTGAAGTTTACTGTACGTGTTGTGTGTTGTCATACCTTTTAGTTGTATGATTTAGGTATCACGTAGTTTCTTTTCTCTAATGTGTATTTGTATCTATTGCTACACTTGTTTTGTACATTGTTATTTTGTTGTCTTTTTCTTTCTTTCTTACCTGTGTCAATTACATTTCTTTTGAGGTGAGGTCTATTGGAAACAACCTCTCTACCCTGCAAAGACAGAGGTAAGGTTTGCGTACATCCTACCTCAAATACTGAAACGAAAGTAAGCTCAAATGTTATGGTATAGATACAGAAGAAATATAGTATAATATTTTGTTTGACATGTTCATTTACTAGTTACATGTTATTACTATCTCTCTTTTTATTTGTTTGCCTTAGTTACTATTTGAGTCAAAGGATATATTTTTAACCATAATTTTTTAAATACTTCCTAAATATTCTAAATTGTTAACTAACAGATAGTATTTATATTTGTAGTTTTTATGTAAATTTATTTATTTTTAAATGAAGATTCTATGTTTGAATTCACACAAAATATCAGTTAGTTAGACAATCTGCACTGGGAATCAATCCAAACAAATTGAAACAGAGAGAGTATAACGTAAAATACCTTGTCCTATCTAGAAAAAGGTTTTTCTAAAAAAAAAAAATTGCTCGAAATAGTTCTAAAATGAGTGTTTTATGCCTTTGAGCTAAACTTGTAATCATATCTCGTGAACAATTTGCTTATTACGTACAGCACATGAAAGCCACTTAATTCCTTTGTTTGGATAGACAAATGTTAATAGGATTAAAAGTTTTATTGCCATTTCGTGCTTCAATCTCAGTCACGTACCAAACACATCATCCACTTTAAGTTGATTTTTCAATAAGAGAAAACGACCTTTCTACGCTGTCATAATGCACTTGTATCCATTAGTTAATTGATTCAGATCCAAGTTGCCATCATAAAAAAAAACAATGAATAAAAAGCAAAAACTGTAGGATAGGTTTGCCCTCTCTATGTCCAATGGAATCTTTGAATAGTAATAAACCAATAAAACTCAAGAAAGCAACTGTTAGTTTTGACTTCCTTCATATATTTCTATGCACACCCCTATTATGAGGTTGTTGGGAATCCATACACTTGAATTCCTAAATTTGCGTTCATATTCACAACTTGGGGGTCATTTGGTAGAGTGTATTAGAGAAAATAATGCATGTATTAGCTTTGTGTATCACTAGTATCTTGTTTGGTACATTTTTTCAGTCTATGTATAATTAATGCTTGCATTACTAATACAATCTATTGTACATTGAGGTATGTATTACTAATACCATGGATTTTCATGTATTACTAATACCATGTATTCTAATATATGCATTAGCATGATTAAAGACACAATTGTCCCTCAAAACCTTTTTCACATTCTTTCCAGTTTCCATCATATTTGTGGAGGACATTTTTGTAAATAATTTATTTATTTTAAGAAAATATGCAATGCATGTTATTTTTAGTACACCAAACCAAACACTACATAAGAAATATCTCAGCATTACTAATGCAAACATAACTAATACCAGCATTACTAATACACCATATTTTGTATTATTCTTATACACTCTACCAAACGATTATTGTATTAAAGGAATCGCTTTTCAATTGAAAAATACAGACGTGACTGCTCTTGCAAGTGCAAATGGAGCTGGAATCTCATATTTCTCGACCTTTCTTTCACTCTATTTGCATTTCTTACCTTTTTCTTAACAAAAGAACGGTCTGCTTTATTCTAATTTCCAAGTCATCGATACGTCATTTTTGCTATATTTTGGGTTATAATATAAAATATAGAACATTGTTTAATTAAAATCTAAAATCAGATGAATTGGTTAAAAGAAGAATTGAAATATTTAATTGTATGGTAATCTTCACTGTATTAATTAATATCATTGTTGTCGTTGTTCAGATCCAAAAAAATCATAAAGTGAAAAGATATCTAAAAATTGTAATAGCATAGAGAGAAAGCTAGAAACCATTAGGATTATATCTTTATAAATAGCATAATATATAATATTCTCTTATATATATTACACATGTAATATTTATTAGGTTTAGTTCAGTGGTTTTTTCAATTTTAAATGGAAAAATCCTTAGTTTTTTTTTCCTGATTTCCCGCCCGATATCTGGTACCCACATTTAAGTCCGACAGAATCCGTCTGGTACCCGCATTAGTTCTAACTAAATCCGAATTTGCGCCGGAATTCCTCATTGAGGGTAAAGAGCTCCTTAACAAAAGCAATTCCGTACTCATGGGGACTCAAACTCGAGACCTCTGGTTATGAAAGAGTACTTACCACTCCACCACAATGGCTTATTACCATTAGTTCAAGATCGTAACTATATACAAGGCAGAAATATGTTAATACTGACGACTTCAAACATAAACAGGATAACAAAACCCATAAAAAGCAAATAAGACTGAAAGACAACCAGGACCATGTCTGCAATTTCTCTGCAGATATCCAAGATGCATACAACAAAACTTACCAAAGTCTCATGTTAATTGTAACTCAGGCTCATTCGAATTTCAACTTCAGTACACCAATGCCTTAAGTCTTATGAAAATATATATAATTCACAAGCCTCCTTACCTCAAAACTCGAAATTTACAGACTTCTTTTAAGTTCCACACAACAGGGGAAAACAAACAATCTTGGCACAACCATAAAATGACACACTTAAAGAGCTATAGTTTTCTACAAGCAAAAAGGATGATGTAGCATGTAGGCCTAGGCGAAACAACTTTTACACAACCATGAAATGCCAAAAACCATAATAGCTTCTACAAGCTAAAAAAAAAACATAAATAGGCCTCTGTGCCCCTGTGGGTGTCCACAGTTTTCCGCGAGCAAGGAAGATAATTTACGCTTAGGTGAGACGAACTTCCCCTAAGCTTTGATGTGCTTGTTTCACTTGTTTGTCATATTCGTCTTCTTCGTCGTCGTCTTCCTCCTCCACTTCTTCTACATCTCCTTCCTTCTCCTCTTCCTCTTCTTCTTCACCTCCCCAGCCAAAACCTGAGACTGAACGGGAAACTGGAGGAGGGGTCTTTGCCTCTTCCACAATTTTCATGATCGCCTCCACACTCTGAAGCGAAAATGTCGGGTTTTCTTTTCTATAATAAGCTGCCTGTGCTGCTTCTGTTAATTCCCTAGGCAAATTCTTCAAAAACCATGGGTGCGACTTGATTTCTTTGATTGTGATTCTCTGCAAAATAAACCTGCTTATTAGACAACCCACAATCTCCTCCCTACCTAAAAATTAAAAACTTTAGTAACTTCCTCATCCCCCCCCCCCCCCCCAAAAAAAATGGTAAGAACGCTGGGAGCAGAGAAATGGAAGAGGAAAATTTTAATATTAGCGCATATATTTTAAATGTACGACATGTTAGTGTTACACACACTTTATAATGTTGAAAGTTTGAAGAGATGACAAAGCAGACGTTGCTTCGGTTTTTTTCAAGGGTAAGATTGCAAATGCAGACTGCCATTACACTTATAGGAAGTTAGGAACACTTGCAAAATCACAAATTATCATCAAATAGAGATATCACTTTATTTTTCCTCTGGATGATTCTGATGCTCTCTCATTTTGAAAGAGAATCCAAGTTACAAGGAATCATTAATACAGTAGTATCTGAATTAAAAAAACGACTACCCCAACTCCATTTGTTTCGCCACACTATTAGAAGATAACATCATCCTTTTGGGGAAAACTGACCGTTTAAGAAAAAGGCAGGTAAGTACAATAAGATCTGGGCAACTAAACAATGCTGCTTAATTAATGGCACAAGCAATTGTTGTACTCCTTGACATTATCTCAATTTTACTTGGAGGATTAAACAACAAGGTGCCCTGACAAGAACCATGGAATAAGATTATCTAATTGCATTCATCCAAATGAGCAACTACGACTCACTCCCAGAGTGGAAGGGTTACTGGGACCAAAGATGAAGCTCAGACCAAGCAAAAAACGGTGTTCAAAGGTTGAAGTAATTTTTCCATTATATCAAAGTTCAAAGGTTTGGTTCAGATAAGGCCTAAGGGTGATTCAGGAAATCTTAATCATTAAATAGGCGATCTATCGAATTGGAGGATAACCTATCGTATGGCTGAAATAGGATGAAAATGGCACCAAACACCAAATGCATAGACCCCATTGGATGACAGTAAATGATGCATTAAATACGTAACATCTCTATCAGATTGTTAGCCCATTAAAAACTCAAGCAAAACTTCCATTAGAATACACCCAATAAGATAGAAGAGAGTATACCCTTGCTGGATTGGCAACAAATATGCGAGAGAGAAGGTGCCTACAATCTTGCGATATGTGAACATAGTCAGGAATCTTGTACTGTACCGCCATTATTCGCTGGAAAGGGAAACATCAAATCCAAATTAAAAAGAGTAAGCATCACATGAAGTTCGTCGGATATTTGAAGACTTAAAAATACTCACTTGAATAGTTTTCCTAAAGTTCTTTGGATCCTCCTGGTCTTCAAAAGGGTATGCCCCAACCAGCATCACGTAAAGTGTCACCCCGCATGACCAAACATCAGCCAGCTGAAATAATCACAAACAGAAGTTCACGGACTAAGAATAAAGACCAATAAAAAACTCTGCCTTTAGGAAAGAATGAGAAGGGTGTAAGCAAAAAGATGCAATTTACGCAACGATGGAAGCATCACCTGTAAATTCAACAAGTCGTAGAACGACCAGTTATAGTGGTTTCTTAACAAGTATAAGTATAGAACGACAAGTTATAGTGGCTTCTTAACAAGTCATAGAGCGACCAGTTATAGTGGTTTCTTAACTACTCATAAGAGAAACGGTAATATATATACCATAAAATAAATGACACATATGGTAGCAAATTCAGCTCCACACAGATGGATGCCGGAGATAAATCATTTGCATAATGCCTCTCCACCAAATGTAAGAAATCACATAATTAATCACATAGATACCTTGCCATCATACTCCCTTCTGGAGAGGACCTCTGGAGCAATATAAGCTGGAGTCCCAACAGTTGATTTTGGCCTTGAATGCAACAGGGATGACTGCAATTGCAGCAATTGCAGGAGAAAACGATGAACATCTTAGAAATTCCTATGGAATAATATAAGCCTATATCTATAAATCAGCAAAACACATCAACCTTTGAGTATCCAAAATCACATATCTTCAAGCGTGGAGCTGCACTTCCATCAAGAAGGGTATTCTCCAGCTTCAGGTCTCTATGGCATATTTGCTGCAGAGGCAACGGAAATTCGAAGAGGACTAAGCTCCCTTAAATTAAAAAGATGACTTATATGTTCACAGTTAAAGAATAATTCTCTGTAAATTCTTGTAAGTTGCTCACCATGTTGTGACAGTAGTGGACTCCTGAAATAAGCTGCTGGAAAAAGTATCTAGCCTGAAATGACAGCAGCAAGAACCAAATGAGAGAGGCATTAAAGATAGGTAATCAAGGCTCTTAAGATCCCATAAGTGTGTCCTTATAAAATTACAGAATTCTAAGAAGGGACCTTCATCGCAATTTCATTATCCTTCGTAATCCTTTATACTGGTAGTCTATGCGAGGCTGATTATTGACACAGTTAGAAATTTTAACTATACCTCATCTTCACTGAACCTTCCTGCATTGCAAATGCGCTCAAACAGTTCTCCACCGGCTGCATATTCCATAACAATGGCAAGATGAGTGGGAGTCAATACCACCTGCATCTCACAAAACAAATGAACAACAGTTAGGCTAGTTATTCCTTTAACTTTTTCTTTCCATTTTAAAAAGAAAACAACATGAAAGCAATACCTCCTTGAAGCGAATTATGTTTGGATGTCGAAGTGATTTATGGTTAATGATCTCCCTTGCTACATTCTCATCAATCTACAACAAAAGTGGCATCTCAAATCTATGGAAGCTTATATGATATTGCATATAAAAAAGAGAGTGGGGAACCTGATTGATCAAAGAATGTTTAACTGATAATTAGGAAAAAGCACAATAAACAATACTTGGACAATAAGCATCAGACATGTAAAACAATTGAAAGATGTTTATATTGATGATAAAACACAGTAATTATGCAAACCTTGTGTCCTCTCTCAATGTATTTCATTGCCACAAGCTCTTTGGTCTCCTTGTGCCTCATGAGCCTTGCAACACCAAAATTCCCAGACCCTATATCCTTCACAAGCTCGTATTTTTCCATCTTCTTATCCTTAACAAACTTCACTATATATAAGAAAAGAACAAAAAAAAACAAAATCCCTTAATTCAAAACCACAAAATCCACCAAAACTTGAGCTTCAAACTTTCTTATCCAATTCCCCTTTAAAACACCAATCAAACCCAAATTCTGCTTCAAGATTCCAAATTGGGTATGTGGGGATTTCAATTTTAACAAAAAAAGGATCAATCTTTAAAGCAATTTACAGAATTCCCAGATAATCCCAAAATCCAAACTACCTGAATTCAACACCTTTAAGCTGAATTACAACGTGATATGGACCAAGATCAACATATATGCACCAAATCAAGAAAAGGGTGTTTGAGAATCTGTGAATTTTAGAAGAACTAGGGTTTCTTGAAACACAAAAGATTGGGAAATTTTGGGCCTTTGAAGATGGGTAAGACGAAATTGAGATGGGGTTATGGTGGGAAAAAAGGAGAGAAAAATAAAAATCAAAGATTAATTAGCAGAGATTTGAAGCAAAAGCAAGGAATCCACTAGTGTGTGTCTGTGTGTGTATGAGACAGAGCGAGAGATTCTAGGAATAACAGGGACACAAGTGCATAGAAGTGTGAAATGGTGAGAGAAAAAAAGTGAAACAAGGAATGAAGGAATATTTTTTATTATTATTGAAAGCTCTTGCGTTAAAAAGTCTATATTTCCATTATGAAAGTATCTATTGGCTATTTATAGTAGTACACCATATTTTACTTTTTCATTTCCTTAATTAAATAAAAAAAATTAAATTTTTTACATCGGAAATGGAGACCAAAGGTGAAAGTAACTATTAAGTAACTAATTGAGTTATTAAGATTTTTTTCCTTAATTAATTGATTTATTTGATAGTAATACTGATTTATTTATTATATTTCCTTAAAAATTGTGGGCGAATTTTAACGTTTTATGGTTATGGGCTTGTCGGTGGATTCGGGTTAAAATGAGTGAAGCGGTGGCAACAGTCTGATGTCTGGCCCAATCAAGTCCAACATCTTTCTTTTGTCATCGGACGGTTAGGATTAAAGTTTGCCCCGACAATGGCAATATTTAGAATGGAGATTTTAAGCGGTCGTTTGATTTGAGGGATAAAAAAAATAATTCAAAAATAAAATTTTAGTGTTTTGTTTGGTTGTCAAGTTTGAGATAACTTATCTTACCATTTATATCATAGTGATAGGATAAGTTATTTCATATACATGATGGATAACTTATCCCAAATACTGAAATAACTTATTCCCAAAGGGTCATTTGATAGTTAATTTGGAGATAAGTTATGCAGATATTAAATTTTGTATATGACATTGGGTAGCTGATTAAGTGGTATAAAATTAATATGACGTTTGACTAACAATTTAGAAATTTGCATGATTAATTTATGTATAAGTTATAAGAGAATCTATGTATTATTTTATGCAGGATAAAAGCTGGAATAAGTAAACCCTACATAACTAATCTCTGCATAAGATAATTAATAAATCCCCTCATAACTAATATATGTATTTATTAATACCTATATAACCCTAATCAGCTACCAAACGACCCTTGAGATCTTTACATGAATTCATATATTTAAATTATGAAATTATATCTATCTTTTATTATAAAATTAATAATTTTTTATAGATAAATTTATGTTGATCATCGTATTAAATTAGGACGGAAAATATTATGAACCTTCAGAATTTGAAAGTTATAGCTTTGAAATACATTTACTTATCTTCAAATATTAGAATTTTTTATTTTATTTTTGTATATGAAATGTTTTTGTACCTTTTATTTATTTATTTTATTTAAAGAGAATATACTCCTTTACAAGTCAAGCCTAATATGGCTTGAGATTAGCTCCTTCATCTCAATCTAACAAAGAGCCTGTTTGAATTTGCTTAAAAAAAATAGCTTTTAAGCAATACATAAAAGTTGGAAATAAGTGTTTATAAATAAGTAGATAAGTGTTTGAATAAAAAGTGCTGAAATTGAAAAAAAAAGTCGTTAATGTGTGGTAAACAAGTGTTGTTAAACACTTTTTTATTAGAGGAAAAGAGAAAGATGAAGAAGCGGGATGAGAACAAGAGAAAAGAGAGTACTTTCATATATTTTAGGGCTGAAAAGTGAGAGTAGTATTGAAATTTGAGAAAATTAATTTAACTATAGTAAAATATTATCCAAACAGGCTCCAACTCATCCAAAATAATGGTCAATATGTCATCGTAACTACAAATTATTGAGATCTAATTTTCACATAATTTATAATAATAATGTACCGCGTTTGCTTGTGTCATCTTGTTGAAATTCATTTATTTTTTCTTCAATTTCACCGTTCCTTTCTCAAATAAGTATATTTTTCTACTTGATAGAGTGATCTATTAACTAACACAAGTCAGCTTTGTCTCAAACTCTATCTTATAATTTAGATTTGATGCATAAATTTAAAATATCATAATTATTTGAAAAGGTAAATTAAGTAAACATCATTAATCATTATTTGAAAATAGAACTTTTCTCATTGTTTTTAAGAACTATAGCTATTAATATATCTTAGATTCTTAATATCTATTAAGTTTATCGTAATCTAAAATATTCCAAACTCAAAAAGGAAAAGACTTGAAAAAAAAAAGTTATTGTTGACTAAGGTCGCGTGAGCATTTTTCCACACTTGCATATATTATCTGGGGGGTTTCAATATTTTACATAAGTAGAGATTGTCTAATCAATAAGAAAAAAAATGAAAAATAATGACCTCATGATTCTATTTATAGAAAAAATAATATTTTTTTAAGAATTTCTAATTAAAATTTTTTGAAAAAACATAGAAAGATATCTAAGTAGACCTTGTTCACATTCCAATTGTGGGAAAATGAAAACATCCCAATACTAGGGGCTTGGGAAGCGGTAAAAGACAATACATACTAAAATGTAGGGGTGTCAACGATACGGTTCGGGCGGTTATTTTATAAAATTTGTATCATATTAATTTTTTAATTTTTTTTTTCATATAATCAAAATTAGAGTTTTCAAAACCGTTCCATCACCTCGATTTTTCTTCGATATCGGTACGGTTCGATTCATTTTCGGTAATTTTTTTAAAAAAAATATAAAAGTTAGAATATTCTATCATATATACTTGTGTATGACTTTGGCGAAAACTCTTTAGCATTTTTATTGTATAAAAGATGATGAATCAAGAAAACATGAAAAGAAAACAAGAATAGGAATTCATCTCATTATTTTACAGTAGTGTAAAATAATATTAAGCATAGATAAAAAAATATAATGTAGATTACACGAGCAGAAAGAAATCAATGAAGATGAAACTCAAGAATTGAGTCATACTCAAATTAATTATCAAATAAGAGAAATTTAAATTATAAAAGAGGAAAAATATCTATTAACATGTAGCTTGTTATTCAATATCATTGGAATACCTTGTAGCATACTAGTTATTACTCGAAAGTCGAAATTCTAGCACTAATTTAGTTTCGATTAGAGTAGTATAATAAGTTTCAAAATTAGGACTTTGAGTGTTAATTATATTGCCGTTTTTCATCACCCTGGGTCCTAAGCAAAAAAAATAATATTTTATTATTTCTATACTTAATATATATAATATATTTACACATGTATTATTCAGTATTTTTTTGGTTTATTTTTATAAAATAAAAAACCTACCCAATTATTCGGTACGGTTATAAACTTATATAAAAACCATCGATTTTACTAAAGAAACCTAAAAATCGGTTTGATACAGTTCGATTCGGTCGGTTACGTCGATTTTTCTAAAACCATTGACACCCCTACTAAAATGGATTAATTTCCATTAGTTTTGTATGTATTAATATTAAAAATAGTTGACATACAATCTCAAAAAAATAAATAATGTTGGTGAATATATCACAAATTATAATTAAAAAATAAAAGAACAAAAATAAATAAAATAAATATTTGAGGTACATATATTCGTCCTTTTTTAAGGAGATTCAATACCACTGCACTACAATCTTCACCGTTTCAATAATATAACTCTTGACTTGTCCCTTTCAAGATACAATGGTCTCACAATATTGTGTAACTCAAACAACTTTAGGTTAAAGAGTCCAAGTTCCACCAATTAGAACATCTTCCTTCAAACACAAAATTACTCGCTTTTATAGTGAATTAATCTTTGGACACATGCATGCGTTACACGTGATATCTAACTGTTCTAACAAAATAATGAGAATAATATCATTAAAAAAAAAATCAAGCTAAACTTTGCTTCTAAACTTTTCTAGCTTATAAAAGTGAATAATCCTTAGTTTGAATTTATTTTCCTCTTATTGATAGACCACTTGGTTTTCTACTAAGCGACCTAGAATCCGAGAACATTTAGTACTTATATATAAGCGACAATTTGAGGAGTTTTCGATCATTTTGCTTGTCGATCGGAAAAATTCATTCCTTTATATTTTTATTGGTTGCTATTTGCTACATAAATAGTCGTTTTATAAAATTTTAATTTGATTTCACTATTTTATTTTATTTACATTAAAATTAATTATAGGGATCAAAAAGGTTAAATGAACACGTGATATCCATTTGTCATTAAGTTTTGCCACATAAAAGTAAAATTGGATATTTTATATTAAAATTTAGATATTCAAAAATTATACAAAATGTACTATAAATTATAATTTTTCCAGATCAATATGATAAAAAAGTAACATTTCAAATGTTAGTCAAAGTTTATATCGTCTGACTCTTTAAAAGAAAACTATGACAACTAAAAAAGAACGGAGGGAGTAATATATTCTGATTATTGAGATATAAATAATTAAAATTCAAACCTAACTTAAAAAGAAAATTATGACAACTAAAAAAGAACGGAGAAAATAATATATTTTGATTATTGAGATATAAATAATTAAAATTCAAGCCTTATTTTTTTTATTGAATATAAAAAATGAATAAAAAAGGAATTTGTTCAACTTTCAAATATAATTTATAAATTTATTTTTACTATTTAAATATTAGGCCCCGTACTTAGCACGGGCAATCCTTTACTAATTAAAGCATAAGCACAAAAATAAGAAAAGGTTGTCTTGCATGCTTCTGCCTCAGTGGTTGAAGGTGCAATTTTCAAGTAGGAGGTTGTGGGTTCAAGGGATAGTGCGCGGTGGGACAATGAAATTATTAATTAATTACACGTACCCCTAACTAATTACTGCTACCATCATTTAATATAAGCTATTACTCATTTGCTATTTGCTAATCACTTTTCAAGATCCACGTGAAAATTTTCCAATATAACAATCTCTTAATTCCATTTGAAGGTTCTTATCCATTCATTGCTTACTAGAGTCCATGTCACATATATATATTTGGGCATTGTATAAAATTGTGATAAAATTATTAATGAAAAAATTATTTTGAATAAAGGCTACCCCATAGAATAATATAAATATTAATAAATTTTAAAACTCTTATAAAATAAATATATACACAAATATATCATCTGAAGAGTTTTCATAAATAATTAAGGCATTTTAGGAAGAAACTACAACGGGATTCTAAAAGTATAATAAAATATAAATTACAATAACTAATAATTTAAAATATTAAAAAGAAGTATAAAAATTTGGTTGATATAAAAGATTAGATTGGCTCTTGAAATTCTATCAGTGCCACATAAATTGAAATAGAGGGTATATTATATAGAAGTAATGTAAAAATTATTATAGATCACAATAAATTAACAACTTAAAATATTTAAAAGACATATAAAAAAATTAATTGACTCTCCACATTCTATCAGTGCCACATAAATTGGGATAGGGAGAATAACGTATATTTTCTGAAAATTATGTAAAAAGTACTATAAATAGCAATAATTAATAATTTAAAATCATAAAAAAAATTGATTGACTTTCTAAATTTCATCCGTACCACATAAATTAAAGGGAGAAGGACAAATATAGCCAATCGGTTATAAATAAAGACACACAATAGCCAATAAAATATAAATCCCCTTTTTAGCCTTTTGTTCTGTCGGTTCTACCTTCCTTTTTTTTTCTTTTGTTTGTTCTTTTCGCTAGTTTGTTTCTTCTTCTTTTTTTCTTTTTCTTTAAAAATTTTGTTTTAAATTTTTTGTGCTGCTATTTTCTTTTTTTTAAAAAAAAAAACTGCTCTTCCAGTTTAAAAAAAGATCAAATATGATTTTGTAATTTTTTTTAAAATTAAGTGAAAATAACTAGAATAGAAAAAATAAGCAATGCAATGTAACTCTTCAAAAAAGTTTATTTCTTGTATAATTCGTGTGATAAATATACAATTAAATATAAAAAGAGTACTTTTATTTGTTATTTAAAAATAATATATTTTATACAATAATGATACAAATAAAAATTTTATATAATAAATTATACAATTTCTATACACATTCTATACATATACATATTCTATACTTGAATGATACAATTTCTATTCACATCGTACGTAGATACATATTTTATACATCAATTATATAGTCTATACACATCCTATACAATATTTAGCTACAATTATTATTCAGATACATATTTTATACAATAATTATACAGTTTCTATACAATAACTATACAATTTCTAGCTGAAACTATTATTCAAATTCATATTTTATACAATAACTATACAATTTCTATACAGTTTCTATATATATCTCTTATACGGATAGGTATCTTATATAACAACTATACAATTTCTATATACATTCTATATATAATTTCAATATATACAAATACATATACTATACAATATTTATGCAATTTCTATACAATTATATTTAATTATTTTTTAAAAAAAAGTATAAAATTTTTTAGCCCCAAAAAAATTGTAGCAAAACTTTTTAAAAAAAAATTGTACTGCCTTTAAAAATGAGCCAGAATGGCCCACAATTACAAATAGCTATGACAAGGAATATAAATAGCCGAGTGGCTATTTAATGGATCAACTTTAAAAAGGCTACTTTTTATGAAAATATTTTTCTAAAATAATTACCTGGTGTCTTTTTCCCTAAATTAAAACAGAGAAAATTGTTGGGGTTATGGGTCTTTTTCCCTTCCTATGTGGATAAATAAAGCTCAATTTGGACCAACCCACTTTTGCCCATAGGCCCAATTCTATGGGGCATATATATAGACCTTTTTTAGGTCTTATTTCATAATCCACATAATATTTTTCAGCAGCCACACATAGAGAGAAAGAGCAGATTTTCGCACCCAATTTCAGCCCTAAATTGCCAACTTCAAATTGCGATTCCCGCTTCGTTTCTTATCCGATTGATCTGATTTTTGGACAGCTTGTTCCTCTCATCTCAATCTTTGATTAGAAACTGACAGAGTTGGATTTGGTATCCCGTAGCTCCAGTTTTGCATCCGTGAACAGTAGCTGCGTTTTTCGGTGCTTTTGCTCCTTTTATTCTCTTGTTTTTGGTGTTGTGATTTATGTAGTGTTGCTCGTTTGTTGGCACTTCTTTGGTGGCCATTTTGGAGAACATTATTGTAACTCTTGGTGATTATAGTGGAGGTTTTGGTCCCGTGGTTTTTACTCTTCACACTGAAGGGGTTTTCCACGTAAATCTTGGTGTCTCGTGTGATTGGTTTATTTTGTCTTGTCGTATTTCTTTTGGTTGATATACTTGCTGCCTTATTACCATTGTGCTTGGTTTGTTTGTCTTCTCTTGGTTCAAATTGAAAGGGAAAGTTTAGACTTGGGTATTCTTCCGCTGCTACCCTGTTGTGCATTCTTTGTTAGTGCCTTGCCTTTCCCAACAAAGTGGTATCAGAGCATTGGTTGTTGTTGATAGTCAATTTGAATGATGGAGGCAAATATGAGCAAGATGGTGTGTTTGAATGGTAGTAATTATCATACTTGGAAAGGCAAGATGAAAGATCTTCTATTTGTCAAGAAGATGCACTTACCTGTGTTTGCTTCTAACAAACCTGAATCTATGAATGATGAGGATTGAGAATTTGAGCATCTGAAGGTTTGTGGCTATATCAGACAATGGGTTGAAGATAATATTAGAAATCATATTGTGAATGAGACACATGCCAGAAGTTTGTGGGATAAGCTTGAGACACTTTATGCTTCGAAGACTGGCAACAACAAGTTGTTCCTGCTGAAACAATTGATAAATATCAGGTACAAAGAGGGTAGTCCTATTTCTGATCATATAAATAATTTTCAGGGTGTCCTTGACCAGCTGTCCGGAATGGGTGTAAAGTTTGATGAAGAAATTCAGGGACTTTGGCTTCTCAATACTCTGCCAGACTCTTGGGAGACTCTTCGAGTTTCTTTGACTAATTCTGCTCCCAGTGGTGTTGTAACTATGGAATATGCTAAGAGTGGTGTCTTGAATGAAGAGATGAGAAGAAGATCACAGGCCTCATCTTCTTCAGCTTCACACTCCGATGTTTTGGTTACTGAAGATAGGGGGAGAAATAAGTTCAGAGGTCAGAATGATAGAGGTACAAGTAGAAGCAAGTCAAAGTCCAGATACAAGAATGTTACATGTGACTATTGCCACAAGAATGGACATATCATGAAATATTGTCACAAGCACAAGAGAGATATGAGACGACAAAAGAAAGAAGGCGATAATGAGAATCGTGTTGCTGTTGTTGCTAATGATGATCTTCTTGTTGCTTGTGGTGAGAATGCCATTAATCTTGTTCGTGATGAGTCTAGCTGGTTTGTGGATTCTGGTGCTACTTCTCATGTCACGCCCAAGAAAGAATTATTTTCTTCTTATACTCCAGGTAATTTTGGGATGTTGAAGATGGGTAATAATGATGAAGTTGAAGTTCTTGGCATTGGAACAGTTTGCTTAGAAAGTAACAATGGTTCGAGATTAGTTCTCAACAATGTCAAGCATGCTCCAGATGTTCGCCTGAATTTGATCTCTGTGGGGAACCTTGATGATGAGGGTTATGTTAACACCCTTGGTGCTGGCCAGTGGAAGCTTACTAGAGGTTCAATGGTTGTGGCTCGTGGTGACAAGTTATCTAACTTGTACGTATTTCAGGGCTCCATCTCTAGAGACTCAGTAAACTTGATGGAGAATGATACTTCATCAGAATTATGGCATAGAAGGCTAAGTCATATGAGTGAGAAGGGGATTGACAATTTGGCTAAGAAAAATTTACTTTCTGGAGTGAAACAAGCAAAGTTGAAGAAATGTGTTCATTGCTTAGCCGGTAAACAGAAAAGAGTTTCCTTTCAGAGTCATCCGCCTTCAAGAAAGCTTGATTTGCTGGAGTTGGTACATTCTGATTTGTGTGGTCCTTTTAAGGTAAGGTCTCATGGTGATGCACTTTACTTTGTGACTTTTATTGATGATCATTCTCGCAAACTCTGGGTATTTCCTTTGAAGTCCAAGGATCAGGTACTTAATGTGTTCAAGGGTTTTCAGGCCTTGGTTGAGAGACAGACAGGGAAGAAATTGAAATGCATCCGCTCAGATAATGGTGGTGAGTATATTGGTCCTTTTGATAAATATTGCAGAGAGAAGGGTATTCGGCATCAGAAAACTCCTCCAAAGACTCCTCAGTTAAATGGTTTAGCAGAGAGGATGAACAGAACTCTAGTTGAGAGAGTTAGATGTATGCTTTCAGATGCTAAGCTGCCAGATTCCTTTTGGGCAGAAGCACTTAATACTGCTGCTTATGTTATCAATTTATCTCCTGCTGTTGCTTTGAATAGTGATGTCCCTGACAGAGTTTGGTCTGGTAAGAATGTTTCTTATGATCATCTTAGAGTCTTTGGGTGTAAAGCTTTTGTTCATGTTCCTAAGGATGAAAGGTCAAAGCTGGATGTTAAAACTAGACAGTGTATCTTCATTGGTTATGGTCAAGATGAATTTGGCTATCGTTTCTATGATCCAGTTGAGAAGAAACTTGTTAGAAGCCGTGATGTTGTATTTTTTGAAGACCAAACAATTAAAGATTTTGACAAAACTGAGAAGGTTGATTCTCAGAGTAGTGAAAGCCTAGTTGATATTGATCCAGTTCCTTTGACTACTGCACCTGAAGAAAATCTTCATAATAATGAAAATCAAGTTGATAATGAAGATGATGATCATGTTCAGAATGACCAGGATGTTGTTGACGCTCCAGTGCAAGAGGATGTGGTTGGCCAGCAACCAGCTGCTATTGATGCTCCAGAGAGTTCTCTCAGAAGATCTACTAGAGAGAAACTACCTTCATCTCGTTATTCTCCCAATGAGTATGTACTCTTGACTGATGGGGGAGAACCTGAGAGTCTTGATGAAGCCATGGATAGTGAAGAAAAAGAAAGATGGTTTGATGCTATGGAAGATGAGATTAAATCCTTACATGATAATCATACTTTTGATTTGGTTAAGTTACCTAAAGACAGAAAAGCTTTAAAAAACAGGTGGGTTTTCAGGGTGAAACATGAAGATGGCAATCCAGTTCCACGGTACAAAGCTAGATTAGTTGTGAAGGGTTTTAACCAGAAAAAGGGAGTTGATTTTGATGAGATATTCTCTCCAGTTGTGAAGATGTCATCCATTCGTGTTGTTCTAGGCTTAGCCGCAAGTCTAGATTTAGAGATTGAACAAATGGATGTTAAAACTGCTTTTCTCCATGGTGACTTAAATGAAGAAATTTATATGGAGCAGCCGGAAGGTTTTGAAGTCAAGGGAAAAGAGAATTATGTTTGCAAATTGAAGAAGAGCTTGTATGGCTTGAAACAAGCTCCTAGACAGTGGTACATGAAGTTTGGTTCTTTTATGAGTCAGCAGGGCTTCAAGAAGACTTCTTCAGATCATTGTGTTTTTGTGCAAAAATTCTCTGATGGTGACTTTATTATTGTGTTGCTTTATGTTGATGACATGCTTTTTGTTGGTTATAATGCTTGCAGGATTCAAAAGTTGAAGCAAGAGTTGAGTAAGTCTTTTGCTATGAAAGACTTAGGACCAGCAAGGCAGATTCTTGGCATGCAGATTGTCCGTGACAGAAAGGCCAAGAAGTTGTGGTTATCACAGGAGAAGTACATTCAGAAAGTACTTCGAAGGTTCAACATGAATAATGTTAAGGTTGTCAGTACACCTTTAGCTATGCACTTCAAGTTGAGCACGAAAGAGTGTCCTTCCAGTGATGATGAGAAGGAAGATATGAAGAAAGTTCCTTATGCTTCAGCTGTTGGTAGTTTAATGTATGCAATGATTTGTACAAGACCAGATATTGCTCATGCTGTTGGTATTGTTAGCCGTTTTCTTTCTAATCCGGGAAGAGAACATTGGAATGCTGTGAAGTGGATCATGAGATATCTTTGTGGCACTTCTAGTCTGAGTTTGTGTTTTGGTACAGGGAAGCCTATTCTTTATGGTTATACTGATTCAGACATGGCTGGTGATGTTGATACTCGCAAGTCTACTTCAGGGTACTTGGTTACTTTTGCAGGGGGAGCTGTGTCTTGGCAATCTAGGTTGCAAAAATGTGTTGCTCTATCTACTACAGAAGCTGAGCTTATTGCTGCCGTTGAAGCTTGTAAAGAGTTGCTCTGGATGAAGAGATTCTTGGGGGAACTTGGTTGTGCTCAAGAGAGGTATGTGCTTTATTGCGACAGTCAAAGTGCTATACATCTTGGCAAGAATTCTACATTCCATGGTCGGTCTAAACACATTGATGTGAGATACCATTGGATTCGAGATGTGTTGGATTCTAAGTTGCTTGAACTTGAGAAGATTCATACGGATGATAATGGTTCCGATATGATGACTAAAGCTTTGCCAAGATGGAAATTTGAAGATTGTTGCATGATCGCCGGGATGGCGGTCTCCTCCACATAGTCGTGAGGGGGAGAATTGTTGGGGTTATGGGTCTTTTTCCCTTCCTATGTGGATAAATAAAGCTCAATTTGGACCAACCCACTTTTGCCCATAGGCCCAATTCTATGGGGCATATATATAGACCTTTTTAGGTCTTATTTCATAATCCACATAATATTTTTCAGCAGCCACACATAGAGAGAAAGAGCAGATTTTCGCACCCAATTTCAGCCCTAAATTGCCAACTTCAAATTGCGATTCCCGCTTCGTTTCTTATCCGATTGATCTGATTTTTGGACAGCTTGTTCCTCTCATCTCAATCTTTGATTAGAAACTGACAGAGTTGGATTTGGTATCCCGTAGCTCCAGTTTTGCATCCGTGAACAGTAGCTGCATTTTTCGGTGCTTTTGCTCCTTTTATTCTCTTGTTTTTGGTGTTGTGATTTATGTAGTGTTGCTCGTTGTTTGGCACTTCTTTGGTGGCCATTTTGGAGAACATTATTGTAACTCTTGGTGATTATAGTGGAGGTTTTGGTCCCGTGGTTTTTACTCTTCACACCGAAGGGGTTTTCCACGTAAATCTTGGTGTCTCGTGTGATTGGTTTATTTTGTCTTGTCGTATTTCTTTTGGTTGATATACTTGCTGCCTTATTACCATTGTGCTTGGTTTGTTTGTCTTCTCTTGGTTCAAATTGAAAGGGAAAGTTTAGACTTGGGTATTCTTCCGCTGCTACCCTGTTGTGCATTCTTTGTTAGTGCCTTGCCTTTCCCAACAAAAATAATATATATTAAACCTATGGTGACATGAGATTTTGTATTTAGTATATATATATATATATATATATATATATATATATATATATATATATGAAACACTATAGGAAATATGTGAATAAACATATGTAAAGAGGGAGTATATTATTAATCTATTGTTATTTTCTTAATAAATTTCCATAAAGAAACGAAACATACATGAAAAGGATAGAACAAAAGTTGACTACGATGCCAAAATTAGTGTATCACTAATTTATCCCCATTGTTATTGGCCAACTGTTATGCAACCCTGTACTCAATCAAGGTCGCAAGAATCTCCATTAAAGTCTCAAGAATTCCCGGTCATAACCAAAATTATTTGCACCGGTAGATCGTCTCGCTTGTTTAGAAAGATAAACCTTTTAACAAATTCATCAAGATAAGAGCCTATTTGAATAGCTTTAGCTTTGACATATACTTAATTAGCGGATAATTAAATTGAACTGTGTAGAAGCTATCGATTTATAATCATGAAAATATCTAATAACTTGAAGGAAGCTTTAGAGTTTCGAGCCCATAAAAATTAAGAGGAAGACTTGAGGGAGATGGAAATGAAAATCCTTTCTTACTTTTATATAGTTTTTTCTACGTCTCTTGATCTTTCATTTTACATATTCATCAATTGAAATTTATAAATGTAACTATTCAATACAACTTTTTAACTTCCAACAACGAAGAGGTTGGCAATATAGCTAAGTAACGTTGATATTGTACTGAGTATAAATTATAAAGGAGATGATGATTTCTTTATTACCATTAAATATACCAATAAAGAATGACTATTAAGATAAATTTTGAATTGAAGAAATTTGATTCAATTTTTTTTATATAATTAATTGCAACTCTTAAAATTCTTCATTTATTGTTAGTATTTTCGTGTATCACCATTACATTTGGTGTTTTCCTAGATAGAATAAGTTTATCATTTATTACAAAATAAATTACTTTTTGATAGCAGTCAAGTAATAAAGAGCTTTGGTTGTTACAGTAAAATTTAGGCGTTATAGATAATGCAATAGGTAAAGTTTTAATTATGTATTAGGGGTAATAACGTCAACCAATATTTAAAGGGGTATTTACGTAATCTAACTTTCAACTATGGGGCTTTTCACTTTTAGAATAGTTTAGATTTGGATAAGTTGGAGACTTATAGCCTGTTTGGCCAAACTTATTTTTCGCTAAAAGTGTTTATTTTTAAAAAAATAAGGTGTTTGGCCAAGATTTTGGGAGAAAATAAGTATTTCTGGGAAATAGCAGAAACTGTTTTTCAGAAGCTTAAAAAAGTAGCTTCTCCTCAAAAGCACTTTTCTGAAAAGTACTTTTGAGAACAAATACACTTAGAAGCACTTTTAGAGCCTGTTTAGATAAAATTAAAATCTGGTCAAATAAGATTTTAATCTCTTTTTAGCTTTTTTTAGGTGTTTGGTAAAGTAAAAAATAATTTAAAAATTAAAAATTGATTAAAAAAAGCTAAAAGCTAAAAGCTGGACCTCCTCTCCCTCTCCCTCCCCCTGATTTTTTTTTTGCTTTGCTTTTAGTTTAATTTTTTTTTTTAGTTTGACCAATATATTGACCCTTTTATCTCTTATATTTTCCCCTAATTTTAACATTACCCTCACTTTTCTGCCCTAAAATGTATGAAAGTACTATATTTTCTCTCATTCTCATCCCGCTTCTCCATCTTTCCCTTTCTCCTACAATAAAAAGTGCTTAACAACACTTATTTATCAAACACATTAATAATTTTTCTTTTTTTTGAGTTTCAACATTTTTTATCCAAACACTTATCTGCTTATTTATATAAGCACTTATTTTCAGGTTTTAATCGCATTTGCTTAAAAGCTATTTTTTAAGCAAATTCAAACATGTTCTTAAAAAGCTTAGTCAAATACTAATTGTTGCTCAAAAGTATTTTTTAAATTTATTGGCCAAACACAAATTGTTTTTTATCAAAAGTATTTTTTAATTTTTTTAAAAATAAATACAAAATAAACCGATTTTAAAAATTTAGGCAAACAGACTATTAAAATATTTTTCTTCAACTCTCTCTGACTACACCAACCTCAGATTATAAACATGATACACTGTTATTTTTCATCTACAACATAATACTTTCTTCTCATATTCACAATCCAAGGAAGAAAATATTTCTTATATAGGTCTAAAAAAAATTTATGTGTAAATGTCAAGAAAGTGGATGGTAATTTTGTGGGACAACTACACAAATGCCCCTTAAAGCGGATGGCTTTGTATTTTTGCCCTCCATAAGAACGGTCTTACAAAAATAACCTTCCTTGTTTTTATGTATAGAACAACTACCTTTTTGCCCCTCTATACCTCAAATATTTTTAAACAATTCTCCATGCTCATTTACCTCTCAACTTTTATATTTATTTTTTTTCTCTTTTTTGTTTTTTTATTTTTATTTTTTATTTTTTATTTTTTTTTCTTTTTTTCTCAACCTTTATTTTTCTTTTCTTTTTTGTTTTATTCTTTCTTCTACGTTTTTTTTCTTTTTTCTCCTCTCAATTCTATTTTTTTTTTCTCAACCTTTGTTTTTCATTTTTTTTTTT
Source organism: Jaltomata sinuosa (assembly GCA_003996215.1). Classification (NCBI taxonomy): domain Eukaryota; kingdom Viridiplantae; phylum Streptophyta; class Magnoliopsida; order Solanales; family Solanaceae; genus Jaltomata; species Jaltomata sinuosa. The sequence goes on along the minus strand of QJPP01007525.1, from coordinate 1,728,409 downwards.
TGTCTTTTTTTTCTTCATTCTTTCCTTTTTTTCTCAATTTTTATTTTTTTCCTCTCAACTTTTATTTTTTTATTTTTTCTTTGATTTTTATTTTTTCTTTTTCTCTTTTTTTTAATCACTTTTCTCGACTTTTTTTATGAGATGTTCTATAACTCTTGCATTAGAGGCAAGACTTAGTCTAAGGACTTCCAAACAACAAATTATGCCCCATGAGCAAGACTTGACACTAGTATATTGTGTCTTGATTTATGAAATATTTTATAACACTTGCCTCAGAGACAAGACTTAGCCCAAGGACCTCTAAAAAAATATAAGTTACGCCCCATGGACAAGAGTTCACACTACTTCATTGTGTCTTGATTTATGAGATACTCTATAACTCTTGCCTTAGAGGCAAGACTTAGCTCAAGAATTTTCAAACAACAAGTTATGCCCACAAGCAAGACTTGACACTACCTCATTGTGTCTTGATTTATAAGACATTCTATAACTCTTGCCTTAGAGACAAGACTTAGCCCAAGGACTTTCAAACAATAAGTTACACTCCATGGGCAAGAGTTGACACTACCACATTGTGCTTGATTTATGAGATGCTCTATAACGCTTGCCTAAGAGGCAAGACTTAGCTCAAGGACTTGCAAATAACAAGTTACGCCCCATGGGCAAGAGTTGACACTACCACATTGTGTCTTGATTTATGTGATGCTCTGTAACTCTTGCCTTAGAGGCAAGACTTAGCTCAAAGACTTTCAAACAACAAGTTACACCTCATGGGCAAGAGTTGACACTAGCATATTGTGTCTTGATCATAAGATGCTCTATAACGTTTGCCTTAGAGGCAAGACTTGGCCCAAAGGCCTCCCAAAAAATAAGTTATGCCCCATGGGTAAGAGTTAACACTACTTCATTGTGTCTTAATTTATGAGATGCTTTATAACTCTTGTCTTAGAGGCAAGACTTAGCTCAAGAATTTTCAAACAACAACGTATGCCCCACGAGCAAGACTTGACACTACCTCATTGTGTCTTGATTTATGAGATGTTCTATAACATATGCCTTAGAGGCAAGACTCGTTCTAAAGGACTTCCAAACAACAAAGCACGTCCTTAAATTTACTTCAATTTCAAAGAAAGAAGATCCTCGTTAAGAAAAAAGAAAAAAAGAGAACAAACAAAGAGAAAAGGAAAAAATAAAGATTAAAAAAGAGAAAAAAAAGAAAAGTTGAGAAAAAAAAAGGGGAAAAAATAATAATAAAAATAAAGATTGAGAAAATAAAGAACAAAAAAAAGTTGAGAGAAAAAGAAAAAAGAAATAAAAATAAAAATAAAGGTTGAGAAAAAAGAAAAAAGAAATAAAAAAATGTAAAGATAAAAGAAAAAGGAAAAAGGAAAATTAAAAGTTGAGAGACAAATGAACATGAAAAGTTGTGGTGTAGAGGGGTAAAAATGTATTTGTTCTATACATAAAAAAGAAGGAAGGGTATTCTTTAAAGACTTTTCTTATGGAGGACAAAAATTGAAGACCACTCACTTTTGGGGACACTCCATGTAATTTCCTGTAATTTTGTGTGTACTAGAATAATTAATAGGATATAATATGGAGAATATATTATAATAGTTACATGAGTTACAAAAAATAACGACTTTAACATTTCTCCACTCTATGTCCACTAATATGTCAATACACTTTAATATTTTAATATGGAAAAACTACTTAAATAGACATATCTCCTTACCATATCTACTTAAATCCTTAACGAATTCATCAAGATAAGAGCCTATTTGAATAGCTTTAGCTTTGACATATACTTAATTAGCGGATAATTAAATTGAACTGCGTAGAAGCTATCGATTTATAATCATGAAAATATCTAATAACTTGAAGGAAGCTTTAGAGTTTCGAGCCCACAAAAATTAAGAGGAAGACTTGAGGGAGATGGAAATGAAAATCCTTTCTTACTTTTATATAGTTTTTTCTACGTCTCTTGATCTTTCATTCTACATATTCATCAATTGAATTTTATAAATGTAACTATTCAATACAACTTTTTAACTTCCAACAACGAAGAGGTTGGCAATATAGCTAAGTAACGTTGATATTGTACTGAGTATAAATTATAAAGGAGATGATGATTTCTTTATTACCATTAAATATACCAATAAAGAATGACTATTAAGATAAATTTTGAATTGAAGAAATTTGATTCAATTTTTTTTATATAATTAATTGCAACTCTTAAAATTCTTCATTTATTGTTAGTATTTTCGTGTATCACCATTACATTTGGTGTTTTCCTAGATAGAATAAGTTTATCATTTATTACAAAATAAATTACTTTTTGATAGCAGTCAAGTAATAAAGAGCTTTGGTTGTTACAGTAAAATTTAGGCGGTTATAGTTAATGCAATATGTAAAGTTTTAATTTTGTATTAGGGTTAATAACGTCAATCAATATTTAAAGAGGTATTTACGTAATCTAACTTTCAACTATGGGGTCAAGTAATAAAGAGCTTTGGTTGTTACAGTAAAATTTAGGCGGTTATAGTTAATGCAATAGGTAAAGTTTTAATTCTGTATTAGGGGTAATAACATCAACCAATATTTAAAGGGGTATTTACGTAATCTAACTTTCAACTATGGGGCTTCTCACTTTTAGAATAGTTTAGATTTGGATAAATTGGAGACTTATAGCATGTTTGGTCAAGCTTATTTTTCGCTAAAAGTGTTTATTTTTTTTAAAAAAAAGGGTGTTTGGTCAAGATTTTGGGAGAAAATAAGCATCTCTAGGGAATAGCAGAAACTATTTTTCAGAAGCTTAAAAAAGTAGTTTCTCCTCAAAAGCACTTTTCTGAAAAGTACTTTTGAGAAAAAATACACTTAGAAGCACTTTTAGAGCCTGTTTGGATAAAATTAAAATCTGGTCAAATAAGATTTTAATCTCTTTTTAGCTTTTTTTAGGTGTTTGGTAAAGTAAAAAATAATTTAAAAAATTAAAAATTGATTAAAAAAGCTAAAAGCTAAAAGTTGGACCCCCTCTCCCTCCCCCCTAATTTTTTTTTTGGCTTTGCTTTTAGTTTAAAATTTTTTTTAAGTTTGACCAATATATTGACCCTTTTATCTCTTATATTTTCCCCTAATTTTAACATTACCCTCACTTTTCAGCCCTAAAATGTATGAAAGTACTCTATTTTCTCTCATTCTCATCCCGCTTCTCCATCTTCACCTTTCTTCTACAATAAAAAGTGCTTAACAACACTTGTTTATCAAACACATTAATATTTTTTCTTTTTTTTTTGAGTTTCAATATTTTTTATCCAAACACTTATCTGCTTATTTATATAAGCACTTATTTTTAGGGTTTAATCGCATTTACTTAAAAGCTATTTTTTTTAAGCAAATTCAAATAGGTTCTTAAAAAGCTTAGTCAAATACTAATTGTTGCTCAAAAGTATTTTTAAATTTATTGGCCAAACACAATTATTTTTTATCAAAAGTATTTTTTTGATTTTTTTTTAAATAAATTCAAAATAAGCCGATTTTAGAAATTTGGGCAAACAGACTATTAAAATATTTTTCTTCAACTCTCTCTAACTACACCAATCTCATATTATAAACATGATACAATGTTATTTTTCATCTACAACATAATACTTTTCATTCTTCTCATATTCACAATCCAAGGAAGAAAATATTTCTTATATAGGTCTAAAAAAAAATTTATGTGTAAATGTCAAGAAAGTGGATGGTAATTTTGTGGGACAACTACACAAATACCCCTTAAAGGGGATGGCTTTGTATTTTTGCCCCCATAAGAAAGGTCTTACAAAAATAGACTTCCTTGTTTTTATGTATAGAACAACTACCTTTTTGCCTCTCTATACCTCAAATATTTTTAAACAATTCTTCATACTCATTTACCTCTCAACTTTTGTATTATTTTTTTTTCTGTTTTTTATTTTTATATTTTTATTTTTTCTTTTATCTTTGTTTTTCTTTTTTTCTCAACCTTTATTTTTATTTTATTTTTTGTTTTATTCTTTCTTCTATGTTTTTTTTCTTTTTTTTTCTTTTGTCTTTTTTTCTTCATTTTTTCCTTTTTTTCTCAATTTTTATTTTTCCTCTCAACTTTTATTTTTTTATTTTTTCTTTGATTTTTATTTTTTCTTTTTCTCTTTTTTTTAATCATTTTTCTCGACCTTTATTTTTTTATGAGATGTTCTATAACTCTTGCATTAGAGGCAAGACTTAGCCTAAGGACTTCCAAACAACAAATTATGCCCCATGAGCAAGACTTGACACTAGTATATTGTGTCTTGATTTATGAGATATTTTATAACACTTGCCTCAGAGGCAAGACTTAGCCCAAAGACCTCTAAAAAAATACAAGTTACGCCCCATGGGCAAGAGTTCACACTACTTCATTGTGTCTTGATTTATGAGATACTCTATAACTCTTGCCTTAGAGGCAAGACTTAGCTCAAGAATTTTCAAATAAGTTATGCCCCACGAGCAAGACTTGACACTACCTCATCGTGTCTTGATTTATAAGACATTCTATAACTCTTGCCTTAGAGACAAGACTTAGCCCAAGGACTTTCAAACAATAAGTTACACCCCATGGGCAAGAGTTGACACTACCACATTGTGCTTGATTTATGAGATGCTCTATAACGCTTGCCTAAGAGGCAAGACTTAGCCCAAGGACTTGCAAATAACAAGTTACGCCCCATGGGCAAGAATTGACACTACCACATTGTGTCTTGATTTATGCGATGTTCTGTAACTCTTGCCTTAGAGGCAAGACTTAGCTCAAAGACTTTCAAACAACAAGTTACACCTCATGGGCAAGAGTTGACACTAACATATTGTGTCTTGATCATGAGATGCTCTATAACGTTTGCCTTAGAGGCAAGACTTAGCCCAAGGGCCTCCCAAAAAATAAGTTATGCCCCATGGGCAAGAGTTAACACTACTTCATTGTGTCTTAATTTATGAGATGCTCTATAACTCTTGTTTTAGAGGCAAGACTTAGCTCAAAAATTTTCAAACAACTTATGCCCCACGAGCAAGGCTTGACACTACCTCATTGTGTCTTGATTTATGAGATGTTCTATAACATTTGCCTTAGAGGCAAGACTTGTTCCAAAGGACTTCCAAACAACAAAGCACGTCCTTAAATTTACTTAAATTTCAAAGAAAGAATATCCTCTTTGCGGATTATCCAACTTTTTGTTCATTAGCAAAAAATAATAGAGGTTAAGAAAAAAGAAAAAAAGAGAAGAAAAAAAGAGAAAAGGAAAAAATAAAGATTAAAAAAAAGAAAAAAAGAGAAAAAAAATAAAAGTTGAGAAAAAAAGAAAAAAGGGAAAAAAAAGAATAAAAAAACAAAGGTTGAGAAAATAAAGAACAAAAAAAAAGTTGAGAGAAAAAGAAAAAATAAATAAAAATAAAAATAAAGGTTGAGCAAAAAAAAAACGAGAATTTAAAAAAATTGAGAAAAAAGAAAAGAAAAATTAAAAGATTAAAAGAAATGGAAAAATGAAAATTAAAAGTTGAGAGACAAATGAACATGGAGAGTTGTGGTGTAGATGGGTAAAAATGTATTTGTTCTATACATAAAAAAGAAGGAAGGGTGTTCTTTAAAGACTTTTCTTATGGGGGGGGGCAAAAATTGAAGACCACACTTTTGGGGACACTCCATGCAATTTCCTGTAATTTTGTGTGTACTAGAATAATTAATATGATATAATATGGAGAATATATTATAATAGTTACATGAGTTACAAAAAATAACGACTATAACATTTTCTCCACTTTATGTCCACTAATATGTCAATACACTTTAATATTTTAATATGAAAAAACTACCTAAATAGACATATCTCCTTATCATATCTACTAAATCTCTCACTACTTTATTTTAATTACTTTATATACCATATGTTAACAAAAACCTCACTTTCTTCCTCCCATATACATGCTTCACATCCATATAGCATATCCCACTTTTTCCGCCAAAGATCTGCAACTCCCAAAATTAAATTTTCACAGTTAATTGCTTTTCCCTTCATTGTTTCTCTGTCACCATCTTTAATAAATCAATTTCTTCCCCCATTATCAAGGATTTGACAGTTATGAGATCTATTACTTAAATTTGGTGAGTTTAGTTGATGAATTAATCAATACTTAAGTTATGTATTTGTAGTATATTGAAGCTTTGAATTCTAATTTTTCAACTTCAATCCATAAATTTCAAACTCATTTAAAAAATCTAGTGATTTTGGCTTAACACAAAGCTTTTCAAACTCCATTAATGGCGAATGAAGAGCCTTCATTTACAACTTTTTTGGACGGTTCTCTTCTCTTCTCTTCTTCTGATAGAAACGGGCACAGGAAAAATATAACTTTCTGGTCAAATCTGTGTTTTTTATTCCAACTTTAATCCACAAATTTTAAAAATCTGGTGATTTTGGCTTAATACAAAGCCTTTTAAACTCCATTAATGACGAATAAAGGACCTTTATTCACAACTTGTTTGGATGGTTCTTTTCTCTTCTTCCGGTAGAAATGGGCACATGGGAAATAAAGTTTTTCGGCCAGATCTGTGTTTCTTATTATTTCTTCATCATCATCTTCTTTTAAGCATGTATCTATGCACAGATACATGTATCAAAAGTTTTGATGGGGCAACTTGATACTTGATACATGTATTTTGTATTCATTATAAGAAATTTGTATTAGATACATCAAATTAATACTGAATTCACTGTATTTTGATATAATATATGAAATTGGTACATAATACATCCTAGATACATGTATCAAAGGTATTTGCGCACAAATACATTCCAAATTGGTATTTGATACATCACAAATATATGAATATGTTTCTTCTTCTCCTATTAAGCATGTATCTATTCACAAATACATATATCAAAATTTTTGATGGGCCAACTTGATACTAGATATATGTATTTTGAATTCACTGTATGAAATTTATATTAGATACATCAAATTAGTACTAGATTTACTGTATTTACGATATAATGTATGAAATTGGTACGAAATACATGAAATTAATACTATATACATATAAACAAATACATGAAATTAATAGTAGATACATATAAACAGATACATGAAATTAATAGTAGATACATATAAACAAATACATGAAATTAATACTTGATACATATTAAAATATACATAAAATTAATACTAAATATATATAAACAGATACATGAAATTAATATTGTATACATATTAAAATATACATAAAATTAATACTAAATATATATAAAATGATACACTAGATGAATTTTGGTGAATGTAGATGTGTATCATTGTCACCAAATACATGTATTTGGATACACTACAAAATTGATAATAGATACATCAAATTAATGAATTTATTATTTTAAAGAATAATAAAATGAAAGTAATCAAATTATATAACCAAGATATACATGTTTTCATCTTATATTAATGAAATTAATGAATTTAATATTTTAAAAAGTAATAAAATAAAATTAATTAAACACATATACATTCTTTGATTTCCTCCTTATATTAAGGATTTGATTAATTAAAATTTTCATAATTAGTTGTTCATGTATCCGAGATACACACATTCAGCATGGATCAAGCATGTATCCGAAGTCAAAAAAGTGATAAAATAAATAAATAGATAAACTAGTATTTAAGGGAGTGATTAGACCTTAAATATGTGAGTTTTCTGTGATTTGCCCAAATTATTAATATCAAAATGCCATAAACACCAACCATGTTAAGTTATATATAATTTGGTTGGTAGATTGAGCTATAGAAAGAACATATAAGTAATTTTTGTGTGATGAGAATAATTGTATGTCAATTACTTAGATCTAATTTTTCTGAAGTATTTTTGCTTTTAGCTAACATTGCTTTACATGTACATTATTTTATCTTCATTTGTTATTTCGTTAATTGTAAATAGCAAAATCAAACTTTAATAATAAAGAGATCTATTCTGATACACCGTTAACAATTAAAGTTTAACTTTAAATTAAGATGGATCATTTGATTTATGGATACATATAAGGCGATAAAATATAAATCGAGAGGGATTATTTGATTTGAATTATGAAATCATGCTTTACATTTTCCAATCCAACTTGAGATCTTTTTGAGCTAAAAATTTTCAAATGAATCTAAAGTCGGAGACTATCAAATCTAACTTCAGGAAACGTGAAATTTTTAACTTCAATCTTGCATGTCTGAACTTTATTACGAGATGACTAAATTTTAAATACTTTATAATTTATGACTATTTTTAAAATAATCGTGCTCCAAATAGTTATTTGTGCATTCAACGTTTTTAAATATGACATATTAGAAATTCTTTAGACATTCCTTACTTTTAGAGATTTATAAATGTATTATTTATCATTTGTCCTACATTTAATTGATTTGTCGCTATTAGATAGACTAATCAAAAGTTAAACATTTTTTATAAATATTTTATTTCTTATGATCTGAACAATTCCTTTTGACTATAAATGATAACTTATAGTAAGAATTTTATGCAATTTCTAATTTTTTTCATTTTATCTTTAAAAAACATATAAATCGATGTTTGAGCTTAGCTTAAGTGAAATACTTTGATTATTGTATTTCAAGTTACATTATTCTTTTGGAACACATGAAGTATTTGTTGAGTGTCCAAACGTGAAAGAGAGAAAAACAAACATAAAGAAAGTTATTTAACCATGTAAAGAAAAATAATCTCATTGTAAAATACAGGATACTTCATAATAATTTTTGTTTGCAATATAAAATTGTTTATTTAATTTATACATTACTAATACTTTGTTAGATTTGTAGTATAAAATCATGCACATCTAATGTAATTTTTAGTTTGCAATATTAAATTCTGCCTTGTTAATGTACGGACAACTTGTGAAAGAATCTACATATTTCATCAATTTCATCTTATATGATGATATTTAATTATGTCTGAAATTGAAAGATAAATCTTGCTATCCTAAATATATCTTGATATTTCTATGGCTATAAAAATATTACAATTAAGAGAACGTTTAACGTGAAATTATTTATAACAGAAAATTGACATTTTTTTGGGGGTTGGGTGGGTGGGTGGGATGGGGGGAACTAAAAAAGAATTAACATCACATACGGTATGTTTGTATGAACGAAAAAAATATTTATGATTTTCTCATGTTTGATTGACTTAACTATTTTGAAAAATATTTTAAACATACTTTCCCTCCTCAAATTTAACAAAAATAGTTTTCCTACATAAAATAAGAAAAATATTTTCCAAAATTCTCTTACAACCTCACCACTTGACCTCGATCCGAGACCTGAGATCCAATCTCGATTGAGACACGACTCTCGAACTTGATTCGAAATCCATAATCCGATCTTGACCATATCCGGGTCAGGATATGATCTCGAAGTGAGATCAAAATTGAGAGTCGGGGGTCAGGATAAAAAATCGAAGGTCAGGTAGAGGCCAAGAATCGGAGTCGAGAGTCGAAGTCGGGATCAAGTTCAGGATCAAGAATCGAGTCTCAAATGTGATCAGGAATCAAGTCCTTAGTCGGGGTCAAAAATTGGGTCCCGAGTCATAAGTCGAGATCGAGAGTCTGGTCTCGAATTCGGGTCGAGATTAGGATTCAAGTCGGGTTCAAAGTCGGGAGTCTGATCTAGAGTCTCGGGTGGAGGTTGGGAGTCTAGTCTTTGATTGGGATCGAGTTTGGCTAATCGGATTTCGGGTCGGCCTGTGGAGTCGGGTTTCAGGTCGAGGTTGGGGGTCGGTTTTGAGTTGGGGTACGAAGTTAGGTCAAGAGTCAGGGTATTAGGTCAGGAGTCAGGGCCTCGGGTCGGGATCGGATTCGGTGTCATAGTATTTGCCCATATATACTTAAATGCTCTTAGAATAATATTCTCTTCTTACTTACTACACACCAGAAAATAAGTAAGAAAATCACTTATTTTCCAAACACACCCATAAAATGAATTAAGAACACGTGTATTATCAATATTCTAATAAAAGTAGTTAATTTTTTCTCTTAAATTAGACAATTAGTATTACATAACCATTCATGTATTATTTGTTTTTTTTAAACTAACTATTATTATTATTGATCCGTATTATAATTTTTTCATTCAATTCAAGATAGAACAATCTCTGAATTATCACATTTACATCGTAGTGCAACCCATGCTTAATTACTGTTCTATATAGAATTTCAGTAGAACTTAATAAATTTGGCACATCTAATATTTGTGCCAATTTCTTTGATTCGATCATTAATCTTTGTGGTGGATCGACGAGAGTGTGCCTAGCTAGGTTTAAAAATTAATTATATATTTATAGATAATTTATTCCAATGTAATAAACTTTTTAATTTTTTTTAACCACATAAATTAAAAATCCTAAATTATTTGGATTTGAATTAGTGATATGAGTCAAGTTTTATTTCTCTAAAAAGAAAAAAAAATTCCTAAAAATGGAGTAGTATTTTGTTGTAGATTTTCTATTTTGTCTAGGAAAGCTGATAAATAAACAGCTTTGTAATACTGTGCTGTTGCTCCCCTCTTCTTGAGTCTGTTGAAATCAGATCATCATCTAATACTATATAATCCGTTTACCACTTTGGGTCGGATCCCCCGTCTCATTCTTCCAATATCTCACGCGTCACTCCTATTTTCGCCGGCGATTATGATGCGGCCCACCGTACGATCACTAACATTGTTCTCCTTCCTCGCCGCCTTGCTCGTCGTCTCGCCGGCGCTTGCTTCCGACTCCGATCACAAGGTAAATTGTTTCGATTCCGAGACCGCCAAAAACCCTAATTTCGGTTGGCATTCTTTTTCGGTGGAAGTATCCCTATGCTGTTCAGATCTATTGGCGACTCCAATTGCGAAGATCTTGTTTTTTGCATTGCTTCCTTGATTCCGAAAATTTGCTTGGTTTTGGTAGATTTGATTCGAAGTGATGAGTTTAATTACCGTTTTGTTAATGCAAAGTAATGGTTTGACTTTGGATCTCCAAGAAATTTTCTTCTTGTGTGCCTGATCTCAGATTTGTCATATGCTAATTGTTTCGTAAGTATAACCTTTGTTTTGTGTGATGATTATGTTGCAACTTGTTATAGTCAAGTAAAGCTGCTAAAAGGTCCTTCAGAATGTGCCTTGGTGGCTGTTCTGAGGAGGATTTGATCATGGTGGTTATCTTCTGCAGATGACATGTTTGCACTGCTAAGATTCGGAGTGAGGTTATTTTGCTTAATTTCATTCATCATAGGCAAACCTGTGTATATTTTCTGTGTGTTCCTTTGCCAATTAAGCTTGATTAGGGAAACAGTTGCACCACCACCTTCTTCATCCTGTCTATTGTTTAATGTCTGTCATAAAGGCTGAGTTGTGAATTTGCATGGTGGTGGAACTCAACTTATTAGGATGAAAAGATCGATAAAGGGACAAAAAGGTAATCCCTTTTTAGTTCAGATTAGATGGTTTCAATGTGTTGCTGATTGGATGAATTAGGAGCAACTAGACAGGTGGGACTACATTGTTGATGAAAAACCTTAGGATGGAAAGTTCAATTATCAAATAGGGAAAATAAAGTTTATTCTTTTTGTTTAGATTAAATGGCTTTATTGTATTACCGATCGGATGGTGGCAGGAGTGACTTGATGAGACAGGTGTGCTAAATTGTCGACGAACAAGGTAAAAGTATCAATAACAGTAGCTTCAGGGTGCTGCAGTTTTATAAAAAGCTAATTAGTGGACTTGTCGACCTGGTAGAGTGGGTATCTATTAGGTGATTGAAGTGGATTTCCGGTGGTGCCAGAGAGTCTTGCAGTTGAAGATGGTGAAACCATAGTTGATGGTGCATGTACTATAAAACTTGTTTATTGACTGGTCTTCACCGATTTTAGCTTTTCATAACTATTTTACTTCTGAACTGAAATCTGTTCTTGCAAGCTATGACACAGATATTTTTGTACGGTCTATAGTTTAGGTTGAGAGCCTTTTCTCTTCGTGCCAACTATAGTTCTGCATGACTTGAACTGTAAGAGGCTTTTATTCTTCTTTCACTTGAAGTTAAGAGCATTCTATTGTATTCTTGTGTTTGCTTCTAGTAAATTCTGGTTCCTACTGAATGATGTTTAAAATTTTCGAATTTCAATCGAAGTATGCTGGATGAGATGTCTTTTGGATTCCTTTTCTATAATCCTATAATGGACAGGAGGGGTGATATCAATTTAGCGCTGACAAAATCAAACTGTCTGTTGATAATCCCCCCAATCCGCCCAGCCTAATAAGGTTTGGATGTGTCACCTATAAGAAATGGGTTTATAATAGCAATCCATATTCAAATTGCAGTGTTTTATGGGTTAAATATGGGTTTTCTGCTATTTTAAAATGGTTTCGACTTTCGAGTTTCGACCTTTTCTACCTAAATTTGGCTGAGGAAGTGAATTGCAAAGATTTGTTGTGGGAATACACTGGGTATGTTGTTGTTCTTGTTGTTAAGTGAATTGCAAAGATTTGCTCAGAGGTCATACATGTCTGTTTGAAATGAAATCTTGGTCTTTGTTTTTCCTTTACATCTAGTTTCTGGCTCAGGGCTTTGTTAAGGTGATGCTCATTCAATCTTCGGATAAGCCACCAGCCATGGCAGATCCAGATAGAATACTAATTGGCAGGACTTGCGCAATTTATCTGGAGTCCTTCTCTAGTTCATCTTCTTCCTTTTCCAAAAATGTGTTGGTTTAGATCTAATTGATCTTATCTCATTAAAACAAGGAGCTAGAGGTTCTGAGCAGGATATACTTGTTCCTTTTGTGAGGGTCTAGGATTTTCTATTGAGGAGTATTTATAGTTTGTTTGACACTTCCACTTTATTCAGCTCTAGCACTTAGTGGTGATGCCTAATGGACAGATGTGGTTAAGGGAATCTGTATTTTAGGGTATCTTTTCTCCTTTGTGCCTGCCTGGTGGTGTTTGGTTAAGATGTTAACCTCTATACCTTTTTTTTTCTTGTATTTAAGCAATGCAAGTTTGTCTGCTTCTTTGCTCTACATTTTGTTCACTTCTGCAAAATATGGGACTAGAAAGATCTACTAGACAACAACAACAACAACAACATACCCAGTGTATTCCCACAACGCGGGGTCTGGGGAGGGTAGAGTGTACGCAGTCCATACCACTACCTCAGAGGTGAGGTAGAGAGGCTGTTCTAGAAAGATCTACTAGAGAGGAGAAAATAGTTAATCTCACGTTGTTTCCTGTGAATTTCTGGGAAGTATTAAAATATGCATAATTAAGTGCATGTATTACTGCATTATGTTTGCAAATGTTTTTTTCTGACTCCTATGCTTTGTGCAACAGTATCAACCAGATGACCCAGTTACCCTATGGGTAAATAAAGTTGGTCCCTACAATAATCCACAGGAAACATACAACTACTACAGCCTTCCGTTCTGTCATGTATCTGGTTCTCACAAATGGGGTGGCCTTGGAGAAGTTTTGGGTGGAAACGAGCTTATTGATAGTCAGATCGACATAAAGTTTCAAAGTATGTGGATCCCCTTCAATGTTACTCCTTGCTATTCTTGTTTTATTTGAGGTTTACATGGACTCTTTGTGTTTGTTAGAAAATGTGGAAAAGGGTAGCATTTGTGAGCTTGAGCTTGATGAAGCGAAGGTCAAGCAATTTAAGGATGCTATTGAAAACAATTATTGGTTTGAATTCTTCATTGGTATGTTACAAACTTTATTCTTTGGTATATTCTTAAGAAGATTCCCTGCAGAAACATCGAGTGCATTTTGTTTGTAAGAAATCCTACTATTGCAATGCTGGTTAACACTTTTTCCCCTGAGATGCTGATTAGCATATAACTTCTTGGTTTTAAAGATCAAAATCCCTGAAGATTTTACAATAAGCATTTATTTTCTGGGTTGTATACTTTTGGATTTGTTATGCAGTCTTTGATGTGGTAAGCAACTGATAATTACTTATCAAAAAGTGATATTTATTGTTTAATTGCCACATTCCTGTTGACCTTATTTTGATTTGGCTGCCTTGATTTATATACCTACTTCTGTTTCAGCACTGAACTATTTTTCGCGTTTTTCTTTTTCAGATGTTCTGCCTTCTGTTGCTTTATTTTGATTCTTTTAATTTTTCTTGTCTTGACCTTTACCTTCTTTTGTTTCCGGTTTGTTGAATGTTTTTCAGATGACCTGCCGTTGTGGGGTATGTACTCTCCCTCTGCCTTTTAATTTTTCTTGGCAAAGAATTAAAAAAAGGCGGTATCAATTTGTGATTTGTCTGTGTTGTAGGTTTTGTTGGTGAGCTACATCCTGACAGAAACAGTGATAATAAGCACGTTCTTTACACGCATAAGAGCATACATATTAAATACAATAAGAACCAGGTATGTGACTTGATCATCTCATCCAAATTTGGTAGATAGTCTACATATTTATTGTCTCCATGTGTTGGTTTTTGCAGATCATTCATGTCAATATCTCTCAAGAGGGTCCAAAGCCTTTGGAGCCTGGGAGAACCTTGGACATGACATATTCTGTCAAATGGGAGCCAACCAATATCAGTTTTGCTCGTCGCTTTGAAATTTACTTGGATTACCCATTTTTTGAGCATCAGGTGGGAATTACTTGGATAACATTGTTTTCTTTATTTTTTTCATCTGCTCCAACAATTTGTATTTAATTTAGCACCATGAGATTCAATTTTTCGCTTGAGTTTTATGTGTTGTTTGTAATTGTGTTATGCTCTGTGCAGATTCATTGGTTCTCCATCTTTAATTCCTTCATGATGGTCATCTTTCTTACTGGTCTGGTGTCTATGATATTGATGCGGACGCTAAGGAATGATTATGCCAAATATGCCCGGGAAGATGATGACCTGGAGACTCTGGTAACAACCTTGTGTTTAAAACAGCATTGTGTTTAGATAAGATTTAAGTTCGAGGCTTCTCCATTCCAGTTTTAAAAAAAAAGATGCAAGTTTGAGGCTTCTTTTCTTAATTGTTAGTGTTTTGTCTCAGGAAAGAGATGTGAGTGAAGAGTCTGGTTGGAAACTTGTTCATGGAGATGTGTTTCGGACTCCGCTTAACCTAGTGTTACTTTCTGCTCTTGTTGGTACTGGGGCACAGCTGGCATTGCTTGTCCTCCTTGTCATACTGTTGGCAATTGTGGGGATGTTGTATGTTGGGTATGTTGGATACTTAATTGATACCTTTGAACTGTAGTTGTTGGCTATTTATTTAGGAGTAGGGTATAGGGGTAACTCGTGATTGGTACTTCTATTTTCATGGTAGCATTGCAATGGAATTGCTGGTTAATATTACTATTTGTTTGAGTACTCTGTTTCTTTGCTACTTTGTTAATATGTTCAATTTAAATAGTAACCATGTGCATTCTTTTCAGGAGAGGAGCCATTGTTACGACTTTTATTGTATGTTATGCTTTGACATCATTCATTTCGGGCTATGTTAGTGGTGCAATGTACTCAAGAAATGGTGGTATGTCTCCTTTCTTATCTCTATATATCCTTATAAGGCACTAATCTTTTACTGGACCCCTTTTTCCCCTCTTCCTTTTGGCACTTCTATTTCATCTAAGGAGCTAGTTCAAGCTGGGATCTTTTGTCTTATCATTGTCGATGATTAGGGTAGAAGGTTTGTTGGAGGTCGATGATTAGGGTAAAGGTTAGTAGGTAGCCTAGTGTTGTCGCACTTTATGTGGGAGAGGTAGGAGGCTCCTCTTCTCCTTATAGTAGTATTATTTAGTAGTTGCATAGTTTCTTATTCTTCAATGTGTATTACTATTTGTTACTGCATTTGCTTTGTATCTTGCTATTTTGCTGTCATATTTTTCTTGCAATCCTGCTTTGAAAACTTTTCTTTTAAGCCGTT
This sequence comes from Jaltomata sinuosa, assembly GCA_003996215.1. Lineage (NCBI taxonomy): Eukaryota > Viridiplantae > Streptophyta > Magnoliopsida > Solanales > Solanaceae > Jaltomata > Jaltomata sinuosa. The sequence goes on along the minus strand of QJPP01007525.1, from coordinate 1,712,453 downwards.
AAGCCGAGGTCCATCTTAAACAGCCTCTCTACCCCTCACAAGGTACAGGGTAAGGTCTGCCTACAGCCCAAAACAGACTTGTAGGATTACACTGAGTATGTTGTTGTTTTTATTGATGTGTAATGCAGGACATATTGCTAGTGACCCCTGTTTTGGGGTACCATCACTGTGCATGGTTTTTGTTTCTGTGGTGTTCAATTTAATCAGCAAAACTTGGAATGACAACACACTTTTTCTCTTTCTTCATTTTTTTACAAGTACAATAGTCATTCTGTTTATCTTCTTATTGCAGGGAAAGGCTGGATCAAGTCGATGATTCTGACAGCATCACTCTTTCCATTTTTGTGCTTTGGAATTGGTTTCGTTCTGAACACAATTGCCATATTTTATGGGTCTCTAGCAGCAATTCCCTTTGGCACAATGGTGGTTGTCTTCGTCATCTGGGCATTCATTTCCTTCCCCTTGGCTCTTCTGGGTACAGTTGTTGGAAGAAACTGGAGTGGTGCTCCAAACAATCCGTGCCGTGTCAAGACCATTCCTCGCCCTATACCTGTGAAAAAGTGGTACCTGACACCATCTGTAATCTCCTTGATGGGTGGTCTGCTACCATTTGGCAGCATATTTATTGAGATGTATTTCGTCTTCACATCCTTCTGGAATTACAAGGTAAACTATTATCCCCATGCGAGGCTTGTGTACCACTCACCATAAGTGATTTTGAATAGTAAATGAAGGTTAAACTTCAACGGATTCAGGGAGAAACAATTTGAGTTCTGTCCATAGCTTGGACCTTGCTGCAAATACATATGAGCATGAAACAAACTCCAACAGATTCAGGGTGGTGACCCAGTGGGTCCATCTTGGTGCCTTTTTCCTCGCGAACAAGTTAGATTATGTAAAATTTCAATGAACTCCGATGAATAGAATGACTATCTTTTGCTAGCATGCATTTCCTGCATGATTATTTGTACTTAGAGCTATTGGTCAGTTTCCTATAGTTGACAGATTGAGCTAATTTTCAACTTGATATGGAATATATGATGAAAGAACCCCTTCTGTTAGGTAGCAGCATATTAAAGTTTACATCTTAACTAAGCATCTGCTGGACAAAATTTGAATTCATTGCTAATGTATCCGAGTCATGGTTTTTGCAGGTGTACTATGTTTACGGGTTTATGCTTTTGGTGTTCCTGATTCTCGTTGTTGTTACTGTCTGTGTGACCATTGTGGGCACATATTTCCTGCTAAATGCTGAGAATTATCATTGGCAGTGGACTTCATTTTTCTCAGCCGCCTCTACAGCTGTCTATGTCTACCTGTATTCAGTATATTACTACTATGTGAAAACTAAGATGTCAGGGTTCTTCCAGACCAGCTTCTATTTTGGATATACACTGATGTTTTGTCTTGGCTTAGGAATTCTATGCGGTGAGTATGAGTACCAGTTAGACCATTTCTGTCATATTGAGTCTATTGCTTGTGCGGAATTCCAATTATGTCTTTGTATTTCATCTTGCTTCATGTTAATTCTAATCAGCCATGTCCTCTTGACATTTAAACTTAGGTGCTGTTGGATTTTTGGGCTCAAATCTGTTCGTGAGGAGGATCTATAGAAACATCAAATGTGACTGATCTTTTAACAAAGAAGAGTAGGACTGACACTGCTATTATATTTGTTTGGTATCTGGCAGTGTCAAGAAAAACCTCGAGAACCATGTATCTTTGTGGGATTCAGTTCGGTTTAATGACGGTAGGTACCTCTGCTTGTATTCTGGGGAGCCCTGAAATTTTCCCCATTCCTTGGGCTGTAAAAGAAATCTCCTATTTTCATTTGTACTTAAATTAGAATGGAGACTTTAAATGATTCAAGGCTAGCATGGTCAGAGTTTCAGCTGTGATGTAGTTATATCTCCAATACTATACGACGCTGATGCAAAAAGCATTGCTACTTATTTTTTGTTTATTCTTTAAGCAACTACAAATGAGGTACAGGCAAGTTTTTGTGCTTGTTGAACAATTCACGATAACGATTTGGATACACACATTGCAAGCAGAGACCAGTTTTTCATTCACCCTCATTTGTAATTGCATTCTCTTAACCAAAAATAACCCTTTATTGTCCCGTTAAGCTATTGCAGATTTGCAGTTCTCTTTCGTTTTCGTTTGCATCTTCTGTTGTGTACAAGGTTGGGTGGCTAAGCATAGAGGACTGTTACTGTTCCTACTAGGCCATCAAAATTTAGTGACTTGAATTGTTTGTTACTTCATGTTAAAATTTGAGAAAGATCAATATTATGCTGGGAATAGTACCGTACCCCCATGTAAACAAAATCAATTCATAAAAAATTGTGGATGCCCATTAAGACCTTCAGCCATCTAGATTGAACAGAGACATTTCTAGACTCTACTAATTGACAAAATGTCCAGAATCTGAATTGATAGGAACAGTCCTCTCTGGTTTTTATTGTGGTTGTTAGTGTAGGAGATGCAAATACAATGCTGACACGTGGAAGATTAACCTCCACAAGCTCCCAATTTAAATACACATTAGTGAAGTGAGATCAACACAGCACAAGAATCCCAAAGAAGAATCTTGAAACTCTGCCCCCCAAAAATGGCTAGTATCTCAGGCACCATGATTAGTACCTCCTTCATGCCAAGAAAACCAATTGTGACAAGCCTCAAGGCCATTCCAAATGTTGGGCAAGCACTCTTTGGGCTTAAATCTGCAAATGGTGGCAGAATCACTTGCATGGCTACATACAAAGTGAAACTTATTACACCTTCAGGACCAGTAGAATTTGATTGTCCAGATGATGTGTACATTCTTGATCAAGCTGAGGAAGAAGGACATGAAATTCCTTATTCATGCAGGGCAGGTTCTTGCTCATCTTGTGCTGGTAAAATTGTGGATGGAACTGTTGATCAATCTGATGGAAACTTTCTTGATGATGACCAAATAAGTAGTGGATACGTGTTAACTTGTGTTGCTTATCCAGAGTCTGATGTTACCATTGAGACTCACAAAGAGGAACAACTCACTGGCTAAACTTAATTTGGCTCACCACCAAGAAAATAAATTTGATTTTCTAGAAAGTACTAGTGGTATGTTTTGGTATTATCTGGACTTCCAGAATATATGTCTATGTACATTATCTTTTACTATTGTTGGGGGAATTTTATGTTTTTAATGTGGTCAAGTTTATAGTCTGTGCAAAAGTATTTTAGTGTATGTGATTCTAATTGTCTTCTGTTAATAAATATCTATATAAAAACGCTTTGTAATATTGTTATTATAAGGGCAGAGTGTTCAATTAAATGTTCCACAACTGTTTTTTTCTGAATCATTGAAATATATTACATCAATACTTATTTTTATGTATTCATTTTGTAAGATTGATCTAAATGTCACAATTTATTTTTTAAATATAAATGTCAAGTATAAAGCTCTACCTATACTAGATAAATATTGGGCCTCTGCACAACATGTTCCTTACAGATATCTAAATATGCAACAAACTAAAACATCATTTCTTCAAATCTATACAACTTAAGCAAAGTACAAATGAAATGAAAAAAGAGTAGACAGAAAATAAGGCCAAAAACATCATTTTACGCTTCTTAAACATCGAACAACTATTTTCTTTACCCCCAAGACAAACCACAATACAATGCACATTTCAGTTAGATCTTACATACAACATGATACTTAAGAATTTTATTATTGTATTATACAAATTTAACCGATAAACATGTTTTAGTTTGTTGAAATATTCAGTAAGATCGAATATAGTGAACAAATGACTACTAGTTGCCCCTATATTTGACCCAAAATCCTAGTGATTCTATAGTGCATGTTTTGCTTATATTTAAATTAAGTAGTTTAATATATGCAAATATGTTTCAAAAAATATAATACAATCCAAAGTCGTTCTTTAAAAACAATCTTTCTCAGTCATGACAAAATTATATCTTGACATACATAATTTTTTTTTTTTTAAAGAATCTAAACTAAAAATAAATCCAAGCAGATCTTCTTTACACTTCAAACTCCACCAACTTTTGTGTCAAAGGAATACACATTAGTTTTTCGCTTAATATATGTGGTATACGGTTTGTACTTCACGTAAACATGAAATTTTTATTGTATATTGCCCTCTTGCTTGGTAGGTTAAAAAAATTAAATTAGCTTAAATACTTAATTCTCAGTTTTATGAACTCTTACAATACATCTATTAGCTAATTGAATCCTTTAGCCAAAAACAATTGTCTTTCATTAAGTTAAACACCTTCTCTTGACAAAAAAAAATGTACGGTAAATGCTTTAACATCTCATTTCACCAAAATTCTGGTGCTCTCTTGTGAAGAGCCAAAAGCTCTTGAAAATAGGAGGTTCGATCCGGTCTGTTCACCTCAATTTGCGCTTTATTTGAGATTAAAGCAGGCGAGGTGACAATCTCGCTTTAAGATATATAAGATAAAGACAATAAGACTTTAAACGTGCACCTGAACACATTTGCCATAAAGAATATTGGGAGTACATTGAAAAGAAAGGGAAAAACAACTCGATTAGACATTATTTAGGCTTTGAAAAATTTGTGATTATCACACGAAGAATATATCCTAGAGAATTCACATCTCTAAACTCCTAACTAATGTACAACAATAACATACTCTCTGTAATCTCACAAGTGAAGTCTGAGGAGAATAAAGTGTGCACAAATTTTACCCTACCTTGAGAGTAGAGCCGTCAATATGAGTCAGGCCCGTTGGGCGGGTCCGGCCCAACCTGTAATTTGATAGGGTTGAGCTAAGATTTTTCCAAATCATTTAAGAACAGAGCTTTTTAGCCCGGCCCAGATAAGGCCCCTGACCGGTAGGGCTTGAGTAATATGGGTTGGGCTGGCCCGTGGACTAAATAAAAAATAACTAAAAGATAAAAATAAAATAGAGTACTAAAATTAACAAGAGGAGTCCAAACTAAAAGTCTACTTAAATCATTATAAGTATTTAAATATTAATTGTGTTTATAAAATATGTAAATATCTCTATTTGGTTCGAACAATATCATGTCAAAAGTTATTTATTTTCACAGATTATTAGAATCGTTTTTTGTGAATTTGAGACTTGATTAGCGAGTAGCAATACCATGTAATATTGTCTTGTAAATATATATGTTATTAACATTTTAAAATTAAATTAAATTAAAAAAATTATAAAAATAATATTTTTAAAAAAGTGGGCGGGCCTGTCGAGTCCCGCATCCCACGGAGTGATGGGTTAAGCTTGCTGTTTTTTGATGATGGGCCAGACAATTCCAAAGCCTGTGGGGCTGGGCCAGCCCGTATTGACAACTCTACTTGGGAGTTAGAGAGATTGTTTCAGATAAACACTCAGCTCAATGAAAACATATGAAAGCAAATAGAAAGCTCTTAATTAATGTAAGATAAATAAATGTATTATTGATTAGACTGCATTCCATTTAAAGTATACAAAGAAGGACGAATGATAGCTAAAACTTCGTCGTCGTCGTAATCGGACACAATTTCTACCTTCCTCGTACTAAAATTATACTTGCATAAACTGTTCTTGTGTTGCAATAAATAGTACAACTCGAAATCACGAACACAAATAATTTCAATTGCTTCACCATCCTCCTTCAAGTTTTTCATCTTGACGATCCATTTTTCTTCAGTCCATTTATTCGTTTTGTAATCGTCTAACACCAAGACATGGAGCTCATCGTTTACTATTTTACCAAACGAGACCTTTCCGTTCCATTGTAAAAAATCAACCAAGGTCAATTTCGAGGCAAAATTACCTTTAGGTAATGTAATAGTACCAATGTAGGTCTCATTTTCCATGTCCAAAGTATCAATCCCTATACCAATTCGATTTTGAGAATAATTACTTACCTCCCAAATGCAATAAGCAACTTCAGATGTAAAAATAAGGCGAAATTTTGTTAATATATTCTCTGCATTGTGCAAGGTAGGTAATTTCAGGAGTCGCCATGAACAAGTACTAGTATTAGTTTCATTGCCAAGGTTGAGAATTTCACAACCCAAATCTTGACGATTTTCGTCTTTATAAATGGAAAGAGCCTTGAATACTTGTTTAGATGGGAGAAAAGCAAGGTGCATGTACAAGCTAGGTTTTTTTTGTGTGTTGGGAAGTTGAATAATTCGACGAACTTGAGGGTTTTTTATGCGATATCGTCTCGTATTATCATCACCTATACTTTCCTCCAAAAGCAAACCTTTACAATGATCTAAGATGACAAATTCATCATCTTCATGAGACTTGTTGTAAATAACCAAATAACGGGAGTTTTCAGAATGAAGGTAAATAAAGTTAGGGTCAAGAGTTGTGGAATTCCAATGTTTGCTTACACATTTGAATCTCAACAATGATTCAACTGGCAAACAACTCAAGATTTCTTCTATTATCGTCTCTGGAAGGTCAGGATTAATGGTTAGTACTGATGAAGGTGACTTCTTCTTTCCTCTACGCTCGTATACTTTCATCATTGAAGAATTTAACAAGTGAAAGATTCAACAATGAAAGAAACCTAGAAAATAAGAAGGTAGGAAGCTTTGGCTTGTTTCACTCATAATTTCAACAAAGAAAGTATGTTGTAACAAATAACAATATGTATATTTATAATACTACAAAACCTATTTTGACAGGGAAATAGAATACTTATTTACGTGTGATTACGATTACAAAATCAATTTAGACATGGATTAAATCCTAATCCTTATTGGTATTGGCTTTGGACGCAAAAACAGCAGAACGACAATTATAGTAAAAGATGAGTTTAATTCATGTCTTCGTTCCACTTTTTGTGTCAATCGAATAATTTTTTTTAAAAAAATAAAATTTACATATTTAGAAAATACATAAAATTAAAAGTATCCTTTTGACTCTTCAAATAGTAACAGATCATTTTTTTTAATTTAATTTCATGTGTTACGAATTTCTTAAAAGTTTATTTAGTTTCTCCTCGAGTATTTTTAGAAACAGGTACAATGATACTTATTTATTTTCTTTTCACCATAAAAAAATGAAAAAAAAAAAGTTCAGGCAGATCCACTGGTAAACAATTCGTGTCAATTTACCCGCCAATACCGATGGATGACAGTTAAGTTTTTCCCTTTGGGATGCACTGTGACAAACATTTCGATTATTGGCCACCATTTTCTCTCTGATCACTCAATGCCATTAATGCATGAAAACAGACAGCTCCAATTGCAAAATACGTGAATCTGAATGATGATCATTGAATATATCAAGAGGCAGATCTAGCGCGCGGGTTGTGTGAGTTCAACTGAACCCATTACTTTCAGCTTGAAATAGTAAAAATAACGTGTATAAGAATTATACGTATAATAAGATCACACTCATTCTGAATTTGGATCCGGAATTCAACTCCAGAGTATGTATGCACCTCGTTATTTTCTTATTAGTGACCTCTTTTGTGTTTTAATTTGATTGTCAAATGTTCCTGTTTACCTAAATAAACTTCTGTGGTTATTTGTTGCATCTCTTAAGTTTCAGCATGGAACAATTATTTGTTATGCATTTATGTGCCAACACTTTCTAATCTGATCAAGATTGATTCATTCATTTTGGTCTTTAATTACTGAGACACAATTGATCGTTTTTTTTTTCAAGCTATTCAATGAAAAATGTGTATCTGATATACTAGCAATCAGGAATATAAATCCAGGCCTCTTCAGGTTCTAAGAACTGAATTATTCACTCCTTATGAGTTGTGAGTGTTGGTCAATCAAAAACTTCACGTTCAGAAGATGAAAGTTGCAGAAATGAGGATGCTGAGATGGATGTGTGGGGTTACCAGAAGAGATAGGATTAGAAATGAAGATATTTGTGGCAAGATGCGGGAAGCGAGACGGAGATCATTCGGGCATGTGAAGGGGAGATGCACGGATGCCCCAGTGCAGAGGTGTGGAGTTTGACTATGGATGGTTTCAAGAGAAGTAGAGGCAGGCTGAAGAAGTATTGGGGAGAGGTGACTAGACAGGACAAGACACAACTTCAACTTACCGATAACATGACCTTTAGATAGGAGGCTATAAAGGACACAAATTATGATGGAGGGCTAGCAAATATATATAGTTGAGCATTGTCTCACTTACCCTATCATTCTAGTAGTCGTAGTAGTTTCTTGGTCTTCGATTTCTGTTACTATCTGTTATTTCTTGTACTTCGATTATAGTATTATTTTGCTGAAGTTATTGTTCTGTTTTTCAGAATGCTTTGTAATGCTATCTTTAGTATTTTATTGTGGCTTGTTCAATTCCGTATTCCTTTTCCCAAGCTGCTTTTCTATTTTTTTCCTTGACCGAGGGTCTATCGGAAGCAACCTCTCTACCTTCCAAGGTAGGGGCAAGGTCTGCGTACACACTAACCCTTCTTAGATCCCACTTGTGGGATTACACTGAGTATGTTGTTGTTGATTGAGGATGGTATTAGACTTCACTTATATTAGATTGTAGTTGGTGTGCCCTCTCATGGTTCTTTAATATTTTTACAGTTACCAGTAAGGAAAATGATACATTCAGTTGATAATTGGCTGCAAAGGCAGGCAAGTGCCCCTGTGGCAGGAGTACCTGGTATGCCCTTAAGATCTAGTGAAAATGTTCAAGATTTATCTGGAAATACAGTACTTCTGCATGGAGAGTTGGACTTGTGGATAATAGAAGCATGCTCACTTCCAAACCTAGACGCTAAATGTCTTCCCATGTTTTCTTGGAAAAGCAAGGACAGCACCAACGCGTCAGGATTGGTAGATACTAGTGATCCGTATGTATCTGTGTGTCTAGCTGGGGCAAGTATAGCTCGAACAGCGGTGATTTCAAATGATGAAAATCCGACATGGAACGAACATCTGTGTATACCAGTTGCTCACGCTGTAGAAAAAGTAGAGTTTATAGTCAAGGATAATGATAGAGTAGGTGCTGAACTGATAGGAATAGTGGCGATACCTTCTAGTAAAATTGTTGAAGGTAATCAAATAAATGGTTGGTTTCCGATTCGTGGATCTTCTGGGGCTCCCTTGGAAACTGGTGCTCAATTGCATCTGTCAATCCATTATACGCCGACAGCAGAGAACCCTTTGTATAAAAATGGTGTTGGTAATGAGGCTGATCAAAAGGGAGTGCCGCATACTTATTTTCCTCTACGAAGAGGAGGAAATGTTACACTTTATCAAGACGCTCATGCGCCTGATGAAACACTTCCTGAAATTTTACTAGATAATGACAAGGTCTTTAAGCATAATAAATGTTGGGAAGACATATGCCATGCCATGTTGGAGGCACAACATCTAATATATATTGTTGGTTGGTCTGTCTATCATCTTGTTCGAATCATAAGAGAACCTACAAGGCCAGTGCCTTCTTCTGGGTGGCTAGCGCTGGGGGAGATGCTAAAGTACAAGTCACAAGAAGGAGTTCGCGTGATTTTGCTCATTTGGGATGACAAAACTTCAAATGATGATTTATTCCTGAAGACGGTAATATTACTTAGATTTCTGGCTGGCTTTTCTTGGCTAGAGCTCTATCATAAGTTTCATCATATTGGTCATATGGTTCTGTGAATATGATTGCAGGAAGGTGTAATGCAGACTCATGATGAAGAGACCAAAAAGTTCTTTAAACACTCAAGTGTCCACTGTATTCTTTGTCCTCGTTCTGCTAGCAGTAAGCTTAGCATTTTCAAGCAAAAGGTGCCTTTTTTTAAAATTTACTGTTGAATATATGGCAAAATGAAATATCAATCATATCTGTTAAAAAAGTTTCTTGTATTTTGGACAGAGATAATTTAACTCACTTCAAACAGAAATTCAGCTGGAGAACCACTTGGAAAGCTTTTTATTTTTGTCTATATTGGTGGTTTTTCTTTATATGCAACTGCTTGGAAATCATCATCCTTATCATTTTCTTCTTAATCAAATGAAAACCTTTTACTGCAGGTTGTTGGAAGCATTTTTACACATCATCAGAAATGTGTGATTGTTGACACACAAGCAGCTGGCAATGATAGAAAAATTACTGCTTTTGTTGGAGGCCTAGATTTATGTGACGGACGATATGATACTCCTGAACACAGACTGTTTAGTGATCTTGATACCGTCTTTGAAAATGATGTTCACAATCCCACATTCACAGTAAGCTGTTGTCTTGCATCTAGTTGAAGCTTTCCAACTGAGGTTTTTGTTTGAGGGCTCAAAGGCCTTAAAAAGTTTATGGATTATCCAAACAACTTAACAGCTAAGATGGCAATTTCTTCATGTTAAATATGAGAGAAATAGGTGAAAATAAACATTGCTATTACAATTGTCAAAGATGATGAATCTAAGTCCCCATCACTGCTAAGTTTTTCATGTGGGCAAAAAGTTTGTTAAAAGAGTAATTTTTACTTCTTTCATATGAATGTCTACTGTATCTTTTCATTCATCAGTATTGTCTCAAATACTTATACGATATGTACAGAGTAGCTCAGGTGGACCAAGAGAACCATGGCATGATTTACACAGCAAGATTGAGGGTCCTGCTGCTTATGATGTTTTGACAAACTTTGAGCAGAGATATAGAAAGGCCATAAAATGGATTAGAATAAAAAAATGCAAACCGGGGTTAGATTCATTACTTAAGTTAGACCGGATTCCATCAATCCACATACCTGCTGCTGGACCGGATGGGGACCAAACAGTTCGTGTCACAGAAGAAGAAGATCCGGAAAATTGGCATGTTCAGGTACTAAACATGTTTATCCTGTATATGTTGTGTTCTTATGTTTTCTTAAATGTTTAAGTTTCAGTATAATTACTTGCTATAACTGTTTCCAGGTTTTCCGATCAATAGATTCAGGATCTGTGAAAGGGTTTCCAAAGAACGCTAAGGAAGCAGGAGCTCAGGTAGCACTAAGTTTTATAAAGACCAGTGTGTCTGAAATCAAGTCCGAATGTGAAGATAAATGCCTAATTTTGACTGTTCAATAACAGAATCTTGTCAGTGGAAAGAATTTGAGGATAGACAGAAGCATACACCTGGCTTATGTGAAAGCAATTCGATCTGCTCAACATTTCATTTACGTAGAGAATCAGTATTTTCTTGGTTCTTCATATTGCTGGCCGTCCTACCGAAATGCAGGTATATAACTGTTCCTATCTCGAGTTCAACATTCGTCCTTGAATCATCTAGAGGTAGTCTAAGTTTTGCCTAGCAAAAGAATACTCTTGTACGCAGAAGACTTGTTTGTGATATAGAGGACTGTTTTTCTAGTTGGGATTTAGGAGTAATATCTGATGCAACCTGCTAAGGTTCAAACCTCGTCATTCATTTTTCCAACTTGCACTTCTGTATCCTAGTAAAGCATAAATTTTTCCAGATTATCCTTATACATATTCAGATTTCAAATTGATAATGAAGGGAAATGAAGCTTGATTCACACATGAGGTTCCTATAGGTATATATATTAGGTGTCTTTTGTAGAAAACCATATCTTTTTGTAGGTTTTCAACTTGTTCGTGTATACTTCTTGTACATTTTTTTTTGCCCTTCTTGTAATTTTATCCATGAAAAATGAGCATTTTGAGTTATTTAACAAGAAAATCTGATATGCTCACTGAAAGTGCATAACGTTTGTGTATTGTATATAATTAACAGGTGCGAATAACCTTGTTCCAATGGAAATTGCTTTGAAAATTGCCAGCAAAATTGCAGCAAGTGAACCTTTTGCTGCATACATTGTGGTTCCAATGTGGCCTGAAGGTATCCCGACCAGTAATGCCGTGCAGGAAATTCTCTTTTGGCAGGTCTGAATTTAGTATTGTGCTTATTTATCTTAGAGTCCTTATGTTGATTCCTACATAAATAAGTACAAAGTAACATACCACATGAGAAGTTTGAGCTCAATATCTGGTTAGGTTCTCCAATGATATTGGAAAATGCGGTTAAACTTAAGCAGTCAGCTAAGAGAACCATGATTTTCACTTTTACTTCTGGTTAACTCCAACTAGTCTTATCTTGAATATGTAGTTTCTAGTGTAGATTTTAGAAATATCTAATTCTTGGATATGGATTGGAATTATCGCAGGGTCAAACAATGGCTATGATGTACAAAATTATCGCACAGGCTCTTGAAAATGCAGGCATATCTCAATTTTTCCATCCTCAGGATTATTTGAACTTCTATTGCCTTGGTAACAGAGAAGCAAAGAAGCGCGGATGTGACGGAGACAATCAAACTCCCCAGGAACATTCACATGTAAGTTGCATGTTAATTTTCTGGGACTGCGATTTTCGCCCATGGCCCGATAATGTAGTTTTTTCCCCTAAAATGTAAAATGTTGGTTGGTTACACACATTTTATAGATGTTGGGACCAATTAAGACTTCAGAATCAGTGAAGGTGGTTATGCTGAAATACCAAGTGCATATGGGGAGTGAAATTGCTAGTTTTCTTTGTATTCTCATTGAAATAAAAGCGACAACAAAAAAATGGAATGAAGAAGAATGGTCGGGAGGCTAATTTTGTATAATGTTAGGTTCATCACAGCAAAAATCATCGAATTTGGTGGAAATTTCCAACACTGAAGTGTTTGGTGCGGGGGCATGAGCTTGATTGAGGGCATCTTTATTATAGTTGTGACACAATGTGCCAACAAACATGTGCTTTGTTCAATCAGCCTTTGCTACACATGTTAAGACAATTGTGTTGTCCTCCAAAATGAGTGAATGCAATAATTGTGAAATAAGAACTTTTTTGAAGATCTGTTATGGCCTAAAGTGAGCTGTGCTGCCCCTCTTTTTGAACTTTTAGTAAATTTTCATTCCTTGGCAATTCTTAAGTCAACTAGAGTTAAATAGAATAGTAATTTCATTCGTTAGGGAGTAAAAGAGGCACAAGGGAATATGATCCCTGTATCAGTTATGCTCACTTTTTCTATCAGTAAATATTCTCAGTATGATGCTTGTGTCAAGCAATACATGTCCACTGACAACTCTTCAAGTTTTTGTAAAGCTTTTGTCATCCATTTCCATTTTTATTGTCAGCTACCAAATCTTGACTATACCTGAAATCCTTCTCTTTTCTTCTCTAAAACCTCTGCAGGAATTAGCTCAAAAGTTCCGCAGATTTATGATTTATGTACACTCCAAAGGAATGATAGTAGATGATGAATATGTATTGATGGGTTCTGCAAATATCAACCAGAGATCTTTGAGTGGTTCAAGAGATACAGAAATTGCTATGGGAGCTTATCAACCACATTACACATGGGCCAAAAAGGAGTCTCATCCACATGGCCAGGTTTGGAGTTAGATTTATTTCTTACCTTTTACCCTCCTCTATAAAGATAGCACAAGCTGTGATCATTTGCATTTGAAAAAACCTCAAACAACTCTGTAGCTCGTAAAGTAGTTGAAACTTTTCGAACTAGTAACATGTTAAGTATTAGTAGAATCACCGTTATGTTACAGTTTGTTTTGTCAAGATGAGTGAAAAGGTGTGTGTCACTCATGTAGGGGCTCGCAGTCATATAACCTTATAATCCATGGAAATGATTTTTCTTCTTCTTTTTTCTTGCATTCAGGTCTATGGTTATAGGATGTCACTGTGGGCTGAACATCTTGGTGGAATTGAAGATGGCTTCATGGATCCACAGACTATTGAATGTGTTAGACGTGTTAACAAGATAGCTAGACGCAACTGGCAAGCGTTTGTAGAAGATGAATATAAGCCGATGAAAGGGCATTTGATGCAATATCCAGTTCATGTAAGTAAAAATGGAGAAATCACATCACTGCCTGGATTTGAGTGCTTCCCTGATGTTGGAGGTAAGATTCTTGGGGCACCAACCAATCTCCCTGACGCCCTTACCACGTAACAACTCATATATATAGTAGCACAACTGGAAATGCATATATTGTGCATCTGAAGTTCCAAGTAGTACTAAAGCAAATCCAAGGAACATGAATTCCAATCTCTGCCAGGCTGATGATTAGAGATGTATAAGGCTCCATCTCCTCTGTGATGGGAAAGATTGTTTAGGTTGGAAAATGTCATTTTACATAGGAGTTAAGTTACTCCATCAATGATATTTTTGTGTTAGTACTATTTTGACAATTTTTATGAACACTACTCAAATTATTCAACAAGTAGTTGAAAGATAGTACTAGTAACATTCTTTTTGAAGTCTTTCTAATTCTTATTCAGTAGTAGTATTTTGTATGCATTCATAATACAGTCGTACGATAATATCATTGACCCGAAATAATGAAAAAACTCTATGACAAGTACAACATGATCATCAAATTAGTTTCTGAATTTCCAATCTTCATATTCTATTATAAGGGAGTAAAGCACCTTTTGCCAGCAATAACATTAAATAAAGTTGTATATATAGAAGTGCTATGGAGAAAGAATCTGTTTGGAATCAAGACAAAAAGAAAAAGTCAAAACTAAATAGTCAGTTAATTGTTCATGACGGTTTAAGAAGTAAAACTAATAAGGAGTTATATTGGAAATAGTGAGAAAGTTATCACACAAGGACCGCATAGCGCAGTGGATTAGCGCGTCTGACTTCGGATCAGAAGGTCGTGGGTTCGACTCCCACTGTGGTCGTTTTTCTTCTTCTTTTCATTCTCATGAAAATCAGAGGAACTTTAAATAAATTTTTTTTTTTTTCCCTTTGTCCGGCTACTGAATTTGTATTTTATGTATCAAGAAAAAGATCCAAAGAAATCAAATAATTGATTTGTCTTCTTTTCTATGAAAACCAATCACTCAACATATTGGGTGTGTTCGGTAGGGAGGAAAACATTCTCCTTTTGGTCCTATCAGATTATTGCTAAGTTTTAATTTTAGTCTTTGTGATATTTGACTAAGCATATTTAACTTTTATTTAATTGAAGTTTATACTTTTAATCATTTTGCTTGTGAATGTTTACAAATTTAACATAATTATTGATCGTTCCATCACGTAATTACTCATGTGTTTTGTTAAAAACTTGTATTGTTACTCCATATTAAATGGTAATAAAGTTCAAAAGGAGTATAAGTGTAACATACTTCTTACGTAAAGGGACCAGAATGCAAGTTCCAGTTAATTGAAGATTGAATGTACTTTTTTTGGATTTTATAAGGATCAAAATTAGAATTTATTAATAAATGAGGGATTAAATTGTTATTGTCCCGAGATAAATATATGTATATATATATGTAACTGGAGTAACTGGTAAAGTTGTTGTCATGTGACCAGGAGGTCACGGGTTCAAGCCGTGGAAACAGCACTTTGCAGAAATGTAAGGTGAGGCTGCGTACAATAGACCCTTGTGGTCCGGCCCTTCCCCGGACCCCGCGCATAGCGGGAGCTTTAGTGCACCGGGCTGCCCTTTTTTATATATATGTATTTATTTATATTATTATAAAAGCATGAATAACAATGTTGGTTAACCAAAATATCCTTCAAATGTTGAACGACTTTTATACCTCTAAATATTTATATAATGTAAGGATATTATTATAAATTTTTAGATCACATTTTTTCTAAATACTTATGCGTACCAATACCCAATCCTACTTTCCCTGAATTTACCTTCCAAAATCCCAAAATTTTAGGAGATTTTTTTCCCCAAAAATATTACCTAAAGCTTTTTTTTTGGTCTAGATACTTTTATATTAATTAATATTCACAACTAAGGGTTAACTGGGATTCTAACCCAGTAGAAACATTACAAAAGTAGTGCATAGTAGCAGGAGCAGTCACGAGTCACGACAAAGGAGTATAACTAAACAATTGGACCTTTTAAGTTTGTATTGGTGCTCCTCCGTCTCATATTAGTTGGTCATTTTTTTTTTTACACATATATTAAAAATTATACATAAAAAGATGATTTTACTAATTCACCTTTTAAAAAATTTCTTGAAACTTTATAAACAAGTGTGAACACTTTCAAAAAGAATTAATTGCAAGGGTAATATGAGAAAAATTTAATTATTGTTTTCTTGATTTAGTAAGGTGGCCAACTAATATGAGATAACTATTTTTAATAGAGAAAAATTTTCAAATAGCAAACTTGAGCCCATAATTAAGGAGGAAATAACACAACTTCTCTTATTACAAGAGATAGCAGTTTGTAAGCTAAAATATTGCTATTTTTTTTGTATTTAAAGCTTTAACGGGCAAATACAAATACAAATTGAGGGGTGTTGAGTGATTTAGCTGGATTGTTACGATTAAAAAGGAAAGGATCTTTAATGAGCAGATTTCTATCCTTATATCACGCGATTGATCTGAATTTTTTAGATTCCATTTCCAAATGAGGAACTTTAAGGAAAATTATTCAACAACAAAATCTCTAATCTAAAATTCAATATATTGACAACATGAATCAATTTGTAATTTTTTTACAAGTCTGTGTTGCAAATATTATTTATAAAAGATAGATATTATGTATTTGACCTTGAGTAATATGTATTTATATTCATTTGTTACATACAATATGTATTTATATTGAATTGTATGTATATATATACAATTCAATATATATTCATTTACTTATGTACAATATGTATTTGACCTTGAGTAATATGTATTTATATTCGTTTATTTACATATAATATGTATTTGTATTGGCATTGCATATAATTAAGAAGATAAAATACATTTGTATTTTCATTGTATATATAAAACCAGTCAAAAAATATAAATTATTTGTGTTTTGTATTCAGATTGTGTTTCAAATACATTTTGTACTAAAAAATACATTTGTAGAGTGTCAAATCTACAAAAAGATAAATACATTTTGTATACAGAGAGTAAACATATGTACTTGTGTTTAAGTGAATGTATCATATCAACAAAATACAAAAAATACATATCGTTGAATGTATCATTTGACACAAATATATCAACAAATACAATTCGTATCATGAATACAAATACAAGTATCAAAAAATACAAAAATAAAAACAATCAAATACAGATATACAATTAAAATACATATATGCAGTCAGTCAACTACAAAATACAAATACAAAATAAATCAACAGTTCTTTGTCAATTTTTTTTATTTCTTTTCCAATCAAATCAATAGTTCAAATTCCTTTTCAATTTCAAATTTCTGCCTTCAAATTCATCGTTAACAGTCAAATCTTCATCCAATTTCACCATTGATGTGTCTCAAATTACTTTTTCAGATCTATACTTACTCATATCTTCATCCAATTTCACCATTGACGGGTCTCAAATTACTTCACCATTGATGGGTCTCAATTTCACCATTGATGGGTATGAATATTACTTACTCAGATCTTCATCCAATTTCACTATTGATGGGTCTCAAATTACTTCACCATTGATTGGTCTCTATTTCACCATTGATGGGTATAACTATCAACAATCGCCCAATTATCATAGCTAACATTCCTTTTCTCAATCCGAGTAAACAACACATCTACTAGCAAACATGTTTTATAGAGCTCCACAATAAATAAATTGTGAACTTATCAACGTCTAGAATAAGAGTAGTAGATACAAATGTTATAGTGAACAATCGTTGATCCCTGTTATCTTCGATACACAAATGGAGAGTCAGATCTAGTAGTAGCCACAAAGATGAAATACAAAAAAAAAAAGAGATAAGAAAGAGAAAAAAAGAGAACAAGAGGGAGGGAGAAAGAGAGAGAGGGGCAACGAGAAAGGAGGAGATGGCGAGAGAAGGGAACAAAATTGGAGGAGAGGAAGGAAAGTGGCGAGAGAAGGAGTGATAGAGAGAAAAGGGAGAAGGAGGTCCCTCAGATCCCAACTTGATATCAGGAAGAGATTGGTACTCTTCTAATTGTATTTGGACTGGTATATGGGTCCAAGCAAAATATTATTATTTTTGCTTTAGATCGTAATTATTTTAAAGTGTTGTTATGAATCGTAATTATAGGTCCAAATTTGCTATTCTCTATAGTTTTCCCTTTTTAATATAGTGATCAACTAATATGGGACAAAGAGAGTATGTATTTACAATTCCAATTCAAATTATATGTTTTTTAATTTAAAATTATTTGAGACAAACATTGTCCTCATATAAAAGGAGTAAAAAAAAATCTTTTTTATAATAAACATACAAAACCTCCGAAATGTGGTTCACTTTTTCATCTTTAAAAATTAAAAATACCTTTTGTATTGGACATAATTATCATTTTGATTATTTTCTTAATAATTAGGACTTTTGGAATCAGCTATTCTTTTTATTATTAAATATTTATTTATTTGAACTATGTAGAAACTCTTAATATTTTGTGTTTCCAATGTAATTAGGGAATGAATTGGCCAATGGAGAACTATTTCTATTTGTAAATTGGTTTTTTAAAAATTAAAGACTACTAAATTTTTTTCTATAACAATCGTGAAATAGTTTTTTTATGGAGGTGTTTTGTTATATATTTGAAACACTCTCTTTATTTTCACGAGATAGGAATAAGATCTACACACACTATATATTTTTTTTCAATTTCATGAGAATACATTGAATATGTTATTATTATTATTATTGGTATGTTTGTCCATATATTTCAAAAAATAAAAGAATTCTCTATACACAAAGAAAAGAATCAAGTACACTAATATAAACCATAAATACTTATATCGATTTAATTTATTATTAAGGAAAGTGATATATTTAAGTGGTTAACTTATCTATGTAATGGATGCTTGAGAACATGTATAAGAGCTTTTTCAAAATTTTGGGTAAAAAATGTCTAATAGAAATACTTTATTATATATTCAGGTGCTTAGTCAAAACATATCATAGTTCGAGTGTCTAAATAAAATTTACTGACATCTTTAAGGAATTGTCGATGTATTCCTTCTTAAACTATTGAGGATAGTTAGTTCCAGTAAGAAAATTATAAATTAACTAAGACAATGCTAAAATTAAAATCTTAATATTATAGATGGGAGGCTACGTGCGAAGCACGTACATAGAGACTAGTATATATATATATATATGCATACCGTAAGTTTGTAGCTTTGTACTTACTATTTAAAGAAATGAGCTACGAAAATGGCTCTATAAGCATTAATTTGATTATGATATCAAATGGATTAAATAGTTAGCACTAGACTTGAGTTGATCACATCACCACATACACACTATCCTTACACATACGACATAACTGCTTGAATATTTCTGATGTATAATTTCAAATTTATTAGGCTATGTTTTGCTGAAGTCATTTTGTATTTGGATGATCATGGATTTTCGTGTTACATTAAGTTACTTATTCGACTAGTCATGGTTGTTAACATTCACTTAGTTCTTATTGTTTTATTGTTGTTACACTTGCTTATTCATTGTACTCGGCCACGATTCGCTCATAGTTAGGAGGATCAAACACCTCGCCATTTTCTCAAATTTGTTCCTTATCTTTGTCTTGTGGATTTACTGTGTGTTTCCTTTAAGATTATTTTCTTTTGCAAATTACGTCCCTAACAATGAAACTAAAGCCGTAACGCGTGCTCTTGATCCACAAACAAATCTAACTGTCCCAAATCGGCGGTAACAACAACTAGACCAGAACAAACTGCCAAGGCCAGTACTAGAGTGTACACCTCACATGTGTCCAATTCAGGTGCGTTGACATGTAAAACAGAGTTATACACAGTACTGGAGGATGGAGATGAATATTAAAAACTTAAAGTAGTCTTAAACTATGTTAGGAACTACAACCATTGAAACTTGGTCGTCTTGCACCCTAATTTGAGAAGCGTAACACAAATTTTCAGCTTCAACTACAAGCCCCTCGATCAGTATGGTGGTATAAGTAAGTTTTACCAATGCCTGAGATTAGCATTTCCTTTGGGGTCGGCTATATGAATTTTCTGAATCTATTCCTTCTTCTTTTTTCGTGCAGACGACACGGGGATATTTTATGGGATTCAACATTACAATGACATGTTGCTACAAGTAGGTGGAAGTGGGCTTGTGCAAAGTGAGTTGTTAATGCACAAAGATGCAGGAATGGATGTTTTCAAGAAAGATTTCATTCAATGGACACGATTGTGTTATGCCTCCAACTGATGAATATTCAAGGCTTCCAAATACTAGTCAATTTTTGTCTCCTTCAATAATTACCATCATTGTTTTGATATTAACAATATAAGTCAAAAAGCAGTTATATCAAGCTCATTACTCTGTAGTAATGAAGCAAATCCAAGAACATGAATTCCAAAATGGACAGTCCATTATGCTTCTCTGTCAGGGTGATGATTAGAGATGTACGTATAAGGCTCCATCTCCTCTGTGATGGGAAAGATTGTTTAGGTTGGAAAATGTCATTTTACATAGGAGTTACGTTACTCCATCAATGATATTCTTTTGTATTACTATTATTTTAACATTTTTTACGAACACTACTCAAATTATTTAACAAGTAATTGAAAGATAGTACTATAGTAACATTTTTTTTGAAGTCTTTCTAATTTTTATACACTAGTATTTTGTATGCATTCATGAAGTGGAGGAAGTACTAGTAACATTATGGATTCGTTTTTCTTGTGTTTTTTTTCATGAAAAAAAATCAGAGGAACTTTACCTACTCACATATCTCTTTTTTCTTTTTTTCCAAGGCGGCTATTGAATTTCTATTTTATTTGTCAAGAAAAAGATCCAAAGAAATCAAATAGTATTTGATTTGTCTTCTTTTTCATGAAAACCAAACCACTCAACATATTGTGTCACCTAGCAGTTGCACTTTTCCTATATCTCTACTGGCTATCTCAACCTACAATTACTGTGATTCACATCAACTCAAATATAACAACTATGGATTAGTTATGTATCTCTCTATTAATTTTTTGAGTCCAACAACTATATCACAATTCACATACTTAATAAATTATTATTATCGTGCTATGACTAGTCGTTGCTATACAATAAAAAAGAGATATTTCAATTTCACAGAGACATTAAATTCTTATGAACAATCTGATGCTAAAATTTATATTGTCTCGTTTTTTATTCAAGTTACTTCACTCTACGCCTTGTACCAAACTTCGACGGTTTTGTATTTGCAAGAAGATTGGGGACAAATCCTAAACATCATCCTTTCTTTACTTTACGTTCACTTGATGTCGCTAATGTCATTTTTTCGGATTGTTATTAGCATCCACAATAATTACATAATATGATAAAAATCCATGGTTCCATGGAATCTGATGAAATTCTTACTATTTTATTGCTCCAATACAAAATAAATACTATCTTTTCATTACTAATGACCACAAAAAAAAAAAAAAACTAAAACAGGAAAACTTTGTAGTCCATCCGTCCAACAATACTTGTTCACTATTGACTTGACATACATGTTAAGAAACAATAAATAATATGTTACCCTTTGAATATAATTAATTCAATGATTTAAAAAATATATTGGGTAATGACTATAATTAATATCTAAGGGTAAAATGGGTAAATTTATCCATTGATTTTCCAAATTGGACAAGTATTATTGAACATCTATTTTTAGTAACATACAAGTATTGTTGGACGGAGGGAGTAGTAACGTAAGAAATCTTTTGGTGTGAGGTATAAGGTATAATGATCCCGGGATAGAATTCATGATTATTTTATTCTGCGTTTGTTTGAGGTATTAGTTAGTCCGAAGATTATTTATCCTACCATTTATACCATAGTGATGAAATAAATTATCCCATATATATGATATAATAATTTATCTAAAATAATTAATCTCGAGATAACTTGTTCCCATCTAAACGACTCCCAAGTGAACTAAAGAACTAGAGAAAGGTCAACACCTTTTCTAAATGTGGGGACAAATTGTAAGAATAAATAAACAAAACTAATGGGGCCTTCCATTTGGAAGGAATAAAATAAAATTTACGCAAATTATTATGAATGATAATAAGAGTTGTGTTTGCGTAACCCTCAATAACAAGCTCCACGCCTGAAATTCTCACTCTCCCTTTTTGTTTTTTTCCCCCAAAAAAACGTTTTCAGTATATGGAAGATCTTGAAGAAGACGAAGAAGGCGAAGCAGCAGAAGGAGAGTCTGTTCCCTTCATTCGTTGAGAACAATAATCAAATGGAAATGGCCTAAATCGCCCAACCCCATAAATTGTTTTTGTTTGTCATTATATATACATCTTTTGTTTGCGTCAAGAATCTAAAAAGGGGGTGAGAGTGAGAGAGCTTTAAGGGGGTTTATTATTGAACTGGGTTTGATGGGGAAGGGTCAATTCTCGATTCGCCGGAGGAAGAAAGGGTTGCCGTCGTTGCCGTTGCCGCCACCGCCAGTGGGAAATGGGGAACCCTTGACTCCGGCGGGTACTGGTGGTAAAGCGTCCAAGAAGAAGGTCGGTGGGGCGAGGCTTTGGATGAGATTCGATAGGTGGGGTCAATCGGAGTTGAATGAGTGGGATAAGAACGCTATAATCAAGCGTGCTGCTATTCCTGCTAGGGATTTGAGGATTCTTGGCCCCATATTCTCTCACTCCTCAAGCATTCTTGGTAATAATAATAACCCCCTTGTATCTCTATGTTTTTTAACTGCTTATCAATCTTTTGATGTGTTTCCAATGATAACAGTAACTATGTGTCAATCCAGAACTAAGTTGGGTCATATATGATATTTTCTTGATAAGTAAATATATTGTGAACTCCATTCGTTTATGGCACTATTTTGTTGTTGTTACTCTTCCTATAATTAGTTGCTATGTTTTCTTCATTGCCGTTGTCCCTTTTCAATACCTATTTTGATTTGCTGTACTCGAGCCGAGGGTCCTCCGGAAACCGCCTCTCTACCTCCTCAGACCCCACTTGTGGGATTTCATTGGGTATGTTGTTGTTGTATTGTGAACTCCATTCGTTGTCTATGATGATATTTAAATGAATCTTCAATATCCATATCGGTTAATTTAGACTCGTTTTGGCATGCAATCGAAGAATTGGAGTGTCAAGCTGCAGTTTTGGTGATCGTTGGGTTTGGGCTCTCTACTTTCATGCTTTATTCAAGCCTAGAGTCCCTTCTAAATCCATGAACTATTCTACTTGCTTTTCTATTACTATTGAATACTGTGCTTCAGTCCCAAACAGTTGGGGTTATATGAGTCCTTGGTTATATTTGGATTCATTTAGTACCAATACTCAATAATTCATCTATAGGAAGAAATTGTCTTTTAAGATAAGATAGGGGTGTCTCTCTACATTTACTACTGACTGTTTGCTTAGTCTAATAAGCGGAAAGTTAAATGGATGTCTAGTCAATCCTGCTTCGCTTAGACCATAGTGTTGCGTGTTAAAGAAACAAGCTGCTTTGTGGTATCTTCTTTGCATCTTTAATTCATGTTTCTAAAGCACTTAGGTTAACCTAAATTCTTAAGCTGTCATTGAACTCTTTAGGTTGTTTAGCCTGCATTACAAATGAGGAAGTGTCTTTCTATATACTTTGTCGTATGATCCTGTTACCAAAAAATTAAAGCAATGTAATGTGCTGCCTTTTTTATTCTTCGACATAGATTGCTGAAAGACGTTTATTTTCATTGATTGAATGGGTCTTCCTATTGGTTCTTTAAAGTTTCCTATGATTGATGCTATTTGACCCATCACTTCTGTTTTTCGAAACACCGTGTTTCGTCTTGCTTTCACTGACAGCCACCGTTGGTAATTATGGCAACGTGTACCCTTCCTTGAGAGGAGATTAGCCTATTCATTTGAAGTCATCAATGAACTGACATCCTTTATCACTCACTATAAATTCCTTATAGCTGGATCCTCATGGAAAATGAATTTTCTCAATGACAAGGTTGCATATTTTGTAGGACTTTGAGGCTTTCTTACTAAAATAAGGGAGATTCGCTTTTTCCCCCTTCTCCTTCCTATGTAAAATCGGTAGTGCTTGTGGTGGTTAGATGACTGGTTTTGAGATAGTTTGCAGGGGTCCATTTTTCGGCTTGTAGGTGGATTCCAATTCTTGTATGTCCTCTTAGAAGAAAAAAGTCGAGGATGCAATACTGGTTTTAACAATTATATTTAAGGTTCACAATTTTACCATCCCAAAATTGACAGGTAGACTTTTGGGTGGTTTCATTAACCTGTTTAAAATCTATTCAACTGCCGGTCCTTAGAGGGGTTTTCCTATATATTTGTGGCTCTTGTTCTATATCTTTACTGAAACTTGTATGTGCAGCTCTTATTCATTCATATATCCTGAGTATGTTGGAGCAATTTTTACCCATAAATTGCAAATTCAGCACCGACCAAAAAAAAGTTGCAAATTTAGCCATTCAGAGAACCTGTTAATTGCTGATTAGCTCTGTGTTTATCAGTGTGTGTATCTTGCTAGAGCACAATGGACTCACTACGATCGAGGTTCTTTCTTGTGTCTGCTAAATATTCATGTTGAAAGTTCTCTTACTGATTGTCTTCGGTTTAATCTTTTTCCTCACTCTTATTTCCTCATTCAGGGGAAGAAGATTATTGATGTACTGCATCTTGCTTGTAAAGAGTGCCTGTGCTTTGAATTCATTTGATTGTGGTTCTTTTTGGTTTCTGGGAGTATCCTTATTAAAACTGATTTTGATTCGCTTCTCACAAAATAATAATAATCTGATTTTGATTTTGTTTCTGCATGACAATTCAAACTAGGATTATAAATTGGGATGGAAGGAGTAATATGTAACATGGGGGTGCTCCTCTATCCTGATGTTCTAGCTAAGAACCCAAATAATGGAATTGATTTATACATTGGTTTTATTCCTCTTTTTTTGTGATAACCGTGGTGTCCGGCCAGCTTGAGCGCACCTCGACTAATTCCACGGGATAACTGCCACCTCCCACCAGCAACAAGTCTCAGGTAAAGAAATCACCTAGTGTTTTTATCCCCGCTGGGATTTGAACCTGAGACCTCATGGTTCTCACCCACTTCATTGACCACTAATTTTGAACCACTAATTTTTGGAATCCTATCTGAACCTTCCTTTATCTTTAGCTTAACTGTTGGAGGCTTAACCATTACATTTAGCTTAACTGTTGGAAGGTTTTGTCATAATACATGTGTATCTCTTACCATTTTCTTGTGCCTAGCAGAATGCTTAAAAGAAAGAAATGTGATGTTGGGTTTCGAGGAATTGAAAAGCTTCTTTCTGTTAACCTGCAGCAAGGGAGAAGGCCATGGTTGTCAATTTGGAGTTTATAAGAGCCATAATTACAGCTGAAGAGGTTTTGTTGCTTGATCCTTTACGTCAAGAGGTTCTTCCGTTTGTGGATCAACTGAGACAACAACTTCCTCACAAAAGTCTTTCAAAAGTTGATGGGACTAGCGCTGAACAAGACAATGAAGGACACTTTCCAAATACTGGACACTGGTTACCTGTTCCAGAAGCTGTTGAAGGTCTGCAGGCTGAGCTACCATTTGAGTTTCAGGTGCTTGAGATTGCATTGGAGGTTGTTTGCACATTCTTAGACTCTAGCGTAGCGGATCTGGAGAGAGATGCTTACCCAGTTCTGGATGAACTGGCCATGAATGTTAGCACGAAGAATCTTGAACAAGTGAGAAGTTTAAAAAGCAATCTAACCCGATTACTTGCCAGAGTGCAGAAGGTATTCTTATCTGTTTTTCTTTTCATGTTGCTATTGTTTCCCAGTTTGAGCAACACCTTTCTGCGCAAGGCAGATAATGAATAGATTTCAATGCTGAGGAGTTCATGTTTGGCTTATGGAAATTTCTTTGACCAGGAAGAGAACTTATTTAACTACTGGACATGTTATCATCATCTCGAATGCGGACTTACCACTAAAACACTTTGTACTCATTGTGTTATGAATTATTGGGTGAACAACTATTGGAACTAATTTTGTATAGTTTAAACTTCATTAGCAAACCATATTCATTTTTTGTTTGATCGGTAAAACCATGTTCATTTTTATAGCCCATGTGGCTCACTTTAAGTTAATCTTCTTGATTCTGCCGCTTTAAGTCATGAGTTAATCTATAGTGCATTATATTTGCCTTATGCTGGACCAGATTTTGCCTAAAGTGATATTTTCTTCCGTGACACTTGTCTGTGCTCTGATTATTCTGTGTTATGCTTACAGTGGTAAAGATTTTCTATGATAGGTTAGAGACGAAATAGAACACCTTTTAGATGACAACGAAGACATGGCACAATTGTACTTGACTAGGAAATGGATTCAGAATCAGCAAACTGAGACTCTTTTGGGAACTGTTGTTTCAAATAGCCTTGTTCCTGCTGCACCGAATCTTCGTAGACTTAATTCAGCCAGAAGCAGAAGTGGAAGTATGGTGAGCAACCATTTTAATTACTATGATGTGGAGGATCTGGAGATGTTGCTCGAGGCCTACTTCATGCAGTTGGAAGGCACTCGTAACAAGATATTATCTGTAAGTATTTTCTTCTTAAGAAAAACTAATAATCGGACATTTTATGTTGGTAATGGCATAGACTTGTCACTCCCCTTTCCTGTTGACAGTTGTCATCCTTTCATTTTCCTTATTAGTAATGAATGATAAGCACACAATAGTAGGATGTTATAACTTTTTTTGATGACCGTGGTGTCCGGGCCAGCTTTCGCGCACCTCGACTAAATCCACGGGATACCTGCCACCTCCCACCAGCAACAGGTACCAGGTAACTCTGTCCACCAAGGCTAGAACAGATGGGAAGAATCACCTAGTGTTTTTGCCTCCGTTGGGATTTGAACCTGAGACCTCAAGCCTCAGGCCTCATGGCTCTTTATAACCCACTTCATTGACCACTAGGCCACACCCTTGGGTGCTAGGATGTTATAGCTTTTAATGAAATGATTCTACTTTTAATACAAGTTGCAAAGATCATATAGAGAAAAATGAAATATGGCATTCATACTTTTAAGGGAACTCTATTTTGCCACTTCAACTAGGATTCCTTAATGATATTAATCTTGATTTAAATATCCTTATATTAAATGATTCCGTGTACCCTTAATGCCTCATTCTTTATAAAGAGTTGGGTTCTCCTTGCTTCTCGGTCATAAGCTAAGTCTTCCTCAATAACCGATCACTTTGCAACATATTCCGGTAACATAGTAAGCTAAGGAAAGCTTTCGAGACTGAAGAAAGAAAAGAATTCAAACAATAGTTTTCTCTTTCTTACTTTGATGTTGCAATACCTTGCTAATTCCAACTGCAGATATACAGCTCTCCGTTTAGTCTACTGCCTTCGTTTTTTCCCTCCTTTTCTTTTGTTAAAATTCCTCTTGGGCCACTACAATAGTCAGATGAGATAATGTGCAATGCCCTGTTTCCTCTCTATCTCTCTCAAGTTTTTTCTTCGTTTGGAAGGAAGACCGTGGAAGGGACTGGGTTACGACTTACGAGGAACAAAGCGTTCTCTAGAAGAAACCCAATATCCTCTACCAATTAGTAAAGATGAATTAAGTTCATGTACAATTTGTGAACTCTCTTCTTGAGTACGAGTCCAATTGTGAACTTTTTCCTCTTACTTTCTATAACCCTTGTGTTATCTTGGTCTGCATTTGGAACATGCCTGTGATCTTTCCCATTTCGTTCTGCATTCTTCAACCCCCTGTTATTGTATATTTGCAGGTCCGTGAGTACATTGATGACACCGAAGACTATGTCAATATCCAACTGGACAATCAGCGTAATGAACTTATTCAGCTGCAGTTGACACTGACAATTGCGTCATTTGCTGTAGCTGTGGAGACGCTGATAGCTGGTTGGTTTGGGATGAATATACCTTGTACCCTATACCACACGCACGGGGTATTTTGGCCCTTTGTGATATGCCTGACAGCAGGTTGTATAATGCTCTTCCTTGTTATTCTAGGATATGCTAGGTGGAAGAAGTTGCTTGGATCATGAAATCCTCTATTCTGTCAAAATTGTATTAATGCAAATCAAATCCATGGCTTAATTTTTCTCCATAAGTTATACATTCACTCAGAAGTGTTGTTATACTTGCCCCTTTGCCAATGTGAGTTGGAAGTGGGAAGTGGGAAGGGAATATATATTGAAAGGGTATCACAGGGGACATACTCTTTCCTTGAGAAAAACTCATCGGTCCTTTATGATACGAACCTCGGATATATCGTATACTGATAAAGTATCATAGAATACATTCATTCCTTGAAAAGCACTCCTTAACAGCTCCTTATGAGTGTTTGGGCTGATAGTAGCAGCAGCCATAGCCCATTGGGTCCAATTGCTTGTTTTTGGGCTGATAAACTTGTCCAGTCTATTGAATCATGAACTAGTTATACAAGACTATATTATTATGTGATCAATAATAATGTGTCTTCTTGAGCGAGTGAAATGCTTCACGGATGTGGAGCACGAAAACAGAACTTTTTGCTTTTCGTTTCCTTCCCTCGCTTACGGTTACTTCCAATTCCAACCAACTTCTAGTTAATGCACTGATAAGAACCCGACAATCCCTTTCGTCTGGCATGTACTCTTGGGACTCCTCCGAGTATGACAAAGTGAAAGGAGACAAGACTTACCTCTCCCTACTTTGTCAATCACAACTGCCTCGTCCATTCTATTCTATTCTTCAAAGCGTGTAGATAGAAGACTTTTTTTTGGACCGTCTTGTTTTTAGGTCTCCACAGCCTTCCGGGGTTCTCCATTCTTCAAAAGCTTCTACTTTCCCACGTGTACGCAAGCTTGTGAATAGTTTCTGCAATCACTCTATCTAATTTAGTAAACCGGTTGAATAAGTCAAATAATTAACTTTACTTTCAAGTGTAAATTTAGTTTTAATTTTTTTACTTAAAATTCAAAACTATTAAGTACCTTTACTATACAATATTATCATGAGTAGGTTCTCATTTTAAAAAAAATGAATTTGATTTTCATTCATTTACAGAAGGTGCTATGTGAGTTTTTATACTAATACATGGATAAATACCCACATTATACAAATCATTGATACTTGTCTTAGTTTAGCTTTTAACCCCAAAACTTAACCTCCAATAATTGGTGTTATTGCTTTTTGAAAAGGATACACCCATGAATGGTCCAACACCTCACTGACTGAGAATTCACCCCTTTTACACTTTCCCAACCTACATTTTATAAAGATTGTACTTTGTGCTTGTGGCTAAATCATTATTAAAGAATTTTCGACAATTCTCAATCAACATATGCGATTTATTTCTGTAAAGATTATAATGTACACAAAGACTTTTTACCTTGAGAATGGAATGAGTGACATATTTGGCGAACAGAAGCAAAAGTGGAACTCGAATATTGATATATTCATTATTCCATCGAGAGAAAGGAGACAAACTAATGTTATATTTATATCTTAAACTGGACACGATGAATATTTTCTGAGAAGTTGTTCATTGCCCATATAAAAATAAAATAAAATATAGAGTACATATTTCTTACACTATTAAAGAAAGGCTTGTTATTGAGGAATATAATGTGGGACTGTCACAATGAGCTGTATGAATTCTGTCACATACCACTAGTTGGGTGAGTGACTAATTAATAATAATGAGCTATCCTCATGACAAATAATTGTCACATTTTTTAACGACAATAAATATAATGAAAATCCCAAAAATAAATCATGAAAATCATTGATGCAAGCGTTTATCATTATGTATAATTATATGATATTCACTTACTCGGCTAATGTAAATTCTCATCATGTAAAATTTATTTTCATTTTAGAGTCGATTTTCAAACCTTTGATTAAAAATGACAGGTTTTATTCATCCTACTGCATTCAATAATTTATCATTACCAATTAAATTACGAACACATAAATATTGAATTACGTATAGAAGCAAAAAGGAAACATTTTGCTTTTGGGGATAAGTTTATTCCTATCATGATGATCTACGATATATTTCTTTCTTTTAATATAATTTTTAAATATATGCAGTTCTTTTAAAAAATAATCATGGATATGTTGTAAAAATAAATCTAACAATATGTTTAATTAAGTTGCAAAAATTGATTAAACTAGCATTACGATAAATGAACCGTGATAAATAAGTCAAGACAAATGTAGTAATAGAAAAACTACATTTATAAAAAATATTACTTTTTTATAATTAGAAATAACTTTAAGTTTAATATTTTCCTTTTATCCTTAATAATAAATTATTTACAGGCAAACAAAAATTAATTTTAGATTATAAAATTTAATGTCAAGTGAAACGGTGTGACGTGAATTGTTTGAGAAATATGAGAAAGTATTGGGGGAGGGAGTATATATGGAGAAGTAAGGAAAGCAATAAAACAGCTCATTTTGGGCAGTATCCCTTTTTCAACGAGAAAGAAGAAGATTTGTCAATAAGAAGAATAAGAAGAAAAAAGATTCTAAATAGATAGATAGATAGATACCTTTGCAGCTAAGAAATCTGAGGCTTCCGAATTTGATTGAAAATCACATTGCAAATATCTTCATTATCAATCAAGGTAACAAATGATAATATCTTCCTATTTTTCGTTAATTAATTTCTTCTTTTTTTGTTTTTGTTAATTTGATTTCAAGTCATTTGTTTGATTGCTATGAAAATGGGAGCAAAAAGTAGACGAAGAAAAATCTGGATTGATTCTTTTTTTTTTTTTTGGCGAAAATTGATCAAAACTAGGGAGACTATTGTATGAGGTCTGAGATTTGTGGAAGAGCATTATTTTTTCGATGTTTTTGATTTTCTAATAATTTTCTTCTGATGAAATGGGAAAAAGGAAAAAAAGGAAGATTCAAAATATACATATTTTTGATTTATGGAAATAGCAATTTTCTTTATTCTCTAGTTAAGATGAAAAAAAATATATATATGGAAAGCAGGCTTTGATTTTTTACTTAGTAGAGGTTTGATGATCAATTTGGCAGTTAAGGTTGGGTACTCGTGGCCTGCAGAGAGATTCCTGCCACAGTTTCTAGCCTTTTGATTGTTCAAATTTACGTAAAGAATGGAATGTTTCAGATTGCCCATGGAAAATAGATGAAGTTGCTAAGAATAATTTATTGTGCTATTGTTGTAACATATTCAATTGTTTGTGTGCACTTTCTCAAAGCTAAAATAGGGGGAAAGAGCTTAACTTTGTGCCCCACCTGGGAATTTCATGAATGCATTAAATGTTGCATCCTTTCCAGGTGGTATATGTCAAATAGTGAGCATCTGCAACCCAGATTTTCTTTTCCGACTTCTCAAAATTAGAATCAAACCACCTCTTACATAGTCTGTCCTGAACGTGTGCAAGAAGCCCCTAGCTAAATAGATGATTTACAGAGTCTTTCTCTTCCGAAAAGAGACACCAGCAATTTCCAATCTTTTTTGCTCCCTTCCTAGATATCCCCGAGATAAATTTGCTTTACTAACTGCTTCCAGCCTGAGAAGCATACTTTTAACTGACTTATTAAAACAACCTACTTTTAACCAAATCTTCATGGTGAATTCATGTTGTTGGAGTCATGTTGTGGGAAAAGAATGTTTTAACCATTGCCAATACTAGTCAAATGATGTGATAAAACTAAGGGGTGTCAGAAATGATGTCCTATCAAAAGTTGTTCAGTTTCTTCTGGTTTTTATGTCCCGAGTGTTAATCCAAATAAGCTAGAATCAGCGCTTCTTTGTTTCCACATAAAGTAAACTCAGGAAAAATATAGCTGCGTGTTAGAGCATAAGGAAACAATTCCTTTCCTTTTGATGCTATATTTTAATTTTTTTTTCCCTTGTTAATATTTCTGTGGTTCCCCATTTTTCGTGGTTGTTGTTGGGTGTGTCTGTGGGGAGGTTCAAGGTCTTCGTCTCATTTCCAGCATAAAATCACTTTGCAGACAGGATAGCCTAAATTTGTATCCATCAAATTAGTAAATAGCTGCAGGAAACATAATGTTTCTGAAAAGCTTTGGATTCTCTCACACTCCATGAGCCACTCATCTCATCCTCCTCCTTAGAAAACAGAAAGGAAAAAAAGAAAGAGTAATGCAAGAAAGAGCCTCCTCCCTGGAGCATGCCTCTATATTTTTGGGGGCCTGTCTCTATACTTTTGAGTGCTTTTGCAATCCCAAATGAGAAAGAAGCATTTCTTCCCCTTCGTCCCACCTCTTGGTGATAACTGTGCTCCTTCTTCACCTTCACGTCCTGGTTCTCCTCTTTCAATCATTCTTAATAACTCTGAATCCCTCAGTTGTGCTTCATGGTTCCCACCCTATAAGCTCCGGGTAAACTCTACCTTGAAATAAGATAGAAATCAATACAAGGTTTCAAAAAGCTTGCAACGCTTGAAAGTCGTGAATGATGCAAATTGATAAATCTGGCCAGATGAACAGGCTGATACCTGCTAGAGTAACAGGGGAAAGTCCCTGTATACCCAAAATATTTACCTAGTGTTTTAGGAAGGCGGGATTTTCCAGCAAGATCACAGTTTCTTTGAATTTGATGTTATCCCATTGTTAGGGCTGTTATTGCTCATATAGTTAATATGTGCAGAATGTCTAGCAGTGCCTTTTGTTGTGTCATCCCCTTTTAGTTTTATGTTTGGATTCTGACTCGCATTGATTGGAGTAGAACGTTCAGGGATTTGGTCGTGATACTTCACTTGCTAAATAATGAGATCATCTTTATCAATGGGCTGTTATATTTTTGAAGGTTTACTTATCCCACTGGTACATATATTTTGTTTCTTGTAGGAATCTTCTGTGCTTTTCAATGGCAAATTCCAAGGGGCCATGTACCATGAGAAATATGATGTACAATGGGAAGAGCTCTTTACTGCCTCCTAAAAGTCCATTTCCTAGTATGGCCCCATCATATGTCGATTATGTCCCCAGTTCTGCTGTCAACCAAAAGGGCATTATGAAACCCAGAGATGGACATTCACACCATCAGCGTACTAACTCTGAAAGCTGTCTTATAGAGGAGCAACCGTCTTGGTTGGATGATCTTCTTAATGAGCCAGAAACTCCTGTGCGCAGAGGCAGCCATCGACGGTCCTCTAGTGACTCCTTTGCATATTTTGATGCTGCTAACGCTGCAAACTTAGATTACATAGCTCAAGTTGATAACAAGTTCAGAAATATGCCTCCTATCCCTTCCTGGGGGTCTCAGGACTTCGATTATTACAAAGATGCTCGACAAACTGCTTCTTATGTCGATCCAAACTCCTTAATCCGACGTATGAATAGGGAAAAGGACGTATCTTCAGCTACAGTATCGCATATCCGCAGCCTTTCCTCTCCTGGGGAAGATCTTCATATTCAGAGGTCTGGATCACCATGCCTCCCACAAGACGGAGACAGGCCTAGATCTGCAGGAAGTGACAAGCAGGATGTAGCCGAATCTGGCCCTCCTTATCCAAAAGGGTCCGCTGAAAAAAAAGATTCTTCTCAGAGTAAGAGTTCTTCATCAGAAACTGACACAAAACGTGCGAAACAGTAAGTTCAAAGCACTATGCAACCCCTCCATACCACCCACCCTTTTCTTAAAAGAAACTTTGGGAAGGCAGAAGGGGGATATGTTTGTTAATTTGATATTTGCTTGAGAGCTTAGTTCAAGATAACTGAAATATTTGATCAGAAGATTTTCTTTTTGTGGATAACCGAGATATCCCCAAGAGCCGTGGCTCACAGTTTGAAACTTGGTGGAAAATGGGCACACCACGCCCTCTACCCTTCTCCACTTGAATACCAAAATTTTGTCTGTGGCTGGGTCCAAATGATGGCCTTTTCTATTTCATTTGTATTCCAAGTCATCGTTAATGGTGGGTGGGTAAGCAGGAGGAGATACATGTGGTTAGCGAGGTTCCTGCTATGGTGAAGTAAGAGATCTTTCACTAAAGTGGGAAAGGTCTTTGCTTTTTATCATCTTAACACATATCAAGTGGCTTTATCTAAGTTGAAATGGAGCCTTTCTTATTTGGCTGTAAATTTCTGTCAATATCTAAACTGTCCTTTTATGTTAATGTATTTTAGCATCTCAAGATCTTAGTTGGCCATTCTCAAGATGTTATTTTAGCATCTTATGTTGAAGTGCCCCCTCCCCCCCTCCAAATATGAAGCTTATTAACATTAAAAGGTATCATAAAATACAGGCAATTCGCTCAGCGGTCACGAGTCAGAAAGCTTCAATACATCGCTGAATTGGAAAAAAATGTACACGCTTTACAGGCATGTATCAGCTGAACCTTCGAAATACATACACCGGTACCTGGACATGAAATGGGTGTTGTTTGGTAAAATTGTTAATTTGACTAGTTTTTGTGATTCCAGGCTGAAGGTTCTGAAGTGTCTGCTGAGCTTGAATTCCTTAACCAGCAGAATCTTATCCTCAGCATGGAGAATAAAGCCCTAAAGCAGCGCTTAGAAAGTTTAGCTCAGGAACAGCTTATAAAGTATTGTAAGTTTCTTTATCTGTTGTCCTGAATAATTCTACTTGTTTCTAGTGCTTGTAGTCTTGGACTACTTTGATAAAGTTGATTATGCAGCAGGTCTCGTGAGTCCCAACCTTACATAGCTGGGAATTAGGTTTATCTGAAATAAGTATTATGTAATTCATTGTTTCATGGTGAATAAAACAACTGCAAGTGAGTGAATATTGGTTCAAGTGAGCTTGGAAAGTGAACACTGGTTTCGTGGAACTAAAACAGAAGTTCTAGAGTACTGTTCAATTTAATTAGCAAAATAGCAGTCTCCAGGAAAAATGGGGACAATTACTGGTCATCCCACAATACATCAATTCTTGGTAAGAAGATGGAATGATCTTGTTGTAGCCAAGGTTGTGTCCTAGGCTCCTAGCAGTAAATGAAGTGAGTGAAAACCATGGAAAACCAGGGTGAAAATCCCAGCAGAGTCGAAAAGTGCTAGGTGGTTTCTTCGGTACTTGTACCGGTGGGAGGTAGCAAGTACCCTGATGAAACAAGCAAGGTGTGCGCAGGTGGCTCGGACACCACGGTTTTTTGAAATGAAATGATCTTGCTGATAATCTAAAAGTTCTTTGAACTAATAAATTTGAAAAATTGCCTTCTTTTCCGGCTGTTTGGATAACTAGAATGGTCTTCCCTGTGATCCTGTTCTACTGTAATTATTTAAATTGTCTTATATCACTTCAAAAGCATAAATGAGCACTGAAATAAAATTGTATTTTTTAATTGGAATGATGCTGCTTGCTGGGACTTTATCTGCTTTTTAAGATGGACAATCTAACTAAGGTCAAAGCTTCTTGGGAAAAAAAGTACTACTCTTTTCCACTGCATCTGGATGACCTTAATGTGAACGGGTCCCTGTTTCCTGCTTCAAGCCTTCAAATTTGCTTACCTTTCAAAATTAACACAAGGGATGAAAGTTATCCTTATCTCTGGAGCAATCGTAGCATACATACAGATTAATGCTGAATGATTGGATGACTTTTGTGGAGTATGATATTGTTGTTTAGCATGTTTCTTTTTGATATCTTTCACATAAAAAATGATATTGTTGTGTAGCTGCTTTGCTATCACATCTCCCTTTTGCACTTTTTTGGTAAAACGGAAAATTAACTTGTCCAAATAAAGAAAGAGAAGGAATGTGGTCGAATTTGCAACTACAAGATTGCTAAATAATTGATCTTTCATTTCCCTAAGTGCCGCTTTCTTTCCTTGATTCAGAGACCTACAGGAAACTGCCTTAGTAGAATTAACTATTTTGGACATGGGAACTGTTCTGTTTTGTTGGATAGTGGTGTTTGGGTGAAGTTGAACGTTTCAGCCAGTAGTTTATTTTCATTTGTTTCATTGAAAACTGCAACTCATAAATTTTATACGCAGTGGAGCATGAAGTTCTGGAAAGAGAAAGAGGAAGACTACGAGCGTTGTATCAGCAACAACAGCAACAGCAACAGCAACAGCCACAACCACAGCCACAGAAGCCATCTTACAGCCATCGCCGTACCACTAGTAGGGATCTCGATCAACAATTTGCGAACCTCTCTCTGAAACAAAAAGAGGCCGAGCGTGATGCTGTTTCAGACAACTTCACATTTGACCGTAAAATGTAGCTATGACTTTAATCATGTCTTACTGACTGTCCCTCAGTTGACTTTGCCATGGAGTGACAAAAAAGTTCACGATTTCCATTGTGCGTGATCAAGAAGAGGTCTTGCTGCCCATGTTCTCAACTCCAACGGGTTTGTTCTTCTACTGTCTAAATTGATTCTAATTCTTGTTACAACATGTGTCTTTACATCAACATTTGTTAAGCTTTTACGCGCACCTGGTGGTCAATGCTAAAGAATAGCATGTTGTAGTTGACTCACCTGAGGTGGTTGAATCCAGCATGATACTATCTCATGTCTGTGTATGTTCGGAGTGATTAAATTCATCCGTTTCCCTTACTCTCTCTCTTTTTGTAACACTTTCCAACTTCTGATTCCTCTAATTTTATCTTCATGAATATTTTTTCTCATGAACCATGTAATGTAAGCATTGATGGAGGGGCTCATTCCTTGTTTCTTCTTGATGCAACAAAAACATTCATGTTATGTACTCCATATGTTCCACAATTTTCTAGCATTCAAATTCTTTGATATCTTCTTTTGCTACTAATATATATAAAACATAAATCAATTCATTATTTTTAACTTTGTATTTCAGCCAAACGTGGAATTAAGTATTGTCTATGGTACATCGCACTCAGGCCTAGCAAACCCTAACCCCTGTGTAAAATCTGATATTGATTTTTCATGTAAGTATTGCATTTTAAATCATGTGAGCTTTTCCCTTGTACAAGAGGGATTAATCTACCATTCAATTCAATATGAGAAATAAGAAGGAAAACCATGGAGTAAAACATGGGCATATTCATAAGGAAAAAAGGGATATACACTTGCGCAAATCAGAGATAAATCTTTCAACTTTTATAAATCCTCAAAGAAAGAAGTAGAATAAAGCCATCCCAATTGTTATCCCTGTAATCAAAACGGGAAAAAAAAACACAAATCATTCAATTCTCTGCTTTTTACGGTTAGCAGCAACATTCTTGTTCTCCAAGAAACTAATCCTGTTGTTCACAGCGTCAAGTTTCGATTCCACTAGCGTCAGAATATCTCTCTCTTCTTGTTGTTTTTCTTGTGGTTGTGATGATTCCTTGGTCTTTTTTGGGGGCTTTAGTTTTTGAGCGTAGAGATCAAGAACTTGTTTGATGGCATCCAAATTCTCAGGCCATGTCTGAAGTTCCCCTTGAGGACTCGTGATAATAGTACAGACCTTGATATCACACAGAGTTGAAAGCTCCATTGTTTTCCTCTTTATGCATTCTTTCCTCACTTGATAAGTTTTCGGATTGTTGTTCGTTTTCTTCTTGCTTTCATCTTCTTGTGCCATTGCTTGAAAAGAGAAAAGAAAAGTGGAGGAAGTGAAAGAGTCCTGAGAAGAAGAATATGCATATATAGGTCTTTTGTTTGGGTACTTTTGGTAATAGAATTAAGATACAATTACTCTTTCCTAATTTGTATAGGAATAGGATTAAATTCTCTTGGAAGGTCGGTCAAATACCTGCTAAAGTTTTAGTATGCTAAGCGTCCCGATATGGGAAAGAAATAATATTGAAAATTGTAATTGCGACTTCCTCTTGTATATTATTTCTTTCCCAAATTTATCAACGACTATTAATATTTGCATTAGGGTAAATGGGTGCGTTCCCTCTTAAGAACCTGCTAATGTAAAATGTTTTGTAAATCGTATCTTTTTTCTTATTGATGGACGACTCCATTTGAGCAAACCAAATTAACCCTGCCTAATAAATCGGGTCAATTTGGGATAATACGGTAGATAACTTTGTTAAGTAAAATATAGAAAAAGAGTCCTTTTTGGATTTGGTAAGACAACTTAGTGGTCTTTTTCTTTGATTAGGTAGATATATGTTAGGGTTTGCTCTAAATTTTCTACCTTATTTGAATTATAAAATAATTATGAGTTTTCTTTGGAAAATCTTGTTTAGGGGGAGATTTTTTTCTCATAGATTTTATGCTTTTTAATTTAGTTTTCAATATGTAGGTCAATTGACTAAACCATATCGAATAATATACTTTTTAGTATAGTTTTTATTGTCATCTGATTTATCGCTTTTAAAGGTTTGCTAATTATTAGATTTCGCATGACTCTCCCTCGAGTTCAATCCCAACAATATTTTCTTTCCTATACTTTCTCGCACATTCCTCTTGTTTATAAAGTAAAGAGAAGTTGATTTGGTTAAAGTTTGATGATTAATCAAATTATTTGAAAAAATAAATGAGAATAATTTTGAGTTGAAAAAATTGTACTACAAAAATTCTTAAGTTGATCGGCAAAGAAGATAATGAGACACCAACAAAGGGAATCACAATGACATGCAAGTCACGATAGAGCAGTACGACATCAGGCTATATTCTTCAACCTATCTATTTTCATTTTGTTTGATTATTCACAAAGCATGCCAGATCATTTTTCAAAGATACAAACAAATAAGGAAACAAAAATTACAAGCCATCACAAATTAATCGTGATGATTTCGTGCTATATTCAACCTAGTTATTTTGTTGAATTACTGACATATCATTCTAGATAGTCCCAACGATATATGTAATCATGAATCGCGCCAGCTTATATTGCAAGGGCAAATGTCACTTCCCTTGCCCATAAAACAAAACATACATAGTTTTGTAAGATATGCAAATAGGATGCAAAATATCACACTTGCGAGAGAGTGATATTTGTGACTTAATGTAACACAAAAATCCATGACCATCCAAATACAAAATGACTTCAGAAAAACATAGCCTAATAATTCGAAGTTATACACAGAAATATTCAGTTTATCTCCTAGTACTGGAACAGAATGGATACATTTCTCTTTGTATTGTCTAACACAACAGTTTTTCCGTCGCCTTTGGGAGAGTGCAGATGCTTAGGCATGTCTGCGTCTCTTGAAACTGTCCTCATTGAAGGACTCCCAGTTTTTATGATCGAGAACGCTCAAGTCATCAAGATCTGCAATG
Organism: Jaltomata sinuosa; assembly: GCA_003996215.1. Lineage (NCBI taxonomy): Eukaryota > Viridiplantae > Streptophyta > Magnoliopsida > Solanales > Solanaceae > Jaltomata > Jaltomata sinuosa. The sequence goes on along the minus strand of QJPP01007525.1, from coordinate 1,673,413 downwards.
GCAAGCAAGTATTGAGTAAGCTTCATGAGCTCCTGATCACTGCTACGATTCGCGTGTGCCTTCCTGAATGGCCTTATAGCCAACCCATTTTGTGGGTTCATCACAAAGTTCCTTCGCAAGTCATCAAACATTATAGTGTTTTTGGGACTGTAAAACTGCACAACAATCAAGATTACATGTTAGTGTACTAAATTTGAAACATCTGACAAAGCCTGTTCTGTGTAAATGTTCTGGTTATGTTACCAGTCCATTTACAATGAAATTACCATCTTTTAGACATGTATTCAGAATATCGAACTTTAGATAGTGATGTTTAATCATCTCTCTGAGCCATAAATCCATTGAAGAAAGAAGCGACTAAATAAAAAAAGTCAACCTCTGGAAAATGAGCCCAAATTAGGCCTAATGGTTTGCAATCAAAAACTCCATAATGATCCGATTGTACTGTTATCATGGCCATATGGTCTAGCATAGCTGTAATTTTGTAGTTCGGATTATCGAGTACACCAAGTTGTCCCATTTTTAACTCCACCCACTTCATGCTGCAAAAAGAAAATGAACAAGGCAAAGCATATAGATCAAAGCTCTTTCCCAATACATATGTTGATTTTCAAAAACATCAGAGTTATCAATGATCCTAAAAGCAAATTCTCACCTGGTTGCTGACCATATCATGATGTCATATTCTGCATAAGCAGCCGAGAGAAACTCATGAAGATCTGCATGCAGTATTGACAAAATTAAACGTTAAACAAGCTAAGGATAACTGTAAAATATTGACAGGTAAGACGCTTACAAGGCCTCATGAGTTCAAGTGGGTTCTCTGCAGTTGACCGGTGATCAAACAAAGTATAATCAATATCCAGAACAAGCAGCTTTTTACCTTCACGGCAAGGATTACGGAGCACAATCTGAATAATCACCAACATTATCATCATAAAAGGTCAAGTCCGAAATCATATGATTTTTAACCCACGCAATAACAGCTTTTTATTATTGAGAAAATATACTGGATGCAATTTCAAAATAACTATACTTAGTTACAGTTGAATATACAGCACAAACAGCCACATCTTACCAAAGAGCAACTTAGCAACATAGAAACATAGTTAAGAATCTGTGGAGTGATAATGAATAGTAGTTCTATGCTTCTAGCATCAAAATGCGTGTTATCGTGAATGATCATGATGCAAGAGATTGAAACATACCCTTCAAGACCAGAATGATAGTGTCGATTGGGATCACGGGTTCTATGCACACACTAAACCATTACAAAAGGATATATACATTTTAGTCTTTTAGTAAAAACTATTACTAACTGGAGTGTCTTGTGTCAATTCATAACCCAATAACAAATTAAAGCAACATCCCCATTAAATCAGAAAGAACGGCCACAACCAGGTCCTCTGATTCTTTTACAAGTCATTTCGTATGTGGATAAAGTCTGTCTCTCTAACTCCCTGGATCACCCCGCAATTGTACTTTCTCTCTGCTCCTTCCAGTTCCCACCAGACCCCCCCCCCCCCCCCGGAAAAAAAAAAAACTAAAACAAAATAACATCAGAAAGTATTTTGAAATATGAAACTGAATTGATTCCTAAGAAGAAAGGTGCAAAAGGAATTGAGCGATTTCAGGCCTATCAACTTGATAGGCAGTTTCTACAAGCTAATTTCTAAAGTGTTAACAGAAAGGTTGAAAGGGGTAATTATATAGCTGGTAGATTCTCAGCAAATGACTTTCATCGAAGGTAGACAAATCATAGATATTGTGCTAGTGGAAAATGAAGCTGTGGATTCCAGACTTGAGCAACAGAGGCTTGGTATTCTATGCAAGTTAGACATTGAGAAAGCATATGATCATGTTAATTGGGATTTTTTGCTGAAATTTTTTGCTGAAACTAATGGAAAGAATGGGCTTTGGACATAAATGGATTCTGCGGATCAAGCATTGCATCACAACTTTCAATTTCTCCATACTGGTTAATCTCCTGCTGGATTCTTCAGTTCACCAAGAGGTCTCAGACATGGAGATCCTCTGTCCCCTTTTCTGTTCCTACTGGTTATGGAAGGTCTCAACAATATGATTAAAACAACTAGTCTAAATGGGTGACTTAGAGGTTTTGAAATGACTTCAGCTGATAGGGGCAGTATGGAAGTGACTCAGCTCTAGTATGCTGATGATACTCTGATTTTTTTGTGATGCAAAAGAAGGTCAGTTGAGATATTCGAGGGTGATCTTGGTTTTATTTGAAGAGGTGTCTGGTTCACACATCAAGTTGGAGGAAAAGCTTGTTATTTCCCATCAATGAAGTAACAGAGATGGCACAGCTAAATGCAATTCTACGTGGAGAAGTTGGTATCTTACCCAAGTACTTATCTAGGAATGCCAGTAGGAGCAAATCTAAATCCAAAGGAATCTGGGACAGTGTTATTGAAAAATGTGAAAAGAAATTGGCCATATGGAAGACTCAATACTTATCTCTGGGTGGTAGGTTGACACTCAATCACTCAGTCCTAGATGCTCTTCCTACATACATGATGTCCCTGTTTCCAATTCCAGCAGGAGTCATTAAAAGGTTGGACAATATTAGGAGAGCATTCCTTAGGCAAGGTAACAAAGAAAAAGGTTTTCATCCAGTAAAATGTGAAAGCTCTTATTTTTGGAAAGAAATTTGGAGGGTCTGGGAATCAGGAATCTGAAGATTCATAATAAAGCTTTGAAGATGAAATGGTTGTGGAGACTTTCCAATGAGAATTTGTCTTTGTGGAGTAAAGTTATAAATGCAAAATATGAGGAAGACAAATGGATGACCAACGAGGTTGATACACCATATGGGGTTAGTTTATGGAGGTCCAGCAGGGCCTTCTGAAGTGAATTGAAGAGCAAAACAAAGATCAAAGTTTATGATGGTAGCAAAACTAGCTTATGGGAGGACAACTGGCATGAAATAGGGATTCTAAGTAGGCGTTTGGCCATGGAAATTTTTTACTTTTTTCCGGAGTTGAATTCCGGAAATGGTGTTTGGCCATGAAAATTTGGAAAATTCCGGAATTCAAAAGTTGAATTCCGGAATTTGAAAAACAAGAAAAAGGTGTTTTCACTTTTTTCACTTTTCACTTCTCTCACAAAAAGTCAAAAACAACTCCAATTTATATTCATGGCCAAACACAACTCCAACTCCAACGTCAACTCCAACTCCAACTCCAACTCCAACTCCAACTTGGTATTTGGTTTTCATGGCCAAACGGCCTCTAAAATCACACCTTCCAAACATATTCAAACTGGTGCTTCACCAACAGAAGACTATAGCAGAAATGTGGACACCTCAAGGTTGGAATATCACTTTCAGAAGATTACTCAATGATTGGGAAATAGACAGGGTAACTGAATTCAATAGCATCCTTGCACAATTCAGTGGGTTATAGGCAGGGAAAGATGTATTGAGTTGGCAAGGTAGCAACAGTGGTGACTTCAAGGTGAATGTAGCACATAAGATGATGTGAATCAGTCTAATTAGCAGATTGATAATTGGCCTTGGAAGCATATTTGGAGAACTAATATCCCACACAGAGTAGATTGTTTTGTTGGCTCTTGGCTAAGGAAGTTGTCCTCACCCAGGACAATTAATGAAAAGAAAGATCACAATGTGTCCTAGATGCTTTTTGTGTGGAGTTAAAGCAGAGACAATTAGCCATCTATTCCTTCATTGCAAAGTGACAGAACAGTTGTGGAGAATTTTCTTTAACCTTAAAGGCATATCCTGGATCATGCCTGGAAAGATTACAAAAGCTTTACAGAGTTGGAGGAAGCAGAATCTATGGCAAAGAACAGAAGTAGATGGAGAATTGTCCCTGCTTGCATCTGGTGGACAATCTGGAAGGAGAGGAATTCAAGATGTTTCGAAAATAAAGAGAATAGTATGCAGAAGATCAAATTGAATTGTCATTTGCTATTGTTTTTGGTGTAAGCAGATATACTCAGATGATACTGATTCTATTATTGATGGTCTAGAGTCAATATAGAGGTAGATCAGTTTAGCTTCTGGAGTACAATTGCAAATTTGGTGTGTACACACTATGTACTGTTTTTCCCACTTATACATATATATGCACAATAATTACCAGTTCCAAAAATAAATATGAAACTGATAATGGTAAATTAGGCTAGCTATATTACAACTCAAAACATTATCAGGTTGACAAGCAGAAGTTCCCATCATTTAAATATACCAAATAGAGGCAAATGGAGCAAGGCACAGAGTATCCTCATTATTTTCAGTCCAAATAGAGAAATTTGAAGAATATCTGATGATCACTTTCAAGTATAAATATTTCCTGAATCAATTTTCAACTATTAGATATACGTGGTAGGTTAGCGTCATGAGTTTGAATCATTCGATGAACTAAGTCTGTTGTTTAAGTGGAAATGGATAGAGGGGTAGCACACTATACACCGATTTTAAAATTTGAAAACAATGGATTTCTTGGTTTTCAAAAAAAAAAGTAAAAAGATCTAAACTTGGTCAAAATTCTAAATCACTCAGGAGTCAGGACCCAATTTTTTTTTGTTTTCTTTGAATAAAACAATTCCTTCACATTAACATCCAAGATGGTGTCACAATATACATATACAAAATGTATCTGCACATACTAAAAGAAACTACTGAAACATGGCCCCTATTTGCCTTGTCCATTCCCTCAGCTTCAATTAGTTCTGCCACGACTTCCAATGAAGGCTGATTTCTAGGATTTAGGATCTCTTTCTACAGAATTAACCACTTATGGTGCCATTCAGTAGTAAGATAACTGAATTTAAGTAGTCGTTTTACTTCAGCCAGTCCTTTGAAGTGCCAATAGAAGGTCATAATAGCCTTAAAATCATAGTCATTACTCATTCGATTGAGACTTGCCCCTGCACAACATTGGACTCCTTATCTTAGGGCTTAATGCAACTACAAGGCAGTATATTACCCATTTGCCCCTCAATCCATACCCTGTTCCCTCCTCAAGAACCACATTCTGAACGGGCCACCACAGCCAAAAACAACATAGTATTGTCTTAAAGTATGATTTGAAATGTCAATTTTCATAGTTTTCATAATTATCTTTTATAACGATGTATGTTAATCAGACATTTTGCCAAGAGTATCTTATGACGAATGTAAATCCAACACCATGAACCAAAAATGATTTTCTATTAAGATGGTGGTAATGGGCTACCTAGTGTAGAAAAGAATTCCTCTATTTTCAAAATCTGACCATCATTCTATCCGTGCATACGAAAGAATGATTGTCTCCATAAATGTGTTCAATTAGTTTTTCCAATGACGCATACAAGTAAAAGCAAATGTAGTATGAAGGGTATCGGCGCAAAAAGTCCACAAGTTTCATGTACATCCAATTTTCATTATAAGAACAGAAAAGTGTTAAAGGAACAAACCTTGTGCTGGTCAACGCGCCTTCTCAACTTCTGTTTATTGATTTCTTTATCCTTAATATCAACAGCTTCGTCTTGCTGAAGCTCAAAATCATCAATGATATCTGGAGATTCCACTTGATCCACAATTATATCATCTTCAACTGTCCTGCATATCAAAATAATACTCCCCTAAAAAAAATTGATCGGTTACTCATTACCCCTAATTAAAGTCCGATAATTAGCAGTTTTTCTTCAATAGGTTTAGTTGCACGAAATCGTAGCAACAAGACCTTTAACAAGAGTTCGTAGAAGAACTGTCAAACATTCTTAAATAGTCTTGTAAGACTCTTAGCTTGGATGTTGTGATAAACCTAAATTTTAATATCCTTTTAAGCATTCGGCTCTTGCTAGATGCATGGGACACCTACTTGGCCATTCAGTACTCGCCAATAACTGCCAAAGATTTATGTTTTCTTATATCAAATGAACTAATGCAGCATAGACTTAAAAATAATGGTACGACATGGTGTCACAAATTCACCCGCTATATTGATTCATTCAGATGCAAAATGCTAGGTACCATTCTGTGTTAGGAGAAGCAAGTTAAATCATGCAATTTGCTCGGTAAAGAAAAAAAAACCAGAAAAGAGGAGGTCTTTCTCTCTACTTGCTTCATCCTCTACCAAACATGTTTAAGTAGTTAAGAAGTATTTTGATTGTTGAGATCTTATTTTATTTCATTTTTCATATCCAGACTTATTTTACATGTACCATTTGGTTTATTCATACTACCTTATTATCTTGGCTACGAATTTAACAACAAAAGCAACCTTTCACCAATTCAGGGTGCTGGTAACAACAATCAAAGTCAAATACATACAGTAATCAATCAAAAAACTCACCCGATCATAGTCATTTTGAAAGAGGATTTGAGAGGAATGTGAGAGAGAAGAAGAGAATCATCAGCGAGTTTTGAACCAACTTTTGGGTATAGAAGTTTCTGCCTTTTAGGCAAAACATTTGTTACTTCACATATCCGTCTTTTTAACTCGCCGACTGTGTCATCGCCGCACACTCTGACGGTGTGCTCTTTACCGCTCCATTTCACCGTCAGCGTCAACTCTTCCACTGTCACCGCCGACGATGATTCCGCAGCCATTTCTCCTTTTTACTTCTCCAATCCCACTTCGCTACTACTCTGCGTTTTGGTTTTCCCTCAAAGTTTCCTATTTTCCAATTGGCCCCAATTCTTTTGCATTTCTACTTTACGCCTCTTTACTTTTTACTTTTAAGTTCATTTCATGTAGTCGTATGGGGGTTTGGTGCTTGGGGCTTGGGCAGTAGTGGAGCTAGAATTTTACACAAGAGGGCTCGAAATATATAGAGAGGGTTCAATATCTATTATATATATGTAAGAATAATTTTAATTAAATGGTTTAATTTTTCGTCAATGAACCCCTTGAGCTCTTGCTAGCTCCACTCTGGTTTGGGCCATTCGAATTGGATAAGAAAGTTTCGGTTTGAATTTTTGATTTTTGAATTGGAAAAATTACAATTCAAATTCAATCTAAATAAGCTCAAACTGGATTGAATTTTTTAAGTTTGCTTTTCATATTTTGAATTTTTCAATTTTGACTTTGAGGCCCTTAAGGATGACCATAACAGTTAACAACCTCAAATCACCTCATAGTTTGTTCCTTAGAGTATATAACTTTCTATCATTAACAATAGGCGAGATCACTCTGTCTCACATATTAAATAATTTTATATTGAATTTAATATTATAACAGATAATCCTAATTGGCTTATTAGTACTGAGCACAAAAATGATATAGATAAGGCTAAGTATAAAGTATAAGATTTTGGATTTTTGGATATCCGAAAATTCATAGTACTAAATTTGATATTCAATCAAAAATTCACAAATTTTAAAAATAACATTCGAAGTCCAATCCATAATCCAAAAATTCAAAAGATTTGAATTTTTGATTGGTCCAAACTATGTCCACCTCTACAAGTAAGGTGTGTTTGAAAGAGAGAAAATATTTTTTAATTTTTTCATGTTTAATTAGTCAAAATATTTTTGCTATTAAAATAAGTTCCTTAAAATCATGAAAATGACTCTCAGCCCTCAGGTGAAAATAACAAAAATAAATCATAAATGGTATCTCACACTAATGGTCTCATCCATACATACAGACTGTAACAACTCAATAAAATTGGCGATCTAAAGTTAAATCTTAATAAGATGCAACTATTATAAGAAACGTTAACAATATTTAATAAGAAATATAAAAATATTTGAAAAATAAAATCTTTTTATATAATTGAATATAACGATTATAGTATTATCCATTTTGTGAGAATACCTCAGTATATTACTGTTGTTGATCGCAATGTTGTTGACCGTTGTTGTTATATATTATTATTGTTGTTGTTGCCTTATTCTTAATTTTATCTATCTTTTTGTTTGAGCCGAGTATGCAACTAGGGTTAGACACATTATATGCTAGCTAGCTAGTTTTCTATCCCTTTTTTATTTATTTTCTTTTAGGAAATGGCATATTTATCCTTGTACTTTCAAAAAAAAGTTATATTTATCCTTTTCGTCATACTTTTTCAGGAAATTTGCCTTTACCATCCATTTTTAGGCACATATTTGCCCTTGAGCTGTTAACTATATGTCCCTACCCTTATTATCCTTCCTGGCGCAGGTGGATATATTTTTATTTTAATTAAAATTTACTATCAATATAATTTTCTACCCGACTCAATATGTACATCCGTCCCAACTAACCCAATCCATTTCTAATAGGTAATTTGATCCAAACACCTTTTTTACCCTGCAAGTATGTCCACCTATTATCAAGGATGAAGCATAAATCAAAATCTTGCCATAGAAGTTCAGAAGTCCAATTTAAAGGCAATCATCATAGGATATAGTTAAATCCACTGAACACCAAAGGATGGAACTTGCAAACTTGACGATTGTTTTTTTTTCCAGTAGTGACGAGGGGAAAGGGAATTAGGAATGGGTTGATTGGGTTAGTTGGGGTCGCGTAGAAGAATTATATTGAAAGCAAATATTAATTGGGATAAAAATATATACATGTAGGCGTCACGTAGAATAATAAGTGTGAGGACATATGAATTGGACAAATATGTGACCAAAGTAGGATGTAAGGACAAATTTGTTGAAAAAAGGATGACAAGAGATAAATATAACCATTTTATGAGAGTATAGGGGCAAATGTGACTCGTTTCCATTTTCTTTTTACCCAACTATCGATCGATCCACTGTTTTGTGTTTCAATGATGTTTTTTTGTTGTTCGAACTTGTTGATTTTAATGGATTCTCTATAGAAGGATTTCTTGAATTGTTGGCCATATATGAGTTTACATATATATACTATCCTTCCAAGATTAAAAAAAATACTAATTAATCTTCCGAGATAAGGAAGATAAAAGAGTAACTTTCACCGGTGAGATGGTGGTCATCCAACTTCAAGGTTTAGCACATTAAAATTACTTTTTCTTTATCATATAATCATTTGAATCTAGAGTTTTTCACACAAGAATTATTTTTCTAATTTTTTTAGCACAAAAAAGTTATTGACCAAGTTAACTGAAAATAAATTTCACCTAAATTTTTATATCTCTTTTTACCAAAAATATGATATAGTACTCTAAATTGACGTATAAGAATAATTAATTTTGAGTTGATGTAATAACTTGAAAATAATTCAATATCTTATCATAATTAATTTTTTTCCCGAAATCATACCTTGTGTATATGGCTGGCAACGGAACCGGGAGGTACCGGTACCGGTTCCGGACCGTCCCGGTCCATTACCGGTCCGGTTCCGGTCCGGTGTACTCCGGTTCCGTCCGGTTGAGAGGTGGGACGGAAGGGGTAACGGGACGGAAGGGGGTAGTTACCGGATCGTCCCGGTCCGGTCCGTCCCGGTACCGGTCCGGTCCGGTCCGGTTCGATTCGGTTGGTTTTCAAATTTTTTTTTATTTTTTTTTTTTAAAAGTAGCCGTTGGGTAGCCGTTGGCAACGGCCAGTGGGGCCCACCCAACGGCTATAACAGCCAAACACCCCCCCCAAAACACCCCCCTACCCCCCAAACTTTTTTTAATACCCCAAAGTTTTTAAAAATACATTTTAGTCCTAAATTTTAACTATAAAAACCCCCCACCCCTTCATTATTTATTACACAAAATTTCTTCTTCTTCATCTACTCTCTCAACTCTCAATCTTCTACTCTTCTACTCTCTATTCTCTAATAGTCTCTATTAAATTGTTAATTTTATTTGTTGGATTATTTTGGAGCAATTTTCAAGCTTCAAGTTTCATCTATCAATTTCGGCTTTTGGTTATACACGTCTGTTTTTACGCAGACGTTTGGTACATTCGTTCCAACTTTCATCTCTTTACTTGTTTATTTTTTTGCATTTAATTTTTGTATTTATTTATTTGCTTACTTTTAATATTTTACAATGGAATCCGGTGATAAAAATGTTGGCAAGGGTAAAAGTTCATTTTTTGGTAGGGTAGGTAATGCACTAACCGGAAAAACTAAAGTCGGTAGTTCTTCTAAATCCAAATCTAACACTAGACAACAACCTCAATTAAGAATAAATACGGATGATTTTACACATGTTGATGAAACTCCTTTTAATATTGATAGAAATACTCAATTAGATCATGAATTTTTACAAACAAGGTTTGGTAATTTTAATGAAGAGCTAGATGAAGAAGTAGAATATGATAATGAATATGATGGTAATGATACTTATGATGATGATGAAACAGAGCCGCCTACGGCTACTAGTCCCACTCCTGCTCCCGCTTCCACTCCCCCTCCCCCTGTACATCCTACTAGGGCTAAGCCAAAGGCTGAACGTCCTAAAAAATCTGTTGTGTGGCAATTTATGATTCAAAATGATGATAAAACTCAAGCTATTTGTAAAGTATGTAAATCTGTTTTGAATCATACAACTACGGGAAAGTCGGGTGGGACGGGACATTTAAGAAATCATTTACTTAGATGTTGTAAAAATGAATTTTTGCAAGCCGTAGCTATAGCCGATGCAAAAAAATATGGTACTCCCCTTCCCGATGCATCTGTAGGAGTAGGGGCCTCTAACATGATCCAATCACAGTTAAACCCTTCTAATGTTTCTGGCCCTAGTACACATCGTAGTTATAGTAGAGAAAGAGATCTTGAAGAATTAGCTAAAATGATTGTTCTTTGTGGCTTGCCTTTTAGTTTTGCTGAAAATCCCGGTTTTGTTCATTATATTCAAATAGTGTATAATCCTTCTTTCACAGGTTTTTCAAGAAATACTATTAAAAAAGCTATTTTTGATTATCAGGGACAACATGTCCATTTTCTTCGTTGTTTATTTAACTATAATACTTGTAGAATGGCTATCACTTCTGATATGGGTCGTAGTCCTAATGGTAACGATTATTTTACTATTACTGGTCATTGGATTGATGAAAATTGGAACATGAAAAAAAGAATTTTAGGTTATAAATGTTGTGAAATGCTAAAAACCGGTAGTTACATAGCTCAAACTATTGTAGATGTTTTAGAATTTTATGGAATTTGTAATAAAGTAATTAGTGTCACCCTTGATAATGCTTCTAATAATACAAATGCTGTTGATAAACTAAAACCGGCAATTTGCCCTATTTATATTGACGGTTTTCATATTAGGTGTGCTGCACACATATATAATTTAATTGTTAGAGATGGTGTAGCAATGTATAATAATGGTTGTATAAAATGTGAAGCTGCATGCCATTTTATTTTTAAATGTCAAGTAAAGTCTAGGCGTGTAGAGTTTGAAAATCGGTGTCGTGAATTAGAACTCCCCCCTAGAAAAATTCCAAAAACTGTGTCTACTAGATGGAATTCTTTATATGAAATGCTTAAAGTTGCTTATGAATATAGAAAGCCTTTACAAATGGTTTGGAATGCTCACAATTCAGATATTGATTATAGAATTAGTGACACTGATTGGAAAGAAGTATATGAACTTAAAGAATTTTTAAAAGTTTTTTATTTAGCTACAAAACAAATATCTGGACTTTATTATCCAACTATTTGTTCAGTTTTACCAAATATATGTGCTATTTCTGATAAATTTTTTCAATACAAAAATATTCCACGGTTTAAAGATTCTATTAATGCAATGATTAAAAAATTTAGAAAATATTTTATTCCTATTCCTCAAATTTATTTAACTGCTTGTTTATTAAACCCAACTTACAAAGAAATAGGTGCATCACGAATGGTTGAAAGAATATATTGTAATTTAGATATTTTAGAGATTATATTTGAACAAAGTATCCAAGGTGACGAAGTTGCCGAAGAGGACAAATTACCTAGTTTGTCCGATGTTAAAGATAGCATAAGAATTGAAGCTAGAAAATTGTATGACTTGTATAATTCTAGTAGAATAAATGATGAAGTACATAATGTAGAACCTTCAAGTTCTAGGCGTAGATATTCAAATGAAGATGATATTGATGATATGATGGAAAATTATCTTGGTCTTACTTCTAATGAAAGAAATGATTTTGATGAATATCTTAATCAGGGAATGGAAAGCATTAAGGATGCACAAGGCAAACCTCAACTTTTGGAATGGTGGAAGACTCGCGGCAAGTCATTTCCAAAACTTCAACCGGTGGTTCGAGATTTGCTAGCTATTCAAGCATCTTCAGTAGCTTCGGAGGGCGCTTTTAGTGCAGCAAGATATCAAATTGGGGAGCATAGGTATTCATTAGCATCGGACAGCTTGGAGATATCGGTATTGTTTAGAGATTGGATCAATGCCGAGCGAAGGAATTATGGGCGTCCTAGTTTACCTGTCCAATTTGAATATGATATAGATAATATTTTGGTAAATTCAAGTGAAGACGGCATGGATGCATTGGAGGATCAAGCACAACAACCACTTCCAGAAAATGTTACGAGGGAATTCTTAGAAACTCTACGGAAAGACTATTTTCAAGGATTCAAATATTAGTATGATAGTTCGAGGCCTAATTCAAACAGAACCCTTCCTAGAAGGTGGCTGCGTAGATTAGGTTCTCTTCTAATATTTTGTAATACAAATTGTATTATTTAATTTTTATGAATAAAATTATAGGCTATTCGCCTTAAATTTTTTTAATTATTGTCTTCAATTTAATACAAGTCTTTTTTATATATTTCAATTTTTAAATGTTTCAAACTTAAGTTACAATTTCAAATTTAAAAAAGTTGTTTAACAAATGAAAGTTTGATATAGTTTAAAAAGATTCAAACTTAAATAAGTAAGTTATTAACTTAAGACTTAAGAGTAAAGACTTAAAAGTTTAAAAAGATTTTAAGAGTTTAAAATTTGAAATTTAAAGTTTTAAACTTTTAGAGTTTAAAATTTAAACTCTAAAAAAAATCTAATTTATTAAGTTATACTTTTAAAAGAAATATAAAATAACTTATATATTTTGAAACTTTTTCAATTATAAATAACCGAATTTTAATTTAATTAAAATTAAAAAAAAAAAAAGACCGGGACCCGGTATACCGGTCCGGTCCCGGTAAGTACCGGTCCGGGACGAACAATGGGAAAAATCCCGGTAGTACCGGTACCGGTACCGTCCCGGTTCCCGGCCAACCGGCGGAAGGATTCGCCGGTACCGGTCCGGTTCCGGTTAATACCGGTCCGGTACTACCGGTCCGGTTCCGTTGCCTGCCTTACTTGTGTATTACCCCATAAGACAAAGTACAACATAGGATGGGAATGTACACCAAAAGAACAATAAAGATCTAAAAGGGTAATCTAGCACTAGGATCTAAGACTTTAAGCTATATAAGAAATGACTCGGAAAAAAAAGAAAGTATTATTCTATTTGTGTATGTATTCATAATCGACACAAAATATTATTTTTTTTGACAATTCTAAAAAATCGAATATTAAGTTGGTTGTTCTAGTTTCATTGAAGCGTTAACTTGCTTAGGCATAAGAACTGTCCGAATGAAAAGTTTTTCTAGTTATGCTCTCTCTAATTTGTGAAACCATCAACAACCATATTGGCCTCCCTACATCTTTTGTATGGTCCTTTGTAATATAATTGGTATATGTGAACTGTGGAGTGACAAATCTCTTCCTAAATCATCTTCACAAATAATATATGGAATTAATTTCATAACAATAATTAATTGATGTCAAATACATAGTCTTAGCTTCTGATATATTATTTGTGCAGTTTTCATAATACTTCGCAAATGCCATTACAATACAACTCTACATTCCCTTAGTACTGCTCTCCGGCCCAGAACTATCAGGATTGTCTTTACAACATTCATCTAGACTTAAATATATTTATGAGTTTCGAAAAATAAATATTTATTTTTTTAATCAAGGGCATAAATAAAATTTTGTTAAAATTTTTATCTTTATTTTAAATTACATAAAAATAACTTTGTAAAAATATTTAATAGAAAGTTTATGTTTTAATAAATAAGTTTTGATAGTTTTAACTATATCTCATAGTGGATGTAAGTGTAGAATTTTCATAGTATACAAGAGGTGTGACTATTTGATTTTAAAATATAGGGGGCAGAGGCGAACTCAGGGTTCAAAGACAATGGGTTAATGCACGTTAGTGAAAGTCATGTCACGCAATATTATTAGGTCTAAAAATATTATTAAACACCGATAAAAATTAATGTTCTAATGTAAAAATAAAAATTAAATGAAATATAAGTGGGGAAACTGAAAAAGTTAAGAATACACAACCCCAAAGGATCAGCCACGGACCACGGTGGTACTTTTCTTTTCTAATTTCTTCTTTATTTTTTTTCCTGAAATTTAATACTAGGAGCAATGTGAAAGACTTTATTATTATATTAATAAGTCAAATACGGAAAGAGTTTGTATATAGTAAAATTTTAATCAATTTTGAAGTCTTAAATATTACTCCTATAACTTTCTACATATTTAAAAAAGGAAAAGATTTAATAATTAAAATTTGAATTGATTTTGAATTTTTTAAATATTAAAAAAATAATTAAATTATAATTCTGACTAGTGTGAAATATAATTTTATAGGGTAAAAATACAACTCCAAACCAAACTTTCAGCTTTTTGATATTTTAGTGATATAATCTAAATATCTTCTTTTCAAATTAACTCTACTTTAGGATATGTTCAAGTTCAATGTATAATCTAGTACACTAATATAATTAATAATTTAAGTTCTTTCCAAATAAGGAGTAATATGATTTTTGAACCTTCTATTTAAGTGAATCATTACTTCAAAGTTTAATCACACTACTTTTCAAGCAAATTAGTACTCATCTTCTCTCTAAAAGAAATTATCAATCAACCATGACTAACATGCTCCGTGCTAATCAAGCTGTTAGGGCTAATTATTGGCTTATAAGTCCAGCCGTTTATGGTGAGTGCATGCGTTGTCTCTTAGCTATCGATGTCTGCCAGGCTTTTGCTCCTAGCGGTCCTTCCGATAGCATAGAAGCCATGCAATGTCAATTTTGCTATTGTCATCAGAATTTTCACCGTACATTGAATGTTGACAACCAACGACCTCCACGAGCACCACCATTATCGCTAATACAACAACAGGTTACTTTTATTAAAATTTTATTAAAATATAAATTTGCATACTTTCTTGAATGAAACATTGTGTTTTATGATGAAACAATATATCTTTCATCCCAGGATTTTTTTTCTAAACTTCGAATTGTTGTTTACTTTGCATATATATATATAGTACTCTTTAATTTTATTAAAATATAAGTTGTCATGCTTTTTTGAAGAAATGTTATCTTAAAATGAAAGGTACATCTTGCATCCTAAGATTGTTTTTCTAAATTATGAATCATTATTTTCGTTGCAAAACAAATAAGTAGTACCCTCTAATTTTTAATATAGTATCAAATTTACTACTTCTCCTGATGTTTCAATTAACGTTTTTTACTTTTATATTTAGTTCGCTTAAAAGTAATATCACTTTTATATCTACAAGATTTAAAGAATTTTTTTTATAAATAATTAATTTAAGATAACAAGATCTAAAGTTTCATATACTTTCATAAATTATATTATGTACCAAATCAAACTAAGCCACACGAATGGAGTAATTTTATCTTATCCTCCAAAAACTTTTTTTTCTTTAAAAAAGTTTTAAATTTATTACATCAGGGTAGGAGAAGAAAAAATAGAGGAGAAGATTAGAACATAGGAAATCAAACTCTAACCAACCAATTGAGCTGCTCTCGAGAAAACATTATCGTATATTTCATCTCCAAATAGAAATTTTGCACTTGAAACCAAGAATATTTTATTTCTTACTTCCCTAATTGAAATTTCTCCACGGTATACTTAATTAGTGTACGTTAGAATTTCAGAAGATTCGTCATATCTACTTAACCTACTTGCATTAATTAAATCTTACAAAAATAGTGGAAGCATATATATATATGTATATATATATTATTTTGCGTTAACATGTTTATACTCACCCATTCTTGACCAGCTAGCAACCCAAGGTGATGTGACCATGGAAGAATCGTCAAACACCAACAAGAAGAGGAAAAAGTCATGGGATGAACTTATTGCTGAAGATTATGAGAGCGACCAAGCAGAGATATTAGCTACCCAATTAGAATGGACTTTAAACGTGAAATCAGATGTAGTTGCCCAGTTAGAATGAGCTTTAAACATGAAATCAGATAAAAAGAAGATCAATAAGAATAAAACAGAGAAAGGGGATGATCAGTTTGAGATGTATTTCAACAACAAGCACATATTTATTAGAAAGTTCAGCTTTGCGCGAACCAAAGAATCAACATCTTCTGAGGAATTATAATCCTAGTTGTTATTATTATTATTATTATTGTTGTTGTTTTGATTTTATTCCTTAGTTTTATCCATCTTTTTGTTTGGATTGGGTACACACCTATTTGTGGTTAGAAATATTATATACTCCTACAACTATATATATAAGCTAGCTAGTTGCCCTGCCATTTTCTGTTTATTTCCTTTTTACCCAAGTATGATCGATTGATCCACCCTTTTGATATTATAGTGATATAATCTAAATATCTTCTCTTTGAATTAACTCTACTTTAAGAGATGTCCAAGTTCAATGTATAATCTACTTCACTAATATAATTAATAATTTAAGTTCTTTCCGGATAAGGAGTAATATAATTTTTGAACCTTCTAATTTAAGTGAACCATTTCTTCAAAGTTTCTTCTCAAGCAAATTAATAGTCATCTTCTTCCTTAAAAGAATTTATCAATCAATCGTGGCTAACATTTTCCGAGCTAATCAAGTTAGGGCTAATTATAGGCTTGTAAGTACAGTTGTTTATGGTGAATGCAAGCATTGTCTCTTAGCAAGTGTTACGACTTATGCTACCGATGGGTGCCAGGCTTTTGCTCTTGGCGGTCCTTCCGATAGCATAGAAGCTTTGCACTGTCAATATACTTGTCATCGCCAATACAACAACCGGTTTGATTTTGTTAGAATTTTGTTAAAATATAAATTGTCATACTATTTTGAAATGTTATGTCTTATGATGAAACAGTAATATACTAATATATCCTTTCATCCGAAGATTTCTTTTCTAAACTATGAATTGTTGTTTTCTTTGCAAAATAAAATAAAATAAATAAATAGTACTCTCTAATTTTATTAAAATATAAGTTGTCATACTTTTTTAATGAAACGTTGTTTTAAGATGAAATGCAACATCCTTGCATCCTAAGATTTCTTTTCTAAACTATGAATAGTTGTTTTCTTTGTCTTAAAGATGAAATAGTCATAGTTTCAATTAATGTCTTTTTTACTTTTATTTTAGTCTGCTTAAAAGTAACATCACTTTTTATATCTACAAAATTTAAAGGTTTTTTTTTGGTAGAAACCATTAGTTTAAGATTCATAAATTATGTATCAAATCAAACTAAGCCACGCGAATGAAGTAATTTTATCTTATCCTCCAAAAAACATTCTTTTTTTAAAAACAAACAAACTATATCACAGGGTAGAGAAAAGGGAAATGGGGAAGGAAATTACAAGATAAGAAATCGAACCCTAGCCAACTAATTGAGCTACTAAGATTCCCAAAACAACATTGTCGTCTTTCATGTCCAAATAGAAACTCTGCACTTGAAAGTAGAAATATTTGATTTCTTACTTCCCTAAAAGAAATTTCTCCGCGATATACTTAGTGTAGATTGGAATTTCAGAAAATTCGTCATATCCACTAAACCTATACTTGCATTAATTCAATCCTATAGAAAAAGTGGAAACAAATATATATCTAATCATTTGACAATAGGTTTGTTCAGCATCCATGCTTGATCAGCCAACAAACCAAGGTGATGTGACCATGAAAGAATCATCAAACCCCAACAATGCTAATACTCTCGGCCGTATCAATACACAAATATATAATTCTTCAGATGTTTCAGTTACACTGGCAGAATCCGTCGTGACTAGGGCTACTAGAAAGCGGGTATGTATTAACAAAAAGGATGGTAAAGGGGGCAATTGTACTACTAGTAGTGGGAATAAGATGAAAAAGTCGTGGGATGAACATGTTGCTAAAGAATATGAGAAGAAACAAATAGACATACTAGCTACCCAGTTAGAATGGACTTTAAACATGAGATCAGAAAAAAATAAAAACAAGAATATCAAGATGAATGAAAAACAAAAACTAGATGAGTTTGAGATGTATTTCAACAACAAGCGTGAAGCTATTAGAAAGTTGAGTCTTGCGCGAGCTAGTCGGAGAATCAACATCTTCTGAAAAATTATAATCCCAATTAAGGAGACCGTTATTGTTATCATTATCGTTGTTGTTGTTCTAACTTTATTCTTAGTTTTATCTATCATTTTGTTTGGGCTAGATACACAACTAGGCATAGACATATTATATACTCCTCCGAGTATATATATAGGCTAGCTAGCTAGTTGCCCGACCCCTTTTCATTTATTTCTCTTTTACCCAAGTACTGATGGATCCATCATTTTGTGTTTCAAAGGACTTGTTTTGTTGTTCGAACTTGTTGATTTTAATGGATTCTCTATAGAAGGATCAATTTCTTGAATTGTTGGCCATATGCGAGTTTACATGTATATACTATTCTTCCAAAATTAAAGAAAAAAAAACTAATTGATCTTCTGAGATAAGGAAGGCAAAAGAGCAAGTTTCACCGGTAAGATGGTGATCATCAAACTTTAAAGTTTATCACATAAAGATATTTTTCTACTGTGATTTTAAGTATATTCGTACATGTACACTTGAATCATGTTGCTACTATTTCAAACATATGTTGTATGTGTGTGCACATAACACATGAGGTATTTTAATTTTATCTAAAATAATATGTGTTTTCACACGCGTCTGAAATCTAACCCTAATTTTAAATATGTTTTTTGATGTAAATCCAATGAACTATACTTCTTTAGTTCAGATTTAATCAATTATTGTTTCCAAAAATTGAATTAATGGGTAACATCATTGAAAACATGATTTGGTTAAAAAAAATCAGTAATTAAGCAATAATTAACATGATACGCAATGATGTATAGTTCTAGAAAAAATGACACAAAATAGACACCAATTCTCATATAGCAATAAACTTAACTTAAAGAAATTTATATAATTTGATGTTATAATTTTACTCTAAGAAAGTTCAATTTTATAAAAATATAGACGATGCAAATGATTATTTTCTATTAATTAGTTTATATATATTATACCATCAGTGCATAGAATTATATTTAATTTAAATATATTTTATATTATGTTGTGCAAAGAACAAACAGAGGAATCAGTCTTTCTTTGTGTAATGATCATCATTAGATATGAATTTGGTTAGCAATTGAAAATAGAAAACATACTTCTTTTACTTCGTTATTTGCTATTAAGTATGTTATTCCTTCCTGAGCTAATTAAACTTCCAACTCATGTATCAGCGATCTGCAATCACCTATAATAATAATATTATAAATTGCGTGATTGTTGAAAATGAAGAAAAAATTTGATTCAATTGAAATTTCCAATGGCACAAAATTATTTTCCAAGGGTTTCCGATCTAAGTCCATTTATATCAATTTACAAAATGAGTTGATATATTACACAGAAACACAAAGTAGTAAATGGGATTTTGTGGACTTCAAAATATTTTACATTACACCACATATAGATTTGGCTTCAATAAAGTCCAAAGATATAAACAACCCAAGTTAAGTTGGTCAATATACGTTTATTAATTTCTACAAATGGCAATTCCAGTAAACCCCAAATGCCATGCAGCCATAATAGGCAGACACCTCTCTTCCTTTCCCCCATCTATATTATCACTCACCTTTGCCTCTTTCCTCTCACCGCTGCTTATATCTTCATCACTTGTTTTTGCCAGCTCCTTCAATTAATATTTCTCTCTTTCCCATATATGGCTTCCAACAACAAACATTTTGTTGTGAAGTATCTTGAGTGCAGGCATAACTATGCTGCAAGATCTAATGGTCATGTACTAGATGGTTGTGGCGAATTTTGTCCAACTGGTGCTCCTGAAACTCCTGAATCTTTCATTTGTGCTGCTTGCTATTGTCATCGAAACTTCCATAGAAAAATTGAGGTCGAGGTAGAGGCCGGGGAGGAGCTTCCTGACCTCACTGTTGATCACTCTAGCCATGGTATATACAATTGTTGAAATTATAGAGATCATATATATATATATACTTAATTAATTCTTTTTCAATACAGTTCTCATGTGTTGATCTGATATGATTATTTTTTTATAGGTTAAACTTGCAAAAAAAAAATTTGATATGAGTGGTGGTCACTCAAAACATCATGCGTAGAAATAGCATCTTCCTTTTTAGGACGATCTTTAAATTTTGTCCTCCGTTCTTGATGTTATTTATCTTGAAAAAATGATTATTGAAATACATTTGAAGGCGAAATTAATCCCACTAAGCCAAAAATGAGAGAAAAATCGATTGCTCTAATAATATATGATGAAATTGTGTTCCTATCTTATTTAAAATGATCAACTGCTTTTAGATCTAGAAGTTATAATTTTATGTACATATTTAATTAATTATGTCGACAACAACATAAACAGGTACTCCCCTTGTCATCATGGATGATTCACCACCATCTCTGCTGCAACGGTACTCAGCAAAACCTAGGCAGCTTTGTCATCCTCATCAAAGGTTCAACAAGAAGGCCATGCCATCACAGGGTGCAGAGATGGAGATGGACGGAGGAGATATAGAAGTGGACGATCTCAAAAGAAAATATAGTACTACTTGTTCTTATTCTTCTTCAGTGAGAATAAGGTTGGATCCGTATCAAAAAGCAAGAGTTTGGGCTTTTGCAGAAGAGGTAATGGGATGGAGGTGGACGAAGCATAATGAACAAGTGATACCCTTTTGTACTGAGATTGGGATCACTCCAAAATTCTTGAAGAATTGGATTAACAATAACAGTCGTAGAATTGGGCCCCTAAGAAAAAACACTAAGGAAAACAAATCAGTTTTCATCCTTTCTTGACAAAATTAAACCATATCAGTTCTACTTTAATTTATTTTCCCATCAGTTCTACTTGTTTAATTAATTTGTGTTTCCTTTTTCTCAAG
This sequence comes from Jaltomata sinuosa, assembly GCA_003996215.1. Lineage (NCBI taxonomy): Eukaryota > Viridiplantae > Streptophyta > Magnoliopsida > Solanales > Solanaceae > Jaltomata > Jaltomata sinuosa. The sequence goes on along the minus strand of QJPP01007525.1, from coordinate 1,652,304 downwards.
TCTTTGATCCATAGAATTTCATAATACTGAGTATTATTCCCTTCGTTTAATTTATACTCTGTTCTATTTTTTATTCTGCACCCATTCTTGACCAGCCAGCAACCCAAGGTGATGTGAAGACCTATAATAGCCTTTTTTTCTTTCAAAAATGCTTATTTTTTTATTTTTTCTCAAAAGTGATTATTTTAAAAAAAGAGGTGTATGGCCAAGCTTTTGAGAGAAAATAAGTGCTTATGCGGAGTAACAAAGCTGTTTTTCAGAAGCTAAAAAAGTAGCTTCTTCTTAAAAGCACTTTTTTGAAAAGCACTTTTGAGAAAAATACACTTAAAAGCACTTTTAAAAAGTTTGGTCAAACACTAATTTCTATTCAAAAGTGCTTTTTAAATTTATTGGTCAAATACAAACTGTTTCTCACCAAAAGTACTTTTTTGAAAAGCGCTTATGAAAAAAGCACTTTTCAAAATAAGCTGATTTTAGAAGTTTGACCAAGCTTGAAAAGTACTTTAGGTTAAAAACAATCTGTGTTTGGCAATAAATTTAAAAATTACTTTTGAGCAGCAAATAGTGTTTGGCCAAGATTTTTAAAAGTATTTCTAAGTGTATTTTTCTCAAAAGTGCTTTTTTAAAAAGTGCTTTTAGGGAGAAACTACTTTTTTTAGCTTCTGAAAAATAGCTTCTGCTACACCCGCACTTATTTTCTCTAAAAGCTTGGCCAAACACCTTAATTTTTTTAAAAAAGTACTTTTAAAAAAAAAAAAACACTTTTAACAAAAAATAAGTTTGATCAAACAGACTATACATATATATACTATTCTTCCAAGGTTAAAACAAAAAATACTAATTAATCTTTTGAGATAAGAAATATCTCCAAGATAATTTTTTTGAAAAAAAAAAAAGAAGAGAGAATAGGTCTCGATTTTTTGTCTCCTTTCTTCAGCTTTTTTTGCTTTTTTCACATAGAGTAAACTTCACCAGTGGAACGGTGGTCATTCAACTTTTTAAGGTTTATCATATCAAAATACTTTTTTTAATCAAACAATTAAGTCATTTAACCTAGAGTTTATCACACAAAAGTTATTTTTTTAGTTTTTAGACATAATACATAATCATTCTCTTTAACTTGTCTCAATTTGCATCTATGTCCTCCAACTTTGAGTATGCACAAGTAGACACTTAAACTTCTATAAAGTTGAACAAGTAGAAACACGCATTCTATGTGGCATCTACGTGGCAATCTCAGGCGAGTTGCCACGTAGATGTCACATAGGCCGTGTGTGTCTACTTGTTTAACTTTATGCAAGTTTAAGTGCCTACTTGTGTACACTCGAAATTGGAGAACATAAATGTGAATTGAAGTCAAGTTAAAGGGCACATTTATGTATTATGCCTATGTTTTATCACATAAAAGTCATTGACCAAGTTAACTAAAAAATAAATTTCACTTAAATTCTTATATTTTTTTTACCAAAAATATATGACATGGCACTCTAAATTGATGTATAATTATAATTAACTCTTAATTGATATGGTAACCTGAAAATAATTTGATAAATTGTTATAATTAGCTAATGAATTGAACTGATGGTGTAAAAACTGTTTAGTGACTTAGTGATAAACTAATTAATTACTTTATCGGTCTTGCATCAGTTCCTTCTTTTTTGTAAATCTTTTTGTTCTTTATTTTTTTCTTTCGAAAACCACATTGAAAATTAGGCTATGCCAATATAGCATCATTCATTTATATATATATATATATATATATATATATATATATATATATATATATATAAATAAGAGTACATGGGAGGAGGATGCATACCTTCGTCTTAGATACAACATGAAAATTGTGCATCATTTTTATATAAAAGTGAAGCCAAAATCCTAGGGCTATCGAAATTATCAAGAATTTCACTTTAACAAGATATATCCTTAGAATTATCAAAAATACAAGTATCATATATATATCATTTATGTTTGTATCCATAATAGACACAAAACATTCCCTTTTTTGATAATTTTAGAAATTCAAATATTAAATTGGTTATTCTAGCTTCCTTTAACTTGCCCCGACAAAGAAATTGTATTAGTGAAGAGTGATTTTAGTTATGCTCGCTCTAATTTGCAAAATCATCAGCCACCATGTTGTAATATAATTAGCATATATGGAGTGACAATCTCTTCGTGAATCATCTTCGCAATTAACATGTGGAATCAATTTCAAACTTGACCCCTTGATAATTATTCTCATAACAATAATAATTAGCAACTGATGCCTCAATGATTTGCAATCATCAATAATAAATAATATTATAAATTACATGATTGTTGAAAATTAAAATAATTTTTTTGAATCTGCTAAAATTTTCAATGGCACAAAATTATTTTCCAAAGGTCTCCGATCGAATTAAGTCCATATATATATCAATTTACAAAACAAGTTGATAATACAAAAACACAAAGTAGTGAATGAGAATTAATTTTTGAACTTCAAAATATTTTAAATTACAAAACATATATATTTGGCTTCAATAAAGTCCAAAAATATATAAAGTCCAAATTAAGTTGGTCAATATACGTTTATTATTTCCAAATGGCAATTGGATGCCATGCAACCATAATAAGCATACACCATTTGCCTTTTTCCCCATCACTTAGTTTGTTTCCTCCTTCAATTAATTTTTCTCTCTTTCCCATATATGATTTTCAATAACAAATATTTTGTTGTGAAGTATTTTGAGTGCATGCATACTATGCTGCAACATCTACCAGTCATGTATTTGATGATTGTGGTGAATTTTGTCCAACTAGTGCTTTTGAAACCCCTGAATCCTTCATTTGTGTTGTTTGCTATTGCCATTGAAACTTCCATAGGAAAATTGAGGTCCAGGTAGAGGCCGGGGTGGAGCGAGCTTCCTAACCTCATTGTTAATCATCCTAACCATGGTATACATGTTGAAATCAAAGAGATTATATATACTTTTATTTACTAAGTTACTTCCTTTTTAACACACCGCTCATGTGGTGATCTGATTATTTTTTTAGGGCAATCTTTAAAATTATGTCCTCCATTAGCTTAGAGATATATAAAACTACATTTAAAGGCAAAATTTAGCCCACTAAGCTAAAAGGGAAAAAAATTGATTGCTCTAATAATATATGTTGAAGTTGTTTTCTTATCTTATTTATGGTTTTAGATTTAGAATTTATGGTTTTAGATTTAGAAGTTATAATTTTCTTCTACATATTTAATTATGTCTTCAACAACAATAACAACAAGTACTCTCTTTGCCATCATTGATGGTCCACCGACATTTGACTTTTCCACCACAACATTACTCAACAAGACCTAGACTTCCTCATCATCTTTATCAAAGGTTCAATAAGAAGAACGTTATGGCCATCCCACCACAGGGCGCAGAGATGGAGATAGACGGAGGAGAGATAGAAATGGCCGATCTCAAAAGTAAATACAGTAACACTTTTTCAGTGAGAATAAAGTTGGATCCTTATCAAAAGGCAAGAGTTTGGGCTTTTGCAGAAGAGGTAATGGGATGGAAGTGGACAAAGTACAATGAACAAGTGATACCCTTTTGTGCTGAAATTGGGATCACTCCTTGAAGAACTGGATTAACAACAACAGTCGCAAAATTGAACCCCTAAAAAAAACCATCTACGAAAAACAAATCAGTTTCCATTTGTTCTACTTTAATTTTTTTCCTATCAGTTCTACTTGTTTAATTAGTTTTATGTTTCCTTTTCCTCATGTCTTTGTTCCATAAAATTTAATAATATTAAGTATTATTTCTTCCACTTTAATTTGTTTGTTTTTTTTTCTTTTTTGGCAACTTTTTAGTTCTAACTTTTGAGATGTCATAATTAAAATCAACAGATTAAAGTATATTTTGATATATTTTACATATCTTTAGTTTAAGACCACGAGATTCAAAATCTTTTTTACTTTCTTAAGCTCTGTGTCAAGTTAAAATCAGACAAACAATTTGAATAAAGGAGAGTAATTAGTTTGCTTGTCCATATCACTTTTTGTTCCTCCATTATGTAAATGTCAATAATAGATGAAGTTTCTACATCCATTTCAGCTTAAATAACTTTTGATCCACTCAAATTCAATTCAACCCATCTATTTGACACTCCTAATTAATTATATAGTTTCTTTCTCATTTCTCACTTCAAAAACTTCTGAATCTTCGAAGAAGGCCTCCTTCTGGGGGTCTTTCAAATAAAAAAAATCTTGGTTGTGAAAAGGTTAAGCAAACCTAGACATGCTCATTCTTCAAGGTTCAAATTAGTCCTTTAAGTTTGAGATATAAATTATAATATACATTCTCAAGAATCTTTCACTTGCTCATCAGCTTTTCAAGCACTCAAGACAAAAACAAGATCCTTACCCTCTCCTATCCAAACTCTGGTGCAAGGAAATACCTTTCAAGATTTCTTTTCTGGGATGGATCAAAAGAAAACTTCCTATAGGTGAGAGGAAAATCAAGTAGTAGACATCTTAACTAAACATGCAACCTCTCTGGATGACGAAGGAATTTTACTACAGTGAGGCTGAACTCCCAGTGACACAAGAGGTAATATTAGAATGGACAAACTTCATGAGCCTTCTTTCATAATAAAAGCGAAGAAAAAAATTAGGTTGGCAATTTGACCCACCTAAAGCAAAATTATACTATCTTACAAGCTGGAGACTTTCTTCAATCCCGTATATCAAAAGGTGTGATTACTCAAGGCGATGCCTATAGACAACTTAGAGACCACTGCTTCAAGTGATCATCAAACTTAATGGAAGAGATCATCATCATCTACCCTATAGCTCAAAGGCTCTTGTTAGAATTTTGGAAGCTTAATTTTTGATGCTACTACAAGATGTATTTTTCGGAGGTTTGATTTTATGTCCATCTTCTTGTAATTATTTTTGTCTATAATAGATATGGCAAGGGTCTGCCAAATCCTCCACCACCATAGAAGGTGAAAGCTCTGGTGAATGGCTTAAAAGAAAATGTTCCCCATAAGGCTTCTTTTTTTAATTAACTAATACTCAACGTTATAATTTATATTATAAAATCACATTTATTTGTTACAGTAGGTAAATTTGCTTGAGTGTATCTAATATATGGCTGACTAATTATGTTTGAAATAAAGTCTGAAAATAAGTTTATTCAAAATAAACGAGTCTATTGCGTTTTACCCCCTTAATGTATGTATGCTTTTTTGTGATTTATATTTTGTCCTATTTTTTTTGTGATTTGCACTCTATCTCTTTATTTTCTTACAAAAAAATAAAATCGCGCTTTTTAAAAAAAATAAATAATCAAGAGGGCAAATTGAAATACAATTAATAAAACAATGACACAAAATTAAAAAAAGCTCAATAAAAATATTATTGAGCTCTTTTTAATTTTGTGTCTTTTTGCTTTTTTATTATTTCTATTCCAATTTTACCATCGTGAAATTTTTTTAAAAAAAGAGTGATTTTATTATTTTTACAAGAAAATAAAAAGGTTAGGGTGCAAAGTATAGAAAATGAAAAAAACATGATGCAAATCAATAAAAAAGACATACGTTAAGGATGTAAAATGAAAAAAATAAATTTTGATATTATTGTGATACAATCTAAATAGGATAGGTTAAAAGTGTTGTCTACTACACTAATTAATACTTGAAGTTGTTTCCAGAACCTTCTATTTAACTGAACCATTTCTTTAACGTTTAATCACACTACTTCTCAAGCTAATTAGTACTCACCTTCTTCTCTGAAAGAAATTTTCAATCAATCATGGCTAACCATTTCTTCAAAGTTCAATTGGATATGGACAATCATCAGCCTCCACTTGCACTACAATCACCGTCAATACAACAACAGGTTAATTTTGTCAGAGGTTTATTAAAATATAAATTTTCATACTTTTTTTGATTGTCTTATGATGAAACGGAACATCCTTTCATCCTAAGATTTTATTTTTCTAAATTCTGAATTGTTGTTTGCTTTGTGAGAAAATAAATAAAAAGAAATTGTTTCAATTAATGTTTTTTTACTTTTATTTTTAATCCGTCTAAAAGTAATACTTATCACTTTTACATCTAGCTACTGATTTAAATGGGTTTTTTGTATAAATTATTAATTTATGATGACAAGATTTAAAGGTTTCATTTTCTTTCATAAATTATGTATTCAATCAAATTAAGACACACAAATGGATTATTTTTTGTTTATAGAAAATGAGATTTCTTGCTCTTTTATAATTTGAATAGAAGAAAAATAGTTATTTCAAATTTCTTAGGTGTAAAAATGATATCTCTTGTCAAAAAATCATAAACTAGAATTTTTTTTTGTAAAAAGACAAAAAACCATTTTCTTTTTTTTTTAAAAAAAATATCTTTTTCTCCAAAAAAAATATTGTCCTAATTTCATCTCCAAATAGAATTTTTGCACTTGACCAAAAATATTTGATTTATTACTTCCCTAATTGAATTTTTTCCACGATATACTTGATATATGTTAGGATTTTAAAAGATTCGTCAAATTCACTAAACCTGTACCTGCATTAATTCTGTATCTAATCGTTTGGCAACAGATTCATTCTGCATCCATTATTGATCGGCCAACAACCCAAGGTGATGTGAAAACCAACTATGCTAATTCTTTTGGCCGTATCAATGCACAAATGTTTAACTCCCCGGGTGTTTCAACTGCACTGACAAAAACTTTCATGGATAGAGCTACTCAAAGATGGGTGGATAGTAACAAAAAGGATGATGAAGAATCCAGTTGTACTAATGCTAGTATTGGGAATAAGAGAAAAAAGTCATGGGATGAATATGTTGCTGAAGAATATGAGAAGGAAAAACTAAAGATACTAGCTAACCAATTAGAATGGACTTTGAATATGAGATCAGAAAATAAGAAGAATAAGAAGATCAGGATGAATGAAAAAGAGAAACCAGATGCGTTTGAAATGTATTTAAGCAACAAGAGCGAAGCTATTAGAAAGTTCGAGCCGGAGAATCATCCTCATCTTCTTAAGATCATAATTATCCTAATTAAGGAGACATTTCTATTATTGTTGTTATTCTTAGTTTTATCTATCTTTTTATTTGGGCTGGGTACGTAATTAGGTTAGACAGATTATATAGTCCTACATGTATATATAGGTTAGCTATTTAGCTGCCTAACCTCTTTTTATTTATTTCCTTTTTATCCTAGTATCGTTATTTTTTGTGTTTCAAAGGTCTTGTTTTGTTGTTCGAATTTGTTATTTTTAATGGATTTCCTATAAAATGATTTCTTCAATTGTTGGCCATATGTGAGTTCACATATATATACTATTCTTCCACGATTAAAAAGAAAAAATACTAATTAACCTTTCAAGATAAGAAAGATAAAAGAGTAAATTTCATCGGTGGAACAATAGTCATCCAACTTCAAGGATTATCACAAAATAAATTACTTTTCTATTTTTATTTTATCACATAAAATCATTCAACTCTAAAGTTTATCATACAAATGTTATTTTTAAAAAAAATTTATCACATAAAAGTTATTGATTAAATTAACTAAAAAAATAAAATTCACCTGAATTATAATATTTTTTAACCAAAAATATGACATGGCACTCCAAATTGACGTATAATAATAATTAACTCTGAATTAATATAGTAACCAAAAAATAATACGCTATCTCGTGATCATAATCATTTAATTAATTAAATTGATAATACTGTAAAATGTATTTACAATTTGTGACATGGTGATCAACTAATTACTCCATCCGCCCTATTAATTCCCTTCTTTGTTGCAAATCTTCTTGCTCTTTATTTTTTTCTTTCGAAAACTACGGTGGAAATTAGGCTATGGCATCATGGCATCGTTCATATATAATGACAAGAGAAGAGTACATGGAAGAGGATGCATACCTTCCTCGATACAACATGAAAAATGTACACCATTTTTATGCAAGAGTGAAGCGAAAATTTTAGGTCTATCTAAATTGTTAGGAACTCCGCCTTAACAAGATATATCCTTAATCGGTAAAAATCATTCTCATTTTTGACAGTTTTAAAATTTCTAATTTTATTGAAGCTCTAACTTACTTCAGTAAAGAAACTTTACACCATAATGCCTCTCATCTTTTGTATGGTCATTTGTAATATAATTAGCATATATAGAGTGACATTCTCTTCCTGAATCATCTTCACAATTAACATATGAAATCAATTTCAATTAATTAGTACCAAATACATAGTCTTAGCTTCTGTTGTGTTATTTGTGCAATTTTCATAATTCATTTATCCAATTGCGATAGTTAAGCAATAGTAAATAGGATAGACAATTAATTCTAGAAAATATGATACAAAATAGACAAAAAGTCTCGTATAGCAAATCAAAGATCTACTAGAATTCATCTATTCAGTTGCGATAAATTTAACTTCTAAAAATTTGTATAATTTTACTGTGAGAAAGTTTGATTATAAGAATGCAGATGATGCAAACGATGATTTTCTATCTATTAATTAGTTACAATTAGGTGTAGGTTATATTTTTTTAATTAATTTGTTGGTTATATGTATTATACCATCAGACATAAAATTTAAAATTTATATTATAATATGTTGTGTGAAAAATAAACAGAAAAAAAAACAGTATTCTTTATGTAGTGCTCTAATCAGACGTGATTTGGATAGCAATTGAACATTAAAAAAAATTACTTTTTATAGGAAATTGATTTATATAAGTATTTAAACTTAAAATTACCTAGTACATATATATTTGAGAAGAATATTTTACACAAATCAATATATCATACAATATGAGATACACTAAAAATGCACAAGGCCTAAACAAATTAAAATAAGAAATCAACTATACATACAATATATCTAAAAAAAAATAGTTAGCTCATATCTGTAGATAATATAGCAATTAAAAGCCTTTGTCATTTTTGTTAAAAAATCTGTCAATAAATTAAACTAAAATTCACAAATTCAAATGCTAAGTCATAAATATTTTTTTCCTAAAATCATCTCTGAAAAATAAAAGTAAATTTCAGATTTTCCTTTATATTTCTAAAAGATGTATGATGATCCATAATATTTAAATTTTTTTGACCCATGTACTAACACATGAACGTTTTGTGTGCTACTACTTTCACAAATAATGACAAAGGAGTCAAATGTATCTCTAACCGTTTTGTTTGAAAGTTCAGTAAATGATAATTTAATATTCATCCAATCCCATCACTCAGAGAAATTAGAATATGAAAAAAAGAATTGGGCTTGTATATGAGGGGGCGTGAGAATGTGATTAAGTAAAAAAAAGTGTGTTCTCTCTGGCTATTTAAACTTTCAGATGAGATATTCATTCATTTTAATATGGTATCAAAGCAGATAGAAGTCGATCATGAAAAAAATGGATAAATAATGTCTAAAGTAAAGGGAAAAAAATTGATCTCAATATATAATTACATTAAATCAATAAATGCAAGATTTTATCCGTTTACATCTAACTAGGATCGATTAATGTGTACTCAAACTTCTAAATTTATTACTTTTAAACTAAGTTATTTAAATCAATATAAATAAATACCATATAGAATTAAGTATTTTCTTAGAATAAGAGTCATACGCGAAATTCACCTCATATTTGCTAACTCGTTAGAAGATATATAAGTAGAAATAGGGACTACGTCTTTTATGAGTAAAATTTTATTTGTATCAGATATTTATATTAAATAAATAGATGCATAACATCTAATTACACATAGATTCGTTTTTCACGTAATCATGATTAATTAATATATATTCAAACCTACTATTTAAATCAATATTAGCGGTATATATCTTTTAAAATATTTTGTCAAGTTAAATTTAATTAAAGATAAGTAAAAATTAACCTCTAGTAGATATATAATCTCATCAGTAGATTATGTTACACAGAAAATTAAAAGAGTTGTTGACAATCAAGCAAAATGTTTGTTACACACACACACTATTAAAGGGAGATCAAACACAAAGCAAAAAAAGCAATACACAAAAGCCTTTAACTCTTGAAACTTTTGCTTTTGATCCCTTCTATAGTGTGTGTGTGTATTGTAGCAAAAAAAAAAAAATGGCAAACAACTCATCAAGCTCAATTCCAAGTTATGGTGTGTGCCTAAAAAATCATGCTACTAGGTTTGGTGATTTTGTGGTTGATGGATGTCGTGAATTTGTGAAGAGTGGTGATGATGGAACAAAAGAAGCATATATTTGTGCTCATTGTGGGTGTATTAGGAGTTTTCATCGAATGAACAATCAGTCATTGTATCGTTATCAAGTAATTCGACCTCCCGTCTTTAACCATCGTGTTATGATTCCACATGGTGGAAATGCGCAGCCTATTTTTTATCCTTACATGACTCGAATTGTGCCAATTCAGTACATCAGAAGGCCTGTTTTTTACGTCACAACAAACTCTGGTTTTTACTTCTTTGCCTGACCCGATAAGATCTCCCGTTCGTGAGGATATTCTTTGTGACATGACTATTTGGGATTCTTAAAGGAGAACAAGATATGAATATGAACTAAGAAGTCAATTTTCATTTTATTAGCATAAGGTTATGTTAATTAATCTTAAGTATATCTTTTATTTACATTAGAAAAGAGAAGGAAAAAGTTGAACTCCTAAGTTTTTTATCAATAGATTATGTAAGTTTTTGTTTTTCATCTGGTTGTCTAGTTGCTTGATGAAGTAAAAGTGTGACTGGCTTGATTAATTATATTGCTTCTTGCATATTACAAAGGAATAAAAGAGAGTAAATGCGTACGTTTGACTAAGAAAAGAAATATATCATATTGTTTACTAGCTTTGTTTTCTATTCATTAAATATTTATTACAAAAAATTACCTTATTATAAATTCATATCTAACTTTTTTTTAATTTAAAAATGCAACAAATTATAAATTTTATATTTTTATTCATATGAATTGGTTATTTAATTATTTTTATTTTTAAAAAGAAACATGTAATTTAAATACATATACGTGTATTTGTCTCACGTTAAAAGTTTGGTTTTGTTTCTTCATCTGAAAAAAAATTAATAATAAAATAGTATGTACATTTTGTCAATTTAGTTAGATTTTTATTTAAAATCAAACCAAATATTATCGACTTTTTAAATAAGAAGTTAATGCCAGATCAAATTAAATAAAAAAAACTTAAGGGATAAAGACATAAATGGTCATTCGATGAAAAATATTGATAACCGGATGGCGCAAGAAAGTTATATATCTATTTGTAGCCTTTCTTTCGACCTTTTTTGATACTCTTTTTTTTTTTAAAGTAAATAAAAAGACTTTTTCTATGTGAAAAACTTTTCCGCTGCTCTTCTAATTGTTGCTATACTTTTTCTCCCTTTCCTCCAATTCTTATGTCTCAATAAGATAATTAAAATAGAAAAAAGTTAATGTACTGTAAACTCGTGTTTAATAAATGTATAATTAAATATATACTCAATGTTCAATGTAGGTAGTGTTTATATATATATATATATATATATATAATATATATATATATTATATAATATTATATACTTCATATTCACTTTTGATATAATATATATAATATATATATATTTTTATCAATGCATCTTTCATATACACTTCAATTCATTTTTCATACAATATATATACACATTATATACATTTTATCAATATATTTTTTATATACACTTTATATGAATTTTTTGAATAATGTATATATTTTTTCCAGTACATATTTCATATGCACTTTATATTCATTTAGAAAAAAGGGTATGATGGAGCTAAATCTAAAACCTTAAGTTCTCATTTTCTGACTTCAAATTCATGTGAAAATACACCACGGCTATAATAAAAATTAACAATGCTAATTAGAAGGTTAAAGAAATGGTTTCTAGTGATAAGAAAATGCAAGTGAAAGAGATATACATGAGAGAAGGGAAGAAAGAGAGAGGGGGAGAGGGGCGAGAGAGAAGGGAAAAGAAGGGAGAAACGGAGGGAGCTAATAATATAAAATATATAAATTAAATTTGGGCCATTTAAATTTCGGTAAAATTTCATAAATAGCTAAGGTTTAGATTTAATTTGGGTGTAAGGGGGAGGGGGGGAGGTCTATTGCTAAAGTTTGCTAATTACAATCCATATCTACAAGCTACAAGCTAAAAGTGTTTATAACATCCCTCTCCCCTCTCCCCTCAGGTCGCCACCCTCTTCCCCCTCTATCTCTCTTTCTTTCTTCCTCTCTCGCTCTCTCTGCCATCTCTCTCTCTTTTTCTTTCTCTCTCGTTCCCTCTATCTCTTTCTTTTTGATAATAACTTCCTAAATCTGAAAATGGGGAGGAAATTTCGAGTGCAAAATCATTCAACTTCTACCTGAAAAACAAGCATCTTTTGACGCCTATCCGGCAAAGAAAATTCAATCTTCTGATCAAGCCTTCTAGGACGCAAAAGATAATTTGATACAAATAAGTTTATTGGATATACATTTGTATTTCAAATATATGACACAAAAATACATTTATTCAAATATACAAATGATTTATATATACATTTGTTATAAGAATTTAGATATATATTTCAATTGTACAAAATCGTATATATAATTGTACAATTATATTCTGAATACAGTAATATGTATTTACTTGCTTATATGATTTACAAATACAAATGCAACACAAAAATATAGTTATTCAAATATATAATGATTTGTATATACGTCTGTTCTAGAATTTCATATATACATTTCAATTGTATAAAATCGTATATATAATTGTACAATTGTATTCTGAATACATATGTATTTACTTGTTTCTATGACTCACAAACACAAATGCATCACCTGTATTAGCTTGGATCTATCATATACAAATATATATACAACAGGTGCATTTGTATATTACAATTGAAAAAAATACAAATATCACATATTATTACGTATACAACTCTTCCCATTATATCTATACCTAATAGAAATACAAATGATACATATACAATTAAAATTTTTTTTTTTTTAAAAAGAGCGAGACAGGCCAGAGAGAGCCAGAGGGATGGGGGGAGGGGAGGGGTCAGAGAAAGGGAAAGGAGAGTGGCGAGTGAGAAATGATAGACATGGGGAGAGATATAGTTATACTTATCTATAAATGTAACTTTTTCAGTTTCTAATGACCACACCATGTCATTTTTCCCCAAACATCTTGATAGGTGTGATTAGGAGTGGCAAAATTAGCCCAAACTCATATGATCCATCCAAGGTTTAATGGGTTTGGGCTAGAGTGATTTTGATGATGGGTTGATTTGGGTTAGCCCAAGTTGATCTATCATAAATTAACAGCCCAAGTAGACCCATCAAGATGGCCCAACTTGACCCATGAAAATGCTTAATTTTAACTTTTAAGGTTTAACTTTATATCAAGATTTTTACATATGAATAGTTATTTGAATTTTTTTCACTATCATAAATTGTCATAAATATTGATTACTATAATTATTATTATTGGTAAAATTAATGGTATCAATTTTTTTTATCAATTTCTTATACTTGCTTTTAAGTTTGCTAGTAATTGTTGCTTTACTTTATAATACAATGGATTCAGATTGCAAAACAACCTGTACGATTAAGAAATTTTTTTACAGCTGTAGTAAATTATAATTTAATTTTAGTTATATAACAAGCATGTTATAATTTGACAAAGATAACGTTTATTTCATCAGGTGCTTTTATATATCTAAAAGTAAATTATAATTTAATTATTTTTTATTGGGTTATTGATTAACCCATTAAAAATATTGAATAAATCTTTAGCAAATCGTTAACCTATTGTCACATATCTCATTAAATATTAGTCATATATATGTGTTTAAAAATAATGAGTCAAGTTGAACAAGTCGGGCTATGACCTATTGTTTAGTCCATCTCAATTTTGAATAGGCTTGGATAATGACCCATTTATTGCTTCAGCCCATCTTGACACGTTCAAATTCAGCCCAAACAGCCCATTTGCCACCTTTAGGTGCGACTTTTCGATTTTCTCTGAACAGCCTTTGATTTGTTGAACTAATATTTTTTGGGCCCAACTTAAGAGCCCAAAGGAGTTAAACAGGAAAGCTTTTTTAGGGCTGCCTTTTTGATCATCTTGTATATATATTTGTAAACTTTTTACTTCTCTTCTTCCCTAACGCCCCCTTTGCAGCCTCCTAAAGCAGATCGCTTCGTCTGTAAATTCTTGAAGGTCAGAAACCCCTTTTCCTAAACTGAACTGTTAACCCATGAATTCGGTATTTTCTTTAGTATCATGGAAGTTGAATGTATCTTATTACACTATTGTGAAATCAATTTTTTTTTCTTTTGGGGTGGTGGTGGTTCAATTTTGGATGAGTTGACACGATATATTTAGTATGAGGGTTTATGGAGTCTGTTATTGATTCTATTTACCTGACTGAGTTTCGTGTTCGACTTTTTTTGGAAACAACAGGTTGCTGGGTTTTTGTGGGTTTAACATTTACCAAGAAAAGAAAAATGTCTGGGTAAGTGTCGCCATTTGTAAGATCTCTTGTTAAAATTCGATTTCTTGATTCTTCCTAGTGTTAAAGTTGCTATCATTTTGGTTTGTAGTGATCTAGAAGTGTGATAAATTTTCAACGGTTTGATGAATTGCTTGTCTACAATAATGAATAGTCTTTGAAAGTTCAATGTGCAAATTTGTTTTGTCTCTGTAGATTTCATGTAATCAAACTGATCTGTTGTCCTTTTAATGAAACCAACTAGTAGATAACAAAAAATACACTAGCCTAGCTCAGTATTTTAATTGTGTTTCAGCCGCCTATTGCATCTCTGTTAGCACTTTTATATCTATTATTGATAGATTTTCAAAACCCTATACTCCAGCCTAATGTTTTGTCCAATTGGTTGACTGCCTAATCGTGATAGCATTGTGTACTGTGTACATTATTTATGGGATCTGGATGTAGACAAAATCTATCATAAGAAGTTGGATTGGATTAGCTTGTATTAGGAATTGCATATTTAGATTAAGTTTATTATTTTCTTTGATGTTCATGTCCTCCATTATAAGGAAACTTTTTACAACATCCTGTTATACGTCACCTTTATGTGCCAGTCATGTTTGTGATTCCTGTGGCATTGTCTTTTGTACCATTTTAATGTGACAATGGATGGTTATTTCTTGCTTTGCTTATCTGGTCATTGATGTGTGCCTATCTTGAACCTTTGATATAAGGTGTGTACTTTAGCTGACATTTGTATACCTGTAGAGAGGATGCTGCTGTTGTTGTGCCCGTTGCCGAGACTCCTGCTCCAGCACTTGGAGAGCCCATGGATATCATGACTGCTCTGCAGCTGGTGCTCAGGAAGTCTAAAGCTCATGGAGGTCTTGCTCGAGGACTCCATGAAGGTGCAAAGGTCATTGAGAAGCATGCTGCACAGCTTTGTGTGCTAGCAGAGGACTGTGACCAGCCAGATTATGTCAAACTGGTGAAAGCACTTTGTGCTGATCACAATGTCAGTTTGATTACAGTTCCCAATGCAAAAACTCTTGGCGAATGGGCTGGTGTAAGTAGTTCATGATTGCTTAGCTAATGCTCGAATTTAAGATTTCTCTTGATTAGCTGCTCTCTGATGTGAAAATGAGATTGGACTCTGTTTGCACTAGTTATCTTTGCTTTTATGATGGGAAAGGGTATTAGGGAATTGTGATAGATAATAATCAGAATGATGTGACTGTAGTCTTAACTTTATGTTGCACATGAGTTATTTAATTGTGTTCAGTAGACCTATGCTTTTTTCGCATTGTATGTAGTTTGTTTTGTTGGTGGAGAGGCACACGAGTATCCTGATTATTAACTTTGTTGACTTTTCTTTGAAGTGCTTTGCCGTATTCTTTTTTGTTGAAGTATATGATGTAAATCAATAACCAATTAATCATTGACTATGATATTTCTTTGTTTACAGTTATGTAAGATTGATTCTGAAGGGAAAGCAAGGAAGGTTGTTGGTTGTGGCTGTGTTGTCGTGAAGGTACATTCTATATAACCATTAGATTTGCATAAACAGTAACTGATAAGTTGCCAGAATAGAACTTGTTTTCCATCATAATGAATTTTGTGATTGTTCTTCAGGATTATGGGGAGGATACTGAGGGTCTCCATATCGTCCAAGAGTACGTGAAATCTCATTAGATAGAAGTTGGTGATGGAGCTTAGGACTATGGAGCTAGAGATCCCCTGAGGCTATCTTTTTTATATTTATCTGTACTTGCATTAGCTTTGAGTTTGTTAGATTTCAAACAAGTTACTTTACTGGTGTGTACTTGCAATTTTGTTTTCCCAGCAGTGTAAGATCATCTAATACTCCTTGAAACTGCCCCTCTAGTTTATAATCCTGTTGCCTGCATTCTCTCTAAAAGTCGAGCAGGCTTTCACTATTTCCAGTGTAGCTATCTTTCTGGAACAGTCTTTTCTATGTGCTTGCGTAAAAGGTAAGTAGAAGGAGAATGACAACAATCTTAGAAAACACTCTTTCTGTACGTTGTTCATCTGTTTCTCTAATCTTTCTTCTTTCACTGGCTTACTTTGATAGCTTAAGTAAGCATACATGTACTTTGATACAACGAGCCCTATGAGATTAGCTGAATGCCATGTCAAAAGATAGACAGAAACTGTCCAAATGATTAGTTATATGCAACTGAAAGATAACATACCATTATAGATGTTCACTTCTTGCAATTTCCTAACTTGTGGAAAGAAAAACAAGTATACATTCTCAAGAAAACAAGTACTATTCTCTTCCTAGTCTCACTTTCACAGTTACTACTTGAATCCAGCACAGTGGCCTTTACAACAACCATATCACATAGAAAAAACCAACATGCATGAAGCAAATGAACAAGAGAAGGAAGCCAGATACAGTGAGAGTACTTATGTTTTGTATTCTCCCCGTAAGGACAAATGTTCTGTTAAGAAATGAAACTTACCTAACTCAACTCCAAAAATCATCAGTAGGAACTCTTCAACATGTTCAACATAAGCGCACAATTTCTATTTTCCTTTTCTTTTTCCAATTATTTGACTCTTTTTTGCATTTCTGTCTAATATCCAGTAATATTTCTATCCTATTGTTAATATTCTCTCTCGAAAAATAAATTAAACCATGTCACTAGTCAGCTTGGCTGCTATATGGATGTTGAGGACTAAACAAAGGGGCTATCATTTGACAATAAATAAATTGTAGTTTTAATTTATTAAAGTGAGATAAGGGTATCATGTTTGTTTAATCACAGAAAAAACTTGTACTGCTACTTTATTCATCAAAGTTGATATTCCTTTATCCCCTTTCCACATATGGATCATTTAGTTTACAATTAGAAAGATCACGCAAATCTTCCGAAACAATAATATAATACAAGCTCAAGAATAAAGTGTTTTTTTCTTATTAGATAAACTTTTTTTGAATGGAATACAGGAATTAGGAAAGTCCCAATTACTAATAAAAACGTTTACAAAAATATAAATAAAAAAGAAAACTCAAAAAAAGGAAATCAAAGTCAATAAATTAAATTCCCTTCCATAATATGACCTAAATTGCTTGTTGCATAAACACAGACTCAACAACACGATATGACTAGACACTGATACAAAATAGTGGATAACTAAAAATTAACTGAGGTAGTAGAAATGTTTAATGAAACGTTAATCTCTTAAAAGAAGTAGCTGAGAGTAGGTAAAATAAAGGAAACACAAACAAATACAAAAGTTTCAGAAACCTGAGTTGCAAAATCAAACTACAAAACATTCTGGTCAAAACATTCTCCCAATGTAAATGTTGGAGAATTTCTTATATATATATATTGACACAAGAATTTCCCAATAAAAAAGCCATAGATAGAAGTGTAACATCACCAAAGAATGACACGTCACTTATAGAAAAAAAAACATACAAAATAAGTAGTAAATTACAATATGTTTGATAAATATTCACACTTCTACCTACTTTTGGGAATCTTGTGTTTGGCAATGCATGTCCCTAAAAAGCCTCATCATTGACTGCTCCGAGTTGTAATCCACTCAACGAGTCATTCACTTATTGACTCAGTCCGGCCCGATTTAGAGGACCGGAGTACTAGACTTATTCTGCTTCGATAGAGGCATTGTAATCGTAACTGAAATAACAATCACTGAGTTATCCTCATCATCATTCATCAAATCATAGGTGAATGTAGCATTTTTTTTTCTACATACATAACATAATTTTTTGCATAAAATTGCAAAAATATTAAACGTGCAATGGATTCAACAAAAAGAACTCAAAAACTGAACCCATCATAGATTGACATTCTGAATTCGCCTCTGCGTCTACTCTGTGACTTTATCTGCCAATATTTCCCTAATCAACAACTTCTTCCCTTCATGTTGTGCACATGTCTTGGTAACATTACTTGTAGTAATAATACTACTACAATTTTTTCTGCATCTTTTTCTTTTCCTTTTCAAAAGTGTTAGGCCTCGTAATATATTCCATAAAGGATACTTAATTGGCTCAATTATTACATTCTCCATTTCCATCACAACTTCTTCAATTGATGGTCTACTTATTTTCTTTGGAGAGACACAATGTGTGGCTATGCTTAACATGTTCTTTATCGTGGCCTCCATGTACCATGGCACATGCATTCTTTTGTCACAAATTTCCAAAGTACGTCCCTCTTTAATCAATTTTGTTGCCCAATCGACTATAGAGACGGGCGATTTCGATACATCGATAGCCTTTCTTGAAGACATAATCTCGAAGAGTAGTACCCCGAAACTAAACACGTCGTTTTTCGTGCTTAATTTGCTTGGTTTGGTGTAATCAGGATCTAGGTACCCGATCGTGCCAGCAGGACGAGTCACCGAGTTGGAATGATGACTCGGTGAGTCGTCCTTCTCGTGATTTTCCCAATCATTTTTCATCCTTAGGGCAAGTCCAAGATCAGCCAACTTAGCATTCCAATTTGAATCAAACAAAATATTGGCAGACTTTATATCTCTATGAACAATTGATGAAGGCTTAGCTTGGTGAAGAAATTGGATTGCTTTAGCAATTTGAATGACTATTTGGGCACGTTTAGGCCAATTAGGAATGATATTATTTTGTGCATGAAGCATTTGGTAAAGGGTGCCATTTGGCAAGTACTCCATGATGAGGAAAGTTTCATTCTTGGACGAGTCATCATCGTCATGATGATGACTCGTTCCAAGAAAGTTAACGATGAAAGAATTTTCTGGCAAAGACGATAAAATACTTACTTCGTTTTCGAGCTTGGAGTTGTCTTGAATTTTTGTAAGTCCCAATGATTGTTTCTTTATGGCTATAATGTTACCATCTTCTTCTAAGATGCCTTTGTATACACATCCATGGCTTCCTTTACCAATGAGTCTTGATTGTGAGAAGTTCTCTGTGGATTTTTCAAGCTCTTTATACTCAAATTCCTTCATTTCTTTTAGACCTTTTTGCTGCTTCCTGTGTACTGTAATTTGACAAGAAGATGGAAGCAAATTAGAGATTTTGGTTGTTTATAATCATATCTTCGTTATGAAAAAGGAGAATTCTTTCTATTGTGAGTTTGGAGGTCTAATATATAGAAAACCAAGGGAATATATTAGGCAGCAAATTAATACACGCTTTTTAGTCTATTGGAGTTGTACATAACATGAAAATAAAATATTTATGTTACAACAGATCACTTATATCAAGGCGAACTATTCTCTTGGATATGACCAAATCTAACTAATTTGAGTTATATGCATTGACAACATAACGTTTTTGTTCTCACATTTGGCTCCAACACATTATTGACCATGTTTCTAGGTTAATTAACAATAAATTTTTAAGTGTAACCACTTACTTAAGCCGTATTTTTAGTATATATACAGTGGAAAAAACTTACTCCCGATACCAGAAATACCCTTTAATCTTGTGGTTTTAAACATATCACTGTTTCACTGGAATGTTAGAATTAAAGCGACAAACTTTTTTTTACACGAGCTAAAAAGGAAAGTAAGATAAACAAATTGAAATGAAGTTAAGCAAGTAAAACTAATATCTTCTGAAATATAAGATGTACCTATTGTTTTTCTCTCTCTCTCTTCACATTCATGTTAAGCCTTTCCCCTCCACAAAAAAACCCTTCTAAATAGCATCATTTACAACAAATGTTTAAAAAGTTGTGTATTAGAAAAACCTAATTATCGAACCTCATGTCTATTTATAATAATAAGTCGAAAAATGCTACAACTATAGTTCCAACTAGACAATATAAGATCATTGAGTTTTTTTTTTCAGTGGTGGGGTTGATAAAAGTTAAAAAAAGAAAAATGTACCCTAGGTGTCACTAGTAGTTAATGTAGTGTGAATCATTGATTCAAATTTCAATAGAGACAGAAATACTAAGCGATTTCTTCTTATCTATCCGAATATTATTGGATAAAATTACCTGATATTTTTGGTGGTAGTAACTAACATATATTTTGTAAAATTAATTGACGTGTGCACAAACTGACCGTAACACTAAGTTTAAAATAAAATCAATCAAGGAGCACAAAAAAAGTGAAGGGGTTGGACAGAGCAAAAGGCAAAATAAAGGTAGAAACTCTGACGAGGAATGAGAGTGGTAAAATTAGCTGGTTTTTGGGCCCTATTCAACTTTAGTGCCTTTTTCTTACTTTTTTGTGTACCATATATGGACCAGTGAAAAAAATAATCTGGGGATCTAAAAAAGATTCTCATTTTATGGAATTATTAGTAGGTCTTAATATGCTTAATTCGCTTTTGTTAAAGCTGAAAAAAACTTTTTCATATTTTAATTTCATTGTCTTGGCCTTGTCCATTCCTTTTTTGCTTTTGAAATTTAGAAAATCCCATTCTCATTTTAGTCCTGGCAGACAATCACCCATTAAACAATAATTTCTATAGATAGTTTAAAAAATTATTGCTCTCTAATTAATAAACGAGGATTTCACCACACTCTTAGGTGTATTGTTCTACCATGTAATAATAGTGCGGGTTACCTACTTTTCAACCCTGTAACTTTAACTCTTACGCGTTAAACTCCGTGATAATGACTATTTTTCAGTTATTGGGGTTAAAAATTGGTTATTTATGAATTTTCCCCTTATTCAACCTGCATGCAATTGACAAAAAAAAAACAAACTGGATTCTACCAACAGACAGATGAATCTGATAAGTCCTTCAGTTTGGCCCAGCTTAAGATTGTGGATGTAATGGATTTTTGGCCCACAAGTGAGCCCATTATTGGCCCACAACATATATTCCACAAAGTTTTGTTGTTATATGTTCAGAGCCCTAGAACAAATAAAAGCCCAGCATTGTCAACAACAGAAGAAGCCACACAATTAACAAAAAGTTCAATTTCAACTTTTGTGAGGCCCAAGTTCAGAGCCCAAGAACTAACAAAAGCCCAACACAAGAAGGCGCACAATCAACAAAGAGATCAGTATCAACTTTTGTGAGGCCCAAGTTCAGAGTCCAAGAACTAGTAAAAGCCCAGATTCTTTTGCCAAGGGTAAGCAATTACAGCCCAAAGCTTTTGTTTCATCTAATTTACGAAATATATACACAATGGTCGTTTGGTAGTTTGTTAGAATTATGCAGGTAATAGTTATGCAAATATTAGTTATGCAGGTATTAACGGCTATTCCATCTTCTACCCCACATAAAATAATACACAAATTCCCTCATAACTTATACATGTATTAGTTATGTGGGTTTCTAAATTGCAAATCAAACGTCGTATTAATTTTAAACATGAATAACTTATTTTCTTCAGCTACCGAATATTGTATAACTTATCCAAAAATTAATACATGGATAAATTGTCTCTTTGCTAGCTACGAAACGACCCCACGGTGCATAAATAGTAAACAATATTAACATGTATTTATAACACCAACTTATATTAATTGTGCTACAATCAGGCATACATATAATATATATATCAATACAGAATATAAACACAACATATAAAACCAAAAGTGTATAAATACTTTGGCCATATTGATAAACTAGATGGCCGAAGGATACATTTACGTAAGATTACTAATATTATTCTTATAGTGGAACAATATTTACAATGTTTATAACACCAACTTATATTAATCGGTGCAATCTAGTACACATTAAGAGGGAGAATATCAATATTTAAGTTAAACACCTACTTACATCCATATGAGGTACTATGGGTGCTTAAATATTTCAAGATAAAACTAAAATTGTGCAAACATGATTAAAATCGACGAATGATAAACCAAGTATTTTCTTTTTATTAATGTAGATGTGCCTAATAAGTAGGGAATCATATAACTTTATAATATATGTGTTGTTCACATCAGATTTGAAAATGGATTATTCTATAGAGTAATAAATGCCCTACAAAAGAAAGCTAAGTTCAAAATTTATATAGTACCATCATCAAGGCAATAATGTTTCATAAAAGAAGGAATTTAGAGTCTCAACTTTGAGGGAAAATAGGCCCCTTTCTTTCAAGGAATTGTCACAATCCTAAACTTATAGGTTTTGTAGTTTATAGTATGATGTTATTTTATAAAAAAGATGCTCTAAAAGAGTAATAATAGCATATAATTAATGAAAGTCACATAATATAATAAATTGGGTCTCATATACGAACTACTACATGCTATTATACTTCGACAAATTTTAAATGCTAATTACAAAGAACCATTAGTACAAAGAATCAACAACACTGTTAACTAGTTGTTTTTTAAGATATTCCTTACACATTGTGTGTGAACAATCTCTTCTCGTCGAGCATGTATTTCCCGATCAGCTAGCCGAGAAGACAAAACAACATTGTTAATCCCGTCGTTGATTGGTGATCGATATAAAAGATGGGGTTGTTTTTATAAAAATAAAAAAATTAGGGCAACATTTGAAAATAAAAAATAATTTCAACGGTCAACAATGAGCTGTTTTTCAAATTTAAAATACAAGTTCAAATTATTTTTGTAATTTTTATGGCCAAACATTGATTTTCAAATGAAATGTAAAAATTACTCTTAAACAAAGTAAATAATTTTTATGGCCAAACGGATCCTATTCAAATGAAGACGTTTTTTATACAGTCAAACCTCTCTCTATAACAATTTCGTTTGTCCGGATATTTTTTTGCTGCTATAGTAAAATGTTATTATAGAGACCATATAATATAACATAACACGAAAAAAAAGTTTCAAGAAAAATTTAACCTTTATTAAAATGTTATCACAAAGACTGATTATTATAAAAAAAGTTTTGCAAATTTGACATTAACACAATTTCTAGCTTATCTAAGAGAAGAAAGGGACAATAAAATCTGTATTATGATGAGACTATAGATTAGCCCTTACGAAAAAAGAATTACTTCATAATAATAATTGCTTTGCCACTCTACCATGGTTTTCTTTTAATTTAAATATGGAAAAGTAAAGTGATTGTGCAAAATGGTGACAACTGATTGGAGTCCAAAATATTGACTGCAAAAAATTTCACTCTTTAATTTGATATGCAATCTGATTTTGGACTTTTTTCATCTAAATGCAATCTTCTTTTCCACCACCCCAAATCTAGATTATCATACTAATTATAATTAATCCTTTGATTAATCCACAAATGATTGCATTTTAAACGTGTTGCTTTGCTATTTGATCATTTAAACTAATAAATATCTTATGAATCATTACTTAAATATAAAATATCTCTCCTTCATTCAAGTTAAAAAGCTAGCCTTCAATGTTGATATTGTACTAGTGGTGAATACAAAATTAAATTTGTAAAGCTTAAAATATTTGTTTTATTTTCTCTAGTGTATAGAATCTTTTATGCCATTTTATACATTGCGAATGATTACACTAATATTTTTATATGGTATTATCGGTGTCTTTGCCCATAAAAATCACCATCCGCCCAATTTGTTTAGGTTTGGGTGGGTTGGATTATAATCCGATGTTTTGCCTATTTCAATCTAACTCATTTAAGGTTAATGACGACCGGCTTACTTAATAATTTAACTCATTTTGATATGTTCAATTTCAGTCCAACTCGCTTATTTGTTACCCATCTATAATAGTGATGTTCGGATCAATGTGTTATGTGTGAACATCTCAACTAATTAGTTTTGTCACTCATCAATTACAGATTTCACATTGTAATATACTATAATATACAATAATAGAAAATTATGATATATTTTCCAACATTAATTAATGCTTGATACTTGATAGAGAAATCACATCATTTTAAAATTACGTACTTTGGCATTCCAACTAAACAAAAACACAAAATAATTAATTTAACCCCTTCCCCTGCAATTTCTTTTTTTACATTAATTCAATGTTCTAGATAGGACCAAAGTGGTTAATAATAAAAGCAGTATTTTTACCCCTCATTATGGAATTCAGTTGTACAAAGTTAGTAAAATGAAATGATGGGAGCAGAATTCAGGTGTGGTAAAATTAATTCCTATTTGATTACCCTAATATGGTAAATAATTGGGTCAAATTCACTCACCACCATTACTCACAACACCAAAAAAAAAATAGTAACTTTGACTTGGTTATTAGGTGCATTGATTTTTTTTACCAGCATAGTACAAATCTACTCACGTGGTACCAATTTCAGTCAATAATTCCACACACACGTACAATTCAGAGATAAATGTGAGAGGTAGTTCCACCAATTAATTAATTGTAGGGTCATTTTTTTAGGTACTGTATCTATTTCACTTTAATTTTTTTCCCTCTAAAGTGTCAATTCTCAAACTGTTCAATACTACTACATTGGATTCTTCACTGCTTAATCATTTGTATCCCAAAAGAATTTCATTTCTTTAATGGTCAATTTTTTTTTCTTTCTTTTTACTGTGAAACAATTCCAACATTTACCTTAAAACTTTATTACTCTACAATATATGTGTGGTGTCGTTCAAAACCTTTATGAAAACAAACCTTAAAGTAATTGATAAGTAATTCAAGATTTTATAAATCCCCCCCACAGTGCAAAGTAAGGTGAAAAATAGTGTTTTGGTATATATAAACTCTTGAATCTCCTTAACATAAAGGGAGTTTAAATTATAGGAATAATATATTTTTACATTTTTAAATTCCTTTGTTAGGATTCCTGAATCCGTAATTGGCGCTTTGGGATCTAATTAATCCAAATTCGCGTTGAGAAGTTTCACTCTGGGTCTACTCCCTTCAAAGGATGACTTCATACCTAGGACTTTAATTCGAAACCTCTAATTAAGAATGATGAAATACTTACGACTCTGTTTATCTAGTACAACCTTTGGTCGTAATGCCCTTATATACTCAAGTATATAACATTGTTACATAACTCAACATGAAGAATCAACAGACTTTGGGAGAAAAATGAGTGCAGAAGCTGTTGTTTGCCTTAGATCTACAATTTTCCATTTACAAAGTATGACAGCTTGGTAAATTTAAAAAATAATTTATTTACATAATGTGATTTTTCAACGAAGGGATGTCAATTAACTCTTAAATAATGGTAGCTCCACTCCATAAGCTTATCTTATTAACTTGTAAGTAAATAATGTGTAGGTAAACGACAAATGAGCCAATATTTACTAAGGCCTCATTTATTTTCATTAAGATTAAGACGTCTGAATTTGAATGCACATCTGAATGATTAAGATGTTGTCTCTAGATCTGAATACTGAATGATTAAGACTGTTTGTTTTTCAACATCTGAATATGCATAATTTATTTATTTATAAATATAATAAAAGTACAATTCAAATAAAAATTAATTATACATTAGAAAAAAACTTAATTTAATAAAAATAAAATTATTAGTTGATTAAAAAAATGAGACATTTATGTTTGCTAGTGATGATGTAGATGGTTCGTAATGGTGGTGGTGGTCATGGTTGGTGTTTGTGGCTGGTAATGTTGGCAGTGATAGTTGATGGTAGAGGTGGTTGATGTTTTAGTGACTGTCATAATAGTGGCGATTGGTAGTGTTGGTGGTGGTTTTTGTGATGGTGAAGTTGGTTAAGGTTAGTAGTTGGCGGTGTTGATGGTGGTGACTGAAGAATGTGTGGTAGTTGGCGGCGGTTCTAGTTGTCATGGTGGATGTGGTTGGTCGTAGGGATTGACTGTACTGGTGGTAGTGGCAGATAGTGGTGGAGGTGGCGCCGAGGTGACAACGGTGGTGGTGGTGGCTGAAAAACGTGTAATAGTTGACAGTGTGTTTGTGGTAGTTAGTGACGGTGCTAATTGTGATGGTGGAGTTGGTTAGTTGTAGGATTGACCACAGTGGTGTTGGAGGTGACGGTGGTGGTGGTGGTGACAATGGATATAATTATATATAATGATGGAGGTAGTAGCGGTGGTAGTGGCTGATAGTAGTGGTGACTGGTGGTGGTGGTTGACGACGGTAATGGTGGTTGACAATGGTGATGGTGGTTGTGATGACAAAGGTGGTAAGTGGTGGTGACTGGTGATTGTGGAAATAGTGGTGGTGAATATTGTCAATACAAGTTTACCTCTTAATGGTATTAAAACTTTGTTCTAGATCTTAATGATTAAGACTCATTCAGACCAATTAAGTGCTTAAATCTTAATAAAAACAAATGCACTTAATGGCCTAAGGTCTGAACCATTCAGATTCAGACCTCCATTAAGTGCAAACAAATGAGGCCTAAGAGTCTTTCTCATATTGTTACTTATTATTTGTACGAAATATAGAAAATATAGATAACTTTTTGCGCAAAACCCCCTAAATTATAAAATATTGGGTCAAATAAAGCGAAATAAATATAGGGAAGATTCATATAATTGATTTAAGCTAAATTCAGATTGAAGCAAAACAACAACTGTTTTTATTGTATGTTCCTTACCTAATAGTCCGACATTTTAATTCTCTCAAAGCACTGAAAAATAATAATTAAAAAAAGGATGCTTATATAATATATCAAAAAACATTACCTAAGTTGTACAACAAAAAAAATCAAAAATTTCTAAAAGAAAACTTTGGAACGTAGCAAAAAGCAACAAGTATGTATAACACAAAATGGAGAAAAGTCTTTTTAAAACAAAACAAAATAATAATAGGATTTCCATTCCAGCCCACAATAATATTGAAAAGAAAGGAGGTAATTGAAGGAAGTGACATTGATAGACAAATTGCCAGTAGCTGTCTTAGCTTGAAAAGACTTACGTGAACCATTTTATAGGATTAATAATAAGTCTCATTCCATCAATTATATATTTAACACCTCTAATTGAAAAGTTTTGTTCTGATCCAAATATATATTAGTGATGATATCATTGGTTTTTATAATTCTAATGACCTCTATTGTATATATGATTTGCTTTGGCTTATTCGTTGTTAAGACAATTAACATATTTGAACCATTTTAGGTAAGGTGTCTATATTCCTCTTCTCTTTTTTTCCTTGATTGAATAGGTTGGTGTCTCTAATTAGTTAGATAAACTCATAATCGACCTATTTTATGTTCACCTAGCTCCTATTATTGATACTATCTTGTGAGACACAAATTAATCATTAATCATTTCGAGTTCTAGAGAGAAAAATTGATGTTACAAACTATTCAAAGAAAAAAAAAACAACAATACTCACTAATTATATTACGACAAATTCCAAATAGATTAGGTTAAAGGTCATGTGTTACTCAACAATTTTTTTTTTTTGGAACTCCAGGGAAATCCACAACCTCTGCTCTTCGGGCTAGCACTTTGTAGTAATCTGCTCACTGTGTAATAGCTCGTGAACCATACAGGAGATGTAGACCGCACTAGGCAAGCCCCAAGTGACGAGCTCATGATTGAGTGACAAACGGAGGCTGGATTCGATCTCAGGTCTTCCACATGGGAGACCAACCTCCCAACCACTCAACCATGCCCTTAAGGCCCGTGGTCAGAAAGACGAGCTTGGTGCTCACGAGCGAACCCCGAAATGCATTGTCTTGATTGCACATAAAAGATATATCAGGGTTCCAAACGGACCCCATCATCGTGTTCTAGTAATATACAATCATGTTTCACTTACGCATCGATCTGCACACAACGAGTCGATGGAGTTTTTATGGATTACATTACATATATACATAGAAGTAGGACATAGCTCAACATACAATATGAAGAGAAGAAAATGACAACATAAGCCTCCACAAGGCTAGTGCGGGACTCGTCGGCTTTTAACTAAAAGTCTCAAGCTTAAGCTCTCTGATAATGTAGAATCTTGTAGTAAGAAGCGCTTCACCCCTTTAAGTATCTATCATATACAAATTCAAATTAATCAGACGTGTTAACTCTCGATCCCCCCCTCCCCCTCCCCCAACACACGCCCCCAAAGAAAATGACAATAGAAGCCTCCACAAGGCTAATGTGGGGCTCCTGAACTTTTAACTAGAAGTCTCAAGCTTCAGCTATTTGATAATGTAGAAATTTTTAGTGGGGAGCGTTATACCCATTTAAAGTATCTATCATATACAAATCCAAATTAATCAGATGTGTAAACTCTCAATCCTCACACCCAAACAAAAAAAAAAAGTAATAGAAGTACAAAATTTGTTTCGTGTATTTTGTTGGTTTCGTTGATAGTAATAATGAAACAACAACCTTGATGAATCCCACCAAACACTCTGCTTACACACAGCACAGTGAATGTACCCTTATTATGATTTGCTATTGGACCATTAGGACAAACCCCCTAATTGATGTTGAAAGTGACACATGATACATTGACACTTTCTCATATATACATACCACTGTAAAAAAAAAAAGTACTAATGCACTAAAATAAAGGGGTACTTAATAAATAAATAAAAAGTAAATTCACTTGATCATCATACAAGTACACTTTTTCTAAAGTACTTATTTATGTTTACACTTACTTTTTACCACATCATAAGATCAGAGATTTGAAATAAAAAATTCCAGAGAAAGTGAGAGGCAAAGTTGCAGCTTTCAGTTACTTTAGGTAACTAACCCCAAAAATTTCAGTCTATTTTTTTTTCTTCTTTGGGTTTTGGGTCATTCTGAACAGTAATTTTTTCTTTTTTTAAACCTTATGAGGAAAATAAATACTGTAGTAAATATTTGGAATTAAAGAGGCCAAAAGAGGTAAATTAAATGGAACAGAGAGAAATGAAGATCAACATTGAATTAACATTTAATTTCAGAGTAATTTTGAGTACACAATTTTTTCAGGAGTGTACTGACCAATAATAGGTTTGTTTCTTCTTTTAGCCCTTAGCTATAGGTTTGAATATTTCTGACATTAGATTATTTTTTTAAAAAAAATAATCTTTTTTAGGGAAAAAAATTATATTGTGATGTCATCTTATTAGATTTTGTTAATAGGAAAAGGATTGAAGAGAAAATGGAAGGTCATAATCAATTAACTTATTTGCATATGGAAACTAGACAAAAATTGGTGTATGTAACAGTAAATTCACAGTGAGCACTGTCTTTGCATAGCAAGCAAAACAGTGAACAATTTTCACTAAATTAGGAATAACAGTGACTAATTTTGGAATTTATATCTGCTCTCAATTTAATGTTAAGTTGTTTGATTGGATACATAATTGAAATATTTGACTTTACTAGCTAATATAAGGACCGTTAAAGATTGTGATGAAATAATAAATAGTACTCTGTTCTATCTAATTAGAATGTTTGAGTTTGAGTTTTGAGCGTCTTTTTTGATAAAGAGCGTTTTACTCTTAAAAAAAATAATTCTTAATGCAAATTTAAATTAGTAGAGCGTTAATGTTGGTGCTTGGCACCAGTGAGAAGTCACAAAGAAAGTTGAGACGGAAGAAAATATTAAATTTTAAAATTGAACAATTAAATGGTTTTACACAAAAGACAGTATACTCAAAAAGATTCACCCAAAATATTATTAAGCAAAATAGTCTTTTTTATTCAATTTTTTTTCTTCTAAAAACAAGTATTGTGAATTTTAAACTAAAATCAAACGCATGGGGATCCTAAAAAGGTTGATTTATAGAGGTTAATGTACAGAAACTTTACAACTAATACCAAGTCAATTTAGCACTTTTTTTTAAAAAAAAATGTATTTGTAAAATGGAAAAAAAAAAGATACCATGAGAAGTATGGTGTTCCAAAATGACTGGGCAGTTCAACTTTAAAAGTAGGACAAAATGATTGACCTGAGTTATGATGAGATGATTAAGATTCCTCCACTACGCTAATGGATCTTGCAATACACAAATCAATAAAAATATATTTATTAAATAATTTCATAATTATTTAATCTTTATTATTATAATGGTGGTATACCTTGTACCCAACCAAACGACCCCTAAAAATACTATAATTGGATTATAAGATGATTGAGGATGAGGATGTGGGTTGGGTGGTTTTTATGCTTAGTTTATATTATCTTTTATTTAATTTAATGGTAGATATATGAATGAGTCCAGATGGGACTTGTCTGGCTGATTATTATTACATGACTTTTTAAATTTTTGTTGTTTTTCATTAAATTAGTTTTTTACACTCAATAATATGACTAGAGCCATGAATTAAGGACTTTTAGTATAGAATTAGGAGTAATATACCAATCAATCAAAAAAGATATTTAAACTAATTTAATAAATTAATATTTAAAATCACAGTTAAAGTAAAACTATATGAATTATTCATTAAGTAATTAAAAAGTTATAGAATACAAGAAATTTTCCATCCATGACAATACTAGTTTTGTGAAGTGTTATCGTCTAAATAAATGTTATATATTAAAATAATATAATATGACAAAAGTCCAAAAAAAGAAAAAAGATACATGAGATTATTAAGCACTGTCATTAATGCTCTTTAGAACTCTCAAGTCTTGCCCAAAAAAAAATACTAACATAGGCATAATTTAAAATAGAGGAATTTTCAAAAAAAAAAATGCTATAGTTTGAGCTTAATTACAATTCGTAGCTACAAGTTAAAAAGAAGAGAGAGACGAGCGAGATTGCGAGAGGGAGGAGACAAGTGAGCGAGATTTGAAAGAGAGATGAGAGAGGCGAAAGAGAGGATGAATACATTTTGTGTTCGTTGTATCACATTGTATCATGAATAAAATTGAATTGTGTATACAATTGTATCAAATGCATCAACAAATATAACTATATCAATTTGTATCAATAAATATAGAAGCTAGAGAAAAAATGAATACATGTTGTATTCGTTTTATCAGGCTGTATCATGAATATATTAATTTGTATCAGCGAATACATGTTACAGTTAATTTTTAAAAAGATTTTCCGAAAAATTCAAAACAAACGCCAAAAAAAAGAAGAAAAAACTACAAATGAAAAAAGAAAACAAGAAATTTCAAATAAGGAGTGTGGGGTTAGGTTGGTATGAGTTGTCCTACTGCATTTGATGCTTTATCTAATAACACCCCTCCCCCCCCCCCCCAAACCCCCACAACACTGTTGATAATATTTCCTCACTTAATTGTATACTAATTATACACGTTTAATTAATTATGTTTTAATCTTGGAACATCAGCACCATTTTTACAAAGACCAAAGATATGCTTGAGATACAATTAATCTCTGTGTCTTAATTAGCTTTGGGTTAGGCAAATGAAGAAGATAATGCTATTCTAATACACCCATAATTAAACAGTGTGCTATCTATTGGCAATGTGACACCTGGTACAATTGCTATGATTATGTTATACTGAAATCATGAGGTAAAAAAACAAGCTAAAGTAAATAAGGAACATGACATTTAAACTTTTTACTCAGTATCAATATACTCCTTATTATAAATAATTATCTTAAATTACTTGTCCACTTATCAAATCAAGAGAGAATTAACTACGATTATGGAGCTCAAATTTGGCAAAAAGGATACTGTTGGCGTTGTCTATCATATTATGACTTGTTTGGATAGTTACAGTTTAATACGGACGGACCCGTTTAAATTTTTATGTGGCAATTTTTATCTTTAATCTTAATTTAACAGTAAAAAATGAGTATAATCAACAATAACAACAATAACATACCCAATATAGTTCATAAGTAGGATCCGAAAAGGGTGAAGTGTATGCAAATCTTACCCGGAATTTATTTTTGTGGGTTGGGAGATTGTTTCCAATAAATCCTTTGTTAAAATATTAAAGAAAGAAAAGTATAAAATAGTAAAAATAACCGAAGTAAAAGAAACAAACATGTAGTAATAAAAAATGAGTTTGATCATCACATGTATTTCAAAATGTCAAAAATCAGCAGGTTAAGGGAATTTTGTGGAATTTACTTTTGTTCTAACTTCTAATCACCCTTAGAAGTTTTGTAATAACTTTTGTAATTGCTTAATGAATAGCTTGAGTATACAGACATCAAATTTAAAATGAGTTACATTAATATATAAGCACAATTAATGCAATTTGTTAGGATCAACAAACATTCAGTACACCTATTACTCAACCCCATATTGTTTGCTAGAAATATAGTATGTGATTAATTATCGTAGATTAATTTATGAGTATGTAAAAATATCCTATTGTCATCTTTATTTTATTTCGCATTTTTCATGCCTATCGTTAAAATAATTTCTGGTGGGCACCTAGCTACGTGGCCTCAATTTTTTTTTAAAAAAAATCCTTGTCGTAAAGATTAAGATTGAGAATAGTAACACTTAAATTATGTGTGTGTGTCTAAATTACAGAAACACAATTTTTATGGGCCCATCACCTTCAAATGCATGCAATAGTTAAGGTAAAATTCACTAATTACTTGGCTTCACCCCATAACATTATTTCACAATACTCCTTAAAACACATAACAAAAAGAGTAGTTTTAGATTTATATATTAGATGTTAGAATTTAAATTATCTTAGTGAAAATCAGGTCTCCAACGATACT
Organism: Jaltomata sinuosa; assembly: GCA_003996215.1. Classification (NCBI taxonomy): domain Eukaryota; kingdom Viridiplantae; phylum Streptophyta; class Magnoliopsida; order Solanales; family Solanaceae; genus Jaltomata; species Jaltomata sinuosa. The sequence continues at coordinate 1,619,326 of QJPP01007525.1, read as the reverse complement.
TATTTAACGTTCATAAAAATGTTAGATACCGAAAGAGATAAGGATTCCAGCGTAGTGACGAGAAAAAACTATTCATTGGTTGTAACAAGTTAAAATATAGTAATAATATAAAAATAAATTAAATTCTTTTTATTTTCCATCCATTTTTTTTTAAAAAAATATGTCCATTTCTAAGAAGAACCCCCCCCCCCCCCACCCAACACCTTTATCAAACTCCAGAGTTGTTCTTTCTCCCATTCAGGTTCTCATCTGCTTCTCTTTCTCTCTCTATTTCACACTGGGAAGAAAACAAGAGTCAATCAGAGAAGAACCTAATGAACCCCACAAAAACTCTTAGTCCAAGTTAGCCCCCACCCCACTTCTCTCTCTCTCACTCACTCTTCAAAGATTTTCTCTTAAAGAATTCTTTTTTTGTGTGTTTCTCTCTCTTCCCCACCTTTCTCTCTTTCTTTTGAGTTTGGAAGAAGAGAGGGGGGAGGAGATGGGGTTGAGAAGTTAGAAACAAAATCATCAGACACAGAAGAAGGAAAAAAAAAAGGGCATATAAAGAAAGATCAGTTTTCTTGAACCCACCAACAAAATTCTTGATTACCCCACCCACCCCCACATTCCAACCCAGGTCCAGGCCACCACTCTCTCTCTCTCTCTCTCTCTCTCCCCTAAAACCCAAAAATATGGAACTCACTGATTTACAAAACAACAATACTAATAGCACTAGTAAACAACAAACTACCACCAATAACACCACCCCTTCTCAACCCCTCCACCACCAGCATCATCAGCAACAGCACCAGTACCAGCTGCTCTCCCAGCATCACCCCCACCAGCAGCAGCTTCAACAACAGCAACAACATGGGAGATCATCAGTTCCTTTTATGACCTCTATTTCCATTCAGCCTTCTGCACCAGCTGCTCTTACTAATTCTGCTAGTCCTACTGCGGCTGCTGCTACTAGTGCTTCTCCATCTACTTCATCTCCTACTCCGCAGCAGCCACCTCACCTAGTGGACGCTTCTCTTGCCATCGCCACTAGATCCGACTCCCTGATTGACCCAAACAAGAAATCTCAGCCACAACAGCAACAGGCAATTCAACAAACACAACTTGTGCAACACCAGCAGCCGCCACCGCCGAAGCGACAAACAAAGGATCGGCACACAAAAGTTGACGGGCGAGGGCGGCGCATCCGAATGCCAGCCGCCTGTGCAGCTAGGGTTTTCCAATTGACCCGAGAATTAGGCCACAAGTCTGACGGAGAAACCATTGAATGGCTCTTACAGCAAGCCGAGCCAGCCATCATCGCTGCCACTGGAACCGGCACAATCCCGGCCAACTTTTCAACACTGAACATATCCCTCCGTAGCAGCGGCTCCACTCTCTCAGCTCCTCCTTCTAAGTCTGCTCCGCATTCTTTTCACAGCGCTTTAGCTCTAGCTGCTGCTCACCATACCCCTCATCCTTTCGAAGAAGGATTCTCACACATGCTAGGGTTTCATCAAAATCCTCATCTCCTTGCGCAAAATCCAATCGCTGAATCAATACCAGGAGGTGGAGGTGGTGGTAGCAGCGGCGATGGAGGTGGTCAAGAGGTGGCGGATAATTACCTTCGAAAAAGATACCGAGAGGATTTGTTCAAAGAGGAAGGTTCAAGTAATCCACAAGGAGAAGCTTCTGGAGGATCTAGTTCACCTTCGAATAAGCAATTCAAGGGGAATTCTCCGCAATTGACTAAGCCTAATTCCCAAGAAGGTGTAGCTGGACCATCATCTAGTATGCTTCGGCATACTAATATGATGCCAGCTACTGGCTTATGGGCGGTGGCACCACCGCCCAGCAGTGGAACGACTGGCAGCCCGTTCTGGATGCTGCCGGTCACTGCTAGTGGGAGCGGACAGACGTTGTCCGCTCCCATGGCAAGCACATCGGGAACTACAACACTCGAGTCTCAAATGTGGCCTTTCCCTATGGGTAGCTCAAGCACTATCCAAGCACCATTACATTTCATGCCTAGGTTTAACATCCCACCAAATCTTGAATTTCAAAGTGGGAGAGGAAACCCATTGCAACTAGGCTCAATGATAACGCAACAACAACAACAACCATCTCAACATCTTGGGCTGGGAATGTCTGAAACTAATTTGGGCATGTTAGCCGCCCTTAATGCGTATTCAAGAGGTGGTTTGAATATGAATTCGAACCATCAAAGTCACTCATTGGAACATCACCAGCAGCAACAACAACATCAACCTCAACCTACAGAAAGTGACGAAGATGATCCAAACAACTCTCAGTGAAATCTATATTATTAATTGGTTAGTTCTTTTTTAGTATATGCATTTATCAAATCCTTAATTCTTTTTCATAAATTGTTATTGTCTTTATCTTCTTTGTCATAACAATTAATGGGGATTGAATTTGTTGTTCAGGTTTTTATATTTTAAAAAGTGTGATGGAGTGAAAGTGCTTGAAAGATTCAGTTCATATGAATGAGGACTTCATGGAAGACAGACAGCTGATGAGAGGTATATGTTAGTTGTCATTTGGTTTTGTCTGTCATTATTACCTTTTTATTTTTTGTTTGTTTCTTTGGAGAACCTTTTGCTAGAGACTTGTGAAGGATTTGAATTGTATTTTGTTACTTTGGTCCTTTGGGACATTAGCTAGTAGTGAAGAAAGAGAGAGAGAGATTTGTATAGGAGGATTATATATAATTTGTGTTTAGTATTTTTCAAAAGGCTTAGCTTGTTGTTGTGTGTATCAGAAAAATGCAAAAAACAGTTTAAAAAAGAAGAAGAAGAATTACTATTATTATAAAATTTATATAAAGACCATTTTTCTCAAAGTTACTGACAATGGATAGTAAGACTGGAAAAGCCCTTTTACATTGTCTCTTTTTTTCCCCATGGTGAAAGATGAGGAATTGGCAGCTTTACTGTTTAATTACATTTTCTTCCCTCCTCTCTGTTTTTTTTTTAAAAAAAATAATCCCCAATTTTATTTTTTTTAGAAAGAGGAAAGAAACAGAAACTTTTGCTTGAAGAGGAATGCATAAGCAGGAGCATGTTGTTGTATTTATGGTACTAAATACCTTTTTTTGGTTTCAATAATTTCAGTTTATTCTTTTACGTGTCCTTTCTTTACTGAGGAATCCCCCATGTGACTTCTCTACACATTTCTGGATAGGAATTTAAATATGAAAAATCTAATGTAAGTATTTCTGGAAACAAAACATATCTCCAGGCTACTGTTTCTTCGATGGAAACTAGAGAATGACATTAAGGGGTCGTTTGGTTGACGGAATACGAACAATAATTTTGGGATATTTCAGCGGATTATTTTATCATGTATTCAGTAAGTGGTCCCATACAAAAGGCGAGATAAAATAATCTCATGAATATCATCTGTGACTATCCCATCCCACCAACGAAATGACCCCTAACTCTATTAGTTGAAGTACTTGAGAAAATTGTATTACGATTTAACTTATATACACTGACATATTAACGTGTTTTAATCGACTGTAACAAATTATTTGCTACATTTTTGTATTAGTTAAACTCTTTTGATCTCATATAGTTTTCTTATGAATATAGTGTTCATTTCTGAGAGTGACATTTTGCAATTTGACTTGTACAGTCTATTCACGAAGACTTTCTTGTTTTCATTGCTTAATCATTTTCTTGCATTAAATTATTATAGGTGAGGGTAATTTTGTCCTTTTCCATCCTTTTTTTTGGACTATTTCTACTTGTCCCATTTAAATTTTAGTATTTTTTGTTTAGCACATATGGCAGCCACATTTTGTCGTTAATTAGTGATTTGTTCGTACTAATAAATCATTTTTCATGTAACCCCAAATGTCATTATAACATTTTAATACACTTCTGGTCAAAAAAACAAATATTGTTTTCAAGATTTTGTTTTGTAAATTATAGTAGTGGGTCACATGTGACTACCAAGAATTTTATACGGCTGAAAAAATTTCCTTTTGTGTCTTTGTTTTCTAATTTCATCATATATACTGTCAAGTCTCTATGTAACAAATCATCGTTTATATGCTTTTCATAATAATATTTTCAAGACATATTCAAACAAATGACGTTATTAAAAAGAGACTTAATACGATTAATACTTAGCATTGGATTCTCTTTTGGTGGATTTGTTATTTATTATTATTCGTAATAATTGATGATTCCTAGGAACTGAATTCTCAGTCTCGTCCGTTGATGCAATTTTCTTTTAGTTTTTATCGGAATATTATAAGAACAAATTTAATAGTATTCAAAATACACTATAGTGAAAACTAGGTCTATGACAAAACTTAGCTTTAATCAATTATTTACATGTATTATTATTACTTTATAGTAAAAAAAAAAGAAATGTGCTTTGGGATGTGAAAACAATTCGGTGAGAATACACAGATTTCACATGTCTGTCTGAAAGGCTGAGCAGCCACTACGCACCACTATACTATTTTACCTTTTCTACTTAACTATTCTAACATTGGAAACTCGATGTTTCAATTAATTTGAATTTGCATTAAGTAAATCTGTAAATTCATTTGATTTGGCTGAATTTAAGTAATTTTTAAATTTCAAGTGAGCTTAATAAGCAATCCCTACTTATTTCGACTTACACTATTCTAAATTTTGTCAAACACTTCTAAACAATTTGAAAAAACAATGCTTTTAAGCTAATTCAAACTGGCTATATAAAGAATTTTCCACTTTCAAACCTCCAACATAAGATCTTGAATTAAAGGTGATTTTATTTTTAACCATCTCACTTTACTTCTAGATGGTTAATATATCTACTTTTAATACTATCATACAATTGAATTAATTAGTAATATTATCTTTCGAATAGACCCTCGAAAGGAGAAATAAGACTGGAATGTCAACAGACGTCTATTATATTGACTTTACCCGATAGTTAAGTCGCCAATTCCTGATCCATGTAATATACTTTATCTGCAGAATTACGAGCGGGCATTTTATCATAGATTTCTAATCTATCCTTGTGTGTATCATGTTGAAATCAGTGGCGGATCCAGAAATTTCACTAAAGGGGTTCGAAAAATAAAAATATAATGCTTGAGATTTGAATTTGAAACTCCAAGTTGAATTTTGAACCTCTCAACCACTAAGTCGACCTCTACTCTTATGTTTAGGGGATTCAATAACTATATATATACATATAAAATTAAAAAAATACCTTATATATGTATATTTTTTGTCGAGAGGATTCGGGTGAACCCCGGAGACCTACTAGATCCGCCCCTGGTTGAAGCATATATTATTAAGAAAGAGTTGCCTCCAAATTGCGCTAGTTTGAAAAGAGATGTCAGTTGAGTTTCCATTAATCCGTGATTTTCGCAACAAAAGGCTGAAACATTTGGACTTGCTATCAATTTTAGTATAATAATAATTATTATTATTATTATTTCGGCGGGAAAACAAACTTTTACGTTATCCCCCATGGTTTATTATATTTATTTTTGTTGACCAACCAATAATATATAAGATTGGTCAATTGACTTACTAGGTGATAATTTGAAACTCATTTGCTTGATGTATGGATTGTCATGATTTAAAAATTGTGTAATAACTTTATATACATGTGTCAGTGTAGCTCAGTTAGTTGATTACCTGAGATTTGATTTCGCACCTTGTAATTTCCTTTCGAGTATTGTTTAAATATCATTCGTCTTGTGTGTAATCAACTATATATACTTGCATGCTTAGACATCATCAAAAAGTATGGTAAGGTGATTGTGATTCCTTATTAGAAGTCGGTAAAAGACAATTTACTCACACCGTCAAGCATATTAATGTAAATTTGAATTAATCGGATCAATAAATTTTTGAATACTATGGATCATATGACTAAAAAAAGAAATTGTTGTTGCATGGTCATTTATGTCAAAGTTGTATTGGAGTTGACCTAAATTGAGTGGCACTCAGCTCATTGATATCAGAAAAAAAAAGAAAAATATCTTATTTACATTGTGGAGGTTACTGTTTTGACGAAACGACTTGAGGACCACATTTCACGACTTTCTCTTTGTTTTGTTGTTTGTTTTCGTTGCTCTCACTCGGAATTTGATATTTATTTTGGGGTTTGATAGATTCATCATTCAGATTTATATCGAGAAATCTCTATTTAATTTTTAGAATTCGAACCTCAAGATTTGTAATGAAACATGAAGAGATATTTATCACCTCACTGCTCGTTTTTAACAATGAATTGGATGTAGTGGAGAATAGTATTTTTTTATTTTTTGTATTATTAAATAAGTGGATGAACGATGTTGCCAAATGGTCACGGATGAAACAGTAGTAGTAGTACCCAACAAAATACTACATATAATATATAGTCTGTATGTGTGAGTATATAAATATACTGTTTTGAAATTTGGAGTTGTTATTATGGATTTGTTCCTTCACCCACGGTCTTCACGTGTACCCATTAAATGTACAATTTTTTTTAGTACATCCTCTTGTCTTGCATTCATTCTTTGCACTATTCTATAAATCCCTCTAACCCATTAAAAAAAAAAATTACTCAGTGCATTTGGTTGTTTATAACCAATTACACTAATTAATCATGGTTAAATACTGAAAGAGGTGTACAAATGTTTTATTTATCATCCATTAATTTGACATAAATATCAAGTGCGTGTGTAGTCTGCATCCACCTGGCCGCGTTTCTAACTATAAATGTTAAAGCATATCTATTGCTCCAATAATATTTAGTCGAGTCAATAAATTTCACACAAAAATTAGTGGGCGCAATAGTATTCTGCACCTCTAAATTTGTACACCTCTAGTTAATGTTTCTTTTTTTTTTTGGGGGGGGGGGAGAACAAAACATGACAAGTATTTAAAATCGGGGATAGAAAGAAGGGTAACTTTGAGGAATAAATGCAATTAATAACCTCTTTAGCCTTTGAAACATGCATTTATTTTTAATCAAAGAAAAAGTGCAAAAAAATTACTAATTTTAGACCTGGGTGAGTATAAAATATTGGCTTAACACATTCTGGAGAAAGTAAAATTTCCGCAATCTTTGGAGGGCATTGAAATCCTTTTCCAACATTAAAAAGAAATTTTCTAGAAAAAAGATTGACTAACCAGCTAAAAAGCAAGAGTGGAAAAAAGTAAAAAAGTGGGAAGCTCAAATTTCAAAAGTTTTATGATACTCCATCAATCCACATCATGACAAAGATATTTCCACAAGTTTTAAAATTCTTGCTCACTATTATTAATTTTTGTACTCCTAGAAATCAACTTTTTTAAGACAATGAAAGTTTAACTTTCTTAGCATACTAATTGATTCGGTTACATTGACAACAATTCGATGTAACTAATGAAACAAGATACCCCTTAATAATTGAGAGGTTAAAATTTCCTTGTCATAATATATTTTTCGCTTAAAATTTTACTATCATATGTATATGCATATGGTTAACTTCCCGGCATGAATACAAATTCAGTTGTGGATACCGGACACCCACCCGAATGGAGAAATCAAAAAGAATTGAAAAAATCAACCAAGTTGCGATTATCTATTTGGTGATGATAGCACATTTCATTCATCATTTTCTTGGCCTCTTCCCAAATGAACTTTGAACTACAACTTTCCAAGTGCATAAACACCACGTCTATAGATCAAACGCATTAATGTTGTATTAATTGAAACTTTTACTTGCATTCGCTTTTGATGAATAGAATGTCCCACATCGTGAATGCATGGAATCCTGGGTTCCCAAAGTAGGCTAAGAAAAATTAACTTAAATAGCCCGCCCACCCAATCACTTAAACTTGAAATAGCCAACAAATATATACTGTATGTATAATATGTGTATAACTATGTATATCGGCTAGGAAAATTAAACAGTAAATATATCCCCTCGACTATTCAAGTAAAGATCCCAAAAGCTAACATCACCATAACATAAAAAGCAAATCCAAAACATCAAAAAGCCAAAGTCCAAGCACCCACCCATTACCTGCTTGGTAAGGCAACAATTTTGTCAGCTTGAAAGGTCAATTGCAGGCAAAACAAACTACACAGGTAACAACAGTTAGCATGTCATGAGTAGAATGAGCATTCTTTTACCCCCTAACCAATCAAGAAAAAATTAGCAAAATATTTGGATGAAGAAAAGATTCTATTTTATTTTATCTCTTTACAACATATCCAGTTTGCTTAGTGAGCTCAAGTGTTCTCTGGGACAATTCATGTAGTTCAAATTTGGACACACAAATAAACTCTTGTTCGACCTATTCATCAGTATAATTCCATGCCTTCAGAAAGTATATAGTATGAATTAATACTTCAGTAAAGACAAATTAAATAGTACCCTCTAAATGGGGATGCTATTTGATTGTGGTCCTAGAAAACACTATGAATGGGCACAAGTCATTTGGTCACATCATGATAAAGTGCAGACTGCAGAGTATTTATAAATTCTCTTCTGTTCTTTTACTTCCCCAGTCAGATTCAAGACACTATAGTCTTAAACTCTTTGGCATGTCAGTAAGACTAAACATGAAGGGGAAGGAAGGTGAAAGGTCACATTCGTATGAGAAACAATTGTTTGAAGTGTGTGACCAGAGCATCTAAAAGCTTAAGGTGTTAAAAAGGTGCATGCACACTTACTTAATTATGTTAATTTCGATCGACAAAAGTAACGATAGGACTGCTGCCTTACTTTTACCATAATAACAGGAACACAAAGTAGAAACAAAGCCAGAAAATAATACTAGTAACTGGATGCAGAAAAGTTTTAGCAGGTGATTATAATGATTTTTTTCCCCACTAGCTAGCCAAGAAAATTCAGCAAAATATTTGGATGCAGAAAAGTTTCTATCCTTTTTTATCTCTTTACAACATATATATGCAGCTTGCTTAGTGATCTCAAATGTTCTCTGAGACTAATTCATGTAGTTCACATTTAGACACACAAATACCTCTACTTGATCTTCTTGACCTATTCATGAATATTATTGTTTTTTTTCTGTTGTAATTCCATGCCTTGACAAAGTATGAAACAGTACTTTAGTAAAGAAAAATTAAATAGTATCCTATCAATGGTGTTGTACATTTGATTGTGGTCCTCGGAAACACTATGAGTGGCACTAGTCATTTGGTCACATCATGATAATAGTATAGGCATGACATGCATGATGCAATAAGATTCTAAAACCAAAATGATGCAATATAAGACTCAACAGGTTTGGAAATTAAGAAAGGTGAAAGGTCTCAATCTCATAGAAAACACATTTTTATTTATTTAATTATGTCGTGATCAATAAGGTTAAGGATAAGAATGGTTTCTTACTCTACCATAATAACATGAAAAACAACATTAACATATTCAGTGTAATCCCCTAAGTAGAGTAGGGTAGGGTGGGTTGTACATAAACCTTATCCCTATACTGTATGAAGGTAGTTGTTTCCAATAGACCCTCGAATCAAATAAAATAAATCAAAGCAGTTTTGAAAAGAAAATATGATAGCGAAGAAATCATTTTGAAAAATATTGGAAAAAAGATTAATAGCAACAACTAATACAATAATATAATATCATAATAACAGGAACACAAGTACTAAAAACAATGCCAGGAAAATATATAGTAACTGAGAGTAGACATTGTGTTTACCCGTGGAAAAAGTATAGCCATCATCCTGCAGTAGCTCACTTGCATTGGAGAACAATTATAGGTTGGTATCCCGTGTTTAAATTAGTAAATCAGAAAATTGAAATAAATTGAAAAACAGAAAAGTAAAAAACTCTAAATAAAATATCCGAGTTCATAATTTTCTTATGTGTCCTTAAGAAATTTAATCCCCTCACTGTATCCGAGGCTATGGATTATTTCCTCTCAGGATAAAACGGATATACCTATCGCTGGAGTAGCGGTACCTCAAACGCCAACGACTTCGTTGAACTCAACGAACGGCAACAAATCACACATGACTCTATAATTTTTGTTTGAAAGAAAATATGCAGAGGAGGTGCAGAAAATTCAATACAGAAAACTGAGGCTAGTCCTCTGAATTTAAGCCGACGAAAAGGTAGTATGAAGAGGTGTTTATTATGACTTATCGAGAAAGTCACAACTTATAGGAAAGATCACAATCTATAAGAAAAATCACAACATCTGAAAGGCCACAACCATTCAAAGTGATTGATGTCTTTCGTGGAAACACCTATTCATTTTCTATTCACATCTCTTAAAACCCAACAATATATATCTAGGACACAAAGGATTTCCTTGAAAAAGACTATGGCACATTAACTATGGTAAGATAAATGATAAATGTGATCAGTGACGGAACAAGGATTTTTTACTAAAAAAATTCAAAATATAAAAAAGTAAATATTGAAGAAAGCAAGTGAATTCTACATATAGCTAGTACATATAGCTGTCCAAAACCATCTTCCTTATGCAATTGCTGGACTTTTTTTTAAACAATTTTTAAATTTTCTTTTTCCCACTTCAAAATATTAACTCAAAGATAAATTGAAATATAGATAATAAGTGATAAATCAAGAAAATAAAAGTGGAAGACAACTGCGCAGGAAAAAAAAAAAGATGGAAGAGAGGGATTTTAAAACAAATATATTTATAGACAAGATAGTATTTAGCTATGATTGTGGAATTACTATAATTTTTGAAAGCAAATATATATAATTTAAATGGTGACCCTAAAGAAAATATATATATAATTTTTGGGAGTTTGCATAAATGTGGTATCCTACATGACGTCTCACGTGAATTGTCACATTGAATGTCACGTAGGACGTGTGTGCCTACTTGTTCAACTTTATATATATTTAAGTGCCTACTTGTGTACACTCAAAATTGAAGGGCATAAATGTCAGTTGAGCTCAAGTTAAAAAGAACGTTTATGTATTATGCCTATTTCTTACCACTAGTAAAAGAAACGAGACCTTCAATTACTTTGTTTGGTGCAAACCCTCATATATAGAACGGCCCCTATTTCAACAGCCGCCTTCTCTTAGGAAAAGAGTATGATGTCAATTCCCCCTACAAGTAATATTCGTGGCTTCCTTTCAAGTCGATAATGCGTTTAAGTGTATTTCGAATTTCTGTAATTCCCTCGTATCCGAATCACATTTTGCGGATATTCATCGATACCGCTCAATGACTCGCCCTGGTAGAACCAAATTGCTTGTGCGCGAAAGAGAAGTATTTTTCTACACTATAGAACAAAGTACTCAAGTTTCAAAAAAATACCTTTTTCATATTGAGGAGTTTGATGGACTCTACAACAAAGTCGGTTTAACCACTTTTTTGGAATGTGTTAACGGTCTGATTTGCTTTTGGAGCTGGTCAACGCAAGATTCACAACGTGCTGTAATTTTCAATCCCATCCCAGTACGAGAAAAGTAGGATTTCTTCCCCACGTAGATGTGGAACACTATTCATTAGGTTTTGAACCTGAAGAAAAGATTTATAAACTTCTTTTCATGAAACCTGAATATAGGAATGAAGGATTAGAAACGTACACGAGAAAATGGGTTTTCACTTTAGGAACAGACAAATCGTGGAGAGAGATTAAGTTCATTCCCCAGTTTTATCGGTCAAAGGAGGGAGTTTGCATAAATGGAGTTATTTATGTGTTGAATTGTTTTCCTATGATGAACAACATAGTCACATTTAATGTGAAAGCTGAAAGTTTCAAAACTATTACATTGTGGGAAGCTTTTCATCATGACATGGACTATTATAACCTGATAGAAGTGGAGGGAAAATTAGCCGTCCTCGAAGGTATGATAGTTGATCATGGAGAAATTAATTTTTGGATTTTAAGACATGAAGGAATATGGGAGACGCATATCATTCTTGATTTTCCCTTGATTCATTAGAAGATGTATTTTTGTGGCCAGACGTATTATGATGGGGAGATTATAGTCGTAGTTAAAGCAGGTAAATTCTCTTATTTCTGTTATGATATCATAAGAAAAAGTTGGAGAGAATGTAAAATAGAGGGATTTCATGAAACGGGTTTGATTGGAGGCATTCATACCTGTGCGTGCAGAAAGCCTCTTCCCCATTGGAAAAAATTTGCAGCAATGATCATCAACAAGTTTGGGGATCTTTTTCTTGCTTTGCTTGTTTTTTTTTTCTTATTTGGGAATTATAAAGGTACTAGATTATAGACTTCTTCTCTACTTAGACGTAAATCATAAGGATCAGTTTGTTTATTATACTGTTTCTTTCATCGACAAAAATGTACGTGATATAGTCTTTTAGTAATAAAAGAATCATACTTGTGGAGCAACCGTTAAAATGAAGAGTATTTTTAAGTCAAAAAAATGTAGCAGTAAAAATATTTTTGATTCAAAAATGTAATAAAGGTATTTGACTTAAAGTGAGTATAAAGGTAGGAATGAAATAGAAAAAATCCCGTTTCCACAAAAACAGAGAAACGGAAATCACATTCATTTTCTCATAAAAGAAAAGGTTTTGCTAAAGTTTGAGGTGTCAATCCCCGAAGAGCTAATCTTTGAGTTGTTCTCATGGCTTCCTGTCAAGTCTATAATGCGATTTAGGTGTGTTTCTAAATTCTGTAACACTCTCGTATTCGAATCACATTTCGTAGATATTCATCAACGCCATTCTATGATTCGCCCTGGCGGAACCAAATTGATCATGCGCGGGGGAGAAAGTTTTTACACTACACAGCAAAATGTATATGGGACAACAGCCTCCCTTGCTCATATTGAGTGTGTTAATGGTCTGTTTTGCTTCTGGAGCATGATATTGCAATCCCAGTACACGGCAAGTTAGATTTCTCCCCAAATTAGATGTGGGTGTTAGTGACTATCACTATTCATTAGGTTTCGAACCAGAAGAAAAGATTTATAAAGTTATTTTCATGGCACGTGGATTAATCCAAACGTTCACAAGAATGTGGGTCTTCACATTAGGGTTAGATGAATCATGGAGGGAGACGGGAAAGCATTCCCCATTTATGTCGATAGAAGGAGGGAGTTTGTATTAATGGAGTTATCTATATGTTCAATTGTTTTCCTTTGGATACAATTAAAATAATTGTGTTTGATGTGAAAACTGAAAGTTTCATTACTAGTACTAGCATTACATTGTTGGAAGCTTCATCTCGCGACATAGAGTATTATAACCTAATGGAAGTGGAGGGTAAATTAGCAGTCCTTGAAACTAGGCTGATTAATGGGAAAATTGATTTGTGGATGCTTGGAATGGGTGAACATGATGGATGGGAGAAGCACACTATTCTTGGTTTTCCCTTGGTTCATGAGGAGGTAAATTTTTGTTCCCAGACGTATTATGAAGGGGAGATTATAATCCTTGCTGGAGTGAAATGCGCCTGTTATGATATCGCTAGAAAAAGTTGGAGGCAATGTCGAGTCCAGGGATTTCGTGGAAAGGATTCGGATAAAGGCATTTTTAAATGTGTAGAAAGCCTCTTCCCCGTAGGAAAAAGAATGCCCATCAAAAAGTTTAAACTGGAGCATATTTGGATCTGGTACAAACGTTTTTCCATCTTGTTTCATTGTTTACTTGTTTTATTCTCTGTTACTAAGCACTACTTTCTAGAGTAATAATTTGCTCAGACTTCCAGGAGAAAATGACATCCAACTTTGCCTATTACACTAAAAACTGCGAGCATTTTAAGTTTCAGAAATGGCAAATGCTCAGGTCACTACCTTTAATGGTTTTCGTATGTAAAGGAATTATCTCAAGGGGAAAAAGGATCTTTTGCAAACAGAGTTAAGTTTTTGTTGGGTGTATTTTTTAGCAGCTGCCTGAGGAGGAGATGCTACTACCGCAGCAGTCATCTACCGCGGTTTCCACCTTGCAGATCGCTGTTGGAAGAGTTCCAGATTGTAATGGCGAGCAGCTGAAACTGACGAAATACAGGGCAAGTGCAATGAGTGTAAGAAGAGGGGAAAATGTCCTGGTTTGCATGAACTAGGAGTGGTCTGATTTTCCTTTCTTGCTGGCAGTTTTCGATTCATTCTTGTAATTTTTATTTGTTTTTCTTTTGTCTACTGGAAGTTGGCCTGCTTGGCAATGTTTATGCTACTAGTGCAACTATGGCTTGCAAATGAGATTAATAGGGAAAACACTCGGACAACTTAGAAAAATGGTTAGCTAGGTTTTGGTTATGCAGTCGAACAGCGTTGTGGTTGTGCTTTGTTGCAGGTTGAAGAGGCCTCATATGGGATAAGGAATCCACTAGAATGGCGTAGGTAACCCACTTGTTCAGACTCTGAATGGAAGATTTCAGATAAGCATATAATGAGATTTTGGCGATAACCATTGTTATTCTAATTAGAGAGTTAAGCATTGCATAATCCTACAGATAAAAGCATGACATGATTTAATCCAATGGTAATATGGCCTTTACAAATTTACAAGCAACGGTTTTCACAACAAAGGAAAAATAGTTAAAACTCTTTTCAAAGTTGTTTAAACAAACATCATTAGTCTCCCATTAATATAAGCCTTATCATAATCTATACTTACTAGTTACTTATAACTTTAACACAAACTCAAATATAGATTTTTAGGGAAACACTGTTTTTGATTATTTTATTTTTTTACAACTAAACACCAGCTTAAGAGACTTAATGGGCAGAAGAAATACATTTAATTGCATCGTATGCCTTTCAAATGGACTGGCAATTGAACTTATATCTAATGGGGCATAAGTTTTTTAAGGGCGCGCTTCATAACTTAGGGATATCATGATGTGAAAGTATAAACTTAACTCTCGTAAAAAAGTTATTTGCATTGAGGGACATAAATTAAAATGGGATTTTTATGAAAATGTACCACTGCAAAAAAAAAATAGCCGCATGTATATGTAATGTATATGCAATGTATACTGTCAAAAAAAAATTCCAAAAAAATAGATGTATGTATACCGATGGCCATTTCGGGTAAGAACTTTAGTAGAATGGTCATTTTAGGTAGTAAATTATATTTTTTGTGTAAAAGTTTAATACAATGGCTATTTTATCTAATTTTCTCAATTAAACATTAGCACAAATTAGAGGGGAAAGTGCAAATGACCCGAAAAATAGTGGCCCATTCAATTTGAAGTCAAAACCCAAAACGGAGCCCCGAATAGAGCCTTACCTATATATAGGCGCAGTCGGTTAGCACTTCCTTGAAATTCAATTCAACGCATTGAAAGTTGAAACATCAAGAATCTGATACCCATTTTCGAAGATCCGTAAGAATTCTGGGAAAACTCAGAAAGAGATTTAAGGGTTTTTTAAGCTTTGAAGATACAAATACATACATACGAAGAAATGGCACAGCCGAGTAAAGAGCCGTGTAAGAAACAAGCTTGCGATATTCAGGCTTGTCTTTCCAAGAACAATTTCCTTCCTCAAAGGTGATTCTTCTCTTATGCAATACCTAATTTATTCCTGTTTTTTTGCTGTCTTATTGTTATGGCTATGTTGGAGCTCATCTTTTATGGTTGTACACTTATACCAATATGCATAAGTCTATAAATTCCTGCAATGGCTGTGAAATGAAATTGTTTTTTTCTTGTTAAATTCAATAAACAATTCACAAATGTTTCTTTCAGCTTTTTAAGCCAGTATATAATATCACTGCTTACCTTTCAGCAG
The DNA here is from genome assembly GCA_003996215.1 of Jaltomata sinuosa. Classification (NCBI taxonomy): domain Eukaryota; kingdom Viridiplantae; phylum Streptophyta; class Magnoliopsida; order Solanales; family Solanaceae; genus Jaltomata; species Jaltomata sinuosa. Next base: position 1,603,659 of record QJPP01007525.1, on the reverse strand, counting down.
GGGCGGATTTAGGTTATTGGGTTGGGGTTCGTGGGAACCCAGTAACTTTTGCACAGATCTTGTATTTGTATTGAGAAATCCAGTAAATATATAACAATTACGAGTTGGAAACCATTAAGAAAGTCTGTTGTTGGTCTAGTGCCAGAAAAGGAATCTATTAAGCTTCCCACGACCCTTTCGAATCCCCCTGGTCACTGTGTTGGCCTTAAATTTTTCTTATTTAAGAGGTTTGTATGTTAGTAGAAACTGTAGAGAAGAACTGAGGGTTCGAATAAAGCAGGTCCATATGAACAAAATGGATATTGATATAAGAGAGATTGTGTATCAGTATTTGTTATATAAATATTTTTGGGGGGTTGAGAAAGCAGGCAGAGAAATAAGAATTGTTTGATGCTCCAGCGAACCAAATTATTGAGAGGTGAAAAGTCATATTAGTTGCTTTTGGATAGTTGTCATGTCCTATAGAGAGAGTTGCTTATCGGGTAATTATGTACGTGATCAATAAGGTTCCTGTAAAGTGAATTTGCATACTGTAGTTGAACTGCCACTGTCCTACCAGAATGCGAAATCATATTCTATTCCTTCGCGTGCTGTTTTCCGACAAGAATCGTTAGAGGAAGTGTCTACGAAACATGGAAACCTACTGGATATTGTGGTCAAAATCAGGAAGAAGTTTCTATTAAAAAAATTCCACTTTTTATATGAGGAAATGTACGGCATTTAGTTTAAAAAGGATCCATTTAAACAGTCTAACCCTTATGTGATGCACAAGTAGTTACTATCTATAATCTTTTTTTTTTATGACCGTGGTGTCCGGGCCAGCTTTCGCTCACCTCAACTAATTCCACGGGATACCTGTCACCTCCCACCAGCAAGAGGTACCAGGTAACTCTGCCTTTTATTGGATGTCTCGAAAAATGAGCAGATGATCAACTCCTACTGTTAGGCATCAAGGCTGTCTATTTATCGACAATTGATCGATTTTCAGTAAAACAGTGATCCTATATATTCCTATTCTCATCGTTCTCTGGTTGCCAAGAAATCAAGGGAATTATCATCAACCATGAAAATTGCTAGGTCTACAGATCTACAATCTTTCACATACATTCTCAGATCGAAGTATTCCTTCGAGTCATTTCTTGAATTGAATTGAGAGTCTTTTTTTTCTTTTTTGATGAAGTATATAGATTTGTTGAATCTTCAAGAAGAGAAGAATTACTAAAGTTACAAGAATGATTCTGTTAGCTCCAATACATGAGATTTAGACTAGGACTTAGGGAGCTTACAAAATTCAAAAATGGTCTTTGCTATTTACAGAAGAGAATTTACACCAACTAAAAAGATTCATAAGACACCTCCCCCTCAAGGAGTGTTTTGGAGTAGATATACCACCAAAACATCTTCGGTTTCTTTTTGTCCAAATACACCAAAAAATACTAGCAGACACCATTCTCCAGATATTCTTTATGGTGAACTGAATTAGGAGACACTAAAGTGATAATGTGGCTATAAGTTCCTAGACTACGAACTAATTGACAAAACCTGACAATAGATGTCATTTCATTTCTAGTTGCTTCTTCTATGGCAGGTGCAGGAAAAATTTCTAACAGTACTCTACGTCTGCCACTTTGTGGGAATACACTGGGCATGTTGTTGTTGTTGTTTGTACTCTACGTCTAGACACTTGCATCAGGTCTGTATTTGTAGAGATCTCTATTTATCAGAAGTAAGTTGTAGAGAACCTCCGGTGTTCGAGAACCTTTTATATACCTCTTTAACAGAATTTTTTTGAGTATTTCAATGAAAAGAGACGAGAGCGGACTAGATATTGAGGATTCATATAGCTGACTGCCTGACTCCAACTAGTTATAATTTTAGCTAATAGATCCATTGACACTGCAAAACTTCTATGAATTCCAATCTTAAAGTTTAAAGTATGTTTGAGTGCATGCTTATTTGGTGAGCTAGAGGCGGTAGCTTGTAGATTCCCAAGAACCGATTACAGAGAGTTATTGTGGAATATTTTTACTGACTAATATTTTTCCTGTGTTGATAGGTGTGTAAAAGTGATCGAAGCATTGAAATATTGTTGTGAGCAATGTGAATACAAGTCAACACATTGTGCTTCTCTGTCTGGGCTGCTAAAGCAAATACAGAAGAAATAGAGTTTAATGGCTACACTTGGCTTCGGACCTCAAGTAATACAATATCCTGGTTGTTCTCCGTAGCAGAGGAGCCAAAGTCAGAAGACCTCAGAGCCAAACATCTTGTTAGTTTTTAGACGTTCTTAATGCAATCAAGAAAGAAAGCTGGATCACTGCTCTAAGTGATTATTTTGGTTTCTTTCATGGATGTGCATGTCCATTAGAAATCCAATTTTAGAAGTTGAGAATGACGTCTGTGGGTGTAATTCAGTTGGTATGTCATAGGGAGCGTAGCCATTGAACCTCATACTTAATTTCACTAGCAAATAAATAGTGATGATGATGGCTGTGGCGTACTGAACTCGTAGATAGAACGCATTCTCTCATTTTGACCAGCTTGTATAGACAAAAACAGAGCAACATTTCTCATTCAGACATCATATTAGCAGAATTAATGCTAGAGTCGATTTTGGTTCCATTTTTATTAACTTGGTTCAATAGGTCAAATTATTTCAGTTGTTCAACAAGGACAGTTGTAATGGGTTTGCATCCATGTGCTAAAGTCTAGCTGCTTTCGTTCTTGTGATTTCTTATGTAAGGGTTGCTGAATGATGAAATGCTCATTGGTATTTCCAGAAACAATTGTAACTCTGTTGCTAGCACACTGCTCTGAAGTAAATTACTAACTGGCAGAGTAATCAACTATAGGCACTACAATTCATAGTTTCTGCAGATTTCATGGCTATAAAGGATGGGTGGAAAAGATCTTTCCTTGTTACTCTCACTACATATAACAAAAACAGTCCAATAGAATACAATTGGTGTGTGGTCTCCTCTTGGAAGAAGAAGAAGAAGAACAAATGAGGGAACTGTGCAGCTGAATTTGGGTGGTTAAAATGGTTTCCTGCACCAGACTGAAAAGAAGAGAGGAAAAGGGAGGGGGCAAAAAGAAAAGAGAAATACAAATATCACGCTATGATCTCAAAGAATCTTGCCGCTTCAAAGGAATACCTTCCTGTCCAAAACCATCCTCCTCATCCGTATGCTTGGGTAGTCGCACAGGTAGCATTGGGGGACCTGTATCGGATTCCATAATTGAGAGCATGTTACTTAGAAACTAACGATAAAGTAAATGTATTGAGTATAACTTGTGCAAGAATACCAACTTACCATCAACCATGTCTTTGGTTTTGTGAAGAAGAAAAGTCCCAGAAAGAATAGTCACAAATCCACACAATTCTGTTACTATTTGTGTTGGATTTTGCCTATCCCAATCCTGTTCACACAAGTGATGAGACGAATAAGGAATTTTTTTTTTTGATAAGGTAACATATTGTATTAACCAAAAAGGGCTGTTGGGCCATAATTACACGTAAAGAGAGCAAGCTAATCTAAGCAAAAAGATCTAAAGAGACTCTAACAACTGCATTAAAGTCTCAGTATCCTCTATATACACTCCTGTTTACACCAAAAGTGAGAAAAATACAATTTGAAGCATATCCCAAGTGATGAAAAATAAGGAAATTTGAAGCATATCCCAAGGATTAAATAAGAAATTAAAAAACAAGACCAATTGCTCAAGGCCTCTAAAGCACTAGATAAATGCATCGGTACTACATTCAACAATACCAGAAAATCTAATAAATGGTTTGCCAATTGGATATGTTCAACTCAATGCTTAATCTTGGTGTATAATTCTTCAAAAAAGAAACAAATAAGAGAACTTGACCATACTTGACAACCCCCAATTGGAAGAAACAACAACATATCCAGTGTATTCCCACCAAGAGGGGTCTGGGGAGGGTGGAGTGTACGCAGTCCATATCTCTACCTCAGAGGTGAGGTAGAGAGGCTGATTCCAATAGACCCCGGGATCAAGACAAAAACAGTCTGTAGTAGGATCAACTGGAAGAAACATAGGATTCATATCCTACTTCAGAATAAGTAGATTGGCCGACAGAAAATCAATTCATAATGACACAATGGGACAAGCAGGAGAAACTTAATGTCACTAATATTTTGCAACGTACACTACAGAGAGGAGTTACCTTGAACATGATGACGCTGGCCAAAATAGTTAAAGAAGTAAACATGACATAGTATATTGGTGAGACAACAGCTGTATTGAACGTGTCCAGCGCCTGCATTGACAATTCATCAAAAAGGGAGGGTGAGGAATATCACAGATGAAAACAGGATAAATTATCATTTGCATGTGAAAAAACAATAGCTTCACTGTGCCTTATTTGGGGGAAAGTGGTTGTTTCATGTGTATAGTTGAATCTGATCCTAATGCACTGGCTGATACACCAAAAAATCTGAACTTAAGTCTTACCTCTACTCATGTTTTGAGCTAATGTTGAATTTGCATGATTATCCCTCTTGAAAGCAAATACTTGATGTGGGCTACAATTTACTGGTTTTCGGTATAACTCACGCATCCGTGTACACGCCAATGCATATGAAATAAGATGAATAACTAGTCTCTAAGGAGTCGTTTAGTTGGTGGATTAAGGGATTATTATCCCGGGATAAATTGTGGGATTATCTTATCCAATATTTGGTACAATTTTTATTCCCGGAATTAGCAATCCCAGAATTGTTTATTCAACCATTGTTGTATTATTTTTACACCATACTATATGTCGGATAACATTTCCGGGATTACCATTCCCGGGATAAAACAATAAAATGACAAATTTACCTTTCTCTAAAGCTTTTCTCCCAAAGTTCTTAAGAAAGATTAGGTTACAATTGTAAATAAAAGGGAGTAATATAAAACACGTGTTTGGTTTAAATTGGATAAGTTGAGATAAACTTTTATTTATAATTGTAACCTAATCTATCCAATTTAAACCAAACACGTGTTTTATATTACTCCCTTTTGTCCCAATTAATGTGGCACACTTTCCTACACCTTTATGAAAAAGAAACAGTTAGCACTCTAATTGCTTATATTCATTTCAGCAATCAACCAATAATGTCTGACCCCACCCTCTGCACCCACATGTAACTATGTTCCAAGAGCAAGAAGTACTGGAAGAATTTTGGGGACAAACAAGGAGACCTAAAGAAGGAACAACTCTCACCTTATTTAAGTAATTCATTTGGGTGATAATACAGACAATGACAATCATAGTAAACGCCCAAGTCTGTGGATATATTAACTGATTCATTCCTGATAATGTCAACTTCAAAGCAATGCCAATTGCTTTGACACTCATAACCTGTTATAACCACAGCTGAAATTTCTATTAGAAAACACACGTGTGGAAGTTGGAAAATTCAAAAGCAACATCATTCCAGTAGGAAAAAATAAGATAGTTATAGTCACATACCGACAAAGAACCTACTAGCGAGCAAACTCCAATGTAAAACATAATGTGTGTCTGCCCATATTGTGGAAGATAGTGAAATATGAGAACTAGGGAAGTTGTTACCACCAAAGCGGCATAGAAGAGGAAGGCTGCAGGTGAGTCAAAAGGTGCTTAAGGCCTTAAGCACTAGGAGATTGGATTAAAGAAAACTAAGCAGCTAACATCACAAACCGTATGAAACAAGAAACTACCTGGCTCAGTAGCAAGATCCCACACTTCAGTCACAGATTCAATCTCACGTTCTTGTGGAGCATGCAACACAATCGTGATGGAACCAACAACACATAAAGCACAACCTAAAATTCCAAATGTATGTAGCCTCTCCCGCAAAATAACGTGTGCAAGGACAGCACTGGAATTTACGACATCATCAATACTTGAGATTATAGAAGTCAAAATTTGAACTAGCTATGAAAATTACACAATACCTTATTATAATACTGAGAGCACCAAGAGGAGTCACCAGAATGGCAGGGGCAAATGCATAAGCCGCAAAATTAGCAACTTCTCCAACAATCACTGTTGGAATAGCAGCTAAATGTTAGAAGCCTATCTTCAATAGAATTGAGCATAGTTCAGATAAACCAACGGTTAAAAATATCAAAAGAAGAAAAACACTTGCACCCCATACAGGATAAACGTGCAACATTTTTTTCACAGCTCCACACAATATCTTTAACAAAGCATAAAGAGAAATGGAAAACAAGGTGCAACAAACACCTGATGAAAACCTAACTTTCTACTATAGTTTTCCTTGTGTTTACGCCTGTTTTTTTTGTGTGCGTCTCTGTGTGTGTATTTGTGTGTGTGTGTGGTGGTGTGGGGGGGGGGGGATTTGGGGGGGGGGGATGGTTACAGTCACACTTTTTAACCTGAGTCCGTAATTCAGTTTAGTTAGGAAGCCATTAACTAAACCTAGCTCAGCTACAAATTAACCAAGTTGATGGGAAGGGGAGTGCACCTTCCAACTAGTTAATCTACACATCATGAGCTATAATGGCACTTCTTAAAAATCATTTTCAAAGTTTTGATCGATGACCATGGAGAAACCATGGAGCTCCCGCACAAAGGACTGCTATACAAACAACTAAAAGCATCTTTATTAGTTAAGGTCATGCCTAAAAGGCTAAAACAACCATGAGAAACAAGAAGTAAAATGGTAACCAACACCAAGGGCCACCAGATTTTGGTCAACTGAGCTCCAAATGAAACTAGAGAATATCTTAAAATTGTAACAAATACTCCATGCAACTTGAAGGAAAGAAGCATCCCCAAGCTTGTTGCAAAAGGGAGTTTGTTCTACTCTTTGTAATCTTAAGAAAAGGCGGGTTTTAGAAGGACTATAACTGCACCGAGGTAATATATCACATGCAAGAATAGTAGTCCATAACTCACTTGTTATCATGCCCACCCACCAGAGTGGCTCAAAAAGATATGAGTATCCTCCAACTCCTGTAAAAATATATCAACGTCAAGTCACAGAAAATGTGCATCTGAATTGAATATAAGAACATAGTGAACTGTAACCCAAATTGGTGATGGAAAAACATTTAATCACATTTTAGATTCTTAAATCATTTTTACGCTAGCAGTTACCACAATCCTCCTTTAATAGAAACATATAAATCTGGAAAAACTTTTGACTGACAAATGAAAGAATGAACATTACATGTCAAAACTTTTAAATCATAAATTAAAGACTATTTAACATCAAGTGTTCTGACACAATTATGACTTGAAGCAAGAAGGTAATATACAATCATTCAAGCAAATGTTTTGGGTAAACAACTGGCACCAAGAAACTTTTGTAGTAAAATCAAACAAATGCAAGGAATATAAGAAGTACTTTACAGATGATCAGGTCATCCATATCAGGCTAGATTGCATCCACGAATCCTAAGAATATAACTTTTAAGTTCAAATTTCATTTGTAACAACGAGATTTATTCTACTGTTTCATCTTTAATGACAACCAAGACCTAACAGCATAATAAAGAAAAATACAATGAGAATCACCGCCACAGTCGCAATGAGATTAACATCATTCCTCAATGCCACAGTTGAACCTGTGATCATCAAGTGAACTCTCAGCACTTTAGTGTCCGGAAACCTCAAAGCGGCAATTTTATTAGGATTAATGCATGGCAAGTATGTTTCTTGCTAGAACTAAAGGAACACTTACGTACTCATGTACACTCTGAATGATGTTATTTATCATTGTTAATAACTTTACAAGTACTCTTTATAACTAAATATCAATTTCCAACACAAAGCAAAGTCCAGAAAGAAATATTTGTTTAAAGAATCCTACTCCAGACGGGCATTAAATAAGCAAGGTATCTGCCTGTAAACCTCCACACCCCACCCCACCCAAAGCATGCAAATAGTAGCTCCTGTCACTTAATTAGACCGATGGTACTTCTCCCCCTTTTACTATCTTTGTAGCATATGACACATCTAAAGTTGAATTACTTAAAATACGATTTGTTCACGTTTTAACTTCCCGCTGATTACTTTGATTTAGCGAAATGGGTATTTTGCTAGCTAAATGACACTTAAATTCAGGACTCACAGAAGCTTACAGTCATCATACACATTATACTTCAACACTCTTCTGAATTTTGATCTACCAAAACAACAATAAAACCCCGACAGGTTTTGATCTCCCCGTACGTACCTGATAAAAATCAACCAACTACACCCAATCCCAAACTAGTTATTGATAGCTATATATCCATTCTCTCTATTTGGGCCCCATTTCGTTTCAGTAATTGATAACAAAATCTGAAAATATCACTCAACTTGACACATCTACATGATAACTCGAGATCTCAGCCAAGAGAAAACCATTACAGCTACAGCAACAGTGCTAATCACACTAGTAAATTAAACATAAAGCAAGTAGTTAGCTTTTCAAAAATTGAATAATCCTTATGGGGAAAAAAAGAAAAGGAAGGTACCAGCCCTGACGCCAGAGGCACCAGCTTTCTTTAAACCCTTTTTCTTAACGATGAAGCTAGCACCAATAAAGATGCTTGAAGACAATGCAAGAACCAAACCCTTGATATTATCAGATGACATGCCTCTGTACACATCTTTCCAGCTCTGAGTAGTAGCACCCACAACCTCTAACGCCATCAATATAAACCCAATCAAGAAATCAAAATTCTTATTAAACCCTAAACTTGACTACTCCATCATACCCACCCACAAAATTAAAATTACCACCACTTCAAATAGCAAAAAGGGAAAAGTCCCAGGTGGGGTTACATACACTGCAACGAGTGTGCGTGCAGTGTAGGAGGATCTGTGAAATATGGGTAACCAAGAATTGAAAAGGGTAAAGTGGTAATTGAAGATCTGTCGGTGCTGAAGCAGAGAGATAGAAGGAGAAGGATGAGAAACACACAAAAAAGATGAAGTGGGTGTAAACAGCTGGGGAATTTAGGGGTTGAGTGAAAGAGTATAGTTGGTAGATCGAAGGGGGAAATTGAGCGTTGGGGGAACGAAAGAGTAATATATAAAGTTTACCACAATTACGACTCTTCTCCGACTCGGGTTGATCTTTTCTTTTTCTCTTTTTCTTTCTTTAATACACTATATACGAAAAAGTATGTATTTCTATAATAATAAACAACATAAAATACAGTAGTTTGGTGCTTAATTACGTTTTTAATCAGTACTTTAAAATATTACATTTTTTTCGATACTTTAAAAAGGAAAAACATGTATCCCTTATTTTTTTCGTGTATCCTGGATATATATTACCTCCTCATTAATGGTAAATCTGTTTCTATCAGGGCGCTTTAAAAGGAAGTAACTGATTTACAATTAATGAGGAGTAAATCACGCCTCAATCAGTTACTAACACATATGCAGTATCCCCGTCGCCTCAAACCACTGGAGAATTCAAATTTCAAACGCACTGTGAAGTAAAAATTCTCATTCATCTCTCATCATTCAACGCTAATCTTGCAAAATCGTTGGTTCACCGATTTACGCTAATCTCTATCAACAATGTGAAAATTGTTGGTTCGCCGATTTACGATGATGGTTTTGTTGTAGTTTTCGGGATAGATGATTTCTTCACCCATAATTTCACTCGTCCAAATACAATCCGGAACCCGAATTTCAACCCGAGTTCGACTCAGTGTATCAGGTTTGATCCGTTTTCTCGTTTTTACGAGGTGTCGTTGTTATTGAAATCAAAGGGTTATTTGATTATGTCTTCGTTTCTGGAGTTACAATTGATTGGATTTTTGGACAATCTGGGGTTGAAATTGACTGTATTTGCTTCAATAGACGATGCGATTATTGGGTTTTTCGGGGATTTCCCCGAGTATCAACAACTATTTTTGAGGCATTTGTTACCTTGTGTACTGTACTGGAGTGATTTGAATGATATGGTAAATGAAACTGAGTTTAAGAACTATGTAAATGGGTTGAGTTTGAAGATAACAAACATATTGTATTAAGGATACATGTTACCGACATCTCAAAAAGCAAGTAGCATTAGTATTGGATACACATTAACATGAATTAACTTTGGATACATGTAACATTAGATTAGCTTACACTATTATCCTCGGATACGTGTTACATTGTTTTGATGTGAACTTTAAATTAACAAAAGATACACATTTACAACTCAGAAAGATATAGGTATACTTGGATACATGGAAAATAACTCAGGATACATGGTAACAAGTTGAGGATACACCTAATCAACAAACCCCAAAACCAGATAACAAACCCCCCAAGTTAACCCAGATGATTAGATACAAGCAGGTAGCATTAGTATTGGATACACGTTAACATGAATTAACCTTGGATACATGTAACATTAGATTAGCTTACACTATTATCCCTGGATACGTGTTACATTGTTTTGATGTGAACTTTAAATTAACAAAAGATACACATTTACAACTCAGAGAGATATAGGTATACTTGGATACATGAAAAAATAGCCCAGGATACATGATAACAAGTTGAGGATACAACTAATCAACAAACCCCAAAATCAGATAACAAAATCCCCCAAGTTAACCCAGATGATTGGATACATGTTAACAAGATCTCAACAATAAGTAACATTAGTCTAGGATACACGCTAATCACAGTTAGCGTTGGATACATGTATTGTTGGACAAATATGAAAGTTTTTGATCCAGCAACGCCATTTTTTTTTTGAAAACTGAAGGAAGATCGTGTGGAAGTTGGATTCCTGGCTTGAAGGCGTGATTGGGGAAAAAATCTGAGAGAGAGAAAAACGGCTATCTTTGCATACAGTTTGGGTGATATTCGACACTTTTTAAGGGACTGTGGTGGATACACATTTAATAATATGTAATTACAACTTATTGGGATAAATGTAATTATTTTAAAGTAGTGGGATATTTAATAATTAGGGTAAGGATGTTTGATTATTTATGTAGTTTTCCCTAAATAAATAAACAAATTGAACGTAGGAAATATTATTTTGTGTGTTAATTTATGTGTGGTGTTTAGCACTAATGTACCAAATACTCATGTCTAATTATGATCTATAGTAATAATTTAATTTAATTATATTTCGTAGTGAAAGGTTTAAAACTATTGTTATTTGTGTTTATATGTCATTCTCTCAATCAATACTCAGTTGTAATTTGATTTGTATGTTGAAATTTCACAAAATATACAATACGAATTTTGTACTTGTATGTCGAGATTGCTCTAACAGATTTGTATTTATATGTCGAGATTACTCTAACGAATGTATATTTGTATGTGTATGCCAGGATTACTCTATTTGTATTTATATACCGAGTTTACATAATTGCTATAAGAACTATTGCTATGTTTTTTTAATTAGTGTTGCTATGAAGACCACATTAAATTTCTATTAGTTGTAGTTTATTAAAGTTCCTCAATAAGATATAGACTTCAAATTGGAGTTTTTTTTTTATCAAAATAATTTATAAATATTTTTAAATTACCTATGTATTTGATAACATTAAAAGTGTTTATAAATCAAGTATTTATTTTTAAATTTTCCTTTTTTTATAAATATTTTTCATAATTGTAAGTTGTTTTACCATACAAAAAAATACAAATTGACTGAAACATACTCTCGAAAAATAGCTGCATGATTGAAGGATAAGTGTAATAATATGGAGATTTCAAGTTTAGATCCCCATTACAATATTTAGTATTAGTTCATTTATTCCAGCATTAATAACAAATAAATTATAATAAATGATAAAACGATTTTATCGGAAATTCGAAAAAAAAAACTCAAGAAAATTACACATTTTATATTAATTAACTTATTGATAAAAAGGAATGGAAACCTTCATGAAAAGAACTTTCTTTTTAGCCTAGGGTATTTGATATTAGTGGATATAACAGAATAATCAAGTAATACTTAAAATAACCTTGCAATAAAAAGAACTTTCTTTATTACCTAAATAATCTCCCATGCCTACATTTTCAATGAAGAGGAAGATATTTATCTAATACCATTCTTAGGAGCTACACTAGTGGCTTGTGGACATGGTAATGTCATTCTCATTAGGTCATTGTTGATTGCCAATATTTGATGTAAGTGAAACAAAGCCACTTGTATATTTAGAGGGAGGTAAATAGACGTGTAGATTTTCTGACGAATAAATATTATACACTAAAAAAAAGAGAGGAAAAGGAACAGAAAAAAGAGGGAATTGTGATTATTGTTAAATCTGAAGATAAAGAAGTGAATAGTTGCATGTTTGATTTTTCACTCTACCAATATATAGATCATGTTTCATATGTTTTTTCTTAAAGAGAGAAATATTTTTCAAAAAGATGATTAACACAAATTGAAACTACATCTAAAATTAATTTCTCAAAAATATTTAAAAATTTATAATTAAACACTAGCTAAGTATTGAGACTTGAGACAGTTATATAAGGAAAATAATTTGAGCATATAAATATGATTTAAATAATTGAATGTAAACGAGAAAAAAGGAAACACGTCGAAAAAAACTACTACTGGTAGTATGTTTTTTGTCTTCTATAAAGAAAAGGTAGATTATTTACAAGATAGTCTGATAGCATGTACTACTATATTTTTGGATTTTTCCAGAAGATGTGTTCAAAATTCACTAGATTTTATATAATTTCTACTTAATATATTTTTTTCGTCTTTTTTTCAAAGGTGCACATATATTCTAGAAATTTTAGATTCACCTTTGAACATAAATTGTGTAGTATCTAATTCGCTTGCTATAAGTTTAGAGGATCCGAAAAAATACAACTTTAAGGTGATCTTCATTTTGCTCTCGTTTTAATTTATTTGTATTACTTTTTTTTAATTCGTTTAAAAAATAATGTCTTTTTTTATTTTGACAATTATTTTATTTTAATTTTTTCGCATGACATATTTTAAGATCACAAAATTTAAAAATATTATTTACTTTTTAAAATTTCATACCAAAAAAAAAACCAGATAAATAAATTAAAATAAAAAGAATAAAATATTTTTATGTTTTCTTGTCAAAATGCTCTTTCTTATAAAAAGTTGCATCGTTTGAGTTTTCAAATACTCTGCACCCTTTTGAATTATATGGATATCATAATCAAGATTGGCAATTTACTTGGATTATAAGAGTTTTTCACGCAATAAGTGTGAGTCAGTATTTCAATTCTCATTAGTACATAATTTAATATTTTGACCATGTTTAAATTTTTTAATTGATCTCAGATAAGTTTTATACGAAAATATATCTTTCAAATACTTTTTTTTTGTCACGTTTTATTTTACGAGAGTTAATTTGATTAATTTTTAAAGTTAAAAATTAAAAATTAAAATAAATTATTTTACTATTTTAAATTTAGATGTTTAAAACTTATAAAAAAATAGGAAAGTTATAAGTAAAAATGAATGGAGAAAGTGTATATAATAGGAATAAATCGAATTTCTCAGCTTCTATGCCCCACGGGCGCCTCAAAGGTCAAAAAATCCAAAGAAAAGACAAGGTTCACAAAAAATTGCCACGTGTGAGCAAATAACAGGTGAATTGCAACAAGTGAAAATTGTATCGGCGGCATCTTATAATTTCCAAACTAAAGGAATAGTTCTCTTTGCCCCAAGAGAATCTTCCCCCACACCACACGCGCCTGTTACCCTCAGTTCCCGTCTCCACCATCCCAATCACTCCTTCGCGGCGGCGATTTTATCTCCTCCCACCGTACACCTCCGTATCCGCCTCCGTCTCAATTCCCGCCGGCATTTCATCAGACGGAAAACATGTCGGCGATTCAGACGTTTTTCCTTCAAGGCTCCGTTTCAACTCTCCTTTCTCCTCATTCATCAGTCACTAACTGTCGCAAAGTTTCCGTTAAATTCACCGTCTCATGTTGCTCGGCGACGTCTCCTGTGACCGTCGTGAATGGTAATGTGGATAAGAGACCTTCCGATAGAACCGAAGTTCGTCTCGGCTTGCCTAGCAAAGGCCGAATGGCGGCTGATTCTCTCGATCTTCTCAAGGTATAGGAATTCGTTCGTGGATTTACCTTTTATCTTCTTGTAAGCTAATGTATACATGAAACGACAATGAAATGCTGAATTTAACTTGTTTATCTTCTTGTTTGCTGAATTCCAGGATTGTCAGCTATCAGTTAGGCAGGTGAATCCGCGTCAGTACGTTGCAGAAATTCCACAGGTCTGCGGCATTTCTGCTTTTTCAATAATTGCTAAATGAAAAGAATGTGGATTTTGAATTCGCTATTTGGATTCAGTAAGGGGTCGTTTAGTAGAGTGTATAAGAATAATGCTAAATATGGTGTATTAGTAATGCTGATATATGCTTGCATTAGTTATGCGGAGAACTTTTTTTATGCAGTGTTTGGTTTGGTATATTAAAAATAACATACATTGCATAGTTTTTTTTTTTAAATATTTATTTTCAAAATACCATACACAAATATGGTGGAAAGGATATGTAAAAGATTTTGAGGGACAGTTGTGTCTTTAACCATGTCAATGCATGCATTAGAACCCATTGCATTACTAATGCATAGAAATCCATGGTATTAGTAATACATACTTCAATACACAATAGATTGTATTAGTAATGCAAGCATTAGTTATACATAGGTTGAAAGTGTACCAAACAAGATACTAGTAATACACAAAGCTAATGCATGCATTATTTTCTCTAATACACTCTACCAAACGACCTCTAAGACTGTAAGGTTCAGGAGGGCAAGAGAGATGTTAGCTATTAGGAAGAATGTAGGTGCTGCCTTAAGTTATCAGTTTCAAAGAAAAAGAATGTAGGTGCTGCCTTAAGTTATCAGTTTCAAAGAAAAAGAATGTAGGTGCTGCCTTAAGTTATCAGTTTCAAATAAAAAGAATGTAGGTGCTGCCTTAACTGTATACATGGATATATTAGCTAATAAATCTGTCTTTAATTGAACTCTTAACTCATAAGCTTTTTGGTAGTTACAATGTATCTCGGTTCCATTTCTTTCACTTGCAATATTATTTATTTTCTTTCTAATTTCTTTTCTTTAAAAGCTTTAAATTGTGCATAATTGAGGGGAGATATATGGAGGACTGTGATATCCAATATTTGACATGTTCACACTTATTGAATACTCTCAGTTGAGCATGGTATGTTGTTGTTGTTGTTGTTGATGTTTTTGGAACCTAGAGCTTACATTTTAGGAGAACACATGATTTACTTGGGTTACATGGGAAATTTTCTATCTCTGCTGTAGATATCCAATCTGGAAGTTTGGTTTCAACGGCCAAAAGACATTGTGCGGAAGTTGGTATCAGGAGATTTAGACCTTGGCATCGTTGGTCTCGACACAGTTTTTGAATATGGGCAGGTAAGAACTGAATGTTTCATATCATCTCTCTTTCCAGATTGCTATTACATTCACGATCCTTACTTCTTCTGCTGGTGTTAAAGGTTTGGCGATGTTTTATGAGTTAAAGCTAAGTAAAGTTAAAATGCAATGAAAAGAAACAATTGAAGTAGACATCATGTGAGTAGACGTTAACTGAACATCTGTATAAACTGTCTGCACTGGTAGTTTAATAGTGAGTAGTTAATTTTTCTGAATCTTCACGTTAATCGGAAACAATGTTTACCTCATTTTTATTTCTTGTGGTTGGATTATTTTTGCTTCACATTTAAGTTAATTTAATAAGAAAGAATAATTATGTAAAGACAAGAAACGAACTAAGAAGAATAGAGAAAAATAGATGTCAAATGAACAACTCATGAACTCTCATACCCTCGAGCATTGATAGTTCAATAGCTAATTTTCCTGAGTTTTTTGGCTTATGGAAAAAGGAGAAAGAGTGCTCAGCTTGAAAATTCACATTTCTGGGATGTACATTGGGAAGATTCAGCTCACAGATGATCATATTATAGTTATAAGATTATACATGTTCATTTTATGACAAGTTGGATAGATGAATTTACTATACATATCAACCATCAACTTTCACTACCTCCCCGAGGTAGTGGTAAGATCTGCGTACACTTTACCCTCCCCAGACCTCACTTGTGGGATTTCACTGGGTATGTTGTCGTTATCAACCATCAACTTTCAGAAGACATTTGTATTGGCTATAATTTCTTTTGTTTTAGAACTTTTCCATATAAAACTTATATTTGCACCTTCATTAGCGTTGTGACTGTTCTCTTAACATGGAAATGTGGAGTTATTTTGAGCAGTTATCTATATGTGCATGCTGATGTTGTAAGTAAACATGTCACAAGCTCATAATTATGACTAAGCTACTATATTACTTGGGTTACATTTAGTTTGTGTTGTATGAACTGATTTTAAATAAAGAATGTTACCACACTCATCAATCTTGTATGTAGCTATCTGTTCAAAAATTATTTCTAAACAGTAAGCGAACACTTTATAGGTTTAATGAAATTACTTATCTGAGGAGATAAGAGCTGATCTTTTTGACAAGAGGGGTTTGCTCGGATGGTAAGCACCCTCGTCTTCAAGGGAGCAAAAAGGGTGGGAGCTCCTTGGGATGGGTTAAAAAAATAACTTTTCCTTGTAAATATGGATGAGATGTTTCTTTGAATCCAAAAACGTCTAGAGTATCATTCTAAAGCTAAACTGCGTTTACACACTACTCTCCCTGGACTCCACTCGTGGGATTACACTGTGTATGTTTTTGTCTTTTATCATTATAAAAATTGCATCTAAGGTGTGGCCTAGCAGTTGGTGAAGGTAGAGTATGGACCATGGGAGACCAGGGGTCGAATTCCAACAGTAGTGAAAAAGCTAATTAAGTTCTTCTCATCTCCGTGATCTTTTATAGACAGAGTTACCTACTGGTAGGAGGATGAATGCCCAGTGTTACCTACTGGTAGTCGAGTTGCGTGCAAGTTGGTTTGACACTACTGTTTTAAAAAAAAATTGTCATCATGAAATGGTTATCTCCCTGCCCTTGTTGACTCTAGCCTTTGTGCGAGCTGCTCGGTGTCAGTCGTGTGGGCGGCACGCCCTGACGTCGGACTTTTGAGGAGCATCCTGCAAAGGGACAATGCGGGAGGCAAAGACCATGGATAGATGTTGCTTTATCAGAAAAAGTGCCAAAGGGTTTAGCAAGCACTTGGGGATGTTAGGGTTGAGCTTATGGGGAATGACCGCGTGCGTGGCAGGAGTGTCAGTGTTACACGTTCTCGAGCTATAATTAGAATCTTGGGATTTCGAGTGGAAGCTCCTTTGTATATCGCGAAGGAGCAGAGACATTGTTGTAATTAGTTGAAGCTTCTGAAGGCAATGCCTCTTCCCTCGGGTATGAGAATGGGATGAAACTTCATGGAGGTGTGAAGCAACTCAAAGAAGAATCTGTAGGAACAAAAGGCGTCTTATTTGGATGTCGGAGGAGAGAGAAACCCAAATGACATGTTACTCACATATCCATCTAGAAGATACTGGTTTCCCTGAAGTTTGATTGGAGATATCAGTTTCTTCATGTTTCCTATATTGTCTTGAAGGTCTCTTTTTATAATTGTAGTGTGCATGCTAACTTGTGCACATCTTGATAATTTGACTGGGTATCTATGTCCTCCCACTAGTATGGTCGATAGTAACTCTGACCATCAAGGTTTATGCCAACGAGGGTCGAGGAGAAATCACTTGGCTTTTCTGTCTCTGGTGGATTGGACCCTAGTTTCCCATGTTCTTGATTCCATCTTCATCGACGGCTAGCCCACACCCTTACATGCTTTGAAGGTCTTTTTCCTAATTTACAGATTCTAAGTTATTGTTTCACTGTGAACCAGTCTGTGTTGCATCTTTTGCCTTCTGTGTCATTGTCCGGCTCTTTGTGATGGATTTTCTCCCTCATTGGCAAGCTCATTGTTATTGTCAGACCTTGAGTTATTTATTTTCCAGACCGATTAAGATGATTGTCAAGTTCTTTTTGATAAGATGATTGTCAAGTTTGCTGGTCAATGAGCTTGAGTTTACCTTTTCTTTCCCTTTTTGGACCATGTGTATTTACGAGTATCTCTAGCTAACCTATAAACATCTGTAGAACTGGAATAGATTTATTAGCTACCTTTTTTTCGATGGGTGAATGGATATTACCATCTCGTATTGGTTACCTTTTTTGGTTCGATGGACTGTTCTTTGAACATTAAGAGACAAACTTGCTTGTCTATTTAAATGCACACCAGATGCTTTTAGCAATTACAGACAATGAAATAGCTATTGCTTGTATATTTATTGTTGATAGCATGGCTTCATAAAACAGAGCACCTGTAAACATTTCTGATATAACATCATAATGTAATTTCATTTCTGATAATTGAACCACTCATTGGCCTGTACTGATAGTGTTTATCCTGCTGGGTAAAGCTTATTTTCTGCGGAAGATGTTATACAAGCTATTCTTTGGTCTTAAGGCCTCACGACGTGTATGCTCGTGCTTTGGGCATTTTTATTCATGCTGGATCACAGAATGTAAAATTGCTAAATAGGTTATCTAAGTTTTTTATATTTTTTACATTATACTTTTATGCTTTTGTTTGTTCTTGATCTAGAAAGTCCATGGAGTCAGTTTATTTTATTGTCCAAACTAAAACTAGTCCTATTAGTTACTAACATATTTACAAGCAATATCCTTAGAATGGATGCTCAGTACTTTCTCTTTGGCAGGGGGATGAAGATCTCATCATTGTCCATGATGCCCTTGAGTATGGTGATTGTCGTTTATCTCTGGCTGTAAGTCATCATACTTTACAGGAGAACTGTAACACACTTATTGTACCATTCTTGCTGTTTTATGAGTATTATTTTTCTTGTCAGTAAAATCTACTTCATTTTTCAGATACCAAAATATGGGATTTTTGAGAATGTGAACTCAATGAAGGAGTTAGCAGAGATGCCACAGTGGACAGCTGAGAGGCCACTGAGAGTTGCAACAGGATTCACATATGTATAATGCTATTACTTTCACTTATGCTTTCTTTTTACATGTCCTTTTTACTTCCTTTCTTTTTTCCCGGTTTTGATGTGCTCATTAGTAATTATCATTTCCAGATGGGTCCTAAATTTATGAAAGAAAATGGGTTGAAGCATGTGACTTTTTCAACTGCTGATGGAGCCCTGGAAGCAGCTCCTGCGGTAGTGTTATCCTTTGTCCCTCTGCAATACTAATAGTTATTCTGTCTCTCTCTGTAATGATGTTACTGTTAATTGCCTTTAAACATGCTCCTCTTGTATTCTTATTCTTTGTTGCTCTGTTATAATAATAATAATAATAATAATTCAGATGGGAATAGCTGATGCTATTGTGGATCTAGTGAGTAGCGGAACCACACTGAGAGAAAACAACCTGAAGGAAATAGAAGGTGGAGTCATCGTGCAAAGCCAGGTGATCATTCCTTCCAGTTATGTATCAGTATCTTTGACATATTTCAGTATGCAATTTGAGACTTTGAGTAGTCTTCTTGACTATTCTTTGATCTTATTTTGCCCTTTCAGGCGGTCCTTGTTGCTGGCAGAAAGTCCCTAATGCAGCGAAAAGGTGTACTTGATATAACACATGAAATGCTAGAAAGACTGGAGGCACATCTGAGAGCTGAAGGTCAATTTACGGTGTGTGTAACTTCTTTTATGCTGGGATTTTGTTATACCTGTATTGTTGTCTGACACATCTTATGGCAGGTAACTGCTAATATGCGAGGAAGCAGTGCGGAGGAAGTCGCTGAACGAATATTGAGTCAAACGTCACTATCTGGATTGCAGGTTATTCAAGTCCCTGACTTACACAGAAAGATTAGTAGTTTAAAGAAACAATCTAAGAATTTTACCGAGCTACAGCTATTAAGAAACATGATTGAACATAAAAGTTTATAGGAGAACATAGTTTACTTCTGTACAGATCTCAAGTGCACATTCTTATGGCTGAACATTTCTTTGGTGGAACAGGTTTCTACACCTATTCCGTCCAGCCATTGATCTCATCACTATAGCACGAGATCAATGGCTGGGATAGGAGTGGGTCTGAAACCCATTTCACCTAAAATTCAATTACAGCTCAATAGCTCATACTGTCCGTAAATCTTTTGACAGCTCATTAATTTTTTATCTTCTATTTATACAGGGACCCACCATAAGTCCAGTCTTTTGCAAGCGTGATGGACGGGTTACAGCTGATTACTTTGCCATTGTCATATGTGTACCAAAGAAAGCACTTTACAAGTCTGTTCAGCAGCTTAGGGCGGTGAGATGCTGATTCTTTCCCATAATATTTTTACAATTGTATGTGTAAATTGTAATGGTCTTTCAAGTTGAGGACTTCTGTAATAACTTGTTGCTTATTGAATGTCTTCTACAGATTGGAGGGAGTGGTGTCCTGATTTCTCCGTTGACCTATATTTTTGATGAAGAAACACCAAGATGGCGTCAACTCCTCTCAACTTTGGGGCTTTGATCTATCTAGCAACGCCTCAGATGGTTTCCACAACCACAGTGCTTTTTTTGGAGAGGCAAACACGAAGAAACCGGGACTCCATAATAGAGACCTGTAGGGGAAATCGGCATTGCTTATAAACTGGAAAATTTTGTATCGTGTTGACATTTAGAATTCCTATTAATATCAGCTCTTTTTGTAACAGCAGTGTGTCATTCATTTTGGTGCCAATGGCAATTCTAAGATTGCATTAACGTGATATTTGCCATGCTGAACAGCAAAGTGCCCTTGTTATCCTACTATAAATGTACGAGCTCACATGCGACTCATCTTATGCTTTATGTTTAGTAGGAATAGGTCCAACATGAGATGTTAGTTTAGTCACTTCTCCGGAGTTGTTCTACTCGATGCTTTAAGTCTTACGTATAGAAATTTCTCATGATTTCCGATTTAGTTTCTCAATTTATCCCATTTTTTCTCTTCTATAAAACAATAGATAGACTGTCCTATAACTTCTACTTGATTGCATCAAATTCAGTAAATTATCATTATTATCTGTAATGATAAGACACTCTACCTCGACTAAATATCACAAGAAAGAAAAAGGAGACATTGTGACAAGAAATGTAAAATTTCTCAATACCTTAGATTTTTAACCCTCAATTTTTATCTATCCTATAGAATTACCCACAGATTAAAACTCCTTTAAAAATTAAGGGAGAAAATCAAAACTTTTATTCCTAATAGGGGGTGTTGCAGGAACATTCAATTTCCATTTCAAAACTCTCTATAAAGATAGGAGTCTATTGGAATTTAATTGCTAACTAGGAGGACCCATGTCAAAAGAATAAAACTGAAGGGGTCATTTTGACAGAAAACAGAAAAACAACTAGAGTGTACAAGACATTTAAAACCCTAGCACTCTTTCTCCTCTTAAACCCCTTGCAACTTTCTTCTTCCTCTTCCTCTTCCTCTTCTCCGGCTAGTGTAATAGAGATGAAGGTTCCGAGGAGGAGTACCCGTCAGAAAAACTTGCAGAAAGATGCAGAGAATGAAGAACCAAATAACTTATTGGAACAAAAGGAGAACACGGAAGAAGCAGCAGCAGCAGCAGCAGCAGAAGATTTTGTAGAATCCCCTGTTGCTTCTGACGATGATGACGAGGTAATTATGAACCAGTATTCTGAAAATCAAAATTAACTCTAGAAATCCTTTGTGCATAATGATTTAACTGTTTATGTTAGCCGTTAACCTATGTCACCTCAAAGAGATAAACCAAAATTTCATTTTTTTTATTAATAAGAACTGATAAATCAAAAGAAAAAACTTAAAAACTTTTCACAGAATCAATGTTCTCATTAGTTGATTCTATAAGCTATTTTGGGTGTACGTCTAACTTAAAAAGATTCAATTTTATTATAACAAGTCGGTTGCTTCTGCTTCCCCTAATTATTGAAAATGGCTCAAGCTTCATTGTAGCATTCTTTCTAAGCAATGAAACTCAGTTAGCAAATGTAACTTCAAAACTGCAAATTTTCTTTTAAATATAGTGGGTTTGCGTCCTTTTTCCTTAATTATTGAAAATGTCGTTAGCTCTATTCCAGTACAATGATAAGGTATGGGTTGAACTGCCAGCATCCTGACTTATTAGCATATTTCTGAATTGCAACTAGGCCTTGTGCTGGCATTGAGACAATATCAATTATTCCCCACTATATATAGAGGTGTTGTTCTCAATTAAATCAGATAAATTGATGATTCCAAGTTTTGATACTGTGCATGATGGTTGGTCATTATTGTTCCAGGATTTTTCTGATGATGATGGATCACTCAGTGAATCTGGATCAGAAGATAGTCATCTATCCGGAGAAGAGGTACATGATAATTTCCATTTTTTTAGGTTGGCGGAAGATAAGTGGCCATACATTGCAATTAACTGGAACTTTGTTTTGTGGCATTAGTGTTTACTAATCAAAGATGTTCCACACTTTTGCAGGATGTTTTTGTATCAAGTGACGGTGAAGAATCTTTTGATGCCAAAAGTGATGATGTCAGTGGTAATGGTGCAAGTGGCAGTGGTAGAGATGATACTGAACATGATAAAGATGATGATGCTGAAAGCGATGACTCCCGCACAGTAGTTGAAGAGAGCGATTCATCCGAAGATGAGGTCTGCTTTTGAATCCTTTTTTTTTGGGGGGGTGGGGGGACCAAGAAATGGAAGGAGTCAAAAATTGCATTATAGGTGGAAGTAGTACCATTTTATCAATTTCATGTAGTCCTTTTTTCCTGTTCTCATTTTTTTACTGGTCCAAGCATTGTTGTTTAAAGCCATTGCTTAAAGTGAGGAAACGATGCAAAGCTAGGGGTTGTCGATTCATGGGTAAAACTAATAACTTTGTTGAAGAGTATATTTCAACCAATGACTTGCAAAGTAATATGAACAAGAAGTGGTTGGTTCTTTGAACCTCAACTTGAAGGAGTTGGATTTATATCAGCATTATTGTAAATGGGATGCTAAAATTAGTAATTATAATTGCTAGTTAACTATTATAGTACTAAATTCATGTATGTTCAGTATTTCCTAATTCCGTAACTTGTGTGCTTTACTTCAAGGAAGTGTGCGCTTCACTTCTCACTTTTCACTTCAAGCTCCATGGACCTTCGTTTTTTGCTCTTTTTGCTTTTGAAAACACTCTGTTCAAGTTGATAATATATGATACCTTGCCGGAACCTACAAGATGATGTTGCACACTATCGTGTTATTTCATGAGTGGTCCAAGGATAACTTCTTCTCTGATCTTTCTGCTTACTTGTAGTTTTATCTTTCTATTCAGTTGCATTTTGTCCTGTCAGGTTGAACCTCGTAACACCGTTGGAGATGTTCCATTGGAGTGGTACAAAGAAGAGGAACATATTGGATATGATCTTGCAGGGAAGAAGATCAGGAAAAAGGAGAGACAAGATAAATTGGATTCATTTCTTGCCAGTGTTGATGATTCCAAGAATTGGTGAGTTAATTGTTAACACAAGTGTGTGTTTAATACTGCCTATCTTGTTGATAATAGCCGAGCATTGTATGTTTTAGACTAGTATTATCGCCCTTTTGGAATGTCAATGGTTCATGTCCCCTTCATTCGTTCTTTTCCCTGGCTTGTAAGTTTGTTCCCGATTATTTTATGTATGAATGGGCTAAGAAAAGGGCAACCAAAATAGCACTTCATCAAGAAGGTGCCATTTCCTTTGTGTGCTTTGCTCTTCAAATTGTTTATCACTTTGCATAGTTTCTTTTCTCTATAGAGACTTGTGATAAGGTGATCTGTAGATCCATTCTGTTTGGTTGCTTCTTATGTGTCTATATGTTGAATTCAGGCGTAAGATTTATGATGAATATAATGATGAAGAAGTTGAACTCACAAAAGAAGAAGTTAAGGTGATCAAAAGATTGCTGAAAGGAAAGGCACCTGATGCTGATTTTGATCCATATGCGGTTCGTGCTCTATAATTACCATATGGCAGTGGAGTTTCTAGCAGGGATACTTGTTCTTGACTTAATCTAACCCGTTTACTCTTATTTTTTGTCACTCTATTCTGCAGCCTTATGTTGACTGGTTTTCCTGGGATGACTCGAAGCATCCTCTTTCTAGTGCCCCAGAACCAAAGAGACGTTTTATACCTTCAAAATGGGAGAGTAAAAAGGTAAGATGTTTTGATACTTTTATTTATTTATTTATGTCTGTTTTATTTGCTTACTAGTCTGGAATGATGTTGGAAGTGTATAATCT
This sequence comes from Jaltomata sinuosa, assembly GCA_003996215.1. Taxonomy (NCBI): domain Eukaryota; kingdom Viridiplantae; phylum Streptophyta; class Magnoliopsida; order Solanales; family Solanaceae; genus Jaltomata; species Jaltomata sinuosa. Next base: position 1,579,418 of record QJPP01007525.1, on the reverse strand, counting down.
GCTTTTTCTTGATAACTCGTAAATAGGATCTTATACAGTTAGTTCTCTCCTCCAATTATTGACTAGGATGCTTTTGAATGAATCTGTTTCCAGTTTTCCAATTCAACTTGTCCATGTATTGATAAGAGCCTAGACAGATGACCTTTGTTATATAGGTGTAAAACGGACTTTCAGGAGAAAATCGAACTCATCTTTTGGCTCAAATGAAGTGTTATACTTATAGTAAAGCAATGCGTGCAATCATGTGTACTAGCAGATATACCATTTCTGCAAATATTCCTAGGATATTATTGTTTAGTGTTCCTCTTCTAGTTGGCTTCTCTTAATTCCAATGCTAATGATGCATTTCTCTCAAGTTCGATGGTATCAAAAAAGATAGATGCTAATACTGTTACATTCTTGCCGGGAATACAAAATTATAAGTAATTACCAGTAAATTTGAAGGTATTGTTCTAGGTTTATGCATGTTTGTTTATTATTGGGATTGCCATTTTTTGTGTTTTTTACGATCTGTGGTGTCTTTAAACTTGCAGGTTGTCCAATATGTGCGGGCAATTCGAAAGGGACTTATAAAATTTGACGAGAAGCCAAAGGAAGAGCCAAGTGCCTATCTCTTATGGGGAGATGATTCCAGTGCAATAGATAGACAAGGGTTGGCATATATTCCTGCTCCAAAACCTAAACTTCCTGGTATGCAACCTGACCATCTTTTTCTAGATGACAATTGTTGATATTATCTTTCCTGTTGTGTAGGTTCTTCCGTGTTTGCCATTTTTGGAGAAAGTATACTGCCTATCTGCATATCTAAATTCTTCCTATTTTCAGGTCACGAGGAGTCTTATAACCCTTCTTTAGAATATATTCCTACACAAGAGGAGATCAATTCGTATCAGCTTATGTATGAGGAAGACCGACCAAAGTTTATCCCGAAACGGTATTAGTGCCTGTTCGATTGTTTTAATGTACTCTGTACAGCTGTTATAATTTTTAAACGTCTTAATGCTAACCGTGTCACTGCTTTAGGTTCACATCGCTGAGAAACGTTCCAGCATATGAGAAAGCAGTCAATGAGAATTTTGGCCGCTGTTTGGATCTTTATTTATGTCCAAGAGCTCGGAAAAAACGTGTACGTTAAGGATTTAATTCCCTCTCCCATCATTTCATCTGACTATTGTTTATGGGGCTCAGAACGTCATCTGATCTCTTTTGCAATAAATCTCTATTTCTTTTGCAGATTAATATTGATCCCGAGTCTTTAAAGCCCAAGTTGCCAAGTCGCAAGGATCTCAGACCTTATCCTACGTCGTGTTATCTAGAGTATAAAGGTCATAAAGGTCCAGTTGTGTCGATTTCTACAGAATCTACTGGGCAGTGGATTGCTTCTGGTATGATCTTTAGTCCTGGAAATGTTATATGTCTTTGTTGGGTAAATGCTATCAGATTGAAGTGCTTAGGTGTTTTTGATTCGTACATGTGAAGGTTCAAGTGATGGAACGGTGCGCATTTGGGAGGTTGAAACTGGAAGGTGTATCAAAATCTGGGAGCTCGGGGAATCCGTACAACATGTCTCATGGAATCCCATGCCTGAACGTCCCATATTAGCAGTCTGCATGTAAGTGATTTACTGGAGCATATTATTATTGTTGATCATATTGGTCAGATCTTAAACCACTATCACATAAATGTTGCAGGGGAGAAGATGTATATCTTTTGAACACTGGACTTGGCAATGCAGAAGAACAGAAGAGTCTTGAAGAGCTTTTGCGTGTTGAAAAACCATCAATCCCTGATGACTCTGGTCAGTTTCATTTGAAGACTTCACAATTTTGTGAGATTCATTACTCAATAGTGTTGCCTAACTCTAGTTCTTTTGCTTAGATAATGATAAAACCATTGTGAATTGGGTTCAAGATGATAAGATGGGGGGAGTCAGGTTGAAGCACTTCAAGGTACCTTTCATGCTTCCTATTGATACTTTGTGATGACGCAGGTATTAAAGTGAGTATAACTATGAAATCTCTCCTGTGTAACTCAAATGTTATATCTTTGGTTTATGCAGACTGTTTCTTCAGTTGAGTGGCATCGGAAGGGCGACTATTTCTCAACACTTATGCCTTCTGATATCCTTCATTTGATTTACATTACTGGCCTGATCTTCCAACATGAATGCCTGCTTCTCAAACCCCCTGCCCATGTCTTTATGTTTTATAGTGTCTGATTAAGGCTTATACATTTTAGGGATAATTGCGGCCCTAAACACTTAGGCCAACTAGTTTACAAAATATGTACAAAATATATAGGTTGTGTATACTTATACAGAATATACATATACTATACATAATCAGTATATAGGTTGTGTATATTTCGGCCATGTTGGTAAATAAGTTTGGCCGAACTGTACATATTGGTAAGTTACCATACATTTTATAGTCATGTGATGTGATAAATAAAGCATATTTGGTTGGTTCTATATTAATTCTATATGATCTAGTGGTGGTACCGACTTTCATGTGTTGGTGAAAATGTTTTGGCAAATCGTCCTTAGCATATCCTGTAAGGGATGTCTTCTTTCCTTTATTAAAAGTAAACCGTTCTGTTTGTTTGAAAGAGAGGAGACGTGGAAACAGAAAGATCAGGCCGGAGGGTTTTTGTGTGTGTTTCTTGCCTCGTTATCGTCAAACTTTTGAGACTCTGCTTAGTTGATTGTTGTATTTCTTGACTCTTATCCACCCCAATCAAAAGCAGTTTTGATTCACCTTCTCTCAAAGAAACAGACTCAAAGAATACCATTCAAGCTTCATGGACTTCCAGTTTCAACAGCTTTTCATCCCTCTCGCTCTGCCTTCTTAATTTCAACGAAGAAAAATATTCGTGTTTATGATCTCTTGAAGCAAAAGCTCATTAAGAAGCTAGAGACAGGGGTTCGCGAAGTCTCATCTATTGCTATTCATCCTGGTGGTATGTCTTGGATGCTCTTCGATAATCTTGACTGCTACTCGCGGTACTCAACTGGTTAAGAAGCTTTTAAAACTTTTTGTGCAGGTGACAATCTTATTGTAGGGAGTAAAGATGGGAAACTGTGCTGGTTTGACATGGACCTCTCGTCTCGACCTTACAGAGTTCTCAAGTATGTCCTTGCCATTGATTTTTGTAATTTTGAAAAGCTTTTCTGCACGTGTCTTGTGTTGTTTCTTTGAATTCAGTCTGGTAATTTAATGTTTATGCCTATTAGGGTTCGAGTCTTGTACTGAAACATGTCAGATTGTGTACACATTTTTGCATTTATGCTACTTGATGTGTGCTTGTTTGACATTTCCTTTTATCTCAACCTTATGGATTCTCAAACTTGTAATTTACTTTTGTCATTTTAAAAGCTTTTTCTGGACGTGTCTTGTGTTGCTTTTATGAATTCAGTCTAGTGAATTAATGTTTGTTCCTGTATTGGTGTCGAGTCTTGTGCTGATACATGTTAACTTGTGCACACAAGTTTTTGTGCTTCTGCTATCTTAATTTGTTTTGCTTATTGGAAGGATCTTGTTTGAGATAAATTGCAGGCGTTATAGATGTCTTATATTGAATATATCCACTTGTTCTTCTCTATAAATGTGATTGGTTAGTCTTTTCATTCCTTGCTCTACTTGGTCCACAAATGCCCTTATTTAGAGGTTTTTCCATGTTACAGTTGCCATCCGAAGGACATCAACAGAGTGGCCTTTCATCGCTCCTATCCTTTGTTTGCTTCGTCTTCGGACGATTGTACGGCATATGTTTTCCATGGCATGGTTTATTCAGATCTAAACCAGAATCCATTGATTGTACCTCTGGAGATTCTTCGTGGTCATGCCAGTGAAAATGGAAGAGGTATGACCTTACCCTGTCTTTTCAGCATATAATGATTCTAGTTCAATTCCCAATTGCCATCCCGTCCTACATTGGAGGAAAGAAATGTTAATCTGATGAAGCTGAAGCAATTATTGTTGTATAGTTTCACATACCCTCATACATTTTGATACAATATGTTTGTCAATACAAGATTGTATTATGAACCTTTGTCTGGTTGGAGCTTTTGGTGATAATGAATATCAGATGAGAGGACACTTTTGAGGTCAATTTTTCCGTGTCAAGGCCATAGAAGCATCTAGAGAATCACTTAATGTTGATACAGAATAAGATGGATGGTACAACTCAATCATGGCCATCCTGGTATTTTTTGGAGGAAATACACCGGATGGGCTAAATTCACTTAAGTTGATGGGTCGAGATTTAAATTCAAGGATCCCCTAGGTGTTTTGCAAGTTCTTAAACTCATCTGTGATGCAAATTGCAATATAAGCAGTTCTAATTTCATTATCATTTGTAAATTGAAGCCAAATAAAAACACTAGTTGGGTCTTGAGTCTTCATTTTATTTGAAATGCGGACTAAAGAAAAAGTGGATTTCATATAAATTGGCTTATGGTGTTGATGGTAATGGGCACCTGCACATGCTAGATGCTACCACTTTGTTGACATTTCTTGATTGCCACTGTCTTCAGGTGTCATGGACTGCAAGTTCCATCCTAGGCAACCGTGGTTGTTTACTGCAGGCGCCGACTCTGTGATCAAGCTCTACTGTCACTAAGAAGATTACTCCAAAAGGCATCTATCCTAGTAATTGCCTTGTGCATTTGTTAATCCAAAAAGAGGAATACAGTTGCACTATACATTGCTGTGAGGAAATTTGGAAAGTTGCCTGCTTGCACAAAGGGAGAATAAGATAAGCCATCTCTTTTTCTTTCTCAGATAGGCGAACAATGAATTCAACATATAGAGAATAGAGAAGTTGGCACTGTTTTGTTTGTATGATCAAGACTATCACTTCTCGTGTATGTATGGGTGTGTTCGTTGCAAGTCGCCCTAAGCACGCTTTTTTTTACGAGAGGAGAACTTGGTCCAAGTTATTCTCATGTCAGCATTTTCTGTAGAGCTAGGGCATATTGGCGAAGTACTTGGCACAATGGAGCTTCATTATTCTTTACCACAAACTGAGTTATCTCATTTTTGTAATCATGGAATTAAATTTATGCATGTAAGAAATGGCAAGGATCTTTGGCACTATCGGAATCATTACAGTGGAATTTTTAAGAAAGCATCACCGCTGTTCTTTGCCTGTTTGGAATTTTTTTGATTTGATGCAGGCAAATTTGTTGGTTGATTTACTCCTAATGTAGTGATTAGTATTTTGAGTGATCTTCTAGTAATTACACTATTTGCATATAACTGATAACCAAACTATATATCTCTTGACCATTGATTTTTAATATCTACTTTTTGTTGGTGATGCCACGCTGATTTCCCTGTCAACAGTGTTAACTGCTGTAGCGTTCTTCATAAACAACATTTGTCATCCAGATATTTATTTGAGGCACTATTCTGTACGTTGATCCTCATCCAAAAGTTACTGAATTTCTGTATGCAATCGGTACAAATATACATATTTTATGATTCCAGAGTATCTATTTGCTCATAATAGAGCATCCTTGTCTAAATAATTCCTTTTAGTTGTGAGTAAATCTTAAACATCCCGTGTTTGAACAACTCACATCACAGGGTCATCTCCATCCACAAACTGGGTATTGCAAATCCCTTTCCAGGGTGCCTATTAAAATAATACAATGTAGAACATAAAGACTGAAATTAAATGCAGCGCAACTGTACAAAGTAGTGTGTACTGTTTCCTTTACTGGCACATAGGTAACATATGATGGCGTCACGCAAACTGAGCCAATCATGCTCCTATTTCCTCCGCTTATGCTGGCCACTAAAAGATAGCTGTGCGACACATTTACTGTAAGAGTTGAACTGCTGCTATTGTTGGGATCTTTTCCCTCAGTTTCTGAGTTACAGCCACACGGACAGTCATTACACCAGCTGCAGGACCTGTGATTCGGACTTTAACTATTGGCTCCTCGATTGCCACAAGTTCCAAACTTCCACCAGCTGCCCCAACGAGATATGGCCGTATCTCTTCAAGAACCTAAAATAGTTGCAATAAAAAAATAAAGTAAGAAGATTTGGGAAGAAATGAGATTATTGAGCGCTCATTTCCTTTATTGGTCAGAGCTAGTGACAATTTGAGCAATAGGTATAGATGTTGAAGTGCTGAATGAGTGTAAGATCACATCGTCAACATGCCAATGCCATAAATACCTTCATGTTTTCCACAGACGAGACAATTTGACAATCACGTAGATGCCACGTAGGACGAATATGTCTACTTGATCAACTTTATACAAGTTTAAGTGCCTACTTGTGCACACCCAAAGTTGGAGGGCGTACATGCCAGCTGAGGCCAAGTTTAAGGGCACATTTATGTATTATGCGATCCAAATATATCTATGAGAATCACACCTAATGCCAAGCTCTCAAACAAAACAAATGAAGCAGATACTTGTTGGAGTCAGAAGCAACAATATAATCATGCCACAATTTCCTCCCATAGGTCATTCAGATGAGAATCAAATGGAAGTGCAACCTACTACTCTCAATTCATCACTGAGCCAGTCTAAATCAAAGAGTCTCTTAATGCTGGATTTCATAAGGACAGCGGTTAGAGTCTCACTAGTAACAAGAAGCCATTGTTAACTTGCAGTTGTTGCGAGAAGACTTCCACGTAGCCATATCGACAAGTGTTTCAAGTTTACAGATTCTCTAATAGAGGAGAAAAGGGAGCTGCATTCCGATGTGGAGGCTGCTGTAGCCAATCTAGAGACCACTGAAGGAACACAATCAATCATATGCAGCAGGAAACTCACCATGGAGTAGTATGGTCAGCTCTTGGCACTATTGCAACAGACTCAAGTATGTGGGTCAGCCTATCCAGGAAGGGAGCATAGCTGGTTCAGCCAACTTTGAAGGTAAAATGCCATGTTCTTCTTATGAACTATGTAACTATACTTGGAACTTAACCGGTTTAGAAAAACCATCAATAATTGGATCTGAGGCAACATGTCATGTAACTTCCAATTAATCATTATTAACAAATGTGGAATCACTTCTAGTTCCATATTGTATCACATTACCCAATAGATATAAGGTAAGGAGGACCAAAACATAATTAGAATGGACTTGTTCTAGAAACAACTCTGCGACTTTCCATTTCTTAGCGCACAAACTAAAAGGTCCTATTTCAATGGATTTATAAGTTAAGAAATCATTCAAAACAATCTATAACTAGAGGATCCAATATCTCTTTGGATGACGACGAAGTAACCTAGGACATGACTTAATTTGTCCAAGATGTGTTGAAGATCATCTAGTTCAGGTTTGCAGTTTGAAAGGATTGTGCCAGCTGTATGTAAGACATATAAATAACAGAGAGAAGCATCTACCTTCTCTATGTTTTCTTCGTTAAGCTCAAGGCCAGTTTCTTCATCTGGTACTGATTCAACTGCAACAATTTCTGGTATCTTTTCCATCAAGCGACGCTCAATTCCCAATTTCATTGTCGTGACTGAACTTGGACAGGAGCCACACGCTCCTTGTAGTTTTAGCTTAACAACATTGCCATCAATTTCATGCAATGCAACGTTTCCTCCATCTGAAATCAGATATGGTCGAATTTCATCAAGCACACTCTCAATGTTTTCTGCAGTAAGAGGTAACTCTACTGATGAATTTGGCTCTACTGCTGAATCTGGAGTTGCAACAGCCTTTACAACTGCACCAAGAGCCCACAAGCAAATCAGACACAAAACATTTATTAGCAAGGTTGATACTACTAGCGATAGCACTAAGTATTCCATGGAACGAAGAACAGAAAAACATTGTGATCTAAGCTTAACAACCAACAGGCTAAGCTAATAAAAACCTTTGTAATCCTTTCCTGTATATATAAAATAGAAGAGAGAAATTTAGCGCCTTTTGTTTTCTGAGACTGTTTTTAATCATCTAAGTAAGTGATTATGGGAAAATTCATTACAAGCTAATCAATTTCAATAACATAACAGTTAATTATTTTCCAAAAAAAAAAAACTAATTTAAATTCGTAATTAACGAAATTGTATTCATGAAGGTAAAAGGAAACAAAAAGCACACCTTGATGTTGCGAAGCTCTACGCAGGGAGCGCGATGATGGATTAGGCCTAGTCCACGAGGAAACTCGAGTTCCAAAGAAGCCCGAAATCTGCAAAGCAAAAGCAGATGGTTAGGCAAATGAAAAAAAAGACAAAATCCAACCGTAAAACAAGAGAAATAGAAGAATAAGGAAAGTGATTATACCTTGAGAGGAGGAGGAAGAAAGAGAGTGGTGGTGGAAGAAGAAGGCGAGCATGAGGAAGAGGAAGATGAAGATGAAGATGAAGATTCTAGGGTTTGGAAACTTCTAGAAGGAGTTGGAGGATTCAATAGCATGGCTGATTGCATCTCTTTTATCTTCCCAAAATGAAAAAACGAAACTCAAATCGCGCAACTTGAAAAGTATATTATCAATTTGGCTGATTTGATTGCTTTCCTTGAGTTTCTCACTTCCCTTCTTGTTTTCTGTTTTTCCCCTTTTCTTCTATTTGTGGACCGGATTCTTTTTTGGTGTGTCCATCTCTATTTTGTCTTGCTCTCCTTTTTATACTTTAGACGATTGAAAAGTCGCTTAATAAAAGTGGAATTTAACTTTCTACTCCGGTCACTTTTATTTGTTTGCCATTTTAAAAATAATTTTTTTTAATATAAGTATATGATAAAATACTTGTGTCAATTATTATTTTTTAATGAACATGTAAAATATAAAATAAATAAATAAAAGTGAAAGGAGAGAGTATAATTATAAGTTACGTCAAACACAATTTATAAGTATTTATATATCACATTTCTTAATTATAATTTATATAAGTGAAATTTGTTAATCCAAATTTATAAGTCGCGCATGTTAATCGTGATTTATAAATCTCTGATGCTAATTGTGAACCGTACATCACAAATAAATGAAAAACACTTTGATTTCCTCATCTTTTGTAATGGTTGCTCCCGTGATTAAAATTACTTCTTACCACTCTAGAGAATGAAGGAATATTTATTGGGTTCATCTGGATTTTAGCAGAGATAATCTAAATTTTACGCATAATGTGTTTTGAGACTTTAATTTATTGTACACTTATTCGTGAAAAAAAGTCTTAACAGTTGGTGTGTTCAATACGGAGGAAAGTATTTTCTCTAAAAAAATAAATTACTTAAAATAAGGAAAACAGCTAATGCTAATTTACTACCCAGTACTTATCATAGAAATGTTGAGTGTAATTACCTTACAAGTAATTTAATAGTTGTAAATATTTTACAACATCTGCGTCCAACACATAAACTTCAAATTAACTCAATTGAGAAATACATAAAACATAGAAAAAACAAAATATATAACACTCCTTCTGGAACAAGGTAATTAGTCGTACGTGATCCAACACACACACATACGTAGTGAAAATTTGAAATATGAAAACTTTGAGAGGGAGAAAAGAAGACTAGCATCATTATACATACACACGAATTAAAAAGATGATGTTTTCTCAAGCTTGAATCTCAGCCACAAATCCAAAAGACAAAAAGAGAAAAAGTTAAGTTACAATATCAATCAATGATAGTAATTAATGTAGATCTTATTAATTTTCTTTTCCTTTTTTCAGTTCAGAAGAAATGAGAAGAAGCAAAAAGTGGATTATCAACACTAGTAGAAGATCTTTTTTTCCTTGAGAACAAGTCTCCCACAAGTGGAATAATGGGCTTCTTCTTCATTGTCTTCTTTTTTCCCTTTTTCTTTCCAAGCAAATCTAGATCTGTATCTCCAACAGTTAACATCTCTGCTAATGTTGGTGATGATTCCCATCTCACTCTCATTTCCTTTTTCTTATTACCATAATCTTCATTGTTGAGTACTTTTCCTGATTTTGACGCCGCCATTGCACCTACATGATCAATCGCGAAATATGTATATTACGTTGTTAGAACCATATGTTCAATTGAACTCATAATTTTTCATTGACATAATACCTCGGGATTTCCTTGACTTTACATGCACCATTTATTTGGTGCACATTTGAACTATTTTTGTTACAAATTAACCACTTTCCCCCTCGGACGATCTCAGTCCTAAGAGGTATGATGCACTCACTTCCACGTGTCAAGTAAAAGGAGTAATTAGGATAAAAAAATAATTGAAGTATGCATTGAATAATTGGTGTTAAGTTTAGTAGTGTCGACTCCCAAGGTATTACATATTATGCCCTTTTCATTTAGACGATACATACGTACTCTTGTAAAAGATTATGAAATTAGTACATAAAAACATATGGGTGTTTAATTTATCTTGGCATGATGGAAACCACTATGGATCCATAGAAAATATCTTTGGTATTTAGTTGGCTGAGTGGAAATATTTTTTGATTAAATAATATACTTACAATATATAAATATATTTGCAATTCAAAGAGTATTGTTTTGCTGAAAAATTCAAATACAAAGATTAATAAAGATATTTATACGTTAAAGTTAAAAATCAAAACAAAAATGAGTCCACATACATATAAGAGAAGTCATTTTCTACCTTTTAATTTTTATGGTAAAAGAACACTAATTAAAAAATGACTTTCTATCATTTTTGTCATGCTAAACCCATCATATTTGAACTTAATATTTTAAAAAGGCTCAAAACTTTGAAAACTTTATTTCAAATTATGAATCCGCTTCTAACCTGCATGAGCTGCTTCAGCTTGAGCCAATTTGGACATGCTCTTGTGAAGCTCCGCATTTAAAGAAGCTAACGCGATTTCAGTCTCGCATTCTCTTTCTTTCAGAAGCTTCAATTCCGTCTTGGTTTCTTCCAGCTCAGTTTCTAGCTTCTTCAACGCTTCCACAACAATAGGATCATTGTTATTCAAATCTTGAGGACTTGGTGATGAAGTAGATTTCCATGACGTGGCACTTGTAACAATTTCTTGTGAATTAGCACTTCGAGGAGAATAATTACTATAATTGTTACTATTCCATGGACTTTCTTGAGTTGAAAACGTGAAAGGCTTTGGAGAATAGATTTCTTTAGCCAAGAATCGCTCACCGAATATGGCTACGGCTTCTTTGACGGAACGAAAAGGGCGTGAAGAATCCACGTTGGAGTGATAATCCATGGGTGGTGATGATAATTTTGGTGTTATTTCCATGGTGTACTTGGAAGTTTTTTTGTTTGTTTGTTTGAGAGGGTGAAAGATATGGAAAGGAGTAGAGATATGTGAGACAATATTATTATTATTATTGGATCATGATTGCTATAAGGTTGGAAGGTTTCATGAGTTTTCTTTGCTTTTACTTCAAATATATTCAGTTAAGAAAGATTTTGATAATGGGGATTGGTCTATAGTGTGTGGTGCAGGGTGGGGGTCGTAGATGTGTATATGTACACTAATCAGTAAGTAGTGTAATGGCTAGCTGGTGAAGAGATATGGATATAGAGAGATATTGTCGTTTGAAGGTTAAGTTATAAGGGATTTTGAAGTTTGAAAGAAGTTGACTCCTCAACTACCAACCAAACCAACACAAATGAATAAAGGTTCTTGTCTTTTTTTTTTGTTTTAGCGAGATGATCTCGATTAATTTGAATTTGCATTATGTAAAGACCTATATTAAAGGGAGCAAGTATGCTCTTATTAGAATTTATTCCATATCGTCTAGAGAGTTCAAACAATTCAAAAATCCCCTCCACCTATATATCCATCTCTACCTAAACCTTAATTAATGGTAAGATTTTATTATAGGATTTAACTCATGATTTACACGGATAGTGCCAAATTTTTTTACTTATGCAATATTAATGTAATTAATATCTTATAGGATATCATTTATCTTATTTTTCAGATTATTAATTAATATAATGTCACTTATTATGGACAAAATAACTGGCGATCTAATATATAGCATAAAAAAGATATTTTCACATTTTATGGAAGGACTTATTTGTGTTTTGGTCAAAGACAAAATTTATGGAAGGACTTATTTGTCAAACTCATGGGGGTACTTATATATAAAGAAGCTATGTAAGTATGCAATAACGGTATCACTTACGTACTTGGGAAAATGCCCTTGAAACATGGACACGGACCATCTAGTTTTATACCTAACACAACTATTTCTCATGTGATTATGAAGTCATGAATCTTCTAGCTAGTTAAATGAAAGAAAAAATAACCAGAGAATTGATGCTTATGTGAAAAGAATTAAGGGTTGATGGTTTTTATTATGCTAAAATTAGTATTCTCTCCGTTTTAATTTGAGTTAAGGATCAAAAATACACTTAGACTATTTCAAGATTTTGAGTTTCATGTCTGAATTATTAGGAGTGTGAGTTTCCTATCTGAACTATCGTCCGATGGTTAGCGAAACACACCTAGACATTGACTAAATCAAATGTTTGTTTACAAACCTTTCTAGACACGTTTGACCATAAAATCATCGTTCACCTGGCATATATATCGACTCTATTAGTTGACACATTTTTTTTTAATAATTACCAATTGATTTATTAAAACCTTAATTTTCCCCCTTTCAAGCGGAAGATATCAACGCCATGATTGAGACGAGACCGCAACTGAGAAGGTGGAGAAAATATGTCGGATGATGCGATGGAGAATAAATTAATTTATACAGTGATAACTTTTAGCCTAATATTAATTTATTTAACTTTGCCACAATGAAATAATTTTTTCACGTGGAGTATCACGTGGTAAAACAAAATTGAAAGTGTAATACACACACCATAAAAAAAAGTAACACACACCATCATATTTTAGTTTTTAGAAAATGCGACACGATGAGGATGTTACGATGGATGTGTGGGTTTACTAGGAGGGATAGGATTAGGAATGAGGATATTCGAGACACGGTGGGAGTGTCTTCAGTAGAAGACAAGATGCGAGAAGCGAGGTTGAGGTGGTTCGGACATGTGAACAGGAGATGCACGGAGGTCCCGGTGCGGAGGTGTGAGAGATTGGCTATGGATGGTTTCAAGAGAGGTAGAGGTAGACCGAAGAAATATTGGAGAGAGGTGATTAGACAAGATTTGGCGCAGTTGCAGCTTACCGAGGACATGACCTTAGATAGGAAGGTGTGGAGGGCTCGGATTAGGATAGACAGTTAGTAGGTAGGTCTGCTTCATACTAGTAGGTAGGAATGCAGTGTCTTGTTGCACTAGTTAGTAGTTGTAGGTCTGCTCTTGTAGTTTCTTGTTCTTCAGTTTTTGCGGCTTTCTAGTGTTTCATGTGGTTCAGATATAGTATTATTTTGTTATAGTATAGTTCTGTGATTACCTGTGATTACTCCTATTTGGTCTTGAGCCGGGGGTCTATCGAAAACAAGCTCTTTACTTCATCTGAGGTAAAAGTACGATCTGCGTACATTCTACCCTTCCCAGACCCCACTTTGTGGGAATACATTGGGTATGTTGTTGTTGTAAATAGACAATCAAAATAGTACTAGTATTAATTTTGACACGTCAGAAGAGTTAAGAAGGGTAGAGTCCCGCGTCTTAGAATCCAACGCGGACCGGATACGAGTTTCTTGCCTTGGGCCAATAGCACTCTTATAAATAGTGGGCTTCTTCTTTGGGCTCGGAACAAATTACCGTCTGCGTGGTCCATTACTGAACTCTCTCTCGTCAAAGCTCTGTAGCGTAGTCTCTACAGTGCTCTTCATCACTGTTAAGTCTTCTTCAATCACCATTGTTATTCTTTCTCTTTACTTCAATCTCTCCCGCCCATTTTCTTCTCAAGTATAGTTTCTATAAACAGATATGGCACCGAAGAAGAAACAACAGAATCAATCATCCTCATCCAAAGGCAAAGCTTCTTCTTCTTCCACTGGTCCCAAATTGCAAATATCTGCCGAGAATGAGAATCGCCTCCGACGGCTATTGCTTAATTCCGGCCGATCCACTCAGTCTCCGCCTCCGATTCCAGCAGAGGATACTCTCTCAAAAACACAGAAAGCCAAGAAACTTCGTTCTATATACGAGAAGCTTTCTTGCGAGGGCTTTTCGGACGATCAAATTGAACACTCTTTATCCGCTCTCAAGGTATTAATCAAGGAACCGCCTCCAATCAGAAAATATAATGCTTAAACGATCAATTTCATCAAGAATTGAATTTTTTTATCTCCTATTTAACCGTGTAATTTCAAGAAAGCCCGTATATATATGCAATATATAATATATATACTTTTATATACAAGGCAGACTCGTGCAGTTTCAAGAAACTTCATGTATAATTTTTATTTATTCTTATCATTTTCATCAAGGTTTTTTTTCATCTCCTATTCCACTGTGTAAGTCCAAGAAAGGCCGTATATATGCATATCATGTTGTATGCAATATATAATATATACTTATAGATACAAGGAAGAGTCATGTAATTTCAAGAAACTGTATTTGACTCATGTAATTTCAAGACACATTCTCTGTGGTGTATTGTTTTTAATAATATTTACCATTTCAAAAAAATTACAAAGGAGAGAGCCACGTTTGAAGCTGCTTTAGATTGGCTATGCTTGAATTTGCGAGGAAATGAGCTTCCTCTGAAGTTTTCAAGTGGTACTTCCCAATTGAACGAAGGTATTGATGAAAATAATCATGTTTAATTTCCAAAATCGGCGATAGTGAGGAGTTTTGTATTAGGATAAAGAAGTTGAGTTCATGATCATATGCATTTTTCGCAGGTTCTGTTGGTATCATATCAACTGCTCGAGAAGATTGGGTTCCTTCGGCAGATTCATCTGTGGCAGAAGTTAAAGATGAGAGAATACCTAAAGTTTCAGTTATGCCGAAGGGTAGAAGTGATAGTGCATCTCTACGTACAGTTGAACGTGCACAAGCTGATTGGATCCGTCAGTATATGGAACAACAGGAAGAGGTACTTGAACAGTTCTACTTGATACTTCTAGTTCGACTGATGGGTACAATAGGTTCTGTGGTGCAAGTACTGCACTGTATCTGATTTCAGCTTTTGGGAATTATCTGTTTACATTGAAACTAAAAGGTAACTGAGAAAGGTTCTGCAGGGGAGTGCATATGCCTAGTTAACTACTGCATGCTTTACTTCTAACTTAATTTTTGGTTTCAGATCTGGCTGTTGTCTTCGAAAAACTTAACTAAGATACATACAAATAATTAGGGGATGATGCTGTCTCCCTCCTAGATTTCACCATTTCACTTGCTCTAGTTAATCCATATACTCTTTGCTGTTTTTGGTTAGCTCCCTGAGCTGAGTACTGTAACAATGTATTGGAGCTACATCTACTTGGCGCACGTGTCCTGACTCATGGCGGATAGACTTCGTCAAAATCTATCTTTAATCCCATTTGGACAAGAAACAAATTCTCTATTTTTAATCTTAAAGTGCCCAATATTAAAAATCTAAAAACCACTGAAATTCAAAGTGTATAACACTGAGTCCATACATTCTTCTTTTACTATGCATTTGCAGGATGAAGCTGAAAGTTGGGAATCTGGGTTTTTCGACGATGGTTCCCTAGAGCAGGTAAATCTCATGGCAACTTTTTCCATGTTTTTACACTAATAGAGCACCAGTTCACTTGCTTTGTGTTACACAGCCTCTTTAGTCATGACTATCTGATGATGTAGTTTTTTTTTATATTGTCCAGTTCATTGTAATATGTTTAGGCTTTAGGTTGGGCTGATGGATGGAGTAGATATATGGTTTATATTCTTGGAAGGCTCATACAGCTATTTCTCTTGCGGGAATGACATGTTTATTGTAAAGTTGAATCTAGATATAGTAACAGTTATCCTTAAATTTTTTTCCTTTTACCTGTTGTGGCGAATTGAGTTTTTTCTTATCAGAGTAGATGTAAGGTCTATATCCCTTAAAGACACTTATTACTTGAAGAATCAGAAAAGCATGATACTGTTCTCGATTCATGTTTTGTTCGTCAACAGGTCCCGCGAAAAAAACGTAGTATTGAGTCCATTGTCCAAGAATTTCATACTGCAAGGCTGGAAGCTACTCATGCAAAAGAGTGCGGTGACAAAAAGAGCCATGAACAAGCCAGCCAAACTATTCGGAAGATCAAACAGGAGATATCTGCTCTAGGTGGAAAACTTTGATATTGTGCTTTCATTCCATTACTATAGCAAGTTTAACTTGTGACATTTATTATATAGGACTGTCGGATGATATCCTGGAATCTGCACATGAAAGTGCTTCCGACCATGCAGTGTTAGACATGTCCTCAGAGAAACTTGATGTTGATGATGCTACTTCACATAATTTCAGAACGTCCAATATTCATGAACATGAGATAGGAATGGACGAAGTGGCTGTCAGTAACAGCTCTAATGAGTTCACTGAAAACAATCCATCAAGTGTTCCTGTAGATGACAAGATGGCTTCAGGAGGAGAACCAGAAGACGTAGAGCTTGGTGATTTCTTATTTGAAGAAGATTCCTCCGCTGATGTGTCGTCTACTGTACTAGAACTTCAGAAGAAAGAAAAGATGAGAGAATTATGTAAGAAAAACTTAGAGAAGTTAGAAGGTATATGGAAAAAGGTAAAAAGTTTGGTACCTGATCTTATGAGTTAGTTGTAAATTTTTCACTGTAAACTATAATCTAGAGCACCTCATTAGTTACCTAAAAAACAAAGAAAATTTAGAGCTCCTCTTTTGGTATAATGAAGGATACAATAGGATAAGATGCCTGGTCAGTAGTTGTAACTTAAATAAGGTAACCTCTTCTAAGTGAAGGAAGTATGTTTCATTGTTTTCCTTTTCTATGTAGTTACTTTGACAGAATAAGGTGTAACTTGTCTCTATGTCTATTAGTTTTGAAACAGCCGATAGTATTATTGCACCAAAGGGTGTGGCCTAACGGTAAATGAAGTTGGTAGAAACCTTGGAGACCAATTCCAAGAAAAAAAATGCTTGGTGATCTCTTCAAATCTGCCTAAGCTTTGGTGTGCTGAGTTATTCGGTACCTATGTAAGTGGGAGGTAGCAGGTATCCCTGGAATAGTCAAGTGCGAGCAATCTGGTACAGAAATTACCGGTATAGAAAAAAGAACTGATATTTTTATTAAGGTAAACTGATAGTGGTAAGAAGGTTAATCTACGATGAGCCCGTGTAGACCTGGTCTGCAGCGTGAAGTTAAACCACCCCATCATTAACAACACGTGATGCAAAATGTGAACCATGGTAGACTTGTGTCGTTCCTTTTCTTCTTGAGGTCTTCTTGCTTTTGTTCTTAAGTTGTTGTTCCTTCCCTATAAGTGTTACAACTGTTGGCATAATTGCAGGGAGATCCACAAAAGATTCCAAAGGCTTTTCTTCACCAACTTTGTCAAAGATCAGGGTGGGAGGCACCAAAATATGCAAAAATACCTGGAAAAGGAAATAATTCAAGTTACTCAGTTAGTATAATGCGCAAAGCCAGTGGGAGAGGTAAGAGCAGAAAAGCTGGGGGGCTAGTAACAATCGAGCTCCCTAGTCAGGATCATGCTTCTTCTTCTGTTGAGGTAATGTCTAATGCTTTGTTGATACTGTTTTTGCATTTGTTGTAAGTCCATAAAAAAGTAAGGAAAGAGAAGTTAATGATAATTGTAGTACTACTATTTGGTCGTTACACAACGTTTCAGATTGTGGGTGTAAAATATACCCTAATAGGAGAATTGCATGTCTTCACATCAAATAGGAGTGTGTTATTTATCCCATTGTTTCCAATAAGATAGCAGTTGATATGTTTAGCTATATCTACATTGTTTCTCTGTAGTTTTTACTTTTTTGATAAAGTAAGTTGTTCATTGATTGGCATCAAGAAGGTGCAATGGTTACAGCAATAGATAGATATGCTACCTCCGTTTGTCCCTGTAGTTTAGCAGACTGAATTTTTGTTCAGACCGCAATATATCAGGGCCTCTAGAACTGCACTACTAGATAATATTGAAAATCTTTGGTGTTCAAGCCATCAAACTGATCATTTGTTTTTTTCTTCTTATTTAAGCATTTGATCGAATTCTCTAGAGTTTTTCCAGTTTGCTGTTTAGGCTTGTTCAATTTGCACTTTGACACTGCCCAAAGCCGCACTTTGCATCTCAGATTATCTTTTTGCCTTTAAGACACCTTGGAAGGTTTATCTGGAAGAGATGTTAGTTCATTACCTAAAAGATTTGTGAATGGAGAAGGTCATAGGGATAGATATGGTGAGAGGCTGTCTTTAAACATTAAAGTAAATTATGGTAAAGACAGATTCTTCTGTTTTCTCTCTTTTTTCCCTTTGTTTCTCTCCTCTGTAAATTCACATATCTTCTTTTATTTCTGGGAAGATCTATAAATGCCTGAACTAGAAGAGAGTTTGCTTCTGGTCCAACTGCAGTTTCAACTGGCAGGAAGAAACAAAATCTATTATCCTACTTTCAGAAGAGAGCAGAGAAATAAAAAACTTTCTGTTGTTGAACACTAAGAAACTGTGAATTTACCTACAGAGGGCCCGGTCGGCTCTCGGATCTGCTTGTTCTCTCTCTCTCTCTTTTTGTGGTGATGATGTAAATATTTTATTGATGTGATGGAGAAATTCCCCGGTATACAAAAATTAGAGAACTTCACACAATCTGTTTTTCCACAACGAGCATCTGATCATTTCTAAACTAACTCAGATCTCATGGGTGTTCCAGAAGTTTATTCAAATCTGCTTATGTTCCAGAAAAATGTAGTTTGGGCAGGAGAAGGATGTACCAGTATCCCCACAAGACACTAGCGAGGGCTATCTGTAAGAAAGAAGAGAATAGAAGTTGATACCATTATATCTATGTGTATTTGCATGTGTAATTCAGATAGCCTTATTATGATGGGTCGTTAGGATGGAAAATCAATTGGAATGAAAAAGTGTCACGATTTAGAGGAATAAACATGTGAAATTATAGAAATTCTTAACATGGTTGTAAGAAAGAAGCTCCGTACTCTCTGTACATATATGAACTCTCTCTTTTTGCTACTTTTATGAATAACATTGCTGTACTTGTTAAAAGAAAAGGAAAACGTGAAATTATAGAAACATGAAGGGTAAAGTGAAAAAAATAATAATAAAAAAATAATAAAAAAAAATGAAGGGTAAAGTGACAACCCCACTTATTTTTAGATTAATGATGCTATTGAAGTGCATTATCCTGGCAAGACGAGAAAAGAAATACTGTTCTAGGAGCTTTTGCTTTCTGTGCCATAGGTATGTATTGGACTTCACCATGACGTGTTTTTACATCAGTCTTAACCCCTATGTGGATCCCCCCTCTGTTTCTTAACCCCTCTTGAGTTTTATCTATAGTTCATAGAATGTTGGTAAGAGGCAGTTCATAGAGCTATTGTTTTCTCTTCTCTATTTGCTTTCCCACTGTTGACAGGACTTTGCCGTAAAACTGTGATGTCATTCTCTTATTAAAAAACGTATGATATTTTTTTCCCCACAAGTATTACTTAAATCTGAAGGGATGTCACGTAATTGCAACTTTGATGAAAATACAATCTAATGTTGTAGTTTGGAATGATCAGTGTTCAAGTTTATAAGGAAAAATTATAGTGCAACGACAAAGGGGTTCACAATTTATTTTGGTTATAAAAAAATCAGTGGTAAAGTTTTAATAGAGCATAAGGGGTAAAATGGAAATTTCTGGGCTGAGGCTGCACATATAACAATTTTTTTTCCTGAAAGAATAGATTAATTGAAAGGGATACATTCTCTATACAAGAGGTATATTCCAAAAAAAGCCAACAATGAGGTATTGCTTCTCTATATCTGTTTATAGAATCATTTGTGCACCAAAAGTATGCAAAATTAACACTCAGTAATTGTAATAGTGGTCATTTCGTCCCCTCTAAAGCCTTGAAATTTCTTCCTTCGGACAGTCCACATAATAGTTTGAGGTCACGCCCATGCTCTATTTCTCTACTCTGCTTCTATCGCCTATTCTAAGCCATTTCACCAACCTGATTATAGAAAGCTCACAAAATTCATGATCTTGGTTTCAGGAAGCAGAAATCTTATCAATTAACTAAGCATTTGTGTTGTGCTCCTGCTTAAGCATATAAAATAATTATTGGAATTTGCAGAGATCTGTTGTAAAAACACTTAACTTCTTGTTACTCTGCTATGATTTTTGTTTTGAAATGTGAATCTAAAACATGGTTCTCTTCTTTTTGAACTGTGATTTGCTCAGGATGCACAAAACAGAGTTGCATCGTATGCTCTCCATCGCTTGTTTCCAGATCTCCCAGTTCACATGCCAATTACCGAGCCATATGCATCACTTATTTTGCAGTGGGAGGAAGGTGATTTTTCTAACTTCATGTGCAGTCAAATGTTTAATATTGATATTATATTAAGCATTTTGATAATTCAGTTTTATACTTCACCCTGATTAAACTGGTCTCTTGTAGCCATAGAGCCCATAACTGTTTATCTAATCTTTTGCAAACCTTGTATTGATAAACAGTGGTTTTTTAATTGATGAAAATTTTCATAGAGGTAATACACTCAAAAAACTTGGTCCAGAGGTAAAACTTATGCTACAACTTCTATGAAAACAAGGAAAAGGAGGGAGTAATTAAAAGCATCCCACGAAAATTATTACCTGATAAAAAAAAGAATCCCACGAAAAAATGAATAATCCCTCCAAAAGTTATTTCAACCCTTGAAAATGGTTTCGCTGATGTAGGCAGCATAAAGGTGTAGAAATAGCTGTTCATGTTTTAACTTGTTGCTTGTCTTCTTTCTCTTCTGTTAGTTTTTCTTCCGGCTGATCTCTTAGTTGTTGCACACCTCATTCACAACCCGAGTCTGTAACTGTTAGATTCGCAAGATCTGGTCTGATATCTCCACCTCTTTCATGTGCATGGCGGTCTTTTTTGGGACAGGTGATTCCGTGAAAGATATCGTGGATGATCAAGTGGAACGAAGGGCCTATTTTGTGGATTCATTGCTGGATGCTGGCGGTTCAGAAACCATAACTCATTCTGATGTCTCCAATAATGCTAGCAAAGAAAAGTTTTTAGAGCCTCACACCACCGAAGATAAGACGGTGCCTGCTGATTTTACAGGTGAAGTATGCTTATGGATTCTTTTCTGGTTTGCATCAGGAAATAACTTGAAATTGTGACTATTTTCTTAAAACACTGCAAAATGTATGACATCTCTTATGCAGCTGTCTTTGTTAGTTTTTGAATTTCTCTTTTGTTTATTTTATTGATTTTTGTGTCAACCATGGATTTAGATTAAGTAAGGCTGCTTTTAAAAGAACTGCTGATATAATAAGTCTTTAATATTTGGTGATTGTCTCCATATACATTTTGTTCTTTTCTGTTCATTAGCTGGCAATAAAAGTTTTATTCTGACGTCTATTGCAGTTCAAACTGTCCCTTCTAGAGTAGATTGTTTTTCATTTTTCCTTCTTTTGGGGAAGATTGACTCATAGGTAAGAAGAGCAAAATAAGCGAACTAATTGTCTCGTGCTGGGGAAAATGGAAGTACCTCAAACAGATAATGTTTTCTGTTTGGTTATAGGTTCAGCATTGCCCTTAGGGAGGGGTAAAATATACCTGTTAGTTTTTGCTGGTTTGGAGGCATTTGGGAGTTCACAGCTTGTTCAGAATGTAAATGGTTGTTTTGCTGACTAATCTTTTTGTTTTTCTTCAGCCAAAAATCCCCGTAAAGAAGCAGAAAGTTTCTCTCTGAAAAAGGAGCAGGAGGGTAGGAAGAAGTTGAAGAAGTACCAGGTCAGAGTCTTGCTAGTCCTATACTATTAAAATTATGTGGCGCTGTGGATGAGATTGTGTTGGTGCTGCTGTAACTTTAAGGCCATCTACGATGGTGTTGTCATTCATTTTGGGCTGCTTGTTACACTTTTACATAGATAGACATCACAGATGAATAACACAGATTTGAATGATGGAAGAACTTGAAAGATGACAATGAACAAAAGGTAGAAAAGATCCCGAAGACAGAAAAAAAGAACCAGAGGGCGTAACAGTGAGGGCTGTGATATGTATAGTCTTCCTTTTCTTTTTCTTCAAAAATGTCATCGGGTGCGTGTCGGATCCTTCAAAAGTAATGCATTTTTGGAGGATCCGACACGGGTGCAGCGACAACTTTGGAGAGTCCGAGCAACTTAGTTGATTACTATATGTTCCTTTACATTTTATAGTTTTGACAGTGGTCAAAGTGTATCCAGCCTTACATCATCCATTTCCGTAGGAGTCATCACATAGTGGCTTTTCTTGTTTCCCTCTTTTCTCTTCATAATTTTTATTTTCTTTTTACTTTTATCATTGATGTTACTTACGTCCTAATCTGCTTCAAGTTCTGAAGATATTTAATTATGTTTTCCATGCAGGAAATGTTAAAATCACGGGCTGGCCTTCCTATTGCTGACTTAAAAGGCGAGATCCTGCATTCACTGGAGGAGAATGATGTTTTGGTCATTTGTGGGGAAACAGGTTGCGGGAAAACAACTCAGGTGTCGAATTCTTAAATTTTGCCTTTATCTGTACCAAATTACTTCAACACTGTGTTGAGGTGCAACTTTCACTTCTGTCTCGGTGCTACTAGTATGTGCTTTGGTCCTGTTTTTCCACTCTTTGGAGAACTTCCTTTTCCTTGTTTTATTGCAACAATCCTAGCTTGACATGTTTTGTCAAATCAATCTTTTTTCAAAGGGGAATAGCAAATCAGTGCTTCGAATTTTTAGATAATGAGCTGTGGAGAAGATCCTACTCACCTAAACAGTTGCTAGAGAAATAAGTCTGGCAGAAGATGTTCTAAATAAAGCTAATTGACTTAAGACGTCAACCAAGATGGTTTTTATGTGCAATGGAGGGTATCTTATAAATTCACATTTGTATCTACAGTCATTGAAATGTTACATTTTGGTTTCTGTAGGTCCCTCAATTTATACTGGATGATATGATTGAATCAGGACATGGGGGACACTGTAGCATTATATGCACACAACCAAGGAGAATTGCGGTCAGTGCTAACGTTCATTAACCATATATTTCCCTGCACTGATTGAAACATTGGCTCTGGAATTCACTTCTTTAATTGTCTGCTTGTTTGATTCAAGCTAAAATGTAATTTTTTCCATGCACCTGTTCTGCTGACATTCTCAACTCCTATGAATTTTGCCGAGCTGCCAATATTTTTGCAGCTTTTTAGCTGGTTGTGAGAGGGAAAACTGGACTCATAGGAAGTGACTGTAAATGCTTTTGCAGCTTTTCACTGATTTAGAGAGTGAAAAACTGAATTGTAAGTTTTTGTTGCTGTGGAACAACAAATAAGGAAGAACAAAGTAAACTTTTATTGAAATTGGTGGACAACAACATGGCTCCTTCTTCGCATAAAAGAAACATAGCTCCTTATAGGAGTCTTGAGCCACATTAAATAAGGTTACTTTCATAATTATGACATAATTATAATGAATATACTACAATTATATTCTTTAAGTTTTTCGTGTGTTTTAGCATAATTGTGAAGAATATTCTTAAAAAATTGATTCTATTGATAACACACTCCCTAGAACTCAAAGTGGTGAAGCAGTTTTGATTTTGCTTATTTCTAAACAAGTAATACTAAAGCCAACGAGATAATATCAAAACCTTCCCCAATAAATATAGGATTCGTTGAATGTGAATTCGTGAGCAAAGCTGATAAAAAGTTGTGGTGTACTTTTTATCACTTGGAAGGGTGAGGATCGGCTGGATGCCTTGGAGGCAATAAGCAATCATTCTGTCATTGGAATAATGTCCTGATAATTGTGAAAAATCACTGAAAAGAAGAGCTGGATTCTCTTGTGAATGTAACATTTTCCCTCAGCACCTGTTTTGATGGTGCTGAGTTTGTTTGGATATGAAATACAAGTTAGCCTTTTCAAAAAAAAAAAAAAAAAAAAGAAGAGCTGGATTCTTTTTTCAGAAAATCGCAAATTTGCACAGTGAAAAATTTCCCTTTGCGACACAACAGTAAACAAATTTATTCTCAGCTGCTGGAAAGAGATATGGTGATGCAAAGATTCTTGATATCATTGACATAGCTTGAGTTTTCGGTTAAACCGTAAGTGGAAAAGTTGCTGGCACAGTGACCGGTAAGTTATTGGAGAAGGCCCAGTAGATTAATCAGATAGTGGGCCGAATAGGAAAGAAAGAAAATCTTGGTTGACAAGCAGTGTAAGACTGTCCACCTATAGGTGAAAACTGCCTAACTCTACTAAAATCTTTGAGGCTCTAGTACCATGAAAGAAGAAACAAGAACTCTTATTGGCATTGTGATTGATAACATACAAGAGGATTCTCATAACTAGGAACTTTGAATTGCATGAAGTAAGACAAAGTTTCCTAATTTTTTGGTATTCAGATTGTTTTCTTTTGATAAAATAAATAGTTTCACCACATCGTCACCTAGGTATCAAAGCTTGGAAGAACCCTCCAGTATTTTTGGTGCAGAACCCTCCAGTATTTTTGGAGGTTCAGTATGCAGTCGTTTTTGGCGTCTGAAATATATTTGATGACTTACTGTCACTCCGTTATAGCCTGATGCCGCCTGTTACCATCAATAATAATGGAACAAGTGGGTTGTTGTCTGTGGCCTAGCTAATTTAGGTTTTCTGCTATAGCTTAGCTAAGATTGGAGGCTCTTCCTCTTCATTTTTGTTGAGATGTCATTAGGCAATGCTTTCATCTTGCTCTTAAAACCCACACCCACATATTAAGTTTTCTCTCACTTAACAAGAAGATTTGCTGATTGTCATTTTTTCTTTGCTAGGCTATTTCTGTGGCTGAAAGAGTTGCTGATGAGCGTTGTGAATCTTCACCAGGTTCGAGTGAGTCCTTGGTTGGTTACCAAGTTCGCCTCGATAGTGCAAGGTATTGTTTCCCAAAGTCTTCATTTATAAATAGATAGAATCACTTGTCCCAAAAAAAGGATACAAAATCATGAAATTGGATGTCATGTTGACTCACGATTTGCTTGTCTGGAAATTGATTTATATTACCAATTTAGTGTCGGAGAAGCTACCAGTGCTTAGTAAAACCAGTCAGTTATCTCTACGTGGCTGGATGTATGGATTATGCATTGTCATTTCACTTGGTTTGTGTATAATCATTTCATTCGATCACTTTAAACATGTTTTAGTCAAGTCTACCATGCATGACTCATGGGAGGAGTAGGATTACGATTAGGACATTGCTCATTGGATCTAAAAAATGGACGGATTTAGGTGTTGAGTTTTACGATACTCGGGTTCACATGGATAGCGAATTTTGTGCATCAGTGCTCTGCTACTTTTACAACTCCGAAAGGATCTGCTTTTGTTTAGTCGGAGATCTAATTATTCCTGCTGAGTCATGTTTCCTTAGATTTCCTTAAGCATTGCAAACCTGTTTCCGCTGAGCTTTTTATGGGTCTGGTTGTCATCATATAAGGACATAGTAATCTCCCACAGTGGTCTACCCAGAATAAGTATCCTTTTATATTCGTGCTTTGAAAAATAAATCATCATTGATACTGAAATATGATAATGATTCTGTTATTGTCGTGTGAAGTTGTGATTATTATATCAAAACATCATGTGTTAACTTTTTATCCTCTTTCAGGAATGAGGGAACAAAGCTCCTCTTTTGTACAACTGGCATTCTTTTGAGAATGTTTTCAGTAAGTAGCCTACTAATTATATTGCATGCTTACTGACTGCATTGTTCTGTGTTTTGAATTTGTTTGTCATAATGACATACTTTGCCCAGTATAGTTTCTTTTTTTAAAAAAAACTGACAGAATGTCAAAATATTGGCCAATATCTTTTGGTGCAATTAAATGTATTATTTTGCAGGGAAATAAAAACTTGGCTGGTGTTAGTCATATCATTGTTGATGAAGTGCATGAGAGGTCACTTCTGGTGAGTTTTTTGTTCACTGCATGACATGTGTTGTGATGAATTGTGGCGACCAAGTATATTTACTTGTTAGTTAATTTCCACTAGTGGCGACCAAGTATATTTCCATGACAGTCTGACTTTGAGACATCAGCGAGATGCTTATACTCCTTGTTGTTTCTGAAAATCTAGCTATGATGTCACACTCCTCGTTCTGCAAATTGTTGCAGCTATAGGCAAATGCTGAATGCACTTGCTGGACACCCCATTATATGCCCTTTACTCCTCTTGCGCTAATGTGGGTCATTTGGAAAGAAAGGAATAGGAGAGCTTTTGAAGGGGTGGAGATGAGCTTTGCTCAATTGGAAGTAGTCTTCGATCCCTTATTTTCTTTTGGTGCACCCATGTAGTTCCTGTTTGTATAGAGGATTGGGTGTCTTTTGGTATACCTCTTGCATGCGGCCATGTTGTCCTTGTTATTATCAATGAAATCTTTTACTTGATCAAAAAAAATTATATGCCCTTTATTCTAGTAACAGAAAGGATGACTTTCTTTCTTGTCTCTTGTCACATTCATTTAATTCTGAAATCCTGATATTTTGTGTCTGTAATAGTTGGGTGCCACTATTCTCATGTTCTTGGAGATATCAGCTATGGTTATTTTCATTTTCATGAGAACCTCTTTTATCTGCTCACTACTCACTAGATGACTAGGACCATCAAACTGAAGAGGGAAATAACATTTTTTGCTGTAGTCTACGTTTATATACTAGCAATCTCTGGTTCTTCCTCTTTTTGTTGTAAATTAATGGAAATATTTGGAAAACCAGTTGGAAGAAACACTAACGCGTTTGAAAAACAGGGTGATTTTCTGCTCATTGTCTTGAAGAGTCTCATCCAGAAGCAATCTGCCCTTGGTACTGCAAAACTGAAAGTTATACTCATGTATGGTTTGGTTTCGTTTATCAATATCTTGCAGCCATTATCTTGTTCTGTGTCCTTTTTTATATTTAATTTATGACTGATCATGGAACCCCACTCGTGGGGTTTCACTGTGTATGTTATGTTGCTCATGGAGGAATTTATTCTTTATTTTACACATTATTTAGGTCTGCGACAGTAGATTCACATTTGTTTTCTCATTACTTTGGTGACTGCCCTGTAATTACTGCTCAAGGCCGAACACATCCTGTTTCAACTTATTTTCTCGAGGATATTTATGAGAGTATCAATTACCGCCTTGCATCTGATTCTCCTGCTTCTTTGAGCTATGGGACATCTACTAAGGAAAAGGTATTTCAGTTTACCTGCCTTGATTGACATTTTAAATGGACTGAAATTTGAAATTGTCTTTCTTTGCCAGATAATGCTTTCGTTGGCAATTTCTGGCTTCTGCATTGGAACTGTTTTAAAGTCTTCTCTTATACCAATCTTTACTTTAGCTGAACTTATTTCTGATTAAAATCAATTATTAGTAAGGAATAGATCCTGACAAACCATCATGAGTGTTGCTATGGTATTGGCTTACAGTTGAAGTAGGTCTTCCTTATTGACTTGAAGTTCAGTGTGTTAGCTTTTGTTTATGTAGCTCAAGAGCTTCTTATATCTTTCCAAATCAATGATTGCAGAATGCTCCTATTGGCAATCATAGGGGGAAAAAGAACCTTGTCCTCTCTGCATGGGGTGATGAATCGTTGCTGTCTGAAGAATACATAAATCCCTATTATGATCCCAGTAATTATCAAAACTACAGTGGACAAACTCAAAAAAATTTGGTAATTGTTTCTTAAAAGTGCCTCGTCAGTGATGCTAATTTAGATCCTAAAAACTTTGCTGAAAGAATACTGTGATGAACCATTTCTCACTATCTCAGAGGAAATTGAATGAAGACATTATTGATTATGATCTTCTCGAAGACCTGGTATGCTACATTGATGAAACATACCCTGAGGGGGCTATACTGGTTTTCTTACCTGTAAGTTCATCAATTTAACACTTATTTGTGTTTTGATTTTCTCTTTTTATATGTCTGCATAAGAAAGGAAGATTGACTTGTGAATTGTGTTCTGCTGAAGGGGGTTGCAGAAATACACACCTTACTCGATAGACTGTCTGTCTCCTTCCAGTTTAGTGGACAGTCTTCTGAATGGATTCTTCCTTTGCATTCTTCTGTAGCATCTGAGGATCAGAAAAAAGTGTTTATGAGACCTCCAGAAAACATCCGTAAGGTAATGTTTTCTATTCAATCACATGTTCTTTCATTGTAGACATTTATGCTATCTGATTCCATCGTATGCATCTTATCTTCTTCAATTTGGGTTCTTTTCCCCTCTGCGCTTCTCTGTTCTCTTTAATGTGTTGGTTGCGCAGTGTCTTGTGTTATTAATTTGCGTCATTGTCTGAACACAATTAAATCAAGTAATTACTCCCTGACGGCTAAATGCTTACTATCTTTATATAGTTGGTGTAAACTAACTCCTGTAACTAGCATTGAACACTTCTTGTGTTTTGTCAGCTCTTTGGCATATTAAATATCTTTTTGTATTAGAGCTGACAACTCCTCACTTTTGTAACTTTTTGCATCTTCTTGATGCCAGCAATGAATTCTGCTTGCTTCATTCAAAAAAAGGAAGTAGTATTGGAAGATGGTAAATTGTTGTTTCCCTCTGTAGTTCAGGAATTCATTTTCAGAATGATTTGCCCATAGAAAATGCTTGAATGGAAAGATGCTTGGGCTTGCAAATTGCCTTTCACCAGAACTAGCAATTGGATCTCCTTTTGCTATTACACATACCAAGTAGAAGGGTTATGAAATATTATACTCTTAGCTGAGAAAGAAACTTCCTTCTCTGCATGTCCTCTCATTGTCCATGCAAGTTAATGCTCTAATTGCTCTTGCAATCTGGCACAATCTTGTACTGATTGTTAATACCCAAGATTCACATTCTTTAATTGGACCTGTATAAAGAAGCAACAAGCTTAGTGTCTTCATCCTAGATCTCCCATGTTCTTACTGCTATGCCATTATTCAAAGCACTTGCTTCTCCTCTCCTTACAGAGGCCTCATCCCGCAACTACTACTTTTCAGCTTTCGTTGCCGATTTCCATTCAATTTGCATCGAAACCCTTATCCACTGACATAATTCATGTATAATTTCAAATGATATGATTGACACATTTGTCATCTGCTTGTGTGACTGGCACTTGAACTGCCACATGATATAATCGACTTCTATTTTACTCTGCTTCACATCCCTCATTCTTAAGTAGTGCCACTATGAGTGTATGACATCCTTTTATTGTTACTGGTACTATCTTCATAGAGAGCCGAGAAAGGGAAACCTTTCTTGATGTCGTTTAGGATGAAGAACTATGTCAGGAACTTTTGAAGGGTCCCAAAGTGATGTGTAAAGGTCTCTTAAAATTTGAAATTTAGAACTTACATTTGAATCTGAAAGCTGCACTGGCGATTTTCTTTTCAAGAGTCAATTCAGCACGAACACATTTACAACTATGTCCTGCACGATATTGACAACATGGAACGAGCTCTGTTATTTTATCTCATTGCATATAATGTAGAAAATCATTCTATCTGTCTAGATATGCATGCTCATAACTTACTCCATGTTGGACCATATTCAACTTCAAATTGATAGTTGTACGTGGAGTCTGAGAAAAACGCTCTTCTTAGTCATCACCAGATTTTGCTTACTTTTAAGTGATTCATTTATTTATTGTTCTGTATTTTGCTTGGTAATTTACCTCTTTCAGGTTATAATAGCTACAAATATTGCAGAGACTAGCATAACCATAGATGATGTGGTTTATGTGGTTGACTGTGGTAAGCACAAAGAAAATCGCTATAATCCGAAGAAGGTAAGTCGCGTGCTCTCTTTCATAGCAAATGACAAGGCTGATTATCTCTGAGGATTGTTGTCTCAACAAAATGCAGCTGATGTTGCATGTTTACTTTTCTGTCTATAATAATTAATTTAAGGGCCCATATGGCTTCATGCTTCTACATGAATTATACCTAACATTTGAGATATTTTATTTCATCTACTTTTTTAGACTTTTCAAGCTCTGACTCGCTATACAAGTGTTACGGCAGCTTTAACTAGATAATAGCTGCTGCCTAGTGATACTGCTATGAAACTTGTGTGCATGTATCCATGGAGGCATTTTCAATCTTAAGTTTGCTCTCTGTCATATTTGGATTTTGGTATGTGAATTAGAAATTGGCTGCGAGATATGTTCAGCATTGCGATTTGGATAGAAAATATTTGTCTATAGATGGCTATGACTAGGTCCAGAAGCATCATCAGTAGAGAAGTTTCTACTCACACATGTATTGCCATCTCTGCTGGGTAAAATAAAAGCTCAAATAGATGTATTTCTGTTGAAACTGATTAGCCGATGAAGGGTTTTGACAGTATCGGAACCACAGAGAGGAAAAAGATGTATTTTTTCTTGATGACGAGGTTAAGGCATGACGACTCTTGTATATCATCTGGTTTTCTAAATCGGGCTTTCAGTTTTGAATAAAGTGAAAGGCCTTGGTCCTTTAGCATGCAATATATAACCAGCCTGTTTAGGCTTTTCTGGATCCAACCACGGGCTTTTATTGCTGAACTTCTAAATGACATGATTTACTTGTTGGGACCTCTGCTTTTATGTGTTTTGTTTAAAGAAATGTCAATTCCCTTTGCTTTTTGTCTCGAGTCTGGTGCACCAGTAATCATGTATTCATGTTTGCTATTGTGTAAACTTCTTGATCTTAGAAATTGTCGAGCATGGTTGAAGATTGGATATCTCAAGCAAATGCAAGGCAACGTCGAGGCAGAGCTGGACGTGTAAAGCCAGGAATCTGCTTTTGTCTATATACTTCTTACCGATACGAGAAGCTCATGCGGCCTTACCAGGTATGGGGTGTTAGTGGTTTTTCCTCGTTATTCTAACTTCTGTTCTTCGTTTCAGATAATCCTCTCTCTTACATTGCATTGATGTTTAGTTTGACCTTGCTAGATCCCAGAGATGCTGCGAATGCCGTTGGTAGAATTGTGCTTGCAGATCAAATTGCTATCACTTGGAAGCATAAAGCTATTTTTGTCTATGGTGAATTTTTTATTTTTAAAAATTTATTCTGATGCAATTTTATACATTTTGTTCTATAGATTTTTCTAACTCATTTTTGTCTTCCCAAACTGCGTCTTGCTAGGCTCTTGAACCTCCAAAGGATGAGGCTATTATGTCAGCAATTTCCTTGTTGTATGAGGTATACCCCCTATGGAGATTAATCTGTCTTTTGGTTTCTTAGCATCAACATTTGCATGTGCTATAATAATGACATCATAAGTCAATGGCAGGATATGGGAGTTGAGTTACTCTCCCAGAAAGAACAATTTACAAAAAATATTTGATGAAATACAATACTTTTATGAAAAGAGCTAAGAAGAAGAAATTTAAATCCTTCACTCAGAAGGTACTCGTTTAAACAATGAAGTCTTCACACGGGAGATCTATTTACATTAAATATTTCTTTTCTAGTGTTGTGGTTTTTACACACCCTGCTTTTGTTTCATCTTTGTCAAAATGTATTTTTATGTAAGTTTCTACTATGCTTCATTAGTATTGTGGTATACATTTGTCATGTCTTTGGATGGTTTCATTTTCCATGGTATCATTGATAATGTTCAGGCAAAGATGGTATGCTATCTTGCATAGCTTGGTTTGTTACATGCAGTGCACTTGGATTCCTTTGTTTCCTAAATATTCTTTTATCTACATTCTTTCTTTTTATGCATATAAAAGATTACATTCCTGTGTTTCCATGTAAAATGTGCTTAATCGCAATATTGTTTGTGGCATGAAATGCCAGTTGAGCTGCACAGTCCTGTGCTTTATGGTGATAATCTCATAGTTCAATTTATGTTCAGGTTGGTGCCGTTGAAGGGGATGAAGAGTTAACTCCTCTTGGGTATCATTTGGCGAGACTTCCTGTTGATGTGTTGGTGGGAAAGGTATTTATGTGATTATGCCTATTCTTCAACATCTTTATACATTTTCCATTATTACAATCGTAATTCACAAACTTCTTTTTGAAAAGGTATTTTTTTTTTTTATGATTTCTCGAAAAGAATAATTTATGAGATCTCTTGTATACAAGCAGTATACTAAAACATAGAAAATTTACCAAAAAAATATGATTCTCTATATGTGACAATTTTCAATATGAACTAAAATTTCATGGGTACACCAATTGTCTGGCTGTCTGGGCTTTATTGACCACTATTATCTTATATTTGTCAAATGTGGAACTGTAGATGCTGTTATATGGTGGAGTATTTGGCTGCTTGTCACCAATTCTATCTATTTCTGCCTTCCTGAGTTACAAGTTTCCATTTGTTTATCCGAAAGATGAGGTTTGTATCTTCAATTGTTAAAAGCTTCGTTGATGTTGATATGGAATTTAATTATGTTGTGACATGCATATGCAGAGGCAAAATGTTGAAAGAGCGAAGTTGGCACTTTTGAGTGATAAACTTGGCTGTGAAACTGACTCTGGCAGTGGTAACTGGCAATCTGATCATCTCCTAATGATGGTAGCATATAAAAAGTGGGAGAAAATTTTGCGGGAGGTTAGTGATTTACTAACTTGCAACCGCTTATGAAATAGCTGACAGTGTATCATATTTTAACAGCCCTGACTGAGAAATCCCAAGGGCAGTGACATACGGTATGAATCTGGAATGATATTGGGCCGATTCCTCTATCCTTCCCACTTAAATACTAGACTTTTTCTTGTGACAGGGTTCTAACCCTGCAGCAAAAATTGAAAGCTTCCCCCCGGGCTTTAGCCTATTGATAAAGAGTGTAGCTTTTGATATGTGGGTTCGAACCCTGCCACAAAAAAGAGCCTGGTATTTAAGTTGAGAAGTGTAGAGGGGTGTGTTATCCGCCGAGTTTCAAAAACTGAGCTTTCTCGATTATCAAAAATAGGAATAATTAATTGAAAGCTTAGGTGTGAATTGGCTTTTGCAATGGAAAACCTATGATTAATCATGATACTTTGGGTTAGGGCTTGGTTCTTAGCATCTATAGTAAGTATTACTACCTCCATCCCAGATAGATTTGTCGTACTTCCATTTTTTGTCAATTTCAAAACCTGTGTCCAGTTCCACTCCTTGTCCTGCCTTTTATATGACAAATTGTGGGGGATCCACTTGCTATTCTTAGTGCAACTTTCTTTTCTTCTTTTATTCGCAAAAAACTGCAAAGTCAACGTATAACCAAGTAACCAACTAGTAAATAACTCACAATTCTCAGCTTTACTCAATATTTGTGTTGAGTCGGACCAAGGCTACTACTGTAGGATCAAAGGAGTAGTTTTTTTGTCGTTTGAGATTGTTAATTATTAGTGTGCTGATTTCCAACTGTCATATATAAGAAACAGATCACTGCTGGTAAGGGTGAACTGTGACCTAACTTTAATCTTGAATAATTTGGCTAAACAGCTTCTCTCTATCTATGGCTACTCAATGTTTACCACACTCCACAGAGATTTCCCAAAGAATATTGCTTCTGCTCCTTTTTTTTCTTCTGTTGGGTGCTCTTTTGATTACAAACCAAATAATAATGTGTTTTGTAGAAAGAGCATATTCTCCAGTGGAATTGTGACAACATTGTTCATTGTTAGTCCAGAAGAATTAGTGGAGCCCTAGTGGATCACATAGGCCATTATTCCATGGGCGAACACTCAGTCTATTGATAAAATGCTTAAATGTATTTCAACACTTTTTACTTGTAAAAAAGTTATTTCGGAACATTTAATTTATGCAATGTCATTTTGTAAGCCATGCTACTGATGCAGTTCATTTTCATTTTGGCAGAATGGAGTCAAAGCAGCAAAGCAGTTTTGCAGTTTATATTTCTTAAGCAGTTCTGTCATGTACATGATAAGGTATGATTTTTATTCCATACCAAGTACATCCCTTGTTATTGATTCATCCCTCATTATGCAGTGAATTTAACAGTTATAATAACAATGTTAAAGCTTCTCTAACAAGGAAAGAATATCCTGTAGTCCTTGGGGTACTGTTTCCTACTTTCCTACTCAGGAAAGCCTGACTAATTTCAAAAGAAGTATCATGTAGCTCAGTTTTCTTGTAATTCAAAAGTGCTGGTGGTGTTTTATGCCTTGGGGCTGTAGAATGGATTCAACTAATGGAATCATGGAGGATAAGAGGGAAAAAAGCAAAACCTTCTGCCCAGCACCTCTTAATCCGGAATAGTCTTTACCACCATAAGCATACACTACTTACCCATATTACTTTTTATGTAGCCTCCCACACACACCATCACCATTTCTCATAATAAATCATTGGCACCAATCTGCATGTTAAACTTATAATGATCCTTGAAAAGGTCTATGGAAGACGATATGCGAAAATCTCTGAAAACAGGATATATACTTGTGGTTTGTAAGTTTAGCTCTTCCTGAGTAAGGCACTGAGCTGCGAGAATTATGCCTCCTTTTCCCGGTTACCTCCCTTTGTAGACCTCAAATTGTTTTTCAACTGCTAATACATGTCTTTTTGTGCCAGAGACATGAGAATACAATTTGGAACATTGCTAGCTGATATTGGACTCATCAACCTCCCAAAAAAGTCTGAGGTACTTTTATTTCTAAGGTGCATATTTATCAAGTTTGCATTATTAGTTTACGACTTCTGAGTTGCAGTCTCAAGTACTTGGTTTTTCTGCACTTGAGCCGAGGGTCTTTTGGAAACAACCTCTCTACCTCCATGAGGTAGTGGTAAGGTCTGCGTACACTCTACCCTCCCCAGACCTAACTTGTGGGATTTTACTGGGTATGTTGTTGTTGTTGTTGTTGTTCTGAGTTGCAGTCTCATCCTTTAAATTGGATGGTAATAATTTAGTGAATTTAACATATAAAATTGAACTATGAATTACCTGCTTTTTCTGGATATTTAAATTAAGGGGACAATAAAAACATAGCTGGAGCCTACATTCTCCCAGTCACTACTCAAAATTGTACCTGCAGGACTTCCATCCTCGATATCAACAAACACAAGATGATGTGCCAAGCCAATATCACGATCGGCATAATCTGAAATTGCACCCTCATATTCAATAGCACCTTGTAGGAACATCTAAGCATAAAGATTTTTTAACAAGATTTTCATCTTCACAACGCTCTTGAAACTTCCTCCACCTAGCACGAGATTGCCTAATGTATCTCACTGCTTGCCTAACTCGTTCAATAGACACAACTGATTCTTTTATACCATCTTGAATAACAAGATTTATAATATGAGCCATACACCTCACGTGAATACCACTCATAAGATTGGTCCCCCACTTGGTTAATTGCTTAAGCAACTCCAACACTGACACATTGTTTGAACTAGCATTATCAACTGTAACAGTTGAAAATCCGATGCGATCCCCACTCGTACAAACACTTACTAATAATAGCCTTTGCCATACCTTTACCTCTATGACTAGAAATTGGACAAAAGTTGATAACCTTTTTATGCAAAGTTCATTTAGTATCAATCCAGTGCGTAGTAATACACATATAATTGATTCTTTGCACGGAAGTCCAAGTATCAGTGGTTAAACACACTCTTTGTTGTGTTTCCTTAAAAACAATCAGCATTTTATGTTTCTCTTCATTAAAAGATCAAAACAATCACGAGTCACAGTGGTACGGGAAGAAATCCGGGGAAAAGGTTGTGCCACTTTCATAAATTTTTTAAAACCTTCTTTTTCAACAAATCTAAAAGGAAGTTCATCAAGAATTACCATACGATACAAAGCCTTCCTACACTCTTTTTGCTCAAATTTCCATGGAACAACAGCTACATTGCCCTTGTTACCTTACCCCCTGTAACCGGTTGAAAGGCTAATTTTGATTGACTAGTTTCAAATTTCAATAAGCATTTTTTCACATTTGGTTATATGATCAAGCATTGCCCCCGTACGATGATCTTTCGTGTCAGCAAAATCTCTTGTTTACAATAGTTACATACACCCTTATCCCTTCCATCAGAATCAACTTTCGGAGTAAAATGATCCCATGCACGAGACCTTTTTTTCCTTTCTTTCCTTACTTTGGACTCAATGCCTTGAGTTTGACTCGTTGCATTTGAATTTGAAGCACTTTCACCAATCACTTTATCGATTATGATATTTTCAGCCATGTATTTTTGTCATTGTGAATTGTGATTTTAAAAGAAAATAATCAAACAGCAAAAAAGAACACAAAAAAAGCCAAATAACACAACCTTAGACACCAAGAATTGTGAACACGGAACACACAGTTGTTATCTTGAATTAAATCCAAAAGAAAAGAATAAGAGAATCAGAAACTTACCAGAAACTAATTGAAATTGCCGAAACTGAGAATAAAGTAGTTGAGCCTGGATGCATAGAACGGACTGCAGAGCTGTGCGAAGATGCAAAATAATCATTAACTTCTTTGCGAAAATTCGTAGATAGAAAAGATGATCGCAACTCGCAACTCACAGTTTCAGTTCATAGGAGGCCGTGGAACAGTTGAAGGAAAAAACTAATTACATAAGAAATCATCAGAAATGTCCTTCACTTGTATCTTCGTACTTGAACCATAAAAATACTTGGAAAAAAAAACCCAGTGATACTAATAAAAAAGTTCACTGTATTTTTATGGAACCCATAAATCCTCACAGTGAGATTCAGAAAATTAAGACTTATGAGTTGGAGGAGAAGACTGAGAGACTGAGAAATCGTGAAGCCGTGAAGTCGCAGTGCTCAGATGCGATTGTGAAGTGAGAAATCGTGAGCACCGCTTCCGAGTTTTAGAGACAGAAATTGTGAATGAGAATGAATAGGACCTGTAAACCCTACTCTTTAACTCTCAAGTCAATTAGTAAGTGCGGGTAGAATTGTAATTAAGTAAAGTACTTATCGGGCTACCCGATTAAAAACCTGGACAAACTGAGACCCGATCTGATAATTGTAGTATAGTAAACCGAGACCTGAACCAAGTAAACCAATAACCCGTACGATTAACGCAATAACCAAATTATCGGTTCCGGTTATTGGTTTTGGTTCAGTTTTGAACAGCCCTAGATGGAGGTATCTCAAGGACAATGTTGGACCATGTTTACTTCAAAATAGGTTAGGATGTTCAGGATCTTAGGAACTGCAGTTATATGCGCATTCCTAGCCAACTCACTGTGAACTTTTTAACAATTTGCATTTTTGGGTTCATGATTGCAACTTCTAGCTATGTTGCCTACTTATCTCATATGATTATTTCTTTGTGTAATTAGCAACAGCTTAATAGGCCCCCTTTTTCTGTCAAATTGATGTCTTCTTTTTGGTTCATTGCTTTTTTCTTCTATGGGGGCGATGTGGGCCTTGCGAGGGGCACAGATATCTTCTGGTGTTTAGTCTGCAAAAGTATGACACTGTGTTGTCACAGCAGGGAGTTGCTTGATTTCAGTCTTCCTGTTTCGAGGATGGTGGCTTGACTGGTTATCACTTCCCTCCTACTTACGTGCCAACTTTGGTTAAACTTGTGGACTGCAATTTATTCCTTCAGCTTCAATGGTTTTATACATGTTTTCAAAATGGTTAAACCTGTAAAATTTCCAAGTATTTAGACAATTTAGTTTCTCTCTCCTCTGCACTTGAGCCCAGGGTGTTTTCGAAACAGCCTCTCTACCTACCTCCCCGAGGTAGAGGTAAGGTCTGCGTACACTCTACCTTCCCAGACCCCACTTGTGGGTGTGGGATTACACTGGGTATGTTGTATTTTCTCTCCTCTATCCCTGCTGTAAGTCATATTACCCAATATTATGGTGTTTTAACTTTGAAATAATTTTTGAATGCAGATTGATTGGAGAAAGAAAGAGAAGCTTGACAGTTGGCTTTCAGATATATCACAACCTTTTAATATAAATTCAAATCATTCCTCAATTCTTAAGGTACGCTAAAGCTTAGCTGCCGTTTTTGTCGCCGTAACCGCTAACTAGCCTCCTTGCCATCTTATACCTTTCCCTGTTCGTCCTCTTTTCCTCTTCTTCCTTACTTTCCACCAGCTTCCTGTATGCCACCTTCTTTGCCTCCACCTTCCCTTGG
The DNA here is from genome assembly GCA_003996215.1 of Jaltomata sinuosa. Lineage (NCBI taxonomy): Eukaryota > Viridiplantae > Streptophyta > Magnoliopsida > Solanales > Solanaceae > Jaltomata > Jaltomata sinuosa. The sequence goes on along the minus strand of QJPP01007525.1, from coordinate 1,541,344 downwards.
ACTTCTCCATTCCACCACCAGTCCCCTCGAATACAATGAGATAATAGTGCAACGGGCTATCAATTTAGTTCAGATAAAGTGCAATCAATGACACCAAGGATCATTGCACAGTATTTCAAATTCCATGTAAATTTGCATGATTAATCACTTCTATTCTGGAATAATGCTAAGGTAGTTCTACATTCATAGAGTTATAATGGAACTTCTTACACCCTCTGGATTCTGTTTACATGATCACTATCACTTGCAGAGAGAAAGATCCAACTCAGTATTTACAGTTTCAAGATCACCGTGTTAGCACGCGTCTGGTTAGATGTTCCAAGCCTGGTATCTACTGATTTTGCTAGACCTCTGTTTGAGAAGAAGGCACTAACTCGTATCAAAATTATCCTTTTTGGCCTTTACAATCAACTTTTTACTTCTTCTAGATAGATTTTCTGCTTCTTAATATCCTAGCTGTCACTAAGGCAGGTCTACTATAAAGCCTATAATGACATTAATTATTACGCTAAGGGCATATGCAAGCTAAATGCATTTGTTCAATATAGAAAATATAATAGAGGGTTTTGGAGGTGGCAAGAGATAGAGAGTGAGGGAGATTATTTCACTCCAGTTATTCTTTTGGTCTACTTAACTCTTTGACTTGTTTGGATACTGATCTCTATAAATGTGTTTAGGCCATATTGTGTGCAGGTCTGTATCCCAATGTATCTGCGAAAGAAGAAGGCATTGCTACAACTGTTCTTGGGAACCTAAAACAGAGTGCAGGTCTTTCGGCAAAGAGTAACCCTGCGTGGTATGATGGAAAACGAGAAGTTCACATTCACCCTTCCTCAATCAACTCTGACTTAAAAGCTTTTCAGTACCCATTTCTCGTCTTTCTTGAAAAGGTTTGCATTTTCTTAATCTTTTCTCTGAAAAACTAAACATTTGATCTCTCTGACCTTATCTATGAGTGTCCTCCATGCTTTCAAAGTGTTGCTTCTTTCTGTCACTTTAGGTTGGGAGAGGGTGGGGAAAGGAATTTTTAGGTGCCTTTTCTTTATGAAATTCGTTGTTTTCACTGAACACCTTTCTCCCTTTTGTTTAGGATAAACAAAGAAAAGCCAGGCAAGATAACAAACTGTATACTCGACACTATTTAATTCATTTGTCCTATGCATCACGTTGTAGCATTCAGGAACAGGTCCATTAGTGCTTTCCTATTAGATCTTGCAAAACCCCAAACTTATAAAACTAACGTCACCTCTAAGCATCTTGGTGTGACTAAATTTTTGAATAAAGGGCACAAATCCTCAGATCATGTAGGCTGCAAGTGGTTTATGAAGAGCTCCGATGTGTGGCTATTTCTGGTGTATAGACATAACATACAGTCTGCAGTTAGAGCCTCCTTTGGTTTCTCTTCCTGATGCAACTGATTATCATTCAGCCTCCTAAAAACCACGGGCCATAATAAGACCTTTACTCAGAACGAACTTTTGCTTTCTAGGTGGCTGACACTAACATGGTGATTATAGTTACTGACATGGAATTCATATCTAGTGTGCAAGTAAATCCTGAAAGAGCGTAATGCCAAATTCTACCAAGACACCAGGAAGCTGTTATAACACGATGGAATCCTTAACAGTTGCTTGGTTTCTTCAACATCTCTATTGATAAAAAAAGATAAAATGTTGTAGATTCAAGACATGATGCCTTTTTGAACTATAAAGAAGATTATATCGGAGCATTGTATATGAAATGCAAGATTACAACTTTGCAGGTGGAAAAGAATCTTTTTCAACAAATTATGCTCTCAAAATTGAAAAAGAAACGTGAAGATGAAGTATATCATTCGCAAAATTTTAATAAGCTATTCTTTTTAGTATTTATGAGATGATAAATTGGAGTTTCGATGACCAAATTCTCTTCCAATGATGGGCATTCTACAATAGCAACTCTAATTGCTTTCTCTTCCAATGATGGGCATTCTACAATAGCAACTCTAATTGCTTATGAAGCAATTAAACAATTCATTCACCAAGTCTAAGCATGGAACCAAGTGAAGCTAATGGCAACTGACAAGCTTGCTGAAGGTTTACGACCGAGACATAGGAAATAATCTATTTGTAGATGTTAGAAAAATCATTGTGAGAATTTTTCTTACGCTTTGTAATGTGGAAGCCATGCTTGGCTTACATTTCATAAGATAACTGAAAAAGTTTCAAGGGAAACTAAAAAGTTTTAGTTGTGTGGGGACTCTTAGCACTTTGATTGTTTTGGCCAGAGTGGCGTGTCTAAACCTTATCTCCAGTTTAGCTTGGCTTGCTTTAAGAACCACATATTATTCAATGTGCTTTACTCATATAATTTGTAAAGTTGTGTTTATCTTTTCATACTACATTATAGCCCTGAAGTAGTGTTGTGAAAAGCGCTTAAGCGGTGAAGCGAAGCGAAGCGAGGAGATGCAAGGCGAGGGGTCAATGCTTATAGAGGGTGAGCAAAGTGGTTTGAATGAAGTGGTCACTTCTGTCCTTGAAGCGTGAGGCGAGGTAGAAGGGAAGCAGTCGCTTCTTTTTCTTCTTCTTTAGTCATTGAGAAGAAGAATTCTCTAGTCAAAGCAAAATGTGAAAGAAACTAAGCATCCAATCTGAAACTTTAGTGTATGGGTGGAGTGGCCTAAAATACCTCTATTAAACCCCTTTGAAAGCCCATATACAACCCACGTGTGGCGTAGTGGTCAATGAAGTGGGTTGAGAACTATGATGTCTCAGGTTCAAATCCAAGCTGTGACAAAACCACTTGGTGATTCCTTCCCATCTGTCCTAGCCTTAGTAGACAAAGTTACCTGGTACTTGTTGCTCGTGGTAGGCGGCATGTATCCCGTGGAATTAATCGAGGTATGCACAAGCTGGTCCGGACACCACAGTTATAAAAAAAAAAGCTCATACACAGCCCACATAGTACAATAAATAACTCAGCAAGGATCAACCTTGTCATTCTCACATAGTTGAGCAATAAATAAAGGTTGCATTGGAAAAGAATGTTGTTGCAAGTCTACCTGCATCGTTTGAAAGAAACGTGTTTAACCTTGTTTTCAATCAAATATACTAGTACTATTTACGTCCCAGCATGTAATAATACGATTCATAGAAAATGACTATGTAGCAATACACAAACGGTAAAAATTAACCTGCATTAGATGTTTACAGTAATTCAATAAATATATGATATGTGTCTTCACATACACTCTTATTACTGTTCTCTAACAACTTAAGCTTTTAGATGAGATGGTCACACACCTCAACATGGTATCGGAGCAGGCACAGTTTCTGCGATCGATCTCACCGCCACCCATTAGCAAATAGAATTTTTCACATGCTTGTCCATGAAAAAAAAATCGAGCCCACACGTGAGGGAGTGTGTTGAGAAAAATTATAGAGTAATTAAGTAAATAAAAATGTGCTCTCTCTAACAGCTTAAGCTTTTAGATGAGATGGTCACACACTTCAACAATTACTAAATTATAGTTAATTTTAAGTTCCTTACGAAATCCACTTTGACAAACAAAGCACGACTTTAGGGACTCTAAAATTCTAAGGATGGGGCCTTGTAATTCCTAGGTTCTTTTGTTTACTTTTCTAAATATTAGCTTGTTTAGGAATTGTGGACTCTGTAGGAATCTTTTGTTTACTTTTCTAAATATTAGCTTGTTTAGGAATTGTGGACTTTGAGTCCTTGGTGGAAGGGTATCTAAGAGTTCAAATTGGGTAAAAATGTGTTCTTTTTCTCTTTGTGAATCCATAGCAAACGTATACATTTTGTATTTCAAAATGTTTATTGACTAATTTCCTTACATAATCAATTTTTATCTTTAGTTATTTATTTTGTTGCACCATTTTGTGAGATATAATTCTTATTTATGCTATTATTTCAGGTAGAGACTAACAAGGTATTTTTGCGAGACACTACTGTTGTCTCCCCTTATACTATACTGCTTTTTGGTGGTTCAATAAACGTTCAGCACCAGGTATCTTTTGTTTATGGTCATATGCTTGCTTAACCTGCTTTTTATTTTCCATAACTTGGATAAGTTCTTGTTTCTTATTTCTCAATGATTAGTTTGTGTCAATTTCATTTTCCAAATTTGTTCAAAATTGTCACCCAAAACTTAGAAGCATTGTACACGAGTGTTGTCCATCTTATGCTGTCTAGTGATAGAGGGGACTTACCTGGCAAAGTGGGAAAAAGAAAAGGAACAGGAAACAAGAACTGTCGAGAACTATGATTTGCTTTGTTGTTTATTTAGCATGGAAGATTGAGCATTTATTACGAAATACTAAAACAAACATGTTCAATTTTTCTCTTCTGTACACCCTCCTTTTCGTTGGTTTGCTTTCCATGATTTTCAATGCAGAAGTACGGTATTGCTAAGTTTAAGTGTTTAACCCCCCCTTATACCCCCTTAAAAGGAGGAAATAAAGGCGGAAAAACTAAAACAGGCGCAATCACTCCCAAAAGCAACCAATATTTCTTTCTCTATTCTATCACTTTTATTCTGGAGGACATTTTCATTTCCATCCACCATCTCTATCGCTTTTAATTTTTCTTACTGTTGTTTAAGAGAATTGGGGGCAGTTTCTCACTCTGGAAACTGGTATCAAGTACTATTTTAAAAGTAGCATACTTTCCCTGAGTTCCTTCAAGGTACATCGGATAAAATTGTCAAAGTAGAATACTTTCTCTGAAGAGCTTTCCTTTAATCCTTTTCAATTTCGAAGGCATGATTCTGCGGGAAATTAAGTCAATCGTTTACCGTGGGTCTGGATTGGCTTAAGAGGTTAGCAAGATCTTACCAATTCAGTTCCTGATTATTGCAGTTATATGCAGGAAAAAAGGGATAGAACTCATTCACATATGTTCCTACATTAATTGTTTGCTTTTGTGGAATATTTTCTTCTTGTTGGGTCCTTGTCCTGTCTTTCTCCCTGTTTTGTAGTATTTTGCTATATATTTGTAGCTACTGTTTCTTTTTGAGGAATATTTTCTTCTTGTTGGGTCCTAGTCCTGTCTTTCTCCCAGTTTTTGTAAGATTTTTGACCTTCTAACAGCATTACATTTTCCAAAAAATCATTTACGTATCTCATAACTCAAGGATAGGGAGCTGCAGACTAGCAGTTGGATAAAGAAACTATTTAGTTCTCTTAATGAACCTTATCTACCCCTTCCGGGTTTTATCCCTTTTCCTACCTAATCGTGTGTAATTGTTCTTTTCCAGACTGGAGCAGTCACCATAGATGGATGGCTAGAAGTTGCAGCACCAGCACAAACAGCTGTCCTATTTAAGGAACTGCGGCTAACTCTTCATGATATTCTCAAGGAGCTTATTCGTAATCCACAGGTAGATGTTTTATCTTATACTAACAGATTGTACAACCTGTTTCAGTACTAGCATTTACTGTTTCTTTCTGGTAGCAATCACCTAATTATAGATGAATAATTGGTAGCAAGCACCAACTGAGACCATTTTAAGAAATCTGAAGAGATAATAGTTGATGTACATTGCATCTTTCCACCATAACCTAATGAGACAGAATACTTTTCAAATTTCAATCACTGCCAGCAGATTCGGAACCTAATTGAGAGGCTTCTTGGTGTTCTCTCCCCTCCTCCCAAAAAAAAAAAAAAAACACAAATCTAAATCCCAAATTACTGCCCTGTTGAGGGAATGGTGTGCTTCCGTTCTGGAACTTGATCTGCTCCTTTTGGGCTATTCCTACAAAAAAAAATTAGTATGTGTCTTGTGCATGTTTCTCTCCATCATGTTCACTGTCATTGACGTTTGCTAGGAGACTCCATATGTTTTGGCTATTCGTACAAAAAATCCTTAGATGTTCCTATCCAATGTCCTCTCCGCAATGTGCTATCGACATTTGATATGAGACTCCACTTTCTTTGGCTATTCCCTCTTGAACGTAAAATGAGCACATGCGTCTTTTCTGTTCCAACAAAGAAAAGGTTCTGCACGAGCTTCCTCTATGAGCTGAAGGTCTCCCCCTTGTATTAGAGGTGCAATCTTTTTCACCACTATGGTAGCCATCGACTCAAGATCCTAATTAGCTTTTAGAGGCACAGGGAGTCGTTTCATTGTTTGACTTTTTGGCATTTGTTTGCATGTCATTTTTCCTTTTTTTTCTTTTTGTGCCATTAATTTTCTTTTCTTTAGGTAGACATTACCATATAGCTTCTGTTAAATGTTTTTTAGGTTTTGTTTCCATTCAAATGTTCAACCCTTTAAACCTTGGATTGATGAATTCTTCTGACCCTTCGATTTTTCAGGCTTCCAAGGTGACTGATAATGAAGTTCTCAGATCTATAATCCAGTTGCTATTAGAAGAAGATAAACAAAGAAAATAACGACTAAGCCTTGGATCGGGTGATTATTGCATGCCCAGACATAGCAGAAACATGTAGGAGCTGAACCTTTTGTACGATTACAAAAAGGAAACTTGCTGCTATTGACGGACTGTTTGGTTGCTGATATCTCCTTGGTCAGGTGATGGACTATCTGGTTGCTGATCTCAGGTGGATACAACTTACAAGGAGTGGGACAAAATTTGTTCTTTGCTTAATTGATCATGAATCATCATGCATGCTGTATACTGGTAAACTTAATATTTCAGCATTTGACTGAATCACTAAAGTTGGATATGTATATTATCCCAAAAAGCAAATGAACCAAAATGCAGCGGTTACGGCGGCTGATGCATTATTGTTTTCCTATGGAGACCAACTTTTTGGATCTTTTAGGGGGGGGGGGGAGTGTAGTATGACTCTGGAGATGTTGTAACTTTGTCTTGTACTTGGTCCTGTACCACTTGGTACCATATTAATAAAAACTTTTACCCATCAAAAAAAAGAAGAATGCAAGTGAAAAACTACATATTTTAGCGCTTGCAAATTTGCAATGAAAATGAAAAACGTAGAGGTTATTAGACAATTGAGTGATGAAAAAGACTGTTGATGCGTCGAAAAGATTCAGTTAATCTTTTATCGAGTGTCAAAGGTTAGTTCATACTAGTGTAATTCACCCAAATTGTCGAAGTTTGAACGAATTGGATTATGACGGTTGCATCATCAAAAAAATTAGCAAAGCATCATACTTCTTTTATTGCATGATAAAAAAAATCCAAATCTTGGTGTGTTTTGTTTGGACTTGAAAGGTTCAGGCTGGTTCACATATTTGCTGTGTGCCAAAATAATAAAAGAAGAACAAATGTATGCAGTGATCGCGATATATACCAGAGTTAATAATCAATGTTTATTAATTGGCATTGATAATGAACGAGTGCAAGTTGGTCCCGGCTGCGATTATCAAAAAAAATAATTGTTAATATATGTATTACTATTTCACATAAAATCCACATGTATTATGGGCATTATTTATGCAAAAAAGGAAATAACCAAAGCATAATACATAAACATGCCCTTTAACTTGACCTCGACTGTTAAAGTTGAACCATTAAACGCATGTGATTTGCCATGTAGGATGTGTGCATCTCGCACGATTTGCCATGTAAGATGCGTGTGTCTACTTATTCAATTTTATGATAGTTTAAGTGTCTACTTGTGCACACTCAAAGTTAGAAACATAGATGTCAGACGAGGACAAATTAAATAGTACATTTATGTATTATGCCTTAACCAAATATCGTCAATATCATGCATAGCGAATGCACACAACTTTTCTTTTTTTCGCTAACAAAGGCTACTCCATATTCAGTAAGATTCAAACCCAATACAGTTAATTAAGAATGAAGAAGTACTTATCGGATGCACGTACACAACCAATATCATGATTAGGAATATCGAGTTTTACTATCGTAGAAACTCACCTGCAATGAATGCTTATACCAAATTAATAAATGAATGACATGTATTTAATAATACACACCTATAATTTAATCGTGGTTATAATATACACTTTCATTTATTCAATTATTTAACTATAATAACTTACATTAGTTCCGAGTAAATATCGAGTGCGAATAAGTTAATGTAATCCCCAAAGGCGAAATGTATAATGTGGGGGTGAAATTAACAACCTAAGTTGGATCTAATCATTATTAGGCTATAAGACATGATTAGCCATGTGTAGCGCAAGTACACACACATCTACTATTACATATTTTCTCTCTAAATTCTTCATTTTACATCATTTCTTTCCACTTATATTTGTTGTTTATGTTTATTTATTACAGAAGAAGCAGAGAGAAATCAAATCCAAACACTCTTCTCTTCTCTAATGGCGAAGCACTTCTTTTCCCTCTCTCCTCTCTCTTCCTTCATCCTCCCTAGAGGCGACACTCTCTTTTACCTTATTGCCCTTTTCTCCATCCTCTCCCTTCTCATCCACCACCTCTCCCCTGTCTCCGCCGAGAACCGCCACTTCGAGGGTTTCGACGCCGATGAAATCGACGACTTTGTGGATTCCGACGAACCCATCTCCGCCGCCCAACACCTCCCTCCTCCTCCCCCTACAACCACTCTCTCAGTCTCCGACCCTATTGAATCACACCATGGTCCTCCTCCTCCTCCTTCATCTGATCCCGCCCCTCAAGTTACATCTCAGCCGTCCGATCCGAAGCCCGCTTCGACGTCCTTTGATGTCTGGGATGAGGATGAGTTCGAAGGTATCCCTCAATCTCCACCTTCTGATTCCCCTTTAATTACGGAATCTGCCACTGCCACTTCTTCCGAATCCGATCCCGGTTTGAAACCTGAACCAGAGCCTGAACCTGAAAGTCCGAAATCGTTATCGTCTTATACTGTTGAGATAGTTTGTGTTTCTTTCTTGATTATGTTTGTAATAAACTATTTTACTGGGAAAAAGGAGAATGAGAAGTTAGCGTTAGCTTGGGCTAGTAAATTTGCAACCAAGGACTCTATATTTGACAAGAATTTCAGTTTGTTGGGTGTTGGGGAAACTGAAGATTCACCATTGTTGTTAAAAGAAGGACAAAATGTGTTCAAGTTTTATGCTAGTGGGAGGAGATTTTGTCAAGGTTTGTTGGCTACCATGGAGCTAAAAAGTCGTCACGATTTGATTTCGAGGTTGTATAATATGGTGGTGCCTTGCAAAGATGAGATAACATTCGAGGTGTATATGAATGATGATGCAATGGATCATGTGGTTGTTGGTGTGGCTAAGAAGAAATTGGCCAAGACAATGCAAAAGGAGATTACGGATCTGCAGAAATTTGCATCATTGGTGAGTCCACCAAGTGGGAGGAAGTGGATTGCTGATGAGTTGGCTGTTGTTGCTGAGTCAAAAGAGGTGGCAGGGGATATGATCAGTGAAACCGTGCTTGATCAGGTTTGTGTCTGAATAGCTTTTGTTTAGCTTGAGTGCTACTTCAGTCATGCTTTCACAGTACATAGTATTTTCAGATATTTTACTGTTAAAAATAATATGAATATTAGTTTGATCTGCCTTTCTGATTTGTGTTAGACGAAAATTTTGTGTTCTTTTACTGGAATGTTTGTGACTATCTAAACTAGCTCAATTGTCATTCTGGTATGTTTGTATCTTTCCGGTGCCTTATTGGGCAGCCACGGAAGCTTCTTATAGAGATTATTGAAGCATTGCAACCCCTGTGCTTTGTGTTACTAACTTTCATGTCGTGGAGAATTATGGTGTTTTAGGTTTTTTTTTTTCTATGAAGCTGTTAGTCAAAGGTGTTATGATGAAAGCTCAAAGTAATTACGCCTTGTGGAAGCTGGTGATCTATTGAATCAGAAAGAGAGTGGGCAATGTGTGGTAGAGTTTCTTAGTGACAGACATGGTTGAGTACATTCTTTTTGGGGTACAATGGAAAATAAACTAATTAAAAAATTTAAATTCGTTAGTAAGCCACACAGCTCAAATCAGCAGGAGAAGAATTTCCATTTTCTTCAGCGCATTCTCCCAGATCATCAAATCTTCTGTGTTTGTGGCCTTCATTTGCCAGAAAATCCGCACATTGGTTTGCCTCCCTCCAAATATGTTTGGTAGTGGCCCTATTTACTTCCAACAAATGTTTGCAATCTTCAATTATAGTGCTAAGAGGGTGACACTGTATATCCCTCTTTGATAAGCTTTGACATCAAGCTGGCAATCCTTTTCCACTTCTAGTGCTTGATATCCCATTTCTTTTTCTAATTTTAGCACTTGTTTGATGCTCCATGGTAGAGTACTGAATGTTCCATAAATGGATTAAGAGCGGAACAACCTTTCTGATATATAGTGCGTTAGACAGTGAGACCCTAGTTATAGACACTAAATTACAATCCTTTTCCAAGTAGTGTCATTATATATACACTAAATTACTTCAGTCCTTCCTCTTTTCTCTCAAGCAAACAGCGTAAAGTAGTGTCATTATCAATTAACTTGTCTTTCTAGAGATGTCTGATTTTTTTTCCCAGTTGAAGAAATAGAATACTCTCTTTCTCTAAGTAGAGAGTTCGTCAAGCAATTGGGGGAGCGATGAAGTATTTGATACAAATTTCTTTTAGGTAGGTTTACAAGGAAAAAAGAGTGATCATTTTGTTTGGGATTGATGGGGTCAAGAAGTTTCTAATTGTTGAATTTGGGATTGATTGGTTAAATGAAATTCCTAATTATTGAAGAGGTAAGACTTTATTAAATATAAATATGTTGTAATCCAACACACTGATTTCTTCCCATCAGTCCTAGCCTTGGTTTACCTTTGGTCCACCTGGTATCTGTTGCTCGTGGGAGGTGGCACGTATCCCATGGAATTAGTTGAAGTGCGCGCAAGATGGCACGGACACTACAATTATCAAAAATAAAAAATGTTGTAATCTGGCTATTTGCCGTTCTTATTTTTTCTAGTTTTTGGTGAAACTGTTATGAAAAGTTAAAGCATTCTGTCTTTTCCCTTGAATCATTGCTAGATGAATATGCTCAAAGCAGTATTTATGGTACATTGGACAAATCCTAGTAAGTAGTGCCAGGAGTATTGAACTGCGACCTGAGGGGTAATCAGTAGGAATATTATTCTTATTATTAATAGTGCCAAGAGGTGTAATTCTATTACAAATGCTGTGAGGTGGGACTTTTCTGTGGAAAAAGGAGTTTGACTTCGTGTGGAATCAGTGTCTACGTCTCGCTCTTGTGCTCCGTGTACATATTTATCCAGTTTTAGCGGCTACTTTTCATTACTGTGGTTGTAACCTACCGCATTATTATGCTTATGTGTCCATGGCTAGTCCTCTATACCTCGCCCAGAGGTTTCTTTTCATTTGCTCTCTCCTATTCTGTGGGACTATTTGCTTATTTGGTTCACAGAACCTGCAAAATACGCTGGTGATTAACTTCTATTGCTCTCTGAATAGCAGGCTGAGTGAGTAAAATGTAATATAGCTATATGCTCATACCTGCAGGTTTTCGGTGACAAAACATATGAGAAATTTGGTAAAGGTTTCATCTCGATGCATTTCTCTGATCAACATCTGGGGTCGCACAAGAAGATGCTGGTGTTCAAGTTTGCTCTCCCTGATGCCAAAAACATGGCTGACATGACCCGGCTTGTGGCTCTTGTACCTTATTACATCGACTTAATTGGACGATACAAGCTGAGCTCGCATGTGAGTAATTATGGATGAAGCTGTGACTCTATGTTAAATGTGAAAACATTTCATATTTTTTAACTTCTGTTTTATATTGTTCAGGCCCGCACTAAAACTGAAGGAGCAAGAATGAAGGTTGCCCAAGAGATTTACAAAGAACTCCAGAATGCCAGGCAAGAAGCACTGCAGAGGAAGAAGGCTGAACAGAGAAAGAAGATAGAGGAAGCTGAGGCTAAGCTTAGCGCAGAGGCACTGCGCAAGAAAGAAGCTAAAGAGCGTGCTCGGCAGATGAAGAAGGCAATGCCAAAAATGAAGATGACCCGTACTTGATTTGAGTTTATGTGCCATCTCAATCTTCTCTAGATCTCATCGATGGTCATTGTGTGTCTCAGTGTCACAGAGTCTGCTTCTTGTATTAGGAAGACGGGATGGGGATGTCTCTCTGTTGGTTCTGTATCTTAGTTAAGTAGTCTTAGGGGTCTTCCTTATTTTGGCCACAGGTCGTGGATTTTGCCTTAGTCTGGTGCCTATTGTGAAGTAATGGGTACACTCGGTTAAAATAATACTCTATTTTGTTAGAACTGAGAACAGTTTCTAATTACACTTGAGTAGAAAATTTTAGACTTGAATTTTGGTGGTCTATGTGACTGGAATGATTGCTTGCTACAAAATTTGATGTAGTTCCGATGAAGCAATCACCACTCTTAGCCCTTTTTATAAATTTTACTTGTGTTCTTTTATCCTGATCTTCAGTTTAATCCACATTGTATTGCAATACAAGATGTGATGATTTATGAGAGCTTTCATAAGCAATGGCCGTAGATAAATGCTGAAATATGAGTCTGAAGGCCTACGAAAGAACCTTGCTTTGCTTGCTCCGCAGGAGATCGAATACCTCATACATTGGGAAATTGGGGTAGTAAAATAACCTACAAGAACACAATTTTCCAAATGCATGATCTTGACCACTTGGCCAAATTTTTTCCAAGATTGTTATGGATCTCGTCTTATAGTCTTACGACAAAAACAACGTATCCAGTGTAATTCTGGAGAAGATAGTGTATGCAGACCTTACTCGGTTACTCTTACCTTGGAAGGTAGAGAGGCTGTCTCGTCTTGCAGACATGAAATAATCATGAAACAGTGAAATCTTTCTAATAAATGGCTGTTAATGCCTGTTATTATATGATCAGTTTGAAGTAATAAGAACACAGTACAGCCATTCCGACTTTGGAGCTTAACTATTTCCCTCTTCCCCCACAATTGTACGATACATATATCTTCAATAGTAATGAATAGCACTTGGGCATTGTTACATACATGACATCATCATCTTTTCAGTGAAAACATGTTACGCAGCTTCTTCTTGAAGAACATCGGTAAAGCTGAACCAAGAATTGGCCATGTGGTCATGATTGCAACATATGCAAGTACCCACATTGAAATCTTACTACGCCGAGAAAGCTGATTTAGACATCTTTTAACAGGAACCGTCATTGCACCAAAATCTGGTTCAGGAGCCGGATCAATCTGAGTTATTGCATTTGTTTCTAGTTGCATCGTGCCATTGACACCTCCAATACTATCTCCAGCCTTGTCATCTTTCACCGGCTGCTCATTCTGCTGACTTCCTACTTCACCTGATAGCTCATCGGTAAATGCAGTCACCAATCCGTCTTCTCTAATATTCACATATGGTGCCTGATCAATGGATGATTCCAGGGGACTATGCACTGTGGTAATCTGCATCTGCATAATACAATGACATAAAGGCTCCCAATCACTCTTAGCATCAAATATCATTCTGATATATAAGAATTCACCATTTATTTGTCTATTGTTTGCCTGGGGCCTTCATAACTTATGAATAGAGCTATCAATCAGCATAGCCAATTAACTAGGCATGTTAGTTTACCTTTTGAAGTATGAGCAGTTTCAAGGTGAGTGTATAAATTTGCATACCTTTTTTCGATGGATCAATGAGCTGGAGTTCAAAGCACAAAGAAATTCATCAACAGCCCTAACCCACCTGCACATAAGGAGCACATCATAAACTTGTTCTCATTAAGTATTGTTGTCATAGCTCATGCTACTAAGTAGTCATCACACTTCAATAGAAAACTCGAAAGGGCAAGTAATACATCTGAATACTTATACATATTACTGAATTCTCTAATTTAGATCTCCTACAACCCCAAAGTCTATACTCACGGAGAATTCAGTTTTTAGTCATAAACTTGTTCTTATTAAGTACTGTTGTCATAGCTCATGCTACTAAGTAGTCATCACAAGTTAATAGAAAACTCGAAAGGGAAAGAAATACATCTGAATACTTACACGTATTATTGAATTATCTAATTTAGATCTCTTACAACCCCAAAGTCTATACTCGCGGAGAACTCAGTTTTTTTTTTTGATCCTTTGGTTTTGGAGCATTTTCACATGGTAAAAGAACTAGATGGCTGAATAATGGCGAGATGCAGTGGTATTCAGATTTAACAAAAGCATAAGTAAAATAAATTACAATGCCAAAAGCCATATCTGATGAGTGTGAGGCAAATTACCAGAGGCTTTTTGCAGTCACCCCTTCAAAATATCCCAAGTGTCCTCCATGGTGTGTGGTAGCTAGTATGATATTTTTGTTTGCCCTGGAAGAGAATCATGTTAATCATCCTATATTTAAAGGCACAAGAAAAAAAAAATTGAAAGCAAAAAGAGAACAATCATCAGGGGCACACAAAGATGACATGCGGATGACTTTGAACTAACAAACGAGACTTCAATATAAGCAAGCCTCAACCGGCATTAGATAAGGTAAGGTTTCTTGCACAAATGCCTTCAGTTTCCATTATGTTTGGCACAGCGCTGACTCCACAATATGCTTGACAAATTAAATTATTATTTCATGTCTTGATAACCATACAGTTATATCCTTTCTCCAAACAAGCATATAAGTTTGCAATTCTATTAATTCACATAGTACTGGTGTTCTTACTATCTGGCAATTCAAACGGAAGCTAAAAGGAGAGACCGTGCAACACGAAGGATGACATACCGACATTCATCCCATGGAATTGCTTCCCTCGTACAGACTGGATCATCCAAGGCACTGATGCAAAGGAGGGGAACCATCACGTTGCCCATACAACTGGTACAGCTAGCTTTCCTGTAATATGTATCAACAGTCTTGGGGAGAGGGAATGGAAATACATGCTGATTAATTAGCCATCGTACAGATGTACTGAAAAAGGAGGCAGAGCTGTGTTACCTCAAGATCAGCAAGAACACGAGTAGAATGGCGGTCAAAATCTCTGACAGAACGCGCCTGCAAGAGAAACAAAGAAAATAAGCCATCACAATAAACAATACAGAAAAAGATAGATCATCTACTTGTTAGTAAGTTGGTTGCATAAGTTATCAACTAAATTAACTCTTAAAATGAATCAAATAATGTGCCATTAGTAGGTGTGGAAAAAAAAGGACTTTACCACGTCCTTGAAATTAATTTACGATTAGGATATTATATCTAACCGTTTATCCGAGCGCACCTGTGTTTCACAAGCATCTTGATACTACCTACAATGGTGCTAAAAGTTCAAAGAGCATCAAAGGTTTCTTGTCCTAAAGGTTTCTTGTCCTCTACTACTAGTTTTCTTTTCTGTAGTCTCTGTAATAGATGTTTCATCTCAAGAGGAACACCCGAAACTAAACTAAAAGGGATAGACATCAATATATGAAAAGGTACGACTACCTTAGGGCTTACATAATCATATGTCGTCCTTCCTTGGCACTAAGATAATTAAATTTTCCATGAGACGTTAGATAGAGCATTTACTTTCTTTTGAGATATAGACTTCTTATAGTATAATATTCCAGATGTATTCACACATGTTGTATTTACCCAACTAAGATAAAAAGTCAGCACTATGCTCCTTTATAGGAAAACCTATAGTTTGGTCGCATCATGCATGCTAGAAACCTCAAACCTTGGTGATTACAACAACTCCACAAGTTTTAACTAAGGAACTCCACATATGTTAGCCTTTCTTAGCCGGTCCTTGCATGAAATAGTCATAGTATCAAAAATCATTTAAAGATTGAATTCGAATACAAAGCACGTGCTACATCTGCACCACGGTTTAGTGCTAAATGGGCAAGGGTTCCATGATGATACCAGCCCGAGAGCGGAATGGGTATAGAGGACTTATATAACCAGCCCAACTAGTATTGGATTGATGCTCAGTTGATTGATTGATTGATTTAAGTGATCGTCATAGAAGATAAAACACCGACAAGAGATGAGTAAGAGAAATAGATGACCTTAACAATGCCTTCCCAATCTGTCAACCGAGACATTACTGTCTGATGCCTGCAAAACTCAGATTTTGCCACACAAAAGAATTAGGACATCTGATGAAGGCCAAGTCGAGAAAAACTATAAGAATATTAAAGAACATAGAATTAACTTAGGATTAACGCCATCATCAACAGTTAATGCAAAGCCATTAAACGAAATACAATATCAGACTGATAAAGGAGACTACAGGGCCTTACAGCTTGGCATAATCTTTTAATCCGATTGCAAGAGCTCTGTTATAGACACTCTGCACAAGCCCGCGATTAATAAACCTGTCACAAATCTGAAAAAAGAAAAAGAGAAGAGTGGATTTGACTCAGATACATAGAGAAAAGCAGGGATAAATTCTTGTGCGACATAAGCAAAGGACAGAATAACAAAATCAGGTCCTTATGGTACAGAATAAACTTAAGAAGTGACTAATTTGACTTTTGTTGAATTAGGTTTCCACCATCACTATCTTCATCTAGCATCTTCATAGAATTGTTTCAGGTTAGACAATATTCCAGATAATGATAATCCAACAGATCATAACATCCAGAATAACCCTTGACCCAAGAAACAAACAATATGTAGTAGATCCAACTTAGTGGGAAGATACACCAGATAAATAACGACATGTATGAAACCAAAGAAGTTAGCAATTCATCAATACCTTAAAAATAGTCAGATCATGCAGATTAGTTAGTCTAGATACTAACCAAAAGGTCCCAAGGAGAACATATTGCAGCTGCCCCAACAATTGCAGTATTAACTCCTTCCTCACCAAGATATTTTACCTGGAAATTACTAATATTGTCAATAAAATAGTTATTGGCTTCGTCAAAACATCTGCCATATTGCATATGCCTGAACTCACTGGATTCTCAAAATTTAGAAGAAGAATGCCCATTTACTTAAAAGCATTGGAAATTGAATCATTAGCACATTGATTCATGCTTAAGGTTTGTAACATATCAAACTAAATCAGATGGACCAACTAGTAAACGGAGAATATATTATTTAGAAGTAACTTTCTGTACTACAGCGGAAATTTTTTATAGTGGTCATAATGTTGCTATACACTAGGTTTTTTTGTATATAACGATGAAGAACTGACAAATTAAATGTTATGAAATCCATTGAGACGGTTGTCATATGCTTGTTTACCTGTTGTGTGTGCATGTATATGATCCTTTCTGACAATAATAACTTTTCTGAATATATTTACTGCAAGAAGCTATGATAATCCTCTTCCATTATCCTCAAAATTTAGTTTCAGTTTTCAGGTAACATAAAGAAGATTGCTTATTACCAAGTGTTGCAGAATTTTGTGGTCATATAAGGAAAGCTAATAGAATATTCAATTACAAAATATGTAATGTCGCACCAGAACATTAGCACCAATGCTAAGGCCAACAGCAAATAAAGGAGCTTGAGGGTATTGGGTGTGGAGATGGTCAATGACTTTGCGGGCATCTTCCGTCCATCCAGCATTATAAAAGCAATCTGACTGCCATCAAGATATGATCTTTCATTGCTCAATAGTCCACAAACTATATAATGATAGCACAATAAACATTTTACTAGCAGAGTTATGCACCATAGAGGCTTAGACTATGGCATTAGATTCAGTATTTAACTTCTGCTATTTTCTAGTCTTATTTATAAATGTTTAGAGAGAAAATTTACAGGCACAGAGTTCAAGAGGAAATATAAGAAACTAAGAAAATTTTCAATTTCCTATATTTTCTCAGCCATAGCTTCTAGCTATGCTATGAGAAATGCAATCTAGCAACTGAATAATAATGAAGAATCGGAGAACCTCATCCATAAAGTGACAAATGCAATCTAGCAACTGCATAATAATGAAGAACGGAGGAACCTTGTCCATAGTGAAACTTTGACCAGGGTAGAAAGTGCTGAACTTATTACTAATGATCCATGGGCATAGACAATTACTCTGTGGGCCATAGTCTACTTTAACCCAAGATATGAGATACTAAAATCCATCTCTCCAAAGATGACTCAAGTACACATTAATTTCATGTATCCTTTAATCAATTAGTTCTGCAGAAATCTGCAAAATGTTTTAATGCAGTAGACTAGCTGCATCCCTAGGTGGGCTATGTAACCCATGTTAGATTTACTTGATGCACGAAACTGGAAAAGAATTTTGAATGCTGGGCAGCTTCACACCTACACTTAAGGTGTTATGCTTGTGAAATAGTAACAAGGCAGTTTTGGTGCAAAAACCAGCTGACCCACCAGGAACTTAAAATTAGAAAGTTCATAGCACCTCTCCTCTGCCGGGCAATAAATATAGATCACATTTTCTCTTATCAAAAGCAACTAAACTGGAAAAGATTAAGTTTTTGCTCAAGGATGGAGTACTCACAGTTACTGACACTCCGCCAAGACCCCGATGATTGCTCACGACGACAGTCCATCCACATTTGGCCATCTTGAAAGCAAGATGCTTTATGTACTGCTAAGTTAAAGCAGATTTAAGAAAGAATAAAACGAATATTTGCAGTGAACAGCACATAATCTCAAAGAGATCATATGATAGAGCTCAATCAACTCCAGTATAAAGTTGAAACACTACAATTTTGTCAAAGCTAGAAGGCCTGATAATATCTATTGAGAGGAAAAGGGAAGAAAAATGCTTATAAACGGAGAAGAACAGAAGAGAATAAAAACTCGATTGAGGAAGAAATTATTTTTGCCCCAATTGTTTCTCCAAAAGAGAGAGACATAAACAACCAAAAAATTCAAGCAACAGTAGAAGAGTGGACGAAATCTTACAGCAGCATGAGAATCACTTGTTAAACCAGGAATCACTAACATGATGGGACTTTTATCATCAC
Source organism: Jaltomata sinuosa (assembly GCA_003996215.1). Taxonomy (NCBI): domain Eukaryota; kingdom Viridiplantae; phylum Streptophyta; class Magnoliopsida; order Solanales; family Solanaceae; genus Jaltomata; species Jaltomata sinuosa. The sequence goes on along the minus strand of QJPP01007525.1, from coordinate 1,522,528 downwards.
TCTGAACTCCATCAAAACGTTCAAGGGATGGATTTTCAACTAACAAATAAAAAAGAAACAGGATTGGTGATAATTTACTCCATTAAGTAGCATATAAAAGCAACAGGGAATCAATACTAAGCTGATCTGGTGAGACTTGAACTTATGAAAAGTACTTGTTAAAGCAAATGATTAGAGATAGTAGCTTTGCATATTTAGCAGGGATGATCCATAACAGATATCAAGTGCTATCAAAATGCAACCAATTAGATATTCCAAGTCCACCTTAAACATAAGTATTTCAATAAGCTAAAATAACTATTAGTCAATGGAAGTCCTTTATGGTTCAAAAAAAAAAAAAAGAATCAGAATTTTGTTATAAAATGAAGTCTCTTAAAGCGCGTGACCAACGCATCCAAAAGCTTAAGCTGTTAGAGAGGACACACTTTTTTTTGTTTAATGGTGTCTTCAACAAAGTCATTTATGGTATAGGCTGATAAACTGCTTGAATAAGCTACCTCAAAAACAGGCACAATGATGGTTGAGTAAAAAACACTAAAATTGCAAGTTATCTAGGCATAGAAAATCATGCTTTCATAGAAAGAGGAGAATAAAGCTTCAATGATGAGGAAAGGCAGATTAAGTATTTGAATCACTAAAGAAGTGTTCCAATTACATCAAACACCCTTGCATTGCTCTCCATCACGCACCCAAAAATTAGAAGTTCGATCTTTTATTGGTTGATTAAAGAAATTCAAAAGGGCTTCTCCACATCCTAACATATGGAGTTGGAAGAGGTTCTGCCATAGCTTTTTTGTTCTACTTTATGGTACTTTTATCACCCTTCATTGACTATTCACACACAAAATAAATGGCGAAGCAAAATTTAATATCATCTTCTTTCTTCACCTGAACTTTCTCCTCGAACAGCAAAAAGATTATTATTCGGTCCTCCTTAACTCAATTTCTTTACACTTTTTTAAGTTGCTTCACTAATTCATCTTCGGTATGAACTACTAAGGACCACCTTTCAAGTTTCAAGTTGTCTAGAGCATCCATTCATAAGGTCTAAGTTGTCTAGACCATAAAGCCGTAGAAGTTAGAACTGGTTATCCAACATAGTTGGGGAAAGTTTGCTATGACTAGAAAACACTTTCACTACTGGAACTCCATAAAGACTTCAGTCTTGTAGAGAAATTAACCACGTGTGTTGACATATTCCAGAATCTTATTCTTTATTTTTATGTTTAGTAATTTCCAACATACAAGCTTATTCAATCAAAATTATGAGTTGAAACAATCCATCGTGAAATGACGGTGACTAGAATGTAATTTACCATCGACGTTCCTTAGCCAATCCAAAGCTATTGTGCCACCATCAGACAGTTGAAATATCTGTCTGGAGACAAGAATGCATTAGTGACCAAAATGTAGCAATTCTTCATCTGTAAAAGTAAGGTATGAGAAAATGATCTTTTTACAATCTCAAAGGTAACTGCCTTGCGTACAAGTGAGTTTCATTTCCCTAACTGGAGAGTATACTAAACCCGTGAAACCATACTTAAACAGTTCAAATAATAAGTGCACTGAGTTAATTGCCAGCCAATATTTACCCAAAATATAAGGGAGACCAAATCTGACAGTATCATAGTATGATACTTTAGATTGAACATTTACTCACAAGCATGCAGCCCAAGTGATTATAAATGACAGAGATCCATGGACCAAACGAACAAAGAAACTTGCAATTGAACAGGGATAAAGATGTTCCAAAATTGCTGAGATTTTGCAAGTGGTAAAGGGTAACCAAGTAATTGATAAATGAGCAGAGAAAAAGGAAAAGAGGTGAAACTAAATAAGTTTATTTATTCTATTTGTCACCTTTGGTAGTTGCAAACAGGTGCCCTTGCAAAGAACTGCAAAAAGACAGTCTGAAGATGAGGACTGCAAAGCCATGGAGTAGACGAGTACCTGCAATAAACAATAGGAAAATACCAATGAATAAACAAAAAGTCATATATACTCATGTCATACAAACTTCAGTTCACAACTCAGGATTCCGAGCATCCCATCACTTGCAACACACAGCAAAGAATGTTGTCTAGAATTAATACTTTTGTTACTTATAAGATAGAATTAATTGATTACAGCAACAGTTGCTCAAAAACATGTATTAGTACATGATTTAGACTAACAATCCACCTGATAAAATGGGTTTTGTTTCTGGTTCCAAATCATCATCCAAATATGGTCAAGAACCAGAAAGCATTCAAACTTATCAAGATTATATTTTTTTCACCCCCTTAATCAGTTTTTATTGATTACAATAAAAGTTGCTCAAAAACATGTATTAGTACATGATTTAGACTAACAATCAACTTGATAAAATGGGTTTTTTGTCTGGTTCCAAAATCATCATCCAAATATGATCAAGAACCAGAAAGCATTGAAATTTATCAAGATTATATTTTTCTTCACCCCCTTAAATCAGTTTTTACCTGCCATTAAGAGTTTTACATTTGGAAACAACTTCTTGATAGAGGTCACAGCAAGAGTTAAAGGTCAAAGACACAGGCTGTCCCCTAAACGCAGTGAATAAATCTTGAAAGAAGTGAATCTCCACGAAGTAATAGAGAAACACAGAGAGTAAAAACAGAAAACCCAATAAATAATGAGAAATGGGTATCAAGAAAGCAGCTTTAAGCAGAAGCTCAAATGGGGATTCTGAGCTTGACTCAAAGCAATCCATGGGGATCTCAAAAGGGGATTAAAAAAAAACAAGAAAGATTGCTGGAAAGTCTGGAGCAAAATGGGTAAGAGAAGAGAGGAGTATTAAAGGATCCTTTGATAGGCGGACTATAGGTGCTTGGCCATGACAACCAAAAATTATTTCACTTTTTTGAAATTTTTAAAGTTGGAGTTGAAATTAAAATTGTGTTTGGCTATAACTTTTATAATAATTATTTAGATTTTAAATATATATATTTTTAAAAATATAAAATATAATTTAAAAATGAAATATAATTTAAATGGGGTTATTTTATTAAAATAAAAAAATTAGGATTTTTTCAAAAAAAAAAATGAAAAAAGTGAGTTGGAAAAAAGTGAAAACACTATTTTGGGTGTTTTCACTTTTCCAAATACAACTCCGAAGTTGTATTTGGAATTTTTATGGCCAAACACTATTTCCGAAAAACAGTGAAATAATTTTTCAGAAAAAAGTGAAAAATTCTCATGATCAAACGCCTACTAAATTATGTTAAGATTATACTCATTTATTTCATCTGACACATGCGATAAAATAATCTCAAATAAGATGGAATAATATACATATCATTTATTAAGTCTAAATTAATGTTTATTACTAGATATAGAGGAGTTTGTACTTATTTATTAAGTCTAAATTAATGTTATAACTACATATAGCACGGGCTTAATATACATTTTTTATCTCAATTTATGTGACACAGATATAATTTGCATAGCTAATCAAATTTTTATATAATTTTTAGATATTTTAAGTTGTTAATTATTGTAATTTATAAAAAAATTACGTAATTTTTAAATAATATTGTTATTCCTTTTATCCCAATTTATGTGGTACCGATGCAATTTCGAAAGTCAATTACATTATCTATATATCTTTTCAATATTTTAAATTGTTAATTATTGTGATTTATAGTCCTTTTGTCTATATTAATGTGTCACTAATAAAATTTTGAGAGTCAAACCACATTTTTTTATATTTTTTAAATATTTTAAGTTATTATTATTGTGATTTGTAAGTATAAAAGAAAATATCCAAACAGATAGCGCAAGCAGACACATCGACCAGTTACCTCCTTATTCCCTTTTAAACAAATTAAAACGAAGAAAATATAAAAAGAAATATCCAAGAAGGCACACGATCAACTGCCTGCTTATTTCCTTTTATAAGTAAGGAAAAGATTTGTTGACGGTATAAATCTACGTTGCGTTTGACGATATAAATTTATTCTATTAATTAATTTAACGATATATATCTATTCTATTAATTAATTTAAATTCATATCGTCAATTAAATATAATATTAATTTTATTTCAAATTTAATAATAAACTATCTCATATTATTTCACGTAGCAAACAATCTTTAATAATTCGTTGTGGACCCCGGGCCTGTAGCCACCAATATGGAAATTCGAATGTTTTACAAATGGAAATTCAAGTGTTCTACACGTGACAAACTGACAAAAAATCCTCAATTTCTCTTATTTTCTATATTTATTTCTCGAAACAAAATATACTCGTAAATTTATTTTGATTATTTAAATTATATTATATCATATTGTTAAATTTTATTATTATTTAATAACAAGAATTATTATTTTATATGATAATTGTTTCAATGTGATCATGTCGCTACCTTATTTTATTTTCTCATCTTGTTCTTTTTAAATGTCCCTAGAACTCTCATGTTCTTTCGCTCTCCCTAGGTCGTCTAGCTCTAACTTATTATTTTATTTATCTTTTTACCCACCTTTTCTTTATAATAATTCTACCCCATAAACAAACGAAAAAAAAACTCTACCTCATAACTTACCTTTTCTTTGTAATATGAAAATATCTAATGCGCGAAAAAAAAAAATGTAAATCGACATAAACATCACATATGAGAACCTTTTTGTAAAAAGATATCATAATATATATAATCTAGATGAATATTATAAAGAGATAAGAGTGGAGATGGGAGTTGCGAGAGTGGAGTGAAGATAAGATATGTTGGTGTATAGAGAAAACATGATCAATGTGAAATAATTGTAAAACTTTATTCTCAACTTTCATTGAGAAGTCATTTTCACACCTTATTTGATATTTATAAGGAACTTGTTTTTCTAGAGAAATTATTTTTGAAATTTTTTAATTAAATTCAAACATGAGAAAATTAAAAAATCTATTTTTAACAATTCATCATGACATTTTCTTCACTACTCCAATTGGCTTACTTGAGTAGCAATGCAGTTTTTAATATACCTGCCATGAAGGATTTTACACTGGGAAACAACCTCTTGATACAGATCACAGCAAGAATTAAAGGTAAAAAACACAGGGTGTCCCCTAAATCCAGTGAATAATTCTTGTATGAAGTACGTTTCCACGAAGTGAGAGAGAAATAGAGAGAGTAAAAAAAGAAATCCCAATAAATAATAAGAAAATGGTATCAAGAAAGCAGCTTTAAGCACAAGCTCATATGGGGATTCAGAGCTTAACTCAAAGCAATCCATGGGGATTTGAGAAAGGGTAACTAAAAAAAAATTCAAGAAAGATTGATGGGAAGTATTAATGTTGGCAAAATATCAAGATATCAAGATGACAGTTATGCATAAAGACACGTGGTGCACATGCCAAGTGACTCATGAAAGTCATGCCTAAGTGATAAGGCCAAATGTTGGCTTGACATTTCTCACGCCTAGTAAATTTCTCCACTTTTGTCCTTACACATATACATCATTTTGATTTCATTATTTCAATGAACTTAAAGAGATAATCACCTTTAGTTCATGTCATTAGTATCCATCCTCTTTCCATCTTACTGATTCTGTTATTAGATTTTTGTTCAATTATATACATCAGTCCTTATTAATAAAGTAAGAAAAACATTTTTTAAAATTCTCTTTTACCCTCATCATCACCCCTTAATCCACTCAAATGCCACTTGTCATCGACCCTTGACCCCTAGCTGCCCTCGACCCCTTACCCCCACCTTCTGCTCAGGCCCACACTCTCTCCCATAACTCATCACTCGCTCCTCTCCACTATCAACCAGCCTTCGCCTTCCCGTACCCCCACCCACACTCTTTTGCTCAGGTCAACCTCTCATCTACCTTCATCGAGGCACGAGCCTTCGACCCTGATTCGACTTTCAATCCTGACTTCAACTTCAACCTGGAACTCAAACCAGGGATCTGAATCTCAACCTTAAATCAAAACCCAAACTTGACCTTGACCTCGAAAATGGTTTTGACCCAAGATCTAGAACCTCGACTCAAAACCCGACACTGATTTAAAAACCAACGCTAACTCAGAATCTGACCTCGACCCGATATCCAAATCTCTACCCTAATTTGGGACCTGAGTTTTGATCCCAGTATGGGATTCCACTCCCAACCCCGAATTGGGCCTCGACCCAGACCTATTAATCGACTCCCGACCCTAACCCTAACTTGGGACCTTACTTCTTACCCAGACCTCAACCCCGACCTTGACCTGAAACCTGACTCTCGACCCCAATTTGGACCCAATTCTCGAATTGGGACCAATCCTGACTTGGGACCCGACCTCGACCTAAGACCCAACTTCTAACCCCAACTCGAGACTCAACTCTCAACCCTGACCCCAACCCCTAACTTAGGAACCAATCCGAGATCTGACCCCGACCCAACATTTGATTCTTGAAGTCGACCTTAACCTAGGTCTCTAACTCGAGACCCAACCCTTGACCCTAACTTGAGACTTAACTTCCGACCCCAATTTCTGACCCAATTCGACCCTGACCTCCGCCCAGACTTGAGACCCGGTACCCAAACGTGACCCAGGACACAACCTTGACTAGGGACCTGAATCTCAGAAAAAGGGTTGATTCTTAGGGTCGAGTTGATTCCTGGGTCATGTTGAGGTCGAATCTTGGGACAGGGGGTCTGAGTCCATATTAAAGGGTGAGGGTCCGGTCCGATATTATTGTATTTTCTCAAATTGTACTTAAATGTTCTTGAGACAACATTTTTCCTTACTAACTATACATTAGAATATAGGTAAGAAAACCACTTACTTTAATTTTCGGGAAAATATTTTCTTCATAGTAAACACACCCGGAATCTCGAGTGTTCTACAAAGGTTGGGTCCATTCGGGAATCAGTACGTGACAACAGAGTGCGCCAAACATTTTATTTTCTTTGCCGTCGTTTACAAATTATTTCAAAAGCTGTCTTAGTTTGAAATCAGTTTAACTTCAACATGCTTATAGCCTAAATTTTTTTTTATTCGAGTTATTTAGAAGATAACTACTATTACTGTATTAATTATACACTAAAAAACAAAATTAATAACATGAAAAATTGCAGGCTACACACGTTAAAATATACATATAGTGTAAACAAAAAGATTCACTGTGTAATATATATAAGTTAAATTATTTAGAAATTACTTGAAGAAAAATAGAGGAAAAGAACAAAGGAACTAGAAGTCTTGTTGAATTTGCTTTTGCAATTTTTTAACATAATAAGTTGCTTAGTTTTTGGGAAGAATCTATTTTTTAAAATTTTAATTTTCTATTAGAATTTTTTAATTTGTTGAAATATTTTATTTATTTATTTATTTTGAATTTTTTATTATATGGATTATATTTTCAAGTTGGCCATTTAAAATTGTCTATACTTATTAAAATTATTGAAAGATATTTTTGAATATTCTTCTAATTTTTTTGCCATCTTTTAAAAAATCAACAAAGTCTGCTCCAGACTGTTTGGTCCAACCAAGGATGGAACGTCAAAAAGGGGTGTATTATTTCTTTGTTGTTTGATGACTTTGGGAAGCTTAAGAAAGAGACAGGATCAAAGAAAAAGACTGGAAAGTCCAAATAGTATTTAAGGCGTTTTTATGTTTGAATAATCTTTCCATCTTTGATCAAAGGTCCTAATTAAAAGGTATCGGGTTTGAGTCCCAAATATAACAAAAATCTTGTTGGGAGCTAAAGGGCCCTGCAATGCACAATACGATTAGTCGAATTTCAATGCGGGTATGGAAGACCCTATGGAAAATCAAAAAGGAAATGTTGAACAATATTGTTAAGAATTGTTCGACATTCAATAACAAGAGGTTGTCCTTGTATAAATGAAGCCAAATAAATAGCTCTTATTCATTACGTATGATCTTTTTGAAGTACTAATAAGAAATAGTACAGCCTTAACAACTCTACTTTTACAATACATGAGATTTTTAAAATTCTGAATCCGACTTTGAATCTCAACTTTTCCCTCCCTTCCCCAGGCATTGTACGATCAATGTATCTACAATAATAATGAATATAACATAGGCATGGCCACATACATGACACTGTCATCTTTTCGTTGAGAATGAGGAGAAAATGTTGCGCCGCCTTTTCTTGAAGAACAGTGAACCCAGAATTGGCCATGTGGTTGTGATTGCAACACATGCAAGTACCCACATTGAGATCTTACTGTGCCGAGAGAGCTGATTTAGACAATTTTTAACAGGAACGATCATTGCATTAATATTTGGGACACGAACAGTATCAAATTGAGTCGTTGCATTTGGTTCTTGTTGCACCGAGCCATTGTCACCCCTAATACTATCTCCAGCCTTGTCATCTTCGACCAGTTGCTCATTTCCTATTTCACCTGATGGCTCGTTGCTAAATGCAGTCACTAAACCGTCTTCTCTTATATTCACATATGGTGCCTGATCAATTGATTTCGGGGGACTGTCCACTCTGGTATTTTGTATCTGCATATAACACAATGACATAAGAATTGACCGCGGGGCGTTCATGAAAACTTACGAGTAGAGCTATCAATCAATATAGCCAATTAACTACCTAGGTAAGCTTATCTTTAAAATCATGAGCAATTTAAAGGCGAGTGAGTGTGCAAATCAGCATACCTTTTCTCTACGGATCAATGGGCTGGAGTTCAAAGCACAAAGAAATTCATCAACGGCCCTAACCCACCTGCACATGAGGAGGACATGATAACTTGTTCTCATCATGGATATCATACTACTACTAAACTAGGCACCAGATACTTTAATACAAAACTTGAATGGGTATGACCTACGAGTGATACATCTGAATACCTATGACCAAAAACCATATCTGTGACGAGAGGAACATATATTACCAGAGGCTTTTTGCAGTCATCCCTTCAAGATATCCCAAGTGTCCCCCATGCTGTGTGGTAGCTAGGACGACATTTTTGTTTGCCCTGAAAGAGAATCATGTCGCCAAGCTATATTTACAGTAGCAGAACACACAGATATGTATTTAAAGCAAAAAAGATTATTATGCTCAGGCCTCATGGGCATACAGAGATGATATAAGAGGATGAGTTTGAACTAATGAAAGAGACTTCAATATAAGCAAGCCTCAACTTCCGTTAGGTGATTATGTTTTTTCATATAATAATTACTTCGGTGAACACCCAGCGTTGGAAATAGTTACAATCCCTAGAGGAGGGAAGGGACAGAAGTAAGTTTCTCCGCATAAGTTTCCATTATGTTTGGCTCAAGGCTGACTCCAGCAAATGCTTGAGACATTAAATTATTCTTTCATGTTTTACTTAATAGTTAATAGGGTTAATACGTAGTTTATACCCCTTGCTTTGCAGCGAAATCCTTTACACACCCCAGTTTCACAGAGAAATTTTACACACCAAACATTTCACCGAGTGTGTCTTAAACACACCACTTTTACTATGTGGCACTCGTGTGTTTTTCACACAAAAGAGGCGACTTTTGAATTCTTTCCCTCTCCTCCACTTTGCCCAAAAAGTCGAAAATGCACCTTCTTCTACTCTTTTTCACCTCTGTCGGCATAAACATCTTCTCTCCACCACTTTTCACCTCCTTTCTCCAACTAGGTCAAAGATTCTCCTCCCCTCATCATCTTGGAGCAGCTTGAGTTCTCTTTGCTGGGGAAAGATTTCAAGAATCTGAAGCTGTCATGATGATTGAAGTTAAACTTTTCCCTGTAATTAATTTTCAATTTCTTCTGCTTGTTCCTATTATAACTAGCTATAAACAGTGATTGAAGTGAAAAAAAGCTTTAAAATGAAAGTGGTGTGTATTAAACACACTCAACACACTCAGAGAAACACTTGGTTTGTAAAAGGTTCCCATAAAACGGTGTGTAGAAGAGATTTGTCTACAAGGTCGGGGTGAACTATTTAGTAAGTCTAACTAGTAACCATACAGTAACATCTTACCGTACAACCATATAATCTTTCAACCGTACTGCTTCACATTGGTACCGACCTTTTATCCTATCTAGAAATTTGAATGAAACTAAAGGGAGAGACTTTGCAACACAAAGGATGACATACCGACATTCATCCCATGGAATTGTTTCCCTTGAACAGACTGGATCATCCAAGGCACTAATGCAGAGGAGGGGGACCCTCACATTTCCTATATAACTGCTACAGCTAACTTTCCTGTAATACGTATCAACAGTCTTGGGGGAGAGGGGACGGAAATAAATGCTGATTATTTAATTAGGCATTGGACAGACATATTGAAAAAGGAGGTTAAGTTGTGTTACCTCAAAATTAGCAAGAACACAAGTTACATGTTTGTCAAAATCTCTGATACAACTTATCTGCAAGAGAAACAAAACAAATAAGCCATCAGAATAAGCAATACACAAAAGATAGATCATCTATTTGTTAGTTGCATAAATCATCAACTAAATTAGTAACTCTTTTACAAGGAACTTAGAGAAATGTGTTGGTAGTAATATACACATTGAAAAAAGAGGACTTCACCGCATCATTGAAGTTACTTACGATTAGGATATTATATCTAATCGTTTATCAGAGAGCACCTGTGTTAAATTAGCTTCTTAATACTGCAATGGTTCTAAAAGTTCAAAGAGCATCAGAGGTTTCTTTTCCCCTACTAATATTTTTCTTTCAAGTATTCTAATCGTTTTTCATGTATTCTTTTACCCTACTGGGTATGTTGTTGTTGTTGTATTCTATGTAATAGATGTCTCATCTCAAGAGGAGCACCCGAAACTAAATAAATTGGATAAGTGTCCATATACAAAAAGTACGCCCACTCTGTACTTTATATTTTATCTTTGTCATACTTCCTTGACACTAAAATAATCATTTTGTTCACCAGAAGTCAGATTTCATATTTACTTACTTTTGACATAAGCACTTCTATAGCATATTATTCCACGTTTTCCCCCACATGTTAGTATATGCTTAACTGACCCACCAT